>JAIOJX010000028.1:107696430-108946430 GCA_022376925.1 Tragulus kanchil | reverse complement strand
TCTTCAGGGCCACTCTGGGTCTTCCCTACGCGTGGAACGCTAGCCTCAGACTGAGCAGGCTCTGGGTAAAATGCAGGTTGCCTCTGTGATAAACTGGAGCTGGTAATGGATTCCTCATGTACCTTTATTTCCTATAGGCTTTCTGACCATGGTTTAGTCCATTACTTTCACTTGGCTTTTGCTGCTCTGAATAATAAATATAATCAAGCCATACCTGTTATGATGGTTCATGAGACAAAACCTCATCATGGTTCCTGGTCTCTGAGGGCCCAGGCAACGGAAATTTCTTCTTATGATTCTGACTTCTTGTGTGTCTATATATATAGCTATCTTTTGTCCTATACTCTGATTTCTTATATCTTACCATGTGTGAGTTTGGAGAAAGGAAGAAAAAGAATAATTTAAGCAGACATAATGCATGAAGTGTTAATCACTCCATGAAGCTAAATGTGTTAAGCCAGCAATGATTCATTTATGCCTTTGCCTATTCATTTAATAAATATTTATTAATGACCTTCTAGGAAAAATATTTTTAATACAGTGTGTGTGTATGTGTTTGGTAGAATGAGTTAAAAAATGATTAAATATAAATCCAACGTATCAAGAGTTTAGGTTTTAGTAATGACTGCATGGTTGAGTGAGGACACATGGAAATGTTACAGAAGGTGGCCTGAGGAGACGTTACACAGCAAGAACAACAAAACGTATGTTAGAACAGTAAAGCATTTGTCAAACTGCAGTTATGCTCAAAACAAAAGAAGATGTTAGGAGTGAGGAGTCACAGAATGTTAACATGGAAAGCACAGTAAACATGAAGGTTATTATGCTGACTTAAGTCTTGGTGTTCTCCACTGGTAAGAGCTTCTTGAAACTTAGAACTATTCTCTTCTTGGCACAGAGAGGGAGACATCCTTATAAAGTTGAGATTTCCCTTATAAATAAGTATCCCTTACAAGAAGATATCTTTTACTTAGTTTTCAGAGCTATTTTTAATGTCTGCAATTAAAAAAAAAATAACCAGTTGAAAATAATCAATTCACAAAAGAGGCCTATTTTGGGATGACAAATTCTGCTTCTCTTCAGGGCCACTCTGGGTCTTCCCTACGCGTGGAACGCTAGCCTCAGACTGAGCAGGCTCTGGGTAAAATGCAGGTTGCCTCTGTGATAAACTGGAGCTGGTAATGGATTCCTCATGTACCTTTATTTCCTATAGGCTTTCTGACCATGGTTTAGTCCATTACTTTCACTTGGCTTTTGCTGCTCTGAATAATAAATATAATCAAGCCATACCTGTTATGATGGTTCATGAGACAAAACCTCATCATGGTTCCTGGTCTCTGAGGGCCCAGGCAACGGAAATTTCTTCTTATGATTCTGACTTCTTGTGTGTCTTGTGTGTTCAGATGTATGTCCATATATATAGCTATCTTTTGTCCTATACTCTGATTTCTTATATCTTACCATGTGTGAGTTTGGAGAAAGGAAGAAAAAGAATAATTTAAGCAGACATAATGCATGAAGTGTTAATCACTCCATGAAGCTAAATGTGTTAAGCCAGCAATGATTCATTTATGCCTTTGCCTATTCATTTAATAAATATTTATTAATGACCTTCTAGGAAAAATATTTTTAATACAGTGTGTGTGTATGTGTTTGGTAGAATGAGTTAAAAAATGATTAAATATAAATCCAACGTATCAAGAGTTTAGGTTTTAGTAATGACTGCATGGTTGAGTGAGGACACATGGAAATGTTACAGAAGGTGGCCTGAGGAGACGTTACACAGCAAGAACAACAAAACGTATGTTAGAACAGTAAAGCATTTGTCAAACTGCAGTTATGCTCAAGGCAAAAAAAAAATCATGCTTGAGTGATGAATGATAGCCTATCAATCAAAGGAAGGCCAACGTCCAAGGTAGGACAGAGGGAGATTTTGGCCCCTTCTCTCCACATCAAATCTGCTTCTACTGTCCACTTGCTTCTCAGTTTACCTACATGCTTGCTTCTAAAAAATGGAGAGCTGTGGCCTAATTCATGATGCTCTTTTAAGGAATAAGCCTATGTTCTACATCCCATTTCCTATTTTAAAGTGATAATCAGGTCTAAATAGAGCCTGGCTAGGCAAAATAAACTCTCATTTCTACCTCTTCCACACATGCAACTATTTGGATAAGTAAGCCAGGGTCTGATTTGCAAACCTAGTCATTTCTTTTCCCTTCCACCCTCAGTCTCCTGTTTCACAGTCAGCTAGAAGTGGTGAGATCTCGAAACTTTTACATCACCTTGCAGTTTTTGAGCCTAAGTGGTACAGAATCCCCATCTTACTAGTGCTTGTGTGAATTCAGATGTATTGAATAATAGGGAAGCTTATAAAAACTAGGGTCAAAGGCCAAAAGGCTCTTAGTTACATAACATCTGGTTTATAAAAATTTCGAGTTAGGAACAGGAAAGGCAGTATATGCTTATTGACAGAATGTTTGAGTTGGAAAAGTCCTTGGATATTATTGAGTTCATTGTTCTTTATTCCTTGGCTTTGAAACCTTTTTGAAGAACTTTTTCATGGAAGCTTGCATGAAGTGTTAATCACTCCATGAAGCTAAATGTGTTAAGCCAGCAATGATTCATTTATGCCTTTGCCTATTCATTTAATAAATATTTATTAATGACCTTCTAGGAAAAATATTTTTAATACAGTGTGTGTGTATGTGTTTGGTAGAATGAGTTAAAAAATGATTAAATATAAATCCAACGTATCAAGAGTTTAGGTTTTAGTAATGACTGCATGGTTGAGTGAGGACACATGGAAATGTTACAGAAGGTGGCCTGAGGAGACGTTACACAGCAAGAACAACAAAACGTATGTTAGAACAGTAAAGCATTTGTCAAACTGCAGTTATGCTCAAGGCAAAAAAAAAATCATGCTTGAGTGATGAATGATAGCCTATCAATCAAAGGAAGGCCAACGTCCAAGGTAGGACAGAGGGAGATTTTGGCCCCTTCTCTCCACATCAAATCTGCTTCTACTGTCCACTTGCTTCTCAGTTTACCTACATGCTTGCTTCTAAAAAATGGAGAGCTGTGGCCTAATTCATGATGCTCTTTTAAGGAATAAGCCTATGTTCTACATCCCATTTCCTATTTTAAAGTGATAATCAGGTCTAAATAGAGCCTGGCTAGGCAAAATAAACTCTCATTTCTACCTCTTCCACACATGCAACTATTTGGATAAGTAAGCCAGGGTCTGATTTGCAAACCTAGTCATTTCTTTTCCCTTCCACCCTCAGTCTCCTGTTTCACAGTCAGCTAGAAGTGGTGAGATCTCGAAACTTTTACATCACCTTGCAGTTTTTGAGCCTAAGTGGTACAGAATCCCCATCTTACTAGTGCTTGTGTGAATTCAGATGTATTGAATAATAGGGAAGCTTATAAAAACTAGGGTCAAAGGCCAAAAGGCTCTTAGTTACATAACATCTGGTTTATAAAAATTTCGAGTTAGGAACAGGAAAGGCAGTATATGCTTATTGACAGAATGTTTGAGTTGGAAAAGTCCTTGGATATTATTGAGTTCATTGTTCTTTATTCCTTGGCTTTGAAACCTTTGAAAATTTCATGAAAGCTATGCCAATAGAAAACTTTCAGACATTATCAGGACAGTCCCATATGTACCATCGATCCACGAGTACACCTCCAAATCTTGTCCACTCTCAACATTTCTCTAATCTTAAAATCAAGTCCAGATTTGTTCATCCACAAATCACCACCTACGTGCCCACTATTTTGTAAGTTGCAGGGAACATTGGGATAAATAATTTCTACTTTCTTTTCTCAGGAAATCTGAAGCTGTGGTGAACTGTCTTTAAACTCCAACCTCTGAGGAAAGCAAGGCTGGGAATAAGAAGAGTTCCAGCAGATAGTATTTTACTGGATATAAGAAAATGTTAAGGGAATACTAGCGAAGACATTTAAATCTGGACACACAGGTGAATTTCTGTGGGAAGGATAGAGACATTAAAAGCAGATGTTCTGGGCTTCCCCAGTGGTCCAGTGGGTAAAGAGTCCACCTTTCAGTGCAAGGGGCATCGGTTAGATCCCTGGCATGGGAAGATCCCACTTGCTGCAGAGCGGCAGGATGGATGTGTCCAATTATGACCCAGTGCTCTGGAGTGCATGAGACCAGAGCCAGTGTTCGGCTGAAGGAGAGGCCACTGCAATGGGAGGCCCACACAGGACAAAGAACAAAGATAGATGAAAGTAACTAAATGAAAGACCCATAAAAGAGGCCCCCTGAAAAAGCAGACGCCCCAACTTGGGAGATGAAAATGCTCTAAAACTGACTTATGGTGATGGTTGCCTTACTCAGTAAAGTTGCTAGAAATCACTGATTTGTACACTTAAATACATGAATTTTATAATATGTAAACTATAACTCCATAAAGGTGTTAAAGTATGTTTTGTGAATTCTGACATGTAAAGAGCTTAGACATTCTCACTTCAAGTTTCACAATAGGAAAAACATTGAACAAGTTGAAAACAATGACTATTCTTAGATCCATCAAATAATGGAAACTATAGAGCAAACTGGCTCCTCAAATAGGGAGAAACTGGTGAATACAGAGAACCAGAATTGAGACCAACATCTGGTTTATAAAAACGAGTTAGGAAAACAGGAAAGGGGCAGTATATGCTTATTGACAGAATGTTTGAGTTGGAAAAGTCCTTGGATATTATTGAGTTCATTGTTCTTTATTCCTTGGCTTTGAAACCTTTGAAAATTTCATGAAAGCTATGCCAATAGAAAACTTTCAGACATTATCAGGACAGTCCCATATGTACCATCGATCCACGAGTACACCTCCAAATCTTGTCCACTCTCAACATTTCTCTAATCTTAAAATCAAGTCCAGATTTGTTCATCCACAAATCACCACCTACGTGCCCACTATTTTGTAAGTTGCAGGGAACATTGGGATAAATAATTTCTACTTTCTTTTCTCAGGAAATCTGAAGCTGTGGTGAACTGTCTTTAAACTCCAACCTCTGAGGAAAGCAAGGCTGGGAATAAGAAGAGTTCCAGCAGATAGTATTTTACTGGATATAAGAAAATGTTAAGGGAATACTAGCGAAGACATTTAAATCTGGACACACAGGTGAATTTCTGTGGGAAGGATAGAGACATTAAAAGCAGATGTTCTGGGCTTCCCCAGTGGTCCAGTGGGTAAAGAGTCCACCTTTCAGTGCAAGGGGCATCGGTTAGATCCCTGGCATGGGAAGATCCCACTTGCTGCAGAGCGGCAGGATGGATGTGTCCAATTATGACCCAGTGCTCTGGAGTGCATGAGACCAGAGCCAGTGTTCGGCTGAAGGAGAGGCCACTGCAATGGGAGGCCCACACAGGACAAAGAACAAAGATAGATGAAAGTAACTAAATGAAAGACCCATAAAAGAGGCCCCCTGAAAAAGCAGACGCCCCAACTTGGGAGATGAAAATGCTCTAAAACTGACTTATGGTGATGGTTGCCTTACTCAGTAAAGTTGCTAGAAATCACTGATTTGTACACTTAAATACATGAATTTTATAATATGTAAACTATAACTCCATAAAGGTGTTAAAGTATGTTTTGTGAATTCTGACATGTAAAGAGCTTAGACATTCTCACTTCAAGTTTCACAATAGGAAAAACATTGAACAAGTTGAAAAACAATGACTATTCTTAGATCCATCAAATAATGGAAACTATAGAGCAAACTGTCTCCTCAAATAGGGAGAAACTGGTGAATACAGAGAACCAGAATTGAGACCAATTTATCTCAAACAGAAGCCATTGGAGCCATCATGGATAAGAACATATACATGGTAATTGTGATGAATTTCTGGAGACTGGGTCTAGACTAGCCTGAGAGTTAAAAATTCCTAAAAGCCTAGTCTTAGGGAGACCACCGCACTTTCACTGGCTTTATCTCCAGCAGTTCCACCAGGTTCTTGCCTTAAGGATGAGAGCACAAATCCCCTCTGTATTTAGAGCAGAAGAAGGAGAAAAGTAACCATTTTGAAATATGCCGCAAGTACCTATATTAGAGTTCGTCCTTCAAGGGAAATTACATAACCAGAGTCTTAGCTGACCTTAAGAAAGGGCAACTGGCCAGATCCAGCCCCTTCTTTCCTGTCATATGAAAAAGTGCTCAGTTGCTTTAGACTCTGAGACCCCATGGACTGTAGCCCACCAGGTTCCTCTGTCCATGGGGTTTTCCCAGCAAGAATGATGCTGTGGGTTGTCATGCCCTCCTTCAGGGGATCTTCCTGACCCAGGGATCAAACTTTTGTCTCTTGCATTGTAGGTGGATTCCTTACTGCTGAGCCTCCAGGGAAGCCTATTACATGTAAGGAGAAAAGGAAAATAAAAACAAACAACTAAGAAGCACTATTGAAGCACAGGGACTTAGAACCATACAAAAAATGAGACCTTATCATAAATTATGAAAAGTGTCTCCACTATACTTTACCATCTTTACCATCACATCAGCTATAGTATCAGTGGATTACAACTGAGGGAATTATAAGAGAAAGACTCAGTTTAAAAAAGAAATCTTAGTTAAGCATGAAGACAAATGGGAGTTTAAAAATACACACATATGAAAACTAGAGGATACTGAAGTCTCTGGCACCCACAGCTAGAACAAACACCTACACTTAAATACATGTTTAATATGTAAACTATAACTCCATAAAGGTGTTAAAGTATGTTTTGTGAATTCTGACATGTAAAGAGCTTAGACATTCTCACTTCAAGTTTCACAATAGGAAAAACATTGAACAAGTTGAAAAACAATGACTATTCTTAGATCCATCAAATAATGGAAACTATAGAGCAAACTGTCTCCTCAAATAGGGAGAAACTGGTGAATACAGAGAACCAGAATTGAGACCAATTTATCTCAAACAGAAGCCATTGGAGCCATCATGGATAAGAACATATACATGGTAATTGTGATGAATTTCTGGAGACTGGGTCTAGACTAGCCTGAGAGTTAAAAATTCCTAAAAGCCTAGTCTTAGGGAGACCACCGCACTTTCACTGGCTTTATCTCCAGCAGTTCCACCAGGTTCTTGCCTTAAGGATGAGAGCACAAATCCCCTCTGTATTTAGAGCAGAAGAAGGAGAAAAGTAACCATTTTGAAATATGCCGCAAGTACCTATATTAGAGTTCGTCCTTCAAGGGAAATTACATAACCAGAGTCTTAGCTGACCTTAAGAAAGGGCAACTGGCCAGATCCAGCCCCTTCTTTCCTGTCATATGAAAAAGTGCTCAGTTGCTTTAGACTCTGAGACCCCATGGACTGTAGCCCACCAGGTTCCTCTGTCCATGGGGTTTTCCCAGCAAGAATGATGCTGTGGGTTGTCATGCCCTCCTTCAGGGGATCTTCCTGACCCAGGGATCAAACTTTTGTCTCTTGCATTGTAGGTGGATTCCTTACTGCTGAGCCTCCAGGGAAGCCTATTACATGTAAGGAGAAAAGGAAAATAAAAACAAACAACTAAGAAGCACTATTGAAGCACAGGGACTTAGAACCATACAAAAAATGAGACCTTATCATAAATTATGAAAAGTGTCTCCACTATACTTTACCATCTTTACCATCACATCAGCTATAGTATCAGTGGATTACAACTGAGGGAATTATAAGAGAAAGACTCAGTTTAAAAAAGAAATCTTAGTTAAGCATGAAGACAAATGGGAGTTTAAAAATACACACATATGAAAACTAGAGGATACTGAAGTCTCTGGCACCCACAGCTAGAACAAACATTAGCCCACCTCCTAGCCTCAAACCCACAGCCTAATTACCTCTGTTCCTATTAGTTAATGCATCATATCTGGCTTTCACCACCGAATTACCGGACACACTAAAAGACAAGGGAAGGCATATTCTGAAGAGATAAAGCAAACATCAGAACCAGACTCATATATGACACAGGTTTTGGAATTATTAGGTAGGGACTTTGAAATAACTATGATTAATATATTAAAGACTAATGAAAAATGTAGGCATGCATGAGTAGATAAATAAGTAGAGGAATGAAAATTCTAAGAAAGATTCAGAGAAAACAAAAACTCTGGATCAAATGAAGAAATGCTTTAAAGGGCTCATTACGAGACTATACACCCCAAGGGAAAAAACTGATGAGCTTAAAGATATATCAGTAGAAATTTTCCACACTGAAATGTAGAGAAAAAAGAATTAAAAAATGTGAAACAGAACATACAAGAACTGTGGGACAGTTAGGATGGGGGTGGAATAAATGTCATGGAAGGAGAGTAAAGAGGAAGGAACAGATGTGTTTGAAGTGATAATGTCTGTAAATTTTTCAAAATTAATGACAGATGACAAACCACAGATATAGGAAGCTCACAGAATAGCAAACAAGATAAGTATCAAAAAAAAATAACTGCATCTAGATGTATCATATTCAAACTTCAGAAAACCAAAAATAAAGAGAAAATCCTAAAAGAAGCCAGAGTAAATTAACATTTTACCTATAAAGAACAAAAATAAGAATGGCATCATGTGGGTAGTCAGGAACTTTGAAAATAAGATGGGAGAAGAGTGAAGTATTTTAAGTGTTTAAAGAAAAGCTACCAGTACAAAAAAAAAAAAAATCTGTATCCAGTGACTTCATCATTCAAAGGTCAATGAGAAATAAAAACTTCTCAGACAAACAAAAGTGAGGGGATTTACCCCTCACACTTACCCTACAAGAATTACTAAAAGCTCTTCAGGAAGAAGCAAAATAATATAGGGAGAAACTCAGATATACATAAAGAAAGGAAGATCACCAGAGAGAAAACAAAGGAAAAGTAAAATATTTTACTTTTCTAAATTTCTTTGGAGGTATAAATTACATGTCTGTGCATGCTTAGTCACTTCAGTCATGTCTGGCTCTTTGTACCCGATGGACTATAGCCCACCAGGTTCTTCTATCTATGGGGTTCTCCAGGCAAGAGTGAAACTGTCATGTCCTTCTCCAGGGATCTTCCCTACCCAAGGATTGAACCCGCATTGCTTATATTTCCTGCATTGGCAGGAGAAACTGACTTTTTTACCATTAGTGCCACATGGGAAGCCCATAATTTACATACAACTTTCTAATTTTTAATTGATCTAGTAGATTATAGTTTATTCAGAGAAGTAATAGCAACCATGTTTTGGGTGATTATAGCATATAGATAGGGGAAATGAATGACAGCAGTGTTATAAGGGGTAGATGGAAAGAACTGGGAATCCCCTGCTACAAGGTACCTGCCCTGTGAAGTGGTGATGGGTTATTTGAAAGAAGAATTAGATTATTTGCCAATGTACATTGCAAGCTATAATGTAACTTCAAAAAAATTTTAGAGAAGTAAAATTGATATGCTAAAAGAGGAGACGAAACAGGATAATATAAAATGCTCAGTTACAATCAGAGTGGGCAGTGAAAGGGAAAGATAGAAAACAAAGAAGAGTGAAAAGAAAAGAGCTACAAACACGACAGATAATAATCCAACTATGTCAATAATCGATTAAAATGTGAATGGCATAAATGCATCAATTAAAAGATTGTTTTAAAAAATATCAACATCTAAAAATATTACCAGCTATATGTTGTTTACAAGAAGCCTACTTTCGATATGAGCATACAGATGGATGAAAGGTAAAGAAATAGAGAATAAGATACCATGTTAATACCAAACAATGTGAACTATGCTAATTTCAGATAATGTGAACTTTGGAACAAAAGAAATATTTATCAGATAAATAGGAATATTACATAATGATGAAGAGGTTGAATCTATAAGAAGATAACCCAATGCATAATGTGCATGCACTTAACAACACAGATTCAAAATACATGAGGCAAAACTCAACAGAATTGGAAGCAGAAGTAAATAAATTCACCATTGCAGTCAAAGACTTCAACACTCCTCTCCCAGTAGCTGACAGATCCTACATGCAGAAAAACAGTAAGAATATAGTTGAACTAAACAGCATCATCAATCAACTGGATCAGACTGACATTTATAGAGGACTTCACACAATAGCAGACTATACACTCTTCTCGAACTCACAGAGAACATTCATCAAGATAAACTGCATTATGGACCATAAAACATAACAAATTTAAAAGGACAGAAATCATACAAAGTATGCTTTCAGACCACAAAGGAATTAAACTCGAAGTCAATAACAGAAGGATAGCTGGAAAAATCCAAAGTGACTGGAGATTAAACTGGAAGAAAGAAAAAGTCACAAGAGAAGTATAATGAATATTTCAAAATAAATATCAAAATTGTGGGAAATAGCAAAAGCAGTGCTTACAGGGAAATTTATGGCTCTGAATAATATACTAAAGAAAAGAAAGATTTAAAATGAAAATATCCACTGTAGGAAACCAGAGTAAGAAAAGCTGTTTAACCACTATAAGAAATAATGAAAATCATAAGAAATCAATGAAACTGAAAACCAGAAAACAAAGAAACCAAATCTGCTTCTCTGAAAAGATCAACACAATTGATAAACTTTAGTTAATCTAACCAAGAAAAAAAAGAGAAGACACAAATAGGCATATGAAAAGATATTCAGCATCATATGCCATCATAAAATTGCAAACTGAAACAATAATGGTGTACTAATTCCCAAACGGTGAAGACAGCAAATGCTGCAAGGATATGAAGCACTAGACTCTCCCATTCATGGCTGAAGGGCATGCAAAGTGGCACAACACTTGGGAAGCCCATTTGGCAATTTCTTACAAAGTTAAACATAGACTGACAATATGGTCCAACAGTTGTACCTGTATTTCCTCAAAGGAACTGAAAATGTTAGGTCCACACAAAACCTTGCAAATCAATATTTCTAGCAGTAATATTCATAACTGCCCCAAATCTGAGATGACCAAATCTCCTTCAATAAATGTACACCATGGTACACCCATACAATGGATTATTTAGTGATAAAAAGAAATGAGCAATCAAGCCACCAAAAGAAACAGAGGAAATTTAAAATGAACATTATTAAGGAAAAGAAGCCTGATTGATTCCATCTTCATGATTCCAACTATATCACACTCTGGAAAAGGCAAAACTATATAGATAGTATAAAGACTGACATTTATAGAGGACTTCACACAATAGCAGACTATACACTCTTCTCGAACTCACAGAGAACATTCATCAAGATAAACTGCATTATGGACCATAAAACATAACAAATTTAAAAGGACAGAAATCATACAAAGTATGCTTTCAGACCACAAAGGAATTAAACTCGAAGTCAATAACAGAAGGATAGCTGGAAAAATCCAAAGTGACTGGAGATTAAACTGGAAGAAAGAAAAAGTCACAAGAGAAGTATAATGAATATTTCAAAATAAATATCAAAATTGTGGGAAATAGCAAAAGCAGTGCTTACAGGGAAATTTATGGCTCTGAATAATATACTAAAGAAAAGAAAGATTTAAAATGAAAATATCCACTGTAGGAAACCAGAGTAAGAAAAGCTGTTTAACCACTATAAGAAATAATGAAAATCATAAGAAATCAATGAAACTGAAAACCAGAAAACAAAGAAACCAAATCTGCTTCTCTGAAAAGATCAACACAATTGATAAACTTTAGTTAATCTAACCAAGAAAAAAAAGAGAAGACACAAATAGGCATATGAAAAGATATTCAGCATCATATGCCATCATAAAATTGCAAACTGAAACAATAATGGTGTACTAATTCCCAAACGGTGAAGACAGCAAATGCTGCAAGGATATGAAGCACTAGACTCTCCCATTCATGGCTGAAGGGCATGCAAAGTGGCACAACACTTGGGAAGCCCATTTGGCAATTTCTTACAAAGTTAAACATAGACTGACAATATGGTCCAACAGTTGTACCTGTATTTCCTCAAAGGAACTGAAAATGTTAGGTCCACACAAAACCTTGCAAATCAATATTTCTAGCAGTAATATTCATAACTGCCCCAAATCTGAGATGACCAAATCTCCTTCAATAAATGTACACCATGGTACACCCATACAATGGATTATTTAGTGATAAAAAGAAATGAGCAATCAAGCCACCAAAAGAAACAGAGGAAATTTAAAATGAACATTATTAAGGAAAAGAAGCCTGATTGATTCCATCTTCATGATTCCAACTATATCACACTCTGGAAAAGGCAAAACTATATAGATAGTATAAAGATGAGTAGTTTTCAGGGATTTGGGGGACGAAGAAAGGATGATGACTTGAAGCACTGGGAATTTTTAAGCCAGTGCAACTCTTCTGTATGATGTTATAACATTGGATGCAGGATATTACATATTTTTTAAAAACCATAGAACTGTACTGTGAATTAAACTGGGCATAAACTATAGAGTTTAGCTAATAATAATGTATTGATATTGGTTCATTAGTTGTAACAAACATGCTGCACTGAAGTAAGATGTTGATACTAGGGGAAACTATGTGGGGAAGTTGGAAGCACACATTGATACTATTTCAGCTCTTCAAATACCACAGTTTCAAAATCTAAATAAATCTTACCCTTAAGGAGTAATTACCTCATGGGGCAGTGTCCTTGATCCAAAGATTGTTTTAACATCTGCAGGATGACTCCCTTCAAGGGTTGCCTCAGAGCTCATTTACAAGCTGCATCATTTTGTTCTGCCTCACGAGTCCTCAGCCCACCTCTGGTTAGAGCTGCAGCTGCAGTGGACAGCTGCCTGAGAACTCACCAGGCACGTGGATGGTATCACACTTGAAGTCTTCATGTCTTTTCCAAACCTGCTGCAGTCCATTCAGCCTCTCAGGAGGACAATCCAGAAATACAGAACACTTGAACAACTTCAGATAAATACCCCAGCTTCCTTCCTTTGATTGGAAAATTCCTGGAAGTATTTGCACATGCTTCACAATCCTAGTGTAATTGAGACCTCAATCCTCCCAACAGTGACCTTGAGAAAACACTCTTATTCTGATTTTAACATATTCCTGTATTTCCTCAAAGGAACTGAAAATGTTAGGTCCACACAAACCTTGCAAATCAATATTTCTAGCAGTAATATTCATAACTGCCCCAAATCTGAGATGACCAAATCTCCTTCAATAAATGTACACCATGGTACACCCATACAATGGATTATTTAGTGATAAAAAGAAATGAGCAATCAAGCCACCAAAAGAAACAGAGGAAATTTAAAATGAACATTATTAAGGAAAAGAAGCCTGATTGATTCCATCTTCATGATTCCAACTATATCACACTCTGGAAAAGGCAAAACTATATAGATAGTATAAAGATGAGTAGTTTTCAGGGATTTGGGGGACGAAGAAAGGATGATGACTTGAAGCACTGGGAATTTTTAAGCCAGTGCAACTCTTCTGTATGATGTTATAACATTGGATGCAGGATATTACATATTTTTTAAAAACCATAGAACTGTACTGTGAATTAAACTGGGCATAAACTATAGAGTTTAGCTAATAATAATGTATTGATATTGGTTCATTAGTTGTAACAAACATGCTGCACTGAAGTAAGATGTTGATACTAGGGGAAACTATGTGGGGAAGTTGGAAGCACACATTGATACTATTTCAGCTCTTCAAATACCACAGTTTCAAAATCTAAATAAATCTTACCCTTAAGGAGTAATTACCTCATGGGGCAGTGTCCTTGATCCAAAGATTGTTTTAACATCTGCAGGATGACTCCCTTCAAGGGTTGCCTCAGAGCTCATTTACAAGCTGCATCATTTTGTTCTGCCTCACGAGTCCTCAGCCCACCTCTGGTTAGAGCTGCAGCTGCAGTGGACAGCTGCCTGAGAACTCACCAGGCACGTGGATGGTATCACACTTGAAGTCTTCATGTCTTTTCCAAACCTGCTGCAGTCCATTCAGCCTCTCAGGAGGACAATCCAGAAATACAGAACACTTGAACAACTTCAGATAAATACCCCAGCTTCCTTCCTTTGATTGGAAAATTCCTGGAAGTATTTGCACATGCTTCACAATCCTAGTGTAATTGAGACCTCAATCCTCCCAACAGTGACCTTGAGAAAACACTCTTATTCTGACCTTTTCTCCTCCCAGATTTGCTCTCATCACTCCCCATTCCTGATTCTTGAGAGCACTGCCTAAATAAACTACTTGGGCTCTGGTTCTTGTCTCCAGATCTGCTTGCCGGAGCAAAAAACCTAAAACCTATATATGCATAATGAATCCAGGAAACAGAACAAGTCTGGCCTCATTTTGAAAGATGTCTTAGTGAAACAAATCTGCAAATTGGTTAGAGAAAATCTTCCTGAGAACACTGTTAAGCTATGCTTTAACTGATGTTTAAGAACAGGAAACTATAAACATCTGAAATGAGATAATGACTTTCGACTATCAACAGTGGAAAAATCTTCCCTTTCCTCTCACAGAACTATCAAGATTTAATAGTTGCGACCATGGGCCATATATGAACCTAGTCTATATGTTTCAAAGTCTTTTCTTTCCCCAAGTTTTAATTGAAGAGATCTGGAAGATATTTCTTATAATTTGAGATTTTATCAGAAATTAAGTCAGATCATGGTATTAAGGAATTAAATCATGAAGTGTGACATGGATATGGCAAGAAAAGCTTCAATCTGGGCAAGTAATTTGTCAGGAATCCAAACTACATCTAGGAGGTGTGAAAACGGGTAACAGAATCTCTACCTGTGGTAGTTTAAAAATATTCTCCAGATATTCTTCAACACTCCTCCTACTAAAAAGGGGATGCTAATTCT
The DNA here is from genome assembly GCA_022376925.1 of Tragulus kanchil. NCBI lineage: Eukaryota > Metazoa > Chordata > Mammalia > Artiodactyla > Tragulidae > Tragulus > Tragulus kanchil. The sequence goes on along the minus strand of JAIOJX010000028.1, from coordinate 108,931,629 downwards.
CTTCCACTGGAGTATGGGGGTGGTCTTAGTGACTCACTTCTAACTAACAGGATGTGATAGATATGTGATCGTGTGACAAGTGAGACTGGGTCATAAACCAGCATAGTGGTCGACTCTGCTCTCTCTCTCTTGAATCTAAACAAAAGATTCTTACTCTGAGGGAAGCCAAATACCATATCATGAAGGCACCTATGCAGCACTAGGGAGAGGTCCCTGGGACACTGAACTGAGTCTCCCTGCTGATACCCATGTGACTGAGTCATCTTGGAGGTCGACCCTCCAGCCCCCATCAATCCTGTGGATAACAGCAGCTCTGATCAAGATCTTGACGTTCAACTTCATAAGCAGCTGAACTAAATCAACAGCTAATCTGCAAGGAATTCTGATTTTCTTGCCTTGGGAGATAAGGTTCAAACTCCTAGAAAGGCATACCAGAGCCTTCACGATCTGTTCTTCATTCCCTCACCTCCTGGCTTTTTCCTCACGCAGCCTCTTTCCAGTCATACTAATTTGCCTCCCATTCAATCACTATACCATTTTCCCTCGTGACTAGCATATGCGCTGTTCTCTGTGGGTCTCTATTCATCTCGCTTCAGCTGACTCCATCTGGAAAACTCTTGCTTATTATTTATGCCTCAGCTCAACTGTTGTCCTCTCTGTGAACATTTTTTTTTTTTTCTGATCTGTTTTTCAGGAAGGTTTAGGGGATTTTCCCTCACCTCATGCTTTCATGAGTCCATGTGCATACCTCTCTTACTATCTTCAATGTTATGTAAATATTCATGCCCTTACCTTTCCACTCATTAGTACAGAGACTGATGTGTATTTTTTTTTTCTTTTTCTTCTTCTTCTTTTTTTTTTTTAAAAGAGCAATTCAAGCATCTTTTAGAGTATAAAGTAAATGAAGGTGTGCCATTATTGAAATTGGTAATTGAGTGAACTACTATAGTAGTAGTTGAACTCTTATCATTCAAATAACAAATAAGAAAGTTGTAAATCTAACTCAATTATTGATCATGAGCTCATATTTAGCAAGCCTGTTTGAACACTATCTCTGGTTGCCTGCAATGTAGGAAACCCAGGTTCAGTCCCTGGAGGAGGAAATGGCAGATATTCTTCAACACTCCTCCTACTAAAGGGATGCTAATTCTCTTCCACTGGAGTATGGGGGTGGTCTTAGTGACTCACTTCTAACTAACAGGATGTGATAGATATGTGATCGTGTGACAAGTGAGACTGGGTCATAAACCAGCATAGTGGTCGACTCTGCTCTCTCTCTCTTGAATCTAAACAAAAGATTCTTACTCTGAGGGAAGCCAAATACCATATCATGAAGGCACCTATGCAGCACTAGGGAGAGGCCCATGGGACAATGAACTGAGTCTCCCTGCTGATACCCATGTGAATGAGTCATCTTGGAAGTCGACCCTCCAGCCCCCATCAATCCTGTGGATAACAGCAGCTCTGATCAAGATCTTGACGTTCAACTTCATAAGCAGCTGAACTAAATCAACAGCTAATCTGCAAGGAATTCTGATTTTCTTGCCTTGGGAGATAAGGTTCAAACTCCTAGAAAGGCATACCAGAGCCTTCACGATCTGTTCTTCATTCCCTCACCTCCTGGCTTTTTCCTCACGCAGCCTCTTTCCAGTCATACTAATTTGCCTCCCATTCAATCACTATACCATTTTCCCTCGTGACTAGCATATGCGCTGTTCTCTGTGGGTCTCTATTCATCTCGCTTCAGCTGACTCCATCTGGAAAACTCTTGCTTATTATTTATGCCTCAGCTCAACTGTTGTCCTCTCTGTGAACATTTTTTTTTTTTTCTGATCTGTTTTTCAGGAAGGTTTAGGGGATTTTCCCTCACCTCATGCTTTCATGAGTCCATGTGCATACCTCTCTTACTATCTTCAATGTTATGTAAATATTCATGCCCTTACCTTTCCACTCATTAGTACAGAGACTGATGTGTATTTTTTTTTTCTTTTTCTTCTTCTTCTTTTTTTTTTTTAAAAGAGCAATTCAAGCATCTTTTAGAGTATAAAGTAAATGAAGGTGTGCCATTATTGAAATTGGTAATTGAGTGAACTACTATAGTAGTAGTTGAACTCTTATCATTCAAATAACAAATAAGAAAGTTGTAAATCTAACTCAATTATTGATCATGAGCTCATATTTAGCAAGCCTGTTTGAACACTATCTCTGGTTGCCTGCAATGTAGGAAACCCAGGTTCAGTCCCTGGAGGAGGAAATGGCAACTCATTCCAGTATTCTTGACTGGAGAATTCCATGGACAGAGGAACCTACTGGGCTACAGTCCTTGGGTCACAAAGAGTCCGACATGATGGAGCAGCTAACACACATAAACACTATCTGTGCGCCATGCATAATGCTTGTATTGCTCTCTACACTAGTTTATTAAGTCTTCACACTAATTTGTGGGAAGGCACAGGTTTTATTATTCCCACTTAGCCTACAATTTAGGTAAAACCAGGACTCAAAACTCAGATTTTGTATCTCCGATCTGAGGATTCTCCCTCCACAGTCCCACATTCGTACTTTAGTTGTAATAACAAACATACCAAAGAAACTTCCTTAGGGTTTTATAAGGATGATCTGGGGCTATGTCCTAACTACATTCCAGAAAAATATTTTTCAGTGCTTTTTAAAAATATATTTCAATAAATACTTCATGCAAAGCACTAGTTAATAAATACTCATGTCCTGATCAAACAGTTTTCTCTTTCTGTTGTAGGATCTTGAGCAAGAGGCATGAAAGAAAACCAGCAAAGCATTTTATGACAACTATACTGGTGAGCCAGTAACTTTAAGAAAGGTAATTATTAGCATCATCAGACAGTATTCTCAGTCCTAATGAAAGGTTTTGCTTGGAGAAGCTCCTGGTGATAGTTATTCACATAAATTATTTCTCATGAGCCCATGGCAGATTGACTAGACCAATTTTCAATTAAACTGAAGTACTTCCCAAGTGGTAGAAGAATGAAACACATTTTAAAAAGAGAGCAGTCTCCTATCTAATAAATAACTACCTGCCATGGCAGAAAATTTAATAGTAGTTGTGGCATTGCACATCAAAAAGTAAATTGCAGTGTATGAAGTTAACAAATTCCCCATGTGGATGCTGCCAGCTTTTTCTTTCTGAGTCACACTAAGCAGTGGCAGATCATGAAAAAAATACTACCTCAGTTGTTGATTCTACATTTGATTGTAAACACATCTAAAACAAGGCTAGTCACCTGTTGACATAGGGAAAGACAGATGACCAGTTCTTTCTCCAGAAGAAAATGCAATTTGGGGTCGGCAACTACTGCCAGCCACATGCAAGTCCTTGCACAGCAAGGCGAGGAGAACTCTTAAAGAGGGGAAGAGGAATTTGGGAGGGTTAGACTGAACAGTTCCTCCACTGAGGAATTGGGAGCTCAAAGTGTAGTAGCTTTTCATTGGCTCAACTGTGACAATCTCTCATTTGTCAGGCAAGAAGCAGTTCCTATTCAGCTCTATTATGTAGGACATGTGAGTGCCCCCTCTAACCCCCTGACTTTAATTAAAGTTTTTGTTTATTAATTTTCACACACCTTAGCAAGAATTACGAGTGAGGTCTCTGTTTTGGTTTTCTGTACATTTACTCATATTAGCATGTTATGGCAGATGTTAACAAGAAATTTCATAAAAAACCATAGCCAAGGCCTCTGTGAATATAAGTGATAACCACAGTATGTGTTTTCATAGCTTATTTTGTGTGTATATCTTGAATGGGATGTAATACATCATGACAATGTATTCATATAATTTTTAAAATCTGACATGATCTCATTGAGGACAGAGATTGTGTTTTAATATGTTCTGTTTTCTTAATGTTTGTGTGAACGAATGAAATAATGGAATATGCATCATCACATTTTTAATCATGTATGTTAATATTTGTTTTTGCTTGCCTGGATTTCCTTCTCTCTTCTGGTAATGTCACTTTTGTTATCCTACAGGACCGTACCCCTTCTCTACTCATGGTTCACACAGTTTTGTGCATGGGATGAGGTGGGGTAGAAAGATGACTTTAACTCCAATTCAAAGCGGATTTGAATCTGAAGTACTTCCCAAGTGGTAGAAGAATGAAACACATTTTAAAAAGAGAGCAGTCTCCTATCTAATAAATAACTACCTGCCATGGCAGAAAATTTAATAGTAGTTGTGGCATTGCACATCAAAAAGTAAATTGCAGTGTATGAAGTTAACAAATTCCCCATGTGGATGCTGCCAGCTTTTTCTTTCTGAGTCACACTAAGCAGTGGCAGATCATGAAAAAAATACTACCTCAGTTGTTGATTCTACATTTGATTGTAAACACATCTAAAACAAGGCTAGTCACCTGTTGACATAGGGAAAGACAGATGACCAGTTCTTTCTCCAGAAGAAAATGCAATTTGGGGTCGGCAACTACTGCCAGCCACATGCAAGTCCTTGCACAGCAAGGCGAGGAGAACTCTTAAAGAGGGGAAGAGGAATTTGGGAGGGTTAGACTGAACAGTTCCTCCACTGAGGAATTGGGAGCTCAAAGTGTAGTAGCTTTTCATTGGCTCAACTGTGACAATCTCTCATTTGTCAGGCAAGAAGCAGTTCCTATTCAGCTCTATTATGTAGGACATGTGAGTGCCCCCTCTAACCCCCTGACTTTAATTAAAGTTTTTGTTTATTAATTTTCACACACCTTAGCAAGAATTACGAGTGAGGTCTCTGTTTTGGTTTTCTGTACATTTACTCATATTAGCATGTTATGGCAGATGTTAACAAGAAATTTCATAAAAAACCATAGCCAAGGCCTCTGTGAATATAAGTGATAACCACAGTATGTGTTTTCATAGCTTATTTTGTGTGTATATCTTGAATGGGATGTAATACATCATGACAATGTATTCATATAATTTTTAAAATCTGACATGATCTCATTGAGGACAGAGATTGTGTTTTAATATGTTCTGTTTTCTTAATGTTTGTGTGAACGAATGAAATAATGGAATATGCATCATCACATTTTTAATCATGTATGTTAATATTTGTTTTTGCTTGCCTGGATTTCCTTCTCTCTTCTGGTAATGTCACTTTTGTTATCCTACAGGACCGTACCCCTTCTCTACTCATGGTTCACACAGTTTTGTGCATGGGATGAGGTGGGGTAGAAAGATGACTTTAACTCCAATTCAAAGCGGATTTGAATCTGACCCTTCTACTAGTAACGACCTAGCTATGGAGACTGGGAAAAAATAAAACCTTGGTCTCTGTACATGAAAATAAAAATGTTTTTATCATATAGTCTGTTGTTAGAATAAATGATACAATGATCATCATAGTTAACAATAACTTTGTGTGTGTGTGTGCAGTTGCATCAGTCATGTCTGTATCTGATCCTTTGCAACCCGATGGATAGTACCCCATCAGGCTCCTCTGTCCATGGGATAATCCAGGCAAGAATACTGGAGTGGGCTGCCATTTCCTTCTCCAGGGGATCCTCTTGACCTGGGTATCAAACTTGCGTCTCCAGTGTTTCTTGCACTGCAGGTGGATTCTTTATCACTGAACCATCAGGGAAGCTCAAAATAATAACTTTAGTAACTAACACGGGCCAAGCAATGAGCTAAGTGCCTGCATATAATCCATGCAGTTCTAAAGACAATTTAATGAAATGGGGCTACTGTTCCTCACTGTGTACAAACAGGGAGAATGGGCCAGGGTAGGGGCAGGTTGTACAGAGAGGTTATGCACCTTGCCTAAGTCCCTCAGCTAGGAAGACAAACAGGCTTTTTCACCAAGGCAACCTAGACTAGAATTTTAAAAAAATGTTTCTGTATTTCTTTTCTCCCAGAAAAGATAGTAACAAGTGAATCAATCAGAGTTGAAAATGAGTCATGCAAATGTTCAGACTAGGAAAGATGACTACCCAAATGGGAATAAAATGTAGTAGATAGGTGACTTGCCCCTGGCTCCATATTAATAGATGTAGTGCTGATTCAAGATGTTGTCCCCCTGCTTCCTGTTCTAGATCCAACACCAGATTCATTTTGCTTCCTTTAGTTGGCTTTTCTACTTGATTCTTTGACATGGAAGCTCTTTTGACTCCTGCTTATTCAGTTTGAAGCAGAATGAGGAATAAATTTACAGAGCATCATTTCTTTAAAATCAAGTTTCTGAAACTTGCTTACAAAAGGCACCATCCTGAATTACCATTTTACCAGAATTTTCTCTGCATCTAGCAAAAGGGCCTGGACACTGGATAATGGCTCCATACTTGCATGGACTATGATTCATCTAATGCTTTCCCTGATGCACAGACACACAAAAGATGGCTTACATTTGTAGCTTTAGGAAAAATCTTGATTTCCTGAAGCTATGGTAACGACCTAGCTATGGAGACTGGGAAAAATAAAACCTTGGTCTCTGTACATGAAAATAAAAATGTTTTTATCATATAGTCTGTTGTTAGAATAAATGATACAATGATCATCATAGTTAACAATAACTTTGTGTGTGTGTGTGCAGTTGCATCAGTCATGTCTGTATCTGATCCTTTGCAACCCGATGGATAGTACCCCATCAGGCTCCTCTGTCCATGGGATAATCCAGGCAAGAATACTGGAGTGGGCTGCCATTTCCTTCTCCAGGGGATCCTCTTGACCTGGGTATCAAACTTGCGTCTCCAGTGTTTCTTGCACTGCAGGTGGATTCTTTATCACTGAACCATCAGGGAAGCTCAAAATAATAACTTTAGTAACTAACACGGGCCAAGCAATGAGCTAAGTGCCTGCATATAATCCATGCAGTTCTAAAGACAATTTAATGAAATGGGGCTACTGTTCCTCACTGTGTACAAACAGGGAGAATGGGCCAGGGTAGGGGCAGGTTGTACAGAGAGGTTATGCACCTTGCCTAAGTCCCTCAGCTAGGAAGACAAACAGGCTTTTTCACCAAGGCAACCTAGACTAGAATTTTAAAAAAATGTTTCTGTATTTCTTTTCTCCCAGAAAAGATAGTAACAAGTGAATCAATCAGAGTTGAAAATGAGTCATGCAAATGTTCAGACTAGGAAAGATGACTACCCAAATGGGAATAAAATGTAGTAGATAGGTGACTTGCCCCTGGCTCCATATTAATAGATGTAGTGCTGATTCAAGATGTTGTCCCCCTGCTTCCTGTTCTAGATCCAACACCAGATTCATTTTGCTTCCTTTAGTTGGCTTTTCTACTTGATTCTTTGACATGGAAGCTCTTTTGACTCCTGCTTATTCAGTTTGAAGCAGAATGAGGAATAAATTTACAGAGCATCATTTCTTTAAAATCAAGTTTCTGAAACTTGCTTACAAAAGGCACCATCCTGAATTACCATTTTACCAGAATTTTCTCTGCATCTAGCAAAAGGGCCTGGACACTGGATAATGGCTCCATACTTGCATGGACTATGATTCATCTAATGCTTTCCCTGATGCACAGACACACAAAAGATGGCTTACATTTGTAGCTTTAGGAAAAATCTTGATTTCCTGAAGCACTTAAAGTATTAAAGAGAAGCTTGAGAAGAGAAGAAATAGCCTTACCAGATAGTAAACATGTGATAAAGTAGCAATACTTTAAATAACATCATTAGGCATATAAATAGATAGTAGAAGACACAAAGTCCAGAAATAGACAAATAATTTGATAGATTGTGAAGGTACTCAAACCAATGGGTTAAAATGAATTGTTCAATGAATACTTTCAGGGGGAAATGGGTAGTTGTATAAGACAATAAAATGGAAATTATACCGTCAGCCTCATTAGGTCAATAGATAAAATATTTAAACAGAAAGGTTTACAAATGAGAGAAACTTAAGACTGGGGAAGCTTTATCTAGCTATGACATAAAGCTCAAAAGCCATAAAGAAAAAGCTTAATGAATTCATCTCTATATGTTTGTTGATAAAGATGACCATATACAAAGACAAAAGACAAATAATGTAATAGGAAGATATTTGCAAATTATCTCAAATACAGGGCTAGTTTTTCTGAAATATAAAGCATTTCTAAAAATTGATGAGGAAAAGGACATTAAATCAACTGAAAAAAATGGACAAAGAATATGAATTGACAGTTCACACAAAAGGAAAAAAAACCTTAAATCATATTAAAATGTTTACCATTATAATAAAAGAATTTCTTTTATTGCACTGGTGTCACAATTTTTTCACCTCGCAAAGATCAAAAGTTTGATAATACACTGCGATGGTGAGAATGTGGGAAAACAGATACTCTCATACATTGATGTTGGAAGTGTAAATTACCCTTATGGAGGATGATTTGGCAATCCTTTTCAAAATTACAAAACACAGAATGTTTGATCAATGATTCCACTTCTTGGAATTTATTCTATGCACAGGGGCTATTTATTTATGCACACATCTATTTCTTTAAAATCAAGTTTCTGAAACTTGCTTACAAAAGGCACCATCCTGAATTACCATTTTACCAGAATTTTCTCTGCATCTAGCAAAAGGGCCTGGACACTGGATAATGGCTCCATACTTGCATGGACTATGATTCATCTAATGCTTTCCCTGATGCACAGACACACAAAAGATGGCTTACATTTGTAGCTTTAGGAAAAATCTTGATTTCCTGAAGCACTTAAAGTATTAAAGAGAAGCTTGAGAAGAGAAGAAATAGCCTTACCAGATAGTAAACATGTGATAAAGTAGCAATACTTTAAATAACATCATTAGGCATATAAATAGATAGTAGAAGACACAAAGTCCAGAAATAGACAAATAATTTGATAGATTGTGAAGGTACTCAAACCAATGGGTTAAAATGAATTGTTCAATGAATACTTTCAGGGGGAAATGGGTAGTTGTATAAGACAATAAAATGGAAATTATACCGTCAGCCTCATTAGGTCAATAGATAAAATATTTAAACAGAAAGGTTTACAAATGAGAGAAACTTAAGACTGGGGAAGCTTTATCTAGCTATGACATAAAGCTCAAAAGCCATAAAGAAAAAGCTTAATGAATTCATCTCTATATGTTTGTTGATAAAGATGACCATATACAAAGACAAAAGACAAATAATGTAATAGGAAGATATTTGCAAATTATCTCAAATACAGGGCTAGTTTTTCTGAAATATAAAGCATTTCTAAAAATTGATGAGGAAAAGGACATTAAATCAACTGAAAAAAATGGACAAAGAATATGAATTGACAGTTCACACAAAAGGAAAAAAAACCTTAAATCATATTAAAATGTTTACCATTATAATAAAAGAATTTCTTTTATTGCACTGGTGTCACAATTTTTTCACCTCGCAAAGATCAAAAGTTTGATAATACACTGCGATGGTGAGAATGTGGGAAAACAGATACTCTCATACATTGATGTTGGAAGTGTAAATTACCCTTATGGAGGATGATTTGGCAATCCTTTTCAAAATTACAAAACACAGAATGTTTGATCAATGATTCCACTTCTTGGAATTTATTCTATGCACAGGGGCTATTTATTTATGCACACATCTATTTATGTACTGATATGGAGTGATCTACAATATACATTGTCAAGTGAAAAAAGCAAGGTGCAAAACAGGATATATGGGTAAACTTTTGTGTATAAAATATATTTGAACAAGAATCTAGGGAAAGAAATTGGATAGCTATAGAACACAGAAGGAGTCCTACAGCCATTCAGTAGGGAAGTACAAGGAAGGAGACTTTTCACTATTTACTGTTTTTATACTTTATATTTTTAACCATATAAAAATATTCCCTTTTGGTCAATACTGATTGTGTATATTATATTATTATTTTAATTTATTAAATATATTTTCAAAGATAAATATTGATACATCATCAGATTAAAATATTTAAACACAGGGCTTCCCTGGTGGTTCAGTGGGTAAGGACACCGCCTTGCAGTGCAAGGGGTGTAGTTCGATCCCTGGCCTGGGAAGATCCCACATGCCATGGAGCGGCTGGACCAATGTGTCCAACTACCTAGCCGGAGCTCTGGAGTGCATGCACCCAGAGCTGGTGCTCTGCAGTGACAGAGGCCACTATGATGGGAGGCCCATATGGGCCAAGGAACAAAGATTGATGAAAATAGATAAATGAAAGACTAATAGAAGTGTCCCCCCACCAAAAACAAAGAAACAAAAAAACACGAAAATATTTAAACAGAAATTTTGTATCAGTTGACAACTAATGGTAAGGGTTGTCATAAGGGTAAGGGTAAGGGTAACATAAGGGTAAGAGTTGAAATAATAATTACAGAATAAGCATTTTTCTGCAGGGTTATTTTATATGCACAGATACACAGTTTTTCCTCTTAAATTCCTATTTAAAAAGTTTTTAAAAATGTATGCAAGTGAGGAATTTTGTTAGGAATCAAGGCTAAGTACCATCTATTCAATATTTCCTAGACATTTGGAGAAACATGTATCAAGTAAAATCCTGCTTGGACAAGGGAAGAAAAAGTGGGAGATCCATGGTGCTATTCCAGGTAACTAAGTAAGTCAATTCTAAAGGAAATCAATCCTGAATATTCATTGGAATAATCATTCAGCTTCACTGATGCTGAAGCTGAAGCTCCAATACTTTGGCCACCTGATGAGACTAGCTATCATTGGAAAAGACCCTGATGCTGGGAAAGACTGAGGACAGGAGAAGGGGGCGACAGAGGATGAGATGGTTGGATGGCATCATTGACTCAGTAAACATGAGTTTGAGCAAACTCCGAGAGATAGTGAAGGATAGGGAATCTTGCCTGGCGTGTTACAGTCCATACCACTGCAAAGGGTCAGACACAACTGAGTGACTGAACAAACAACAAATATGCCACTCCCATAATGTATCTAAATGAGAGAAAGATTTTCTGAACTATATCTAAATAGCAAGGATAGTCTGAGGAACTCTTAGGACTTTCTCTTTAGTTTCCTCTCATATTCACAGACTGGCTGCCGGGAGAGCTTACTGACCACCTGGAAATGCCCCAACCTGGATCCAGAGAGAAACTATCATTTAAAAGAGATTCTGTATGTGGAGCCATTCTAAGAGGTTCTGTCTGTGCTATATTTAACAGACAAGAAGCTCCCAGTACAGGTCACGCCTTTGGTTTCTTTCGTTGTCTAAATTGGTCTGATGTCAATATTTACATAAAATTAAAAAAAAATATATGCCATTTATCTGAAACTAAAGGCTTCTCTAATTTATGAATTAAATTTAACTCATATTTGACTATAAAAGCACTAGACACATAAAACTTCCTATTGTGGAACAGTAAATAAGGAAAATCCTAAGACTTGAAAAAGAATTCTACAGCTCCGCATATTACTGAAGACTTGGAGGAGCAGGCTCACTCTGCAACGATGGATTTACTAAAAGAAGCAGGTGTGATCATTTGTCTGTCTGCTTTCATGTCCTCTAATGTTTTGCTCAATATTGCAGAGGAGAGAAGCCTTAAAACTACATTTCACAGAGTCTCCTGCCAGCATGGTTCTTCTGGTGGGTTCTATCAATGGGAAGCACTGCAGGAGATTAGACTAAGACAGCAGGAGAAAAAGAAGAAGCCGTTTTTTCCACATTTTAGATTTTAGTGGTTCAGCTAGCTGACAGCTTTGCGGGGTGAATGTGGGCTCCTAGGTTCTTCACAGACAATGCGATCCAGGGGCTGGGGCATGAGCCAGTGCTCTGTCATCCCAATCAGCACAGTGCTCAGGCCGTCTGATGCGAGCAGCAACAGCGACAAAAGCTACTGCAGCACTAGCGGAAATGTGAGTTCCATACCTGCTGCCATGGTGTTAGCAGCCATGGCTCCAAAGTCCATGTCAGGTGCTCAGTAGCCTTAGTGATGAAGTTCTTGTGGTCACCTTATGCGACCATTTTCCTTTCCCTTCAGCCTTAAATGGGGTAGTTACTTCCTGCAGTTACCAGTATCTTCCCACTTTACTTCTGTAGATTTCCTGTGTGTAACCAATGTCCTATACTACATTTCCACTGCCTGAAAAATCTAGCATGACTCCTGCTCCTCCCTGACTTACACAAAACAGAAGACTATTTAGGAGATTCATTATTTATGAACTCAAGAAGACTTAGGAGAAAGTTCCTTTTTGAAATCAGATCAAGATGTCATAGCAAAAGAGACATGTAAGGTGAAGAAGTATTACATGGAAATGAAAAACAGTATTGTTCTATTTAAAACCACTGAGGAGATCCAGCAGAAAAGCAAGATATGGCACCAACACATTATTTTGAAAATTGATAAATAAAGATAGAGAATGAATCATTTATTCTTCTTTTCCTGTATGAACTGTGTTTCAGGGTACTCAAATGAGAGAATTAGAAAATAACTATTTTACAATACCTAATGGAGTAATGGATCTACGTAACAATCAACAGTGGCTGCTATAAACATTAGGTGAATGGTTAATGAAAAAATACAATAGATGGATCTGAGATGATACCATCTGAGCCCTGTAATTAATTTTAATGTCACCAAAGCAGACCACATAGATATTATGTGCCATATGATGCAAAGCTGTAGAAATTACAAAGCACTACCTATAAAATATCCCTGAAAAAAGAATTCGATCTAATTAAGCCTGAATATACAAGTACTGGGGCTTCCCTGGTGGTTCAGTGGTAAAGAATATGCCTGCCAATGCAAGAGATGCTGGTTTGATCCCTGGGTTGGGAAGATTCCCTGGAGAAGGAAATGGCAACCCACTCCAATATTCTTGCCTGGGAAATCCCAGTGACAGGGGAGATTGGTGGGCTGCAGTCCATGGGGTCACAAAAGAATTGAACAAGACTTAGCAACTAAACATCAACAACAATACAATTACTAGTTTTAAGGAAAAAACAAGAACAAAAAGAACATGCTAATTTACACTCCAAGATACAATCAGCCAAATCCAGAATGTGGGAGATTCTACAGTTCTTCCTTCCGAATAAATATTTAAAAAAAAAAATGGGGAGAGTACACTGATATCCATTAAAAGAGACTTAAAGAACAAATAGTTGCAATACATGCTTCTTATTAACTGTGCAAAGACAGGTTTTAGAATAGCTGGGAAAAATTAAGCATAGAGAGAGTCTAAAACAATATTAAGAAATTATTGTAAACTGTGTTGGGTGTAACAGGTTATTTTATGTGTATGTGAGTGTATGTTAAAAAAAATCCCTTTCTGTTAAAAATATGAACTGTTTATGGGAGGAATCATATAATACTGGGGATGTACTTTAAAATGCTCCACCATTTTCTTTCCATTAAAGAAAAAATAAAAGTGTTGGGTTGGGTATGAATGACAGATGACTATCACGCTAGTTATAATTGTTGTAGACACATGAAAGGCACATGGAGACTTATTATATATTTTTGTATGAAAAATTTCTAATAAACAATTTTAAATAATTTTATGAAATACTTTTAAAACCAAGAGGCTTATGATTGCTGATTTTTCTTAAATTGTCAATATTTTATAAAATATTTTAAACCACTGAAAGTACTGGGATTTCTTTGAGTCCCAATACTTCTTCAATTTGTTTTGAGTTTCAAGTTTAAGCTGAGAAGCCCTGCACTGCTCCAAGCACACATGATAGATAATTCAAAAAGAGAACATTTAAAAGGCATGCATACATGCTAAATCTCTTCAGTCATGTCTGACTCTTTGTGACCCTACAAACTGGGGCCTTCCAGGACCCTCTTTCCATGGGGATTCTACAGGCAGGAATACTGCAGTGGGTTGCCACACCCTCCTCCAGGGGATCTTCTTGATCCAGGGATAGAACCTGAGTTTCTAATGTTTCTTGCATTGGCAGATGGGTTCTTTACTACTGGTAACACCTGGGAAGTCCATTAAAAGCCATAGTGGCATTAAAACAAGATAAACACCTCAATGGACCAGAAGTGGAACATAACAAGGTGTAATATGAGAGGGGCTTAAGCTGTAGGCCCTCTGGAATTTGTGTTGCTTACACTAGGGATACAAAGACATACGTTTATTTACCAGACTGTAACTTGTTTTAGACAATATGCTGCTTGAAGACAGGCATCATAAATCTTCATCTTAATATGCCTACAAAAGGCCCTGGAATACACTAGGCAATAATTGAGTAAATAATGAGCAAGCAAAAGGCTTGAGGAAAGGATAGCAAATAAGACCAGAAATATACTTGAAATCTTGAAGAAATTATTGTAAACTGTGTTGGGTGTAACAGGTTATTTTATGTGTATGTGAGTGTATGTTAAAAAAAATCCCTTTCTGTTAAAAATATGAACTGTTTATGGAGGAATCATATAATACTGGGGATGTACTTTAAAATGCTCCACCATTTTCTTTCCATTAAAAAAAAAATAAAAGTGTTGGGTTGGGTATGAATGACAGATGACTATCACGCTAGTTATAATTGTTGTAGACACATGAAAGGCACATGGAGACTTATTATATATTTTTGTATGAAAAATTTCTAATAAACAATTTTAAATAATTTTATGAAATACTTTTAAAACCAAGAGGCTTATGATTGCTGATTTTTCTTAAATTGTCAATATTTTATAAAATATTTTAAACCACTGAAAGTACTGGGATTTCTTTGAGTCCCAATACTTCTTCAATTTGTTTTGAGTTTCAAGTTTAAGCTGAGAAGCCCTGCACTGCTCCAAGCACACATGATAGATAATTCAAAAAGAGAACATTTAAAAGGCATGCATACATGCTAAATCTCTTCAGTCATGTCTGACTCTTTGTGACCCTACAAACTGGGGCCTTCCAGGACCCTCTTTCCATGGGGATTCTACAGGCAGGAATACTGCAGTGGGTTGCCACACCCTCCTCCAGGGGATCTTCTTGATCCAGGGATAGAACCTGAGTTTCTAATGTTTCTTGCATTGGCAGATGGGTTCTTTACTACTGGTAACACCTGGGAAGTCCATTAAAAGCCATAGTGGCATTAAAACAAGATAAACACCTCAATGGACCAGAAGTGGAACATAACAAGGTGTAATATGAGAGGGGCTTAAGCTGTAGGCCCTCTGGAATTTGTGTTGCTTACACTAGGGATACAAAGACATACGTTTATTTACCAGACTGTAACTTGTTTTAGACAATATGCTGCTTGAAGACAGGCATCATAAATCTTCATCTTAATATGCCTACAAAAGGCCCTGGAATACACTAGGCAATAATTGAGTAAATAATGAGCAAGCAAAAGGCTTGAGGAAAGGATAGCAAATAAGACCAGAAATATACTTGATCAAAAGAAAAATGTAACCTTGAATTTGTATAAGCACTAAATGGACATGTGCTATCATTCTTCTGTTATAGAAGACCAGTGGAAAAATCTCTCATGGGGCTCAAGAGTCCTTATAGAATTTTTTTCTTCTCATAGAAAGAAAATGGATAGATAGATGATGGTCCTGATTGACTGTTTTGAAGCAAAGTACTGCTAAGCCACATGCCCCTTTCAAAAAGAAGGGCTGCATCTCTGCCCTGAGAGAGGAAGATGTGTCATACCCATAGGTTTCTCCTTAAATCTCTTTGTTTAGAAATCCTGCTTGCTTGCTGCTTTGATTCACATATGTACAGCTGTATATTTAAAAAGAAATCAGACATAAACTTGGGCTTCCCAGGTGGTGCTAGTGGTAAGGAACCTGCCTGCTAATGCAGGAGACATAAAAGATGTGGATTCAATTCTGAGGTCGGGAAGATCCCTTGGAGGAGGGCATGATACCCACTCCAGTACTCTTGCCTGGAGAATCTCATGGACAGAGGAGCCTGGTGGCCTACAGTGCATAGGGTAGTAAAGAGTCAGATATGACTGAAGAGACTTAGCATGCACACACACACACAAAAATTCATCTCCTATATGTCACAAATTCAGTTAAAAGGATTATTATTGAATGGCATATGGAAACACAATTTTTGCTCCAGTAAAAGTAGGAAAGAGGTAAAAATTTCTCTCCCTTTCCATGAAAATATCCTACAGTTTTTCTTATAAAAACTTGTCTGGACAGTGATGGCAAATTCCTATGCTCATCCCTTTCCTCACCTAAGGTAAATCATTTCCAGGGCCCAGGACTCTTTGGGTTGTTAAACAGGGCTTTGGAGGATTGCAATTATAAAAAATCTGGATATTGCAAACATATATGATACAGAAGAAAGAGAGTGGAGTTCTTTCTATCTCATTTTTAATCCAGAGTGTCAAATTATGGTCTGGCGAGAGAGAGGCAGCCTAGTTATGATAGCTGCTACCAAACCATCTCAAAATGAAATGCTGAACTGCTTATATGCTACAAATTTGGGTAAAATTCAACTGTTGCACATTACATGAATGGTTAATTGTTGGGTTATAGGCAGAAAAACTAATTATTTTTAAGAAGAACACTTCCAACTTATATGAAAGAAGAATCATGAAATTTTTTTATTTATTGCTAGTTCTAATGAAAAATTCTGACATCCACATTTACATTTTATATAAATGAAGTGGAAAAATCTTTGGATTGAAAGCTAAACCCTAGTGCCAATTCTGACTGGGCAACTGTGTCATCTCAGAAAAGTCACTTGGCTCTTTGAGACTTAGTTTTCCTACCTATACAATCAGGGGGCTTGGGCAAGGCTCATTCAGCTGGTTACTGTAAAGCCCCTTTCACCTCTGTCATGTGAGTTTAGGTTCTATAATGTATATGTGTAAATTTCATAAGCATTGTAAAAAGCTACACAGATATGCAGAGAAGTCAATGAGTAACAATATTGAGGATTTTTGGCACCTACTATTGTGTGAGATGATAAAGCAAGAAAGAGAAAATTAGATACTGTTTTTGTTTTTATTTGCACTGACATTTGTAAAAGTAGTCCAATTTAAAAGCTGTGAAACCTCATAATCCTGTTCTGGGCCTTATACCCAGAGAACACCACACACAAAAATTCATCTCCTATATGTCACAAATTCAGTTAAAAGGATTATTATTGAATGGCATATGGAAACACAATTTTTGCTCCAGTAAAAGTAGGAAAGAGGTAAAAATTTCTCTCCCTTTCCATGAAAATATCCTACAGTTTTTCTTATAAAAACTTGTCTGGACAGTGATGGCAAATTCCTATGCTCATCCCTTTCCTCACCTAAGGTAAATCATTTCCAGGGCCCAGGACTCTTTGGGTTGTTAAACAGGGCTTTGGAGGATTGCAATTATAAAAAATCTGGATATTGCAAACATATATGATACAGAAGAAAGAGAGTGGAGTTCTTTCTATCTCATTTTTAATCCAGAGTGTCAAATTATGGTCTGGCGAGAGAGAGGCAGCCTAGTTATGATAGCTGCTACCAAACCATCTCAAAATGAAATGCTGAACTGCTTATATGCTACAAATTTGGGTAAAATTCAACTGTTGCACATTACATGAATGGTTAATTGTTGGGTTATAGGCAGAAAAACTAATTATTTTTAAGAAGAACACTTCCAACTTATATGAAAGAAGAATCATGAAATTTTTTTATTTATTGCTAGTTCTAATGAAAAATTCTGACATCCACATTTACATTTTATATAAATGAAGTGGAAAAATCTTTGGATTGAAAGCTAAACCCTAGTGCCAATTCTGACTGGGCAACTGTGTCATCTCAGAAAAGTCACTTGGCTCTTTGAGACTTAGTTTTCCTACCTATACAATCAGGGGGCTTGGGCAAGGCTCATTCAGCTGGTTACTGTAAAGCCCCTTTCACCTCTGTCATGTGAGTTTAGGTTCTATAATGTATATGTGTAAATTTCATAAGCATTGTAAAAAGCTACACAGATATGCAGAGAAGTCAATGAGTAACAATATTGAGGATTTTTGGCACCTACTATTGTGTGAGATGATAAAGCAAGAAAGAGAAAATTAGATACTGTTTTTGTTTTTTATTTGCACTGACATTTGTAAAAGTAGTCCAATTTAAAAGCTGTGAAACCTCATAATCCTGTTCTGGGCCTTATACCCAGAGAACACCATACTTCAAAAAGATACATGCACCCCAATATTCATTGCAGCGCTATTTATAATAGTCAGGACATGGAAGCAACCTAAATGTTCATCAATAGAGGAATGGATAAAGAAGATATGGCACATATATACAATGAAATATTACTCAGCCATAAATAGGAATGAAAGTGTGCCATTTGCAGAGACATGCACAGACCTATAGACTCATACAAAGTGCAGTAAGTCAGAAAGAGTAAAACATACACCATATATTAATGCATATAGTGGAATCTAGAAAAATGGTATAGCTGACTTATTTGCAAAGCAGAAACAGAGATACAGATATAGAAAACAAACATATGGATACCAAGGGGGGAAGTGAGAGGGTGGGATGGACTGGGAAATTGGTATTGCCATGTATATACTGCAATGTATAAAATGGATAACTAAAAAGAACCAAGTGTACACACAGGGAACTCTACTCAGTGCTCTGTTCTGGCCCAACTAGGAAAGACAACCAAAGAAGAGATCTATGTATATGTGTGGCTGATTCACTTTGCTGTACAACAGAAATGAACACAGCCTTGTAACTATATGTTGATAAGAAAAACTGAAACTGAAAGATAGAAAAATGAATCAAAATGCAAAATATTAAGAGTTTTAAATATTCTAAACATAAGATACAAATGTCCAATTTTTAATTAAGTCATTTTACCAATAGAAATTTTTCTGAAAAATAATAACCACATTACTACCTATCCTGGTGGCTGAGATGGTAAAGTCTTCCTGCAATGAAGAAGACCCTGGTTCAATGCCTACGTTGGGAAGATATCCTGAGAAGAAAATGGCAACCTACTCCAGTAGTTTTGTCTGGGAAATGCCATGGACAGAGGGGCCTGGCAGGCTATAGTTCATGGGGTCACAAAGAGTCAGACATGACTGAGTGACTTTCACTTCACTTCAACTATCTCTATATTCATAACCAACTGCTATTTATTGTTTATACAGGAAACATGGCAGTGTACTATGTGTGAGATGATAAAGCAAGAAAGAGAAAATTAGATACTGTTTTTGTTTTTATTTGCACTGACATTTGTAAAAGTAGTCCAATTTAAAAGCTGTGAAACCTCATAATCCTGTTCTGGGCCTTATACCCAGAGAACACCATACTTCAAAAAGATACATGCACCCCAATATTCATTGCAGCGCTATTTATAATAGTCAGGACATGGAAGCAACCTAAATGTTCATCAATAGAGGAATGGATAAAGAAGATATGGCACATATATACAATGAAATATTACTCAGCCATAAATAGGAATGAAAGTGTGCCATTTGCAGAGACATGCACAGACCTATAGACTCATACAAAGTGCAGTAAGTCAGAAAGAGTAAAACATACACCATATATTAATGCATATAGTGGAATCTAGAAAAATGGTATAGCTGACTTATTTGCAAAGCAGAAACAGAGATACAGATATAGAAAACAAACATATGGATACCAAGGGGGGAAGTGAGAGGGTGGGATGGACTGGGAAATTGGTATTGCCATGTATATACTGCAATGTATAAAATGGATAACTAAAAAGAACCAAGTGTACACACAGGGAACTCTACTCAGTGCTCTGTTCTGGCCCAACTAGGAAAGACAACCAAAGAAGAGATCTATGTATATGTGTGGCTGATTCACTTTGCTGTACAACAGAAATGAACACAGCCTTGTAACTATATGTTGATAAGAAAAACTGAAACTGAAAGATAGAAAAATGAATCAAAATGCAAAATATTAAGAGTTTTAAATATTCTAAACATAAGATACAAATGTCCAATTTTTAATTAAGTCATTTTACCAATAGAAATTTTTCTGAAAAATAATAACCACATTACTACCTATCCTGGTGGCTGAGATGGTAAAGTCTTCCTGCAATGAAGAAGACCCTGGTTCAATGCCTACGTTGGGAAGATATCCTGGAGAAGAAAATGGCAACCTACTCCAGTAGTTTTGTCTGGGAAATGCCATGGACAGAGGGGCCTGGCAGGCTATAGTTCATGGGGTCACAAAGAGTCAGACATGACTGAGTGACTTTCACTTCACTTCAACTATCTCTATATTCATAACCAACTGCTATTTATTGTTTATACAGGAAACATGGCAGCTATCAAAACTAATTGTAATCGTGTGTGTGTGTGTGTGTGTGTGTGTTCTTAGTCTGCCTGCTACATTTCAGAAGTCAGGAATACAAACTCCCCAAACCTGGATTCTGCTGTTAGTGTATGGTTTTAAGAAATTGCAATCAGAATTTCTAGAACCTCAGACATTGTCCTATGATATGAATAAATGACACCCATTTATAGCTTGCCACTTCCTTTTAGCACTTCATAATTTTAACTTCAGAGTCTAGTGACATGACTGACTATTTTCAGTCCCTGCAAAGTTGTGCATTTGAAGTGGGAGCAACAGTAGCAAAAAGTGAGAGACAGTGATTGACATGCATGTGATAACTCTATGTATCAAGACTTTGGCATGTTGTTTATGGGAGATTCTGCCTCATTAGAAAAGCATGAGGGATGTGTTGGTGGGATTAGTCTCCTAATTTTGTATTCTTGACCTTTAAGAGGAATATAATGTAGTTGAATCTGTCTATCTCAATGCGCTGTAAGAGACTCCAATAAATATCAGATATGAATGTATTTTTGCCTGTTGTGAAACTCATTAGACTAATCTAATGAGTCCTGCTTATCATCATCAATAAAAATGTATTGTATTTCTAGTACCTAGCACTACAACCATGGAAGTATTTAAAAAATTCAAATTCTCTTTTCCTGGTATATTTATGAAACGTGGACTCCTCTAATCTTATCGTTAATCACAATTCACCTGGATTCTACACACAATTTGCTATGGTTAATTTTATGTGTCAACCTGACTGGGTCACAGGGTGCCCAGACAGTTGGTTAAACATTATTTCTGAGTGTGTCTGTCTGTGAAGGTGCTTCTGGAAGAGGTTAGAAATTTTTCTGAAAATAATAACCACATTACTACCTATCCTGTCAGATTTTGTAAGAAGACCCTGGTTCAATGCCTACGTTGGGAAGATATCCTGGAAGAAAATGGCAACCTACTCCAGTAGTTTTGTCTGGGAAATGCCATGGACAGAGGGGCCTGGCAGGCTATAGTTCATGGGGTCACAAAGAGTCAGACATGACTGAGTGACTTTCACTTCACTTCAACTATCTCTATATTCATAACCAACTGCTATTTATTGTTTATACAGGAAACATGGCAGCTATCAAAACTAATTGTAATCGTGTGTGTGTGTGTGTGTGTGTGTGTTCTTAGTCTGCCTGCTACATTTCAGAAGTCAGGAATACAAACTCCCCAAACCTGGATTCTGCTGTTAGTGTATGGTTTTAAGAAATTGCAATCAGAATTTCTAGAACCTCAGACATTGTCCTATGATATGAATAAATGACACCCATTTATAGCTTGCCACTTCCTTTTAGCACTTCATAATTTTAACTTCAGAGTCTAGTGACATGACTGACTATTTTCAGTCCCTGCAAAGTTGTGCATTTGAAGTGGGAGCAACAGTAGCAAAAAGTGAGAGACAGTGATTGACATGCATGTGATAACTCTATGTATCAAGACTTTGGCATGTTGTTTATGGGAGATTCTGCCTCATTAGAAAAGCATGAGGGATGTGTTGGTGGGATTAGTCTCCTAATTTTGTATTCTTGACCTTTAAGAGGAATATAATGTAGTTGAATCTGTCTATCTCAATGCGCTGTAAGAGACTCCAATAAATATCAGATATGAATGTATTTTTGCCTGTTGTGAAACTCATTAGACTAATCTAATGAGTCCTGCTTATCATCATCAATAAAAATGTATTGTATTTCTAGTACCTAGCACTACAACCATGGAAGTATTTAAAAAATTCAAATTCTCTTTTCCTGGTATATTTATGAAACGTGGACTCCTCTAATCTTATCGTTAATCACAATTCACCTGGATTCTACACACAATTTGCTATGGTTAATTTTATGTGTCAACCTGACTGGGTCACAGGGTGCCCAGACAGTTGGTTAAACATTATTTCTGAGTGTGTCTGTCTGTGAAGGTGCTTCTGGAAGAGGTTAGCATTTGAATTAGTAGGCTGAGTAAAGCAGACTGACTTCCCCAATGCGGGTGGGTATCATCCAATCTATTGAGAACTGAATAGAACAAAAAAAAGGTGAAGGAAGGGGGAAATGATCTCTTTCTGTTTGACTGATTGACCTGATACACTAATCTTCTGCCTTCAGACTTCAACTCCACTGGAGCTCCTGCTTTACAAGGCCTTTCTACTCAGGCTGGAATTCACAACACTGGCTTTCCAGTTCTCAGGCCTTCAGGCTTGGACTTGGGCTTGCCTCTTGGTTCTCCTGGTTCTCAGAATTTGAGGTTCAGACTAGAACTATACAACCAGCTTCCCTGGGTCTCCAACTTGCAGATGGTAAATAGTAGTTTCCATAACTGTGTGAGCCAATTCTTTATAATAAATTTCTATCTCCATCTCTCTTTATATATATCATATTATATATTTATTCTTAACTATTTATATTATATACAATATCTCTCTTAATAGTCTATTTTTCTGGAGAATCCTGACCAATACACAAATTCCATGGTTTTCAAATATTTGTTAGAGAGTGGCATAGATATACTGTAGTCCTTCTCCTATTTAAAAATATTTGGCTGATTTAAAGATCTACTTTATCTAACTCCTCATAATGACTTTCATCTTGAACAGCAAAGAATGTGTGTCCTGGGTCCTTGGTCCTATATGCATCTGGAATTTTATGTGTTTGAAACTGAGGTCAAATCCTCATCTCCCAGACATGCTCTGCCTGCCCCATCAGAATCACATCTATCTTCATTGCAGTCACCTCCAGGAGCTGGTTCCTCACGCCTTCCATTCACTCTGCCCACAATATACCAGCCACACCAGGAAATATGAGAGCCGCCATACGCTGATCTGTTCGCTATGGGCAACTGACATATTTTATCTCATTGAGTCTTCATGACCATCCAACAATGCTGATATTATTTTTTCGTTTTAGAGTTGAGGAAACAGCCACTTTTAAAGGGTAATTAAGTACCTCAAAGATACACAGCTAACAGGGAACTAAGAATGAATTCAAAGTCATTTAAAAGGTGGGCTCAACTACTAGGCATATCTCCTGCTCCCATAGCCCCTTTTTCTCTTCCCTAAGTTGCACTTTTTTTTTTTTTTTTTTGGTCCATCTAAGTTACTCAGGCTCAAAGCAATTTATTATAGCCAGGATATATGA
The DNA here is from genome assembly GCA_022376925.1 of Tragulus kanchil. NCBI lineage: Eukaryota > Metazoa > Chordata > Mammalia > Artiodactyla > Tragulidae > Tragulus > Tragulus kanchil. The sequence continues at coordinate 108,908,298 of JAIOJX010000028.1, read as the reverse complement.
TTTTCTCTGGTATTTTATGTAACATTTTCAAAACAGCCCAGACATGCATGATGACCATGTTTCTGCCTATCAGCAAATTTTTTTCCATTCTGAAAGGATTCTATCAAATTTGATAAGGTTGATATGTTCTATAAATCCCTATTGCCTCCTTTAATGCAATCATAACTTTCTGAGGGCTGGTTCCTAGGGACAAAGCTTTATAGTCCATAACTTTTCAATGAAAGATTTACTATGTGGTGGAATTAATACATGCCGTGCATTTCACAACTTTTCCACCTCAAATGGCATTTCTTAGTCAGCACATTAGGTTTCCCATATGTATTGCCATAAATAGTAATTCTTCCTCAGAGTTCAGTAAGATTTGCAGAAACAAGTATTTCCAAATTAAATCTTATTCACAGTTTCTGCTCAGTGTAAAGCAGCCTAACTTGATGAGTGCCTTTGACATGTTGGGGAATAATTAAATTTAATTTTCATGTACAGAATGGAAATGAAAAACATTTCTGCAGGCCTGCAGTGACACTATGATGTTGCCTTCGTGCTTTCAAATGGAAAGGGAAATGAAATGGAATCTAAGAGAATGGTGCAGTCTACAAAGTGCTAGGAAAAAACGTTCTAGAAGAATACATTTCTCTGCTAATACAGCAGCTTTTATTTCAGCCCTAAGGGGTAAAAGTGGGAATGTACAGGATGGAAATAGATTTTTTTCCTTTGGAAAGTTAGAAAGGTAATTTGACCTATTTATTATCCAAATGTTCTTTAAAAATGCACTGGCTTTTACATTGAGTGGCTGACTGCCTTGGAGTGATGCCTCCCCCACCAATGCTGCCTCATAACTACACAGACACACTGTGTCCAAGCGTAGCCCTCAGTAGTTGCCAGTTTTTCTCTGAGGCCCCGTAACTATATCTTAGGAAAGGAGCACGTCAACATTTTGAAATTAGAATATTTAAAACATACAGAAAAAATTCAGTGGCTTTTAAAGGGCAGAACTGAGATGAAAGTCTTAGAAGTATATTCCCCAAATTGTCAGCAAGAACTAAACTGGAGGGCAGCCTTTATTATTTTTGAACTTCTAAATATTATTTATAATAACTGAGATAAAAGTTCAATACATTTAGAATCCCTTAGTAGTCAGGCTCTTTTTCTAAAATTCCCTATATTCCTGTAAGACAGTCTTCTTGTTTTATCTATTTGCAGTTAAGAAATTTGAGCCTGAGAACAGTATAGCAATTTTCCTGATGTCACACAGCTAGTAAACGACTAATCTGTGATCTGGTCCTAATGTCTGGATCTCTCCAAAGCCTGTGTTCTTTCTAGCATAATATATCTTAATTAAGGACACAGTTTCAAAAAGCAGACTCAGGCTTTCAAACTCACAGCCATTTGCAGGCTGTGTGAACTGAATTTAACATCTATGAATTCAGATCCTTCGTATAAAATTGCCATCATCATCATCATCTAGTCAGGCTATTGTGGAATTAAGTGAGTTTGCATATGAAGAAGTTATTTACTCTCTGCCTTGCCAATATCAGCAGTATTGGTTATTTTTCATATTACCAAAACAGGTAGACCCTCTTTATGAGGCTAAAGCATAGATAGAACGTTGAGGAATCAATAAGGCCACCTCCTTTATACATGACTGAATTGCTTGTGAGGCAATAAAAAAATACATTGATAAAGAGAAAATTGTTATCATAATAGAAGTCTTTGGCCCATGAACTAGAATTGTATCACCAACTGTTATTTGATTTGTACACAAGCAATAATGATGAGAGTACTCATTTTAAACTACTCATTCACTCATTCAACAGACTCAATAGTTCCATTTGCTTTTTTTCCTCCTTTAGAGTATGAGTGTGGTGTAGAATTCACCCCGAGGTAAGAGTTGGCTCCGTCTGAAAATCCCAGTCTCTGTCAGAGCAATGAACAAAGGACTGAACTTCATAAAACTTGAGACAACTTGCTTTCATTAAGCTTATAATTTGTATACTGCTCATTTATTAAAAAGGTATTTTTTAAAAGTGATGCAAGTTCTTACAAAGAATACAGTGACCACACTTACTGTCTAATCAATGTAGTTTTAAAATTTATGATTCTCTATATTTGCTCTAGTTTTTCTGAATGTTTAAATGGAGACACTAAAGGTAGAGTGAGGTAAAGTGATTTGAGAACAGCTCTGAAGGACATGACACCAAGACCTGAAAATAAATTCCCTGCTTGATGTGCTTCCCTGAAACAGCTTTGCTCATATATGCAGCTGTATAATTTACAGTGATTTGAGATAAAAGTTCAATACATTTAGAATCCCTTAGTAGTCAGGCTCTTTTTCTAAAATTCCCTATATTCCTGTAAGACAGTCTTCTTGTTTTATCTATTTGCAGTTAAGAAATTTGAGCCTGAGAACAGTATAGCAATTTTCCTGATGTCACACAGCTAGTAAACGACTAATCTGTGATCTGGTCCTAATGTCTGGATCTCTCCAAAGCCTGTGTTCTTTCTAGCATAATATATCTTAATTAAGGACACAGTTTCAAAAAGCAGACTCAGGCTTTCAAACTCACAGCCATTTGCAGGCTGTGTGAACTGAATTTAACATCTATGAATTCAGATCCTTCGTATAAAATTGCCATCATCATCATCATCTAGTCAGGCTATTGTGGAATTAAGTGAGTTTGCATATGAAGAAGTTATTTACTCTCTGCCTTGCCAATATCAGCAGTATTGGTTATTTTTCATATTACCAAAACAGGTAGACCCTCTTTATGAGGCTAAAGCATAGATAGAACGTTGAGGAATCAATAAGGCCACCTCCTTTATACATGACTGAATTGCTTGTGAGGCAATAAAAAGATACATTGATAAAGAGAAAATTGTTATCATAATAGAAGTCTTTGGCCCATGAACTAGAATTGTATCACCAACTGTTATTTGATTTGTACACAAGCAATAATGATGAGAGTACTCATTTTAAACTACTCATTCACTCATTCAACAGACTCAATAGTTCCATTTGCTTTTTTTCCTCCTTTAGAGTATGAGTGTGGTGTAGAATTCACCCCGAGGTAAGAGTTGGCTCCGTCTGAAAATCCCAGTCTCTGTCAGAGCAATGAACAAAGGACTGAACTTCATAAAACTTGAGACAACTTGCTTTCATTAAGCTTATAATTTGTATACTGCTCATTTATTAAAAAGGTATTTTTTAAAAGTGATGCAAGTTCTTACAAAGAATACAGTGACCACACTTACTGTCTAATCAATGTAGTTTTTAAAATTTATGATTCTCTATATTTGCTCTAGTTTTTCTGAATGTTTAAATGGAGACACTAAAGGTAGAGTGAGGTAAAGTGATTTGAGAACAGCTCTGAAGGACATGACACCAAGACCTGAAAATAAATTCCCTGCTTGATGTGCTTCCCTGAAACAGCTTTGCTCATATATGCAGCTGTATAATTTACAGTGATTTGAAAGAAACAAAACACCTTTTGTGCTTGTCTTACTTGGAGCTCTTTTTCATCTATGCCAGAATTCTCTCTCTGTAAGAATAAGAGCAAAGATTTGCTTTGCAAACCTCTATGTTCAGAGCTGGAAGTGGGGGTTGGAGAAAAAGAAGCAATTTGATCCTGATTTTTAAAAAAATCATGTAGTAGGCTGAGATTCCCTACGGTGTGATAAAAAATAAAATGAGACCAGATGGTAGGAGTTGTTTATGATTTCTGAAGTAAAGTATTAAGTCATTAAATTTTGGTGGATATTCTCATTTATTCCAGTTTCCTCTTCTTGTCAAATGCCTATTTTCTGTGGCTAGAGGTGCAGGGTGGCAGATGTGAATGCCACCTTGCATGGTACAATGATCAAAGATCATTCTCAAAGACCATTCTCTCAGATCTCCAGATTGGAATGAATATAAAGGAATGTGCTTTACAGGAGTCTAGAAAGGTGCATGGAAATCCCTGTAGTGGAAATAGGGAAAGATTATCTACACTAGGTTTTAAGGCATTTAAATCTGAATGTATTTTGAGACCCATTTCTTGGCACAGGTTTTTCTGAGAGCTCCTTAGAGAAGAATACAGCTTTATCAATGAAAGTAAGAAGGTCATTTTTCCAGTCTAATGAATGCTGAATGTAAATGCTCAATGTTGGTTTAAAATTGCTGGCTGGAGTTATCTGTAAAATGGGAAGATGGCATTGTCCTGCTGTTCTATTTTTAAAGAATGAAATCAATAAAGTCACTCAAGCTGTTTATGGGAATGATCCTGCTATTTCATGTAACTCTTGCCATGAAAATATTCCCAGAATTAGGCAAATTAAGCAAACAGTTTGCATTAAAAAATTGTAGGTGGTGCTAATGGTAGCTGCAAAAAATACAGTGACCACACTTACTGTCTAATCAATGTAAAATTTTTTTTGCTCTAGTTTTTCTGAATGTTTAAATGGAGACACTAAAGGTAGAGTGAGGTAAAGTGATTTGAGAACAGCTCTGAAGGACATGACACCAAGACCTGAAAATAAATTCCCTGCTTGATGTGCTTCCCTGAAACAGCTTTGCTCATATATGCAGCTGTATAATTTACAGTGATTTGAAAGAAACAAAACACCTTTTGTGCTTGTCTTACTTGGAGCTCTTTTTCATCTATGCCAGAATTCTCTCTCTGTAAGAATAAGAGCAAAGATTTGCTTTGCAAACCTCTATGTTCAGAGCTGGAAGTGGGGGTTGGAGAAAAAGAAGCAATTTGATCCTGATTTTTAAAAAAATCATGTAGTAGGCTGAGATTCCCTACGGTGTGATAAAAAATAAAATGAGACCAGATGGTAGGAGTTGTTTATGATTTCTGAAGTAAAGTATTAAGTCATTAAATTTTGGTGGATATTCTCATTTATTCCAGTTTCCTCTTCTTGTCAAATGCCTATTTTCTGTGGCTAGAGGTGCAGGGTGGCAGATGTGAATGCCACCTTGCATGGTACAATGATCAAAGATCATTCTCAAAGACCATTCTCTCAGATCTCCAGATTGGAATGAATATAAAGGAATGTGCTTTACAGGAGTCTAGAAAGGTGCATGGAAATCCCTGTAGTGGAAATAGGGAAAGATTATCTACACTAGGTTTTAAGGCATTTAAATCTGAATGTATTTTGAGACCCATTTCTTGGCACAGGTTTTTCTGAGAGCTCCTTAGAGAAGAATACAGCTTTATCAATGAAAGTAAGAAGGTCATTTTTCCAGTCTAATGAATGCTGAATGTAAATGCTCAATGTTGGTTTAAAATTGCTGGCTGGAGTTATCTGTAAAATGGGAAGATGGCATTGTCCTGCTGTTCTATTTTTAAAGAATGAAATCAATAAAGTCACTCAAGCTGTTTATGGGAATGATCCTGCTATTTCATGTAACTCTTGCCATGAAAATATTCCCAGAATTAGGCAAATTAAGCAAACAGTTTGCATTAAAAAATTGTAGGTGGTGCTAATGGTAAAGAACCTGCCTGCCAATGCAGGTTAAAAGATGTAGGTTCAATCCCTGGGTCAGGATGATCTCTGTATTCTTGCCTAGAGAATCCCACAGACAGAGGAGCCTGGTAGGCTACACTCCATGGGATTGCAAAGAGTTGGACACAACTGAAGTGACATAGAATGCACACAAATGAGTGTAGGTTGCATTTTGTTAAGTATTACAAATCTAAACAGTGTATTAAAAAGCAGAGATATCACTGCCAACAAAGGTCCATGTAATCAAAGCTGTAATTTTTCAAGTAGTCATGTACAGATGTGAGAGATGGACTATAAAGAAGACTGAGCACCAAAGAATCAATGTTTTCAAACTGTGGTGTTGGAGAAGACTCTTGAGAGTCCCTTGGACTGCAAGGAGATCAAACCAGTCAATCCTAAAGGAAATCAACCCTGGATATTCATTGGAAGGACTGATGCTGAAGCTGAAGCTCCGATACTTTGGTCACTTGATGGGAAGAACTAACTCACTGGAAAGGAGGCTGATGCTGGGAAAGATTGAAGACAGGAGGAAGAGGGGACGACAGAGGATGAGATGGTTGGGTGACTGAGCAACGAAGTTTTCCCTGGTTGAGCCTATATTAACTCTTTTGTGACAGTTTAGTGTACAGGGTTAGGAATTTAGACTGATTGGGTCTGAATATGGGTCTAAGTTACAACTCCTCTACTTACTAAACAAGTGAACTTGGACACTTAACACTTTCAAGTTATTGTATGTTTATTCACCTATATAATGGAGATATTAAAAGCTCTTACCTCATTATGTGTGAGAAAGCTAGATTGAACACTATATGCAAATTTTTTGCAGTTTTTGGACCATATTTCTTAGCTCTTGAAAAACAGAACTACTCATCTTAACTAAATGGTATCAATCTAAACTTCACTGTTAAACTGGTAAAGAATCCTTTATAAGACAGCTTATCGAAATAGGTAAGGAGCCTTAAGGAACCACACAGAAAATGAGTCTCCTTCAGAATCACTCAAGCTGTTTATGGGAATGATCCTGCTATTTCATGTAACTCTTGCCATGAAAATATTCCCAGAATTAGGCAAATTAAGCAAACAGTTTGCATTAAAAAATTGTAGGTGGTGCTAATGGTAAAGAACCTGCCTGCCAATGCAGGTTAAAAGATGTAGGTTCAATCCCTGGGTCAGGATGATCTCTGTATTCTTGCCTAGAGAATCCCACAGACAGAGGAGCCTGGTAGGCTACACTCCATGGGATTGCAAAGAGTTGGACACAACTGAAGTGACATAGAATGCACACAAATGAGTGTAGGTTGCATTTTGTTAAGTATTACAAATCTAAACAGTGTATTAAAAAGCAGAGATATCACTGCCAACAAAGGTCCATGTAATCAAAGCTGTAATTTTTCAAGTAGTCATGTACAGATGTGAGAGATGGACTATAAAGAAGACTGAGCACCAAAGAATCAATGTTTTCAAACTGTGGTGTTGGAGAAGACTCTTGAGAGTCCCTTGGACTGCAAGGAGATCAAACCAGTCAATCCTAAAGGAAATCAACCCTGGATATTCATTGGAAGGACTGATGCTGAAGCTGAAGCTCCGATACTTTGGTCACTTGATGGGAAGAACTAACTCACTGGAAAGGAGGCTGATGCTGGGAAAGATTGAAGACAGGAGGAAGAGGGGACGACAGAGGATGAGATGGTTGGGTGACTGAGCAACGAAGTTTTCCCTTGTTGAGCCTATATTAACTCTTTTGTGACAGTTTAGTGTACAGGGTTAGGAATTTAGACTGATTGGGTCTGAATATGGGTCTAAGTTACAACTCCTCTACTTACTAAACAAGTGAACTTGGACACTTAACACTTTCAAGTTATTGTATGTTTATTCACCTATATAATGGAGATATTAAAAGCTCTTACCTCATTATGTGTGAGAAAGCTAGATTGAACACTATATGCAAATTTTTTGCAGTTTTTGGACCATATTTCTTAGCTCTTGAAAAACAGAACTACTCATCTTAACTAAATGGTATCAATCTAAACTTCACTGTTAAACTGGTAAAGAATCCTTTATAAGACAGCTTATCGAAATAGGTAAGGAGCCTTAAGGAACCACACAGAAAATGAGTCTCCTTCAGTTCACTCAATGATCAGCTGCTTTTTATAGATGGTGAGAATCAAGGGTGTCTGCTGTCAGGCTGCAGGGCTCTCCCCCACAGTGCAGTGATAGAGCTTGGTGATGGTGGGGCTGTCTTGTCAAAACTACTAGGTTCTGGGGCTTCCCTGGTAGTCCGGTGGGTGGGGACGCCGCCTTGCAGTACAAGGGGCGCCGGTTGGATCTCTGGCCTAGGAGGATTCCACGGGCCGTGGAGCGGCTGGACTGACGTGTCCAATTGCCAGGCTGGAGCTCTGGAGCGCATGGGCCTGGAGCCGGTGCTCTGTGACGGGAGGGGCTGCTGCGATGGGAGGCCCACGTGGGCCAAGGAACAAAGATGGATGAAACTAAAATAAAAATGAAAGACCAATAAAACAGTGGCCCCCCCTCCAAAAAAAACTACTAGGTTCTAATGCTAAGTAAGGAGAGGGTGATAGAGGGCGGGTAGGAATTTGGATCAGGATGGACTGTGGGAGGTTTTCATTGCTTTGGAGTAATCTCCTCCCAGAGCTATCTCATTCTTGATCCAAGACTGGAGAAAATCAGGGAGATGGAGAGAAAAAGAACAGGAAACAAAAGTCTACAAAAGCCCTTGGTAACCTCTGCTATTGTGAGGTGAGGAAAGGCTGCACCATAGGCTTTCCTATTGGAGCCTTCATTCAGGCCTTTCTTGGTTCTTAAATGTTTATGAGCTTTAATATCTTCCATTTAGTGTACAGGGTTAGGAATTTAGACTGATTGGGTCTGAATATGGGTCTAAGTTACAACTCCTCTACTTACTAAACAAGTGAACTTGGACACTTAACACTTTCAAGTTATTGTATGTTTATTCACCTATATAATGGAGATATTAAAAGCTCTTACCTCATTATGTGTGAGAAAGCTAGATTGAACACTATATGCAAATTTTTTGCAGTTTTTGGACCATATTTCTTAGCTCTTGAAAAACAGAACTACTCATCTTAACTAAATGGTATCAATCTAAACTTCACTGTTAAACTGGTAAAGAATCCTTTATAAGACAGCTTATCGAAATAGGTAAGGAGCCTTAAGGAACCACACAGAAAATGAGTCTCCTTCAGTTCACTCAATGATCAGCTGCTTTTTATAGATGGTGAGAATCAAGGGTGTCTGCTGTCAGGCTGCAGGGCTCTCCCCCACAGTGCAGTGATAGAGCTTGGTGATGGTGGGGCTGTCTTGTCAAAACTACTAGGTTCTGGGGCTTCCCTGGTAGTCCGGTGGGTGGGGACGCCGCCTTGCAGTACAAGGGGCGCCGGTTGGATCTCTGGCCTAGGAGGATTCCACGGGCCGTGGAGCGGCTGGACTGACGTGTCCAATTGCCAGGCTGGAGCTCTGGAGCGCATGGGCCTGGAGCCGGTGCTCTGTGACGGGAGGGGCTGCTGCGATGGGAGGCCCACGTGGGCCAAGGAACAAAGATGGATGAAACTAAAATAAAAATGAAAGACCAATAAAACAGTGGCCCCCCCTCCAAAAAAAACTACTAGGTTCTAATGCTAAGTAAGGAGAGGGTGATAGAGGGCGGGTAGGAATTTGGATCAGGATGGACTGTGGGAGGTTTTCATTGCTTTGGAGTAATCTCCTCCCAGAGCTATCTCATTCTTGATCCAAGACTGGAGAAAATCAGGGAGATGGAGAGAAAAAGAACAGGAAACAAAAGTCTACAAAAGCCCTTGGTAACCTCTGCTATTGTGAGGTGAGGAAAGGCTGCACCATAGGCTTTCCTATTGGAGCCTTCATTCAGGCCTTTCTTGGTTCTTAAATGTTTATGAGCTTTAATATCTTCCAATTTCAGAGCCTCTGTGTTTCCCTATTTAAAACTTTAACTTCTAAGAACATACAAATATTTCCATTTTATCTATTCTAAAACCAAAATATGTGTACAATATGGGCTTCCCTGGTGGCTCAGATGGTAAAGAATCTGCCTGCAATGCAGGAGACCAGAGTTTGATTCCCGGATTGTGAAGATTCCCTGGAGAAGGGAATGATTACCATTCTAGTACTCTTGCTTGGAGAATTCCATGGACAGAGGAGCACGGCGTGCTAGTCCATGGGGTCCCAAAGAGTTTGACATGACTAAGAAACTAACACACACACATGCACAATATATGAACACATTCCAGGGGAAATATCACGTATGTAGAAAAAGTGTCCCTTTATCACTAACTGTAAACACATTGGATATGATTTGTTTGTAACTTTTTATAGGAATGAGATCATTCTACAAATATTTTTCAGCAACTTGCTCATGTATCTATGAGATTTTCATGACAGTACATATACAAGTATACAATTATGGTCAATTAATTTATGAAAAAGAAGGCAAGAGAAAAATTCTCTCCAATAAGTGGTACTGGGAAAACTGGATAGCTCCATGTAAAAGAATAAAATCAGAACATTCTCTAACATCATATACAGAAATAAACTAAAAAATTGATTAAGGACCTAAATGCAAGACAAGATACTATAAAACTTCTAGAGGGAAACATAGGCAGAACAGTTTTTGATGTAAATCACGGCAATATTATTTTTTTTAATATGTCTCCTACAGTGATGGAAATAAAAGCAAAAATAAACAGTACCTAATTAAATTTAAAAGCTTTTGCACAGGAAAGAAAACCATCAATTAAATGAAAGGACAACTTATTGAATGGGAGAAGCTATTTGCAAATGGCATGACTGATACAGGGTTTCCCAGGTGGTTCAGTGGTAAAGAATCCACCTGTCAATGCAGGAGAAGCAGGTTAAATCCCAGGAAGATCACTTGGAGAATAAAATGGTCACCCATTTCAGCATTCTTGCCTGGGAAATACCATGGACAGAGCAACCTGGCAGGCTACAGTCAATGGGGTCGCAGAGTCAGACATGGCTTAGTGACTAAACAGCATAATGAAGTACTTCCTATATATAACTGTGTTTTAAAAAATAATATCACAGACCTTTTTTGGTGGTCATTTTACACTTTATGGTACTTTTGTAATATGGATTTAAAAATTCTTGATAGTCAAATGTGTTTGTTTTCTTTATACATCTGGATTTGGTATAGCAAGTATTTTGTATAGCAATCATTTTCTAAATGTGCTGTATTTCCTGCTAATATTTTATAGTTATTTTTTTGTGCTTAAAACTTAATCAATGAGGGGCTTCCCTGGTGGTCCAGTGGGTAAGGACATCGCCTTGCAGTGCAAGGGGCGCCGGTTCCATCCCTGGCCTGGGAAGATCCCACGTGCCACGGAGTGGCTGGACAGATGTGTCCAATTACCCAGCTGGAGCTCTGGAGCGCATGCGCCCAGAGCGGGTGTTCTGCGACAACAGAGGCCACTGCGATGGGAGGCCCACACAGGCCAAAGAACAGAGATGGATGAAACTAGACAAATGAAAGACCAGTGGAAGTGGCCCGCCCACCCCCCTCCCTCCCCACCCCACCTCCCAAAAAATAAATAAATAAATAAATAAAAACTTAATCAATGAGGAATTATTTTGGGGATATGTTCTTCTGTTTTGAGATATATAATCTAAATTGTCTAGATCATTTGTCCATTTTATATTTGGTTTATTTGTTTTCTTTTATTGTTTAGAAGGAATCCTTTGTTCATCATGTATCAAATTATTTTTCTACTAACTTTGACTTTTAGTTATTACATTTTTTATGGCTCAAACTTTTAAACATTCCATGTTTCTTCCAGTGTTTCAGCTATATATTATATTTTAATTCATAAGACATTTTTTCTTATAATTTATTTAGCTTTGGCTGTGCTGGGTCTTCCTTTCTGCTTGAGCTTTTCTCTAGTTGCAACAAGCTACATTGTAGTCATGTTACATGGGCTTTACACTGAGGTGGCATCTCTTGTTATGGAGCATTGACTCTAGGGCATGAAGATTTCAGTAGCTGCAGTATATGGGCTTAGTAATTGAGGCTCATGGGCTCTAGAGTACAGGCTCAGTAGTTGTGGTTCATGGGCTTAGTTGCTCCATTGCATGTGGGCTATATGTACTTCCTATATATAACTGTGTTTTAAAAAATAATATCACAGACCTTTTTTGGTGGTCATTTTACACTTTATGGTACTTTTGTAATATGGATTTAAAAATTCTTGATAGTCAAATGTGTTTGTTTTCTTTATACATCTGGATTTGGTATAGCAAGTATTTTGTATAGCAATCATTTTCTAAATGTGCTGTATTTCCTGCTAATATTTTATAGTTATTTTTTTGTGCTTAAAACTTAATCAATGAGGGGCTTCCCTGGTGGTCCAGTGGGTAAGGACATCGCCTTGCAGTGCAAGGGGCGCCGGTTCCATCCCTGGCCTGGGAAGATCCCACGTGCCACGGAGTGGCTGGACAGATGTGTCCAATTACCCAGCTGGAGCTCTGGAGCGCATGCGCCCAGAGCGGGTGTTCTGCGACAACAGAGGCCACTGCGATGGGAGGCCCACACAGGCCAAAGAACAGAGATGGATGAAACTAGACAAATGAAAGACCAGTGGAAGTGGCCCGCCCACCCCCTCCCTCCCCACCCCACCTCCCAAAAATAAATAAATAAATAAATAAAAACTTAATCAATGAGGAATTATTTTGGGGATATGTTCTTCTGTTTTGAGATATATAATCTAAATTGTCTAGATCATTTGTCCATTTTATATTTGGTTTATTTGTTTTCTTTTATTGTTTAGAAGGAATCCTTTGTTCATCATGTATCAAATTATTTTTCTACTAACTTTGACTTTTAGTTATTACATTTTTTATGGCTCAAACTTTTAAACATTCCATGTTTCTTCCAGTGTTTCAGCTATATATTATATTTTAATTCATAAGACATTTTTTCTTATAATTTATTTAGCTTTGGCTGTGCTGGGTCTTCCTTTCTGCTTGAGCTTTTCTCTAGTTGCAACAAGCTACATTGTAGTCATGTTACATGGGCTTTACACTGAGGTGGCATCTCTTGTTATGGAGCATTGACTCTAGGGCATGAAGATTTCAGTAGCTGCAGTATATGGGCTTAGTAATTGAGGCTCATGGGCTCTAGAGTACAGGCTCAGTAGTTGTGGTTCATGGGCTTAGTTGCTCCATTGCATGTGGGATCTTTCTGGACGAGGTTTTAGTCCATGTCTCCTGCATTGGCAGGCAGATTCCTTACTACTGAGCCACCAGGGAAGCCCCAATAAGGAATTTTGAAATTGTGACTAAATATACATAAAATTTATCATCTTATCATTTTTACATGTACAGTTCAGTAGCATTAAATACATTCATATTTTTACGTATGAATTACCACCATTAATCTCCAGAACATTTTCCCAAACTAAAATTGTATGCCCATTAAATAATAACTCCTCATTTGTTCTTCCTTCCAGCCCCTGGAAACACCATTCCACTTTCTTTATTAATTTGACTCTTCAAAGAACCTCATGGAAGTTGAATCATATGATTCTTGTCCTTTCATGTCTAGTTTACTTCATTTCTAACTATTGTGAATAATTGTGAATAAAGCTGTAAGAGCATGAGTGTACAAATGATTGCTCAAGTAGGAATACTTGACCTTAAGTAGGAACACATAAATTCAACAACCTAGATGAAATTGAAAGACACAAGCTACCAAGGAAGTAGCATTTTACTTTATTTTGGAATTTGATAAACTCATTAAGTACTTAAATGTCTGCCTGTCTTTACGAAAAAAAAAAGGAAGTTGATTCTCTGTATCAAAGTATCTAGCCCAGTGCTTGCTTCATGGTGGATGCTTGATAAGTTGTGGTTATTTTATAATAATACTACAAAAAGCATTTGAAGGCTGAGTAAAAATAAATGATATGCAAATTGAATTGTGGTTATTTTTTCTTAAATCCAAGTGTTTCAGCTATATATTATATTTTAATTCATAAGACATTTTTTCTTATAATTTATTTAGCTTTGGCTGTGCTGGGTCTTCCTTTCTGCTTGAGCTTTTCTCTAGTTGCAACAAGCTACATTGTAGTCATGTTACATGGGCTTTACACTGAGGTGGCATCTCTTGTTATGGAGCATTGACTCTAGGGCATGAAGATTTCAGTAGCTGCAGTATATGGGCTTAGTAATTGAGGCTCATGGGCTCTAGAGTACAGGCTCAGTAGTTGTGGTTCATGGGCTTAGTTGCTCCATTGCATGTGGGATCTTTCTGGACGAGGTTTTAGTCCATGTCTCCTGCATTGGCAGGCAGATTCCTTACTACTGAGCCACCAGGGAAGCCCCAATAAGGAATTTTGAAATTGTGACTAAATATACATAAAATTTATCATCTTATCATTTTTACATGTACAGTTCAGTAGCATTAAATACATTCATATTTTTACGTATGAATTACCACCATTAATCTCCAGAACATTTTCCCAAACTAAAATTGTATGCCCATTAAATAATAACTCCTCATTTGTTCTTCCTTCCAGCCCCTGGAAACACCATTCCACTTTCTTTATTAATTTGACTCTTCAAAGAACCTCATGGAAGTTGAATCATATGATTCTTGTCCTTTCATGTCTAGTTTACTTCATTTCTAACTATTGTGAATAATTGTGAATAAAGCTGTAAGAGCATGAGTGTACAAATGATTGCTCAAGTAGGAATACTTGACCTTAAGTAGGAACACATAAATTCAACAACCTAGATGAAATTGAAAGACACAAGCTACCAAGGAAGTAGCATTTTACTTTATTTTGGAATTTGATAAACTCATTAAGTACTTAAATGTCTGCCTGTCTTTACGAAAAAAAAAAGGAAGTTGATTCTCTGTATCAAAGTATCTAGCCCAGTGCTTGCTTCATGGTGGATGCTTGATAAGTTGTGGTTATTTTATAATAATACTACAAAAAGCATTTGAAGGCTGAGTAAAAATAAATGATATGCAAAATTGAATTTGGATATGCCTTGCTAAGAAAAGGTGCATTGCTTACATCATTTTCAAGTCAAATTATTCATGACTTCACTGATCTTTCCATTTCTGAGCCTCTTAAAATACTTACTGGATGAGTGAATCAGTCTGTGATGCTAGGTACTAGGAATATATAATGAAAAACATGACACCCATCCCTGAGCAGCTCATAATCTAGCAAGACCTAATTCAGTAAATGTAGTGAGATAGGGATTCAATATATTCTCAAACATAAAGTGATTTATCTGGAAGAAATACAATTAGTACACAACTAGCATAGAAGAAAGCTCACCTGAGAAGTGAGAGAAGTCTTCCTAGAGCTAATAGTTAAGCTATGCTCTTAACGGTTCATACGTTCTGTGAATTCACACTACTGGAACATAAGTAGAAGTGAGCAGAAGGAAGAGTAGTCCGGGTATTCTAGGCAATGACTTAAATAAAGGTCCACAGGCATTAAATCTTTCTGAGAAATGTCAAACAGTCTCAAATGTTAGAGAATAGAGTATGGAGGGAGTATTTGTGGAAGGCAGATACCGGAAAGAATGGAAGACCAGAGGTAAAGAACTGGGTTTCTTAAGGAATTACTAATCTCCAATTTGAGTCTGTATTAACATTATGAGAACTATTGTGGTGTGTAGAAGGAAGGAGACTCTTCAGTACATCTTCAGATGTTATATAAACAAAAATACAGTTGTCATCTCTTAAAGATGCCCTTGATTACATTAACTACACATTTATTTTGAATTTTGCTTTTATAGTATTTTTCAATATGAAAGCTCCACATTATTGAATCACAAAATGTGTCCATATTTTATAATTCCACAAAGCTGTTTTGTAATTCTTCTTCTTTTTTTTTTAAAGGACCTTTTTCTACTTTATTCCAACATAGTGGTCCTTTTTTTTCTTTTTTTTAAAGATTTATTTATTTATTTATTTTTGGGCGGGGGTCGGGAGGGAGGGGAGCGGGCGGGCCACTTCTATGGCTCTTTCATTTTTCTATTTTCATCCGTCTTTGTTCTTTGGCTCCTGTGGGCCTCCCATCGTGGTGGTGTCTGTCGTCGCAGAGCACCGGCTCTAGGCGCATGCGCTCCAGAGCTCTGGCTCGGTAATTGGACACATAGGTCCAGCTGCTCCGTGGCACTTGGGATTTTCCCAGGCCAGGGCTCGAACCGGCGCCCCTTGCACTGCAAGGCGGTGTCTTTACCCACTGGACCACCAGGGGAAACCCTGTAATTATTCTTAACAGGAGTTGAATCCATTATCTCAACTTAAAAAATCACCAGGAGCTTAACTGAAAATCACATTAATGTTAGAAATCATGTAATGGTTCAGTTTATAATTTGTAGGAATATGACTGAGAATTGGGAGGAAGAGGCCCAGAGTGAAGATCACACACCAAAGAAGCCCTGCAGCAACACAACCTCACAGAGCAAAATAAAATTGATCTTGGACAACTTGAAAGGAGGTTGCTGAAATAGTCAGTTTAAATATTCTAATGACAAAAGGCAGGCAATCCCACTTTCATGACGTTTACAATATATATTTATTAGTTATTTCCTAAATTCCAGTTAAAAAATATCTTTCATAATATATGCAATCAATTTAGTCTGTCTGAGAGGCTGAAAGTTACTCTATATTGATGACTCTTGGGAAGACTACAATTTCTTCCCTGAGTTCATGATCCATCCCTTGAGGCATCAAATACATTAAGAGTAAACTCTACTCTGTGATCCAAAGGATGCTGGCAATTTGTCTCTGGTTCCTCTGCCTTTTCTAAATGTGGATCACAACAAACTGGAAAATTCTTAAAGACATGGGAATACCAGACCACCTTGTCTGCCTTCTGAGCAAGTCAAGCAGCAACAGTAAAAACTGGACTTGGAACAATGGACTGACTGGTTCAAAATTGGGAAAGGAGTACGTCAAAGCTGTAGATTGTCACCCTGCTTATTTAAAGTATGTGCATTTTGTCATGGGAGATGCCAGCCTCAATGAGGCACAAATTGAAATCAAGATTGTCAGGAGAAATATCAACAACCTCAGATATGCAGATGATACCAACCTAATAGCAGAAAGTGAAGAGGAACTAAAGAGCCTCTTGGTGAAGGTGAAAGAGGAGAGTGGAAAACTGACTTAAAATTCAACATTCAAAAAACCAAGATCATGGTCCCATCACTGCATGGCAAATAGATGGGCAGACAATGGAAAGAGTGATAGACTTTATTTTCTTGGGCTCCAAAATCACTCTGGACACTGACTGCAGTCACGAATTTAAGACACTTGCTCCTTGGAAGGAAACCTATGATAAACCTAGACAGTGTATTAAAAAGCGGACATATCACTTTGTTGACAAAGGCCCATCTAGTTAAAAGCTATGGCTTTTCTAGAAGTCATGTACAGATGTGAGAGTTGGACCATAAAGGCTGAGCACCAAAGAATTGATGCTTTCAACTGTGGTACAGGAGAAGACTCTTGAGACTTCTTGGACAGCAAGATCAAACCAGTCAATCCTAAAGGAAGTCAACCCTGAATATTCATTGGAATGGCTGATGCTGAAGCTTCAGCACCTGGCCACCTGATGCAAAAAGCTGACTCATTGGAAAAGACCATGATGGTAGGAAAGATTGAGGGCAAGAGAAGAAGCAGATGACAGAGGATGAGATGGCTGGATGGCATCATAGGCTCAATGGGCATGAGTCTGAGGAAACTCCAGGAGATAATGAAGGACAGGGAAGCCTGACATGCTGCAGTCCATTGGGTCACAAAGAGTTGGACCCAGCTTAGCAACTGAACAACACAACATCAGGGAACTAAGATCCCATATGTCACAAGTAAGACCCGGCACAGCCAAAATAAATAAATAATATATATTATAAAATATTTATTATTATATAAATATTTTAAAATAAAATAAAGTTACTGTATAATCCAAAAAAAAAAAAAAGATCCATGGAGCAGAAGGAAAGAGCTTGACTATCAGCAAGCCAAGTACGACTAGCAACCTAGGTCAGGCTCACCCAGGCATGGAGAGATTTTTTTAAAAATGTGGTATGACGTAAGACAGCATTATGTTGATGTCTCGAGTCATTCTGTACAAATTTTAACTGACTGCTCTCTTTGCCTGGTACACAGTTATCCTGAATTCTGATTTTATTTTCCTGAAGAGTTCAGTGATCTTTCTAATTTCCATACACTACACTTATGTCTTTCTTGGTTTACTCTCTTGAGGTAAAGGACATTTCAGCAGCTTCCTGAGAAAGGCTCCATGAGAGATGAATGAAGTATGGTCCCTTGAATGTCTAACAAGTCTTCCATACTACTCTCAATTTGAATAATAGTATGGATATGAAATTTCAAGCTGGCTGCTGTTTTTCTTTAAAAATTTGAAGATATTTCTCTGCTGTCTCCAGTTTCAACTGTGACCACTGAGAAGGCTGAAGCTGTTCTAATTCTGTTCCTTTATATGTCCCCTATTTTGTTTGTTTGTTTCCCTCTTTATAAGCTTGTAGGCTCCATCTGAGGATGTTAATGATTGTAAGTTACTTTGTTTTGAAGTTTCCATTTTCCTATGTAATCTTGAGACTTCTTGGACAGCAAGATCAAACCAGTCAATCCTAAAGGAAGTCAACCCTGAATATTCATTGGAATGGCTGATGCTGAAGCTTCAGCACCTGGCCACCTGATGCAAAAAGCTGACTCATTGGAAAAGACCATGATGGTAGGAAAGATTGAGGGCAAGAGAAGAAGCAGATGACAGAGGATGAGATGGCTGGATGGCATCATAGGCTCAATGGGCATGAGTCTGAGGAAACTCCAGGAGATAATGAAGGACAGGGAAGCCTGACATGCTGCAGTCCATTGGGTCACAAAGAGTTGGACCCAGCTTAGCAACTGAACAACACAACATCAGGGAACTAAGATCCCATATGTCACAAGTAAGACCCGGCACAGCCAAAATAAATAAATAATATATATTATAAAATATTTATTATTATATAAATATTTTAAAATAAAATAAAGTTACTGTATAATCCAAAAAAAAAAAAAAGATCCATGGAGCAGAAGGAAAGAGCTTGACTATCAGCAAGCCAAGTACGACTAGCAACCTAGGTCAGGCTCACCCAGGCATGGAGAGATTTTTTTAAAAATGTGGTATGACGTAAGACAGCATTATGTTGATGTCTCGAGTCATTCTGTACAAATTTTAACTGACTGCTCTCTTTGCCTGGTACACAGTTATCCTGAATTCTGATTTTATTTTCCTGAAGAGTTCAGTGATCTTTCTAATTTCCATACACTACACTTATGTCTTTCTTGGTTTACTCTCTTGAGGTAAAGGACATTTCAGCAGCTTCCTGAGAAAGGCTCCATGAGAGATGAATGAAGTATGGTCCCTTGAATGTCTAACAAGTCTTCCATACTACTCTCAATTTGAATAATAGTATGGATATGAAATTTCAAGCTGGCTGCTGTTTTTCTTTAAAAATTTGAAGATATTTCTCTGCTGTCTCCAGTTTCAACTGTGACCACTGAGAAGGCTGAAGCTGTTCTAATTCTGTTCCTTTATATGTCCCCTATTTTGTTTGTTTGTTTCCCTCTTTATAAGCTTGTAGGCTCCATCTGAGGATGTTAATGATTGTAAGTTACTTTGTTTTGAAGTTTCCATTTTCCTATGTAATCTTATCCCCCCCACCTCTTTTATCACTGTCTGTGTGTTTGCCTTATCTCTATAACAAAGATTTTCCTCAGGTTAAAAAAAAAAAAAAAGACTAAGTGCTATGTGTGCGTGGTAAGTCACTTCAGTCATGCCCAACTCTTTGTGACTCCATGGACTGTAGCCTACCAAGCTCCTCTGTTCATGGGCTTCTCTAGACAAGAATACAGGAGTGGGTTGCCATGCCCTCCTTCAGAGGGTCTTCCCAAATACTATAGAGAGCATATAATAGATAATTCAAGCATTGGCTGGGATAAGTCATTACATTCATGGATATTTATTGAATATCTATAATGTTTCACAGACACCATTTTGAGCGCTAGAGATACATCTGTAAGCAAAACAATTCCTGGCTTTATGAAGCTCTTATCAGGGAGGGAAAACTTTTCCTCTACTCTCTTAGGGTCTGTGAGTGGCAGCCTGCAAATTATACTAACAAAAGACAGATTAATAGGAATAAAAGGACATGGTAATAAAATTTTTATTACCATGTAAGCTGCTTAACTTAGTTTTATCTATTTTGTTACAAAATAACACCAAAATTGTCCAGAAGATACTTGTTCAGGAGATACTTATAAATTTTTCCATAAGGAATGAATCATGTTCATCATTAGCCACTTTATATATTTTGCTTTTACCTGGATGCTTTTCAATAATTTTCTGTTTAGGAGTCAAAATTATAAGCCTCAAAACTAGAATTTGTTGTGGTTAAAATTAAAATAACTTACAGATCATAATGACATTTGATGAGCAATCACTGGAGAAAATAATCTTGTTAACAAACAAAAGTCTTCCATACTACTCTCAATTTGAATAATAGTATGGATATGAAATTTCAAGCTGGCTGCTGTTTTTCTTTAAAAATTTGAAGATATTTCTCTGCTGTCTCCAGTTTCAACTGTGACCACTGAGAAGGCTGAAGCTGTTCTAATTCTGTTCCTTTATATGTCCCCTATTTTGTTTGTTTGTTTCCCTCTTTATAAGCTTGTAGGCTCCATCTGAGGATGTTAATGATTGTAAGTTACTTTGTTTTGAAGTTTCCATTTTCCTATGTAATCTTATCCCCCCCACCTCTTTTATCACTGTCTGTGTGTTTGCCTTATCTCTATAACAAAGATTTTCCTCAGGTTAAAAAAAAAAAAAAAGACTAAGTGCTATGTGTGCGTGGTAAGTCACTTCAGTCATGCCCAACTCTTTGTGACTCCATGGACTGTAGCCTACCAAGCTCCTCTGTTCATGGGCTTCTCTAGACAAGAATACAGGAGTGGGTTGCCATGCCCTCCTTCAGAGGGTCTTCCCAAATACTATAGAGAGCATATAATAGATAATTCAAGCATTGGCTGGGATAAGTCATTACATTCATGGATATTTATTGAATATCTATAATGTTTCACAGACACCATTTTGAGCGCTAGAGATACATCTGTAAGCAAAACAATTCCTGGCTTTATGAAGCTCTTATCGGGGAGGGAAAACTTTTCCTCTACTCTCTTAGGGTCTGTGAGTGGCAGCCTGCAAATTATACTAACAAAAGACAGATTAATAGGAATAAAAGGACATGGTAATAAAATTTTTATTACCATGTAAGCTGCTTAACTTAGTTTTATCTATTTTGTTACAAAATAACACCAAAATTGTCCAGAAGATACTTGTTCAGGAGATACTTATAAATTTTTCCATAAGGAATGAATCATGTTCATCATTAGCCACTTTATATATTTTGCTTTTACCTGGATGCTTTTCAATAATTTTCTGTTTAGGAGTCAAAATTATAAGCCTCAAAACTAGAATTTGTTGTGGTTAAAATTAAAATAACTTACAGATCATAATGACATTTGATGAGCAATCACTGGAGAAAATAATCTTGTTAACAAACAAAAAATACTCTTCAAGAATTTTAGAACCATGTTTACTGCCCTTTGTAGCAAGATAAAGATGAGAAGGATAATTAGAATTAATATTCCAGGAACCATAAAAGTACAATGAATGAAGAAATAGATATACCTTAGATTATTGTGGGAAATATTTTATATAATTTAAAACAATTCACCTTTTTTCTTATTATCATGATCACAGTTTCTATTTTTTCCATTTTCAAAGGAAGAAGAACAAGAATATCTCTGTGGTATTTAACTGTTTAACTATGATGTTTAAAAAATCTCTTAGGAAGAAACATTTAATTGTGAGGTTTGCAATACTCACACATCTTGCATATTGCTAGAAGGAATCTTATTTGTTCGCTTAAGCTACAGGTGACTTCCTCAGATTTGTGCTAATTTTAATCAGTCTCTGCAAATGAACTCTTTAAAAGCCTTATGTAAATTAGCCTATCACACTACATTGTGAGGATTCTTTTGTTAAGGGCATTAGACTAGAGCTTCCTTCCTTCCTCAGGCCAGGGAAATCAAGGGTACCTGTAACAAGATTCTAACACAAAGGGAAGCTACACCTTTTTATCCTTTGTGTTACATCATTTTATGGATATTTGAGGCTGATCTGTTCCCTAATCTGGTAGAAAGTGCAAATGTAGTAATTTAACTTGTGCCCCCAGCCCTGAGGGGTTATGGACAGAGGAAATAAACACTGTTAGTCTCTTTTTACAGAGAGATTGGGAGTGGTAAGACTGGCCTCAATGAAACAAAAAGCTGCCTTTGAAGATCTGTGGAAGATGGGGAGAAGCTGACACTGGGCTGTAGTTTGAAGATTTGAAAATTTTCATTCCAGAAAGCATTTATTACTTTCTTTGTTCTAGATTATAAATTTTTCCATAAGGAATGAATCATGTTCATCATTAGCCACTTTATATATTTTGCTTTTACCTGGATGCTTTTCAATAATTTTCTGTTTAGGAGTCAAAATTATAAGCCTCAAAACTAGAATTTGTTGTGGTTAAAATTAAAATAACTTACAGATCATAATGACATTTGATGAGCAATCACTGGAGAAAATAATCTTGTTAACAAACAAAAAATACTCTTCAAGAATTTTAGAACCATGTTTACTGCCCTTTGTAGCAAGATAAAGATGAGAAGGATAATTAGAATTAATATTCCAGGAACCATAAAAGTACAATGAATGAAGAAATAGATATACCTTAGATTATTGTGGGAAATATTTTATATAATTTAAAACAATTCACCTTTTTTCTTATTATCATGATCACAGTTTCTATTTTTTCCATTTTCAAAGGAAGAAGAACAAGAATATCTCTGTGGTATTTAACTGTTTAACTATGATGTTTAAAAAATCTCTTAGGAAGAAACATTTAATTGTGAGGTTTGCAATACTCACACATCTTGCATATTGCTAGAAGGAATCTTATTTGTTCGCTTAAGCTACAGGTGACTTCCTCAGATTTGTGCTAATTTTAATCAGTCTCTGCAAATGAACTCTTTAAAAGCCTTATGTAAATTAGCCTATCACACTACATTGTGAGGATTCTTTTGTTAAGGGCATTAGACTAGAGCTTCCTTCCTTCCTCAGGCCAGGACAATCAAGGGTACCTGTAACAAGATTCTAACACAAAGGGAAGCTACACCATTTTATCCTATGTGTTACATCATTTTATGGATATTTGAGGCTGATCTGTTCCCTAATCTGGTAGAAAGTGCAAATGTAGTAATTTAACTTGTGCCCCCAGCCCTGAGGGGTTATGGACAGAGGAAATAAACACTGTTAGTCTCTTTTTACAGAGAGATTGGGAGTGGTAAGACTGGCCTCAATGAAACAAAAAGCTGCCTTTGAAGATCTGTGGAAGATGGGGAGAAGCTGACACTGGGCTGTAGTTTGAAGATTTGAAAATTTTCATTCCAGAAAGCATTTATTACTTTCTTTGTTCTAGATTAGAAATTTGATAAGATCATGAGGCGGAAAATTGTAAATAACAGTTTGCTGCTGTTAGATTTCACTCAGAAAAAAAAAAGAGAATAAATTGCATCTGAATTGGCATTAAACTGGTAGCTCTTTAGATCAAGAATGGTTTTCTTTATTTTTCCAACGTCACCATTGGCAACAAACAATATACATAACAGGTGAAAAAAATACGGATTTTCTTTTTTTGTTTTTAAAATCACTTTTATTTTAAAATCAATTGTTTGAAAACATATATGAAGGAGCAAAACCTAGTTTTCTTTCCCTTCTTTGTTATATAACTGATGTGTCCAAAGTAGTAGTTTAATTTTGGTGGTGTTTTTTACTTTGAGGCTTCTATGGGGTGTTTTGTTATTTCTGAGTGCCTTAAATTGTATACTGTAATGACACAATTAAATTCAAATGGAGCTGGCACAAAGGTGTTCTTGCTCCACTAAAAGACCATTCTTGAAGCCTATTCAATGAGACTGGTATAACATTAAAAAATCACTTACTTGATGAATAATGTGGTTAAGCAAAGTCTTTTAACCAAGTAAAACAAGGAGGAATCAATCAACAAACTATATCTGAAGTATATTTTTGCTAGGCTTTTCATATATAAAAGACTTTCTCCCAAAAGGAAAAATTTTACACAGTGCATGCTTAATGTGTGTAATTTATTGTGCCTTTTGCCAACTGTTATTTCTAAAAATAATCTCTCAATAAGTCACATTAAACTAATGAAAAAAGATAATCATCTTGCTAGTGTCCTATTCAGGGCTTATCCTTCTAGTCCTGGAAAACGTAAAATAATGAATTTCCTTCCCTCTCCACCCAAGTTATTTTAAATTCTTGCTAAAGGGTACCTGTAACAAGATTCTAACACAAAGGGAAGCTACACCTTTTTATCCTTTGTGTTACATCATTTTATGGATATTTGAGGCTGATCTGTTCCCTAATCTGGTAGAAAGTGCAAATGTAGTAATTTAACTTGTGCCCCCAGCCCTGAGGGGTTATGGACAGAGGAAATAAACACTGTTAGTCTCTTTTTACAGAGAGATTGGGAGTGGTAAGACTGGCCTCAATGAAACAAAAAGCTGCCTTTGAAGATCTGTGGAAGATGGGGAGAAGCTGACACTGGGCTGTAGTTTGAAGATTTGAAAATTTTCATTCCAGAAAGCATTTATTACTTTCTTTGTTCTAGATTAGAAATTTGATAAGATCATGAGGCGGAAAATTGTAAATAACAGTTTGCTGCTGTTAGATTTCACTCAGAAAAAAAAAAGAGAATAAATTGCATCTGAATTGGCATTAAACTGGTAGCTCTTTAGATCAAGAATGGTTTTCTTTATTTTTCCAACGTCACCATTGGCAACAAACAATATACATAACAGGTGAAAAAAATACGGATTTTCTTTTTTTGTTTTTAAAATCACTTTTATTTTAAAATCAATTGTTTGAAAACATATATGAAGGAGCAAAACCTAGTTTTTTTTCCCCTTCTTTGTTATATAACTGATGTGTCCAAAGTAGTAGTTTAATTTTGGTGGTGTTTTTTACTTTGAGGCTTCTATGGGGTGTTTTGTTATTTCTGAGTGCCTTAAATTGTATACTGTAATGACACAATTAAATTCAAATGGAGCTGGCACAAAGGTGTTCTTGCTCCACTAAAAGACCATTCTTGAAGCCTATTCAATGAGACTGGTATAACATTAAAAAATCACTTACTTGATGAATAATGTGGTTAAGCAAAGTCTTTTAACCAAGTAAAACAAGGAGGAATCAATCAACAAACTATATCTGAAGTATATTTTTGCTAGGCTTTTCATATATAAAAGACTTTCTCCCAAAAGGAAAAATTTTACACAGTGCATGCTTAATGTGTGTAATTTATTGTGCCTTTTGCCAACTGTTATTTCTAAAAATAATCTCTCAATAAGTCACATTAAACTAATGAAAAAAGATAATCATCTTGCTAGTGTCCTATTCAGGGCTTATCCTTCTAGTCCTGGAAAACGTAAAATAATGAAATTTCCTTCCCTCTCTCCACCCAAGTTACCTTTTCCAATGGGAATTTACATTAGCAGAACTTGTTATCACAAAAAGCAAATGTTCCAACTGTGACACAGTGATGCAGACTTGGGTTCTGAATTAAATAATTAGGTCTAATGATATCAATTAGCAAGAATGGGTTGGTTATCTTTGTAAAGGTCATTTCTGTGAACCTGTAAGTAGGATTTGCTCTGAATTAAGTACAGAACACCTTTAGCTTACAATATTGTGCATGTGTGTTGTCAACTTAAAAAAGATAAAACAACTTGAGAGTTTAGTTAAGTTTTACTTGGGGCATAATTGGGATTGCAGCCCTGAAGGCAGCATCCCAGATTGCCTTGAGAGACTGCTCTGAAGAGCAAGGCAGGAAAGCCAATATAAGGATTTCGATGTGGGAGTAGTTCAAATGCCATCAAACAAAGTGTTTCAAAGGGGTTTTGTTTTACAAATGGTTTGGGTCTGTCATGAGGATACGATGTGTCAATGAAGGAACTCAGCACTTTCCTAGGTGTGAGGAGATGCAAGGATTGAGATAATAAAAGCTGTTCCTAAAAGCTATTTACCTATCTAAAGACCTGCTCCACCAGATTGCCCTGAGCACAGAAGTGCCTTGCCCCCTTGATTTCTTTCAGGAGGTGTTGAAAGTCAGCAGTTCCCTATGCTGTGTTCAATCTCTGCATAGGCAGATGGCAAATGCCACTGTTGTCCATTCATTGGCAATCAAAGTGGTAAGAACCAACTTATAGTTGACAGCGTGCTGAGTTGCTTCAATTGTCTGACTCTTTGTTACACTATGGATGGTAGCCTGCCAGGCTCCTCTGTCCATGGGATTCTCCAGGCAAGAAAACAAGGAGGAATCAATCAACAAACTATATCTGAAGTATATTTTTGCTAGGCTTTTCATATATAAAGACTTTCTCCCAAAAGGAAAAATTTTACACAGTGCATGCTTAATGTGTGTAATTTATTGTGCCTTTTGCCAACTGTTATTTCTAAAAATAATCTCTCAATAAGTCACATTAAACTAATGAAAAAAGATAATCATCTTGCTAGTGTCCTATTCAGGGCTTATCCTTCTAGTCCTGGAAAACGTAAAATAATGAAATTTCCTTCCCTCTCTCCACCCAAGTTACCTTTTCCAATGGGAATTTACATTAGCAGAACTTGTTATCACAAAAAGCAAATGTTCCAACTGTGACACAGTGATGCAGACTTGGGTTCTGAATTAAATAATTAGGTCTAATGATATCAATTAGCAAGAATGGGTTGGTTATCTTTGTAAAGGTCATTTCTGTGAACCTGTAAGTAGGATTTGCTCTGAATTAAGTACAGAACACCTTTAGCTTACAATATTGTGCATGTGTGTTGTCAACTTAAAAAAGATAAAACAACTTGAGAGTTTAGTTAAGTTTTACTTGGGGCATAATTGGGATTGCAGCCCTGAAGGCAGCATCCCAGATTGCCTTGAGAGACTGCTCTGAAGAGCAAGGCAGGAAAGCCAATATAAGGATTTCGATGTGGGAGTAGTTCAAATGCCATCAAACAAAGTGTTTCAAAGGGGTTTTGTTTTACAAATGGTTTGGGTCTGTCATGAGGATACGATGTGTCAATGAAGGAACTCAGCACTTTCCTAGGTGTGAGGAGATGCAAGGATTGAGATAATAAAAGCTGTTCCTAAAAGCTATTTACCTATCTAAAGACCTGCTCCACCAGATTGCCCTGAGCACAGAAGTGCCTTGCCCCCTTGATTTCTTTCAGGAGGTGTTGAAAGTCAGCAGTTCCCTATGCTGTGTTCAATCTCTGCATAGGCAGATGGCAAATGCCACTGTTGTCCATTCATTGGCAATCAAAGTGGTAAGAACCAACTTATAGTTGACAGCGTGCTGAGTTGCTTCAATTGTCTGACTCTTTGTTACACTATGGATGGTAGCCTGCCAGGCCCCTCTGTCCATGGGATTCTTCAGGCAAGAATACTGAGTGGGTTACCATGCGCTTCTTCAGGGGATCTTTTCAGCTCAGGGATTGAATAGGCATCTCTTATATCTTATCCATTGGCAAGAGGGTGCTTTACCACTGGGACCACCTGGGAAGCCCACACTATGGGTGAACACATACAAATAAACATTAAGTTGTAGAAGAAAATGTCTTCTTAGAGCGTGTCTTGCAGTCTATTATTAAATGTACATTCTACAATTAATTTCATTCTATAGCAAAGTAGATGTAATATTTTTCATAAAATAGTTCCTAAAAGTACAAATATTTTAAAACTATACTGGAGAAATTGAAGAAGTTACAGTGGGTACTCCCATCACTTCAGCCATCAGGATTCACTAGACACTTATGTTTTATTTGTTGAGGTACCATAATATTTGATTTACTTCTTTATTTTATCATTTAATTTATCTTCAATTCCATATTTTGGCAACACAGTTTATGCCTGAGGCAGTATTTCCAAAATGGTAGTTTTACTTCTTCCAGTATTTCCATTTAGAAGACTTAAGATATAAACTGCACCAAATGTAAGCACCTTAGTATTTTGTCCATATTTCTCACTGATTTATAATTCTCTTACTCATATTAATATAGGTAGAATGTAGATTTTTAAAGGACTGAAGAATTTACTTATGATAATCACTCAAATTAATTTTCTTTAAAACTTTGGCCTCTTTTATTATTTATTTATTTATTTTCATCCATCTTTGTTGTTTGGCCTGTGTGGGCCTCCCATTTTTGTGGCCTCTCTCACTGTAGAGCACTGGCTCTGGACACATATGCTTCAGAATGCTGGCTCATAACTAGACACACTGGTCCAGCTGCTCTGTGGCACATGGGATCTTCCCAGGCCAGGGATCAAACTGGTGCCCCTTGCAGGGCATGGTGGACTTTTTCCCCCCTGGACCACCAGGGAAGCCTCCCAAATTCATTTTTTTAAAGAGAATATCGTAGATGCCACTGTGAAAGCTAAGTTTTAAGTACTTTACTACCTTTTATAGCAGAGTCAGCAGTTGTCATCTCTTCCCTGTGTGTGTAGATATATCTATATCTATAGATATAGATATATACAGCCTCACTCCTTTTTAAAAAATTTTTACAGAGTTTTGTTGTTCATTGACATGTATGTTCCCAGTTCAGTCATATGCATATCCCTGGCCCCTCCCCTCTGTCCATGGGATTCTTCAGGCAAGAATACTGAGTGGGTTACCATGCGCTTCTTCAGGGGATCTTTTCAGCTCAGGGATTGAATAGGCATCTCTTATATCTTATCCATTGGCAAGAGGGTGCTTTACCACTGGGACCACCTGGGAAGCCCACACTATGGGTGAACACATACAAATAAACATTAAGTTGTAGAAGAAAATGTCTTCTTAGAGCGTGTCTTGCAGTCTATTATTAAATGTACATTCTACAATTAATTTCATTCTATAGCAAAGTAGATGTAATATTTTTCATAAAATAGTTCCTAAAAGTACAAATATTTTAAAACTATACTGGAGAAATTGAAGAAGTTACAGTGGGTACTCCCATCACTTCAGCCATCAGGATTCACTAGACACTTATGTTTTATTTGTTGAGGTACCATAATATTTGATTTACTTCTTTATTTTATCATTTAATTTATCTTCAATTCCATATTTTGGCAACACAGTTTATGCCTGAGGCAGTATTTCCAAAATGGTAGTTTTACTTCTTCCAGTATTTCCATTTAGAAGACTTAAGATATAAACTGCACCAAATGTAAGCACCTTAGTATTTTGTCCATATTTCTCACTGATTTATAATTCTCTTACTCATATTAATATAGGTAGAATGTAGATTTTTAAAGGACTGAAGAATTTACTTATGATAATCACTCAAATTAATTTTCTTTAAAACTTTGGCCTCTTTTATTATTTATTTATTTATTTTCATCCATCTTTGTTGTTTGGCCTGTGTGGGCCTCCCATTTTTGTGGCCTCTCTCACTGTAGAGCACTGGCTCTGGACACATATGCTTCAGAATGCTGGCTCATAACTAGACACACTGGTCCAGCTGCTCTGTGGCACATGGGATCTTCCCAGGCCAGGGATCAAACTGGTGCCCCTTGCAGGGCATGGTGGACTTTTTCCCCCCTGGACCACCAGGGAAGCCTCCCAAATTCATTTTTTTAAAGAGAATATCGTAGATGCCACTGTGAAAGCTAAGTTTTAAGTACTTTACTACCTTTTATAGCAGAGTCAGCAGTTGTCATCTCTTCCCTGTGTGTGTAGATATATCTATATCTATAGATATAGATATATACAGCCTCACTCCTTTTTAAAAAATTTTTACAGAGTTTTGTTGTTCATTGACATGTATGTTCCCAGTTCAGTCATATGCATATCCCTGGCCCCCTCCCCGCTCCCAGTCCCCCCATCCCACCCCTCCAGGCCATCACACCACACCCCTGCAGGATCTCCTATTCCCATAGCACAATGATCATGACTATCTTTTACACATATGATAGTATACATTTCCATATTACTCTCTCTATGCCTCCCACCCTCTGCTCATTCCTCCAATGTCCATATGTCTGTCCTCTATATCTGTTTTTCCATCATTTCACTGCATGTGCTATTATTACCCTCTTACTAGATTCCATTATATATGGCCTCATTCATTTTTATCAGTCTATATTCTTGTCATAAATTATTTTTACTTTCTCCACATACACAAATCCACGTACCTCCCAAGATATGAAAAAAAAAAAAAAAAGTCTCATTCATTACGACTTTAGGTTCAGGCTCAGTGTCAAGGATCTCAAAAATCTATACTGGATCCAGGTGGAGATAAGGCTTTTGAGGTGGTTTGTTAATTTCAATTCCCTAAATACAATTCCTGTCAAGCTGAAAAGCTATGAGCTAAAGAGACAAGTCATCTGTCCCTCATATTTCATTGACCAATACTGGACCTCCAAGATGTGGAAACTCTAGAAAGCAAGGAAAAACTGATGCTGGAGGACAGAAGTTAAGCAGAGCAAACAGCTTGAGAAGGAACTTATCTGCCCTTCTCCTTGGTCATTTCTTCTGAAGAATATTCATCTAGAGGTTCCATATCCTGCTTTTGTATTTTGGACTTAAAAAAAACCACACCAACATTCTTTGAGACAAGAATTGAGTCTTTCCACAGAAAGCACAGAGGATGTAATTCACTAATGATCAAATCAGAAATAAAATTTGTGTATTACTATAATTTTCTATATGAAAATTTAAGATTCAAGTCACTGGAACCAAGAATTTCATCACAGTAAGATGGCAAGTGATGACTGTCAGGGATACTATCACACATTTCAATGTATGCAGCTCCATTTATGTCATTTTGAACACAACATGGGAATTCAGACCTGTACTGAACACCAGCTCTATTTATAAAAGCAATAGCAACGTTTAATAAAATGACATTTCGCAGATGTTTACTTTTGGAACAACTTCTTTTTAATGGGAAAATATAGTTGTCATAAAACTTTGAATGAGCTTGTTTGGAAAATGTCTGCCCTGCTTCCTTATGTGCTTATGTACTTGTCTATTCCTCTCTCCTACTTTCTTCTTCCTTCCTTCCACCTTGCCTCACTCTATCCCTTTCCTCCATTCTCCCTCTCTCTAGTCTCTATTTTCTTAGCATAGTTCTAACTCTACTTTCGGGACAAATAGTTCTTTCATAGGGAAAAAAAACAAGAAGAAAAACAACAACAAAAAGCCTCCCTCCCCTATTCCAAATTCCCCCAAACATCCCCCATCGAGCTCTGAGAACTTGTGCTACCATGTCAAATGTCTAGAAAAAATAAATTCCTTAAGGTAATAAAAAAAAGAAACGTGACAGAAATATTTATTTCTTAATTGTAGTCAACTCATTTCAGTCATCTGTTCTTTGCTTTGCCACTAAAGGGAAAAATAAATACTCTAAACTGTAAAGGCAACCAATGTCCTCTTTATAGCAGCTTAAAGTCAAAATGGCTTATCCATATTCATTGACTATTACGCATGACAGTTTACATATTGACATTTTAAAATACCTATTTTACGAAGGAAATTAACTGATGCTGGAGGACAGAAGTTAAGCAGAGCAAACAGCTTGAGAAGGAACTTATCTGCCCTTCTCCTTGGTCATTTCTTCTGAAGAATATTCATCTAGAGGTTCCATATCCTGCTTTTGTATTTTGGACTTAAAAAAAACCACACCAACATTCTTTGAGACAAGAATTGAGTCTTTCCACAGAAAGCACAGAGGATGTAATTCACTAATGATCAAATCAGAAATAAAATTTGTGTATTACTATAATTTTCTATATGAAAATTTAAGATTCAAGTCACTGGAACCAAGAATTTCATCACAGTAAGATGGCAAGTGATGACTGTCAGGGATACTATCACACATTTCAATGTATGCAGCTCCATTTATGTCATTTTGAACACAACATGGGAATTCAGACCTGTACTGAACACCAGCTCTATTTATAAAAGCAATAGCAACGTTTAATAAAATGACATTTCGCAGATGTTTACTTTTGGAACAACTTCTTTTTAATGGGAAAATATAGTTGTCATAAAACTTTGAATGAGCTTGTTTGGAAAATGTCTGCCCTGCTTCCTTATGTGCTTATGTACTTGTCTATTCCTCTCTCCTACTTTCTTCTTCCTTCCTTCCACCTTGCCTCACTCTATCCCTTTCCTCCATTCTCCCTCTCTCTAGTCTCTATTTTCTTAGCATAGTTCTAACTCTACTTTCGGGACAAATAGTTCTTTCATAGGGAAAAAAAACAAGAAGAAAAACAACAACAAAAAGCCTCCCTCCCCTATTCCAAATTCCCCCAAACATCCCCCATCGAGCTCTGAGAACTTGTGCTACCATGTCAAATGTCTAGAAAAAGTAAATTCCTTAAGGTAATAAAAAAAAGAAACGTGACAGAAATATTTATTTCTTAATTGTAGTCAACTCATTTCAGTCATCTGTTCTTTGCTTTGCCACTAAAGGGAAAAATAAATACTCTAAACTGTAAAGGCAACCAATGTCCTCTTTATAGCAGCTTAAAGTCAAAATGGCTTATCCATATTCATTGACTATTACGCATGACAGTTTACATATTGACATTTTAAAAATACCTATTTTCAGGCTGAAATCAGTGTATTTTATGGCATCTATTTGTTTAAAAGTTTTATAATATCCTGAAGTTATAGAATTTTATGAATAAAAGACCATCTGGCTCCCTAGAGTGTGTGAATTTTTTTCAGCCTCTTTGAATGGGACTTTATTTTCAGAAATAAGCTACATTTAAAAAGTGGGTTTGTCATGAATAAAACAGGGAGGACTTGTAAAGTGCCAATTTTGTCTTTTCAGAGGAGCCTTTCTGTATCTCTTATTTCTATCTCTTTATCCTTCCTATGTCCAGAGGAAATGGAAATTATTTTAGGTCTCTTACTTGCCTTCTCTTTGTTTTGAGCGTTTACTCAGAGAAGTCTGGGACTCAATTATGGTCAATCAAAGTAACTAATACCAATGAATATGAAGGCCCTTCATGTTAAGTTGGGGAAGATAGCATAACATATCCTCTCACCAAAAATTCCCATGTAAATATCCAATCAATTATGAAGACTAGAAACATACTACAGCAAGCAGTTCTGGAGATGAGGAATGGTGTCATTCACATTCTAGAAGCATCAGCAATGTTCTATAAATAGAATGCAAGTGGTTTAGGACTGATTAGAGACAAAGGGTTGACTCATAACTTTTCTCCAAGAAATATTAATCCTAGGGAATTAAATTGTGTATATTAGCTTTGCTAGGTTATGTTTTGATTTGTTTATTTATGGCCATGCCATGCAGTCTTTGGGATCTCAGTTCCCCAACCAGGAATTGAACCCATGCCCCCTGTAGTGGAAGCATAGAGTCTTAACCACTGGACCATCAGGGAAGTCTGGCTAGATTATGTCTGTAGCCAACAGTCCCAGAATCTCATTGGCTTACCAAACAAAGAAATCATTTCAACATGTAAATGCTCATGCATGACAACACTAGAAAACATAAATAGACTGATCTCAATAACTCAGTAGAAGAGACTAAGTGCCAAAGCTAGAAATACAGACTGATAGAGGTATGTTGCATTTGTTGACTCAAACTTTGTAAGCAATAAACTTTATTGGCAAGGAGAAGTTATTTCCAAACAGTAGCCAGAACTTGGCAAAATTAAAAAAAAGGAAATAGTTGTATTCTAAAAAATTCAATATTTACCAAAATTATTTTTAAAATTATGTTTCTATATGAAATAAATATATGTTATAAAACCACTATAGTTTTTCCTTACATGACTATCCAGTGGGATATTTAAAACTGTGTGAACATGTGACAATATGTCTGGCACCTAGTATTTGTTATCTACCCACTAATGAACAATAATCCCTTTGAATCACCAGGACAAACAAAATTATCCCAACAAATTTTCAAAATGCCTTCCCTGAGGGTGGTATGCCTTTACTGATATCCAAGGCAGCAAAACAATAAACTGGGATATATGGCTATTAGAGCATAAAACCAAAATGGGAAAGGAAACAATATAAATATCAAGGAAGATATGATAAAGGAAAGAGGAAGAAAATGTTAAAATGAGAGAACCACAAAGAATAGTAAGAAAATATTGTTCTGCTTCTACCTAGGACAGAGGAAACTAGAGTGCTGTGCCCATTCTAACAAAAAACCTAAACAAGGCATAAAGTCATTTTTCTTTGAACTTTTCAGAAGCTTGACATTTCAGGTCTAAAAATTAAGGAAAGGCAGCCTCCTTCAAAGAGAGGAGGCATAACCACTGGTTCTCCTTGACAGAGCACAGAAGAAAGAGATGTCAGGTATCATTCAAGTGAACAGGAAGAATTCAGATAAAACTTTTAACAATTGGTAAATGCCAAATGTGGGCTTGTGAGACTATAAAATCCCCCCCCTTTTGACAGGAGCCGGGCACAGAACGAAAGAGATGTCTGGTATCATTCAATGGCCCCCCCTGTAGTAGAAGCATGGAGTCTTAACCACTGGACCATCAGGGAAGTCTGGCTAGATTATGTCTGTAGCCAACAGTCCCAGAATCTCATTGGCTTACCAAACAAAGAAATCATTTCAACATGTAAATGCTCATGCATGACAACACTAGAAAACATAAATAGACTGATCTCAATAACTCAGTAGAAGAGACTAAGTGCCAAAGCTAGAAATACAGACTGATAGAGGTATGTTGCATTTGTTGACTCAAACTTTGTAAGCAATAAACTTTATTGGCAAGGAGAAGTTATTTCCAAACAGTAGCCAGAACTTGGCAAAATTAAAAAAAAGGAAATAGTTGTATTCTAAAAAATTCAATATTTACCAAAATTATTTTTAAAATTATGTTTCTATATGAAATAAATATATGTTATAAAACCACTATAGTTTTTCCTTACATGACTATCCAGTGGGATATTTAAAACTGTGTGAACATGTGACAATATGTCTGGCACCTAGTATTTGTTATCTACCCACTAATGAACAATAATCCCTTTGAATCACCAGGACAAACAAAATTATCCCAACAAATTTTCAAAATGCCTTCCCTGAGGGTGGTATGCCTTTACTGATATCCAAGGCAGCAAAACAATAAACTGGGATATATGGCTATTAGAGCATAAAACCAAAATGGGAAAGGAAACAATATAAATATCAAGGAAGATATGATAAAGGAAAGAGGAAGAAAATGTTAAAATGAGAGAACCACAAAGAATAGTAAGAAAATATTGTTCTGCTTCTACCTAGGACAGAGGAAACTAGAGTGCTGTGCCCATTCTAACAAAAAACCTAAACAAGGCATAAAGTCATTTTTCTTTGAACTTTTCAGAAGCTTGACATTTCAGGTCTAAAAATTAAGGAAAGGCAGCCTCCTTCAAAGAGAGGAGGCATAACCACTGGTTCTCCTTGACAGAGCACAGAAGAAAGAGATGTCAGGTATCATTCAAGTGAACAGGAAGAATTCAGATAAAACTTTTAACAATTGGTAAATGCCAAATGTGGGCTTGTGTGAGACTATAAAATCCCTGGAGCCCACAGATACAAATGGATTTTATACCAGCTCACAGGATCTTCTCACATGTCTCTGTGGGGTTCTTACGAGAATGCCTGAAAGGGAGTTCAGAGAAAATGTCTGTTGGCTATGCAGACCTGAAGAGAGGGAGTGGCCTCCCCTGTGGGAAAAGCACACACTGTGTGGGTCCTACATATCTAGAGAAGAAAAGACTTAAGCTTCTCAGGGAAGGGAAGTAAACCTTGTTGTCTCTAGGACACGGGTGAAGATTTATTGCATCTGGGGAAAGGGTGAAAGCTGAAAAAGAGAAAGCCTTCTATATTGAGTAGTGGTGGTAGGCAACTGCCCTGGCCCCAACTATTAGAATTATTCTAGTGTTGAGTAAGGAGTGGGAACCTCACTTCAACAGAAGACCTCCTGAAAATAAAAGGTAGAATTTGATTGCCACTGGGGAGGATAGACAAGACCATGGTAGAATTTCCATCTAACAAACCCAGGGATGCCAGGTCTGCTTAAGACAGGATGGACCAAGATAAAAGATAAATTATTTCCAGTAACCACCAGGTAGATAAGACTTAAGTATTAAGAAACAGTAATGGGCTTCCCTGGTGGTCCAGTGGGTAAGGGCACTGCCTTGCAGTGCAAGGGGCACCGGTTCGATCCCTGGCCTGGGAAGATCCCACATGTTGCCAAGCAGCTGGACCGATGTGTCCAACTACCTAGCTGAAGCTCTGGAGCGCATGTGCCCAGAGCCGGTGCTCTGTAGCAACAGAGGCCACTGCGATGGAAGGCCCACACGGGCCAAAGAACAAAGATAAATAAATGAAAGATCAAAAGAAGTGGCCCAAAAAAAAAAAAAGAAACAGTCATCTATCATGGGGGATAGGGCAAGAGAATGCAGAAAGATCCTCTCAAAGGCATAGGTAACATAGCAAAGGTCAAAGTGAGAGAGTAGAGCAGAATTATTAAGAAAAACTCAGTATGCATGCTAACCCCCAATCAAGCACAAGGCAAGTCTAGAGGAATTTTTAGTTGGTGAAGCATGGACGTTAATAGTAGCAACAACAAAACCCAAACAGACCAACTTTTAACTAGACTTACTCTTTCACTCATAGTAATAATTTAGGAGAAACGGAGGCATAAAAATTATTATGTGCCTTTCTAGGTATAGATATTATTCATCTTAGTCTCTATTCTCAAAGAAACAAAAAAAACTGTCACACAAAAAAGTAAGCAAAAAAACCCAAAACAAAACTAGTGTCAAAATTCAAGATAATCAAACAAACCAGACTCAGAGATGACCCAGATATTAGAATTACTAGATAGGTATTATAAAATATGTTAATATGTTAAAGGCTCTAGTGGAAAGAGTGGGCAATATTCATGAACAGATGGGGAGCTTCAGAAGAGAAACAGAAACTGAGTCAAATAGACACTCTAGAAATCAAATTCAATCACAGAGACGAGAAATTCCTTAACTCCTTTGACAGGCCAACTCAACTAAGTCAAAAAACAAAACAGAATCAGTCTACTTGAAGACAGGATAATGAAAACCACAGGACAAAAATTTTTAAAACAGCACAGCCTAAAAAGCTGTGGGATACCATGAAAAGCTCTAATATATGTCTAATATTAATTTCATAGGGAGAAGAGAGAATAGAATATAGGATAAGAAATATTTAGAAAGTCAAGAATTTCCCTCCAAATAATGAAATATTCATAGATTTAATAACTCAGAGAAATCCAAACAAGATTAATACAAAATCAACAAAACCCACACAACCTACATTCAGACTGCTAAAACCAAAGATCTTGAACATAGCCAAAAGGTGATAAAAAAGCATACATTACATTACAGAACAAAGATAAGAATCACAACTGACTTCTCATTAGAAACTCTGTAATCTAGATGCAATGGGATGACATCTTTAAAGTGGTGAAAGAATAAAAACTGTTCACACAAAATTCTTATATCCAGTATACTTTTCAGTGATAGTAAAGAAACACATAGGTATCAAAATATATCTTGTATATAGACATATCAAAATATATCTAACCCAAATACTAGTTCCAAATACTAGCTCAACCCAATGCCCAATTCTAGCTACTAATTTTACCTCCTAACCCCACAAGCTATTTCTCACACAAATCCCAAGAATGATCTTAACTTTTATAAGTGAAACAGTTCACAATGCAGAGCAAAAGTTAAAAAGAAATCCCAAAATCACTTTTCCCACTTTAAACAGCTTGTCTCTTCAGTTCAGTATGTACCCTTCTAAAAATTGAAATGGCTTTAAATAAATGCATTTTAAAAAGATTTCTGGAATCAATTTCTCAATGTTCATTTATAAAAAAAGCTCGACACATATTTCCTTAAATAAAAATATAATTTATGTTTCTAAAGCCTACATAGAAATGGCTTTTGTATCTTTCATAAATGTGATTAAGACAAGTTTTCAATGTACTAACTTCAGAAATGAAATTTTATCTTTTGCTTTGACTCTGTGTCAAAGAAATACCCACTTCTATATTACCTCTCTTTTCAAATTAGACAAAAAAAAACAGAGACGAGAAATTCCTAAATTTGACAGGCCAACTCAACTAAGTCAAAAAACAAAACAGAATCAGTCTACTTGAAGACAGGATAATGAAAACCACAGGACAAAAATTTTTAAAACAGCACAGCCTAAAAAGCTGTGGGATACCATGAAAAGCTCTAATATATGTCTAATATTAATTTCATAGGGAGAAGAGAGAATAGAATATAGGATAAGAAATATTTAGAAAGTCAAGAATTTCCCTCCAAATAATGAAATATTCATAGATTTAATAACTCAGAGAAATCCAAACAAGATTAATACAAAATCAACAAAACCCACACAACCTACATTCAGACTGCTAAAACCAAAGATCTTGAACATAGCCAAAAGGTGATAAAAAAGCATACATTACATTACAGAACAAAGATAAGAATCACAACTGACTTCTCATTAGAAACTCTGTAATCTAGATGCAATGGGATGACATCTTTAAAGTGGTGAAAGAATAAAAACTGTTCACACAAAATTCTTATATCCAGTATACTTTTCAGTGATAGTAAAGAAACACATAGGTATCAAAATATATCTTGTATATAGACATATCAAAATATATCTAACCCAAATACTAGTTCCAAATACTAGCTCAACCCAATGCCCAATTCTAGCTACTAATTTTACCTCCTAACCCCACAAGCTATTTCTCACACAAATCCCAAGAATGATCTTAACTTTTATAAGTGAAACAGTTCACAATGCAGAGCAAAAAGTTAAAAAAAAGAAATCCCAAAATCACTTTTCCCACTTTAAACAGCTTGTCTCTTCAGTTCAGTATGTACCCTTCTAAAAATTGAAATGGCTTTAAATAAATGCATTTTAAAAAGATTTCTGGAATCAATTTCTCAATGTTCATTTATAAAAAAAGCTCGACACATATTTCCTTAAATAAAAATATAATTTATGTTTCTAAAGCCTACATAGAAATGGCTTTTGTATCTTTCATAAATGTGATTAAGACAAGTTTTCAATGTACTAACTTCAGAAATGAAATTTTATCTTTTGCTTTGACTCTGTGTCAAAGAAATACCCACTTCTATATTACCTCTCTTTTTCAATATTTCCTCTTTCAAGTCCTTTCCCAATCCATTTTATTCATGTTTTCTTGATTTTTTTTCATTTCATAGATATTTGATTCTAGAGTATTTGACTTTGACACTGAGAGTATTATGATTTTTACATTCAGTTCAATTAGTCAGTAGTGTCGGACTGTTTGTGACTCCATGGACTGCAGCATGCTAGGCTTGCCTGTCCTTCACCATCTATCAGAGCTTGCTCAAACTCATGTGCATTGACTCAGTGATGCCACCAACCACCTTGTCTTCTATTAGCCCATTCTCCTCTTGCCTTCTATTTTTCCCAGCATCAAGGTCTTTTCCAATGAGTCATCTCTTCGCATCAGGTGCCCAAAGTATTGGAGCTTCAGCTTCAGTGTCAGTCCTTCCAGTGAATATTCAGGGTTGATTATGAAATTTAATTTCAAGAATTATGGTTACTTTGTTTTGCAGCCATAGTTATTTCTCTTTTTCAGTGGATTCAGAACTCCTTGACAGTTTTCTTTTCTTACTCTGTCTTTGTGAGCTAATTTGTTGATTCATCTTCAAGATGGCTGAATTGTATCTTCAAGCAGATTTTTTTCAGACTAATTTTATGAGCTCCTGAGTATTTCAGATTATTCTCCATTTACCTTAACTTTTCAATGGTAATTTAGTAAAGTAAATTAATTTTAATTCACATCATTTGCCCTATATGTCATTAAAAATAGTTTTCCATTAAGAATATTTACAGAACCGCCTAAATGTAACAAACATGTCCCTTAGTTCTTTAATTTTAGCTAAAGCATTCAAAGTCCATCTGATACAATCCTAGGAAGACTGAATTCTCATTGTGTTATCTTCTTTCAGAACTTATGAGAAATAAAATTTTTCACAGCCTGATGGCAATGATCACAGACCACAGTATCACAGATCACTATGCTCCCTCATCCATTTCTCTTATCATCTTGTCCTAGGCATTTCTCTTGCTTTGCCCATTCTTTCTCTTGATATTTCCTCAAGGTTGTACCTGTGCCATTTTTAGCTCGACACATATTTCCTTAAATAAAAATATAATTTATGTTTCTAAAGCCTACATAGAAATGGCTTTTGTATCTTTCATAAATGTGATTAAGACAAGTTTTCAATGTACTAACTTCAGAAATGAAATTTTATCTTTTGCTTTGACTCTGTGTCAAAGAAATACCCACTTCTATATTACCTCTCTTTTTCAATATTTCCTCTTTCAAGTCCTTTCCCAATCCATTTTATTCATGTTTTCTTGATTTTTTTTCATTTCATAGATATTTGATTCTAGAGTATTTGACTTTGACACTGAGAGTATTATGATTTTTACATTCAGTTCAATTAGTCAGTAGTGTCGGACTGTTTGTGACTCCATGGACTGCAGCATGCTAGGCTTGCCTGTCCTTCACCATCTATCAGAGCTTGCTCAAACTCATGTGCATTGACTCAGTGATGCCACCAACCACCTTGTCTTCTATTAGCCCATTCTCCTCTTGCCTTCTATTTTTCCCAGCATCAAGGTCTTTTCCAATGAGTCATCTCTTCGCATCAGGTGCCCAAAGTATTGGAGCTTCAGCTTCAGTGTCAGTCCTTCCAGTGAATATTCAGGGTTGATTATGAAATTTAATTTCAAGAATTATGGTTACTTTGTTTTGCAGCCATAGTTATTTCTCTTTTTCAGTGGATTCAGAACTCCTTGACAGTTTTCTTTTCTTACTCTGTCTTTGTGAGCTAATTTGTTGATTCATCTTCAAGATGGCTGAATTGTATCTTCAAGCAGATTTTTTTCAGACTAATTTTATGAGCTCCTGAGTATTTCAGATTATTCTCCATTTACCTTAACTTTTCAATGGTAATTTAGTAAAG
Organism: Tragulus kanchil; assembly: GCA_022376925.1. NCBI lineage: Eukaryota > Metazoa > Chordata > Mammalia > Artiodactyla > Tragulidae > Tragulus > Tragulus kanchil. The sequence continues at coordinate 108,867,566 of JAIOJX010000028.1, read as the reverse complement.
TAAATTAATTTTAATTCACATCATTTGCCCTATATGTCATTAAAAATAGTTTTTCCATTAAGAATATTTACAGAACCGCCTAAATGTAACAAACATGTCCCTTAGTTCTTTAATTTTAGCTAAAGCATTCAAAGTCCATCTGATACAATCCTAGGAAGACTGAATTCTCATTGTGTTATCTTCTTTCAGAACTTATGAGAAATAAAATTTTTCACAGCCTGATGGCAATGATCACAGACCACAGTATCACAGATCACTATGCTCCCTCATCCATTTCTCTTATCATCTTGTCCTAGGCATTTCTCTTGCTTTGCCCATTCTTTCTCTTGATATTTCCTCAAGGTTGTACCTGTGCCATTTTTTCAAATTCTCAAAGCATAAACAGTCTGTCTCCAGCATTTAATAAAAGGGTCTCTGTGTAAAAAATTAACATAGTGTAGTGTGGTGATTAAAATTGTGACCTCTGTAGCCATACAGCCTAGGTTAGAATTTTGTCTCCCCATTTACTAGTTTACAACCATGAGAAAGTTACTTAATCTTGCTTTGCCTGTTGTCTCAGTTTTAAAGTTAGAAAAATAATACTGCCATCATGAATTGTTTATAAAGCAGTTAGCTCAGTGCTCAGCATTTAGTAAATGCTACATGAATGTTTGTCAAATAAGTAAAACAAACAAGAGTGTGACAAAAGTAAATTCAAACTCACTAACAAGTTTGAATACTGCAATAATTTACTGCAAAATTAATAGCCAGGAGATAACTGTTAGAATATTGTTCAACACATTTTTAAAAAACAATAAATGGTAGTTTTCATTATTATCTACTTTGTAGATCTTTTCTCAGCCTCTCAAACAGCCTGGGTCAGCAGCTTGCCTCTTTAAGGGTTGAAATGCTATTAAATATGTTCCTCCACTTTGCTTTACTTGTATTTTTCTCCAGCTTTACTTAGGTACAGTTGAGAAATAAAACTGTGTATCTCTAAATAGATAACATGATAATTGGATATGTATAAATCATGCAATGATTACCACTATCCCTACTACTTTAAGTCTGCCTCCAGATCTGCACATAATCAGAAAGAAGAAAAAATAAATACTACATATCCTAACTACTCCCACACAAGAGCCACGCTAAATTTAATTGAAGACAATCTTTTAAATTAGGGTGCATTATAAATATAGACGTCAGCTTTTCATTTCCTCAACATCCTCTTTCTAAAAGGCCCCATCATACTCTAAACATCTAGAAGTGTTCATTCCAAAATCAGAGAGCTTCAGCTTCTAATGGTGAATTCAAACATTTGTCTCATTTTAATGTATTCTTGGATTCTGTTTGCTAATATTTTGTTGAGGATTTTTACATCTATGTTCATCAGTGATGCTGGTATTCAGTTTTCTTTTTCTGCAATACCTTTGTCTGGTTTTGGTGTCAGGGTGCTGGTGACCTTTTAGAATGAGCTTGAGTGTGTTCCTCCCTCTTCATTTTTTGGAAGAGTTTGAGAAGAACAGATGTGAGATGTTAGCTGGAAAGATTGGGGACAGGTTATATTTATAAACATAATATCAAAGAGAGGTGTGAGTCCTAATATTGGAGAGACACAATCAATCCTGGGCAGGAATAAGAAAAACATGAGTGAATGTGGTCTAGGTAAACTTCCAGTAATATGATAAAAAAAAATCCTGGGGTTATAATTTACATCACAGTGACAAGAGAATCTGCAGTGTTTATTTGGAGGACACTAAGAAAGTAAAAGTTGTCATAAGGAAAAAATGGTATGTATTGTGATGGATGTTAACTAAATTTATTGTGATGATCACATTGCTGCATATGCATATATTACATCATTAGATTATGCACCCAAACTGCTACAATGCTGTATGTCAATTATACCTCAATTTTAAAAATCATTAAAAAAAAACCCTAGAAAACAATACAGAAAATTACAAATCTTTACCTAGGCTCATTGTTGTGAAATTGCAAAATATCGAAGATATTGAGAAAAATATCAAAAGCAACTAGGGAAAAGGCACATTTTCTTACAAGAGGCAATGAATAGACTGAGAGTCAACTTCTTTCTTGGGGACAACAGTAGATATCTAGACAATGGAATAACATTTCCAAAGTTCAGGAAATATCCATCAAATAAAGCTTAAAGAGTGAGGAAAGATGGATGGTTTTCAAAACAGTAAGCTGGCTTGAACATAGACTTTTACTGAAGGGATTGTTTGCAGATATCATTTTAAGATAGTTAAGTATTGGGGAATAAGAGGAATAAATATGGTAAATATAGGAAAAATATAATAAGTCTAAAATTTAATAATGTGGTAGAGACAAGCACAGATGAATGTTTAATTGAAATAAATGCATGTGAGGCAAATTCATCAATTAAAAGACAGATTCAAACAAGAAAAAACAGAATCTAAGTATTTAATGTGGCACACCAATTAGAATAATGAAGTTCTAACTGGGATTTTTAAATCCCACAAGAAATTCATTTTTCTTCATTTTCTTTTTTTTTCATAAAATTTTATAAATTTCTTCATAGATTTCCCAAATTCCAAAAATAAAAATCTGATTTAGAAATTTACCTAGAAGTGGAGAGGCCCAAGACCTGACAAGGAAATTCTAGAAAAAATATCATTGAAAACAGTCTAAATGTACGGAAGAATTAAGTCTCTAAAACATAGTGTGGAATTTTAAAAATTGTAGAAACACTATATACATAATTAAATGGATTAAAAAATACAAACAATTTTTTTTTTTTTGGCCACTTCTATTGGTCTTTCATTTATCTATTTTCATCCATCTTTGTTCTTTGGCCTGTGTGGGCTTCCTATCGCAGTGGTCTTCTGTCACTGTAGAGCACCAGCTCTGGGCATATGTGCTCCAGAACTCTGGCTTGGTGGTTGGGCACATTAGTGCAGCCACTCCGTGGCACGTGGGATCTTCCCAGGCCAGGGATCGAACCAGCACTCCTTGCCCTGCAAGGTGGTGTCCTTACCCACTGGACCACCAGGGAAGCCCCAAATAAATTTTTATATAGTTTATTGTGTGTATATTTGCATACCCTATGTAGTAAATTAATAGATACATGGAGTGAAGTGATACACAATAAATTTGTTATTGTCTTTGAGGAAAGGGAAAAAAGAATGGGCTTGGCTGGGGATAAAATGAATTCAATTCTATATATTTATTTAAATTAAATTAAAATAAATTAAATAAAACACTGTTTTTACCTGTAGCAAATATGATGAATATTTCATTCTAGGTGGTATGTATGTGGGTTTGAATATTATTCCTGATCCTTAATATTATACTAATGAAATAGAGTATGTGGATAATAAGCAGAAACATTGTTAGCACTATTATAGAGGATAATAACTAGAAATCTAATCAAGCCATTAGAAAAAAATTAGTTTTTCTAAAATTTAATAATGTGGTAGAGACAAGCACAGATGAATGTTTAATTGAAATAAATGCATGTGAGGCAAATTCATCAATTAAAAGACAGATTCAAACAAGAAAAAACAGAATCTAAGTATTTAATGTGGCACACCAATTAGAATAATGAAGTTCTAACTGGGATTTTTAAATCCCACAAGAAATTCATTTTTCTTCATTTTCTTTTTTTTTCATAAAATTTTATAAATTTCTTCATAGATTTCCCAAATTCCAAAAATAAAAATCTGATTTAGAAATTTACCTAGAAGTGGAGAGGCCCAAGACCTGACAAGGAAATTCTAGAAAAAATATCATTGAAAACAGTCTAAATGTACGGAAGAATTAAGTCTCTAAAACATAGTGTGGAATTTTAAAAATTGTAGAAACACTATATACATAATTAAATGGATTAAAAAATACAAACAATTTTTTTTTTTTTTTTGGCCACTTCTATTGGTCTTTCATTTATCTATTTTCATCCATCTTTGTTCTTTGGCCTGTGTGGGCTTCCTATCGCAGTGGTCTTCTGTCACTGTAGAGCACCAGCTCTGGGCATATGTGCTCCAGAACTCTGGCTTGGTGGTTGGGCACATTAGTGCAGCCACTCCGTGGCACGTGGGATCTTCCCAGGCCAGGGATCGAACCAGCACTCCTTGCCCTGCAAGGTGGTGTCCTTACCCACTGGACCACCAGGGAAGCCCCAAATAAATTTTTATATAGTTTATTGTGTGTATATTTGCATACCCTATGTAGTAAATTAATAGATACATGGAGTGAAGTGATACACAATAAATTTGTTATTGTCTTTGAGGAAAGGGAAAAAAGAATGGGCTTGGCTGGGGATAAAATGAATTCAATTCTATATATTTATTTAAATTAAATTAAAATAAATTAAATAAAACACTGTTTTTTTACCTGTAGCAAATATGATGAATATTTCATTCTAGGTGGTATGTATGTGGGTTTGAATATTATTCCTGATCCTTAATATTATACTAATGAAATAGAGTATGTGGATAATAAGCAGAAACATTGTTAGCACTATTATAGAGGGATAATAACTAGAAATCTATCAGCCATTGACAGATAAAAGTGATAAAAATAAGATTCAGATATTTTGAACATATTACTATTAAGGCCAAATATACATATGTGCTTGGGCATGCGTGTGTATAATATTCACGAAATACTTATAAATATTGATCATGTAAGCCACAAATTGCATCTTAATTCATCTCCAAAGTCAAAACTATATAGGCCACAATCACCGACATCAATGGAATAAATTAGTAATTTAATAAGAAGCTGTTGTTCAGTCACTAGGTTATGTGTGCCTCTTTGTGACTCCATGGACTGCATCACACGAGGATTCCCTGTCCTTCACTACAATAAAAAGAGTTTTGTGTAATCCTGCTAGACAAAAGAGCATTAACAGAAATAACTCTTGCAATTAAAAAATATTCAAATAATTTGATATCAATGAGGAAATTCAAATTACAGTAATAGATTACTAAATGTAAATGAAAAAATAAGACTTACCAGGCATTTGATGAAAGTCTACAGCATGATAAAAAAAAAAAAAAAAACAAGAGAAACAAAAACTATCTCTAGAGACAATCCAGATATAAATTAGGGAAAAGAAGAGAATTTCCAAAAGAAAACGTCAATTATTGAATGCTAACTTCAGGGAAATTCCAGACCATACTGCATGCCTATTTTACTAATACTGTCACCTGTGGGAAAGGCAAATTCAAGCAAGATAAACTCTTGAAAATTAAAAATATGATTTCTACATTAAAAATAATTTATGATTTGAAAAATAAAGAACTTATACAGAATGCAGAATAAAAAGACAGTCATAAAAATATCTGGGAAATACTAAGATACATATAGGATCACTTCTAGGGACTGATATCTGATTAAGTGGTCATCCAAAAAGAGAGAGAGGCTAGAGAAAAATTAGAAAGAATGTTATAAAATTATAAATGCAAATAAATTAGTTACAAAATTATAGTTTTATAGAACTGAAGCAAAAAGTTTCAAGTGTTGTACAAAATGGATGAACAAAAGTTTTAAATTTGGCATATCCATGTAAAGTATTAGAAAGTAAGTGTAAAGAGAAATTTCTAAAATTTCCAAAGAGAATAAAAGATAATGTACCAAAAAATGAGAATCCAACTGAAATCATATTTCTCAGAAATGCTGGATGCTATAGGACAATGGAGTAAATGCCTTTAAATACCTGAGGAAGAACAATTTTCAGAGCAAACTTCTCTTGCCAGTTACGTTAGTAACAAATGTAAGGTCAGGATAAAAATATTTAAAAATATGATAGGACTCAGATATTGTCTTTATTAGAACTTATTTCTTAAGAGGATGTACTCTTTTGAAACGAGGGCATGAATTAGAATGAGAAGTCAAAGAACAATTAGGGAAAAGTGACATTCTCCCTGTGGCTCAGAGGACAGTCCAGATTAGAGAAGTAGGAGGAGGAAGGATTGTGGGGGAAAACAAAACACCTTCAAGTGTGATGGAACATATGCAGTGATGGAAAGCTTGGGAATACTTTATATGGTAAAAGCACAACAAGAAATGCAGTCAGAGATTCCATGAAAGCAAAACAAACAGAAGAAAAATTTATGAGAAAGTCATTATCCAAAGAGGCAACAATCAAATATGTGGCATATCTTAGCTGGCTCATTAGGTGTGAAAACAAGAGGAATAAATTTAATCTTGGCCCAGAATATTCTCCCTTAATGCCACAGGTGACCTTGAAAACTGTTTTAAAACAGTGACGACAACAACAAAAAATGAAAAATGTACCTAGTTGTTAGAGTTTAATCACTCTTCATTGGTTTTCAACTTTCAGGATTTACAGTTTATGAGAGAATTGTGGAGAAATTAAGATAATGGAAGAAAATAAAAGTGACAATGAAAAACTTAAGATAAAGCCAACTCCAGTTGGACTTGGGGGCAAGGAAGTGTATAACGATAGTGTTCTTATGCAAAGAGAGTATTAAAAACTGTGTATATTAGGAAAATAAATGATGGTTTAAGAATGTTGCTGTAATTGGAAAGAAAAAATAGTGGTATTTTTAGTTCTGGTGAAAAAAGAGACAGGGAAAAGGAAGTGTGATAAAATCATTTAATTCCTTATCTATCAAAATAAGAAATCTACAGATGATATCTAAATTATGTTGCTCTAAATATGTTAATGATCATATTTAGAGATAAATAGACTATTGCTAGAAATTTTGATTAAAAATTGATTTAAATGACTATTATCTGTTAGTTGCATTTCAGTGGAGGGGGGATAGGGTATAAGTTGGTTAATTTTTTAATCGTTCTTCAAAATTCTAATATTTACCTTTGTGCATATATTTACTCTGAAAAAAATTCTGCAACTCAAAGACTCTGTAAAATAAAATGACAATGAGAAAGCTATATAAGGAATATACAGAACGTGGTAAAAAATGAATTCAGAGTTAAATCAATGGTCTTAAAGACTGTATCAAAGAGGAAAGTATTAAATGAAAAAATAAGTAAATGCAAGTTAGAAAAACATGACTAAGGAGATCAAAAAGAAGGGAACAATAATGAAAAATTTAAGTGGTCGTAATGTATCTGACACTATTTTCAACCACAAATTGAACACCTGCCATTGACACTTGTCCTCTACAAGGATTAAAATCATGTTACCCGGCTGCAGCTGCTGTTCTCAACATCCTCTGAGAAGAGAAAATTTATGAGAAAGTCATTATCCAAAGAGGCAACAATCAAATATGTGGCATATCTTAGCTGGCTCATTAGGTGTGAAAACAAGAGGAATAAATTTAATCTTGGCCCAGAATATTCTCCTTAATGCCACAGGTGACCTTGAAAACTGTTTTAAAACAGTGACGACAACAACAAAAAATGAAAAATGTACCTAGTTGTTAGAGTTTAATCACTCTTCATTGGTTTTCAACTTTCAGGATTTACAGTTTATGAGAGAATTGTGGAGAAATTAAGATAATGGAAGAAAATAAAAGTGACAATGAAAAACTTAAGATAAAGCCAACTCCAGTTGGACTTGGGGGCAAGGAAGTGTATAACGATAGTGTTCTTATGCAAAGAGAGTATTAAAAACTGTGTATATTAGGAAAATAAATGATGGTTTAAGAATGTTGCTGTAATTGGAAAGAAAAAATAGTGGTATTTTTAGTTCTGGTGAAAAAAGAGACAGGGAAAAGGAAGTGTGATAAAATCATTTAATTCCTTATCTATCAAAATAAGAAATCTACAGATGATATCTAAATTATGTTGCTCTAAATATGTTAATGATCATATTTAGAGATAAATAGACTATTGCTAGAAATTTTGATTAAAAATTGATTTAAATGACTATTATCTGTTAGTTGCATTTCAGTGGAGGGGGGATAGGGTATAAGTTGGTTAATTTTTTAATCGTTCTTCAAAATTCTAATATTTACCTTTGTGCATATATTTACTCTGAAAAAAATTCTGCAACTCAAAGACTCTGTAAAATAAAATGACAATGAGAAAGCTATATAAGGAATATACAGAACGTGGTAAAAAATGAATTCAGAGTTAAATCAATGGTCTTAAAGACTGTATCAAAGAGGAAAGTATTAAATGAAAAAATAAGTAAATGCAAGTTAGAAAAACATGACTAAGGAGATCAAAAAGAAGGGAACAATAATGAAAAATTTAAGTGGTCGTAATGTATCTGACACTATTTTCAACCACAAATTGAACACCTGCCATTGACACTTGTCCTCTACAAGGATTAAATCATGTACTGCTGCAGCTGCTGTTCTCAACATCCTCTGAAAGAAGTTCAGGATGCAGAGTAAAAATGAGACACTTGCTGCTCATGGGAAAACTGACAGAACAGGTCTTCAGATAGCTATGTTCAGGAGATGATTTTATGAGCCCAATTCTTGCATCTCCTCATATCTAGAAAAGCAGTAAAATCCTTCATGGTGATGACTGCTCCTCCTGACTAGCAAAAACCTTCTGCAAAAATGATGTATTTGATTGCATGTACTCCCCCTTCACCAAAATCACATACATACTGACTTTCCCACCTGCATCTTTTAAAAAAATTATTTTTTATTTTTAATTGGAGGATAGTTACTTTACAGTATTGTGTTGATTTCTGCCATACATCAACAGCAATCAATCACAGGTGTACATATATCACCTCCCTCTTGAATCTTCCCCACACCTCCTTCCCCAATCCACCCTTCTAGGTTTTCACGGAGCACTGGGTTTGAGCTCTCTAAGTCATACAGCAGATTTTCACTGGCTATCTAATTTTATACATGGTATGGTATTGTATATGTTTTGAAAGCAGTTTCTCAGAGCTATCTGAGGTGCTATCTCCCAGGCTGCAGGCCTCATTGTGTCCCAAATAAAACTTAACTTGCAACTCTTAATATCGTGTACATTTTAAGATGACACTATTTAAAATGTCTTCTTTGTTTCAACTCCTCTAATCCTCGTAAAAAACTACAAGGGAATCACTACTATTATGCTCATCTTCAGATGAGGACACTGAGGTACAGATAGGTAACTTGCCCAGAGTTATCTTGTAAACAACAGAGGAAGAATTAAATCAAGTGGTGTGTGGGTAAATCCTTGGCAATGACTGAAAAACAGCTCTTTTCTCTCACACTTACTGTGCCCTCCAAAAAGTCTTGATTTGTAGTGTTTGGAAGAACTTCCACCATGATCAATTTCAAGTTACCAAAGAATAGACATTGAGCAGAGTTGAAAGAAGAAACATGCAATTAGCTCCTAGGAACCTGTTTGAGTAGATTCCAGTACATCACTGATTAAAATTCAGGCAATCTGGCCTCAGAGGATTAAAGCAGAAACCAACATTGATGGCATTCTAAGGATATTTCAGTTACTTTTATTTCTAAGAGACAGATATTCTGTCATTGTTAGATTGCTAATATTACCATGAACTACAATGCCAGGCTTCCCTGGCGGTCCAGTTGGTAAGGATGCCGCCTTGCAGTTCAAGGGGCACTGGTGCGATCCCTGGCCTGGGAAGATCCCACATACTGCGGAGCGACTGGACCAATGTGTCCAAGTACTGAGCCGGAGCTCTGGAGCGCATGTGCCCAGAGCCGGTGCTCAGCGGTGAGAGAGGTTGCTGTGATGGGAGGCCCACACAGGCCAAAAAACAAAGATGGATGAAAACAAATACATGAAAGACCAATATAAGTGTCCCCCCCCCAAAAAAACCCTACAATGCCATAATTACCACTATTAATTAATGCAATGAAACAAGTTTCCAAAGGGATAAAAGTGACATTTTATTTCAGCCAAGGAGAGATTTAGTCAATAAATGACCCTGGACCACTGACAAAGGTAGTCAAGTTAGAGCCTACCTTACATCAAAATAAATTCCAGAGGAATTAAATACTTAAATACTAAAAAAAGGTATTCAAATGAAATATGAAGAGAACATTTTTATAGTCTGATATAGGGAGATTTTTCTCAGCAAGCCACAAAATGAGAGATTGTTAACACTGTTTGAATAAGTAGATAGAAAATGCATATAAAAGTAAATTAGCAACAAATGTGATTATTTAGGGACTGGGACTGGAGGTAGGTTATGGATCTACTTCTGTAAATTATATGGATTCTCAGTGATTTGTTTCAACTCCTCTAATCCTCGTAAAAACTACAAGGAATCACTACTATTATGCTCATCTTCAGATGAGGACACTGAGGTACAGATAGGTAACTTGCCCAGAGTTATCTTGTAAACAACAGAGGAAGAATTAAATCAAGTGGTGTGTGGGTAAATCCTTGGCAATGACTGAAAAACAGCTCTTTTCTCTCACACTTACTGTGCCCTCCAAAAAGTCTTGATTTGTAGTGTTTGGAAGAACTTCCACCATGATCAATTTCAAGTTACCAAAGAATAGACATTGAGCAGAGTTGAAAGAAGAAACATGCAATTAGCTCCTAGGAACCTGTTTGAGTAGATTCCAGTACATCACTGATTAAAATTCAGGCAATCTGGCCTCAGAGGATTAAAGCAGAAACCAACATTGATGGCATTCTAAGGATATTTCAGTTACTTTTATTTCTAAGAGACAGATATTCTGTCATTGTTAGATTGCTAATATTACCATGAACTACAATGCCAGGCTTCCCTGGCGGTCCAGTTGGTAAGGATGCCGCCTTGCAGTTCAAGGGGCACTGGTGCGATCCCTGGCCTGGGAAGATCCCACATACTGCGGAGCGACTGGACCAATGTGTCCAAGTACTGAGCCGGAGCTCTGGAGCGCATGTGCCCAGAGCCGGTGCTCAGCGGTGAGAGAGGTTGCTGTGATGGGAGGCCCACACAGGCCAAAAAACAAAGATGGATGAAAACAAATACATGAAAGACCAATATAAGTGTCCCCCCCCCAAAAAAACCCTACAATGCCATAATTACCACTATTAATTAATGCAATGAAACAAGTTTCCAAAGGGATAAAAGTGACATTTTATTTCAGCCAAGGAGAGATTTAGTCAATAAATGACCCTGGACCACTGACAAAGGTAGTCAAGTTAGAGCCTACCTTACATCAAAATAAATTCCAGAGGAATTAAATACTTAAATACTAAAAAAAGGTATTCAAATGAAATATGAAGAGAACATTTTTATAGTCTGATATAGGGAGATTTTTCTCAGCAAGCCACAAAATGAGAGATTGTTAACACTGTTTGAATAAGTAGATAGAAAAATGCATATAAAAGTAAATTAGCAACAAATGTGATTATTTAGGGACTGGGACTGGAGGTAGGTTATGGATCTACTTCTGTATCCATATATCTATATGGATTCTCAGTGATTTTCACTTTGCTGTGTTTCTGGTGTTTTTCAAAGAAAATAGAGTCTATAATAGAGGAATACAATCTACAAATTTGGACTTAAGTGGATAATTTTCTGGATAATAAGCACTTACAAATTGAATAAGAGGAACTACAAAATATAAATAGACACAAAACAGAGAAAAGTAGAGAATTCACCAAAGCCCCTCTTTCATTCCTACTTCTCCACAAAAAACTCCAAGTTTGGTATGTGTTGGATATTGGCTGTTTTAACTTTCCAAAGAACAACTAATTCTCAAGTTATATATTCAGTCGTTACTCACAGAAAAAATAAGAAAACTTTTCTGATTCAATTTATGTGTTCATTTAACATATATTTATTGGGCACGTACTCTATTAGATTCCAGGGGTCCAGTGTTAAATAAGAGTTTTCATGGAGCTTAAACCCAGAAAAGTAATAATAAAATCATTATCATATATAATTATAATATCAAAAGCTGACAAAGATAGCAACAAACAAACAATCAACAACAAAAGCCCAAAATAATCTGAAGGATAGGCAGAGGTAAAATAGATGCACAGAAATCTATTAACTGAATTAGCAGCATATTAGGAGACAATTATACCAAAGCCAGTCACATTCTGTTTCAGTCATACCAAGATGATGCACCATTAAAGTAAGTCACTAGTATTATGAGTGGCAGTTTAAAGAAAAGAAAATACATGATTTATCCAATATCTGTTTCTTCACTTAACAGAAACTTATTTAACAAATATTTATTGAATACTAATAGCAGGTGCTCCACCAGGCACTGGGCATAAAATAGTCAAAAAGACAGGAACTATCCTTGGTTTCAGACAGCTTCCCTTATAGTAGGGAAGACAGAGTGGTAACCAAGTAATTGTACTAGAGTTCAAAGGACTTTGCTAGCGAAATACACTGGATGGAGTGGGCTGCTATATATCGAAAGTATCTCTCTTAGAAGGCAAGCTGACCAAAGAATAAGAGTTAGTGAGTAAGGGGGAAAAAAAGTGTTTTGGGCAGTAGAAATAATATACACAAAGACTGCAAATTGAGAGAAAATAGAATAGAGCTAGAATGTAGAGGGAGTTGACTGGTGGGGAGAGAGAAGGCTGGAAAGCTAAGCCGGGACAGATGACTAAGCTACTTGTGAGCCATTTTAAAGAGCTCAAATTTTATTCTAAGCAATAGAATAAGAAGAAGCTTTAACTAGGAGGTGACACAATCAGTTCTGCATTTCAGAAAAGTTCATTTGAGAAGTATGAAAATGAACTGGAGAGGCTCTGCATCAGCAGATAGTTAAAATTTCACATGATAATAGAAGAAAGAGCACAACATGATAAACTAAGGCAGTAGAAACAGAAAGCCAGAGCAGATTTAAGAGGTATTCAGGAGGTAGAATTGTGAAGTCTTAGTGATGACTGGTTATGGGAAAGGGGAAGGTAGAGGAAGGGTAAGAACAGGCAGTGGGAGAAATTGTTGGAAATTCCTTTAACTGTGTTATCACTTTCTCCAAGTCATAAATGCTATGCATTTGAACCTGACAAATTTATTCTTAATAATAAAACACCAGAGACATTCCTATGAAAATCTGTAATAAACTAATAATGCCCATTATTACTACCATAATTTAATGTTATATTTCAAATGGTATTTAGTGCAATAATTCAGGAAAATGAATGAAAATAATTCCTGGAAGCCAAACAACTATTATCATTATACGTAGATGATGTATCTACCTACCTAGAAAACCTAAGTGACTTGAGAATTAGCAACTTGTACAATTGCAAGCTATGAATTAAATGTAAAAAATTCAGTTTCCCACTGTATCATCAAAAACATATTAGAAAATAAAAATCTTTCTTTTCAAAATGAAATTCAAACATGAAATACCTAAAAACAGGTTTAAGAATTCATCAATATTGTGGCTTCCCCTGGTGGTCCAGTGGGTAAGGACACCGTGGTCAAGTAATTGTACTAGAGTTCAAAGGACTTTGCTAGCGAAATACACTGGATGGAGTGGGCTGCTATATATCGAAAGTATCTCTTAGAAGGCAAGCTGACCAAAGAATAAGAGTTAGTGAGTAAGGGGGAAAAAAAGTGTTTTGGGCAGTAGAAATAATATACACAAAGACTGCAAATTGAGAGAAAATAGAATAGAGCTAGAATGTAGAGGGAGTTGACTGGTGGGGAGAGAGAAGGCTGGAAAGCTAAGCCGGGACAGATGACTAAGCTACTTGTGAGCCATTTTAAAGAGCTCAAATTTTATTCTAAGCAATAGAATAAGAAGAAGCTTTAACTAGGAGGTGACACAATCAGTTCTGCATTTCAGAAAAGTTCATTTGAGAAGTATGAAAATGAACTGGAGAGGCTCTGCATCAGCAGATAGTTAAAATTTCACATGATAATAGAAGAAAGAGCACAACATGATAAACTAAGGCAGTAGAAACAGAAAGCCAGAGCAGATTTAAGAGGTATTCAGGAGGTAGAATTGTGAAGTCTTAGTGATGACTGGTTATGGGAAAGGGGAAGGTAGAGGGAAGGGTAAGAACAGGCAGTGGGAGAAATTGTTGGAAATTCCTTTAACTGTGTTATCACTTTCTCCAAGTCATAAATGCTATGCATTTGAACCTGACAAATTTATTCTTAATAATAAAACACCAGAGACATTCCTATGAAAATCTGTAATAAACTAATAATGCCCATTATTACTACCATAATTTAATGTTATATTTCAAATGGTATTTAGTGCAATAATTCAGGAAAATGAATGAAAATAATTCCTGGAAGCCAAACAACTATTATCATTATACGTAGATGATGTATCTACCTACCTAGAAAACCTAAGTGACTTGAGAATTAGCAACTTGTACAATTGCAAGCTATGAATTAAATGTAAAAAATTCAGTTTCCCACTGTATCATCAAAAACATATTAGAAAATAAAAATCTTTCTTTTCAAAATGAAATTCAAACATGAAATACCTAAAAACAGGTTTAAGAATTCATCAATATTGGGGCTTCCCCTGGTGGTCCAGTGGGTAAGGACACCGCCTTGCAGTGCAAGGGGCGCCGGTTCAATCCTTGGCCTGGGAAGATCCCACATGCTGCGGAGTGGCTGGACCGATGTGTCCAATTACCAAACCAGAACTCTGGAGCGCATGCGCCCAGAGCCGGTGCTCTGCGACAGCAGAGGCCACCGCGATGGGAGGCCCACACGGGCCGAAGAACAAAGATGGATGAAAATGGACAAATGAAAGACCAATAGAAGTGGCCGGCCCGCTCCCCTCACTCCCCAACCCGACCCCCGCCCAAAATAAAATAAATAAATAAATCTTAAAAAAAAAAGAATTCATCAATATTGATACAAAATAAAATATAAAAATTTATTGAAAAAACAGCAACTCATATGAAGTTTTTGAATTTGAAGACACCAACAGAAAAAGCCAAGTTTCTCAAGCTGATTTATGAAGGTTATCTAACATGGTTTTAGAATTAATCTAGAAAGTGTGAGAACAGCCAAGAAAATTTCTGAAATTTTGAAAAAGAATTCTGATTAGGAATTACACTGCCAGATATGAAAATATATTTTAAAGTCATGATAATTAGAAGTCTGGTACTGTTACATAATTGAATAGCACAGTAGGATAGATTAGAATGTCTCAAAATATTGCCAATTATGTGCCAATTTTAGTGTATGATGAAAGTAGCATTTAAACTAGAGAGAAAAGATGGGAGTGTGATTGAATAGATACCATTGTCTCTTTTCCCTATGGAAACTTTTCTAAAATATCAATAAATGGGTTTTTTAAAAGCATAGAATTACAAATACAAATAGATCAGAAGAGAAAGCAAGAGGAGGTGAAAAATGATATAAGTTTTGGAAAACAGAGCACAAATGGAGGAATAGTAGCTAACTCAGTGAGGGAAGCTATGAAGCCTACGTCCCTGCAGAGAGTGTCACCGAAGGGTGGTTCAGACACAAGGTGGTCAAGCTGAAAACACGGGGAGTGTGGAAGCTCTATTTCCTGAATCGTGGGTATCCTCCAACATCTTTCCTGTAACAGCAGCCAGTCACTTATCTACCCCAGGCTGAATTAAAGAGGATAAAGTCATCCAGAAATTGAGAAGGGGCCCCAATCTTCATTATTTAGGTTCCATGTCTAAAAGGTTACTTTCCTACCTGATTACTCTAAAATAAAGCCTACTAATTAAAAGCTCATCATTTCTCCCTTTTCCCGTAGAAAAATTCCAACTATATTTTTGGAGCCTTTTTCTTAAGTGTGCATGGTATATTAGAAAATTAAGCAAAATTTCCAACTTAAAATAAAGACCACAAACAGAAAACAAGCAAAGTCCTCAGAGAGAACAATGACAAAAACAAAACAAAAAAAAACCTATAATTTGTATCCCCAGAAATATAAGAGAATATACAGCATCCATGAAATAGTAACAAGGTAATATATAAAAGGAGAGAACTTTTAGAAATTAAAAAGTGAAAACAGTAAGAACATACCAACAAGAACAGCAGCAAATAAATAAAAGGATTGAAGATAAAGTTAAGACAATGTTAAAAAAGTAGAACACTAAAATACAGAGATAGGGTGCACTAAAGATCTAGTCTTGAGAAACAGGGGTGATCATTGCAGGCACAGGAATAGGCCAGTTGTGTACGAAGGTATGCCATGTAAGATTAGAAGCAGAGCACAGAATAGAGCAGTTCATTTATGGTTTCACAATAGCTTACTGTAGATTTATACTATAAGTTTATGTTACTAAATTATGCAATTATTGTCAAACCTTAAGGGTTTTTTTTTTTTCCCACCTTTTAAAACTCTTACAATCTTGCAGCAGTTTTACCCACAAATCATTGCTTACATTTCAGTTTGTGTTCTTAGGATAGGTACCAGAAATGCAATTACTTTGGCATGGTGAGGTACTTAGAAAACCAGTTGAATATTTAAATATTTTATGAACTAAATGAGATGGAATATAGTCAAGAAATGATCCTAACTGATCAGTTCTTTCTGGGGATAATGTAGTTGTAAAACAAAATATTTTCACAGTTTACTAGGGAAACACTGGGCTTCTTTCAGGCCTCTCAAGCGTTGAAAGTTATTGGAGGAAAATTTGACGCCATCAGATAGGTCTCAAAACATATTCACAAGAACCCTGTGAAGAGGAAACCAAGGGCTCCCTCCCAGTTTTCAAGGGAAAAGAGGTGGTACTGAATCTGAAGTTAAAAGGAAATCTACCCCTGTAACAGCAGCCAGTCACTTATCTACCCCAGGCTGAATTAAAGAGGATAAAGTCATCCAGAAATTGAGAAGGGGCCCCAATCTTCATTATTTAGGTTCCATGTCTAAAAGGTTACTTTCCTACCTGATTACTCTAAAATAAAGCCTACTAATTAAAAGCTCATCATTTCTCCCTTTTCCCGTAGAAAAATTCCAACTATATTTTTGGAGCCTTTTTCTTAAGTGTGCATGGTATATTAGAAAATTAAGCAAAATTTCCAACTTAAAATAAAGACCACAAACAGAAAACAAGCAAAGTCCTCAGAGAGAACAATGACAAAAACAAAACAAAAAAAAACCTATAATTTGTATCCCCAGAAATATAAGAGAATATACAGCATCCATGAAATAGTAACAAGGTAATATATAAAAGGAGAGAACTTTTAGAAATTAAAAAGTGAAAACAGTAAGAACATACCAACAAGAACAGCAGCAAATAAATAAAAGGATTGAAGATAAAGTTAAGACAATGTTAAAAAAGTAGAACACTAAAATACAGAGATAGGGTGCACTAAAGATCTAGTCTTGAGAAACAGGGGTGATCATTGCAGGCACAGGAATAGGCCAGTTGTGTACGAAGGTATGCCATGTAAGATTAGAAGCAGAGCACAGAATAGAGCAGTTCATTTATGGTTTCACAATAGCTTACTGTAGATTTATACTATAAGTTTATGTTACTAAATTATGCAATTATTGTCAAACCTTAAGGGTTTTTTTTTTTTCCCACCTTTTAAAACTCTTACAATCTTGCAGCAGTTTTACCCACAAATCATTGCTTACATTTCAGTTTGTGTTCTTAGGATAGGTACCAGAAATGCAATTACTTTGGCATGGTGAGGTACTTAGAAAACCAGTTGAATATTTAAATATTTTATGAACTAAATGAGATGGAATATAGTCAAGAAATGATCCTAACTGATCAGTTCTTTCTGGGGATAATGTAGTTGTAAAACAAAATATTTTCACAGTTTACTAGGGAAACACTGGGCTTCTTTCAGGCCTCTCAAGCGTTGAAAGTTATTGGAGGAAAATTTGACGCCATCAGATAGGTCTCAAAAACATATTCACAAGAACCCTGTGAAGAGGAAACCAAGGGCTCCCTCCCCAGTTTTCAAGGGAAAAGAGGAGTGGTACTGAATCTGAAGTTAGGAACACAGAGGACAATTATCCAGTGAGGAACACTGTATTGCTGTCTTCCTAATAACAGTCATCTTTCCTTTATTCACCTGTGTCTAGGTCTCATTATACTTTGGCTAAAGCTGCTTTGTTACTCTCTTCTTTGTTATTCTTTCTTTGAGGCAGCATGGGAACATGCACGAGCTTTAGATTTACAAAGGCCTGAGGATATTATTTAGTTCTTCCACTTACTTGATGGTGTTCAAATTATTTACTGCTGAAAAACAAACTACCTCATGAAATTGCAATTTAGGCAGAGTGTGGCAGTGACAGTTTGTCTCTGCTTCACTTAGAATCAGCTGGTCTGTCTAAAAGACCGGGGGTTGGAGTCATCTGAAGCAGGGTTTCTCTACCTCATTACTGTTGTCATGTGGGTTGAACACTCTTGGTTGTAGGGGACTGAATTGTAGAACATCTAGCAGTATTCTGGTCCTTTACTTGCTAGCTGCACTCCCTTACAAGTTGTAACAATCAAAAATACCTGCAAAAATTGTCCAACGTTCCTGTCTAAGGGAGTAGGGAGGCAACATTGTCTATGGGAGAACCAGTGCACTCACTGTCACACGTGTGGTAGTTGATGGTGGCTATGGTCAAATAGTGTTTGCTGGCACAGGTTTTGGGAATCTAAAACATCAAGATGGTATTCAATATGTAATTTTATTCAAACTATAGGGTAGCAAGAAAACTGTCCCTTTTAATATTTTATCAGTCAATCATTTCTGTTATGGGGCATTCCAATATATCTTTAACTGATGATTTATATTATGGCTTATAGTATATATTTATATAATGAAAGCTCTGCTTCTTAAGACTTCCAAAGTAGTGACCAATGTCAACTATTTCTGAACTGTTGCCGTTACTGTTCAGTTACTAAGTAGTGTCTGACTCTTTGCAGTCCCCATGGATTGCAGCAAGTCAGGCTTCCCTGTCTTTCACGATCTCCTGGGGCTTGCTAAAACTCATGTCTATTGATTCAGTGATGCTATCCAACCATCTCATTCTCTGTCACCCCCTTTCCCTCCTGCCTTCAATCCTTCCCAGCATCAGGGCCTTTTCCAAAGAGCCAGCTCTTTGCATCAGGTGGCCAAAGTATTGGAGCTTTGGCATTAGTCTTTCCAATGAACATTAAGGGTTGAATTCCTTTAGGATTGACCGGTTTGACTTCTCTGCTGGAGAAGGAACTCTCAAGTGTTCTCTAGCACAACAGTTTGAAAGCATCAATACATTATGATTTATACTATTTATATTATAACATATATTCATATTATAATGAAAGTTCTACTTCCTAAGACTCCCTATGTGGTGACCAACCTCAACTATTCCTGAACCATAGGGAAATGAAAAGGTTTTAAGAATTCCTATATTATTTTAAGAACTGGGTATTCAGGAGAAAGTAGCAACAACAACAAAAGTGAAAATGTTTGTCTTGGGCTGCATGAATGTGGTTGGTTTTCAGCAAGATTGAGTTCATCTACTTGAAAGCGCACCTTGTTCCAAAAACTAAGCACAGCTTTCCTCAGGCTACTCAATCTTTATCAGGTTTTTCTTCCACAGAAGCCTGCTCTTGATGAGCAAGTTCACTGCCTTCTGGGAAAAGATGTTCTATAGCATAGTCCTTGCCAACCACAGAATACTTCCTGTAATAGCAAGTGATAACTGATGTCTGAGTCTTCGTGCTGGTACATTGTGAGAAAAACATCTGCCTTCCTGCCTCCTTGCTTCACCTTACTTTTAAAATTTGGGTCCAGCCACAAAATTTGAGATGGCAATAATATTAACTGCTTAATTTAAGATCAAAGTCACTTAATAGTACAATGGAAAAAATTGGCTCAATAAAATAGAGCCTTTGCACTTTGCAGAGAAGACTCCTTGGCAGCAGGGTTGAGAGCAATAAGGTCTTGCTCTTGGCTTCAGCAGGACTGTTCAACTCAACAGGATTCTTAATCTTCCACCAAGTTAATCCTGTCCTGGGGTTCTAATCCATAGACATTCATTAAAATTTTCTAAAAGAGATATATATTGCAACATTATTGGTGACTCTTTGCAGTCCCCATGGATTGCAGCAAGTCAGGCTTCCCTGTCTTTCACGATCTCCTGGGGCTTGCTAAAACTCATGTCTATTGATTCAGTGATGCTATCCAACCATCTCATTCTCTGTCACCCCCTTTCCCTCCTGCCTTCAATCCTTCCCAGCATCAGGGCCTTTTCCAAAGAGCCAGCTCTTTGCATCAGGTGGCCAAAGTATTGGAGCTTTGGCATTAGTCTTTCCAATGAACATTAAGGGTTGAATTCCTTTAGGATTGACCGGTTTGACTTCTCTGCTGGAGAAGGAACTCTCAAGTGTTCTCTAGCACAACAGTTTGAAAGCATCAATACATTATGATTTATACTATTTATATTATAACATATATTCATATTATAATGAAAGTTCTACTTCCTAAGACTCCCTATGTGGTGACCAACCTCAACTATTCCTGAACCATAGGGAAATGAAAAGGTTTTAAGAATTCCTATATTATTTTAAGAACTGGGTATTCAGGAGAAAGTAGCAACAACAACAAAAGTGAAAATGTTTGTCTTGGGCTGCATGAATGTGGTTGGTTTTCAGCAAGATTGAGTTCATCTACTTGAAAGCGCACCTTGTTCCAAAAACTAAGCACAGCTTTCCTCAGGCTACTCAATCTTTATCAGGTTTTTCTTCCACAGAAGCCTGCTCTTGATGAGCAAGTTCACTGCCTTCTGGGAAAAGATGTTCTATAGCATAGTCCTTGCCAACCACAGAATACTTCCTGTAATAGCAAGTGATAACTGATGTCTGAGTCTTCGTGCTGGTACATTGTGAGAAAAACATCTGCCTTCCTGCCTCCTTGCTTCACCTTACTTTTAAAATTTGGGTCCAGCCACAAAATTTGAGATGGCAATAATATTAACTGCTTAATTTAAGATCAAAGTCACTTAATAGTACAATGGAAAAAATTGGCTCAATAAAATAGAGCCTTTGCACTTTGCAGAGAAGACTCCTTGGCAGCAGGGTTGAGAGCAATAAGGTCTTGCTCTTGGCTTCAGCAGGACTGTTCAACTCAACAGGATTCTTAATCTTCCACCAAGTTAATCCTGTCCTGGGGTTCTAATCCATAGACATTCATTTCAAAGTAAAGTAAAAAAATTCCTGTCTCTAAAAGAGATATATATTGCAACATTATTGGTAGTTGACAACAATGTAAAAATCCAGAAAGAGAGTAATTACTTTGGAAAGTGGTCTATTCACTGGATGGAATATTGTATATTATTAAAATATTAGTTATTAAAAGCAGGAAAATGCTTGAACATAATGCTAAATGAATCTAAAATTGTATGATTATAATTTCTTTTTTCCAATATTGAAAAAATTCTACAACAAATATAATGATTACATAATAAAATTCAAATATAGGTATATAATCTCAGTAAAATTTTAAAAGCTCTTAATAAGTAATAATCCCTCTTTATGACCTTTCTGCTCATTTCCAGATGTAATCATCATTAACAACATGGTACACTTCTGTCTATAAATTTCCATGTTTAATTTTGTAAGTAATGAGATTATATTAAATCTGTTGTTTTACAACATGCTTTTATTACTTAATGATATATGCTGGAAATCTTTTATATATATAACTGACATTGCTGTTATTATCATTGTAGTACATTCTTAAACAGCTCTTGAACTCCCCAAGATGAACATGTTGTAATGTATTCAACCATTCTTACTGATACAAATTCAGATGACATTTAAAAAAAAAATTCTACAATGATTCAATGGGTATTGTGGCATATATATTTTCTGTACCTGTAAGAATATTTCTGAAAGATGATACCCCAAAATAGAATTTTAATAGATACTGCAAATTTACCACCATAACCTTTTTCCCTTATATATTCTAACAAGTGAAATATAGCAGTGCCTGTATTTAAAAGTGAGCATTTTCAATCTTTTGAATTTTTGCTGCTAAATGATGCCTCATTGTTTTAATCTCAATTTTTTTGATTAACAGTAGAGTATACTTATTGTCAGTTTATATTTGTATGAATTGCCTGTTTGCATTCTCTATGAACGTTATTATTTCAACAAGAAAAAACATGGTTAAATGATGAAAGAAATACATAAAGATATTCATATTAATTGTACTAGAGAGTAGAATTGTAGATAATTTTTTCTCTCCTATAATTTAAAAATATGTTAATGTGGTTACCATAAAAGGTTTTTCTTTGCTGCTGTTGCTTGTTTTTAGTGAAAGGAAAAGTCATAAGTATTCAGTGCCTATTCCTTCAAAAGTCTCTTTGAATCCTTTACTGAAAATAAATCTATGCCCTAATTGGCCAAGGAAAAAACCCTAGAGCAAGTTTGTTCACGTTTTAAGACTTCATGTCTTCTATTTTTTTTTTTTCAGTTTTGGCCTCTTTTTTTTTTTTAATTTATTTATTGATTTTCATCCATCTTTGTTCTTTGGCCTGTGTGGGCCTCCCATCGCAGTGGCCTCTGGTTGCAGAGCACGGGCTCTGGGCACATGCGCTCCAGAGCACTGGTGCGTAACTGGACACAACCATCTAGCCACTCTGCGGGACATGGGATCTTCCTGGGCCAGGGATCCAACTGGTGCCCCTTGCACTGCAAGGTGGACTCTTTATCCACTGCACTGCCAGAGAAGCCCAGTGCTTTTTATAAGTGTAAAAAGCAATACCGGTTGTTGGTTCTGAACTTCCTGCTCTGGTGGATCCCAGATTCTGTTGTTTCATCTCCACTGAAAATCTGGCATCAGCATGCTTTTAGTTGCAAAATGGCATAAAATAATCTCACAAGAAATTGCTGAAGGAATCAAAGTGATAACAATGAATGATCTTCTCATAAAGAACATATTTTATATGGAATAATGATTTATTATTTCATAAAACTGTCATTTATCCCTTCTCCATTCTAGACAAAACACATGAGAACTACAGCAACTCTGGTGATCCTGAACAAAGTCTGATATTGACACATGTAAGGAGATGAAGTACACACTAAACTTCAGTCACCATATTGATTTTAATTCTTTCCATATTGATCTTTGGTAAGACAGGAGGCCAGGAGGAAGCTACAAGCATTTCTGGGGACAGATGACCCAGCTTGAAGCAGGGAGCGATTTGAAGCAATGACTTTGTTTACCAGCCTGTCTGCGGTAATCTGAACATAAGGTCATAAACTCAAAGTGGAAGTGAGGAAGATTCAACAGCTGGAGTTTGGCTTTAGAGTTGGATAAGCTTGGATTCAAATCCTGTCCTGGGCTCTTTCTAGTTGTGATATTTTGGGCAAATAATAGGTATTTAGTATTAGGTTTTTGGTTCATCCTGAAAAGGGGACAAGAATATAATTGACCTATAAGAGTTATTCTGAGAATAAAATGAGATAAATACATGTAAAGTGCTTTATATAGCACGTGGTATAAAGATACTACTCAATAAACGGCAGTACAACATTGATGTTTTCTTTTTTTAAGTTTAATAAAGTCCGAGTCATGGTAGGGATCCAGTCATAGAGACTGATGTTGGAGTTCAGAATCCATGCCTTGGAAGGCTTCAGGGAAGCACTGTCCTATACTAGTACCTTTGTTCCATGCTTGCTCCTTTATTCCTGCTAGATCCTCAACAATTCAGAATCTGTAGAGGTTCACAGATGAAACATAAAACTATTTGGCTTATACCTGTTTAAATTCCTCTAGTCTAATGGCAGAATTGGCTTCAGATCTTAGAGTGAGGGTAAAGTGGACTCCTAGGGGTCTCAGGAGGGGAGGACAGGAAGCTAGGCCAGAAAGTACTAATAGGAGATGGTCTGAGAGGCATTTTGAAGTAGAATAAAAAACCTTACTAACAGCTCAGAAGGATCAATGAAGGAGGGAAGAGGGTTGAGCCCTGGATTTGGAAGATCCCCTGAAGAAGAAAATGGCTACTCACTCCAGTATTCTTGCCTGGAGAATACCATGGATAGAGGAACCTGGTGGGCTTCAGTCCATGGGGTTGCAAAGAGTTGAACACAACTGAGTGACAAACACACACACAATGATTTTTATAAATTGTTCCCGACACAAACTTTTGCAGAAATATTATCTGGAAATAATCTCTTGATTGTACCAGATGTTTCTAAATGATTCAAATTTCTGATAAAGATGACTAATAAGGAGTTAAAACCCAAAAAATATAAACAGCTCAAACAAATCAACATTAAAATAACCAATTAAAAATGGACAGAGAACTAAGCAACTTTGAAGCAATGACTGTTGTTTACCAGCCTTGATTTTGGCGGAAAGCTACAAGCATTTCTGGGGACAGATGACCCAGCTTGAAGCAGGGAGCGATTTGAAGCAATGACTTTGTTTACCAGCCTGTCTGCGGTAATCTGAACATAAGGTCATAAACTCAAAGTGGAAGTGAGGAAGATTCAACAGCTGGAGTTTGGCTTTAGAGTTGGATAAGCTTGGATTCAAATCCTGTCCTGGGCTCTTTCTAGTTGTGATATTTTGGGCAAATAATAGGTATTTAGTATTAGGTTTTTGGTTCATCCTGAAAAGGGGACAAGAATATAATTGACCTATAAGAGTTATTCTGAGAATAAAATGAGATAAATACATGTAAAGTGCTTTATATAGCACGTGGTATAAAGATACTACTCAATAAACGGCAGTACAACATTGATGTTTTCTTTTTTTAAGTTTAATAAAGTCCGAGTCATGGTAGGGATCCAGTCATAGAGACTGATGTTGGAGTTCAGAATCCATGCCTTGGAAGGCTTCAGGGAAGCACTGTCCTATACTAGTACCTTTGTTCCATGCTTGCTCCTTTATTCCTGCTAGATCCTCAACAATTCAGAATCTGTAGAGGTTCACAGATGAAACATAAAACTATTTGGCTTATACCTGTTTAAATTCCTCTAGTCTAATGGCAGAATTGGCTTCAGATCTTAGAGTGAGGGTAAAGTGGACTCCTAGGGGTCTCAGGAGGAGAGTACAGGAAGCTAGGCCAGAAAGTACTAATAGGAGATGGTCTGAGAGGCATTTTGAAGTAGAATAAAAAACCTTACTAACAGCTCAGAAGGATCAATGAAGGAGGGAAGAGGGTTGAGCCCTGGATTTGGAAGATCCCCTGAAGAAGAAAATGGCTACTCACTCCAGTATTCTTGCCTGGAGAATACCATGGATAGAGGAACCTGGTGGGCTTCAGTCCATGGGGTTGCAAAGAGTTGAACACAACTGAGTGACAAACACACACACAATGATTTTTATAAATTGTTCCCGACACAAACTTTTGCAGAAATATTATCTGGAAATAATCTCTTGATTGTACCAGATGTTTCTAAATGATTCAAATTTCTGATAAAGATGACTAATAAGGAGTTAAAACCCAAAAAATATAAACAGCTCAAACAAATCAACATTAAAATAACCAATTAAAAATGGACAAAAGACCTAAACAGACACTTAGATACTTTTCCAAACAAGACACAGAGATAACCAATAGGCATAAGAAAAGATTCTCAATATCACTAATCAACAGAGAAATTAAATTCAAAACAATAATGAGATATCATCTTACATCTGTCAGAATAACCATCATCAAAATTATCACAAGTAACAAATGCTAGATGGAACATAGAGGAAAGGGAATCCTTGTACACTGTTGGTAGGCATGCAAATCTGTGCACCCACCATGGAAAACAATACATAAGTTTCTCAAAAAAACTAAAAAAAGAACTGCCATATGATCCAGCAAGTTACTCCTGTGTACATTTCTGAGGAGAAGAAAAACACTAATTCAAATACACCAGTGTTCACTGCAGAATCATTTACATAGCCAACATATGGAAGCAACCTATGAGGCCACCAACAGATGAATGGATAAAAAAGATTAGACACACACATATAAAATGATATGTGTATATAAACACACATACACACACACACACACAGAATACTATTCAGCTATAAGAAGTGAAAATGTGAACAGGCAGACTTGGTAAGGAGACCAGCAGTTTCCAAGAAGGAGGAGGAGAAGTGGGAATAAACATTTTCTAGCTTAAATGTTTGCCATGATAATGATCTACTCTGAAAGTAACTTTATTGTTTTATAAAGGCAAACTATATTGCATCGGAATGTCTCATCTAGTCTTGATGTCTGGAGATCAGCCATCCTCTGGCTAATCTTATGTTAATGTTATGGGAATGGGTCTAGTAAGACTTTTACAACTTCAACAATATTTTTAACAACCAACTGAAAAAGTACAAAGTGCCTTACCTTAACTAGTTGCTTAGGGTACTCTCCTACCCGCTTCCAGTGCTTGCTGGAAGCTTTCTATCCTTTTCTTAATAAAACTTTTGCAGAAATATTATCTGGAAATAATCTCTTGATTGTACCAGATGTTTCTAAATGATTCAAATTTCTGATAAAGATGACTAATAAGGAGTTAAAACCCAAAAAATATAAACAGCTCAAACAAATCAACATTAAAATAACCAATTAAAAATGGACAAAAGACCTAAACAGACACTTAGATACTTTTCCAAACAAGACACAGAGATAACCAATAGGCATAAGAAAAGATTCTCAATATCACTAATCAACAGAGAAATTAAATTCAAAACAATAATGAGATATCATCTTACATCTGTCAGAATAACCATCATCAAAATTATCACAAGTAACAAATGCTAGATGGAACATAGAGGAAAGGGAATCCTTGTACACTGTTGGTAGGCATGCAAATCTGTGCACCCACCATGGAAAACAATACATAAGTTTCTCAAAAACTAAAAAAAGAACTGCCATATGATCCAGCAAGTTACTCCTGTGTACATTTCTGAGGAGAAGAAAAACACTAATTCAAATACACCAGTGTTCACTGCAGAATCATTTACATAGCCAACATATGGAAGCAACCTATGAGGCCACCAACAGATGAATGGATAAAAAAGATTAGACACACACATATAAAATGATATGTGTATATAAACACACATACACACACACACACACAGAATACTATTCAGCTATAAGAAGTGAAAATGTGAACAGGCAGACTTGGTAAGGAGACCAGCAGTTTCCAAGAAGGAGGAGGAGAAGTGGGAATAAACATTTTCTAGCTTAAATGTTTGCCATGATAATGATCTACTCTGAAAGTAACTTTATTGTTTTATAAAGGCAAACTATATTGCATCGGAATGTCTCATCTAGTCTTGATGTCTGGAGATCAGCCATCCTCTGGCTAATCTTATGTTAATGTTATGGGAATGGGTCTAGTAAGACTTTTACAACTTCAACAATATTTTTAACAACCAACTGAAAAAGTACAAAGTGCCTTACCTTAACTAGTTGCTTAGGGTACTCTCCTACCCGCTTCCAGTGCTTGCTGGAAGCTTTTTCTATCCCTTTTTTTCTTAATAAAACTTTTGCTGCATGAAGCTCTGAGTGACCAAAGCTGTGTTTTTTTGATTCCAAAGTGAAATTTTCTCCTTTGGAGGTCATGAATCCAACACTGTCCACCATAAGCTCTCTACCATCATCTATCAGAAGAAATGAAGTTTTACCATTTGCAAATACACGGATGGACCTGGAAGGTATTGTTCTAAGTGAAATAAGCCAGGCAGAGAAAAGAGAAATACTGTATGCTTTTACTTATATGTGGTATCTGAAAAATACAACAAACTGGTCAATATTACAAAATGGAAAAGACTCAGATATGGAGAGCAAACTAGTGGAGAGACAGAAGGTAGAAGGGTAGGGGATTAAAAAGTAAAGTGACAGTGGTTCTTTGAAGATCTTCATGGATTGTCATTTTCACTATACTCTTTAAATGAAGACATCTTATGCTAATAAATAAGCATTTATGCAGAAATGTCTATATTCATCACTGTACAGTAGAAACTATGTTATCCTGTATCAGAACCCCAGAGTATGACAACTCTGAGATCACCATCTGCCAACTCTATCAGGATGTCCAGGCTTTTATAGTGGCTCCTAATATGTTCAACGGTCTCAAGGAGCACCCTTGAGTTCAGAGGTCATGTCCTATTTGCTCTAATATGCTCTTTCTTGAGGATGGAGATCCTCACAAACATGGCCCTGGAAGCTGAATATCCGAGAACCTAGTTACCTCTGTGTGACTGCTATGTCCAGGCTTAACACGGTGCCTAGTTTAGCTGCTTTCTATCTGTGTAAGCCAACTTTTTCTGCAGTCTAGCACTCCCTGGATTTCCTTCTCTTGCTCTGGATTCAACAGAGGGGTGTTACTCTCTTCTTTTCACTGATTATTTAAAGCATCTCCAGATTCTTCTCGGATTTACAGTCCTTTACATTGTGTAAAAGGCACCTTTGATCTCCCCTCAGGCATACTCCACATCACTTACAAACAGGCATACATGGCCATGGGTAGTTTACATCCATAAATGCCATGACTAGAATTTATTGAAGTCCTCTTCAAGTAATTGGCATGATCTCCTTTACCAATTTACAGTACAAATACAGAAACACTTTACAAATAAGTGAAATATTTGTTTTTTAAATCAGTTACTTGTTAATGGTCTGCAATCCTCCTCTAATTCATTCAAAAATTCTAGGGTCTGCTCTGTCCAGAAGGATTAGTCCCTTCTCCAAACACCAAGAAAGGAAATGTAAAAGCACAATTAACTTATTAGCACCACTGGTTGAACTGCCAATGTTCAAGCAACGTTGCTGTGGGATTCTAATCTCATAGGTGCTTGTGCAAGCACAGTGACATGCTTGTTGGTATAGGGTGCTATGGTGTCCCATGGTTGGCTCCCAAAGTTATTGCTGTCTTAGTTTGCGCTTCTAAGTTCAGCCACTGCTCCCCTAAAGATGACTCCATGCCTGATAGATGAATCTGGACTAGCTTTCAAGTTTCAGCCCAATGTAGTACTGAGATCACAAATATCTAGACCCAGTTCACCTTTCTTTTTTCCTCATGCCATATAATTTTTGGAAACAGGGTAACTGGTAGATTTCCCAAACTGAATGCTGGGAAAGATTGAAAGCAAAAGGAGAAGTGGGCAGCAGAGAATAAAATGGTTAGATAGCATCACTCACTCAGTGGACATGTATTTGAGCAAACTCTGAGTGATAGTGGAGTACAGAGGATCCTGGAAGGCTACAGTCCATGGGGTTGCAAAGAGTTGGACATGACTTAACAAATGAACAATAACAACAATAAAGCTTGTTGGGGTTACCCTAATCCAACATTTTTTTTTTAACTGAAAATATTATTTTAAACATCAAAACCAGACAGGGCTCATTAGTTTTTCAGGAAATCTTTAAAGTTACTCACTTTGGCTCCCCTCAAAAGGTTTTGCATATTGAAGGATATTATAATGACAAGGAAACTTTATTAAGCATCTGTTACCTCTGCCTCACAGGAGAAATGTGTTAAGTCACATTAGGTGTCCCAACCTCCCACCAAAGGATATCTAAGGATAACTTTAAGCTCTGAGTACAGCTGACTCCTGCCTCAGAAAGGGAACAAAATTTCACTTTATTTAATATCTGGCTCCCCATTGCATACTTTCATACATTTTCAGTATCACAGTGAGAACACAGCTTTTATTTTCTAGAAGAAAAAGCCCACGCCTAAACTCTATTATTTCTAAATTCTGAGTTAATCTATTTTATCCATGGTTACCTGATTATACATATACGTCTTATGGATTTTAAAGTAAAGCTCATATTTTTTTATAGATAAAACATGTAACAGCAAGGGTATTTTAAGCTTATGGTGAGTAGCTATGGGCTGAACCCCCAGACGCATGGCATTTAGGGGTACTTTGGAGGGAAAGTTGAGAACTACCCTAGGGCTCCAAGCATATAGACATTGTTAGGCCACAGATATTCTATGAGACCTTAAGGAACACTTTCAGGTCCAAAGTTTTGAATTACCATGTTTTATAATATGCATTAATAAAAGTAGACATTATTACTTCTCTGCAAGAGTGGTCAGTTGAACCTGAACCCTTATAAATGTACAAGACCTTACAAAGGAGTCAAGCAGGAACAAATTCAACTAGTCAAAATTCAGTAACGATTCTATCCACATGGATTCTAAGTTGATGATGGTCCCTAGAGGTGCACAGTATTTTGGTCCTCATCTCCTCGTCTTGCATTTATGTTACTTAGGCAACCCATGTTTAAGGATTCTATACACCAGAAATCATGTAAATATAATCAGTATTAATCTTTTTTTCCTTATGAAAATCATCAATATCTAAATGGAGCTCATGCAAGATAACAAAAGAGGTGTTAGAAACAGGGACTCACCACAGAGATGCTTCAGCTTTGGTCAGATAAGCGCAGAGGAACAGGCAGCTGAGGAATGATCACAGTTGTCTGGCAACAGACATTATTCTAAATCCAGGAAAACAGTTGAAGTCTAGGCAATCTGTCTGTAAAGAAAGGGAACTAGCACCAGGACTGGGCGCTGGGAGAAATCCTAATTCTGAGAAACAAGGCAGGATTCTTTAATCCTCGTAGAAGCTGGGAATTGAGCAGGCAACCAAAGTTGAGGTTTAGGTGCTGATATTACTTTGTGTGCCAAAAACCTTGTAATGCATCAGTGTGTAACCACTATCAAGGCAAATATGGTACTGAGCCTCAGAAAGGGAACAAAATTTCACTTTATTTAATATCTGGCTCCCCATTGCATACTTTCATACATTTTCAGTATCACAGTGAGAACACAGCTTTTATTTTCTAGAAGAAAAAGCCCACGCCTAAACTCTATTATTTCTAAATTCTGAGTTAATCTATTTTATCCATGGTTACCTGATTATACATATACGTCTTATGGATTTTAAAGTAAAGCTCATATTTTTTTATAGATAAAACATGTAACAGCAAGGGTATTTTAAGCTTATGGTGAGTAGCTATGGGCTGAACCCCCAGACGCATGGCATTTAGGGGTACTTTGGGGGGAAAGTTGAGAACTACCCTAGGGCTCCAAGCATATAGACATTGTTAGGCCACAGATATTCTATGAGACCTTAAGGAACACTTTCAGGTCCAAAGTTTTGAATTACCATGTTTTATAATATGCATTAATAAAAGTAGACATTATTACTTCTCTGCAAGAGTGGTCAGTTGAACCTGAACCCTTATAAATGTACAAGACCTTACAAAGGAGTCAAGCAGGAACAAATTCAACTAGTCAAAATTCAGTAACGATTCTATCCACATGGATTCTAAGTTGATGATGGTCCCTAGAGGTGCACAGTATTTTGGTCCTCATCTCCTCGTCTTGCATTTATGTTACTTAGGCAACCCATGTTTAAGGATTCTATACACCAGAAATCATGTAAATATAATCAGTATTAATCTTTTTTTCCTTATGAAAATCATCAATATCTAAATGGAGCTCATGCAAGATAACAAAAGAGGTGTTAGAAACAGGGACTCACCACAGAGATGCTTCAGCTTTGGTCAGATAAGCGCAGAGGAACAGGCAGCTGAGGAATGATCACAGTTGTCTGGCAACAGACATTATTCTAAATCCAGGAAAACAGTTGAAGTCTAGGCAATCTGTCTGTAAAGAAAGGGAACTAGCACCAGGACTGGGCGCTGGGAGAAATCCTAATTCTGAGAAACAAGGCAGGATTCTTTAATCCTCGTAGAAGCTGGGAATTGAGCAGGCAACCAAAGTTGAGGTTTAGGTGCTGATATTACTTTGTGTGCCAAAAACCTTGTAATGCATCAGTGTGTAACCACTATCAAGGCAAATATGGTACTGAGCTCTCCAACTGGAAATCTTGGTTTGCTGAATTATATGCCTGATTAGAAATGGGACTGGTCAAATTCAGGAGAGAAGGTTACATATAAAAAGCACATTGAGCTCTACATGGAATTAAGTTTACTCAACTATGGGGGGTGCACTGATAACAGACAAAGGGGCTACAAAACTATTAGAGTGAGACTAGAAGAAAGTGCTGATGACTCTAAATGCCCTGAAATTGATTATTAGAGAAGAATGGCCAGCATTCTCTAATTCAATTCAGAGAGTAGAGTGATTTCTTATCATTTAATACATTTCTTTATGTCCACACTGAGTTAGTCCTCTGAATTAAATATAGAACCATGGGTTTCTACATCTAGAATTCGATTTCTCATTTGTGAATAAGTTCATCTTACCATTTTTCTAGATTTCACATATAAATGATACTACATGGCATTTGTTTTCTCTTTTTGACTTACTTCATTCTGTCTGACTATCTCTAGGTTCTTATGACTACCAAGGAGGGTAAAGGAGATGGGATGAATTGGGAGACTGGGATTGACACAAATATACAGTATTATGTAACAAAATAGATAACTAATGAGATCCTATTGTATAACACAGGAAACTTTGCTCAATGCTCTGTGATGACCTAAATGGGAAGGACATCTAAAAAAGAGGGGATACATATACACTCGTATGACTGATTCACTATGCTGTACAGCAAGAAACTAACACAACATTGTAAAGCAATTGTGTTGTTGTTCTGTCACTCAGTTATGTTCAACTCTTTGTGACCTCATGGACTGTAGTATGGCAGATTTCCCTCTCCTTCACCATCTTGCAGTTTGCTCAAACTCATGTCCATTGAGCTGGTGATGCCATCCAACCCTTTTTTTCATCCTCTAAATCCAGGAAAACAGTTGAAGTCTAGGCAATCTGTCTGTAAAGAAAGGGAACTAGCACCAGGACTGGGCGCTGGGAGAAATCCTAATTCTGAGAAACAAGGCAGGATTCTTTAATCCTCGTAGAAGCTGGGAATTGAGCAGGCAACCAAAGTTGAGGTTTAGGTGCTGATATTACTTTGTGTGCCAAAAACCTTGTAATGCATCAGTGTGTAACCACTATCAAGGCAAATATGGTACTGAGCTCTCCAACTGGAAATCTTGGTTTGCTGAATTATATGCCTGATTAGAAATGGGACTGGTCAAATTCAGGAGAGAAGGTTACATATAAAAAGCACATTGAGCTCTACATGGAATTAAGTTTACTCAACTATGGGGGTTGCACTGATAACAGACAAAGGGGCTACAAAACTATTAGAGTGAGACTAGAAGAAAGTGCTGATGACTCTAAATGCCCTGAAATTGATTATTAGAGAAGAATGGCCAGCATTCTCTAATTCAATTCAGAGAGTAGAGTGATTTCTTATCATTTAATACATTTCTTTATGTCCACACTGAGTTAGTCCTCTGAATTAAATATAGAACCATGGGTTTCTACATCTAGAATTCGATTTCTCATTTGTGAATAAGTTCATCTTACCATTTTTCTAGATTTCACATATAAATGATACTACATGGCATTTGTTTTCTCTTTTTGACTTACTTCATTCTGTCTGACTATCTCTAGGTTCTTATGACTACCAAGGAGGGTAAAGGAGATGGGATGAATTGGGAGACTGGGATTGACACAAATATACAGTATTATGTAACAAAATAGATAACTAATGAGATCCTATTGTATAACACAGGAAACTTTGCTCAATGCTCTGTGATGACCTAAATGGGAAGGACATCTAAAAAAGAGGGGATACATATACACTCGTATGACTGATTCACTATGCTGTACAGCAAGAAACTAACACAACATTGTAAAGCAATTGTGTTGTTGTTCTGTCACTCAGTTATGTTCAACTCTTTGTGACCTCATGGACTGTAGTATGGCAGATTTCCCTCTCCTTCACCATCTTGCAGTTTGCTCAAACTCATGTCCATTGAGCTGGTGATGCCATCCAACCATCTCGTTCTTTGTCATCCCCTTCTCCTCTTGCCTTCAATATTTCCCAGAATCTGCAACAATTCTGATGAGTCAACTGTTCAGATCAGGTGGGCAAAGTATTGGAGCTTCAGCTTCAGCATCAGTCTTTCCAATGAATATTCAGGGTTTATTTCCTTTAGGATTTATTGGTTTGATCTTCTTGCATTCCAAGGGACTCTTAGATCTGTGAGAGTTCTCTAACATCACAGTTAAAAGGCGTCAATTCTTTGACACGTAGCCTTCTTTATGGTCCAACTCTCACATCCATACATGACTACTGGAAAAACCATAGCTTTGACTATATGGACCATTGTCAACAAAGTAATGTCTCTGCCGTCTAATACCCAATCTAGGTTTGTCATTGCTTTTCTTCAAAGGAGATAGTTAGTGTCTTAATTTCATGGTTGTAGTCATCATCTGCAGTGATTTGGGATCCCAAGAAAATAAAGCCTCTCACCGTTTCTGTTGAAATAGTCTCTCATCTATTTCCCATGAGTGATGGGACCAGATGCCATGATTTTCATTTTTCTGAAAGTTGAGTTTTAAGCCAGGTTTTTCACTCTCCTCTTTCACCTTAATCGAGAGGCTCATTAGTTCCTTTGTTTTCTGCTCTAAGGATGGTATCATCTGCATATCTGAGGTTACTGATATTTCTCCTGGCAATCTTGATTCTGGCTTGTGCTTCATTCAACCTGACATTTTGCATGATGTATTCTGCATAGAAACTGAATAAGCGGGGTCACAATATACAGCCTTGACATACCCCTTTCACAATTTGGAGACCATTTTATTGTTCCATGTCTGGATCTGTTTCTTTTTGACTTGCATACTGGAGGTAGGTAGGTTAGTCTGGATTTCCATCTCTTTAAGAATTTCCCACTGTTTGTTGTGATCCACTATAGTAAGCAACTATACTCCAATAAAAATTATTTCAAAAAAATATATGAATATAGAATCATAGGTCAAGGCTTTTCAGAAAGATTAAGAAAAAATTTTTTTAAATACAGAATTAATCAGTCTTCTTTATTAGGCAAACAAGAATGTGTTCCAGATATTATCCTGTCTGTACCCATGCTTTGCTAGGAATTATGGAACTAGATTCAGTCCCACACAGGTGGGGTGAGAAGATGGCACAGCATGGCTGCTCCTTCCTGGCTAATAGAGAAGGTAGTTGTCTCTGGGCATAAGTACACAACAATCTTAGCTGTAGACCTTTCACCTGGCACTAATTTTACAGTCGCATTTCCTAAAAACTCAGACAAATGATGAATGAGACAGTGATTCTTTCCTTGTAGACTAATTACTTATGGAAAGTCACACACTCATCCAAGTAATGTTCTAGGACATGGCATGACCAATTAGAATGAACTGGACAGTGTAAGAAAGACCAGGTCTTAAAACTAGGGCAGAGACCAAAAAAAAAAAAAAAAGAAGCTCTAAATTATATCTATATAATTGATTGTTGATGTACATTTTTAAAATAGTGGCAACTATTACTACTGTCACCTATTATTGAGCACATACTAAAAATGCACTAATACTCCACATCTCATTTAAAGAATAATGGCACCAGACTACTTCTTTGAAGAATTTTCTGGGTTTAACAATCTGTTTATAAGGGATTGGGGTGGGAGCAAAATTTGTCCTTTTGTCATTTGCAAAAAATTTTATCTAAAAATAGGAAATCAGGTGAAAAATTGGGCAGCATCTATATTTTCCACTGTCTTATGTGGATACTATTTAACAGATGCACCATAGGATATGATATTTAGGAGAACATATTTTATCCATACTTAGCAAAGATACTTGTTATGTACTAATTTACCAATTTGTGTTTGGTAGAAATAGAAATAATTTCTGTTCCTTTGCAAAGATAACACTAAGAGTTATAGTTTCTTGTCTTGTAGGTACTTTGTATTTATTGGAAAATTCATTTCAACCATTCTCTTGTGTTATTGACTGCACAACTCTATTTTTTTTTTAACAATGTTAATTATTCAATGAGCTATGAAAATCAGTGAGGCAAAAATATTTCTTTTAGCTTTAAACTGATACTCTGCCAATCAATTTCTATTCAGTTGCTCCTTTTTTTTTTTTTAAACATTTATTTTATTTATTTATCTTTTGAGGGGTGGGATAGGGAGGGAGGGGGATGGGCGGGCCACTTCTATTGGTCTCTCATTTATCTATTTTCATCCATCTTTGTTCTTTGGCCCGTGTGGGCCTCCCATCACAGCGGCCTCTGTTGTCGCAGAGCACCGGCTCTGGGCGCATGCGCTCCAGAGCTCCAGCTCGGTAATTGAACTCATCAGTCCAGCCGCTCCGGGGCACGTGGGATCTTCCCAGGCCAGGGATTGAACTGGCGCCCCTTGCACTGCAAGGTGGTGTCCTTACCCACTGGACCACCAGGGAAGCCCTCGGTTGCTCCTTATTAGTCATTTTGTTTATGTACTATTTCATCAGTTTGTCACTCTTTTTAACTGATTTTTTTAATTGAAGGATAATATCTTTACAGAATTTTGTTGTTTACTGCCCAGCATCAACATGAATCAGCCATAGGCATACATATATCCCCTCCCTCTTGAACTTCCCTCCCAATTTTAAATCTTCTTTGCACTAGACTTGCATTCTTGCTGGTTTGCTTATTAGTTACTATATTGATTAAAACATTTGACAATGTGAAGTCTATATTTGCATCAGAGTCATATTCTTAACTTTTGGTAAATGAAAACAGACATTCTGGAGGCATGGCCATTACTGCTGTTGTTGGGACCAAGCAACAGATGCAGTCCTGCCGGATATTACTAAAACTTCCACTGATTCTCCTGCATCCCAGAGCTGACAGTTGCTGCAGCTAGATATACCACTAGAAGCAGAAAAACAATAGCTTCTCTCTTCCTGCCAACTTCTCAGCCCTTTTCAGACCCAGCAGAACCACCTTTTGTACAAGGTAACCAAAACAAGGCTGGCCCAGAATTCAGAAATTTTATAGTCTTTTTGCTAACTATGATGTTTGGAAGAATACAAAAAGGAAGAGATGGAACCGAGAGCTATAATAGCAAATAACTGGCACAAGGAACAAACATATGTAGATGGAGAGGAGCACTAAAAATGCTCCCTACTTTATCTATAAGTACATAGAAGGCACATGAGTTATAAATCCCATTTACAAGAAATACAAGGACAGAGAAGTTAAGCAACTCACTCAGAATCACACAGCTGTTACGTGCCAGAACTGGGATTTGGATGTAGGCTAAATTTTAATAATGAATATTTACCCATTAGGCTATATTGCCCTCCCCACCCAACAAGGTGGGAGACAAACAAGAATAGTTGGTAGTTCAATAGGGCACTAAGTATTGACAAGATTAAACAAAAACTGATGGAGCCAGGGTGATGGGAATACAGGAGCCAGCAGTATTTGAAAATCTGAGCAAGCAGACAAAAATCTGTGGTTCCTAAAACATCCCCATCCATCATTCTGAAACTTTGATTCCAATTTCAGACCTTAGAGGACTTAAGAGAAAATGAAGGGGGAAAAATGAGGTATAAATGACTCGATAGAGATTCAGTCACAGAGCAAGCCAAGAATTCTTTATTAGCGAGGTCACAGGATCAAGGTTAGAAAGCCAAAGGGTCCAGGCTAGAAGACTTAGTTAACTAACTGAAGTCTATATTGGGAATTGCAGGAGATATCATAATTGCATCTTAGATGGTTATTTTTTTCCTCTCTGTCATTGTTCTATAATGATTAAGGACAGGATGAACTCAGATG
Organism: Tragulus kanchil; assembly: GCA_022376925.1. Classification (NCBI taxonomy): domain Eukaryota; kingdom Metazoa; phylum Chordata; class Mammalia; order Artiodactyla; family Tragulidae; genus Tragulus; species Tragulus kanchil. The sequence goes on along the minus strand of JAIOJX010000028.1, from coordinate 108,830,200 downwards.
ATTGTTTGCTGTCCCCAGAGAATCGGAGCCAAAGACTTACTCATCAATTGCCTGGTCTCTGCTAATATACATGAAACTCCGAGAGAATGAGCTTAAATTAAAATACTGGAGAATATCTGCATACACAACTTTTAATTTAACTTTAGAGAATACTATCAATGAAATCTCTTATCATTTGTTTATCATTCACATGCTCATTAATTCATTTAAACACATAAATTAACCACTGGAGTATATCTTGAGAATACAAAGATGAATCAAACTCATTCCTTTCCTTTAGGGCTCTTATTATTGGTGCATGCTAAGCCGCCTCAGTCATGTCTGACCTCTTTGCGACCCTATGGTCTGTAGTCTGCCAGACTCCTCATGGTATTCTCCAGGCAAGAATACTGGAGTGGGCTGTCATGCCCTTCTCCAGGGATCTTCCCCATCCAGTGATAAAACCCGTATCTCTTGTGCCTCCTAAAAGGGGGCTCCTACTTTATCTATAAGTACATAGAAGGCACATGAGTTATAAATCCCATTTACAAGAAATACAAGGACAGAGAAGTTAAGCAACTCACTCAGAATCACACAGCTGTTACGTGCCAGAACTGGGATTTGGATGTAGGCTAAATTTTAATAATGAATATTTACCCATTAGGCTATATTGCCCTCCCCACCCAACAAGGTGGGAGACAAACAAGAATAGTTGGTAGTTCAATAGGGCACTAAGTATTGACAAGATTAAACAAAAACTGATGGAGCCAGGGTGATGGGAATACAGGAGCCAGCAGTATTTGAAAATCTGAGCAAGCAGACAAAAATCTGTGGTTCCTAAAACATCCCCATCCATCATTCTGAAACTTTGATTCCAATTTCAGACCTTAGAGGACTTAAGAGAAAATGAAGGGGGAAAAATGAGGTATAAATGACTCGATAGAGATTCAGTCACAGAGCAAGCCAAGAATTCTTTATTAGCGAGGTCACAGGATCAAGGTTAGAAAGCCAAAGGGTCCAGGCTAGAAGACTTAGTTAACTAACTGAAGTCTATATTGGGAATTGCAGGAGATATCATAATTGCATCTTAGATGGTTATTTTTTTCCTCTCTGTCATTGTTCTATAATGATTAAGGACAGGATGAACTCAGATGATTGTTTGCTGTCCCCAGAGAATCGGAGCCAAAGACTTACTCATCAATTGCCTGGTCTCTGCTAATATACATGAAACTCCGAGAGAATGAGCTTAAATTAAAATACTGGAGAATATCTGCATACACAACTTTTAATTTAACTTTAGAGAATACTATCAATGAAATCTCTTATCATTTGTTTATCATTCACATGCTCATTAATTCATTTAAACACATAAATTAACCACTGGAGTATATCTTGAGAATACAAAGATGAATCAAACTCATTCCTTTCCTTTAGGGCTCTTATTATTGGTGCATGCTAAGCCGCCTCAGTCATGTCTGACCTCTTTGCGACCCTATGGTCTGTAGTCTGCCAGACTCCTCATGGTATTCTCCAGGCAAGAATACTGGAGTGGGCTGTCATGCCCTTCTCCAGGGATCTTCCCCATCCAGTGATAAAACCCGTATCTCTTGTGCCTCCTAAAAAGGCAAGAGAGTTCTTTACCACTAGCACCATCTGAGAGACTCTCTTATCATCTGTGTGTGCTAAGTCGCTTCATTTGTGTCCAACTCTTTGTGACCCTATGGACTGTAGCCCACCAGGCTCTTTTGTTCATGGGATACTTCAGGCAAGAATACTGGAGTGAGTTGCCATGTTCTTCTGGCAATCTTCCCACCCTGGGATCTAAACCACATCTCTTACATCTCCTTCATTGGCAAGTGGGAAGCCTTATCATCTGGAGAGGAATCAAGTATGTATTGGTAGTTATTTGTAATGTAAAGCAGAATTAAATAGATAAACAAGTAAAGAATTGTAGGAGAAGAAATACTCAAATTCTCACTAAGAAAATAATGCACAAATTCTCACTGAGGTGTGAGATGGGTTTATAGAAAACGCTGCTTTATGGTGGTTAAATCAGGATCATACTACATATCTGAAACCTGTGTGTATTTCACCTGTGTGAAACCTGAAACTTGTGTGTATTTTTATATTTTGAGGACAGTAGAAAATGGGGATGTACCTCCTCTTTATTTTTTTTTCTTTTTTTTTTAAACCTTTATTTTACTTTTAACTTTTACAGAGTTTTGTTGTTTACAGATATGTATGTTCTCAGATTAGTCATATGTATATCCCCCCCTGTATCTCCTCTTTAATAGCTGTTTTTGCCCTTTTAAGTTTATATCCCTTGCCTAATACCACACACACATGTATACATATTGGATTTTAAAATGGGGTGAAGTGAGGAGATGAACAGATGTGTTATACTTTTTGGTTCATACAGTATTATTTTGATTGGTATTTTTGGAAAAGCATGACATATATTTATAATAAATTATCTTTCATAAAGATTTTTCCAGATCAATATGATTCTGACAGGCTAAGCATGGCTGGACTGGGGGTAGAGGAAAGGAAATGGAAGACTGTATACAGTTTGAAGCAAAGAGTTACAGAACTTTAGGCTAATTGTTTGGGTCCTAAATGCTTAAGTATTCAGAAATATTTTAATAGAAATATTTTAATAGAAAGCAATAGAAAACTGGACTTAACCTGGCTTGAGCACAAAGGGGAATAATTATCCAAAGTAACTGAAAAGTCCACAGGTGATGCTCTTTTTCAGGCATAGCTGAATCCAGGCATTTAAGCACTAACTTCTGAAATACTGAGTTGGCCAAAAGCTCTTTTGTTCATGGACTTAAGAATACTGGAGTGAGTTGCCATGTTCTTCTGGCAATCTTCCCACCCTGGGATCTAAACCACATCTCTTACATCTCCTTCATTGGCAAGTGGGAAGCCTTATCATCTGGAGAGGAATCAAGTATGTATTGGTAGTTATTTGTAATGTAAAGCAGAATTAAATAGATAAACAAGTAAAGAATTGTAGGAGAAGAAATACTCAAATTCTCACTAAGAAAATAATGCACAAATTCTCACTGAGGTGTGAGATGGGTTTATAGAAAACGCTGCTTTATGGTGGTTAAATCAGGATCATACTACATATCTGAAACCTGTGTGTATTTCACCTGTGTGAAACCTGAAACTTGTGTGTATTTTTATATTTTGAGGACAGTAGAAAATGGGGATGTACCTCCTCTTTATTTTGTTCTTTTTTTTAAACCTTTATTTTACTTTTAACTTTTACAGAGTTTTGTTGTTTACAGATATGTATGTTCTCAGATTAGTCATATGTATATCCCCCCCTGTATCTCCTCTTTAATAGCTGTTTTTGCCCTTTTAAGTTTATATCCCTTGCCTAATACCACACACACATGTATACATATTGGATTTTAAAATGGGGTGAAGTGAGGAGATGAACAGATGTGTTATACTTTTTGGTTCATACAGTATTATTTTGATTGGTATTTTTGGAAAAGCATGACATATATTTATAATAAATTATCTTTCATAAAGATTTTTCCAGATCAATATGATTCTGACAGGCTAAGCATGGCTGGACTGGGGGTAGAGGAAAGGAAATGGAAGACTGTATACAGTTTGAAGCAAAGAGTTACAGAACTTTAGGCTAATTGTTTGGGTCCTAAATGCTTAAGTATTCAGAAATATTTTAATAGAAATATTTTAATAGAAAGCAATAGAAAACTGGACTTAACCTGGCTTGAGCACAAAGGGGAATAATTATCCAAAGTAACTGAAAAGTCCACAGGTGATGCTCTTTTTCAGGCATAGCTGAATCCAGGCATTTAAGCACTAACTTCTGAAATACTGAGTTGGCCAAAAAGCTCATTCAGGTTTTTCCATAAAGTGAAATGGAAAAAGACCTTATGGAAAATTCTTAATGAATATTTTGGCCAACTCACCATGTATCTATTCATTTTTGCATCTGCTTTTCTATAGCTGGGCTTATTTTCAGGCATGAAAATGGCACTGGTAGCCTCAAGTTAATATCATATTTGGTTAGGAACCTGAATAGAAAGAAATCTTTATATTTCCCCAAATTCTAACAAAAGTTTCAGAGCAACTCTCTTTAGTCTGACTTCCGCCATGCCCCTGTGAAGACTTGCTGGTTCCCAAGGATCTGAGCGCTGCATTCTGTGCATTTGCCTCATTTTCCCATTTTGGGAATGTCTTGCCCTGAAAATGAGAAATGAGCAAAAAGTATAAGGAATGTGCTTAAGGCAGTTTTTAGAAGAGGGAATGGATTATGGACAGGAAAACACAACAGAAAACTCATGCTAAGGGATTTTGGATTTTAGGAATAGAGGCATGAAATCTTCTTTAAAGCCCTTAGCATGACCAAGAAATGAAAATGTTCAGCTAATGACACACAACTACAGTGTGTGGAAAGATAGGATATCTGCATGCATGACAAAAATGATCTGAGAGACCACAGTAGATGATGAGTTATTCATAAGAAACAATCACTCTGGTTGTTCACAGGAGAATAATAAAAAAATCCATAATGCAAGATGTGAATGCAGAGTCCCAATGTAGGCAATTTTCTCATAAGGTGAACTTTCAGCGTTGGGAGAACAAGAAGAAATGCCCCAACTCATGCATGCAGATGACCTAAAGACTCACTGACACTGAAACATGTGACTCTCTTTCTTTAAATTGATCAAAATGTACTCTGCCTAGGAGCAGCAGCTTATCTTCTCAGAATTTTCTTTCTAGCTCCTTCTTCTGTTTATTCATTCTCCCTCACCCCTCTTATTGATTAACTAAAATGACATTATTTTTGCTATTACTGCAGAGGCTTGTAAAGTGAGTACTATATTCTTCCATTTGGCACCTGCCTTTTTTGGCTTGTTTTGAGTCCAAATCTATCGCCTTGGTTTCAGTCCTGAGTGCTTTCTTCTCTTTTTCTTAATGTAGGCTTCAGTACTGGCAGCAGCTTTGTTGAAAGGGGCCAAGAACTGTATGTCGGCTAAAGTGTTTCTTATGAGGAAGTGTGCCAGAAAGAAGCCTGAAAGATTGAAAACATATAAACACACAGCTGTGGAACAGAATCTGGGCTCATCTACTGCTTCACCATCCCCCACTGCCACCACTATGACGTCTTCAGATATGATGATAGTTCAGCTTTCCACGTTTTGTTACTCATTAAAGCCTCTTAGAATGTATCAAGTATAATCCATTATGTAGATTAATTATAGTGGAATTACTATATCATGCTAACATTTGTATATTCTTAATTGTCATGAGTTTTTGACATGAGCTTTAAAATTTCAGAGCAACTCTTTAGTCTGACTTCCGCCATGCCCCTGTGAAGACTTGCTGGTTCCCAAGGATCTGAGCGCTTTTGATGAAGGAGGAAGGGAAATTATGGACAGGAAAAAAAAAACAACAGAAAACTCATGCTAAGGGATTTTGGATTTTAGGAATAGAGGCATGAAATCTTCTTTAAAGCCCTTAGCATGACCAAGAAATGAAAATGTTCAGCTAATGACACACAACTACAGTGTGTGGAAAGATAGGATATCTGCATGCATGACAAAAATGATCTGAGAGACCACAGTAGATGATGAGTTATTCATAAGAAACAATCACTCTGGTTGTTCACAGGAGAATAATAAAAAAATCCATAATGCAAGATGTGAATGCAGAGTCCCAATGTAGGCAATTTTCTCATAAGGTGAACTTTCAGCGTTGGGAGAACAAGAAGAAATGCCCCAACTCATGCATGCAGATGACCTAAAGACTCACTGACACTGAAACATGTGACTCTCTTTCTTTAAATTGATCAAAATGTACTCTGCCTAGGAGCAGCAGCTTATCTTCTCAGAATTTTCTTTCTAGCTCCTTCTTCTGTTTATTCATTCTCCCTCACCCCTCTTATTGATTAACTAAAATGACATTATTTTTGCTATTACTGCAGAGGCTTGTAAAGTGAGTACTATATTCTTCCATTTGGCACCTGCCTTTTTTGGCTTGTTTTGAGTCCAAATCTATCGCCTTGGTTTCAGTCCTGAGTGCTTTCTTCTCTTTTTCTTAATGTAGGCTTCAGTACTGGCAGCAGCTTTGTTGAAAGGGGCCAAGAACTGTATGTCGGCTAAAGTGTTTCTTATGAGGAAGTGTGCCAGAAAGAAGCCTGAAAGATTGAAAACATATAAACACACAGCTGTGGAACAGAATCTGGGCTCATCTACTGCTTCACCATCCCCCACTGCCACCACTATGACGTCTTCAGATATGATGATAGTTCAGCTTTCCACGTTTTTGTTACTCATTAAAGCCTCTTAGAATGTATCAAGTATAATCCATTATGTAGATTAATTATAGTGGAATTACTATATCATGCTAACATTTGTATATTCTTAATTGTCATGATTTTTGTGGAGGGTATGAGAGATTGAATGACATGAGCTTTAAAATTCATTTCAATATATTTAATGCTGAAATTTCAATATAACTATGATTCTATGAATTCATGTCAAAATCTAGCTTTGCTTTACTCCTCAGTGAAAACTAATAATAGCCTCTTGCCACTCCTAAGGTGTTACACTGTTTTTTAGAAAATATATGACCGAATGTTTTCTACAGTATCATGAAAAATTAGAAATAAAATAAATTTGTCAAAATAAATACACAAACTTTGCTTTATAAGCTAGCGTTCTTAATTTAAATCATATTTCCATATGATAAACTATAAATACCCTAATATGCAGGAATGCTGTTATTAATTATAAATGGCAAGTGAATATCAAGCATATTATATGCTATTATATTTATATCTCAGTTCTGATTCCTACTTTGGCTGCTTTTACCCAATGGGCAGCTTTGAGTAAGTACTAACCTTTCTAAGCCTCAGTCTTCCTACGCAAAAAAAAAAAAAAAAAAAAAAAAAATTTAGCTACTGACAGCATATATGGCAGAATATTCTGAACACTGATCACAGAAATATAGATTTAAACATTTTGCTAAATTATAAGATACATATAATTTTAAAATATAAAGTATATACAGCTATAGGATTTGGTTTGAAGGCAGACCATAATCTCTTTAAGGGTAAGAACATGGTCTATTTTGTTCATAACAGTGCCTGGCATAATAGACAATAACTACAAATAAACACTTGTAAATGAATAGTAGACGTCAATATCTAGACTACTTAACTCTAGGCCATTCAGAAACAGAGAGGGGAAGACCATGTGAAGACAGATTGAAAACATATAAACACACAGCTGTGGAACAGAATCTGGGCTCATCTACTGCTTCACCATCCCCACTGCCACCACTATGACGTCTTCAGATATGATGATAGTTCAGCTTTCCACGTTTTGTTACTCATTAAAGCCTCTTAGAATGTATCAAGTATAATCCATTATGTAGATTAATTATAGTGGAATTACTATATCATGCTAACATTTGTATATTCTTAATTGTCATGATTTTTGTGGAGGGTATGAGAGATTGAATGACATGAGCTTTAAAATTCATTTCAATATATTTAATGCTGAAATTTCAATATAACTATGATTCTATGAATTCATGTCAAAATCTAGCTTTGCTTTACTCCTCAGTGAAAACTAATAATAGCCTCTTGCCACTCCTAAGGTGTTACACTGTTTTTTAGAAAATATATGACCGAATGTTTTCTACAGTATCATGAAAAATTAGAAATAAAATAAATTTGTCAAAATAAATACACAAACTTTGCTTTATAAGCTAGCGTTCTTAATTTAAATCATATTTCCATATGATAAACTATAAATACCCTAATATGCAGGAATGCTGTTATTAATTATAAATGGCAAGTGAATATCAAGCATATTATATGCTATTATATTTATATCTCAGTTCTGATTCCTACTTTGGCTGCTTTTACCCAATGGGCAGCTTTGAGTAAGTACTAACCTTTCTAAGCCTCAGTCTTCCTACGCAAAAAAAAAAAAAAAAAAAAAAAAAAATTTAGCTACTGACAGCATATATGGCAGAATATTCTGAACACTGATCACAGAAATATAGATTTAAACATTTTGCTAAATTATAAGATACATATAATTTTAAAATATAAAGTATATACAGCTATAGGATTTGGTTTGAAGGCAGACCATAATCTCTTTAAGGGTAAGAACATGGTCTATTTTGTTCATAACAGTGCCTGGCATAATAGACAATAACTACAAATAAACACTTGTAAATGAATAGTAGACGTCAATATCTAGACTACTTAACTCTAGGCCATTCAGAAACAGAGAGGGGAAGACCATGTGAAGACAGATGGAGAGATGCATTAACACGCCAGTGAATGCCAGCAACCACCACAAACTAGAAGAGTCAAAGAAGGATATTCCCTTAGAGCCTTCAGAAAAATCATGGCCTTGACAATACCTTGATTTCAGAGTTCTAGCCTGTGAGAGAATGCATTTCTGCCATTTTAAGCCACTTAATTTGATGCTTTTTTATGGCCGCCTTAGGAAACAGATATAGCCAGGATCCTGAACAATGTGGCACACATTTGTGATGATGAAAGGGATCACTGTTTGATCTCAGTCTTTATATTTAGAAGGTTTATTTGAAGAGAATTTTATTTACTTGGATTTATATGAACGCCTGTAACAATTAACTGTCATAACAGAGGTTGTTTTATCACTATAAGGGAAAACAGCAATATTGTTTAAGTATTATTAGCAATCATTCTGTTTTGGACAATATAACTTTAAGCTCACCCAATTGTCTAAATCTCTTGATTTCTGCCAGACAATTACTTCCATCTAAACTACTTCTCAACATATGCTATCAATACTTAGATGTTAATAATTCTATGATTCCCAAGATAGACAGTTGATCATTGCATAAATCATATTTTCAGAAAGAAATACTCTCTTTGCCGTTTACAACTTTCTTGCTATAGTCTGTCATTTGCATAACTTGCACAGTTAACTACTACTTGCCTGTGGAGTTTAAACTCGATGTACTCGTGGACTATATGGCAGAATATTCTGAACACTGATCACAGAAATATAGATTTAAACATTTTGCTAAATTATAAGATACATATAATTTTAAAATATAAAGTATATACAGCTATAGGATTTGGTTTGAAGGCAGACCATAATCTCTTTAAGGGTAAGAACATGGTCTATTTTGTTCATAACAGTGCCTGGCATAATAGACAATAACTACAAATAAACACTTGTAAATGAATAGTAGACGTCAATATCTAGACTACTTAACTCTAGGCCATTCAGAAACAGAGAGGGGAAGACCATGTGAAGACAGATGGAGAGATGCATTAACACGCCAGTGAATGCCAGCAACCACCACAAACTAGAAGAGTCAAAGAAGGATATTCCCTTAGAGCCTTCAGAAAAATCATGGCCTTGACAATACCTTGATTTCAGAGTTCTAGCCTGTGAGAGAATGCATTTCTGCCATTTTAAGCCACTTAATTTGATGCTTTTTTATGGCCGCCTTAGGAAACAGATATAGCCAGGATCCTGAACAATGTGGCACACATTTGTGATGATGAAAGGGATCACTGTTTGATCTCAGTCTTTATATTTAGAAGGTTTATTTGAAGAGAATTTTATTTACTTGGATTTATATGAACGCCTGTAACAATTAACTGTCATAACAGAGGTTGTTTTATCACTATAAGGGAAAACAGCAATATTGTTTAAGTATTATTAGCAATCATTCTGTTTTGGACAATATAACTTTAAGCTCACCCAATTGTCTAAATCTCTTGATTTCTGCCAGACAATTACTTCCATCTAAACTACTTCTCAACATATGCTATCAATACTTAGATGTTAATAATTCTATGATTCCCAAGATAGACAGTTGATCATTGCATAAATCATATTTTCAGAAAGAAATACTCTCTTTGCCGTTTACAACTTTCTTGCTATAGTCTGTCATTTGCATAACTTGCACAGTTAACTACTACTTGCCTGTGGAGTTTAAACTCGATGTACTCGTGGACTATAGGGCAACTCCATGTCAAAACACTTACTGAGCACATAGAGATTTGAAGCCTGGAATAGCCTTCTAAGACAGATTAGTTTTGGTCCAAGGACTTTGTAGGGCAACATGCCTGGTGCATCTATGTTGTGGATATCATTAAATGACATATTTGTTATCAAGACAATTTTAAGCCCCATGTCAACAGTTGATAACCATCATTAAGATACAATCCTTCCCACTATTCCAAAACCTAAAAAATATACTTGTGATTCAAAAATCATTCTTACGAGGTACTCCCAACTTATCAATTTAGTTTCTTCATAGGATCACACACTTTAAAAAATCCCCAATGGACAGTTTTCTCTTTGCAAGGCACTTCTAAATTATTACACAAGTAGAAAAAGTTCTCCCTAAGTTCATCATAGGACAGAATTTATAGAAAAGTTTTCTATTTGGGTACCCAATTAATATTCAAGGACATTTCAAATATGCCAGGATTTGTCATGAATTATGCATTGTTTTAGATTTTTATAATCTCCTTACTTTCTTTGAAATATGTGCTTTGAAATAAATCTTGCTCTGATTCCTCTAGTTTCTGATATAACATTTTTATTTGAATCATTTTTCTATTCTAGCTTTTTCCCAAGGAGTAAACACAATATGATGATTTGCTAAAATTAGAATGAAGCTTTTAAAAAATTTCAAAATGTCATAAATCACACAAAGGTGTTTTTTATTCTTCAAAGAAAAATATCAGTAGAACTTTATTGAGGTATAACCACATACTATACAATCTACTCATTTAAAGGTATGTGAGTGTGTGTTAGTTGCTCAGTAGTGTCTGAACTCTTTGCAACCCCATGGACTGTGACCTGCCAGGCTCCTCTGTCCATGGAATTCTCCGGGCAAGAATACTGGAGAGGGTTGTACTTCTCCAACACAAAGGTGTTTTTGTTGTTTTTCTTTATGCTCAAAGGTGCCAGTATTGTGTAATGGCATTTTATTTTTAAATTTTTGTGCAGAGGATTGTCTAGTGTTTGCTCAAATATATGAGGTTTCATTTTCTTGGACTGTTTAAGTCAGAAAACAACAGTCTCCATGCCAGTACCCAAGCTGGCCCAAGTAAACTCCATTACAAATATAGTATATTATTGCATTTTTGTCCAAACAGTCATCAAACAGCAGAAAAGTTCTCTTTTTCATGTTATTTTGGAGACATCTATTTACCCATACCTAGAACTCTAGGTAAATGCGTTTCTTCAAGATATTCCAATTAAAAAGGAGGTCAAGGACAATGTCAGATAGAGTAGGAAGAGGGTTTTACAATTTATTATTAGCATGATATTAGTTTTTCATTTAAAAACACTGCCTTAAAAACATTTACTGCAATGCTATCATTCAAAGAAACACTTGCATCATCCATATATTGTCAGGAGAATATGAAAAATCATCTGTCTGATTTTTGAACAATATTTATTGAAAAGTATCTCCAATATTATAACTTTTAAGTTTCTGTTCTATCTAATCAATGCTTCATTGACCACATTAAAGCCTTTAACTGTGTGGAATATTCTTAATGAGAATATTCATTATTCTCATTACAACAAACTGTGGAGTATTCATAATGAGATGGGAATATTAGACCTCATTACCTGCCTCCTGAGAAAGCTGTATGCAGGCAAAGAAGCAACAGTTAGAACTGAACATGGAACAATGGACAGTTTAAAAATGGATGTAAAAATATACATCAAGGCTATATTGTCACCCTGCTTATTTAACTTACATGCAGAGTGAAAAGGAAAGTTTCTCAGTCATGCCTAACTCTTTGAAGCCCCATGAACTCTGGCCCTCCAGGCTCCTCTATCCATGGAATTTTCCAGGCAAGAATAGTGGAGTGGATTGCCATTCCCTTCTCCAGGGTATCTTTCCTACCCAGGGAGTGAACCTGGGTCTCCTGCACTGCAGGCAGATTCTTTACCATCTGCACCACCAGGAAATCTGTATGCAGAGTACATAATACAAAATGCTGGACTGGTTGAAGCACAAGTTGGAATCAAGATTGCTAGGAGAAATATCAATAACCTCAGATATGCAGATGATACCACTTTAATGGCAGGAAGCAAACAGGAACTAAAGAGCGTCTTGGTTAAGGTGAAAGGGGAGAGTGAAAAAGCTGGCTAAAAACTCAACATTCAAAAAAACTAAGATCATGGCATCCAATCCTATCACTTCATGGCAACTAGATGGGGAAACTGTGGAAACAGTGTCAGATTTCATAATCTTGGGCTCCAAATTCAACGAGGACAATGACTGCAGCCACGTAATTAAAAGACACTTGCTCCTTGGAAGAAAAGTTATGACAAACCTAGATAGAGTATTAAAAAGTAGAGAACACCACTTTGCCAGCAAAGGCAAAGCGATAGTTATACATCAAACTGATGGTTTCCCCAGTAGTCATATATGGATGCTAGAACTGGAACATAAAGAAGGCTGAGTGCTGATGAATTGATGCTTTCAAACTGTTCTAGAGAATACTCTTGAGAGTCTCTTGGACAGCAAGGTGATCCACTCAGTCAATCCCAAAGGAAACCAAGCATAAATATACATTGGAAGAACTGGTGCTGTAGCTGAAGCTCTAACACTTTGGTCACCTGCTGTGAAGAGATGATTCACTGGAAAAGATTCTGATGCTGAAAAATATTGAAGGCAAGGAAGAAGTGTACAACAGAGGATGAAATGGTTGGATGATATCACTGAGTCAATGGACATGAGCTTGAGCAAACTCTAGGAGGTAGTGAAGGACAGGGAAGCCTGGCCTGCTTGCAGTTTATGGGGTTGCAGAGTTGGATATGACTTAGTGACTGAACAATACATCAATGTTGAAACAGATGAGGCTGTGTTTCATTTTCTTATTTTTGGAATCACATTAAAAGATCAAAGAAGTAGGAGATGTTTTGATTAAATAATTATTCTGCCTGAGAAAAGGAAATATCTCTGGCAAATTTTTAAAAAATCATTAGAATTCAGGAAATTGGATTTTTAAAGCCTATTGACTCTGGTAGAAAAATACCTCAATTTATTTGATCACAAGAGGAATCGAGAAAGATATATTTTTATAAGACTTTTTTTTTTGCTTTGCTTATATGAACCTTTCCATTAAATTGATTGTCTATCCTTAAATCACCTCTGTTTCATCATTTCTGCAGATGATACCACTTTAATGGCAGGAAGCAAACAGGAACTAAAGAGCGTCTTGGTTAAGGTGAAAGGGAGAGTGAAAAGCTGGCTAAAAACTCAACATTCAAAAAAACTAAGATCATGGCATCCAATCCTATCACTTCATGGCAACTAGATGGGGAAACTGTGGAAACAGTGTCAGATTTCATAATCTTGGGCTCCAAATTCAACGAGGACAATGACTGCAGCCACGTAATTAAAAGACACTTGCTCCTTGGAAGAAAAGTTATGACAAACCTAGATAGAGTATTAAAAAGTAGAGAACACCACTTTGCCAGCAAAGGCAAAGCGATAGTTATACATCAAACTGATGGTTTCCCCAGTAGTCATATATGGATGCTAGAACTGGAACATAAAGAAGGCTGAGTGCTGATGAATTGATGCTTTCAAACTGTTCTAGAGAATACTCTTGAGAGTCTCTTGGACAGCAAGGTGATCCACTCAGTCAATCCCAAAGGAAACCAAGCATAAATATACATTGGAAGAACTGGTGCTGTAGCTGAAGCTCTAACACTTTGGTCACCTGCTGTGAAGAGATGATTCACTGGAAAAGATTCTGATGCTGAAAAATATTGAAGGCAAGGAAGAAGTGTACAACAGAGGATGAAATGGTTGGATGATATCACTGAGTCAATGGACATGAGCTTGAGCAAACTCTAGGAGGTAGTGAAGGACAGGGAAGCCTGGCCTGCTTGCAGTTTATGGGGTTGCAGAGTTGGATATGACTTAGTGACTGAACAATACATCAATGTTGAAACAGATGAGGCTGTGTTTCATTTTCTTATTTTTGGAATCACATTAAAAGATCAAAGAAGTAGGAGATGTTTTGATTAAATAATTATTCTGCCTGAGAAAAGGAAATATCTCTGGCAAATTTTTAAAAAATCATTAGAATTCAGGAAATTGGATTTTTAAAGCCTATTGACTCTGGTAGAAAAATACCTCAATTTATTTGATCACAAGAGGAATCGAGAAAGATATATTTTTATAAGACTTTTTTTTTTGCTTTGCTTATATGAACCTTTCCATTAAATTGATTGTCTATCCTTAAATCACCTCTGTTTCATCATTTCTGTTGGTTCTTCTGTATATGGCCATTTATCTAAAAGTTAAACTGTATAAAGGCAAAAAGGCATAGTAAAACCATAGTTAAATTAATCTCTTCTAGTTCTTAAATGTCAACCAAATTATACAGGTATATATTTCTAGCAAAGTGTAAAGTATAAAATGCAAGAGTATTCTTCAAAATCTTCTCTCCATCTCTCCCTTCTACTAGAGCCTACGTCAAAATCCATTTCTCCTGTCATCTTTTGGCCTGTGTTACTCTTGACTTCCACTTTGCCCCATTTTGATTTTTTCTCATCTTTACAGATAAAGACTCTCAGACTTAAAGATGTTTAAATAGCTTGCCCAAGTAATTTTATGGTGGTATCTTTAAGGTTTTCTTTCTGTAGTATCATGTCATCTACAAACAGTGAAAGTTTAACTTCTCCTTTCCCAATCTGGATTCATTTCTTTTTCCTTTCTGACAGTTGTGGCTAAGACTTTGAAAGCTAAGTTAAGTAACAGTGGAAAGAGTGGGAACCCCTGGTATTGTTCCTGATATTAGAGGAAATGCTTTTTTCACTATTGTGAATAATGTTTGCTATAGGTTTGTCATATATGGCCTTTATTATGTTGAGGCAAGAAAAATCCTTGCATCCCTACAGTAAAATCCACTTGATTATGTTGCAATTTAATTCACTGTTGTAATTTAATTCACTGTTAATTCTCCTTTTAACTCTCTGTTGGATTATGTTTGCTAGAATTTTGTTAAGGATTTTTGCATCTATGCTCATCACTTATACTTGCCTGTAATTTTTTTTTTTTTATTGCAATATCTTTGTCTGGTTTTGGAATCTAGTGATGGTGGCCTTATAGAATGAGTTTGGGAGTTTAGTAAAGTTGTGAGATATAAAATTAATACACAGAAATCTCTTGGATTACTATACACTAACAATGAAAAATCAGAAAAAGAAATGAAGGAAATAATCCCATTCACCACTTCAACAAAAAGAACAAAATATCTAGAAACTAACCTACAGACAAAAGACCTGTATATGAACTTTATTTGATTGTCTAAAATCACCTCTGTTTCATCATTTCTGTTGGTTCTTCTGTATATGGCCATTTATCTAAAAGTTAAACTGTATAAAGGCAAAAAGGCATAGTAAAACCATAGTTAAATTAATCTCTTCTAGTTCTTAAATGTCAACCAAATTATACAGGTATATATTTCTAGCAAAGTGTAAAGTATAAAATGCAAGAGTATTCTTCAAAATCTTCTCTCCATCTCTCCCTTCTACTAGAGCCTACGTCAAAATCCATTTCTCCTGTCATCTTTTGGCCTGTGTTACTCTTGACTTCCACTTTGCCCCATTTTGATTTTTTCTCATCTTTACAGATAAAGACTCTCAGACTTAAAGATGTTTAAATAGCTTGCCCAAGTAATTTTATGGTGGTATCTTTAAGGTTTTCTTTCTGTAGTATCATGTCATCTACAAACAGTGAAAGTTTAACTTCTCCTTTCCCAATCTGGATTCATTTCTTTTTCCTTTCTGACAGTTGTGGCTAAGACTTTGAAAGCTAAGTTAAGTAACAGTGGAAAGAGTGGGAACCCCTGGTATTGTTCCTGATATTAGAGGAAATGCTTTTTTCACTATTGTGAATAATGTTTGCTATAGGTTTGTCATATATGGCCTTTATTATGTTGAGGCAAGAAAAATCCTTGCATCCCTACAGTAAAATCCACTTGATTATGTTGCAATTTAATTCACTGTTGTAATTTAATTCACTGTTAATTCTCCTTTTAACTCTCTGTTGGATTATGTTTGCTAGAATTTTGTTAAGGATTTTTGCATCTATGCTCATCACTTATACTTGCCTGTAATTTTTTTTTTTTTATTGCAATATCTTTGTCTGGTTTTGGAATCTAGTGATGGTGGCCTTATAGAATGAGTTTGGGAGTTTAGTAAAGTTGTGAGATATAAAATTAATACACAGAAATCTCTTGGATTACTATACACTAACAATGAAAAATCAGAAAAAGAAATGAAGGAAATAATCCCATTCACCACTTCAACAAAAAGAACAAAATATCTAGAAACTAACCTACAGACAAAAGACCTGTATGCAGAACAGTATAGGACACAGATGAAGGAAACCAAAGATGACACAAACGAACAAAGAGATATACCATATCCTTGGACTGGAAGAATCAGTATTGTGAAAAATGATTCTACTAACCAAAGCAGTCTAAAGATTCAATGCAAACTCTATCAAACTACCAAAGGTACTTTTCACATACCTGGAACAAAAAATTTACAATTTCTATGGAAACATAAAAGACCCTAAATAGCCAAAGTCATCTTAATAAAGAAAAACGGAGCTGCAGGAATCAACCTTCTGGACTTTAGAATATACTACAAAGTTACAGTCATTAAGACAGTATGGTTGTGGCACAAAAACAGAAATACAGACCAATACAACAAAACAGAAAGTCCAAGAATATACAATGGAGAAAAGAGAGTCTCTTCATTAAGTGGTTCTGGGAAAACTGGACAGCTACGTGTAAAAGAATAAAACCAGACCACCTCCCAACATTATACACAAAAATAAAGTCAAAATGGATTGAAGACTTAAATGAAGGCCAGAAACTCTAAAGCTCTTAGAGGAAAACATAGGTAGTACACACTTTGACATAAATCATAACAAGATCCTCCTTAACCTGTCTCCTAGAGTAATGGAAATAAAAACAAAAATGAACAAATGGGACCTAATTATAATTTTGCACAGCAAAGGAAACTACAAACAAGATTAAAAGATAACCCTTAGAATGGAAGAAAAAAATTGCAAAGGAAACAATTGACAAAGGAAACATCTCCAAAGCACATAAGCAGCTCACACAGCTCAATATCAGAAAAGTAAACAGCCAGTCAAAAATGGGTTAAAAAATTAAAAAGCAAATATTTCTCCAAACAAGACATACATATGGCCAATGAACACATGAAAAGATACTTACACATCATTAATTATTAGAGAAATCCAAATCAAAACTACAATGAGCTATCATCTCACACCAGTCAGAATGGTCATCATTAAAAAATCTACAAACATGGCATAAGGAAGAGGAAGCTTAATCAGGTCTCCCACAGAGAAAAATCAGAAAAAGAAATGAAGGAAATAATCCCATTCACCACTTCAACAAAAAGAACAAAATATCTAGAAACTAACCTACAGACAAAAGACCTGTATGCAGAACAGTATAGGACACAGATGAAGGAAACCAAAGATGACACAAACGAACAAAGAGATATACCATATCCTTGGACTGGAAGAATCAGTATTGTGAAAAATGATTCTACTAACCAAAGCAGTCTAAAGATTCAATGCAAACTCTATCAAACTACCAAAGGTACTTTTCACATACCTGGAACAAAAAATTTACAATTTCTATGGAAACATAAAAGACCCTAAATAGCCAAAGTCATCTTAATAAAGAAAAACGGAGCTGCAGGAATCAACCTTCTGGACTTTAGAATATACTACAAAGTTACAGTCATTAAGACAGTATGGTTGTGGCATAAAAACAGAAATACAGACCAATACAACAAAACAGAAAGTCCAAGAATATACAATGGAGAAAAGAGAGTCTCTTCATTAAGTGGTTCTGGGAAAACTGGACAGCTACGTGTAAAAGAATAAAACCAGACCACCTCCCAACATTATACACAAAAATAAAGTCAAAATGGATTGAAGACTTAAATGAAGGCCAGAAACTCTAAAGCTCTTAGAGGAAAACATAGGTAGTACACACTTTGACATAAATCATAACAAGATCCTCCTTAACCTGTCTCCTAGAGTAATGGAAATAAAAACAAAAATGAACAAATGGGACCTAATTATAATTTTGCACAGCAAAGGAAACTACAAACAAGATTAAAAGATAACCCTTAGAATGGAAGAAAAAAATTGCAAAGGAAACAATTGACAAAGGAAACATCTCCAAAGCACATAAGCAGCTCACACAGCTCAATATCAGAAAAGTAAACAGCCAGTCAAAAATGGGTTAAAAAATTAAAAAGCAAATATTTCTCCAAACAAGACATACATATGGCCAATGAACACATGAAAAGATACTTACACATCATTAATTATTAGAGAAATCCAAATCAAAACTACAATGAGCTATCATCTCACACCAGTCAGAATGGTCATCATTAAAAAATCTACAAACATGGCATAAGGAAGAGGAATATGCTGGGGGATTAGGGGATCTCAAACAGGGCTCTGTGGCAACCTGGAGGGGTGGGATGGAGATGAGGGGGGACTCTTTTGGGGGGGCATATGTATACCTATGGCAGATTCAGGTTGCTGTGTGGCAATAAACAACAAAACCCTGTTTAAAAAAATTATTAAAAATCTACAAACAATGAATCCTGGAGAGAATGTGGAGAAAAGGGAACCCTACTACACTGTTGGTGGGACTGTAAACTGATACAGTCAGTATGGAGAACAGTATGGAGGTTCCTTAAAAAGATAGAAGTAAATCTACCATATGACCCAGGAATCCCATTACTGGGCATATACCCTGAGAAATCCACAATTCTAAAAGGCACATATATCCCAGTGATCATTACAGCATTGTTTCCAATAGCTAGGACATGGAAGCAACCTAGATGTCCATCTACAAATGAATGGATAAAGAAGATATGGTACATATATACAATGGGATATTACTCGACCATAAAAAAGAATGAATTAGAGCCCATTTTAGTGAGGTGGGTGAACCTAAAGCCTGTTATACAAAGCAAGTCAGAGAAAAAAACCAAATACTACATATTAACACATATATGTGGAATCTAGAGAAATGGTATCAAGGAACCTATTTTCAGGGAAGCAGTAGAGATGCAGATGAAGATATAGAGAATGGGCATGTGAACACAGTGGGGTTGGAGCGAGTGGGACATATGGAGGAAGTAGTGTGTGTATATATATATATATATATATATATACATACATACATGCACACACTATCATGTGTAAAAATAGATACTTGGTGATAAGTTTATAACACATGGAGCCCAGCCTAGTGCTCTGTGACGACCTAGAACTGTGGCATGGGAAGGGGAGGGAGACTCGAGAGAAGGGATATATGTATAATTATGGCTGATTTGTGTTGTTGTATAGCAGAAATCGACACAGTATTGTAAGGCAATTGTGTTACAGTTAAAAACAAAAACAAAAACTTGCCCAAAGTCACAAAATTAGGAAATGACAACACCAGTTTGACACCTAAACTCTCATTCTTTCTAGTGCTTTAGAAACTCCTCCAGCAAGAGTGATTCCATGTACACTTACATGTTGGCTGTTAAAAGTAAATGTATTAGTACAATCCTTCTCAAACATTAATGTTCCACCAATTGACTAGGCATCTTGGTTAACCACATATTCTGATTCAGAAGGGCCTAACCTTCTGTTCTCACTGCCTAACCACATATTCTCAGTGGACGAAATTTTGAATCCTGAGAATGTGGAGAAAAGGGAACCCTACTACACTGTTGGTGGGACTGTAAACTGATACAGTCAGTATGGAGAACAGTATGGAGGTTCCTTAAAAAGATAGAAGTAAATCTACCATATGACCCAGGAATCCCATTACTGGGCATATACCCTGAGAAATCCACAATTCTAAAAGGCACATATATCCCAGTGATCATTACAGCATTGTTTCCAATAGCTAGGACATGGAAGCAACCTAGATGTCCATCTACAAATGAATGGATAAAGAAGATATGGTACATATATACAATGGGATATTACTCGACCATAAAAAAGAATGAATTAGAGCCCATTTTAGTGAGGTGGGTGAACCTAAAGCCTGTTATACAAAGCAAGTCAGAGAAAAAAACCAAATACTACATATTAACACATATATGTGGAATCTAGAGAAATGGTATCAAGGAACCTATTTTCAGGGAAGCAGTAGAGATGCAGATGAAGATATAGAGAATGGGCATGTGAACACAGTGGGGTTGGAGCGAGTGGGACATATGGAGGAAGTAGTGTGTGTATATATATATATATATATATATATACATACATACATGCACACACTATCATGTGTAAAAATAGATACTTGGTGATAAGTTTATAACACATGGAGCCCAGCCTAGTGCTCTGTGACGACCTAGAACTGTGGCATGGGAAGGGGAGGGAGACTCGAGAGAAGGGATATATGTATAATTATGGCTGATTTGTGTTGTTGTATAGCAGAAATCGACACAGTATTGTAAGGCAATTGTGTTACAGTTAAAAACAAAAACAAAAACTTGCCCAAAGTCACAAAATTAGGAAATGACAACACCAGTTTGACACCTAAACTCTCATTCTTTCTAGTGCTTTAGAAACTCCTCCAGCAAGAGTGATTCCATGTACACTTACATGTTGGCTGTTAAAAGTAAATGTATTAGTACAATCCTTCTCAAACATTAATGTTCCACCAATTGACTAGGCATCTTGGTTAACCACATATTCTGATTCAGAAGGGCCTAACCTTCTGTTCTCACTGCCTCCCAAGGGTTGCTGAGGCTCCCATACTTTGAGTAGGAATGCCTTGTAAGACATAGGAGAAGTTGGATGTCATTAATAAAGCTACTATTGAGCTTTGTTTACTATTTTTCTTACAAACAATCCTGTTTTAATGTATGCTATCTTGTTAATTCTTAAATACATTTAAGTGATGATCACAATTCAAATATTTTTATTTTATTATTAAAATAAAGGAAATTCATATAAATTAATAATCAAGGGCTTCCCTGGTGGTCCAGCGTGTAAGGACACCGCCTGGCACTGCAAGGGGCACTGGTTCAATCCCTGGCCTGGGAAGATCCCACGTGCCACGGAGCGGCTGGACCAATGTGTCCAATTACCGAGCCAGAACTCTGGAGCGCATGCGCCCAGAGCCGGTGCTCTGCGACAACAGAGGCTGCTGCGATGTGAGGCCCACGCGGGCCAAAGAACAAAGATGGATGAAAATAGATAAATGAGAGGCCAATGGAAGTGACTGCCCTGCCCTCCTCCCTCCCCAACCCCCACCCCCAAATAAATAAATAAATAAATAAAACTTTTTAAAAAAATTAAAAAAAAATAATCAGGATTATTGGCTATCAGTTCCTCATGGCCTCAGTAAAACTGATGAAGCCATCATTAATAAATGAATTGAATATGATCTACTCCAAGCAGGCCATTTTCTCAAGTGAGGCAATGGGAATTGGGCAGACAATTTTGAACATGTGCTATTTCCTGTCCTCTCTAACATTTTTATCTAGGTGAAAACAGAGTCAAGGAATTTGGTAAACAGCCTTGAAGGAGATACAAATACCCACAGGGCATACGAATAACAGGCATGATAGTAGGAAAGGGGCTGTTCTTGAAGAAACACAGTGTGGGGACAGAGCTTGAAGAACCAGACAAACTTAAGTTGGAATCATGGCTTGCCTCTTACTGAGCATATGACGTTGGGCAAGTCGTTTATTCTTTCTTTTTTTTTTTTTTAAGTCATTTATTCTTGCTAAGCTTATTTTTCTAATCAGCAAACATCTACCTTGCAATGTTATTTTTATAACAGAATGATGGATGTAAAAGAACTTGACACATAGTAGGCAAGTCACAGATTGGTATCCTTTTCTCATTTTCTGCATGAAGATGAGCTGCTAAGTGCAGATTTTAGGCACACAGTCTTGAGGGGGTTTTCCCAGGTTTTTCTTTCTTGTCCCTTCTCTGTAGTTTATGTGCACTTATTCTTCCAATACCAACAAAAAATAATATCTAGAGGAATGAATCCAATCCTAGACAAGGCACTCTCAGTGTTATCTGGGTCACTCAACATTCTACTTATACTTGCACATACATTATGATACTGTGGGTCATAAATATTTTACCATTAATGCAATTGGGACTAGGCCCATCCCTTTAGTCATTAAGTCAAGTCTTCTTGGTTTGGTCAGAAAGCATTACTCAACATACTTGTGCAAAATAAATCTTGCATGTGTTTTTGATGAAGAGAGAAGTCAGAAAGTTTAAACAATGAGTAATTAAAATTCTGAAAATAATGAATTCCACCATTTTTAAGAAGATCCTTTGGTGAATTTCTATTAGCATTTGACATTTAGATCTTTAGTCCTAGTTAGCACAAACAAGGCTTTTCAGCACCAACCTCCTCTTTCCCAACTCTATAACAACTAAAGAGGTAGTACTTCAGAGCTATTTTGGACACCATTTGTAACTAGGAAGTAATGAGGCATGAAAAGCAGGGTGGAGGTAGGAAGTTAGGTCTAGCAGTCTTCAGTATGCTTAGCAACACAGCAAAGTGATTTGAATTCTCCTATTTAGGTACTATTTGGGGAGAAAATGGGGGTGTTTTTCAGCCTCTGGGTTTGGAATGGAATAACCTTTCTGGGAAGATATATTCATCTCTACAATTAAGACGGCAGCAGAGTCCATTGTAGAGTTTTTGGTCTGTGGATAAGGAAGGTGTTTCTGGGTGTCCAATAGCTGAGAGAATACAATATCGGTAAACAAATTTTCTACTTCTAATTTGTTGCTTTTTCCGCTTCCTTAGCAGCCATTATTGTCTACCTTCCTTCACCTCCATGGTTATCTAGCTTGGATTCCATAACCCAGCAAGTCCCTCATCCCTCTCCTCTGCAACACATTTCCCTAGCAAAATCTCATCCTGAATGAACCCATCACTCCTATTTGCTGAGCCTTCATCAGAAGAGCTGAGTACCTGGCAGAGAAAAACTATACTGCCAGCAGACTTATTATGTTCATATGTCTCACGTGAGTCCTTGACACTGACCAGAAATTTCTTCTTCCTATAAACTTGATCTTCCGTCTATAGTAACTTCCAGTTCATACCTTCTCTATTCTCTGACTGCCCATTGCCTCTTCCCATCATTGCCATTTCTTTGCTAATGACATTGCATAATACATGATAGAGAAAACAGAAGTTTTCAGATAGAAGTTTCTTTATACTTTGTCACCCAAATTACCATGTACCAGTCCCCCTTTTTTTTTTCTAGATGATCCCTCTATGGACTGAATTGTGTCTTCCTACAATCCATGTATTGAAGTCCTGACCTCTACTACCTTGAACATGACTGCATTAGGAGACATATAGAGTCTTAAAGACCTCCCAATATCAATTAGGCTTTGTTAATATATTTTGAATCTCCTATATTTTTCTCCATAGTATTTAGATCTTTAGTCCTAGTTAGCACAAACAAGGCTTTTCAGCACCAACCTCCTCTTTCCCAACTCTATAACAACTAAAGAGGTAGTACTTCAGAGCTATTTTGGACACCATTTGTAACTAGGAAGTAATGAGGCATGAAAAGCAGGGTGGAGGTAGGAAGTTAGGTCTAGCAGTCTTCAGTATGCTTAGCAACACAGCAAAGTGATTTGAATTCTCCTATTTAGGTACTATTTGGGGAGAAAATGGGGGTGTTTTTCAGCCTCTGGGTTTGGAATGGAATAACCTTTCTGGGAAGATATATTCATCTCTACAATTAAGACGGCAGCAGAGTCCATTGTAGAGTTTTTGGTCTGTGGATAAGGAAGGTGTTTCTGGGTGTCCAATAGCTGAGAGAATACAATATCGGTAAACAAATTTTCTACTTCTAATTTGTTGCTTTTTCCGCTTCCTTAGCAGCCATTATTGTCTACCTTCCTTCACCTCCATGGTTATCTAGCTTGGATTCCATAACCCAGCAAGTCCCTCATCCCTCTCCTCTGCAACACATTTCCCTAGCAAAATCTCATCCTGAATGAACCCATCACTCCTATTTGCTGAGCCTTCATCAGAAGAGCTGAGTACCTGGCAGAAAAAAACTATACTGCCAGCAGACTTATTATGTTCATATGTCTCACGTGAGTCCTTGACACTGACCAGAAATTTCTTCTTCCTATAAACTTGATCTTCCGTCTATAGTAACTTCCAGTTCATACCTTCTCTATTCTCTGACTGCCCATTGCCTCTTCCCATCATTGCCATTTCTTTGCTAATGACATTGCATAATACATGATAGAGAAAACAGAAGTTTTCAGATAGAAGTTTCTTTATACTTTGTCACCCAAATTACCATGTACCAGTCCCCCTTTTTTTTTTCTAGATGATCCCTCTATGGACTGAATTGTGTCTTCCTACAATCCATGTATTGAAGTCCTGACCTCTACTACCTTGAACATGACTGCATTAGGAGACATATAGAGTCTTAAAGACCTCCCAATATCAATTAGGCTTTGTTAATATATTTTGAATCTCCTATATTTTTCTCCATAGTATTTATCACAATTAGTAGTGATTTATTTATCTACTGTCTACCTTCCTCATCAGATTTTGGGGTGATGGGCAGGGCTAGGGGAAGTATCAAAGGATGAGAAGGTGGTTATGTACCATTTAATGTTTCCCTGCATTTACTTGATATGCACAATTGGCATTTTATCAGCGGCATGTCAAGTGTTATACAAAACAAGATTCAAGACAAATATCCTGCCCTTCATTCAACCAGTTTTTACTTCTAAGTCTCTTTTGCATAGAACTTATAAAACTTATTGTCACTAGGACAATGTCTCTGATTTGTTGCTGTATTCCTAATACCTAGTACTATATCTGCTAGCATTTGATCAATAAATTTTTCTGAAAGGAAGGAAAGATTGGAGGGAGGCAGAAAGGGGGAGAAAGAGGAAGGGAGGAAGGAAGAAGAAGTAGTTGGGACTATAAGGAAAACCAATTACCTACCATTGAGATGTCTCAGATACAGTTAACATGAGGAAAGTTGATAGCTTTCCATTCAGGAATTTTCAACTTGGTGTCTATGGATGTAAGTACCAGCATATCTATTACATTCCTTGTGATCATGGATTAACTGAGGGATCTGGAGCATCATTAGGTAACTGCCTGGTTCTTTGTGTTTTCATTTCTGGATGTATTATGATTTATTAAGACTGTGATGGTTAACTTTATGTGTCAACTTGACTGAGCCATGGTGTGCTCAAATACTTGGTTATACTAGATGTGTCTGTGGAATGAAATTGACACTTGAATTGGCACACGTAACTTCCAGTTCATACCTTCTCTATTCTCTGACTGCCCATTGCCTCTTCCCATCATTGCCATTTCTTTGCTAATGACATTGCATAATACATGATAGAGAAAACAGAAGTTTTCAGATAGAAGTTTCTTTATACTTTGTCACCCAAATTACCATGTACCAGTCCCCCTTTTTTTTTTCTAGATGATCCCTCTATGGACTGAATTGTGTCTTCCTACAATCCATGTATTGAAGTCCTGACCTCTACTACCTTGAACATGACTGCATTAGGAGACATATAGAGTCTTAAAGACCTCCCAATATCAATTAGGCTTTGTTAATATATTTTGAATCTCCTATATTTTTCTCCATAGTATTTATCACAATTAGTAGTGATTTATTTATCTACTGTCTACCTTCCTCATCAGATTTTGGGGTGATGGGCAGGGCTAGGGGAAGTATCAAAGGATGAGAAGGTGGTTATGTACCATTTAATGTTTCCCTGCATTTACTTGATATGCACAATTGGCATTTTATCAGCGGCATGTCAAGTGTTATACAAAACAAGATTCAAGACAAATATCCTGCCCTTCATTCAACCAGTTTTTACTTCTAAGTCTCTTTTGCATAGAACTTATAAAACTTATTGTCACTAGGACAATGTCTCTGATTTGTTGCTGTATTCCTAATACCTAGTACTATATCTGCTAGCATTTGATCAATAAATTTTTCTGAAAGGAAGGAAAGATTGGAGGGAGGCAGAAAGGGGGAGAAAGAGGAAGGGAGGAAGGAAGAAGAAGTAGTTGGGACTATAAGGAAAACCAATTACCTACCATTGAGATGTCTCAGATACAGTTAACATGAGGAAAGTTGATAGCTTTCCATTCAGGAATTTTCAACTTGGTGTCTATGGATGTAAGTACCAGCATATCTATTACATTCCTTGTGATCATGGATTAACTGAGGGATCTGGAGCATCATTAGGTAACTGCCTGGTTCTTTGTGTTTTCATTTCTGGATGTATTATGATTTATTAAGACTGTGATGGTTAACTTTATGTGTCAACTTGACTGAGCCATGGTGTGCTCAAATACTTGGTTATACTAGATGTGTCTGTGGAATGAAATTGACACTTGAATTGGCACACAGAGTAAAGCAGATTGCCTTCCCCAAGGTGGGTTCACACCATTCAACCCATCCAGGGCCTGAATAGAGAACAAAAGGTAAGAGTATTTGCCCTCTGACTGACAGAGTGGAGACATTAGTCTTCTACATGGTCTCTGCTTGGTCCCCAGCCAATTCCTTACAAAAATAACCATCTATCCATTCATCTATTTTATCTATCTCATTCCTATATATTATGTAAGTATTTTACAAGTAAAATATTGGTTCTGTTTTTCTGGAGAAAAACATTTAGCAGATATTCATGAACTGTTAGAGATGAAAGGGAATTTAGAAACTATTTTACTTCTCAAAACAGTTTTTTCAATATGATAGTTATCTGAGTGAGTTCTTACAATCTGAGACAGATTGTTTAAAGGCAGTTCTTGACAGTACAACAAAATTTCTTGGTAATTTTGTGTGTAATGGTCCGTATTACACATTTATGTATAAGTATCCATACATGTACCATAGAGAAGCTGGTAGATTTTCATCAGTTTCTTTAAAGAATTTTTTATTATGCAAAATTTTAAACATATACAAATGTAGAGAGTATAGTATTATAAACCTTTATGTACCCATCACTCAGCTTCAATAATTATTAACTCATGACCAATCTTACTTCCTCCTCACTTCCTCCCACTATTTTGAAACAAATCCCAGAAACCTTTTTCAATAATTATTAAACTCATGACCAATCTTACTTTCCTTTCCTCACCAGAAGGAAGGCAATTTAAAAAAAATTGGAGGGAGGCAGAAAGGGGGAGAAAGAGGAAGGGAGGAAGGAAGAAGAAGTAGTTGGGACTATAAGGAAAACCAATTACCTACCATTGAGATGTCTCAGATACAGTTAACATGAGGAAAGTTGATAGCTTTCCATTCAGGAATTTTCAACTTGGTGTCTATGGATGTAAGTACCAGCATATCTATTACATTCCTTGTGATCATGGATTAACTGAGGGATCTGGAGCATCATTAGGTAACTGCCTGGTTCTTTGTGTTTTCATTTCTGGATGTATTATGATTTATTAAGACTGTGATGGTTAACTTTATGTGTCAACTTGACTGAGCCATGGTGTGCTCAAATACTTGGTTATACTAGATGTGTCTGTGGAATGAAATTGACACTTGAATTGGCACACAGAGTAAAGCAGATTGCCTTCCCCAAGGTGGGTTCACACCATTCAACCCATCCAGGGCCTGAATAGAGAACAAAAGGTAAGAGTATTTGCCCTCTGACTGACAGAGTGGAGACATTAGTCTTCTACATGGTCTCTGCTTGGTCCCCAGCCAATTCCTTACAAAATAACCATCTATCCATTCATCTATTTTATCTATCTCATTCCTATATATTATGTAAGTATTTTACAAGTAAAATATTGGTTCTGTTTTTCTGGAGAAAAACATTTAGCAGATATTCATGAACTGTTAGAGATGAAAGGGAATTTAGAAACTATTTTACTTCTCAAAACAGTTTTTTCAATATGATAGTTATCTGAGTGAGTTCTTACAATCTGAGACAGATTGTTTAAAGGCAGTTCTTGACAGTACAACAAAATTTCTTGGTAATTTTGTGTGTAATGGTCCGTATTACACATTTATGTATAAGTATCCATACATGTACCATAGAGAAGCTGGTAGATTTTCATCAGTTTCTTTAAAGAATTTTTTATTATGCAAAATTTTAAACATATACAAATGTAGAGAGTATAGTATTATAAACCTTTATGTACCCATCACTCAGCTTCAATAATTATTAACTCATGACCAATCTTACTTCCTCCTCACTTCCTCCCACTATTTTGAAACAAATCCCAGACATCATATCATTTTGTGAATAAATGCCAAACAGCTAATTTACAAATACATTTTTAGAACACAATTTTCTACTGATTTGAATACTGCCTGTATTAACACTTTGAATCAAATAATATATTTATTAATTTGCTATTCTCTTTTCCTTATGGACATTCTTTCATGTATGGGAAAGAAAAAAAGCTGTCCACCAACTATTTGGTTGTATTTTTCTACCTGTGTAGACCATTTTGAGTAGACAGTCAAATTTTAGTTCTGTTACTAAGTATGTAACTTTGGGCAAGATTTTAGCTCTTTATATTTTCTTCATCTATAAAATGTAAAAATGCATGAGGATTGTGCCTGTGACATGGCACTCATAACACTGGCTATCATTATTATTATTATTTAATGTGACAACTAGAACTAGAATATGCAGGTGAAAGTGATGACTGTGTAGTTAGCAACTCTAACAGTCAAGCATATAGCAGATGCTCACAAAATGCCACCAAGAAGCAAATAATTCACCTTTCCATCTTAGAGAATGCCAACTGTCCTTGTGTGCCCTTATACCAGCTTTCTCTCATGCCAAGGGGATAACAGGGCAGATTGATACCCTCTCTAATGGCACACAGAGTTTCAGATTACGTCTGGTGATAAATAATGAAGCAAGCTAGCAGATCCTGCTTGTAGTCAATTATCTCCGGTCCCTAACCTTCAGGGTTACGTCCAGGAAAATAAAATAATGAAGCAGATCCTGCTTGTAGTCAATTATCTCAGGTCCCTATTTCTTAGTCTTCTAAGGGGCCCTTGACAGGGACTTACGTAGCCACAGAAACAAGAGAAAAATGAAAAATAATGAAAAACAATTCCATTTTGTGTGTAATGGTCCGTATTACACATTTATGTATAAGTATCCATACATGTACCATAGAGAAGCTGGTAGATTTTCATCAGTTTCTTTAAAGAATTTTTTATTATGCAAAATTTTAAACATATACAAATGTAGAGAGTATAGTATTATAAACCTTTATGTACCCATCACTCAGCTTCAATAATTATTAACTCATGACCAATCTTACTTCCTCCTCACTTCCTCCCACTATTTTGAAACAAATCCCAGACATCATATCATTTTGTGAATAAATGCCAAACAGCTAATTTACAAATACATTTTTAGAACACAATTTTCTACTGATTTGAATACTGCCTGTATTAACACTTTGAATCAAATAATATATTTATTAATTTGCTATTCTCTTTTCCTTATGGACATTCTTTCATGTATGGGAAAGAAAAAAAGCTGTCCACCAACTATTTGGTTGTATTTTTCTACCTGTGTAGACCATTTTGAGTAGACAGTCAAATTTTAGTTCTGTTACTAAGTATGTAACTTTGGGCAAGATTTTAGCTCTTTATATTTTCTTCATCTATAAAATGTAAAAATGCATGAGGATTGTGCCTGTGACATGGCACTCATAACACTGGCTATCATTATTATTATTATTTAATGTGACAACTAGAACTAGAATATGCAGGTGAAAGTGATGACTGTGTAGTTAGCAACTCTAACAGTCAAGCATATAGCAGATGCTCACAAAATGCCACCAAGAAGCAAATAATTCACCTTTCCATCTTAGAGAATGCCAACTGTCCTTGTGTGCCCTTATACCAGCTTTCTCTCATGCCAAGGGGATAACAGGGCAGATTGATACCCTCTCTAATGGCACACAGAGTTTCAGATTACGTCTGGTGATAAATAATGAAGCAAGCTAGCAGATCCTGCTTGTAGTCAATTATCTCAGGTCCCTATTTCTTAGTCTTCTAAGGGGCCCTTGACAGGGACTTACGTAGCCACAGAAACAAGAGAAAAATGAAAAATAATGAAAAAACAATTCCATCTGTCAGACTGAAGATGGATGCTGTCCAAACCTGTGAACAAAACCTGAAGTGCTAATTCTATGCACTGCTGATGCTTTTAATTATGTGACTTTGACAGATGGAAAGACATTATGCAGTTTTTATTTAAGAAGCTCATGCAACTATAGTGTTTGTGCCAGGGGTAGTCAGTCACACTAAAGAATTTTCCAGAAAGTAAACTCTACCTTATTTATAGCTTACTAAGTCCTAATTATGCTTAGTAAATGGACAGTCATATAATAAGGCAAACACAAAATATACACGACTGCAAATTACTGCACAGTAGTTACATGTCAGAACAGGCTTCCATTTCAAATCACATAATACTTTTCTAACAATATGCAGCAAAAATACTCCAGATAATACCTTGTTGAGGCAGAATTCAAAAGATCGGAAATGATATTTTCCCTCAGTCTTGGTTTCAGCAAGACCTTTAGGAAGTTACAGAACAATTATTGTTTGCCATACTCACATGCACACACATGTACATATACACACACACACTCATTCCTCTTTAAGGAGTCTGTGCCTATACGGGTTTACCTAGCTGCAAGTGTTTTCCATCCCCTTCTGCTAGTTCTCTAACGCAGTGCCTTTAGTTTTACCTGCAATGGTGTTTTACTTACCCCTGAATCACACCATCTTAAGATATTTTCTTGCCTTTTGTAATCTGGACTTGGTGGGAATTTCACTCACCTCTTCCTCAGTCTCCTTATCATGGTCTTCTTCTAAAGAGGAGACCTAGAGATCCAGAACCTGG
The DNA here is from genome assembly GCA_022376925.1 of Tragulus kanchil. NCBI lineage: Eukaryota > Metazoa > Chordata > Mammalia > Artiodactyla > Tragulidae > Tragulus > Tragulus kanchil. The sequence goes on along the minus strand of JAIOJX010000028.1, from coordinate 108,799,210 downwards.
TGGGGACCCTGAATGCATAGTCTATGTGTGATTACTGAATAAATACAGGTGTATCATCTTTTTGGTTCCTTGGCTAACTTCTGGTACAAGCTTTCATCATCAAGTCATTGCAGTTCCACGGCTGCGGTCTCCTCACTGCTTTCCCCTCTGGATTTAATCTGCATGTTCCTATAACATAGATCTTCTCTATCTTCCTCTGCTCAAGAGCCTTCAGCAGATTTCTTTGCCTCTAGAATAAGATCCAAAGGCTGGCATTCAAGCTCTTCATGACCGGGCCCCAGTCAATCTGTCCCTCCACTTATTAATGTATATTCTCTGTTCTAACTGTAACAGACTGTTTAACAGTCCCTGGCTTCTCTCTTCTATTCTTTTGCACATTCCCTTTGATCTTCCTTAAATGCCTTTTCAAATCATCTTTGCTTCTTTGAACCCTAGACGTCCTTTCCAGCTGAGGCAGGAGAACTCTCCCAATGTGTCCACCCTCCATGTAGTTTTGAATACTGGCCATGTATATGGATATTATATTCACTTGGCATTCAGAATATTCCAAATTACTATTCTTCCTTTTTTATACTTGAAGTTTTTCCCCTCCCAAATATCTTGTTAATTTTTTGAGGGCAGAAACCACATATAAATCTTCTTAAATTATAAGCTACTTGAGTTGGGGCTCTGACAGGTAAAATAGTGAATGTAAAGATCATGAGGATTAGCCTCAAACAGATTAAAACTATGCTCCTGGCACTTGCTGGTTGTGTGCCACTAGATGAGTATTTTCCCTCAGTCTTGGTTTCAGCAAGACCTTTAGGAAGTTACAGAACAATTATTGTTTGCCATACTCACATGCACACACATGTACATATACACACACACACTCATTCCTCTTTAAGGAGTCTGTGCCTATACGGGTTTACCTAGCTGCAAGTGTTTTCCATCCCCTTCTGCTAGTTCTCTAACGCAGTGCCTTTAGTTTTACCTGCAATGGTGTTTTACTTACCCCTGAATCACACCATCTTAAGATATTTTCTTGCCTTTTGTAATCTGGACTTGGTGGGAATTTCACTCACCTCTTCCTCAGTCTCCTTATCATGGTCTTCTTCTAAAGAGGAGACCTAGAGATCAGAACCTGGTGGGGACCCTGAATGCATAGTCTATGTGTGATTACTGAATAAATACAGGTGTATCATCTTTTTGGTTCCTTGGCTAACTTCTGGTACAAGCTTTCATCATCAAGTCATTGCAGTTCCACGGCTGCGGTCTCCTCACTGCTTTCCCCTCTGGATTTAATCTGCATGTTCCTATAACATAGATCTTCTCTATCTTCCTCTGCTCAAGAGCCTTCAGCAGATTTCTTTGCCTCTAGAATAAGATCCAAAGGCTGGCATTCAAGCTCTTCATGACCGGGCCCCAGTCAATCTGTCCCTCCACTTATTAATGTATATTCTCTGTTCTAACTGTAACAGACTGTTTAACAGTCCCTGGCTTCTCTCTTCTATTCTTTTGCACATTCCCTTTGATCTTCCTTAAATGCCTTTTCAAATCATCTTTGCTTCTTTGAACCCTAGACGTCCTTTCCAGCTGAGGCAGGAGAACTCTCCCAATGTGTCCACCCTCCATGTAGTTTTGAATACTGGCCATGTATATGGATATTATATTCACTTGGCATTCAGAATATTCCAAATTACTATTCTTCCTTTTTTATACTTGAAGTTTTTCCCCTCCCAAATATCTTGTTAATTTTTTGAGGGCAGAAACCACATATAAATCTTCTTAAATTATAAGCTACTTGAGTTGGGGCTCTGACAGGTAAAATAGTGAATGTAAAGATCATGAGGATTAGCCTCAAACAGATTAAAACTATGCTCCTGGCACTTGCTGGTTGTGTGCCACTAGATGAGTTATCTAAACTTTGTGAGCCCAAGTTTCTTCACCTACAAAATGGGTATGACAGCATTTTACCTTGGAGGGCTGTTGTACAAAGCAAATGGCATAATAAATTAAGCATGCTCGATAAATCATAGCTATTAGGATATTAAACTTCTCTTGTAGCTTCAATGCTGAGCACAGTGACTGGCAAACAGTTGGCATTTAATAAACATTAATTGAACTAAACTGCATTTATGTTCATAGTATTCATCTTAGGTTATTACTATTCCTGATGCTAAACAAGGATGTTACAAGTTAGTTGAGTTCCTTAGAATCAAGCGTTAGTACTCTTTTGAACTTATCAATATAAAAAATAGTATTCTAAACTTTAGTGTCATTTATCAATAAAATAAAATATCTTCAGTTAATAACATGTGGATTGCAGTTGAATGTAAACTTTTATATGGTCTAAATGATAGAAAAGTTTCTTGACAATCAAGCAACATGTACCTACTAACACTGTAAATCAGATACAATAAATACAAACATCACATAAATTTCAGTAAAAGCAATAAATGACTGGTATAAAAGAAAGTGTTAGAAAGAAAAGATTGGAAAAGGAGGGAAAGATCTTCTGAACTTGGGGAAGTTGATTGTTAAAGGGAGACAACAAAGATAGAGAATAGCAGTAGTAGTTCTACTTTTGCCCCAAATTAACCATTTACTTCAGACTTGTATTTGTTAAATTGAGAGGGTGAGAATAAGCTATAATTTCATATACTTTGTTATTTGTGAGCCATCTTCATGATCTTTTGCCATAATTGAGTATCATATAAGCTGTTATTTACTTAATATTTCTTTGAATTATTGACCTTTACTAAAATAAATTTACTATAAAAGCAAATGACATCATTACTTAGAAAGTCAGAATCAGTCACTGTACATAAAAGATATTAACTATCTATGAAAATAAAAACAGTTATCTGATAAAAAGAATTAGTAAGATAAAATTTCCTACTGAAAGATTTGAGCCTGGATTTTACCTTTGATAAAAAGGGATAGTACCGGGCTTCCCCTGGTGGTCCAGTGGGTAAGGACACCGCCTTGCAGTGCAAGGGGCGCCGGTTCGATCCCTGGCCTGGGAAGATCCCATGTGCCGTGGAGCAGCTGGACCGATGTGTCCAATTACCGAGCTGGAGCTCTGGCGCATGTGCGCCCAGAGCCGGTGCTCTGTGACGACAGACGTTTTTTTCCCCCGGAGGGCTGTTGTACAAAGCAAATGGCATAATAAATTAAGCATGCTCGATAAATCATAGCTATTAGGATATTAAACTTCTCTTGTAGCTTCAATGCTGAGCACAGTGACTGGCAAACAGTTGGCATTTAATAAACATTAATTGAACTAAACTGCATTTATGTTCATAGTATTCATCTTAGGTTATTACTATTCCTGATGCTAAACAAGGATGTTACAAGTTAGTTGAGTTCCTTAGAATCAAGCGTTAGTACTCTTTTGAACTTATCAATATAAAAAATAGTATTCTAAACTTTAGTGTCATTTATCAATAAAATAAAATATCTTCAGTTAATAACATGTGGATTGCAGTTGAATGTAAACTTTTATATGGTCTAAATGATAGAAAAGTTTCTTGACAATCAAGCAACATGTACCTACTAACACTGTAAATCAGATACAATAAATACAAACATCACATAAATTTCAGTAAAAGCAATAAATGACTGGTATAAAAGAAAGTGTTAGAAAGAAAAGATTGGAAAAGGAGGGAAAGATCTTCTGAACTTGGGGAAGTTGATTGTTAAAGGGAGACAACAAAGATAGAGAATAGCAGTAGTAGTTCTACTTTTGCCCCAAATTAACCATTTACTTCAGACTTGTATTTGTTAAATTGAGAGGGTGAGAATAAGCTATAATTTCATATACTTTGTTATTTGTGAGCCATCTTCATGATCTTTTGCCATAATTGAGTATCATATAAGCTGTTATTTACTTAATATTTCTTTGAATTATTGACCTTTACTAAAATAAATTTACTATAAAAGCAAATGACATCATTACTTAGAAAGTCAGAATCAGTCACTGTACATAAAAGATATTAACTATCTATGAAAATAAAAACAGTTATCTGATAAAAAGAATTAGTAAGATAAAATTTCCTACTGAAAGATTTGAGCCTGGATTTTACCTTTGATAAAAAGGGATAGTACCGGGCTTCCCCTGGTGGTCCAGTGGGTAAGGACACCGCCTTGCAGTGCAAGGGGCGCCGGTTCCATCCCTGGCCTGGGAAGATCCCATGTGCCGTGGAGCGGCTGGACGGATGTGTCCAATTACCGAGCTGGAGCTCTGGCGCGCATGTGCCCAGAGCCGGCGCTCTGCGAGGACAGACGCCACCGCGATGGGAGGCCCACAGGAGCCAAAGAACAAAGATGGATGAAAATAGAGAAAGACCAATAGAAGTGGCCCGCCCACTCCCCTCCCTCCCCAACCCGACCTCCGCCCAAAATAAATATATAAATCTTAAAAAAAAAAAAAAGGGATACTACCAAGTATTAAGGAGATGTTAAAGAAAAAGCACAAAAAGAAAATTCCTCCTTTCATGTAATCCAAATATATTGAAAGAAAATTGAAAAGAAAATGATTTCCTCACTTGGTGACTCATTGTTAGTGGTTGCTATGTGCCTAGACTATCAGACTCTTGGACTGTCAGCAACAGTATGAACCTTCCCTAGGTAATCTAGATCTTGACAGACTGAATTTATACTTTCAATCACATTTAACCTGTGACAGACAAAACAGGAGGGAAAACTTTGTACCAAAGCATGACAAAATACTTCTGGCTATGGAAGTATTTTTGTACTCTATTGATGATGTCATCTGACAATTTAAAACTCTCAGTGTGTTTGCAGAATCTCTGCACAATCTCAGCCATTAGCCAGGCTACAGTTTCAATATCTACTTTTGAAGTCTGCTTCACCTCACACAAAGTAAAAAACTACACATCTCATTTGATCATCTGTAGGTAAGAAGAAATGGGTATCAACTTTTGAACAAATCTGAGTAAGTTTAGGTCCAAAATCATCACTCTCTAAGTATACAGCTTTGAGAAAAAATTATTTAATCTCATTTATTCCTGAAGGTCAACTCTTCCTCTCAAAGACATACTGAATGTGAAGCAATTCCCTCTGAAAGAAGTCCAGAAACTGAGTGACTTTATCTACTGAAAAAAATTTAAAGTAAGATAAAATTTTCCTACTGAAAGATTTGAGCCTGGATTTTACCTTTGATAAAAGGGATAGTACCGGGCTTCCCTGGTGGTCCAGTGGGCAAGGACACCGCTTTGCAGTGCAAGGAGCCGGTTCGATCCCTGGCCTGGGAGGATCCCGCATGCCGCGGAGCGGCTTGACCGATGTGTCCAATTACCGAGCTGGAGCTCTGGCGCGCATGTGCCCAGAGCCGGCGCTCTGCGAGGACAGACGCCACCGCGATGGGAGGCCCACAGGAGCCAAAGAACAAAGATGGATGAAAATAGAGAAAGACCAATAGAAGTGGCCCGCCCACTCCCCTCCCTCCCCAACCCGACCTCCGCCCAAAATAAATATATAAATCTTAAAAAAAAAAAAAAGGGATACTACCAAGTATTAAGGAGATGTTAAAGAAAAAGCACAAAAAGAAAATTCCTCCTTTCATGTAATCCAAATATATTGAAAGAAAATTGAAAAGAAAATGATTTCCTCACTTGGTGACTCATTGTTAGTGGTTGCTATGTGCCTAGACTATCAGACTCTTGGACTGTCAGCAACAGTATGAACCTTCCCTAGGTAATCTAGATCTTGACAGACTGAATTTATACTTTCAATCACATTTAACCTGTGACAGACAAAACAGGAGGGAAAACTTTGTACCAAAGCATGACAAAATACTTCTGGCTATGGAAGTATTTTTGTACTCTATTGATGATGTCATCTGACAATTTAAAACTCTCAGTGTGTTTGCAGAATCTCTGCACAATCTCAGCCATTAGCCAGGCTACAGTTTCAATATCTACTTTTGAAGTCTGCTTCACCTCACACAAAGTAAAAAACTACACATCTCATTTGATCATCTGTAGGTAAGAAGAAATGGGTATCAACTTTTGAACAAATCTGAGTAAGTTTAGGTCCAAAATCATCACTCTCTAAGTATACAGCTTTGAGAAAAAATTATTTAATCTCATTTATTCCTGAAGGTCAACTCTTCCTCTCAAAGACATACTGAATGTGAAGCAATTCCCTCTGAAAGAAGTCCAGAAACTGAGTGACTCCTACATGTTGGTTAAACAAGACAATAACCACATCAAAATGGGCCACTCCGAGCCACCAGTATTTCCCTGAAAGAACCTTGTAACTCATCTGCATCCCAGGTTTTGTTGCTGCCATTCAAAGGACGGGTTCCTAGATACACTGTTCTCATAGCCAGTGTGGCTTCCATTCAGGAGTCCCACATGACTGCAGCAAAAGAAGCATTTCTTAAGTGGCTACCGCTCCAGAGCTCAGGACAGAGAAAGCAGGCACAAAATGTCCACCTCCCAATTTTTACCTGAAAGTGGCCTAATTGTATACTTTCCCAGCCGTTGCCTAAGAGTCTGACTTCTAAGCAACTTGCGTCTAGGTGCTAAGTGCAACCCTCCCATCAGTGGGACACTAATGGGTGTTGGCAGACCTTCAGTTGCTGAGAGCCATGGAGAAGAAAGCAGTTGCACCATCACAAAGACAGTTACTGAACATTTCATCTTCTCAAGTGCTCAGGGAACATTCTCTAGAAAAGAGCATGTTAGCCCACAAAAAAATCTTAATATATTTAAGAAGATTAAAATCATATCAAGTATCTTTTTCCAGTCAGATGGTATGAAACTAGAAATCAACTACAAGAATAAAACTAGAAAATACATAAGTGTGTGAAGACTAAATACTACGCTTCTGAACAACCAATGGGTCATGGAAAATTCAAAACAGAAATAAAAATATATCTTCCAACTAATTAGAATGAAAACGCAACATACCAAATTTTTTAAATGTAGCAATAACAGCACTACAAGGAAAGTTTATAGAGATATATGCTGACATTATGAAATAAGAAAGATCTCAAGTGAACAATCTAATTTTACACCTCATGGAACTAGAAAACAAAGAATAAAAAGAAAAGTCCAAAGTAAGTAGAAGAAAGGAAATAAAACAAAGATCAGAAGGGAAATACACAACAACAAAAAGTTCTTCAGGAAATAAAGAAGACCAATAGAACTAAGAGTCAGCTTCTTTAAAAAAAGAAACCCAATAACCAAACTAGTTAGACTCACTGAGAAAAAAGGAGGGAGGACTCAAGTATTATAAATTATAAATGAAAGAGGAGACCTTCTAATTGATACTGCATAATATATAGGATCATAAGAGAATACTGTGAACAATTTTACCACCTATACATTGGACAATCTAGAAGAAATAAATTCCTAGAGACAAACAACCTACCATAGCTGAAGCATGAAAAATAAAAATATGAATGAACAAATTACTAGGAGAGAGATTGAAGCAGTAATCAAAAATCTAGAATCAGACAGCTTCATTGGTCAATTCTATTAAACAATTAAATAATAATTAATACAAACCTTCCTCAAATTCTTCCAAAAAAAAGAGAAGAGAAAATAACATTTTTTCAAACTCATTTTATAAAACCAGCATTAGCCTGATACCAAAATCAGACAAGGATACTAAAGAAATGAAAATTACAGGCCAATATCCCAGATGTATATAGATGCAAAAATACTCAACAAAACATTAACAAACTGATTCCACAGTACATTAAAAGCACCTTAACCCATAATGAAATGGGATCTATTCCAGGGATCAAGGACAGTTTAACATCCACAAAATCAATGTAGTAAAACAACATTTAAAGAATGAAGGATAGGGCTTCTCTGGTGGTCCAGTGTGTAAGGACAGCATCTTGCACTGCAAGGGGCTCCGGTTCAATCCTTGGCCTGGGAAGATCCCACATGCCGCGGAGCGGCTGGACCGATGTGTCCAACTGCCAGGCTGGAGCTCTGGAGCGCATGCGCCCAGAGACGGTGCTCTCTGACCAGAGAGGCCGCTGTGATGGGAGGCCCACACAGGCCAAAGAACAAAGATAAATAAATGAAAGATCAATAGAAGTGGCCAAAAAAAAGGAAGAAGAAAAGAAGGATAAAAATCACATAATCATCTCAAAAGATTCAGGAGAAGCATTTGCAAAAAATTCAATATCCTTTCATGATAAAGTCTATCAACAAATTAATATAAAGATAACATATTTGAACATAATAAATGTCATATACGCAAGCCTACAACTAACATCGTACCTAATGGGTAAAAGATGAAAATTTTTTTCTAAGATGAGGACAAAATAGGATGGCAATTCTCATCACTCCTATTCAACACCGTACTAGAAGTCCAATTCAGTAATAAAAAGAAACAAAAGACATCCAAATTGGAAAAGAAAAAGTAAAATTCTCCCTGTTTGCAGATGACATGATAGAAAACGCTAAGTACACCAACAAATACCGTTAGACCTAATAAATACAGTAAAGCTGCATGAGACAAAAATCAATGCACAAAAATCAGTTACATTTCTAATGCACTAAAACAATGTATCAGAAAGAGAACTTGAAAAATTCTAGAAAGAATACTTTTAGGAATAAATTTAACCAAGGAAATAAAATATCTCTGCACTGAAACTATAAGACAGTCATGAAAGATATAAAAGAAGACACAAATAATTGGGAAGAGTCTATTTTCATGGATTGGAAGAATTAATACTGTTAAAATGTCTACACTATTTAAAGCAACTGGCAGATTCAATGCAATCCCTATCAGAATTCAAATAACTTTTTTTAACAGAAATAGAAAAAAGTTCTAAATTTTTTGTATGGAATCACAAAAGACCTTGAGTAACTTTGAGAAAGAACAAAGCTGAATAATAATTGTTTAATTTTTAATTTTTTGAGAAATCTCCATACCGTTTTTCACAACTGTACCAATTTACATTTCTACCAGCAGTGTATAATTGTTCCCTTTTCTTCACATTCTTACCAGAATTTATTATTTGTTTCCTTTTGATAGTAGCCATTCAAGAGATGTGAGGTGACCTATCATTGTGGTTTTGATTTGCATGCCCCTGATGATTAGTGATACTGAGCACCTTTTCATATATATATATATATATTGGCTATCTGTATGTCTTTTTTTTTTTTTTTGGAAAGTCTCTTCAGGTCCTTTGCTCTTTTAAAAATTGAATTATTTATTTTTGTTATTGAGATATATGAGTTATTTATATGTTTTGGCTATTAACCCTTTATCAGTCATATGCCCTGCCAATATCTTTTCCCATTTTGTAGGCTGCCTTTTCAAATTATTTATTGTTTCCTTTGCTGTGCAGAAGCTCTTTAGTTTGATGTTGTCCCACTTGTTTATTTTTTCTTCCATTGCCTGCACTTCCTGGTATCTTATCTAAGAAATCATCACCTAGATCAAGAGCTTTTTCCATGTTTTCTAGAAGTTTCAGGTTTTATATTCAAGTCTTTGATTTCATTTTGAGTTAATTACTCAAATGTGTAAAATAGGGACTCAATTTCTTTCCTTTGCATTTGGATATTAAGTTTTCCCAACACCATTTATTGAAGATACAATTCTTTTCCCATCATACATTCTCAGTTCCCTGTCAAAAAGCAATTTATCATGCATATGGGTTTATGTCTGGGCTTTCTGTTCTGTTGCACTGATCTGCATATCTGTTTTTATGCTAAAACTACATTGTTTTGATTACTATTGCTTTGTAATACAGCCTAAAATGAGGAAGTGTGATACTTCCAAGGTTGGTTTTCTTTCTCAGGATTGCTTTGGCTAGTCAGGATTTTTTGCAGTTACATACACACACACCCCCACATACATAGAATGGAATGTTTTTCAGTCATGAGAAAGAAGGAAATTCCACCATTCACAACATGAATGAACCTTAAGGGTATTATCATAAGTGAAATAAGTTAGAGAAGAATAAATATCACATGTATCACAATTATATGCAATTCATCAGAACAGAAAATAAAATAATGGTTATCAGGGAGTGGGAGAAATGAGGAGATACTGGAGAAAGAGTATAAACTTCCAGTGATAAGATGAATAAGTTGTGCAAATCTAATGACAACACAGTCATTATAGTTAACAGTACTATATTATGTTCTTACAAGTTGCTAAGAGAGTTGATCTTAAATGTTCTCACCATACATATACAAAAAAGGGTAATTATGTGATGTGACAGACGTGTTAGCTAAGACTATGACAGTAATAATTCTGCAGTATATAAGTGTATTTAATCAACACACTGCATTCCTTAAACTTTCACAATATTATATGTCAATTATATCTCAATACAGCTAGAAAATATCATTTCTCTTTAATCATTTGAAAAATTAGATTAATATATTATATGTCACAGGATCATTATAAGAATTACAGGTAATGCATATAAAGAAATCAATACTTATTGGGATTTCTGAATTGACAGCTCATTCTTACAACTGACATGTACAATCACCTGATGCAGTAGGCAGGACCATTATTTTCATTTGCATTCCTCAGCAGCAACTGAAACTCAGGGAAGAACACAATGGAAAATCCAGCCACTAGTAGGTAGTGACATACGTTTGAATTTAAGCCTTTTGACTTTCAGTCCAACTTTCTTTCTTCTATTTGTTCTGTCTCCTTTCTTCCTCCCTGCACATGGAAGCAGGGAGCTGGCCTGAAGATGAAAAATCTAATGTTTCTGCCTGTGTGCTCATGTATATCTATACATTTGAACCAAGGAAGAGGGTATATATGAACTAAAATGTCCCTTGCATACTTTGCTCAGCTTACCTTTGGCACTTCTTTCTGAAGGGCTTAAAATGTAGTCGGTATCTATATTCCTATTAATGTGCATGCTTTCCCCCAAATAAACAATGCATTTGCATTGTCTGCCTTCATTCCTTTTGTTAGTTTCTTCTGAAATATACTTTCTCATTGCATCCCTGGCCCTGTAAACAAAAGAGAAACCTGCTCCCACAAAAGAAAACATCCTACAAAACAAAAGCCCTGAGTCCCAACCAAAACCCACTTTTTTGCTGTAGCTTCTCCTTACCCTTATCGAAGAGAAAAGATTACCCCCTCATCTGTGTCCTTTTTGCATTTATGCTCACTTTTTGGAATGGCTTTCTTTCACATGTTTGTATCACTTTCTCACCTATGAGCTCTTTGATAAGGGGAACATGTGCATGTCACTTTTATAACCAGGGTCCAGAATGTTGTCTGTAGCATTAATACACTGTAGTTGCTACACAGATACAGGTTGATATAAATTCAATTGAATTTATTCTTCTAAAAGAATGCAAATAGTGAAAAAAATGTAACTTGCCTATGTATAGAATAATTAAAGACACCAACAAAATGTTTAGCCTAAGACTGGCAACTGTGGAGTTGTGATATCACTGCTGTATCTTTGTTTGCAAATGGTATAATAATGTATATATATATATATATATATATACATACATAAAAATTCACACATCTATTAAAACACAAATAATAAAGCAGAGCAGAGAACCTAGGTGTTGCTGCTTGCAATTTTCTTAGCATTTGGGGCTTTGCTAAAAAAACATAAGAGCTACAATAAGAGGGCTAAGTTGAAATTGCAAGGCTATCCAGTTATTGGGGGAACATGGTAAGATGTAAAGTTATGCAAATGAACACAGGATATTGATCAAAGTTAAAAAGTGGACAAAATAGAAGAAAACCAAACTTGCTGCACTGAAATGCCACCAAGGTCCTTGCTTTGATCCCCTGGGGAAATTTTTTTGTCTCTGCAAGACACCATGAGACCAAGTAAGAGATAATTCATTTCAAAATGAGATGGCCTATTTTTGGAGTACTGCCCTGAATTTTTCCTTTTGCCTATAATAATCTATTGTCCTGGATACCAAAAATAGTGTGGGGCAGGGATTATTTAAAGCTCTTCAGCAGAAGGCAGTTATGCAGCCTGCTGAACTTCTTAGAACAAAAGAATTAAGTTTCAGTTAAAGAGAACTTTGAAACTGTCTATAGGAGTGGAGCCAACATGCTGGTACCATCAGCACTTTTGTTCTTTTATTTTTCTCAAAGTTGGAGAAAGTCCCCAAGACCATACAGGATAGAAATATGACATCTTAAAAATGAATTGGTAGACTTTAGATGGGAAAACCAACCTCAAAAACAAACTAAATCTAAGGAAACGTTTTAGAACAGTGATGTCTATTGAAATTGGATGATGCTGTAGTATCAGGAAGGACCACTGGGCTTTGCTTAAGTATCTTTAAGGAAGAATCTCAATCCTTCGGGGCTACATGACTTTTTTATTGAGAGGTTTGAGAAGTTATAATGCTTCTCAACTATTTGAAGGATCTTTTTACTTTCTAACATTGGTGTAAAAGAATATCAAAATCCTAGTGGTATTAAACCTTTACAACATTAACAGTTTAGACAGGACAAAATGTAACTTGCCTATGTATAGAATAATTAAAGACACCAACAAAATGTTTAGCCTAAGACTGGCAACTGTGGAGTTGTGATATCACTGCTGTATCTTTGTTTGCAAATGGTATAATAATGTATATATATATATATATACATACATAAAAATTCACACATCTATTAAAACACAAATAATAAAGCAGAGCAGAGAACCTAGGTGTTGCTGCTTGCAATTTTCTTAGCATTTGGGGCTTTGCTAAAAAAACATAAGAGCTACAATAAGAGGGCTAAGTTGAAATTGCAAGGCTATCCAGTTATTGGGGGAACATGGTAAGATGTAAAGTTATGCAAATGAACACAGGATATTGATCAAAGTTAAAAAGTGGACAAAATAGAAGAAAACCAAACTTGCTGCACTGAAATGCCACCAAGGTCCTTGCTTTGATCCCCTGGGGAAATTTTTTTGTCTCTGCAAGACACCATGAGACCAAGTAAGAGATAATTCATTTCAAAATGAGATGGCCTATTTTTGGAGTACTGCCCTGAATTTTTCCTTTTGCCTATAATAATCTATTGTCCTGGATACCAAAAATAGTGTGGGGCAGGGATTATTTAAAGCTCTTCAGCAGAAGGCAGTTATGCAGCCTGCTGAACTTCTTAGAACAAAAGAATTAAGTTTCAGTTAAAGAGAACTTTGAAACTGTCTATAGGAGTGGAGCCAACATGCTGGTACCATCAGCACTTTTGTTCTTTTATTTTTCTCAAAGTTGGAGAAAGTCCCCAAGACCATACAGGATAGAAATATGACATCTTAAAAATGAATTGGTAGACTTTAGATGGGAAAACCAACCTCAAAAACAAACTAAATCTAAGGAAACGTTTTAGAACAGTGATGTCTATTGAAATTGGATGATGCTGTAGTATCAGGAAGGACCACTGGGCTTTGCTTAAGTATCTTTAAGGAAGAATCTCAATCCTTCGGGGCTACATGACTTTTTTATTGAGAGGTTTGAGAAGTTATAATGCTTCTCAACTATTTGAAGGATCTTTTTACTTTCTAACATTGGTGTAAAAGAATATCAAAATCCTAGTGGTATTAAACCTTTACAACATTAACAGTTTAGACAGGACAAAATTTAAAAATTAGAATTCTGCATTTCTTAAGTCTGAGATCTTATTCACAAGGCTAATGTCAAAATATTGGCAGAGTAGGGTCCTTTTAGAAGTGCTAGAGACAGAATCCATTAATTTGCATTTTCAAGCTTCTGGTAGCCACATTCATCCCCTGGATGGTGGTCCCTTCCCTCATCTTCAAAATGGATCACTCCGGTCTCCAAGTTCATCAGTTTGCCTTCTCCTCTATAGGCAAATATCCCTCTGTCTCTGCTTCTAAGAACATTGTGATTATATATAGGCCCACTTAAAGGATCCAGGATAGTCTACCCATCTCAAGATTCTTTTTTTTTATTATTCTTTATTTTAAAGGTTTTACAGAGTTTTGTAGTTCACAGACATGTATGTTCCCAGATCAGTCATATGCATATCCCTGGTCCCCACCCCCCCAGTTCCCCCCATTCCACCCCTCCAGACCTTCGTCCCAAGCCATTGTAAGCACTCCTATTCCCTTAGCACTATGACACTAGCTATCTTTTCCAAACATAACAGTATAGGTTTCCATGTTACTCCCTCCATGCCTCCCCATCTCTATTTCTTCCCCACAATGTCCCTATGTCTATGCTCTGTCTGTTTTTCCATGAGCTCCCTGTGTGTGTTATCAAGACCGTTCTACTAGATTCCATATATGTGCATTAGCATACTGTATTTGTCTTTCTCTTTTTGACGTACTTCACTTTTTATGATAGGTTCTAGAGCCAACCACTTCATTAGGACTGAGTCTTCTGCATTTCTTTTAACAGCTGAGTAGTATTCCATTGTATATATGTACCAAAGCTTCTGGATCCATTCATTCATCGATGGACATCTAGGTTGCTTCCAAGTTCTGGCTATTGTATAGAGAGCGGTAATGAACATTGTGGTACAGGTGCTTCTTTCAGATTTGATTTCATCAGGGTATAAGCCTAAGAGTGAGATTGCTGGGTCGTAGGGTGCTTCTATTTTTAGTTTTTTAAGAAATTTTCGATGTTCATTCATCGATGCAGAGGGTTCCTTTCTCTGCAAGGATCTTTTTACTTTCTAACATTGGTGTAAAAGAATATCAAAATCCTAGTGGTATTAAACCTTTACAACATTAACAGTTTAGACAGGACAAAATTTAAAAATTAGAATTCTGCATTTCTTAAGTCTGAGATCTTATTCACAAGGCTAATGTCAAAATATTGGCAGAGTAGGGTCCTTTTAGAAGTGCTAGAGACAGAATCCATTAATTTGCATTTTCAAGCTTCTGGTAGCCACATTCATCCCCTGGATGGTGGTCCCTTCCCTCATCTTCAAAATGGATCACTCCGGTCTCCAAGTTCATCAGTTTGCCTTCTCCTCTATAGGCAAATATCCCTCTGTCTCTGCTTCTAAGAACATTGTGATTATATATAGGCCCACTTAAAGGATCCAGGATAGTCTACCCATCTCAAGATTCTTTTTTTTTATTATTCTTTATTTTAAAGGTTTTACAGAGTTTTGTAGTTCACAGACATGTATGTTCCCAGATCAGTCATATGCATATCCCTGGTCCCCACCCCCCCAGTTCCCCCCATTCCACCCTCCAGACCTTCGTCCCAAGCCATTGTAAGCACTCCTATTCCCTTAGCACTATGACACTAGCTATCTTTTCCAAACATAACAGTATAGGTTTCCATGTTACTCCCTCCATGCCTCCCCATCTCTATTTCTTCCCCACAATGTCCCTATGTCTATGCTCTGTCTGTTTTTCCATGAGCTCCCTGTGTGTGTTATCAAGACCGTTCTACTAGATTCCATATATGTGCATTAGCATACTGTATTTGTCTTTCTCTTTTTGACGTACTTCACTTTTTATGATAGGTTCTAGAGCCAACCACTTCATTAGGACTGAGTCTTCTGCATTTCTTTTAACAGCTGAGTAGTATTCCATTGTATATATGTACCAAAGCTTCTGGATCCATTCATTCATCGATGGACATCTAGGTTGCTTCCAAGTTCTGGCTATTGTATAGAGAGCGGTAATGAACATTGTGGTACAGGTGCTTCTTTCAGATTTGATTTCATCAGGGTATAAGCCTAAGAGTGAGATTGCTGGGTCGTAGGGTGCTTCTATTTTTAGTTTTTTAAGAAATCTCCATACTGTCTTCCATAGAGGCTGTATCAATTGACATTCCCACCAGCAATGCAAGAGGGTTCCCTTTTCTCTGCACCCTCTCCAGCATTTATTGTCTGCAGATTTTTTGATGATGGTCATTCTGACGGGTGTGAGGTGGTATCTCATTGTAGTTTTAATTTGCATTTCTCTAATAATAAGCGAGGTTGAGCATCGTTTCATGTGCTTTTGGGTCATCTGTATGTCCTCTTTGGAGAGGCGTCTCTTTAGATCTTTTTCCCATTTTTAGATTGGGTTGTTCGTTTTCCCTGTGCTGAGTTGTCTGTGTTGCTTGTAGATTTGGGAGATTAATTCTTTGTCTGTTGTTTCATTTGCTATGATTTTCTCCCACTCTGTGGGGTGTCTGTTGAGCTTTTTTGTAATTTCTTTTGCTGTACAAAAGCTTTTAAGTTTCATGAGGTCCACATGTTCATTTTTCTTTTCAGTTCTGCTATTTTAGTTGGTGGGTCAGAGAAGATCTTGCTTTGATTGATGTCCTTAAGGGTTTTGCCTATATTCTCCTCTAAGAGTTTGATGGTTTCTGGTCTTACATTTAGGTCTTTAATCCATTTTGAGTTGATCTTAGTGTATTGTGTCAGGGAATGTTCCAACTTCATTTTTTTGCATGTAGCTGTTCAATTCTCCCAGCACCACTTGTTGAAGAGGCTGTCTTTGTCCCATTTTATAGTTTCTCCTCCTTTATCAAAAATAAGGTACCCATAGGTGCGTGGGTTTATCTCTGGGTTCTCTATCTTGTTCCATTGGTCTATAGTTCTGTTTTTGTGCCAGTACCATACTGTCTTGAGGACTGTTGCTTTGTAGTAGAGTCTGAAGTTAGGGAGGTTGATTCCTCCAGCTCCGTTTTTCTTTCTCAGGATTGCTTTGGCTATTCGAAGTCTTTTGTGTTTCCATATGAACTGTGTTATTCTTTGGTCTAGTTCTGTGAAAAATGTCAGTGGAAGCTGAATAGGTATTGCATTGAATCTGTAGATGACATTTGGTAGTATGGCCATTTTCACAATATTGATTCTTCCGACCCAGGAACATGGAATATCTCTCCATCTGTTTAAGTCTTCTTTAATTTCTTTCATGAGTGTCTTGTAATTTTCTGTGTACAATTCTTTTGTTT
Organism: Tragulus kanchil; assembly: GCA_022376925.1. NCBI lineage: Eukaryota > Metazoa > Chordata > Mammalia > Artiodactyla > Tragulidae > Tragulus > Tragulus kanchil. The sequence goes on along the minus strand of JAIOJX010000028.1, from coordinate 108,782,366 downwards.
CTTTGGGTAGGTTTATTCCTAGATATTTGATTTTTTTGGTTGCAATGGTGAAGGGGACTGCCTCTTTGATTTCGTTTTCTGATTTTTCATTGTTTGTGTATAGGAATGCCAGTGATTTCTGTGTGTTGACTTTGTATAATGTGACTTTGCTGAATTCCTTGATTAGCTCTAGTAGCTTTGTAATCGAGTCTTTGGGATTTTCTATGTATAAGATCATGTCATGTGCAAAAAGAGAGAGCTTGACTTCTTCCTTTCCAATTTGGATTCCTTTTATTTCTTTCTCTTCTCTTATTGCCATTGCTAAAACTTCCAGGACTATGTTGAATAGTAGTGGTGAAAGTGGACACCCCTGTCTTGTTCCTGATCTTAGAGGAAATGCTTTGAGTTTTCAACATTGAGGATAATGTTCGCTGTGGGCTTCTCATATATGGCTTTCACTATATTGAGACAGGTTCCTTCTATGCCCATTTTCTGAAGAGTTTTGATCATAAATGGGTGTTGTACTTTGTCGAAGGCTTTTCTGCATCTATTGAGATGATCATGTGATTTTTGTCTCTCAGTTTGTTGATATGGTGTATCACATTGATTGATTTGTGGATGCTGAAGAATCCTTGCATGCCTGGGATGAACCCAACTTGATCATGATGTATGAGTTTTTGGATGTATCGTTGAATTCTGTTTGCTAGGATTTTGTTGAGGATCTTGGCATCTAAGTTCATCAGGGAAATTGGTCTGTAATTTTCCTTTTTTGTGTTATCTTTGCCTGGTTTGGGTATCAGAGTGATGGTGGCCTCGTAGAATGTGTTTGGAAGTGTTCCTTCCTGTGCAATTTTTTGAAAGAGTTTTAGAAGGACAGGCATTAGCTCTTCTTTAAATGTTTGGTAGAATTCGGCTGTGAAGCCATCTGGCCCTGGGTTTTCATTTTTGGGTAAATTTTTAGTCACAAATTCGATTTCTGAGCTTGTGATTGGGTTGTTCAAAGTTTCTGTTTCTTCCTGGCTCAGTCTTGGGAGATTGATCTTCCCCAAGAAACTGTCCATTTCTTCTAGGTTGTCCAGTTTGTTGCCATAGAGTTGTTCATAATAGTCTCTTAGAATCCTTTGGATTTCTTCATTATCTGTTGTAATCTCTCCTTTTTCGTTTTTGATTTTGTTGATCTGGTTCTTCTCTCTCTTTGGGTAGGTTTATTCCTAGATATTTGATTCTTTTGGTTGCAATGGTGAAGGGGACTGCCTCTTTGATTTCGTTTTCTGATTTTTCATTGTTTGTGTATAGGAATGCCAGTGATTTCTGTGTGTTGACTTTGTATAATGTGACTTTGCTGAATTCCTTGATTAGCTCTAGTAGCTTTGTAATCGAGTCTTTGGGATTTTCTATGTATAAGATCATGTCATGTGCAAAAAGAGAGAGCTTGACTTCTTCCTTTCCAATTTGGATTCCTTTTATTTCTTTCTCTTCTCTTATTGCCATTGCTAAAACTTCCAGGACTATGTTGAATAGTAGTGGTGAAAGTGGACACCCCTGTCTTGTTCCTGATCTTAGAGGAAATGCTTTGAGTTTTTCATCATTGAGGATAATGTTCGCTGTGGGCTTCTCATATATGGCTTTCACTATATTGAGACAGGTTCCTTCTATGCCCATTTTCTGAAGAGTTTTGATCATAAATGGGTGTTGTACTTTGTCGAAGGCTTTTTCTGCATCTATTGAGATGATCATGTGATTTTTGTCTCTCAGTTTGTTGATATGGTGTATCACATTGATTGATTTGTGGATGCTGAAGAATCCTTGCATGCCTGGGATGAACCCAACTTGATCATGATGTATGAGTTTTTGGATGTATCGTTGAATTCTGTTTGCTAGGATTTTGTTGAGGATCTTGGCATCTAAGTTCATCAGGGAAATTGGTCTGTAATTTTCCTTTTTTGTGTTATCTTTGCCTGGTTTGGGTATCAGAGTGATGGTGGCCTCGTAGAATGTGTTTGGAAGTGTTCCTTCCTGTGCAATTTTTTGAAAGAGTTTTAGAAGGACAGGCATTAGCTCTTCTTTAAATGTTTGGTAGAATTCGGCTGTGAAGCCATCTGGCCCTGGGTTTTCATTTTTGGGTAAATTTTTAGTCACAAATTCGATTTCTGAGCTTGTGATTGGGTTGTTCAAAGTTTCTGTTTCTTCCTGGCTCAGTCTTGGGAGATTGATCTTCCCCAAGAAACTGTCCATTTCTTCTAGGTTGTCCAGTTTGTTGCCATAGAGTTGTTCATAATAGTCTCTTAGAATCCTTTGGATTTCTTCATTATCTGTTGTAATCTCTCCTTTTTCGTTTTTGATTTTGTTGATCTGGTTCTTCTCTCTCTTTCTCTTGATGAGTTTGGCCAGAGGCTTGTCAATTTTGTTTACCTTTTCAAAGAACCAGCTTTTTGTTTTATTTATCTGTACTACAGTTTCTTTCATTTCTTTCTGATTTATTTCTGCTCTAGTCTTTATAATTTCTCATTTTCTGCTGGCTTTGGGATGTTTTTGTTCTTCTTTTTCCAATTGTTTTAAGTGGAGGGTTAAGTCATCTGCTTCATATTTTCCTAGTTTCTTGAGGTGGGATTGTATTGCTGTAAATTTTCCTCTTAGACTGCTTTTGTGGTATCCAATGGATTTTGCACGGTCATATGTTCATTGTCATTTTCTTCTAGGAATTTTTAAATTTCTCCTTTGATTTCCTCAATGATCAGTTGGTTTTTTAGGTATGTGTTATTTATAATCGCCATGTGTTTGTATTTTTAGCGGTTTTTTTCTGTAGTTGATCTCTAGTCTCATTACATTGTGGTCCGAGAAGATGGTTGATGTAATTTCAGTTTTCTTGAATTGACTGAGATTAGATTTGTGGTCCAAGATGTGGTCTATCCTGGAGAATGTTCCGTGAGCACTTGAGAAGAAAGTGTATTCTTCTGCTTTTGGATGGAACATCCTAAAGATATCGATGAGGTCCATTTTTTCTAGTGTGGCATTTAAGGCTTGTGTTTCTTTATTAATTTTCTGTTTGGATGATCTGTCCATTGGTGTGAGAGGAGTGTTAAAGTCTCCTACTATTACTGTGTTGTTATTGATTTCTTCTTTTAAGTCTGAAAGTATCTGTCTTATGTATTGAGGTGCCCCTGTGTTGGGTGCATAGATATTCATGACTGTTATGTCTTCCTCTTGGATGGATCCCTTAATCATTATGTAATGACCTGCCTTGTCTCTTAGAATCTTCTTTACTTTTTAAATTTACTTTAAAAGCTATTTTGTCTGATATGAGGATTACTACTCCAGCTTTCTTTTGATTTCCATTTGCATGGAATATCTTTTTCCAGCCTCTCACTTTCAGTCTATGGGTGTCTCTAGGTCTGAAGTGGGTCTCTTGTAAACAGCATATATATGGGTCATGTTTCTTGATCCATTCAGCCAGCCTTTGTCGTTTGGTTGGAGCATTTAATCCATTTACATTCAAAGTAGTTATTGATACAAATGTTCCTACTGTCATCTTCTTAGAAGTTTGGGGTTTGATTTGTAGGACTTCTCCTACTCTTGCATTTAAGGCTATATCAGGCCCTTTAACACTTGTTTTAGGGCTGGTTTTGTGGCACAGAATTCTTTTAGTTTTTGCTTGTCTGTGAAGCTTTTGACTTCTCCATCGATTCTGAATGAGATTCTTGCTGAGTAGAGAATTCTTGGTTGGAGGTTATTCTCTTTTAGCCATTTAAATGTGTCCTGCCATTCTCTTCTGGCCTGCAGGGCAGTTACGTATGGGGTTTCCTTTATATGTTATTTGTTGTTTGCTCCTAGCTGTTTGTATTTTTAGCGGTTTTTTTCTGTAGTTGATCTCTAGTCTCATTACATTGTGGTCCGAGAAGATGGTTGATGTAATTTCAGTTTTCTTGAATTGACTGAGATTAGATTTGTGGTCCAAGATGTGGTCTATCCTGGAGAATGTTCCGTGAGCACTTGAGAAGAAAGTGTATTCTTCTGCTTTTGGATGGAACATCCTAAAGATATCGATGAGGTCCATTTTTTCTAGTGTGGCATTTAAGGCTTGTGTTTCTTTATTAATTTTCTGTTTGGATGATCTGTCCATTGGTGTGAGAGGAGTGTTAAAGTCTCCTACTATTACTGTGTTGTTATTGATTTCTTCTTTTAAGTCTGAAAGTATCTGTCTTATGTATTGAGGTGCCCCTGTGTTGGGTGCATAGATATTCATGACTGTTATGTCTTCCTCTTGGATGGATCCCTTAATCATTATGTAATGACCTGCCTTGTCTCTTAGAATCTTCTTTACTTTTTAAATTTACTTTAAAAGCTATTTTGTCTGATATGAGGATTACTACTCCAGCTTTCTTTTGATTTCCATTTGCATGGAATATCTTTTTCCAGCCTCTCACTTTCAGTCTATGGGTGTCTCTAGGTCTGAAGTGGGTCTCTTGTAAACAGCATATATATGGGTCATGTTTCTTGATCCATTCAGCCAGCCTTTGTCGTTTGGTTGGAGCATTTAATCCATTTACATTCAAAGTAGTTATTGATACAAATGTTCCTACTGTCATCTTCTTAGAAGTTTGGGGTTTGATTTGTAGGACTTCTCCTACTCTTGCATTTAAGGCTATATCAGGCCCTTTAACACTTGTTTTAGGGCTGGTTTTGTGGCACAGAATTCTTTTAGTTTTTGCTTGTCTGTGAAGCTTTTGACTTCTCCATCGATTCTGAATGAGATTCTTGCTGAGTAGAGAATTCTTGGTTGGAGGTTATTCTCTTTTAGCCATTTAAATGTGTCCTGCCATTCTCTTCTGGCCTGCAGGGCAGTTACGTATGGGGTTTCCTTTATATGTTATTTGTTGTTTGCTCCTAGCTGTTTTTAGTAATCTGTCTTTATATTTAGTCTGTGTTAGTTTGATTAGAATGTGCCTTGGTGTGTTTCTACTCGGGTTTATCCTGTATGGAGCTCTTTGTGCTTCTTGGACTTCGTTAACTATTTCCTTTCCCATGCTGGGGAAGTTTTCAACTATAATCTCTTCAAGAATTTTTTTGTAACCTTTCTTTCCTTCCTCTTCCTCTGGAACACCTATACTTCTAATGTTGGTGTGTTTGATATTGTCCCATAGGTCCCTGAGGCTATCCTCAGTTCTTTTAATTCTTTTGGCTTTGTTCTGTTCCTCACCAGTTATTTCCACCAGTATATCTTCCAGCTCGCTTATCCATTCTTCAGCCTCCGATACTCTACTGTTGAGGCCTTCTATAGTATTTTTGAGTTCAGCAATTGAGTTAGTGGTCTCTATTTGCTTAATTTTCATTTTCTGCATGTCTTTTCTCAATGCACTAATTTCCTCTAATAATCTGTCTTTGGTGTTTTGCATCCTCATTAGTATAGTTTTCCTGAATTCTCTTTCAGATAATTTGTCTATCTCCTCCTCTGTCATTTGAAGCTGTGATCCTCTAGCTTGGTCCTTCATTTGTGCAGTATTTCTCTGTCATTTCATTATTAGGTTAGTTTTTGCTTCTTTGTGTGTGTCTGTGTGTACTGAGCTCTTTTCCCCACCAGGCTTCTTGGTTGAATTCTCCCTTCCTTTGGGTTTCTGTCCTCCTAGATGGGTTCAATGGTTTGTGTCTTGGGTGGTGTTAGGTCTTGCTTACAGGTGAACAATCTCTAGTGTTGTATGTTCTTGACAGTGTGGGGTCTTGGAATCAGGGCTTCTGCTCTGAGGATCCTTGGTTTGATGATTGGTCAGGGGGTGTAGGCTCTATGTCTGGTTTGCTATGGTGTTCCGTGATATTAGTTCAAATACTAGCATCTGAGGAACAAGAGGTGTGTCCCTAATGGGTGACAGTCATAAAAGCATGCAGATGTTTTCTAACATAGTCATAAGATATACATACTGAGTAGAGAATTCTTGGTTGGAGGTTATTCTCTTTTAGCCATTTAAATGTGTCCTGCCATTCTCTTCTGGCCTGCAGGGCAGTTACGTATGGGGTTTCCTTTATATGTTATTTGTTGTTTGCTCCTAGCTGTTTTTAGTAATCTGTCTTTATATTTAGTCTGTGTTAGTTTGATTAGAATGTGCCTTGGTGTGTTTCTACTCGGGTTTATCCTGTATGGAGCTCTTTGTGCTTCTTGGACTTCGTTAACTATTTCCTTTCCCATGCTGGGGAAGTTTTCAACTATAATCTCTTCAAGAATTTTTTTGTAACCTTTCTTTCCTTCCTCTTCCTCTGGAACACCTATACTTCTAATGTTGGTGTGTTTGATATTGTCCCATAGGTCCCTGAGGCTATCCTCAGTTCTTTTAATTCTTTTGGCTTTGTTCTGTTCCTCACCAGTTATTTCCACCAGTATATCTTCCAGCTCGCTTATCCATTCTTCAGCCTCCGATACTCTACTGTTGAGGCCTTCTATAGTATTTTTGAGTTCAGCAATTGAGTTAGTGGTCTCTATTTGCTTAATTTTCATTTTCTGCATGTCTTTTCTCAATGCACTAATTTCCTCTAATAATCTGTCTTTGGTGTTTTGCATCCTCATTAGTATAGTTTTCCTGAATTCTCTTTCAGATAATTTGTCTATCTCCTCCTCTGTCATTTGAAGCTGTGATCCTCTAGCTTGGTCCTTCATTTGTGCAGTATTTCTCTGTCATTTCATTATTAGGTTAGTTTTTGCTTCTTTGTGTGTGTCTGTGTGTACTGAGCTCTTTTCCCCACCAGGCTTCTTGGTTGAATTCTCCCTTCCTTTGGGTTTCTGTCCTCCTAGATGGGTTCAATGGTTTGTGTCTTGGGTGGTGTTAGGTCTTGCTTACAGGTGAACAATCTCTAGTGTTGTATGTTCTTGACAGTGTGGGGTCTTGGAATCAGGGCTTCTGCTCTGAGGATCCTTGGTTTGATGATTGGTCAGGGGGTGTAGGCTCTATGTCTGGTTTGCTATGGTGTTCCGTGATATTAGTTCAAATACTAGCATCTGAGGAACAAGAGGTGTGTCCCTAATGGGTGACAGTCATAAAAGCATGCAGATGTTTTCTAACATAGTCATAAGATATACATACATACACAGCAATAACCACATCTAACCAGTCTTACAGTGACAAAGCATAGGAAATATTTCTGGTCAACGACACAATCAAAGATGGTACTTGCCCGTTAAGCTCTGAATTAATTAAAATAGTGCCTGGAAAAAATAGGTCTTGTGTAAGGTCCTGGCTTGGACTATTTCATTGAAAGCAATTTTTAACTAAGACATGTGTTGGGGGTGAGGAGGTGGAGAGTGTATGGGTAATGAGAAGGAATAGATTCGACTTGGAAGGATTTTATAGGGTTATGTAGCCAAGATTAGTGTGTTGTATTGTTTAGTGCAGCTGGAAGAGAATGGTGGAAACAGAAAGGTAGGAAATATTTATCTAGGGGATAGTGGTAGATAGGAGAAAGTTTTAGATTTAGAACATAGAGGGAGGAAGGAGTGGGAAAGAAGAAAGAAAATTAGAAGTTCAAGAATTTAATTTAAAAAAAATTAAGAATTAAAAATCAAAAAAACAAAAGGAAATTAAAATTTAAAAAAGGGAAGAGAAACTTAATAAGAAGAGACAAAAGAGAAAAAAAAAAAAAAAAAAAACCCCAAACCTGACCGATTAAACGAATAAACAGAACCGTCCGCAACAGAAAAGCAAAAAAGCTAAGTACTGTCCCTGGTTTTTATCCTCTCATCTGTCTGGTGGAAGCCAGTCTGCTCTCGATGGTGTTGTCTTGATGATGCAGCCTTTCCCTTATGGCACCGGTCTGTAAGCTCAGGTGCTGGCCGGGACGGTGGGCTGATCCTAGTCCTTCGGGCGGGGGTTCGTGGCGCTCACGCAATCCCGTGTTGGGCCGGGGGCGTCCTGGTTCTGCCACGCACCCACCGGTGGCTCTGATACCTGCCCTTTTCCCGGCTTCCTCCGCTGCGTGTGTAGCTATGGGCGTGCACGGGCTCCTCCGCCACTAGCACGTGCGCAATGCCGGTTACGCCTCCAAGTCCCAAAGGCAGGTCCAAGCTTCCCCGTCTGGCTCGAGCCCGGTCCCTGGTCAGTAATCTGTGGGCAACTTCCCCTTCAGCCAGTCCCCCACTAGGAGTGTTTGACCTCACCCGGTGCCAGGCGGAAAGTCGTGATTTTCGCCCAGCCGAGCAGCGCGATTTTCACACTGGGCGCTCCCTTCCATCTCCCAGTCGGTCGCTAGGCAGCAAACACGTTCTGCTCGGCCCTGCTCCAGTATCCTATCTTCGCAGTGTCTTAATTTCTGCTGGCGATCTGGGCGGATTCTTGAGCTTTCACGCTGATCGCTGCCCTCTCCCCACGCTTAGGCCCCTTTAGGGCACTTGCTGGCGCACTCTCCGTCGGTGTGGTCTGGCGTGGGTTAGGATAGAGGATTCTTAGACAGTTCTATCTGATGTTGGGGGTGAGGAGGGGGAGTATGGGTAATGAGAAGGAATAGATTCGACTTGGAAGGATTTTATAGGGTTATGTAGCCAAGATTAGTGTGTTGTATTGTTTAGTGCAGCTGGAAGAGAATGGTGGAAACAGAAAGGTAGGAAATATTTATCTAGGGGATAGTGGTAGATAGGAGAAAGTTTTAGATTTAGAACATAGAGGGAGGAAGGAGTGGGAAAGAAGAAAGAAAATTAGAAGTTCAAGAATTTAATTTAAAAAAAATTAAGAATTAAAAATCAAAAAAACAAAAGGAAATTAAAATTTAAAAAAGGGAAGAGAAACTTAATAAGAAGAGACAAAAGAGAAAAAAAAAGAAAAAAAAAGAAAAAAAACCCCAAACCTGACCGATTAAACGAATAAACAGAACCGTCCGCAACAGAAAAGCAAAAAAGCTAAGTACTGTCCCTGGTTTTTATCCTCTCATCTGTCTGGTGGAAGCCAGTCTGCTCTCGATGGTGTTGTCTTGATGATGCAGCCTTTCCCTTATGGCACCGGTCTGTAAGCTCAGGTGCTGGCCGGGACGGTGGGCTGATCCTAGTCCTTCGGGCGGGGGTTCGTGGCGCTCACGCAATCCCGTGTTGGGCCGGGGGCGTCCTGGTTCTGCCACGCACCCACCGGTGGCTCTGATACCTGCCCTTTTCCCGGCTTCCTCCGCTGCGTGTGTAGCTATGGGCGTGCACGGGCTCCTCCGCCACTAGCACGTGCGCAATGCCGGTTACGCCTCCAAGTCCCAAAGGCAGGTCCAAGCTTCCCCGTCTGGCTCGAGCCCGGTCCCTGGTCAGTAATCTGTGGGCAACTTCCCCTTCAGCCAGTCCCCCACTAGGAGTGTTTGACCTCACCCGGTGCCAGGCGGAAAGTCGTGATTTTCGCCCAGCCGAGCAGCGCGATTTTCACACTGGGCGCTCCCTTCCATCTCCCAGTCGGTCGCTAGGCAGCAAACACGTTCTGCTCGGCCCTGCTCCAGTATCCTATCTTCGCAGTGTCTTAATTTCTGCTGGCGATCTGGGCGGATTCTTGGAGCTTTCACGCTGATCGCTGCCCTCTCTCCCCCGAGGCTCTGCTTAGGCCCCCTTTTAGGGCACTTGCTGGCGCACTCTCCGTCGGTGTGGTCTGGCGTGGGGGTTAGGATAGAGGATTCTTAGAACTAGCTCTGGGAAATTTCTGGCTATTCACTCTTCTACTCTCGCGGACCTATGGAATTCTTCTGTCGTCTAGCGGCTGGTTTGGTGGTGGTGGTTCTTTTCTTGATTAGTTCTGGTGATTCTGTTGGGGAGCTGGTGAAATCTTCCCCTCATTCCTCAGTCATCTTGGCTCCCTCTCCCATCTCAAGATTCTTAATTAGATCTGCAAAGTCACTTTTGCCATATTAGGTAACATTCACAATACCTGTGGATTAGGATGTGGATATTTTTTGGTAGAAGGTAGGTAGGAGCCATTATTCAGTCTATCACAAAGGGTTATCAAATAGAAGAGGAATTAACCTCATTTTGTGTGACCCTGAATATAATCAGCCATGGCAAGATACATTTTTTAAATTTGAAAGAAATTATTTTGGATTAGCAGTTTCCCTTGGGTGTATGACAAGATGTAAAACTGGAATTACAACCGTGATACCACAAAATAACACTTAGAACATTCCAGAGAGAAGTTCTAGACAGATACACAAACTTTCAAAGAAAATGACTCCATGAAAAGTCTATCAGGAGGTCAAGAGTCTGGAGATAGGGAAGGACTTTTAAAAAGATTTCTCTGCAGGGAGATCTCTTCTCTTTTTCTCACTGGGAATGTGGTGAGGATACTCTTTGCCTAATGTCCAGCTTAGAGGGAATGGGCTTCAGAGCACTTTCAGGAAAGAGTGGATTTTACCACTCTAAAAGAGAGGAGTCTTGGATTGGGGTATGATAAGTAAGAATGATTGGCCAGGGCTCCTCTGGTGGTCCAGTGAGTAAGGACACTGCCTTGCAGTGCAAGGGGCGCTGGTTCGATCCCTGGCCTGGGAAGATCACATGTGCCGTGGGACGGCTGGACAAATGTGTCCAATTATGAAAATAGATAAATGAAAGACCAACAGAAGTGGCCCACACACCCTCCTCCCTCCCCAACCGCCCCTCCCGCCCTCCCCCCAAAAAGAATGATTGGCCATCACTCTCAGTGGGCAGAGCAAAAAGAAACAGGTTGTTCATACTGGAAGAAATTGTCTTTTCTCTAATGGTGAATCAAAGGTGCATAAGACCCAAAGAACATATGTAAGAAACTTTAGTCAAGTGCTGCTTAAGAGGGTTTTTAGTGAAATGTGAAGGCAGTCCACTGGAGGTTCTGGATAAGAAGGATCACAGGAAAATCAGAAGCTGAGGAGGAAGGCAGAGCAATAAGCCAAAGAGTGAGAGTTCTTATGTCCTGGGAGTCACCTCAGAAGGGCCCGGTAGGAGAGCCTCTGAAGAATCTGCCAACTCCATCTACTCAGGAACTACCAGTTTTAATCATCAGCCAGAATCATAGACTGTGTAGTCAATTCAAGGCAGCACTTGTGACTCCAACTTCTGTGAAATCTTAAACTAATAGATACTGAGACTCACATTAAGAAAAAGAATAAAGCATCACAAACACAAAATTAGCTAAAAGGCCATGGAAAAGTTCTTTGCAAATAAAGAGCTCTATAAAGTTTGACTTTAGTAACTCCATGGTAAGTTCATAAAGAAAGAATTTTCTTTTGCTTTCCCCCTTCTTGCTTCCTGTACTCCAACTTCAGAAGGGCTTGAGAACAAGATTAGCTAGGCAAGTCAAGAAGAGTGGGGAACGTCACTCCCTAAAGAGCTGGTAGAGAGTCATGTGTGTGTGGTTTTTCTTAAAAAGATTTACTTATTTATTTATTTTGGGCAGGGGTTGGGTTGGGGAGGGAGGGGAGCGGGTGGGCCACTTCTGTTGGTTTTTCATTTCCCTATTTTCATTTGGCTCCTGTGGGCCTCCCATCGCGGTGGCCTCTGTCGTTGCAGAGTACTGGCTCTGGGTGTATGCGCTCCAGAGCTCTGGCTCAGTGATTGGACACATCAGTCCAGCTGCTCAGCGGCACGTGGGATCTTCCCAGGTCAGGGCTCGAACCGGCGCACCTTGCACTGCAAGGCGGTGTCCTTACCCACTGGACCACCAGGGGAAGCCAGAGAGTTGTGTTTTTGTATGAACATTGAAGTGTTGAAAAACATATTGGATTGAAAACTTAATTACAAAATTGAGAATGCACTTTTGTGATTTAAAAACACTGTAGCACTCTGCATTATCCATAAGTGATCAGAAACCATGAGTTCTGCCAGTTTCTATTCAGAGGCTGGAAGAAATTGTCTTTTCTCTAATGGTGAATCAAAGGTGCATAAGACCCAAAGAACATATGTAAGAAACTTTAGTCAAGTGCTGCTTAAGAGGGTTTTTAGTGAAATGTGAAGGCAGTCCACTGGAGGTTCTGGATAAGAAGGATCACAGGAAAATCAGAAGCTGAGGAGGAAGGCAGAGCAATAAGCCAAAGAGTGAGAGTTCTTATGTCCTGGGAGTCACCTCAGAAGGGCCCGGTAGGAGAGCCTCTGAAGAATCTGCCAACTCCATCTACTCAGGAACTACCAGTTTTAATCATCAGCCAGAATCATAGACTGTGTAGTCAATTCAAGGCAGCACTTGTGACTCCAACTTCTGTGAAATCTTAAACTAATAGATACTGAGACTCACATTAAGAAAAAGAATAAAGCATCACAAACACAAAATTAGCTAAAAGGCCATGGAAAAGTTCTTTGCAAATAAAGAGCTCTATAAAGTTTGACTTTAGTAACTCCATGGTAAGTTCATAAAGAAAGAATTTTCTTTTGCTTTCCCCCTTCTTGCTTCCTGTACTCCAACTTCAGAAGGGCTTGAGAACAAGATTAGCTAGGCAAGTCAAGAAGAGTGGGGAACGTCACTCCCTAAAGAGCTGGTAGAGAGTCATGTGTGTGGTTTTCTTAAAAAGATTTACTTATTTATTTATTTTGGGCAGGGGTTGGGTTGGGGAGGGAGGGGAGCGGGTGGGCCACTTCTGTTGGTTTTTCATTTCCCTATTTTCATTTGGCTCCTGTGGGCCTCCCATCGCGGTGGCCTCTGTCGTTGCAGAGTACTGGCTCTGGGTGTATGCGCTCCAGAGCTCTGGCTCAGTGATTGGACACATCAGTCCAGCTGCTCAGCGGCACGTGGGATCTTCCCAGGTCAGGGCTCGAACCGGCGCACCTTGCACTGCAAGGCGGTGTCCTTACCCACTGGACCACCAGGGGAAGCCAGAGAGTTGTGTTTTTGTATGAACATTGAAGTGTTGAAAAACATATTGGATTGAAAACTTAATTACAAAATTGAGAATGCACTTTTGTGATTTAAAAACACTGTAGCACTCTGCATTATCCATAAGTGATCAGAAACCATGAGTTCTGCCAGTTTCTATTCAGAGGCTGGAATAAATTTCTCCCACCAAATACCTATTAAAATGACAATGGAAAGTAAAATTTGTAATGGATTACATTCCATGAACTGTGCTTATTCAGTATGCAGGTTGTAGGCAATGGTGAGTTACTGGCATGCACAAACAGTGATTACAGGGATATTGTAGAAGAGCTTGAGGCATGTCAAGTGAATTAAACTGAATGGTCTTTTAGGACAGTCAAGTTCTGATGATTTCAGGTTCTTCTGTGCTTCTCAACCACTGATAACAGGGCCTTTCCTGAAAAAGTTTTGATAGGGAAAATGAGATGCAAGCAATAAGGCAGGGAAATGGTGTTAGGTTGATTATGTATGTTTATATAGGTATATATGATTATGTATAAGTGAAATGAATGACTGCAATGACAAGGGACAGGAAGGAGGAATTAGGATTATATAGTTGTTATAAAGTAGTGAAATGTCTAGTGTTATTTGAAGATAAACTTCAATTTGTTATATATTGCAAATTCCAGGAAGACTACTAAAAGAAAAAAAAAAAGAAGCATAACTGATATATTAAGAAAGCAGAGAAAATAAAACAATAAAATTCTCAATTAAAACCACAGATGTTAGGGAAAAGAGGAAGATAAAATGGGAAAAAAAGAATAAGTGGAAAGAACAGAAAACTATAACAAACATAGCAGATATCAATCTATCTCAATAATAACTTTGAACATCAATAGTCTAAACATACCAAGTAAAAGAGTCTGCTAGAGGTGATGCATCACTCAAATGCATACTGTTTACAAGAAACTTGCTTTAAATATAAAGACATGAACAAAAGTAAATGAATGGCGAAAGATACACCACACTAACACTAATCAGAAGAAAGTAGGGAATAGTTATATTAACTTCAGACAAAGAAGACTTCAGATGAGTCACTAATGGAGGCACGATAAAGGAAGACGTGATGAAAAAAAAATAAAGATCTTCCCAGGTCAGGGCTCGAACCGCGCACCTTGCACTGCAAGGCGGTGTCCTTACCCACTGGACCACCAGGGAAGCCAGAGAGTTGTGTTTTGTATGAACATTGAAGTGTTGAAAAACATATTGGATTGAAAACTTAATTACAAAATTGAGAATGCACTTTTGTGATTTAAAAACACTGTAGCACTCTGCATTATCCATAAGTGATCAGAAACCATGAGTTCTGCCAGTTTCTATTCAGAGGCTGGAATAAATTTCTCCCACCAAATACCTATTAAAATGACAATGGAAAGTAAAAATTTGTAATGGATTACATTCCATGAACTGTGCTTATTCAGTATGCAGGTTGTAGGCAATGGTGAGTTACTGGCATGCACAAACAGTGATTACAGGGATATTGTAGAAGAGCTTGAGGCATGTCAAGTGAATTAAACTGAATGGTCTTTTAGGACAGTCAAGTTCTGATGATTTCAGGTTCTTCTGTGCTTCTCAACCACTGATAACAGGGCCTTTCCTGAAAAAGTTTTGATAGGGAAAATGAGATGCAAGCAATAAGGCAGGGAAATGGTGTTAGGTTGATTATGTATGTTTATATAGGTATATATGATTATGTATAAGTGAAATGAATGACTGCAATGACAAGGGACAGGAAGGAGGAATTAGGATTATATAGTTGTTATAAAGTAGTGAAATGTCTAGTGTTATTTGAAGATAAACTTCAATTTGTTATATATTGCAAATTCCAGGAAGACTACTAAAAGAAAAAAAAAAAGAAGCATAACTGATATATTAAGAAAGCAGAGAAAATAAAACAATAAAATTCTCAATTAAAACCACAGATGTTAGGGAAAAGAGGAAGATAAAATGGGAAAAAAAGAATAAGTGGAAAGAACAGAAAACTATAACAAACATAGCAGATATCAATCTATCTCAATAATAACTTTGAACATCAATAGTCTAAACATACCAAGTAAAAGAGTCTGCTAGAGGTGATGCATCACTCAAATGCATACTGTTTACAAGAAACTTGCTTTAAATATAAAGACATGAACAAAAGTAAATGAATGGCGAAAGATACACCACACTAACACTAATCAGAAGAAAGTAGGGAATAGTTATATTAACTTCAGACAAAGAAGACTTCAGATGAGTCATCAGTAATAAATGGAGGCACTGATAATGATAAAGGAAGACGTGATGATAAATAAGACATAATAATTCTTAAAGTGCACATACCTAACAAAGGAGGATCAAAATATGTGAGGCAAAACCTGATAGAACTGCAAAAATAAACAGATGAACTACCATTATAGTTGGAGACTCCTAATACCCCTCTCTCAGAAATGGACAAATATGACTGTCAGAAAATTAGTAAGTACGTAGTTTAACTTGACAGCATTGTCAATGACCTAGATATCACTGACATTTATGAACTATTTTATTCAACAACAGCAGAATACACATTCTTCTCAAGTTCACATGAAACATTCACCAAGATAGAGTACATTCTAGGCCATAAAACACATTGTAACAAATTTAAAAGACTAGAAATCATTTAATACCTATTATCAGAACTTGACAGAATTATACTAAAAATTGATATCAGAAAGATAGCTGAAAACCCCAAAATATCAGTAATTAGAAGACAATGTAACTCTAAATAAAACAAGGACAAAAAATAACTCTTAAGAGGGATATTTAAATATTTTGAAGAAAATGAAAATAAAATATAAAATAAAAATTTGTAGGATGAAGTGAAAGCAGTGCTTAGAGTATTTGCATTAAATGTGAATCCTAGAAAAGAGTAAAGATTTAAAATTAACAGGAAACTAGAAAAATTATAAAAAAAGAACAAATTAAACTAGAAAAAGAAGAGCAAATTATGTCCAAATGATCAGAAGAAAACAAAAGCAAAAAAATATATAGTAGAAATCAATAAATCTGAAAATATTAAGTCTATAGAGAAAAATCAGTAAAGTCAAAAGCTGGTTCTTTGAAAAGGTCAATAAAATTGATAAGCCTTTAGTCAGGTTGGCTAAGAAGAAATAAAAAATGAGAAATTACTAATATCATGAATGAAAGTGAGACCATCACTAGAAATCCTATGGACATTAAAAGAATAAATACAGAATTAGAAGAAACTAACCAAAGAACTAGAAGAAAATAAAACTACACACCAATGTCTCTCATAAATGTAGACAAAAATTCTCAAAAACACATTAGCAGGGCTTCCCTGGTGGTCCAGTCGGTAAAGAGTCCACCTGGCAGTGGAAGGGGCACTGGTTCGATTCCTGGCCCAGGAAGATCCCACATGACAGGGAGCGGCTGGACCCATGTGTCCAATTATAAGCCAATACTCTGGAGCATATGCCTCCAGAGCCAGTGCTCTGCAATGAGAGAGACCACTGCGATGGGAGGCCTACATAGGCCAAAGAATAAAGATGGATGAAAATAACTAAATGAAGGACCAATAAATGAGGCCAAAATTTAAAAATATTAGCAAATAAAATCCAACAATGTATAAAAACAACTGTATATCACAACCAAGTAGAATTTATTTTAGGTATGTAAGGCTGGTTAAACATTCTAAAATCAATTTACATAACTTAGCACACCAACAGCTTACAAGTAAAAATCCCATGATCATATCAATAGATGCACAAAAAACACCTGACAGAATCCACCAGTCATTCATGATAAATGGTCTCAGTAAACTAGGAATGGAGAACTTCCTCAACTTGATAAAGAATGTGTGTGTGTGTGTGGGGGGAAACCCAGCTAACCTCACATTCAATAGTGAGAAACCTGAAGCTTCCCACTAGGATCAGGAACTAAGCAATGACGTTGTGTTTTACCACTTCTTTTCAACATTGTAGTGGATGCCCTAGTTAATACAACAGAACAAGAAAAGAAAATAAAAGGTATCCAGATAGGGGAGGACGACATAAAACTATTCACAGGTGATTTGCTTGTTATACAGAAAATCTGAAAGAACTGACCAAAAAACAAACTGGAACTAATTAGTGATTATAGTAAGGTTGCAAGAGACATAATTAACATATAAAAGTCAATCACTTTCTTATATATCTGCAATAAATAAGAGAAATTTTACATTAAAGACAAATATAATTGATACTAGCAGCCCCCCAAATAAATGTTTGCTAAGTTGCTTCTATTGTGTTCAACACTCTACAACTTCATGGACGATAGCCCACCAGGCTCCTGTGTCCATGGAATTTTCCAGACAAGAATACTGGAATGGGTTGCTATTTCCTACTCAGGGGACTGTCCTGACCCAGGCATGGAACCTGAGTCTCTGGCATCTCCTGCAATGGCAGGTGAATTCTTTACCACTGAGCTATATGGGAAGCCCATACAGATAGATAGGTAGATACATAATAGTATATATGAACAAAACTAAAAGACTTTGATGAAAGAAATCACAGAAGAACTAAATAAATTGAGAGATATTTTATGTACAGGAAGACTCAATATTGCCAGCATATCAGTTCTTCTTAACTTTGTATATAGAGTCAACACAATTCCAATCAAAATTTCAGCAAGTTATTTTATGAATATTGGCAAACGTATTCTAAAACTTAAATAGAAAGCCAAAGGAGCCAGAATAGTCAACATGGTATTGAAGGAGAAGACCAAAGTACTGACACAACCCAACTTTAAGAATTATTATATATAAAGCAACAGTAATCGAGAGTGCGATATTGGTGAAATAACAGATTAATGGAACAGACTACTGAACTTAGAAACAGATCACATAGTCAACTGATCTACAATAAAGAAGAAAAGATAATATATAAAACAAAGATAGTCTTTTCAACAAATGGTGCTAGATACACTAGCCACTCATATGCAAAAAATTAAATCTAGATATAAAGCTTACACCCTTCAAAATTAACATAAAATGGATCATAGAAGTAAGTTTAAAACTCAAAACTATTTAACTATTAGAAGATAACATGTGAACATTTTGATAAAATCAGGATGACCTGGGGTTTGGTGATGACCTTTTTAAGTAAAATCACAAAGACATAACTCATGAAAAAAGAACTGATAAGCTGGACTTTATCAGGATTAAAAAAGTTCTGCTCTGCCAAGACATTGTCAAGAAAATAAAAAGACAAGCCACAGACTGAAAGAAAATACTTGCAAAAGACAAATCTGATAAAGGACTATTATCTATAATATATAAAGAATTCTTAAGACTTCATAAACAATAAGAAAAAAATCTGATTTAAAAAATGAGCCAAAGACCTTAACAGAAACACTTCATTGTTGTTGTTCGGTTACCAAGTCATGTCCAACTCTTTTGCGACCTCACAGACTAGAGCCTGCCAGGCTCCTCTGCCCATGAGATCTCCCTGGCAGAAATATTAGATTGAGTTGACATTTCCTTCTCTAGGGTATCTGCCTAACCAGGAATTGAACCTATGTCTTGCATTTCAGGTTAATTCTTTAATACTGAGCCACTGGAGAAGCCCTAACAGGCACCTTACCCAAGAAAATATTTAGATAATAAATAAGAATGTGCAAAGATACTCCACTAGGGAAATGTGAATTAAAGTAACAGTGAGATACCACTGCACACCTATTACGTGACCAAAATGGGGAACACTAAGGAATATCAAATGTTGGCAGGGACATGAAGCAGTGAAAACTTTCATTCATTGCTGGTAAGAATGCAAAATGTTACAGTGACTTGGTAAGACAGATTGGAGCGTTTTACAAAACTAAATATACACTTACCACATGATTCAGCATTTGTGTTCCTTGGTATTCACCCAAAGAAAGAGAAAACATATCCACACAAAACCTATACATAGATATTTACAGTATTTTTCTCCATGATTGCTAAAACTTAGAAGGAACCAATAAGCCCTTTGAGATAGTAAAATGGTAAATAAACCACAGTATACATAAGAAAATGGAGCATTATTTGGTGTAAAAAAGAAATGAGCTGTCTAGCCATGAAGTGAAAGTGTTATTCACTCAGGTATGTCTGATTCTTTGTGACCGCATGGACGATAAGCTTAAAAATTAACATAAAATGGATCATAGAAGTAAGTTTAAAACTCAAAACTATTTAACTATTAGAAGATAACATGTGAACATTTTGATAAAATCAGGATGACCTGGGGTTTGGTGATGACCTTTTTAAGTAAAATCACAAAGACATAACTCATGAAAAAAGAACTGATAAGCTGGACTTTATCAGGATTAAAAAAGTTCTGCTCTGCCAAGACATTGTCAAGAAAATAAAAAGACAAGCCACAGACTGAAAGAAAATACTTGCAAAAGACAAATCTGATAAAGGACTATTATCTATAATATATAAAGAATTCTTAAGACTTCATAAACAATAAGAAAAAAATCTGATTTAAAAAATGAGCCAAAGACCTTAACAGAAACACTTCATTGTTGTTGTTCGGTTACCAAGTCATGTCCAACTCTTTTGCGACCTCACAGACTAGAGCCTGCCAGGCTCCTCTGCCCATGAGATCTCCCTGGCAGAAATATTAGATTGAGTTGACATTTCCTTCTCTAGGGTATCTGCCTAACCAGGAATTGAACCTATGTCTTGCATTTCAGGTTAATTCTTTAATACTGAGCCACTGGAGAAGCCCTAACAGGCACCTTACCCAAGAAAATATTTAGATAATAAATAAGAATGTGCAAAGATACTCCACTAGGGAAATGTGAATTAAAGTAACAGTGAGATACCACTGCACACCTATTACGTGACCAAAATGGGGAACACTAAGGAATATCAAATGTTGGCAGGGACATGAAGCAGTGAAAACTTTCATTCATTGCTGGTAAGAATGCAAAATGTTACAGTGACTTGGTAAGACAGATTGGAGCGTTTTACAAAACTAAATATACACTTACCACATGATTCAGCATTTGTGTTCCTTGGTATTCACCCAAAGAAAGAGAAAACATATCCACACAAAACCTATACATAGATATTTACAGTATTTTTCTCCATGATTGCTAAAACTTAGAAGGAACCAATAAGCCCTTTGAGATAGTAAAATGGTAAATAAACCACAGTATACATAAGAAAATGGAGCATTATTTGGTGTAAAAAAGAAATGAGCTGTCTAGCCATGAAGTGAAAGTGTTATTCACTCAGGTATGTCTGATTCTTTGTGACCGCATGGACTATAGCCTGCCAGACTCCCCTGTCCATGGAATTCTCCAGGCAAGAATACTGGAGTGGGTAGCCATTCCCTTCTTCAGGAGCTCTTCCCAAGCCAGAGATCAAACCTGGGTCTCCTGCACTGAAGGTAGATTATTTACTGCTGAGTCACCAGGGAAGTCCTCCTGAAAAGACCTGAATGAACCCTAAATTCATATTATTAAGTGAAAAAAAGTCAGTCTAAAAAGGCTGTGTATTGTATGATTCCAATATGACATTCTAGACAAGGCAAAAGTATGAGGACAGTAGAAAGATCAGTGGTTGCCAGAGGCTAGGCCAGAAGAAGGGATGAAAACACAAAGTACAAAATAAGTTCACAGCAGTGAAATACACTGTTTGGTACAATTAATGGTAGATATATGTCATTATAAATTTCTCCCAACACCAAAGTGAATGCTATGTACTACGAACTTTCATGATAATGATAGGTCAGTGTAAGTTCATAAACTGTAATAAGCATACCACTCTGGGGGGATAGATTAATATATGGAGGCATGCATGTATAGAGAATCTCTATCTTCTGCTTAATTTTGCTGTGAAACTAAAACAGATTCAAATAATAAAGTCTATTAATAAAGTAATTAAAAAATACTACTGCCCACACTTAAACATTTGCATGCCTTATGGGGGCCCTGTTCAAAATATATGCTTATATGGAAGAATAAGTTTACAGCCAAAACTCATTTTTAAAGCTGGTAAAAATGTTCAGTGACTTGGTAAGACAGATTGGAGCGTTTTACAAAACTAAATATACACTTACCACATGATTCAGCATTTGTGTTCCTTGGTATTCACCCAAAGAAAGAAAACATATCCACACAAAACCTATACATAGATATTTACAGTATTTTTCTCCATGATTGCTAAAACTTAGAAGGAACCAATAAGCCCTTTGAGATAGTAAAATGGTAAATAAACCACAGTATACATAAGAAAATGGAGCATTATTTGGTGTAAAAAAGAAATGAGCTGTCTAGCCATGAAGTGAAAGTGTTATTCACTCAGGTATGTCTGATTCTTTGTGACCGCATGGACTATAGCCTGCCAGACTCCCCTGTCCATGGAATTCTCCAGGCAAGAATACTGGAGTGGGTAGCCATTCCCTTCTTCAGGAGCTCTTCCCAAGCCAGAGATCAAACCTGGGTCTCCTGCACTGAAGGTAGATTATTTACTGCTGAGTCACCAGGGAAGTCCTCCTGAAAAGACCTGAATGAACCCTAAATTCATATTATTAAGTGAAAAAAAGTCAGTCTAAAAAGGCTGTGTATTGTATGATTCCAATATGACATTCTAGACAAGGCAAAAGTATGAGGACAGTAGAAAGATCAGTGGTTGCCAGAGGCTAGGCCAGAAGAAGGGATGAAAACACAAAGTACAAAATAAGTTCACAGCAGTGAAATACACTGTTTGGTACAATTAATGGTAGATATATGTCATTATAAATTTCTCCCAACACCAAAGTGAATGCTATGTACTACGAACTTTCATGATAATGATAGGTCAGTGTAAGTTCATAAACTGTAATAAGCATACCACTCTGGGGGGATAGATTAATATATGGAGGCATGCATGTATAGAGAATCTCTATCTTCTGCTTAATTTTGCTGTGAAACTAAAACAGATTCAAATAATAAAGTCTATTAATAAAGTAATTAAAAAATACTACTGCCCACACTTAAACATTTGCATGCCTTATGGGGGCCCCTGTTCAAAATATATGCTTATATGGAAGAATAAGTTTACAGCCAAAACTCATTTTTAAAGTTGGTTTATCTCCAAATGTATGAGTGTTTTATCACTGTTATTATAAATGCCCTTTAATGTAGGCCTTCTCATTCATTAGCTTAGAGAGTTCCAAAGTGAAATGAAAAACAACAGTTTCTTGACAAGCTTACAGACTTTAAAGCCTTTAGAGTGGGTGGAAGAAATGAGTGTTGCAAAGCTTTATAGATATTTGATAGGATTGCTTTATTCTGAAATGATGACATAAATAAGCCTCGTTAAAGGCTTCACTGAGTCTATCATGGAAATTGCCATGTAAATTTTGGGAACTTGATAAGCTTTGGAAGTGGGGCATCAATAATACATTTCCCAGCAAAACTTGAGCCAAAACTTTTATTGGTATGTTGACAAAATTCTAAAGCTTCACAATGGCAATTTCCAAAAAGGCAACTCTTAAGCAAACATTTTTTTGTGTGCTGATTTGAATTGAGGAAAAAATTTTTCTCTAAAGAAAGTAGGAAAGGTTGATGTTTAATATTAACTGTGCACCCAATACTTAAACTATCTCATTTTATTCTGACAACAAATTGGGTGTCAATCCTAAAGGAAGTCAACCCTGGATATTCATAGGAAAGGCTGATTTGAAACTGAATCTCCAGTACTTTGGCCACATGATATGAAGAGCTAATTCATTGGAAAAGACCGTGATGCTGGAAAAGATTGAGGCAAGAAGAGAAGGGAAAAACAGAGGATGACATAGTTGGATGGCATCAACAACTCAATAGACATGAATTTGAGTAAACTCCAGGAGATAGTGAAAGGCAGGTGAACTTATGAAATCATTATAAATTTCTCCCAACACCAAAGTGAATGCTATGTACTACGAACTTTCATGATAATGATAGGTCAGTGTAAGTTCATAAACTGTAATAAGCATACCACTCTGGGGGGATAGATTAATATATGGAGGCATGCATGTATAGAGAATCTCTATCTTCTGCTTAATTTTGCTGTGAAACTAAAACAGATTCAAATAATAAAGTCTATTAATAAAGTAATTAAAAAATACTACTGCCCACACATAAACATTTGCATGCCTTATGGGGCCCCTGTTCAAAATATATGCTTATATGGAAGAATAAGTTTACAGCCAAAACTCATTTTTAAAGTTGGTTTATCTCCAAATGTATGAGTGTTTTATCACTGTTATTATAAATG
Source organism: Tragulus kanchil (assembly GCA_022376925.1). NCBI lineage: Eukaryota > Metazoa > Chordata > Mammalia > Artiodactyla > Tragulidae > Tragulus > Tragulus kanchil. The sequence continues at coordinate 108,759,335 of JAIOJX010000028.1, read as the reverse complement.
CCCTTTAATGTAGGCCTTCTCATTCATTAGCTTAGAGAGTTCCAAAGTGAAATGAAAAACAACAGTTTCTTGACAAGCTTACAGACTTTAAAGCCTTTAGAGTGGGTGGAAGAAATGAGTGTTGCAAAGCTTTATAGATATTTGATAGGATTGCTTTATTCTGAAATGATGACATAAATAAGCCTCGTTAAAGGCTTCACTGAGTCTATCATGGAAATTGCCATGTAAATTTTGGGAACTTGATAAGCTTTGGAAGTGGGGCATCAATAATACATTTCCCAGCAAAACTTGAGCCAAAACTTTTATTGGTATGTTGACAAAATTCTAAAGCTTCACAATGGCAATTTCCAAAAAGGCAACTCTTAAGCAAACATTTTTGTGTGCTGATTTGAATTGAGGAAAAAATTTTTCTCTAAAGAAAGTAGGAAAGGTTGATGTTTAATATTAACTGTGCACCCAATACTTAAACTATCTCATTTTATTCTGACAACAAATTGGGTGTCAATCCTAAAGGAAGTCAACCCTGGATATTCATAGGAAAGGCTGATTTGAAACTGAATCTCCAGTACTTTGGCCACATGATATGAAGAGCTAATTCATTGGAAAAGACCGTGATGCTGGAAAAGATTGAGGCAAGAAGAGAAGGGAAAAACAGAGGATGACATAGTTGGATGGCATCAACAACTCAATAGACATGAATTTGAGTAAACTCCAGGAGATAGTGAAAGGCAGGTAAGCCACATTACAGTCTATGGGGTCCCAGAGTTGGACACGACATAGCAACTGAACAACAACAAATTGGTAAGGTTAGTATTCTTATCTCTTTAGGATATGAGGAAACCAAGAGGCACCGAGAATAACAACAACAAGAATTTAGGCAATATTTCAAATATATTTTGCATATATGGATTAACAGTTCTTTATAACAACTTAATGGAAAAAGTCACTTTTCATTCCAATTTCAAAGAAGGACAATGTCAAAAAATGTTCAGATTATCACACAATTGCCGTCATTTCACATGCTAGCAAGGTAATGCTCAAAATCTTCTAAGCTAGCCTTCAGCAGTACATGAACCGAGAACTTCCATATACACAAGCTGGGGTTTTTAGAAGAAAAAGTAATTATCTGACACCTTTACAAAAATATTTAGGCACATACTTTCCATATTTATGTCACTTGATTTACATACCTTAATCCTCCATACCTTTTAAAAACACTAAAATGGTCATTTGGTAAATAGAGTCTACATTGAAAAGGGCAGAGGAACTGGAGTTCAAACTGCCAACAGCCCTTGGATCATAGAAAAAACAAGGGAATTTCAGAACAATGTCTATTTCTGCTTCATTGGCTATGCTAAAGCCTTTGACTGTGTGGATAATAAACTGTGGAAAACTCTAAAAGAGATGGGACTACTAGACAACCTGATCTACCTCCTGAGAAACCTGCATGCAGGTCGAGATGTAACAGAACAGGATATGAAACAATAGACTAGTTGAAAACTGGGAAAGAAGTACACCAAGGCTGCATATGGTCACCCTGCTTATTGAACTTATATCTCATGCTAAGTGCCATGCTGAATGACTCACAAGCTGTAATCAAGACTGCTGGAGAGATGTGCTGATTTGAATTGAGGAAAAATTTTCTCTAAAGAAAGTAGGAAAGGTTGATGTTTAATATTAACTGTGCACCCAATACTTAAACTATCTCATTTTATTCTGACAACAAATTGGGTGTCAATCCTAAAGGAAGTCAACCCTGGATATTCATAGGAAAGGCTGATTTGAAACTGAATCTCCAGTACTTTGGCCACATGATATGAAGAGCTAATTCATTGGAAAAGACCGTGATGCTGGAAAAGATTGAGGCAAGAAGAGAAGGGAAAAACAGAGGATGACATAGTTGGATGGCATCAACAACTCAATAGACATGAATTTGAGTAAACTCCAGGAGATAGTGAAAGGCAGGTAAGCCACATTACAGTCTATGGGGTCCCAGAGTTGGACACGACATAGCAACTGAACAACAACAAATTGGTAAGGTTAGTATTCTTATCTCTTTAGGATATGAGGAAACCAAGAGGCACCGAGAATAACAACAACAAGAATTTAGGCAATATTTCAAATATATTTTGCATATATGGATTAACAGTTCTTTATAACAACTTAATGGAAAAAGTCACTTTTCATTCCAATTTCAAAGAAGGACAATGTCAAAAAATGTTCAGATTATCACACAATTGCCGTCATTTCACATGCTAGCAAGGTAATGCTCAAAATCTTCTAAGCTAGCCTTCAGCAGTACATGAACCGAGAACTTCCATATACACAAGCTGGGGTTTTTAGAAGAAAAAGTAATTATCTGACACCTTTACAAAAATATTTAGGCACATACTTTCCATATTTATGTCACTTGATTTACATACCTTAATCCTCCATACCTTTTAAAAACACTAAAATGGTCATTTGGTAAATAGAGTCTACATTGAAAAGGGCAGAGGAACTGGAGTTCAAACTGCCAACAGCCCTTGGATCATAGAAAAAACAAGGGAATTTCAGAACAATGTCTATTTCTGCTTCATTGGCTATGCTAAAGCCTTTGACTGTGTGGATAATAAACTGTGGAAAACTCTAAAAGAGATGGGACTACTAGACAACCTGATCTACCTCCTGAGAAACCTGCATGCAGGTCGAGATGTAACAGAACAGGATATGAAACAATAGACTAGTTGAAAACTGGGAAAGAAGTACACCAAGGCTGCATATGGTCACCCTGCTTATTGAACTTATATCTCATGCTAAGTGCCATGCTGAATGACTCACAAGCTGTAATCAAGACTGCTGGGAGAGATATCAATAACCTCAGATATGCAGATGATACCACTCCAATGGCAGAATGCAAATAGAAACTAAATAGCCTTTTGATGAAGGTAAAAGAGCAGAGTGAAAAAACTGACTTGAAACTCAATATTCAAAAAACTAAGATCATGGTATCTGGTCCTTATCACTTCATGGCAAATAGAAGAGGAAAACGTGGAGGCAGTGACAGGTTTTATTTTCTTGGGCTCCCAAATCACTGTAGACAGTGACTGCAGCCATGAAATTTAAAGACGCTTGTTCTTTGGAAGAAAAGCTATGACAAACCTAGACAGTATTTTACAAAACTGAGACATCATTTGGCTGACAAAATTTTGTGTAGTGAAAGCTTTGGTTTTTCAGGTTGTCGTGTGTAGATGTGAGAGTTGAATCATAAAGAAGGGTGAATACTGAAGAATTGATGCTTTGGAAGTGTGATGCTAGAGAAGACTTTTGAGAGTCCCTTGGACAGCAAGGAAATAAAGTCTGTAATCCTAAAGAAAATCAACTCTTAATACTCATTGGAAGGAATGATGCTGAAGCTCCAAAACTTTGGCCACCTGAAACAAAGAGCAGACTTATGGTTGAAGACCCTGATGCTGGAAAAGACTGAGGGCAAGAGGAGTAGGGATCGACAGAAGATGAAATGGTTGGGTGGCATCACTGACTCAATGGACATGAGTTTGAGCAAACTCTGGGAGATAGTGAAGGACAGGGAAACCTGGTGTACTGTAGTCATGGGGTTGCAAATAATCAGACACAACATAGTGACTTAACAACAACTTTATAAATGTAGGAACCATTATTATATCCTTTTTTGCAGGTGAGAAAACTGAAGCACAGAGATATTAGTACTTGTTCAACATAAGTGATAGAAGCCAGGATGGTGATAGCTTCTTGGAGGAGTGTGGCTTAAATCCGTCCCTATAACCACTAAGCTGAAGCCTTAAAAACAGCAAAATGCCTTATAGGAAGGCAATGGTAGAGTTATTTTTTTCTTGTCTATCTAACTCCTGAAGTCTTTCTCCTTCTTCAGGGTTCAGGTGTCCACTAAAATGAGTCATTATTATACCTTGACTCTCAGGGTGCTGTTGGGATTAATTGTTTTCCTGAGCTACCATGGTCATATTATTTGTAGTTCTACTTAGCAAGCTTTTAATTCTGATTTAGCTGTTTACATGTAAGCTCTTTAAAGATAGAGAATAATATCTTATTATCTCTAAGCAACCGACATTGATATAGTAGTGGCTGCTCTGGAAATTTTGAAATGAAAGAGGACTATTTATTTCTATTTTTAAACATCCGTGTTTTCTTTCTTTTTTTTTGTTCTGTACTAAAGAGGCAAATATAACATGAATAAAAGTGTGTAGCTGGTGATATGTAGAGGACTGAGTAGTTTAAGGACTGAATTGAAAGAATGTCAACTAAATGACAAACTTCAGCTAACAGAAATAATGCCATATAAACTAATAGAAATTTTGGTACACTAAACACAATAAAATTACTGACTTCTATTCACAAATGCAATTCTCTCAAACACCACTGGACAATGCGTAACAATGAATATGTGTTCTTTGAAATATGAGATGCCATGTGGAACCCTGAGTCACTCACTACTTCCTGGGAGTTCATGGCCTATATCACCAAGAAAATAACCACTTTAGATTCTTCAGAGCTGAGATGCAAAGCCCAATTTCCAAAGACAGAGACTCCCACCTTCTGCTCTGAGTGACAGGCTCAGGTGGATTGTTCAGGCATGTTGTAGCACTGAACATGGAATCATAGGATCGACACTCCCTATTGTGTGCTGTGGCAGGCTCCTGATTTGCAGTTTCCTCCTTTGCATAACGGCTATAAAAATACTGCCACGGGCTTCCCTGGTGGTCCAGTGGGTAAGGACACTGCCTTGCAGTGCAAGGGGCGCCAGTTCGAGCCCTGGCCTAGGAAGATCCCACGTGCCGTGGAGCGGCTGGACTGATGTGTCCAACTACCAAGCCAGAGCTCTGCAGCACCCAATAGTACTTGTTCAACATTAAGAAGCCAGGATGGTGATAGCTTCTTGTAGGAGTGTGGCTTAAATCCGTCCCTATAACCACTAAGCTGAAGCCTTAAAAACAGCAAAATGCCTTATAGGAAGGCAATGGTAGAGTTATTTTTTTCTTGTCTATCTAACTCCTGAAGTCTTTCTCCTTCTTCAGGGTTCAGGTGTCCACTAAAATGAGTCATTATTATACCTTGACTCTCAGGGTGCTGTTGGGATTAATTGTTTTCCTGAGCTACCATGGTCATATTATTTGTAGTTCTACTTAGCAAGCTTTTAATTCTGATTTAGCTGTTTACATGTAAGCTCTTTAAAGATAGAGAATAATATCTTATTATCTCTAAGCAACCGACATTGATATAGTAGTGGCTGCTCTGGAAATTTTGAAATGAAAGAGGACTATTTATTTCTATTTTTAAACATCCGTGTTTTCTTTCTTTTTTTTTGTTCTGTACTAAAGAGGCAAATATAACATGAATAAAAGTGTGTAGCTGGTGATATGTAGAGGACTGAGTAGTTTAAGGACTGAATTGAAAGAATGTCAACTAAATGACAAACTTCAGCTAACAGAAATAATGCCATATAAACTAATAGAAATTTTGGTACACTAAACACAATAAAATTACTGACTTCTATTCACAAATGCAATTCTCTCAAACACCACTGGACAATGCGTAACAATGAATATGTGTTCTTTGAAATATGAGATGCCATGTGGAACCCTGAGTCACTCACTACTTCCTGGGAGTTCATGGCCTATATCACCAAGAAAATAACCACTTTAGATTCTTCAGAGCTGAGATGCAAAGCCCAATTTCCAAAGACAGAGACTCCCACCTTCTGCTCTGAGTGACAGGCTCAGGTGGATTGTTCAGGCATGTTGTAGCACTGAACATGGAATCATAGGATCGACACTCCCTATTGTGTGCTGTGGCAGGCTCCTGATTTGCAGTTTCCTCCTTTGCATAACGGCTATAAAAATACTGCCACGGGCTTCCCTGGTGGTCCAGTGGGTAAGGACACTGCCTTGCAGTGCAAGGGGCGCCAGTTCGAGCCCTGGCCTAGGAAGATCCCACGTGCCGTGGAGCGGCTGGACTGATGTGTCCAACTACCAAGCCAGAGCTCTGCAGCACATGCGCCCAGAGCCGGTGCTCTGCGACAACACAGGCCGCCGCGATGGGAGGTCCACACGGGCCAAAGAAAAAAGATGGATGAAAACGGACAAATGAAAGACCAATAGAAGTGGCCTGCCTGCTCCCCTCCCTCCCCAACCCGACCCCTGCCCAAAATAAATAAATAAATAAATAAATCTTTTAAAAAAAAATAAAAATACTGCCACATTGTGTTGATTAAAATATTGATTGGGTTGTTTGTGAAAGTCCCTCGCTCATTAATCCTCTCAGTATTGGCGCAATGTGAATTCCGTCCATTCCAGTCTTGGCCACCTCCAACATGCACTGCTGCTCTGGCTGCTGCTTCCTAGGCTCTCACTACTCTGGTTACCCAAGGTCTTCAGTCAACTCGGTGCTGACTTCAACTTCAGAAGACATGACAAGGGGCTTGAACTTTCTTGCATTTTGGCCAGAGTTCTTCTCAGCTTTGCTGCTCTCATTGGTTCCCTCCTAGCCACCAACATGCACCTCACTACAGATTTCATTCTTTTCTTTGGCCTTTCTTGAGAACCCCATCAGCTGTAATCACCATCTCTATAGAGACCTTCCAGACCTTCCTGTCTGTGGTTGGCTAATACTTATTTCCTAGACTCCGTGTTCAGCATCCATGCAGTCCACAAATATTGACTGAAATACTTGCTAGCGTACTAAGTACCAGGTCAGACACTAGAGTTACCATGTGGTTGTCCTTAAGGATTTCAGAATTTAGAAGGAAAATAGACAGATAAACCAATCATAACAGTTCAACGGGAGATGTGTTAAGGAAGAGAGAAGCAGGGCTTCTCTGGTGGTCCAGTGGGTAAAGAGTCTGCCCTGCAGTGCAGGGGCACCGGTTTGATCCCTGGCCCAGGAAGATCCCATGTGACATGGGGTGGCTGGGCTGGTGTGTCCAATTATGAGCCAGTGCTCTGCAGTGAGAGAGGTCACTATAATGAGAGGTCCACATGGGCCAAAGAGTAAAGATGGATGAAAAATAAATTGAAAAATCAATAAAAAGAGGCCAAAATTTTCAAAAAGAAAAAAAAAAAAAAAGAAAAAAGCAGAGTGCAGAAAGAGACCAGGACTCATCTGTAGACCTGTCCCTCTAAAATTCTAGCTTTACCACTTAGACAGTCCTGTGTCTAAGGCTTTGGATATAGGAGAAAGTGACCACAGATCCCAAAGTCTGACCTTGAAAAGCCCTTGCAGGGGCATCATTATCACTTTCTGTGCTGTGTCTTGAGGGTGGGAGTGGATACAGCATGTTCATGTTCCCTCATGATAGCTATCCATTTTGCTTCCTAAGCCACACACTGGAAACAATGACTTGTGTGATTTCTACCCCTGGTGACTTTCCTCTTGCTACTGTGAATAGGCCTTCCATACAAAAGTGCTTCTTCATTACTATCATGCACAGGATCATTTATCCATCCATAAATATTGATTCTGTGATAAAAGCTGAGCAAAGTGCCTCATGGTTAAATATTAATTCCTCTGACCATGGGACTTGATCTTTGGTCTCTTTTCCTCCAGTGAAGGTGAACTTGGGCTAAACTCAACTCTTTCACTTGCTTCCTGTGCAACTAGTAGAAGACATTCGCAAGCATCACTCACAAAATATCAGAGTGTGAGCTCTTCACAAGTGAAGCTAACTGGGCCACAAGGGGACTGAGCTCAGAACCTTAACTTCATTAGAGGCATGTTCTGAGACCCTGGCATAAAACAAGGTGATTAATTCAGAGTACAAGATCACAACTATGTTCATGATATAGAGTTGGTAAGCCAGTCCTAAGAACTATACTCTAAAGATGAGTCTGTGCATATTCTTATAGTTTCCATCAACTAACAGATTAACAGAATGAAATAACTGCCAAAACAGATGAAATAAAATATATGAAGAGCCATGATTAAGAGAAAGACATTCTTGCATACAAACATTTGAAAACTTGGCTTTTTGAGTCACAGGTTCTTGTGCGAGGGACATCAATTCACCTATGTATTCTCATAGCCAAGGGGATAGTTTTTTGAACATTGCTTAACAAATATTATATAAAAGAGCTCACAATTACTTGCCAAAAATCTGGAATAATAAAGCTTTGAGAAAGTAATCAGAAGGAAGGAAATACACTTAATATGATAAATCAAAATTAGAACATAAAACATAAGTCCATTTTATAAAATATATACAAATTCATTAGACCAGATATTATCATAAGTACAAGTTAAGAGCATAAAGAATATGAACCAAGAGTTGGCAAGGAAAGAAGATCTACAAATGCTTTCAAAATTATTAAAAGTACTTACTAGCAAATTCTTATACAGTCTGTGACTGAAAAGACAACACAAAATTTTACAACATAGGGAAGGGACGGAGAACTTATAACGTGGTGAAAATGTTAATTTCCCTCTATCTGTTGTGAATATACCAATTCCAAAGAAATTTTCATATTTTAAATTTTCCCATGTAATCTGTAGAGACTGTGTCAGCTTGACTTTCAGAGTAATAACATCTTTAAAAATTATTTTCATTTTTGTTCACTAAATCATTCATTTCTGGATTCTTAATTGTTTCTAACTACTAAATAGGATTATTCACAAATATTTCACTTTTGTTCATTGAAATGAATTCTTTTCTTGCTCAAAAATAAAAGTCATTTAAAAACAATACATTGTTTTCTTGCAAAACAACATACTAAGAAGATTTAAAAATTAGTTTTCAATAAGAAAGTCCTTTGTAAGAGGATACCTGATGCCACAACAGGGCACTTGACCCTCCTCTCCTACATTCTCCAGTGACTCCGGGGCCCCCCAGACCCTGGGCACAAAGACCCCAAGGAGCCTCGGATGCAGTGTTCCTGTTTCCAGCCAGCCATCCCTCTGTTTGGCACTGAAGCAAATAATTTGCCTGAGACCCTGGCATAAAACAAGGTGATTAATTCAGAGTACAAGATCACAACTATGTTCATGATATAGAGTTGGTAAGCCAGCCTAAGAACTATACTCTAAAGATGAGTCTGTGCATATTCTTATAGTTTCCATCAACTAACAGATTAACAGAATGAAATAACTGCCAAAACAGATGAAATAAAATATATGAAGAGCCATGATTAAGAGAAAGACATTCTTGCATACAAACATTTGAAAACTTGGCTATTTGAGTCACAGGTTCTTGTGCGAGGACATCAATTCACCTATGTATTCTCATAGCCAAGGGGATAGTTTTTTGAACATTGCTTAACAAATATTATATAAAAGAGCTCACAATTACTTGCCAAAAATCTGGAATAATAAAGCTTTGAGAAAGTAATCAGAAGGAAGGAAATACACTTAATATGATAAATCAAAATTAGAACATAAAACATAAGTCCATTTTATAAAATATATACAAATTCATTAGACCAGATATTATCATAAGTACAAGTTAAGAGCATAAAGAATATGAACCAAGAGTTGGCAAGGAAAGAAGATCTACAAATGCTTTCAAAATTATTAAAAGTACTTACTAGCAAATTCTTATACAGTCTGTGACTGAAAAGACAACACAAAATTTTACAACATAGGGAAGGGACGGAGAACTTATAACGTGGTGAAAATGTTAATTTCCCTCTATCTGTTGTGAATATCCCAAATTTCCCAAAGAAATTTTCATATTTTAAATTTTCCCATGTAATCTGTAGAGACTGTGTCAGCTTGACTTTCAGAGTAATAACATCTTTAAAAATTATTTTCATTTTTGTTCACTAAATCATTCATTTCTGGATTCTTAATTGTTTCTAACTACTAAATAGGATTATTCACAAATATTTCACTTTTGTTCATTGAAATGAATTCTTTTCTTGCTCAAAAATAAAAGTCATTTAAAAACAATACATTGTTTTCTTGCAAAACAACATACTAAGAAGATTTAAAAATTAGTTTTCAATAAGAAAGTCCTTTGTAAGAGGATACCTGATGCCACAACAGGGCACTTGACCCTCCTCTCCTACATTCTCCAGTGACTCCGGGGCCCCCCAGACCCTGGGCACAAAGACCCCAAGGAGCCTCGGATGCAGTGTTCCTGTTTCCAGCCAGCCATCCCTCTGTTTGGCACTGCAGCAGTTGGAAGGTTATTGACATGCCCTCTGGTTGCCTTCTAACCATTCTAACCACAGCCTATGTGTGCATTAAGTTTAATACCTCCATCCCAATTGCTTTCTAGAACTAACTGGACGGAAGCTGCTCCCAATCAGTGAATAGGATCCATTACCTTCTTGAGCACTTAGGCCCAAGGAGAGAAAGCCCCAATTTAGAAATGATAGGGTAGACTTTGAGCAGTACCGTGGGAAGGAAGTGTCTTCCTAGGTTGACATACTCCACAGAGAGCTACTGGGAATGAAGCAAGAAAGAAGAAAAGAATCTGAAATGTTTATTTCAGAGCTCAGTATTAAACTTACTGATCACTTTGTTATTTTCTTTAATTCTGAATATTTCTTCAATTTCTTTCATTTTGAATATTATCCCAATGAGACACAATTTGTCACAGAAATGGAGTTGAAATGATTTCATGTCAACCTTAATGGTTATTTTTAAAACTTAGATACTGGTTTTCTTAAAGACACATTTTGAAAATAATCTCTGTGCACATATACTTTGTTTTCATTCATCCAATGCCATGTATTGAGTACTTAGGGTGGCCCTGTAGCACTCTCTGAAAAAAAGCAGTATGATGTAGAGACCCTTCAAAGACCACACTTTAAATAGAGACTATTCAAAGGGTGGTCCTGGCCAAAATATGGACATTAGCAGTCTTAGCCGCATCATACACGCTGAGCTTGAATTTTACATTTAACAAATTTCCCAGACGATTTAAGTGCTGTGGGGTGACTAACTACACAGACTGGGAGAAGATCCCACTCGTGACCCAGCAAATCCCTGACTTCTGCTGTGACAATGTCACTCAGGGCTGTGGAATCAGTTTCAGAGTGAAGGAGATCCAAGCTGAGGGCTCTGTGGAGAAGACTGGTGGGCTGGCTGAGGAGCAATGTGCTTGAGGTGGCTGCAGCAGCCCTGGGCTCTGCCTTTGTGAAGTGCCTGAGTATTGCCTTTGCCAATAAGAAAGTCCTTTGTAAGAGGATACCTGATGCCACAACAGGGCACTTGACCTCCTCTCCTACATTCTCCAGTGACCCGGGGCCCCCAGACCCTGGGCACAAAGACCCCAAGGAGCCTCGGATGCAGTGTTCCTGTTTCCAGCCAGCCATCCCTCTGTTTGGCACTGCAGCAGTTGGAAGGTTATTGACATGCCCTCTGGTTGCCTTCTAACCATTCTAACCACAGCCTATGTGTGCATTAAGTTTAATACCTCCATCCCAATTGCTTTCTAGAACTAACTGGACGGAAGCTGCTCCCAATCAGTGAATAGGATCCATTACCTTCTTGAGCACTTAGGCCCAAGGAGAGAAAGCCCCAATTTAGAAATGATAGGGTAGACTTTGAGCAGTACCGTGGGAAGGAAGTGTCTTCCTAGGTTGACATACTCCACAGAGAGCTACTGGGAATGAAGCAAGAAAGAAGAAAAGAATCTGAAATGTTTATTTCAGAGCTCAGTATTAAACTTACTGATCACTTTGTTATTTTCTTTAATTCTGAATATTTCTTCAATTTCTTTCATTTTGAATATTATCCCAATGAGACACAATTTGTCACAGAAATGGAGTTGAAATGATTTCATGTCAACCTTAATGGTTATTTTTAAAACTTAGATACTGGTTTTCTTAAAGACACATTTTGAAAATAATCTCTGTGCACATATACTTTGTTTTCATTCATCCAATGCCATGTATTGAGTACTTAGGGTGGCCCTGTAGCACTCTCTGAAAAAAAGCAGTATGATGTAGAGACCCTTCAAAGACCACACTTTAAATAGAGACTATTCAAAGGGTGGTCCTGGCCAAAATATGGACATTAGCAGTCTTAGCCGCATCATACACGCTGAGCTTGAATTTTACATTTAACAAATTTCCCAGACGATTTAAGTGCTGTGGGGTGACTAACTACACAGACTGGGAGAAGATCCCACTCGTGACCCAGCAAATCCCTGACTTCTGCTGTGACAATGTCACTCAGGGCTGTGGAATCAGTTTCAGAGTGAAGGAGATCCAAGCTGAGGGCTCTGTGGAGAAGACTGGTGGGCTGGCTGAGGAGCAATGTGCTTGAGGTGGCTGCAGCAGCCCTGGGCTCTGCCTTTGTGAAGTGCCTGAGTATTGCCTTTGCCATAACGTCATACAGAAAACCCGAATGAGTTTTTGGGCTAAACAAGTAGCAGCGCCTTATTAAACATACTGAAAACCAAACACTGACCACCTAGCTTGTTCTAGGCACTGTGTTATTTACTGCATATATAGAGATGAATAATATTGTCTGCACCTCCAAGAAATACCCTAAATATTCTAAATAGTTTGTGTGTCTTCTACCCATTTTTCCTGTCATCAATCCTTATGGATGGCTTAATTCTGTGGAAGGGAAGTTCAGCTTGTTCACATGCAAGCAGTAGGTTAAGCAAATGGGGGCTATTTTACTTGGATCACATTTCATCACCATCATTTCATGAGCTTCTTAAGAGCTGCCCAAAACAGTAGTGAATAGACAAATCCAGCTATTCAAGTTAATTAAAATAAAAGAAAATAAATCAGTTATTCAGTCACACTAACCACATTTCAGATGACATTGGGCGGCTTCAGGGTGGTATGGCCGTAGATAACTAACCACATTTCAAATGCTCTAGGGGCTAGTGTGTTAGTGCAGGTATAGAATGTTTCCTTCATCACAGAATGAAGTATTTCAGAGCATGGCTTACAATACTGTCTATGGTTATAAACTGAATATGTCCCAGAATTATTACTCCTAATTTTTCATAGCAGCAAATTACTGAATATGTAAGTGTTGTTCTCAGTCATGTCTGACTCTGCAACCCCATGGACTGTAGCCAGTCAAGCTCTGCTATCCATGACTGAAACCCAGACAAGACAGATACACAGATGTGCAGATACACAGATGCATATGCAGATATAGATACAGAAGTAGATATGAATATTTATTCTATATAGGTATTAACTCCTAACATTCATTCTGAAGGAGGAAAAGGATGTCAATCAGTAATTAACAGAATCAGCCCTCTGAACTTTAAATCTGAGTTGATGACAGTTTCAGCAATTCTTTGTGGTTTTCATACTATGATTGAAATTTCCCTGGCTGCTGTACTCTTGATGGTGATTTTGTTGGAAAAGATAAAGTCTATAATTACCACATTAGCTCACAGAAGAATTAGACAGGGTATATTCTTTGTAAATGTCATTTGATATTTGCATGTGGCATTTAAATTCTTCCTAGTGTTAATGCACCACAGAGATCTTTGTATTGTTTCTGAGTTGTTTCTTTTGTTAATTTTGATTCTGCTTGCTGCAGGCATTTTAAAAGTTACTAGAAAAGTTAGACTTTAGCATTTTATAATACCATTGACATTCAGTAAGCTTAATAAAGAAATGAAAATCCAAGAACTATGTGAGGAGATTTTAATCTCTGATCTACCATTTCCTTGAATTAATTACGAAAGAAAGTAGAAGAGGCTCCCAAAATATGATCCTCAGAGTTCAAGGAGGGGGAAGAAATTTTAAAAGTACAGATGGACATAATGAATTGCATTATAAGTGGATTAAATGTCATAATGAATATACGTTTCCATGTAATCCTATCATGTTTTTTTTTTTTTCATGGTTTCTACTAGTGTGTGACCAGGATGTTAAGTTTTCATTTACAAGAGTGATTTTCCTCCCATTTGTAAGTCATTCATTTTGGCTCTTGGCACTATTCCTTAATAGTATCTTCAACAGTCAGACTTCTTAAATTTGCATTGCTATTAAAATAGGTGTATCATTTTCATGAATGAAACTCTTCATCTTGTAAATCTTATTTGACTTTGAATATTGTTAAATTACATGGATGCTCTGTTTGTTTCTATTTTATAAGCAGAATCTTGCATACAGTAATCTCTGGGCAACACTACCCTCTGAGACACCAGGGAAGCCCTTCTCTGCTTTCTAGAATCCTTATGGGGGCTCTCAGTTATGTGCCCATCTGCATAATTCATCCCCATGTTCCCTTATCACTAATAATCCAGTGTGATCTGACAGAATGCACTTCAATTTGACAACTTCTAGTGGATTTTCTTTAGAAAGTTTACTATAGTTTTAAATTTTCAAAGTTTTTATTTCAATTCAAACCAAAATTAAAGAATAGATAAGCAAATTTTTATTTCCTTAAAAGGAATACTCATAGTTGCTTCCCAGACTTGCAAAAACAGGCACTGTGAACAGCAGGGCTTGGTCCTTTTCTCAATGTATACATACATGCATACATATGTATATACATTTTTTCCCAAATATAGGATCATATATGGCATTTATAATATTGATTTTTTCAGTATTTATCCTATAATCTATTAAGCAATGATAAACTGTCGTAGAATAGCATTTGTAATGTAAATATATAATTTATTGAACTATCCATATCACTGGATATTTTTCTTGTCTCTCACATTGTGGCTTTATTATCAATAACCTTTTGATTGTTAACTCTAGTACATATTTATTTTTTATATTAGTAGAGAAATTTATGAAAATTATTAGGAATAGCCAAATTTTAGTATTCTTCTATTCTTATACAACAATCTGCCTTAATTTTTCTCATCCAGAACAGTAATTCATAACTTGTTTGACTCAGCCATGTGGATTCGCACATTGTCTCAGCATTCAGTTCCTCAGTTTTTTACCCACTTGCCAACATCTCTTCCATATATTCTTCCTCTCATCCTCTGTCTTCCTAAAACCTACTCCTATGTAATTTATTAACAGGGAGGCATAATTAAAAACAATGTTTTCCTCCCATTTGTAAGTCATTCATTTTGGCTCTTGGCACTATTCCTTAATAGTATCTTCAACAGTCAGACTTCTTAAATTTGCATTGCTATTAAAATAGGTGTATCATTTTCATGAATGAAACTCTTCATCTTGTAAATCTTATTTGACTTTGAATATTGTTAAATTACATGGATGCTCTGTTTGTTTCTATTTTATAAGCAGAATCTTGCATACAGTAATCTCTGGGCAACACTACCCTCTGAGACACCAGGGAAGCCCTTCTCTGCTTTCTAGAATCCTTATGGGGGCTCTCAGTTATGTGCCCATCTGCATAATTCATCCCCATGTTCCCTTATCACTAATAATCCAGTGTGATCTGACAGAATGCACTTCAATTTGACAACTTCTAGTGGATTTTCTTTAGAAAGTTTACTATAGTTTTAAATTTTCAAAGTTTTTATTTCAATTCAAACCAAAATTAAAGAATAGATAAGCAAATTTTTATTTCCTTAAAAGGAATACTCATAGTTGCTTCCCAGACTTGCAAAAACAGGCACTGTGAACAGCAGGGCTTGGTCCTTTTCTCAATGTATACATACATGCATACATATGTATATACATTTTTTCCCAAATATAGGATCATATATGGCATTTATAATATTGATTTTTCAGTATTTATCCTATAATCTATTAAGCAATGATAAACTGTCGTAGAATAGCATTTGTAATGTAAATATATAATTTATTGAACTATCCATATCACTGGATATTTTTCTTGTCTCTCACATTGTGGCTTTATTATCAATAACCTTTTGATTGTTAACTCTAGTACATATTTATTTTTTATATTAGTAGAGAAATTTATGAAAATTATTAGGAATAGCCAAATTTTAGTATTCTTCTATTCTTATACAACAATCTGCCTTAATTTTTCTCATCCAGAACAGTAATTCATAACTTGTTTGACTCAGCCATGTGGATTCGCACATTGTCTCAGCATTCAGTTCCTCAGTTTTTTACCCACTTGCCAACATCTCTTCCATATATTCTTCCTCTCATCCTCTGTCTTCCTAAAAACCTACTCCTATGTAATTTATTAACAGGGAGGCATAATTAAAAACAATGTTTTCCTCCCTGAAGTTATTTCCATTTTAACAAGGATAAAACCTTATATTAGTAAGACAAGACTAATGTAGGAATTGTAGGCATCCACCAGAAGATTAGAGAAGAGCCCTATAAACAAATCATACAATACATTGCTTATTCTTCCTTAAGGTTTGGGGAGTCCCTGTTACCTTCTCTGTTTACTCCTCAGTTAAGCTGCAAATATGCTTTATATACCTCAAGTTCTTAACACTTTCATTTATCAAGGTGACAAAATAGAGTTAGCACCTTCAGGCACAGATTACCCGCTGTTGCAATGCTGGAATGCCCACGAATAGGTCAAGCATAAAACAGGTGTGTGTGTGTGTGTGTGTGTGTGTGTGCGTGCGCACGCACACACACACACACACACCCTGTGTTGCTTAATTGGTTAAACAACAGGAAATGGCAGACCTTTCCAGTATTCTTGTCTAGGAAATCCCATCGACAAAGAAGCCCGGAGGGCTACAGTCCACAGGGTTGCAAACTAGTCATACATGGCTCTACGACTAAACAACGATTTTTATTTTTATTTTTTTGTGGGGGGCCACTTCCATTGGTCTTTCATCTATTTATTTTCATCCATCTTTGTTCTTTGGCCCATGTGGACCTCCCGTCACAGTGGCCTTGGTCGCTGCAGAGCACCGGCTCTGGGCTCATGCGCTCCAGAGCTCCGGCTCTGTAGTTGGACACATCAGTTCAGCTGCTCCACAGCACGAACTGATGCTGGACACAGCTGCTCCTAGGATCTTCCTAGGCCAGGGATCGAACCGGTGTCCCTTGCAGTGCAAGGCAGTGTCCTTGCCCACTGGACCACCAGGGAAGCCCTAAACAACGATTTTTAGATTGCTGACTAATTTGGTCTTGCTGCCAATCCTTGCAGTTTTGTTACAGGTGATATACAGGGGATATTCATGAACTATATTCATGGTTTATTCATATTTAGGAGAAAGAATAGTCTTACAAAATCAGGAACATATGCAATGAGTTGTAGGGGGATGAAAAACTGTGCAAATTATCCCATTATGCAAAAATATGAGCAAGACATGGTTCTGCCAACAGTTCAATAAGAAGATAACTGTTTAAATAAGTCATTCTTACAAAAGCAATAATAGAATAATATGTATGGTAGTATGACATGAACTTTGCCTGGAAAGGTCAGGGAAATCTCCTAAGAGACACTGGGTTTTAAAAAAAAAAGACATGTTACATCCAAAATTAGAGAAGAGCCCTATAAACAAATCATACAATACATTGCTTATTCTTCCTTAAGGTTTGGGGAGTCCCTGTTACCTTCTCTGTTTACTCCTCAGTTAAGCTGCAAATATGCTTTATATACCTCAAGTTCTTAACACTTTCATTTATCAAGGTGACAAAATAGAGTTAGCACCTTCAGGCACAGATTACCCGCTGTTGCAATGCTGGAATGCCCACGAATAGGTCAAGCATAAAACAGGTGTGTGTGTGTGTCTGTGTGTGGGCGACGACACACACACACACACCTGTGTTGCTTAATTGGTTAAACAACAGGAAATGGCAGACCTTTCCAGTATTCTTGTCTAGGAAATCCCATCGACAAAGAAGCCCGGAGGGCTACAGTCCACAGGGTTGCAAACTAGTCATACATGGCTCTACGACTAAACAACGATTTTTATTTTTATTTTTTTGTGGGGGGCCACTTCCATTGGTCTTTCATCTATTTATTTTCATCCATCTTTGTTCTTTGGCCCATGTGGACCTCCCGTCACAGTGGCCTTGGTCGCTGCAGAGCACCGGCTCTGGGCTCATGCGCTCCAGAGCTCCGGCTCTGTAGTTGGACACATCAGTTCAGCTGCTCCACAGCACGAACTGATGCTGGACACAGCTGCTCCTAGGATCTTCCTAGGCCAGGGATCGAACCGGTGTCCCTTGCAGTGCAAGGCAGTGTCCTTGCCCACTGGACCACCAGGGAAGCCCTAAACAACGATTTTTAGATTGCTGACTAATTTGGTCTTGCTGCCAATCCTTGCAGTTTTGTTACAGGTGATATACAGGGGATATTCATGAACTATATTCATGGTTTATTCATATTTAGGAGAAAGAATAGTCTTACAAAATCAGGAACATATGCAATGAGTTGTAGGGGGATGAAAAACTGTGCAAATTATCCCATTATGCAAAAAATATGAGCAAGACATGGTTCTGCCAACAGTTCAATAAGAAGATAACTGTTTAAATAAGTCATTCTTACAAAAGCAATAATAGAATAATATGTATGGTAGTATGACATGAACTTTGCCTGGAAAGGTCAGGGAAATCTCCTAAGAGACACTGCTTGAGCAGGGTCTTAAAGGACAAACAAAAGTTTGTTAGGTATGTGGAAAGAGAGGAAGGAACACTGTATTAATACAAAAGGCTTAAAGAATGTATCAAGTTCAATAAATGGTAGATATGATGATTCTGGAGCACAAAGTATTAGGCACATGGAAGCAGAGAATTAAATTGAATTTTCACACTGGAATTATTATAGAAGGTTTGTGTACTGTGCAAAGTTCTATTCTTTGGGTCAGTGGTTCATCATCCCAGCTTAAAGTACAGACAACCAGAACCCATCTACATGTGTTTGATGGAGTGACAGAGATGTTAGCTCACTTGTGAATGTGACAAGTTGGTGCTATCAGTGGGGCACTGAAGATGGAGACTGAAATAACCCATGAGATGTGGGACACATGAACCCAGAGGTTTGCAGAAGGCTAAGAGTCATAAATTTCTGTGGGAAGATAGCACATTAGTGTAAGTATAGGTAAAATCGTGTTTGAGTCTCAACCTAACAACATGGCAGCTACCTAGGGCAAACCTTAGGCATGTCTAACCTTGCACAAATGACTTTGAATCTCAGTTTCCTAATTTGCAAATGAAGGTGCTATGGGAGCCAAATAAGAGATAAATGAGAGTGTTTTATAAAGTATTATGTGGCTATGCAGTTTATTATTATTATTAATGATCTGTGTACATACAATGGAAATATTTTCTTTGTATGCGTGGTGCCAAAGAAAATGTCAGACTAGAATAATGAGATAGTGCAAGGCAGTGTCCTTGCCCACTGGACCACCAGGGAAGCCCTAAACAACGATTTTTAGATTGCTGACTAATTTGGTCTTGCTGCCAATCCTTGCAGTTTTGTTACAGGTGATATACAGGGGATATTCATGAACTATATTCATGGTTTATTCATATTTAGGAGAAAGAATAGTCTTACAAAATCAGGAACATATGCAATGAGTTGTAGGGGGATGAAAAACTGTGCAAATTATCCCATTATGCAAAAAATATGAGCAAGACATGGTTCTGCCAACAGTTCAATAAGAAGATAACTGTTTAAATAAGTCATTCTTACAAAAGCAATAATAGAATAATATGTATGGTAGTATGACATGAACTTTGCCTGGAAAGGTCAGGGAAATCTCCTAAGAGACACTGCTTGAGCAGGGTCTTAAAGGACAAACAAAAGTTTGTTAGGTATGTGGAAAGAGAGGAAGGAACACTGTATTAATACAAAAGGCTTAAAGAATGTATCAAGTTCAATAAATGGTAGATATGATGATTCTGGAGCACAAAGTATTAGGCACATGGAAGCAGAGAATTAAATTGAATTTTCACACTGGAATTATTATAGAAGGTTTGTGTACTGTGCAAAGTTCTATTCTTTGGGTCAGTGGTTCATCATCCCAGCTTAAAGTACAGACAACCAGAACCCATCTACATGTGTTTGATGGAGTGACAGAGATGTTAGCTCACTTGTGAATGTGACAAGTTGGTGCTATCAGTGGGGCACTGAAGATGGAGACTGAAATAACCCATGAGATGTGGGACACATGAACCCAGAGGTTTGCAGAAGGCTAAGAGTCATAAATTTCTGTGGGAAGATAGCACATTAGTGTAAGTATAGGTAAAATCGTGTTTGAGTCTCAACCTAACAACATGGCAGCTACCTAGGGCAAACCTTAGGCATGTCTAACCTTGCACAAATGACTTTGAATCTCAGTTTCCTAATTTGCAAATGAAGGTGCTATGGGAGCCAAATAAGAGATAAATGAGAGTGTTTTATAAAGTATTATGTGGCTATGCAGTTTATTATTATTATTAATGATCTGTGTACATACAATGGAAATATTTTCTTTGTATGCGTGTGGTGCCAAAGAAAATGTCAGACTAGGAATAAGTGACTTGTCTTCAAGCCACAATTTTGTTACTCTCTTAGGTGCATCACTCCTTATACTTTAACATCCATAAAGTGAAAGATGGATGAGATCAGTAGTTTTGAAACTTCCCTCAACGGAGCCTTAGCATATTTCATTGAAATATCTCAGGGGCTCCAAAGGGATGGGGTATGGGAGATTACAACAGCTGTACTTTCAGTTGACTTATGTGTTAGACTTTTCTGTAGGGCTCTTTAAAAGAAAAATTTTTAAGGTCAAAAATAGAAAAGTCTGAAAACTTCTGATTTAAATGATCTCAAAGGAACTTTACTTCTGGAACATTCTATGGTTCTACAGTATTATAAATGATCCTATCTCCAAATCATAGCCCTCCTCACAAGGTTGTGTGGAAGAATAGGAAATGTCTCCCAAAGCTGTGAGTTACATCTCTAAAGTTGTTTATTAACAGTATCCAGATACCAAGTGAGACTATACCCACATACACAGTGTCATTTAACTGAGTATTTTATTCTTTCTGTGTGAATATTACAGGACAGGGAATGAAAATACTCACACATGCAAAGTCTAGTGGCTGCCCAGACCTTGTGATAACCTGGTTTCTCTGTCTGCACTTGGGCTTCACAGTAAAGAATTTTGTGATCAACTATTAATTTCTAACATTAAGCATAGAAAGAACACAGGCACATTTATTAGTTTTTTTTTTTTTTCATTCCTTTTAGAAGCAAAAATTTGCTTCTTGTGTCACCAGTACTGCTTGATTCCAAAACATGCTTCTGATTTTATTTTTGCGTACAGGGGTTTTATGCCCGTGGGGAGGTACAACTGAATTTCACAGCTGAACTGTCTCCTGTGGCACCAAGGAGATTCTGTCCTATTAAAAGGAAACATTTTCAATAAATGTAAGAGAACTTCCTTGGCCCGCAAAAGGACATTTTAGTGGTGAAAGACTTACCCCTAAGGTCAGGAACAAGGTAATGCTGTCTAACCCCATCATTTCTATTTAACAGTGTACTGGATACTTTCACCAGTGCAATAAAGCAATAAATGTTTCTGGAAATAGCCAGAATATATAAAGAATTCTTACACTCCAGTAAAAAGAAGATAACCCAATTTAAAAGTGGGCTTAAACTTTTTAAGACATTTCAAAGAAGGTCTATAGATGTTAAATAAGCACACAAAAATATGCTTGATATCCCATCATTGGTGAAGTGCAAATAAAACTGCAATGATATAGCCTGACACATCCACTCAAGTGGATAAAATAAAGACTGTCTATGCAAAATGTTGGTGAAGGCACTGAGCACCTGGCACTCTCATACACTGCTATTGGAAACCTAAAATGATTTAACTACTTTAGAAGGTAGTTTGGCAGTATATTTAAGAAGTTAAATACATACCTACCATATTACTCAAACATTTTATTCACTCCTAGATATTTACCTAAGAAAAACAAAGGCAGATGTTGAAAACAATACCAAATGACCAACCCCAATTTTACAAAACATCTCTAAAGTTGTTTATTAACAGTATCCAGATACCAAGTGAGACTATACCCACATACACAGTGTCATTTAACTGAGTATTTTATTCTTTCTGTGTGAATATTACAGGACAGGGAATGAAAATACTCACACATGCAAAGTCTAGTGGCTGCCCAGACCTTGTGATAACCTGGTTTCTCTGTCTGCACTTGGGCTTCACAGTAAAGAATTTTGTGATCAACTATTAATTTCTAACATTAAGCATAGAAAGA
The DNA here is from genome assembly GCA_022376925.1 of Tragulus kanchil. Lineage (NCBI taxonomy): Eukaryota > Metazoa > Chordata > Mammalia > Artiodactyla > Tragulidae > Tragulus > Tragulus kanchil. Next base: position 108,737,301 of record JAIOJX010000028.1, on the reverse strand, counting down.
ACACAGGCACATTTATTAGTTTTTTTTTTTTTTCATTCCTTTTAGAAGCAAAAATTTGCTTCTTGTGTCACCAGTACTGCTTGATTCCAAAACATGCTTCTGATTTTATTTTTGCGTACAGGGGTTTTATGCCCGTGGGGAGGTACAACTGAATTTCACAGCTGAACTGTCTCCTGTGGCACCAAGGAGATTCTGTCCTATTAAAAGGAAACATTTTCAATAAATGTAAGAGAACTTCCTTGGCCCGCAAAAGGACATTTTAGTGGTGAAAGACTTACCCCTAAGGTCAGGAACAAGGTAATGCTGTCTAACCCCATCATTTCTATTTAACAGTGTACTGGATACTTTCACCAGTGCAATAAAGCAATAAATGTTTCTGGAAATAGCCAGAATATATAAAGAATTCTTACACTCCAGTAAAAAGAAGATAACCCAATTTAAAAGTGGGCTTAAACTTTTTAAGACATTTCAAAGAAGGTCTATAGATGTTAAATAAGCACACAAAAATATGCTTGATATCCCATCATTGGTGAAGTGCAAATAAAACTGCAATGATATAGCCTGACACATCCACTCAAGTGGATAAAATAAAGACTGTCTATGCAAAATGTTGGTGAAGGCACTGAGCACCTGGCACTCTCATACACTGCTATTGGAAACCTAAAATGATTTAACTACTTTAGAAGGTAGTTTGGCAGTATATTTAAGAAGTTAAATACATACCTACCATATTACTCAAACATTTTATTCACTCCTAGATATTTACCTAAGAAAAACAAAGGCAGATGTTGACACAAAGACTTTTGCATTATACTGCTAGTCCCAAATCAGAAAAAAACCCCACAACATACACATTTTTACTGTTGTATAGCCATAGAATGGAATACTTCTCAGTAATAAGAAGGTACAACTACAGATACATACAAACACAGGGATACACCTTAGAATAACTTTGTAAAGTGAAAGAAGTCAGACAAGACATAGATATTACATAATTTTATTAATAAAAATCTAGAAAGTAAAAATTAAACTATAATAATAGGTGGCAGAAAAGTGCTTGCTTTGGGAAAAGTGATGTGGATTGAATGGACCAAGGAGGGGCAGGAGGTAAAAATTATAAAGAGATATGAGAAAAAAATTTCTAGGGTAATGGATATGTTCATTATTTTAACTATTGTGATGGTTTCATGAGTCTACACATATATAAAAACTCAAAATATGATGTTTAACTGTGGAATTTGAAAGCAAAAATCACTCAGTCATCTCCAACTCTTTGCAATCCCATGGATTATAGCCCACCAGGTTCCTCTGTCCATGGGATTCTCCCAGCAAAAATACTGGAGTGGGTTGCCATGCCCTTCTCCAGGGATCTTTCCAACCCAGGGATTGAACCTGGGTCTTCTGCATTGCATGCAGATTCTCTACTGTCTGAGCCATCAGGGAAGTCCATGTGGAGTTTATTGTATGTCAATTATACCTTAATAAAGTTTTAACAGAAATTAACTACCTGCCATTTTTGATGGCCTTATTAGTCTTCTATTTTTACTTCATTTGAAAGAAACCCATGACTTGCTGTGGAACTTGAGAAAGTTATGAATGTCACGGGATTCAATATTTAGGAAGAATTGACTTCTACAATGATAAAAAAAAAAAAATCCCTTCCTTTATTTCTAATCTACAATATATGTCACATTCAAGAAGATGAAGGAAGCCCTAAACTCTGATATGTAAATTTTAATGATAAAAACAATTTTCTGGAATAAGGAAAGGTAGCAGAATTATAATTTGACATATAGACTCTAACTTTGGCTCTTTTCATACCATTTTCCACTGTGAATCCTTTTATTGATGTTTCAGTTTGTGAATCAGGAAGATTATGCCTGAACCTAGCCTGAGCTGGCCCCAGGGTGATAATCAACCAACAGGAGTGTTTCAGGTATCTGGTGCCCCTGGATCACTTGATATTTCTTTTTTAGACCTTATAAAATTAATATAAATTTGCAGTGTCCATGGTATTAAAATTGATGTGGGCTGGAAAGCCAGAATGTTTTAAAATTATGTTCCAAAAATCCTTAAATATTTACAGACAATACTTTCTGGAATGAAAGGAATTGAAAGGAATGCAAATAACTTTATTAATATATATTTTCCAATTAATAATTTAAAAAAGAAACTAGGAAATAATGTTAGCATTTATTGAATACCTACTTGGTCCAGGAACTGTGCTTAATGCTTTGCATATATCGTTTAACTCTCAAAACTATTCAATATTTTTTTAACTTAAAACAAAAAGGATGCCACTACTGAGATAAATGCCCGGTGTCACATAGCTAATGAAGTGCCAAATATTAACTATTTTCACCACAGTATTTATAGATCATGAATTTAACCTGAGTCATGTGGGTTTTTGAACATCTCATTCCATGTCTAACTTCAGAAAGGCACTAACCTTCTTCATGTTCTAGGGTTTGGGCTTTAAAAGTTAAGATAATGATTTTCTTATAAACATCATGTGGAGGGCATAAGAAATATGACACCATCATAAGGTTCTGTCATGGCACAGAAAACTTATTTGTGTTGATAGCCTCATCTTCTATAAAAGCTTCACAGATAATTTTGTAGGTATAGAATATCACTTACAGGTATATCTAAAATGTCAACCAAATTAATCCTGCTTTTTGTCTAAAGATTAACACAAAGTTGACTCAACCCTCTCATCCTTTTATGAAGCAGAAAATCCATCTCCTTTCCCCACCACTCAGCCTTCAGGGAGATATCTACGGACTGGTGTTCTCATGGAGAGCAGTAGTTATCATTTCCTACGCCATTGAACTTTCTCATAGCCAATGAATATACTTTTTGCTGTCTTAACACAAAATTGGGAGGTACAAAGACTTTTTCTTGATTCCAAAATAATGTTCATTTGCATAGATGACTCCTCTGAAACTTTAAAGCAATGGAAGGGTGGAGTGACAGCACAAAGTTACATAGAAAACATTTTTAAACAGAGTATTAGGTAATCTTTTTCTTAAAGCTCTTCCCATAGCCACGTCAGCAGCTATTATTCACCAATTCACTCTTTTGAGGCACTAGTCTTCTGCCTTGTAATTTGAGCAGTTCTCCTGACTAACACATCCATCATTTTTCTCTTCCTCACTGAAATATCCAAATTTGTGATAACTTTTCATGATGAACAGTTTGACTAATACTTTCATACATTTACTGCCGAACTATAATACCACATCCTCATCTTCCACACTAAAAGGCATTTTCCTTTTCAAAAACATTTGTCTCCAAAATTTACTGACCCCGAAATATTCAAATTTTAACAAAAAATCCATACTGAGATAAATGCCCGGTGTCACATGTAGCTTTAATGCTTTGCATATATCGTTTAACTCTCAAAACTATTCAATATTTTAACTTAAAACAAAGGATGCCACTACTGAGATAAATGCCCGGTGTCACATAGCTAATGAAGTGCCAAATATTAACTATTTTCACCACAGTATTTATAGATCATGAATTTAACCTGAGTCATGTGGGTTTTTGAACATCTCATTCCATGTCTAACTTCAGAAAGGCACTAACCTTCTTCATGTTCTAGGGTTTGGGCTTTAAAAGTTAAGATAATGATTTTCTTATAAACATCATGTGGAGGGCATAAGAAATATGACACCATCATAAGGTTCTGTCATGGCACAGAAAACTTATTTGTGTTGATAGCCTCATCTTCTATAAAAGCTTCACAGATAATTTTGTAGGTATAGAATATCACTTACAGGTATATCTAAAATGTCAACCAAATTAATCCTGCTTTTTGTCTAAAGATTAACACAAAGTTGACTCAACCCTCTCATCCTTTTATGAAGCAGAAAATCCATCTCCTTTCCCCACCACTCAGCCTTCAGGGAGATATCTACGGACTGGTGTTCTCATGGAGAGCAGTAGTTATCATTTCCTACGCCATTGAACTTTCTCATAGCCAATGAATATACTTTTTGCTGTCTTAACACAAAATTGGGAGGTACAAAGACTTTTTCTTGATTCCAAAATAATGTTCATTTGCATAGATGACTCCTCTGAAACTTTAAAGCAATGGAAGGGTGGAGTGACAGCACAAAGTTACATAGAAAACATTTTTAAACAGAGTATTAGGTAATCTTTTTCTTAAAGCTCTTCCCATAGCCACGTCAGCAGCTATTATTCACCAATTCACTCTTTTGAGGCACTAGTCTTCTGCCTTGTAATTTGAGCAGTTCTCCTGACTAACACATCCATCATTTTTCTCTTCCTCACTGAAATATCCAAATTTGTGATAACTTTTCATGATGAACAGTTTGACTAATACTTTCATACATTTACTGCCGAACTATAATACCACATCCTCATCTTCCACACTAAAAGGCATTTTCCTTTTCAAAAACATTTGTCTCCCTAAAAGAAATTCAGACACGATCCACCCATCCACTGACATACTTTTTAAAAACCTCATTTCATATTTAATGTACCAATACACTGCTACTATGTAGCTACTTGTCTATTAACCTTAATACAAACCAGAAAGCAAGTGGTTTCCATGAAGCCAAAGTCACAATTCAGGCAACTCATTTATAAAAATAAAATTGTATAAGAAGTAACAATAGTGATCAAAATGGTAAGAAAAACATTCAAAGAGTTTGTCTTACAGCTACTTGTAAATCAGTGAAACTGTAACACTCCCTCACACGATATACAAAAATAAACTCTGTGGGGCCCTGAAGGAAAGAGGGCCTTTACAAGCATCAGGAAGCTTAAGCACATATTTGCAGTTTGGTGTTAAAAGGATGCCTACAGGAAGAGACAGGGCATGATCTAAGGTCCATTGTCAAAACTTCTGATTGATCCCCCTGGTTTCCACGCTCTGGGCAGTGTAGGCTCACTGTGAGTTCCTATTGCAATGTAGATACGTGATTTCTGGATCTTTAGCTTGATTGGTGTAATTATAGGAAGTTCCTTGCAAAACCCCCTTCGTTTGCCTATAAAAACTGTTAGTTTACTCTAATAAAGTGGAACCACTCTGACGGAACCCCTGTCACGTCTGATTGTCCCCTGCACGAGCCAGGGGGCTGGGGGGCGGGCAGTCAAGATTTAAATGCCTTTCTCTGAGATCTCCCGGTTCCAATCCCGCTGCCTTCCCTTTCTGCGGAAGGTCCCCGCAAAACTCAACATGGTTGAATGACCTAAATATAAAACATGATACCACGAAACTCCTAGAATAGAATACAGGCAAAGCATTCTAGGACATAAATCATAGCCACATTTAATTTGATAAATCTCCCAAGGAAAATAAAATAAAAGCAAAAATAAATGAATGGGACTTGATCAAACTTAAACCCTTTTGCACAGCAAAAGAAACCATCAGCAAAATGAAAAGACAACCTACAGAATGAGAGAAAAATAATTGAAAACGATGGTGACTGACAAGGGGTTAATAGCTAAAATATACAAGCAGCTCATACAACTTAATATCAGAAAGCAAACTGCCCAATCAAAAAATGGTCAGAAAACCTAAATAGACATATTTCCAAAGAAGATATACAGATGGCCAAGAGGCATTTGAAAAAATGTATAATATGGCTAAATGTTAGAAAAATGCAAATCAAAACCACAATGAGGTATCACCTCACATCTGTCAGAATGGCTATCATCAAAAGTCTGCAAACAGTAATGCCAAAGGTTTGGGAAAAACAGAACCTTTCTACATTGTTAGTGGGAAATAAAATTGGTGCAGCCACTATGGAAAGCAGTATGGAAGTTTCTTAAAAAAACTGAAAACATGATCTAGCAATTCCACTCCTGGGCATATATCCAGAGAAACCTAATTCAAAAAGATATTAATACATGTTCCCCAATATTCATGGAAGCACTATTTGTAATAGCAAAGACATAGAAACAAGTGTCCATCAACAGATGATTGGTTTAAGAAGATGTGGTTAATATAGACAATGAAATACTATCCATCCATGAAAAAGAATGAAATATTGCCATTTACAGCAATATAGATAGACCTAGAGATTATCAGACTAAATGAGGTAAATTAGAGAAAGGCAAATATTATATGGTATTACTTAAATGTGATCTAAAATATGATATAAATAAATACATATACAAAACAGAAATAGATTCATAGACACACTAAAAATGAACTTATGGCTACCAAAGGGGGAAGAGAAGAAGGAGACTGATAAATTTGGAGTATGGGATTAACCAATATGAAGTGCTATACATAAAACAGATAAGTAACAAGGATATGCTGTATAGCACAGGGGACTATATTCAATATCTTGTAATGCCCTACACTGCAAAATAACCTGGAGAAAAAAAAAATACATGTAACTGAGTTACTTTTCAGTATAGATGAAACTGATACAACATTGTAAATCAATTATACTTCAATCAAAAAATGAGTTTGTCTTAAATGCAAAACAAAAGAACTTTCAAAAGCCAAGGTTTCCTTAGTAACCTTTTTTTAAGGGTCCATTTTTTTTAAAAAATCCATTTTTTAAAAAAATGACTTGTAATTAAGGATTATGAGGACAGTTCTGGATATGACATGGTCTCAGATATGACTATAATACATTAATGAATTAATTTATTATGTGATGAATGATTAGAAAATAGCAATTATGATAAAATAAGATACACACAAAGATAAGCCAAATTTGCTTAACAAATAGGAAAGAAAAGAAAGAAACAGACATTACTTTAGGAAAAGGCCAAAAAAATAAATTCAATGGTTCCCCAATGTCAGAATGGCTATCATCAAAAGTCTGCAAACAGTAATGCCAAAGGTTTGGGAAAAACAGAACCTTTCTATTGTGTGAAATAAAATTGGTGCAGCCACTATGAACAGTATGGAAGTTTCTTAAAAAAACTGAAAACATGATCTAGCAATTCCACTCCTGGGCATATATCCAGAGAAACCTAATTCAAAAAGATATTAATACATGTTCCCCAATATTCATGGAAGCACTATTTGTAATAGCAAAGACATAGAAACAAGTGTCCATCAACAGATGATTGGTTTAAGAAGATGTGGTTAATATAGACAATGAAATACTATCCATCCATGAAAAAGAATGAAATATTGCCATTTACAGCAATATAGATAGACCTAGAGATTATCAGACTAAATGAGGTAAATTAGAGAAAGGCAAATATTATATGGTATTACTTAAATGTGATCTAAAATATGATATAAATAAATACATATACAAAACAGAAATAGATTCATAGACACACTAAAATGAACTTATGGCTACCAAAGGGGGAAGAGAAGAAGGAGACTGATAAATTTGGAGTATGGGATTAACCAATATGAAGTGCTATACATAAAACAGATAAGTAACAAGGATATGCTGTATAGCACAGGGGACTATATTCAATATCTTGTAATGCCCTACACTGCAAAATAACCTGGAGAAAAAAATACATGTAACTGAGTTACTTTTCAGTATAGATGAAACTGATACAACATTGTAAATCAATTATACTTCAATCAAAAAATGAGTTTGTCTTAAATGCAAAACAAAAGAACTTTCAAAAGCCAAGGTTTCCTTAGTAACCTTTTTTTAAGGGTCCATTTTTTTTAAAAAATCCATTTTTTAAAAAAATGACTTGTAATTAAGGATTATGAGGACAGTTCTGGATATGACATGGTCTCAGATATGACTATAATACATTAATGAATTAATTTATTATGTGATGAATGATTAGAAAATAGCAATTATGATAAAATAAGATACACACAAAGATAAGCCAAATTTGCTTAACAAATAGGAAAGAAAAGAAAGAAACAGACATTACTTTAGGAAAAAGGCCAAAAAATAAAAAATAAAAAGCCAGCATTGGAATAGAAAAGTTTAGAATTTTCTTCTTAACCAGTAACTAGTAGAGGCCGTATGAAATTTTAATTCTAATAATTAAAACTCATGGCTAATTTTAAATCCAATACCACCCATCTAGAATGTAAAATAAATTCTGCAAAAGATAAAAAGAAGTTGGGATAGTTACAAATTTGAGCACATTTTACTAAATGTGAATAAACAGATTATTAACATCCTACTTTCTATAGTAAACTCTTTAAGAAGGAGACACACCAACCTAGACTTTAAAGGATGAAGAATATTTACTAGATTTAGAGTCATGGTACTCCAAGTGCAGGAAGCACAAAAACCAAGGCACAAATGTGCCAGTTACTTTTTATTCCATCAGAAAGACACTAAGATCATATGAATGTGTAGGATGTAGCTCCTGGAATGAAAAGTGGAAAGGTCACTACCCCAGTGAAATGAGTAACAGAATGATTAATTTAAAATAAGTATTGATATTTCCTTGGAGTACATGTGGAGTGGATAAAAAGACTTGAATTTTTTCTTTTTCTTTTTTTTTAAGAAGTTAGAAGGGTTTGCAGAAGGGAATTCATCACTGAGGCAAGTTATTAACAAAAAACATACATTTAACTTAAATTTACAGGTTAGTCTTATGGTGTGACCAATATCGTTATCTAGTACAAATGTCCAGAAGACTTTTATCTATGTATTTATATTAGTATTTATTATTTCTTTATTATATGTATGTTATCTTACCTTTCAAGAAAACCCAAACACCCGAAACATTTAAATTTTATATGCAAGGAAGTAAATAACTTACTCAAGCAGTCCAGGGTGCTTGCAAAGGAAAAAAATATATTCACCATGTCCTCCAAATCTAAGGCTGTTTTTACATTCTCCACCAAAGATTTTAACTAACCACAGACTGAGAACCAACCAAAGAAGCTAGAATCACTCCAGGGAATTTTAAAAAATGACTTTTAATTGAGGACAGTTCTGGATATGACATGGTCTCAGATATGACTATAATACATTAATGAATTAATTTATTATGTGATGAATGATTAGAAAATAGCAATTATGATAAAATAAGATACACACAAAGATAAGCCAAATTTGCTTAACAAATAGGAAAGAAAAGAAAGAAACAGACATTACTTTAGGAAAAGGCCAAAAAATAAAAAATAAAAAGCCAGCATTGGAATAGAAAAGTTTAGAATTTTCTTCTTAACCAGTAACTAGTAGAGGCCGTATGAAATTTTAATTCTAATAATTAAAACTCATGGCTAATTTTAAATCCAATACCACCCATCTAGAATGTAAAATAAATTCTGCAAAAGATAAAAAGAAGTTGGGATAGTTACAAATTTGAGCACATTTTACTAAATGTGAATAAACAGATTATTAACATCCTACTTTCTATAGTAAACTCTTTAAGAAGGAGACACACCAACCTAGACTTTAAAGGATGAAGAATATTTACTAGATTTAGAGTCATGGTACTCCAAGTGCAGGAAGCACAAAAACCAAGGCACAAATGTGCCAGTTACTTTTTATTCCATCAGAAAGACACTAAGATCATATGAATGTGTAGGATGTAGCTCCTGGAATGAAAAGTGGAAAGGTCACTACCCCAGTGAAATGAGTAACAGAATGATTAATTTAAAATAAGTATTGATATTTCCTTGGAGTACATGTGGAGTGGATAAAAAGACTTGAATTTTTTCTTTTTTTTTTAAGAAGTTAGAAGGGTTTGCAGAAGGGAATTCATCACTGAGGCAAGTTATTAACAAAAAACATACATTTAACTTAAATTTACAGGTTAGTCTTATGGTGTGACCAATATCGTTATCTAGTACAAATGTCCAGAAGACTTTTATCTATGTATTTATATTAGTATTTATTATTTCTTTATTATATGTATGTTATCTTACCTTTCAAGAAAACCCAAACACCCGAAACATTTAAATTTTATATGCAAGGAAGTAAATAACTTACTCAAGCAGTCCAGGGTGCTTGCAAAGGAAAAAAATATATTCACCATGTCCTCCAAATCTAAGGCTGTTTTTACATTCTCCACCAAAGATTTTAACTAACCACAGACTGAGAACCAACCAAAGAAGCTAGAATCACTCCAGGGAATTTTATCTTTAGCAACTCACCTGGGTCACTAGTCTCTGTCCCTCTACCATAGTTTAACATAATATGCTTATGTTTGAATATTGAAGTTTTCCAAATAATAGTTTTCTTTGAATGATCTAGCCGCAAGATATTAATCAACATATTAGCAGTTCATTGTGTTTAATTTAGACCTCATCAGTGCCTCATGTCAATCCTAACAAGACACAAAACAATATATTCTAAAAAGTGCTGGGTTCTGCCATCTGATATTTTAAGAGTGCATTCATTTCTTTCAAGAGTTCAAAAGTTGCCCTTTCTCTGGTTTAACCTCTGTCTCAAGTTTTTAAGATGACAATCATCTGTTTGCCATTTTTTTTACAGTTTCTGCATATTTTGCTTTCATTAGTTTATCCTTCCTAGCAATTACATGTGGTGATCAAAATATTTAATATGAAACTTTCCTGTTCTGTTTTCAAGATGGTATAAAGTGTGTTCAAAAATATTTTTTTGAATCCTTATAGACAATGTTATTAACTTTGTACATGAAAAAGGTATAAAGGATTTAGCAAATTTGCTCTTGTTACCATAATAAAAATTTTAAAGTAAACTTTAAAACAAATAAAACAATTTTTTAAAACACACCCAAATGAAAAGAACTGAGCTAAGAATATGATATAAAAATAGAAACTTGATGACCGGCAAAGAGTTACATAGCAAGCTCAGAAAAATCAAGGCCCAATTTGGCAAATGAAATAAAACCTGTAGGGCAATTAAATCTTTCACAGGTGAATTGCCCCAACCATCACTCTCCCCTTTTATCCCTCGTTCTTAGTCTGGAAAGAAATAATAATGCAAATTCTGGAGAGATTCTTACACATTATGAAAACTGACTAATCAATTTTCTAAAAGCTACAGAATTTTAATTACCACCATATCTTAAAAGGATTTGGAATCCCATTGATTCAAATTTTGTCTAAATGCCATTTGTATGTGGCAAAACAAACCAGACAATTTTCTGTCTTTCTGAATTACACATTTAAGTTTTTATACCAGAAACATATATCCTAATACCCTACTGCCCTAATCCCCTAGCATAGCGGCGCCAACAGCATTTTTCATGAAGTACACAGACTACTCCTTACCCAACAACTGTTTTGCAGACTTTCTCCTCAAATTTGGGCAAATTTTATCTTTAGCAACTCACCTGGGTCACTAGTCTCTGTCCCTCTACCATAGTTTAACATAATATGCTTATGTTTGAATATTGAAGTTTTCCAAATAATAGTTTTCTTTGAATGATCTAGCCGCAAGATATTAATCAACATATTAGCAGTTCATTGTGTTTAATTTAGACCTCATCAGTGCCTCATGTCAATCCTAACAAGACACAAAACAATATATTCTAAAAAGTGCTGGGTTCTGCCATCTGATATTTTAAGAGTGCATTCATTTCTTTCAAGAGTTCAAAAGTTGCCCTTTCTCTGGTTTAACCTCTGTCTCAAGTTTTTAAGATGACAATCATCTGTTTGCCATTTTTTTTACAGTTTCTGCATATTTTGCTTTCATTAGTTTATCCTTCCTAGCAATTACATGTGGTGATCAAAATATTTAATATGAAACTTTCCTGTTCTGTTTTCAAGATGGTATAAAGTGTGTTCAAAAATATTTTTTTGAATCCTTATAGACAATGTTATTAACTTTGTACATGAAAAAGGTATAAAGGATTTAGCAAATTTGCTCTTGTTACCATAATAAAAATTTTAAAGTAAACTTTAAAACAAATAAAACAATTTTTTAAAACACACCCAAATGAAAAGAACTGAGCTAAGAATATGATATAAAAATAGAAACTTGATGACCGGCAAAGAGTTACATAGCAAGCTCAGAAAAATCAAGGCCCAATTTGGCAAATGAAATAAAACCTGTAGGGCAATTAAATCTTTCACAGGTGAATTGCCCCAACCATCACTCTCCCCTTTTATCCCTCGTTCTTAGTCTGGAAAGAAATAATAATGCAAATTCTGGAGAGATTCTTACACATTATGAAAACTGACTAATCAATTTTCTAAAAGCTACAGAATTTTAATTACCACCATATCTTAAAAGGATTTGGAATCCCATTGATTCAAATTTTGTCTAAATGCCATTTGTATGTGGCAAAACAAACCAGACAATTTTCTGTCTTTCTGAATTACACATTTAAGTTTTTATACCAGAAACATATATCCTAATACCCTACTGCCCTAATCCCCTAGCATAGCGGCGCCAACAGCATTTTTCATGAAGTACACAGACTACTCCTTACCCAACAACTGTTTTGCAGACTTTCTCCTCAAATTTGGCTCCTGGATGACCAGAGTACCTACCTGAACAGACATATCCTATATCTTCAGATGAAGGAGATAACTAACATCTATAGAGAGCAATATGAATATATGACAGAAATTGAGAAGGAAAATCAAACCCTTTTTTTTTGTAAGCAGGACTAGAAAAAGTTGCGTGTGCTTACCTGATGGCAGTAAAGCTGATATGAACTGCACCTGACTTCAGAATGGCAGCTCCTCCTATTATTTGACAGTGTCAGCCCTTCAGAGAGTCTCTGGCTTTGTGCTGTGAACATTTGCTCCCTGCAAAGATGGTTGATTGGATAGTTGGACTTTGTGAAGGTTGGGTGAATCTAACAAATATTTTTCCCCATATAAGTTGCATGCACTTGAAACTGAAATGAGACATAATTAAGAGGAGTCTTTTCTGCCTATTTACCCTTTGTATCATTTACCAGATGCAGATGTCTTAGAAAGATGCAATCTAATTGTTAAAGTCATTTTAGATGCTTGAGTAAGTCCTGAGTGAACATGAAGGTTGGATGAGTCAACTAAAATTTTAGGCTCGGCCAGACTTACTTTGGAGCTAGAACTTGCAGCTGGCAACTGGGCAGTGATTCAAGAGGTAGCTGATGTAAAAAGAAAGCAAAAAAAAAAAAAAAAAAATTATATGCTTATAATCATTCCTAACCTCTTTAAAAACACCCCTAATTTCTCTTGTGGTGGTTTCTTTTTCCATCCAAATGGTTTCTGGACTGATTCTAAACTGATTCTATTAGGACACCAGTGTGGAGAGAATAAAGGACAAGGTAGGTGAGGAGCAGAGGGATTTTTATATGAGCTGCAATCAGTCACTGGTGCGCTGGCTGAAAACACCAGAAAAAATGAAAATGTTGGAAAGAAGTAAAAGCAAATTTAAGAAGAGAAACTGGAATGCTCACGTCTAAAGGTAGTAACTAGATGAAGGAGAAACAGAAATTAATGTGCATTTTAATGCATAATGGTGAGAACCTGGTAGAAAAAGAGGGGGAGGAGATGGGACGGAATGTGGAGGAAGAAAGGAAGAGATGGAGAAATGTATGAACTTCATTACTTCATTAGAGCTAGGTCCTCAACTTAAGTTCAGTTTTCCTATCATAAGATTACTCCAACATCTCAGTAACTCACAACAATACCATTTTTTCCTTTCAAACTACATGTCTGTTATAGGACAATTGCTGCAACCACAAAACCAGTCCCCAAACAGCCCTTTCTTATTTTCTAACAATATATGTACAGCTGTTATACCTGCTGTTATACCTGAAACTATCACAACATTACCAATCATCTATGCTCCAATATAAAATAAAAAGTATTTTAAAAGAAGACATTGAGTTATTTTTCAGAGACAACAGGACAAAACCTGAAGCGTATTCAGAGGAGAAGGTCTTGACCTGAAACAACACCCAGAACCAAAACTTCTCCCCCACAAAGGCCCACATGTGAACTGGAATCTGAAAGCTGGAACACTTTCAGGAGTGGAAGGCCCAGACCAAAGTCCTTTTAGCATGTTTTACCATGAATGGCCAAATTCCAAAGTTTTGCCAGCACTTTAGAATCATAACCCTCCTCCTCTAACTTACAATAGTTTGACTGAGCCCCAGTTTGATAAAATTGAACCAGACCTTCTATCTCATTGCTGGCTGACCTTCACAATAATGTTTCTTTTCTCAAAAGCCAACTTTTGGCCAGCGTCAAAATACTAGCTTCTATATGCATCAGGCGGCATGCCCTTTGCTTGGTAGAGAAAGGAGAGGAGGGCAGGATCTAATGACTAGATAAATGAAGAGTGGGGACAGCTGTTGGGATGCAATAAAAATTAGCTGGAATCAGCTGAAACCAAGATGACTAACAGAATGGTCAGGTGATTGATCTTTAGCTCATTATACCCTAATTGTAATACTGAAAATTCACTCCTCCTTGCCCCATGACTGTTCTGAGCATGCATGCATGCTCAGTTGTGTCTGATTCTTTGCAACCCTTAGGTCTTTAGCCCCCAGGCTCTCTGTCCATGGATTTTCTCCAGGCAAACGTACTGGAGTGAGTTGCCATTCCCTTCTCCATAGGATCTTCCCAACCCAGAGATCAAAGCTGCTTCTCCTGAGTCACCTGCACTGGCAGGCAGATTCTTTACTACTGAGCCACCTGAGAAGACATGACAGTTCTGAGATAAACCTTAAAAGGCCAAAACGTGGGTAGTGGCTCAATTCCTGGGAAACCCCCACCCTTCCTCAAAATAGTAAGAATATTCCTCTCACTTGTTAGCATATGACATTATTCAGCCCATAAAAACCAACAATCCTCTGCCCTGGGGCTACCCTCACTTTCTGAGATAGTCTGTGCTCTGCCTATGGACTGTATATATCTCTAAATAAACTTGCCTTTGCTTTTCTTTGGCTCCCTCTTGAATTCTTTCCTGCATTGTGCCAAGGACCCTCATTGGCACTCTGCCCTAAGAACTTCTGCGGGCCCCAGGACATGGCATTTCCTTCTTCTGTCACAGTAACACTGCTGCTGGGATTTTTATTAGGATTACCTGAAACAACACCCAGAACCAAAACTTCTCCCCCACAAAGGCCCACATGTGAACTGGAATCTGAAAGCTGGAACACTTTCAGGAGTGGAAGGCCCAGACCAAAGTCCTTTTAGCATGTTTTACCATGAATGGCCAAATTCCAAAGTTTTGCCAGCACTTTAGAATCATAACCCTCCTCCTCTAACTTACAATAGTTTGACTGAGCCCCAGTTTGATAAAATTGAACCAGACCTTCTATCTCATTGCTGGCTGACCTTCACAATAATGTTTCTTTTCTCAAAAGCCAACTTTTGGCCAGCGTCAAAATACTAGCTTCTATATGCATCAGGCGGCATGCCCTTTGCTTGGTAGAGAAAGGAGAGGGAGGGGCAGGATCTAATGACTAGATAAATGAAGAGTGGGCACAGCTGTTGGGATGCAATAAAAATTAGCTGGAATCAGCTGAAACCAAGATGACTAACAGAATGGTCAGGTGATTGATCTTTAGCTCATTATACCCTAATTGTAATACTGAAAATTCACTCCTCCTTGCCCCATGACTGTTCTGAGCATGCATGCATGCTCAGTTGTGTCTGATTCTTTGCAACCCTTAGGTCTTTAGCCCCCAGGCTCTCTGTCCATGGATTTTCTCCAGGCAAACGTACTGGAGTGAGTTGCCATTCCCTTCTCCATAGGATCTTCCCAACCCAGAGATCAAAGCTGCTTCTCCTGAGTCACCTGCACTGGCAGGCAGATTCTTTACTACTGAGCCACCTGAGAAGACATGACAGTTCTGAGATAAACCTTAAAAGGCCAAAACGTGGGTAGTGGCTCAATTCCTGGGAAACCCCCACCCTTCCTCAAAATAGTAAGAATATTCCTCTCACTTGTTAGCATATGACATTATTCAGCCCATAAAAACCAACAATCCTCTGCCCTGGGGCTACCCTCACTTTCTGAGATAGTCTGTGCTCTGCCTATGGACTGTATATATCTCTAAATAAACTTGCCTTTGCTTTTCTTTGGCTCCCTCTTGAATTCTTTCCTGCATTGTGCCAAGGACCCTCATTGGCACTCTGCCCTAAGAACTTCTGCGGGCCCCAGGACATGGCATTTCCTTCTTCTGTCACAGTAACACTGCTGCTGGGCAGTTCCTTGTGTTCACTTAGGATTCAGGCTGATAGACTGAGAGGCCTTAATGAAGGCTTCAGAGGGAAAACAGCATGACAAAATCACAAGACAGAAGCTCAAAAGGGCACACTTCATCTCTGTTCACACTTCAATTGTCAAAGCAAGTCAAAGGGCCAAGCCTGACATCAATAGGGTGGGAGTGAATATTTTGAAAATATAGAATCATCAAATAATATATAATAACTAAAAATCTTTATAAAGGAAGATTCCATTTCTTCTTTCTTGGGAGTACTGGTCAAGGCATTTTCTGGGATAACCTTCAGTTTAGGTTTTTCTGATGTTTTTGCTACTAATTAGATTGGGGTTTGGGGAAAGAAGACCACAGAGGCAAAGTGCCATTCTCAGCACTGAATATCCAGGGTAGGGACTATCAGCATGACCCATAACTGCTGATGTCAACCATGAGGGAGGGCTTGTCAGATTTTCCACTCTAAAGCTTGTTTTTCTGTACTGTATTGTTTAGAAGGAAGTCATTATGCACTGACCACCCTTAAGGAGTAGAGAATTTTGTTCTACCTTTGGAGGGTATTTCCCTCTTTTTACTTGCTTTTGTCTGGGGCTCCCAAGTGGTGCAGTGGTAAAGATTTAACCTGTCAATGCAGAAGATGCAGAGATATGGGTTGGAAGAGGAAATGGCAACCCACTTCAGTATTCTTGCCTGCAGAATCCCGTGAACAGAGAAGCCTGGTGGTTATAGTCCATGATAGAAACACAGATAATAATTCCTTAACTTGCTATTCACTAGCATTGGTACAGGAAAATTATGCTCCTTGATGTTTATAACACTATTCAACTATTGTCTTAATACGGCCTAATTATTCATCTTTCTATACACTCTGACTCCATTCTAATCTCTTAGGTATTTTTCAAAATCAAAATGAAGGTCTCAGAGTGCTGTGAGCGGAGAGTACAGGATGAAAATGATTTCATGTGCCCTTCTTATGGCTTCTAAGCAGTGTGGTGTTTTTCTTTTTCTTTTTTTCTTTTAAGAGAATTATAATTCCAGATCTGACTAATAAAGAGAAGCCATGTTTCTGTCACAGAAATAACTTTTGTACAAATGGGAAACTGTCACTAAAGCTGAGAAGCAGAGTGTGTGGTTTTTCCTTCTTACCATGGTGATACAATTTAGTGTTGACATTTTAAAGTATGTGTCAGGTCCCATATCTAGTTTTCTTTTAAAGTGTCATTGACAATGCAATTCAAAGACAGAAATGACCATGTAACAGTATATTGTGTTTTGTGAACTAGGATCAAATCTCTCTTCTGACAAAAAAAATTAAGTTACAGAGAATATATAAAGATAAAGCAGAGTGTGTGGACATTCTCTGTATTTCACATGAAGATGGAATTCTCTATCCATTTTTATACACACAACAGAGAACACTTGGTCCCTGAGCTACATACACATGCTAGTCATTTAATTGTAATCATACGCTACTCCAGAATGTGCTTAGCTTCAAAATTCTCAGGTGCAACAACTTCTAAGTTGACTAAGCTCTTGGCTGGCAATCAGGAACTCAAGTTATTCACCTCTGTTTCTCATATTATAGAGACATTTATATTTTCAGAGGTAATTTTCTCCTTCAATTGCTGAGATGATCTGGACTTTCTGAGGCTGTTATGTGAGCCCTACACAATGAGTTTTTAGCATAAAGATTGTTCTGTTTACCATTGTGTTCCAGAACACAGTACATTCTAGAACACTGTATACACTTAATAAATGTTTGTTAAGAGAATTAAATAAGTGTTTTCAAGAGACAAGCACTGTGTTAATTTAAGATAGGCATAAAGTACACAACTACTTCTAAAATGAAAGGCTATGTTCAAAGTCTAAGATCATTAATTTCTTTAAGCTAAGAATTAAATTTATTTTATGAAAGCAAGTATAATAAAGTCTATCATATAAGGTATGGCACCAACTTAAAAAAAATTCTTTAAAAGAACTTCAGGGTGATCATTTAATCTCTTAGGTTTTCAATCAAAATGAAGGTCTCGAGTCTGTGAGCGGAGGGTACAGGATGAAAATGATTTCATGTGCCCTTCTTATGGCTTCTAAGCAGTGTGGTGTTTTTCTTTTCTTTTTTCTTTTAAGAGAATTATAATTCCAGATCTGACTAATAAAGAGAAGCCATGTTTCTGTCACAGAAATAACTTTTGTACAAATGGGAAACTGTCACTAAAGCTGAGAAGCAGAGTGTGTGGTTTTTCCTTCTTACCATGGTGATACAATTTAGTGTTGACATTTTAAAGTATGTGTCAGGTCCCATATCTAGTTTTCTTTTAAAGTGTCATTGACAATGCAATTCAAAGACAGAAATGACCATGTAACAGTATATTGTGTTTTGTGAACTAGGATCAAATCTCTCTTCTGACAAAAAAAATTAAGTTACAGAGAATATATAAAGATAAAGCAGAGTGTGTGGACATTCTCTGTATTTCACATGAAGATGGAATTCTCTATCCATTTTTATACACACAACAGAGAACACTTGGTCCCTGAGCTACATACACATGCTAGTCATTTAATTGTAATCATACGCTACTCCAGAATGTGCTTAGCTTCAAAATTCTCAGGTGCAACAACTTCTAAGTTGACTAAGCTCTTGGCTGGCAATCAGGAACTCAAGTTATTCACCTCTGTTTCTCATATTATAGAGACATTTATATTTTCAGAGGTAATTTTCTCCTTCAATTGCTGAGATGATCTGGACTTTCTGAGGCTGTTATGTGAGCCCTACACAATGATTTTTTAGCATAAAGATTGTTCTGTTTACCATTGTGTTCCAGAACACAGTACATTCTAGAACACTGTATACACTTAATAAATGTTTGTTAAGAGAATTAAATAAGTGTTTTCAAGAGACAAGCACTGTGTTAATTTAAGATAGGCATAAAGTACACAACTACTTCTAAAATGAAAGGCTATGTTCAAAGTCTAAGATCATTAATTTCTTTAAGCTAAGAATTAAATTTATTTTTATGAAAGCAAGTATAATAAAGTCTATCATATAAGGTATGATGGCACATTTTCTTCCAAATATCCTGATTAAAGACCAAAACCCCAAGGATGAATACTGATGACTGACTTCTATGCCATACCTTCAGGAAGTCACTAAACTTTCAACCATTAGGCAGCTATTCATATGAAAAGAATCTAATTTTTCTTTTGACAAGTCAATTAAATTATGTTTTCTTTATACTAAATAACAAATTGCTTGAAGAATAATAAAACTGATAAAACTATGCTTAGAGTTTCTCTCCTCTACTGCTATTGTGAGACTATTTTGATACAAATTTTCTGCAAAATAATCTGGGAATATATACAAAGAGGCTTTAAAGAGGTCATAGACTTCTTTAAACAACTCTACTTCTGGAAGTTTGTGTAAAATAAATCATCAGAGGTTTTGTAAGAGATTAATGTTTGAGGATATAAGGAAGTTAGTTACATAATAATATTGATCATGAACAAGCATCTTATTTAATCTAATTGTGCTCTAATTATGTGGACAATATTTATTTTTCAATTCATTGTGTGGTGCTAGGGGTAAGGAATTCGCCTGCCAGTGCCAGAGACACAGAGATGCAGATTCGATCCCTGGGTTGGGAAGATTCCCCTGGAGAAAATGGCAACCCATTCCAATATTCTTGCATAGGAAATTCCATGGGCAGAGGAGCCCAGCTGGCTACAGTCCATGGGGCTGCAAAGTCAGACAGGATTGACTGTATGTATACATAATTTTTATGACATTTGCACATGACCATATTTGCCAAATTGTCATATGAGACTTGTGAAAGAAAAAATGTCTGTATATGTTCTGCTTTAGTTCTGGTGAAGGTTCTTGAATTATTTCTGAGTTAGTTTCCTCCCCTCCTTTTTTTCTGTTCTCTGCGTCTAGATTTCATGGACCGGCCTTGGTAATTTTCCTCTTCTTTCCCTTCCTATCTTCCATACTTAACCTTTTTGCTTCACTTTCTATAAGCTTTCCTCAACTTTATCATTAAAAATTTCTATTGAATTTTTTTTTTCTGCTATTATATTTTAACATTCAAGAGCTCTTCTTTGTGACCTTTGAATGTACTTCTTTAAAATATTCTGTTCCCTCCCCCTTGGTTTATCATCTCACAACTCTCTCATATATTCATATTCATATCAATCAGAATATTTTGAGTGTTTAAAAAATGTCTTATTCAACTTGCCATTTTTATTTTCACTTCTATTTTGTCTGTGTATTAGCTGGTGGCCAAATTTCTATCTGTATTAGAAATTTGACTGGAAGCTTTATACAGGTGAGTGGAGCTTGTTAAATGGGCATCTGTGTAGTAAAATGGTTGGGCTGTTTGTTAGGGAATCTTGATATCAGGATCTTTAAGTTTAGGTTAGTTTGATTCCTAAGAGATAAGTGTTCCAGTCTCCTGCCTGAAAGGGAAAAGTCTGGCTGCCAGTATTTGAAAGAGAGCTTTCATGTACACATGGGATCTAATTCCCCTGCTTTTGACATAGGACCAACACCCTTAAATGCACTGGTATATCCCATTGGAGGGGCCTCCGTTTTACTCTTTCCTTGGATTAAACCTCTAATATCCTTCTGACGAAGGAGGGAAAGAGAAGAAGGTGCTTCCATGTGTGAAGCAGGATTCCAGACCTGGAGCTTCAAGACTGTCAACCATTTCTTCAGTTTTCAACCCCATCTTCTCTGGCACTTTTTGATGTTTCTGTTGCATTCTGAGGTCAGTTACAAAAGGCAGAATAAGTTGCTTTTCAAATTTTCTCACTGTCAGTTCAGAATTCAGATTTCTTGGATTTATTCCATCAATTATATTGGTCAGTTTGCTTTTTACTGCTCTAATACTCTTAGTTTCAGTGTTTAAAAAACTTTTCAACTCCCCCCTCCCACTTCAGTCATTTTAGTAAGGTCTGAGGCGTTGCCCGAGGGAAAAAATGTGTGTGGTTGTGGGTATGGGGTGGTAGTGGGAGCAGTAAACCTGCCATTCCTAAATAGTACTGTTCAAGAGCTTTAAGCCTGATATTCCTCATATGTAAAAATAAGATAATAATATTCATCTCAGCATTGATATAAAGATTAAATGATACTAAATGAAATAAATGAACATAAAATGTTTGGAATGATGTCTTTCATCTAAGTTAAGTCATTATTAGTACATACTGACATAGTATCTTAAAAAGAGAAACATTCAAATTGTTAAAAATATGTTTAGAGAAAAGATACAGAGAAGAGTTTTGAAATCCATTTGGAGGAAAAATAGATCTCCCTGCAACTGGAGATGCCTCTGGCACCTATTCTTTCTGTCCCCCACTCTCTTCCCGGATACAGAATCGTCCAGTTTCTCACTTCTGTTCCAATCTGGGTACATCTTCCATTTCCTATTTTTCCCTCCAGAAAAACTTTCTTTTGTTCCTTAATATATCCACTGCTGAAATGGCCTCGAGCTCCAGAACATACTCCTGTATGCCTGATTCATGTTTTTGTTCCTAAAGTCCATTTTCTCAGGCAAGATTAGTGGATTGGCCCTAGTTGGTGGAGTCCATCCTTGTTCAGTTAGTCAGGAGGGGAGAACATGAGGTCCAAGTGCCGTTGCTTAGAATTTAAAGAGGGCTACGTGTTCCAGTCTCCTGCCTGAAAGGGAAAAGTCTGGCTGCCAGTATTTGAAAGAGAGCTTTCATGTACACATGGGATCTAATTCCCCTGCTTTTGACATAGGACCAACACCCTTAAATGCACTGGTATATCCCATTGGAGGGGCCTCCGTTTTACTCTTTCCTTGGATTAAACCTCTAATATCCTTCTGACGAAGGAGGGAAAGAGAAGAAGGTGCTTCCATGTGTGAAGCAGGATTCCAGACCTGGAGCTTCAAGACTGTCAACCATTTCTTCAGTTTTCAACCCCATCTTCTCTGGCACTTTTTGATGTTTCTGTTGCATTCTGAGGTCAGTTACAAAAGGCAGAATAAGTTGCTTTTCAAATTTTCTCACTGTCAGTTCAGAATTCAGATTTCTTGGATTTATTCCATCAATTATATTGGTCAGTTTGCTTTTACTGCTCTAATACTCTTAGTTTCAGTGTTTAAAAAACTTTTCAACTCCCCCCTCCCACTTCAGTCATTTTAGTAAGGTCTGAGGCGTTGCCCGAGGGAAAAAATGTGTGTGGTTGTGGGTATGGGGTGGTAGTGGGAGCAGTAAACCTGCCATTCCTAAATAGTACTGTTCAAGAGCTTTAAGCCTGATATTCCTCATATGTAAAAATAAGATAATAATATTCATCTCAGCATTGATATAAAGATTAAATGATACTAAATGAAATAAATGAACATAAAATGTTTGGAATGATGTCTTTCATCTAAGTTAAGTCATTATTAGTACATACTGACATAGTATCTTAAAAAGAGAAACATTCAAATTGTTAAAAATATGTTTAGAGAAAAGATACAGAGAAGAGTTTTGAAATCCATTTGGAGGAAAAATAGATCTCCCTGCAACTGGAGATGCCTCTGGCACCTATTCTTTCTGTCCCCCACTCTCTTCCCGGATACAGAATCGTCCAGTTTCTCACTTCTGTTCCAATCTGGGTACATCTTCCATTTCCTATTTTTCCCTCCAGAAAAACTTTCTTTTGTTCCTTAATATATCCACTGCTGAAATGGCCTCGAGCTCCAGAACATACTCCTGTATGCCTGATTCATGTTTTTGTTCCTAAAGTCCATTTTCTCAGGCAAGATTAGTGGATTGGCCCTAGTTGGTGGAGTCCATCCTTGTTCAGTTAGTCAGGAGGTGATAACATGAGGTCCAAGTGCTGTTTTTTGCAGGCTATGGGGTGAAAGTACCATGGAGTCATAAGTACCTCTCTAGTGCATATGAAATACTGTTCATTGTGTAATCTTAAGAGATGACAGAAGGATTTAAAATGGAACATACATACAAATGTTACAAAGTTTAGTACGTGTGTGTATCTATGTACATATGTATACTAAATACAAATATATGCACACTCACTCATGAGGTTGTTGAGTTATATGAGAAATGTACATAAAGTATTTAGCATAGTTTGTTACATGGTAAACTCAATAAATGCTTTATGCTATTATTATGTTTAAATATATACAAAAATACTAGATAGAAATTCACCAAAATAGTAATTGTGATTTTTTTCCTAGGGGGTGTAGTTTTGTGTAATTTTTATTGCTTTTATTTAAATTTCTTTGGTATTTATTTTTATGATGAATATGTATTTCATTTTTTAACCATTAAAAAAAAATGAACTATAGTTAATTTACAATGTTGTATTAGTTTCAGGTATACAACAAAGTGATTTAGTTATACATATATTTTTTTCAGATTCTTTTTCATTATAAATTATCACAAGATATTGACTATAATTCCCCATACTATACAGTATTCTTATTATCTGTTTTATGTATAGCATTTTGTATTTGTTAATCTCATACTTCAAATTTATCCATTTCCCTTTACCTTTCCGCTTTGGTAACCATAAGCTCTTTTTCTATGTCTGTGAGTCCATTACTGGACTGTGAGTCCATTATTGTTTTATAAATAAGTTTATTTGTATCGTTTTTTTAAGATTCTACATATAAGCCATATCATAGGATATTTGTCTTTCTCTGGCTTCACTTTGTGTGATATTCTCTAAGTCTATTCGTGTTGATGCAAAATGACAATATTTCATTCTTTTTTTATGGCTGAATAGCATTTCATTGTATGTATATACATTCATCTTCACTTAGACTGCTTTCATGTTTTGGTTATTGTAAATAGCACTGCTATGAGCAGTATGTGAACCAAGAACTATCAAATGTAAAACTGAATTTAGAAAAGGCAAAGAAATCAGAGATCAAATTGTCAACATCTGTTGGATCATAGAAAAAGCAAGAGAATTCCAGAAAAATTACTTCTGTTTCGTTGACTATGCTAAAGCCTTAGACTGTGTAGATCAAAACAAACTGTGGAAAATTTTTACCTCTCTTAGTGCATATGAAATACTGTTCATTGTGTAATCTTAAGAGATGACAGAAGGATTTAAAATGGAACATACATACAAATGTTACAAAGTTTAGTACGTGTGTGTATCTATGTACATATGTATACTAAATACAAATATATGCACACTCACTCATGAGGTTGTTGAGTTATATGAGAAATGTACATAAAGTATTTAGCATAGTTTGTTACATGGTAAACTCAATAAATGCTTTATGCTATTATTATGTTTAAATATATACAAAAATACTAGATAGAAATTCACCAAAATAGTAATTGTGATTTTTTTCCTAGGGGGTGTAGTTTTGTGTAATTTTTATTGCTTTTATTTAAATTTCTTTGGTATTTATTTTTATGATGAATATGTATTTCATTTTTTAACCATTAAAAAAAAATGAACTATAGTTAATTTACAATGTTGTATTAGTTTCAGGTATACAACAAAGTGATTTAGTTATACATATATTTTTTTCAGATTCTTTTTCATTATAAATTATCACAAGATATTGACTATAATTCCCCATACTATACAGTATTCTTATTATCTGTTTTATGTATAGCATTTTGTATTTGTTAATCTCATACTTCAAATTTATCCATTTCCCTTTACCTTTCCGCTTTGGTAACCATAAGCTCTTTTTCTATGTCTGTGAGTCCATTACTGGACTGTGAGTCCATTATTGTTTTATAAATAAGTTTATTTGTATCGTTTTTTTAAGATTCTACATATAAGCCATATCATAGGATATTTGTCTTTCTCTGGCTTCACTTTGTGTGATATTCTCTAAGTCTATTCGTGTTGATGCAAAATGACAATATTTCATTCTTTTTTTATGGCTGAATAGCATTTCATTGTATGTATATACATTCATCTTCACTTAGACTGCTTTCATGTTTTGGTTATTGTAAATAGCACTGCTATGAGCAGTATGTGAACCAAGAACTATCAAATGTAAAACTGAATTTAGAAAAGGCAAAGAAATCAGAGATCAAATTGTCAACATCTGTTGGATCATAGAAAAAGCAAGAGAATTCCAGAAAAATTACTTCTGTTTCGTTGACTATGCTAAAGCCTTAGACTGTGTAGATCAAAACAAACTGTGGAAAATTTTTAAAGATGTGGTGATAGATGATGGTAGATAGGTTACTGTGAACGGTGTCCAATTCTTAATCCCCAAAGGAGAAGATTTCGCGTTGGGATTAAAAAGACTTGGTTTTGGTCACTCAGAGCTTCATGCAGGAAAAGTTTTATTAAGGAAAAAAGGGACAGAGAAAGCTTTCAGCTAATGGAACTGGAAGGGGGCTAGAAGAGTACCTCAGAAGCTAGTTTAGGCAAGGTATTTGCACTTTTCCGTTTGGTTATTAGCAATAGATCAAAAGAACATTTTGAAGTGACAAAGGTCTTACTAGACCCATGCCCACAACATGCAGCTTTAGATAACATGGGTACAAGTTAAGAAGGAGAAACATGTCCTCCAGCAAGATACATTGTTGTTATAAACATTAGCTCTGGGCTTAATGAAAGCCTTAGGCAAAACAGATTACTATCATAGGTGTGGCAAGCAAGGTGAAGGCACCTTTGCTAAAAATGTTTGTTCCCCTTCCTCCTCCTCCTCCTTGGAAACCACTGGCCTCCTAACCAAGTCTGCCTTTTCACTCCTTTCAATGGGAATACCAGACCACCTTATCTACCTCCTGAGAAACCTGTATGCAGGACAAGAAGCAACAGTTAGAACCAGACATGGAACAACCAACTGGTTTCAAACTGGGAAAGGAGTACGTCAAGGCTGTGTATTGTCACTCTGCTTATTTAACTTAAATGCAGAGTACATCATGGGAAATGCTGGGCTGAATGAAGCACAAACTTGAGTCAAGCTTGCCAGGAGAAATAGCAATAACCTCAGGTATGCAGATGATACCACCTTTATGGCAGAAAGTGTAGAGAAACTAATGAGCCTCTTGATAAAGGTGAAAGACGAGAGTGAAAAAGCTTGCTTAAAACTCAACATTCAAAAAACAGATCAGGCTAGCTGCTCTCATCACTTCATGGCAAATTGATGCGGAAATAATGCAAACAATGACAGACTTTATTTTCTTGGGCTCCAAAATCACTGGATGGTGATTGCAGCCATGAAATTAAAAAATGCTTTCTTCTTGGAAGGAAAGCTATGACAAACCTAGACAGCATATTACATTTCCTTTGCCAACAAAGGTCCAGCTAGTCAAAGCTATGGTTTTTCCAGTAGTCATGTATGTATGTGAGAGTTGGACCATAAAGAAGGCTGAGTAGCGAAGAATTGCCTCCAGACTGTGGTGTTGGAGAAGACTCTTGAGAGTCCCTTGAATTGCAAGGAGATGAAACAAGTCAATCCTAAAAGAAACCAACCCTGAATATTCATTGGAAGGATTGATGCTGAAATTGAAGCTCCAATACTTTGGCTAACTGACAAGGGATAGCTTATCGGAAAAGACCCTGATGCTAGGAAAAATAGAAGGTAGAAGGATAAAAGGACAACAGAGATGAGATGGTTGGATGGCATCACTGAGTCAATGGACATGAGTTTGAGCAAACTCTGGGAGTTGGTGAAGGACAGGAAGCCTGGCATTCTGCAGTCTATGGGGTCACAAAGTCAGACATGACTGAATGACTAAATGGAACTGATGAATCTTGGGCTATATGTATCTTTATGAATTAGAGTTTTCTCAGGATATATGCCCAAGTGATAGGGATAGAGTAGAATAGGTAGGTGGTTGTAGAGTTCTAGTAGGGGATGGTAGGTAGAAGGGTGAAACCTTAGAAAGGTTGGGAGGCCAGTGAGTTGACGATAACTCAGGAGAGCTGCTCCTTGTTCAGTAAAGCTGGCTTGACTGGGTATAAACAGCTGATGAAGGAGGAGCTGGCGAAGAAGGAACTAATGATGTACACCTTGCATCTGTGTCTACTAGAGGGGCGTGGTCTTCTACCATCATATATATATATATATATTGCTGCCCACTCAGTCGAAGGCAGAGAGCAGAGCAGAGCTTTCCTGCCTGCCCGCTTGCACTGCTTACAAGTATCCTATCCTAATAAATCCTCTTCTTGTCTATCAACATTCAAAAACAGATCAGGCTAGCTGCTCTCATCACTTCATGGCAATTTGCGGAAATAATGCAAACAATGACAGACTTTATTTTCTTGGGCTCCAAAATCACTGGATGGTGATTGCAGCCATGAAATTAAAAAATGCTTTCTTCTTGGAAGGAAAGCTATGACAAACCTAGACAGCATATTACATTTCCTTTGCCAACAAAGGTCCAGCTAGTCAAAGCTATGGTTTTTCCAGTAGTCATGTATGTATGTGAGAGTTGGACCATAAAGAAGGCTGAGTAGCGAAGAATTGCCTCCAGACTGTGGTGTTGGAGAAGACTCTTGAGAGTCCCTTGAATTGCAAGGAGATGAAACAAGTCAATCCTAAAAGAAACCAACCCTGAATATTCATTGGAAGGATTGATGCTGAAATTGAAGCTCCAATACTTTGGCTAACTGACAAGGGATAGCTTATCGGAAAAGACCCTGATGCTAGGAAAAATAGAAGGTAGAAGGATAAAAGGACAACAGAGATGAGATGGTTGGATGGCATCACTGAGTCAATGGACATGAGTTTGAGCAAACTCTGGGAGTTGGTGAAGGACAGGAAGCCTGGCATTCTGCAGTCTATGGGGTCACAAAGTCAGACATGACTGAATGACTAAATGGAACTGATGAATCTTGGGCTATATGTATCTTTATGAATTAGAGTTTTCTCAGGATATATGCCCAAGTGATAGGGATAGAGTAGAATAGGTAGGTGGTTGTAGAGTTCTAGTAGGGGATGGTAGGTAGAAGGGTGAAACCTTAGAAAGGTTGGGAGGCCAGTGAGTTGACGATAACTCAGGAGAGCTGCTCCTTGTTCAGTAAAGCTGGCTTGACTGGGTATAAACAGCTGATGAAGGAGGAGCTGGCGAAGAAGGAACTAATGATGTACACCTTGCATCTGTGTCTACTAGAGGGGCGTGGTCTTCTACCATCATATATATATATATATATTGCTGCCCACTCAGTCGAAGGCAGAGAGCAGAGCAGAGCTTTCCTGCCTGCCCGCTTGCACTGCTTACAAGTATCCTATCCTAATAAATCCTTTTCTTGTCTATCACTCTGCTTCTCGCTGAGTTCCTTCTCCGTTGAGGCACAAAGAACCTGAACCTCAGTGGGTCCAGACGTTGGGTGAGTGCTGAATTAAGTCCTGGTCGTGTGGGTTCGAGTCCCAGACAGGGTTCCGGCCGGGATTGAGTCCTGACTATGTGGGTTCGAGACCCAAACTGGGTTTTGGCTAGGTTCAAGTCCCAGTCACATGGGTTCAAGTCCCAAACAGGGTTTTGGCTAGAATTCAAGGTCCAGCCACGTGGGTTCAAGTCCCAAGCAGCGTTCGATCAGACCTGGGCCCTGGGTTTAAGTATCAAATCGAGGTAAAACTGTTTCACAAGGATTGAGAATGCAGAATCTTGGTACCTCTATTTTTAGTTTTCTAAGGAGCCTCCATACTCTTCTCCAAACCAGTTGCACCAATTTACATTTCCACCAACAGTGTACGAGAACTCCTTTTTCTCCACACCCTCTCCAGTATTTGTTACTTGTAGAGATTTTACTGATGGCCATTCTGACTGGTGTGAGGTGATAGCTCATTGTAGTTTTGATTTGCATTTCCCAAATAATTAGAAATATGGAGCATCTTTTCATATGGCCCATTTGCCATCTGTGTCTTCTTTGGAAAGATGTCTATTTAGGTCTTCTGACCATTGTTTGACTGGGTTGCTTTTTTGATATTAAGCTATAAGAGCAGTTAGCATATTTTTGTAATTAATCCCTTGTTGCTAGTATCATTTGCAGGTTAATATTTTCTCTCATTCTGTAGCTTCTATTTTTGTTTTGTTTATGGTTTCCTTTGCTATGCAAATGCTTATAGGTTTGCCTAGGTTCCACTTATTTTTGTTTTTTATTTCCATTACTCTAGGAGAGGGAATCAAAAAAATATTGCTGCAATTTATGTCAGAGTGTTCCATTTACTTTTTCCTCTAGGAGTTTTATAGTCTTGTATTTAGGTCTTTAATCCATTTTGAAGCTTTTTTTTTTGTATATGGTGTTAGAGAATGTTCTAATTTCATTTTTTAGCTGTAATCATCCAGTTTTTCCAACACCTTGTTGAAGAGTTTTTTTTTTTTTTCTGACTGCTTTGTCATAGATTAAGTACACAGGTTTATATCTGAGCTTTCTATCATGTTCCATTGATCTATGTATCTGATTTGTGCCAGTACCATAGTATTTTGATTACTGTAGCCCTGTAGTATAGCCTGAAGTCAGGGATCCTGATTCCTCCAGCTCTATTCTTCTTTTTCCAGATTGCTTAGGCTATTCAGGGACTTAAGTGTTTTCATACAAATTAAAAAAAAAAAAAATTATTCTAGTTCTGTGAAAAATGACATTGGCAATTTAATAGGGATGGCATTGAATCTGTAGATTGCCTTGGCTGATACAATCATTTTAACAATATTAATTCTTCCAGTCTAAGAAGATGAACATGTTATATCTTTCCATCTGTTTGTGTTGTTTTAAATTTATTTCATCAGTGTCTTATGGTTTGCATGGTTTTTTTTCCCCTAGATTATTTTATTGTTTTTGATATGATGGTAAGTGAGATTGTTTCTTTCTGATATTGCATTTCCCAAATAATTAGAAATATGGAGCATCTTTTCATATGGCCCATTTGCCATCTGTGTCTTCTTTGGAAAGATGTCTATTTAGGTCTTCTGACCATTGTTTGACTGGGTTGCTTTTTTGATATTAAGCTATAAGAGCAGTTAGCATATTTTTGTAATTAATCCCTTGTTGCTAGTATCATTTGCAGGTTAATATTTTCTCTCATTCTGTAGCTTCTATTTTTGTTTTGTTTATGGTTTCCTTTGCTATGCAAATGCTTATAGGTTTGCCTAGGTTCCACTTATTTTTGTTTTTTATTTCCATTACTCTAGGAGAGGGAATCAAAAAAATATTGCTGCAATTTATGTCAGAGTGTTCCATTTACTTTTTCCTCTAGGAGTTTTATAGTCTTGTATTTAGGTCTTTAATCCATTTTGAAGCTTTTTTTTTTGTATATGGTGTTAGAGAATGTTCTAATTTCATTTTTTAGCTGTAATCATCCAGTTTTTCCAACACCTTGTTGAAGAGTTTTTTTTTTTTTTCTGACTGCTTTGTCATAGATTAAGTACACAGGTTTATATCTGAGCTTTCTATCATGTTCCATTGATCTATGTATCTGATTTGTGCCAGTACCATAGTATTTTGATTACTGTAGCCCTGTAGTATAGCCTGAAGTCAGGGATCCTGATTCCTCCAGCTCTATTCTTCTTTTTCCAGATTGCTTAGGCTATTCAGGGACTTAAGTTTTTTCATAAAAATTAAAAAAAAAAAAAATTATTCTAGTTCTGTGAAAAATGACATTGGCAATTTAATAGGGATGGCATTGAATCTGTAGATTGCCTTGGCTGATACAATCATTTTAACAATATTAATTCTTCCAGTCTAAGAAGATGAACATGTTATATCTTTCCATCTGTTTGTGTTGTTTTAAATTTATTTCATCAGTGTCTTATGGTTTGCATGGTTTTTTTTCCCCTAGATTATTTTATTGTTTTTGATATGATGGTAAGTGAGATTGTTTCTTTCTGATATTTCATTATAAATATATAGAAATGCAACAGATTTATGTATATTAATTTTGTATCCAACAACCTTACTGAATTCATAGATAAGCTCTAGTAGCTTTCTGGTAGGCAAAAAATTTATATCCATAGGTTAACCTATGGTTAAAAAATGGATACATGAAGGCATAACAGTTGTCTTTATCTCCCAACAAGTAGATCTTTTGCTTATTTGACATCTTGAAAGTTTTTATATAAAATATCTCTTTCCTTTTTATGTTCTTATTTTTTCCAGTTTTCTGAATTTTTATGGTAAGGTGAGGAACCTGAGAGTGAGTGGGCCTTGTAATGGATAGAAGGATTTGAAGAATTTGGTTTTTCCGCTGTATGTACCAGTACAGTTTCCCAATTGATAATACTTAGAGGAAGCATTCAGAAATAAAGAGTCGCAATACAGAAAAACTATGTCTAAAATATTTACACCAAAATTAAACATTTTAGAATATTATAGAATTAATACATGAATGGATTTAATGATGAGTTATTGTTGTCTTTCTTTCTGGTACTATAGCACTATCATCCTGAACATTAATTTCTTTTTCCAAGGCAACCCATTTTGCTTCTAAGTCCAGAGTATAACTGCAAACTCAGATACTCACAGCTAGAAAGGAAGATTAAATGTCATCTACTTCAAAATCAGAATTTTTCAGATGAAAAAGTACAAATTAAGACAGTTTCCCCCTTTTGTGGGCAGATAATAAAACCAGTAATAAGTTATGGTATCATATACAAAATCATATTTTCAAATTTTAGCTCGATACCCTCTCTGCTACAAGCCTTTCCTACTTCCCTGTGTTTTTTTCATCATAAATTTCCAGGTCATTATCCACTGAGTTAAATCAGATTGTCCCTGCTTCTTGAAAGTGCCTATTAAAACAAAGGTAATCTTGGTGGCATCAATGGGTTATAAAGGTTGATTCTCATTTAAAGATTCATTACCAAGTTGATAACCACAGCATTTTAAGTGGGAAAAGGAAAAGGCCTACACCAATTGGGAAACACAACAAAATTTTCTTCCAGTCTAGTACTGAATTCTTTTTTTAAATTTGATGTTTAGTAGTTTTATTTTTTTTGATATGATGGTAAGTGAGATTGTTTCTTTCTGATATTTCATTATAAATATATAGAAATGCAACAGATTTATGTATATTAATTTTGTATCCAACAACCTTACTGAATTCATAGATAAGCTCTAGTAGCTTTCTGGTAGGCAAAAAATTTATATCCATAGGTTAACCTATGGTTAAAAAATGGATACATGAAGGCATAACAGTTGTCTTTATCTCCCAACAAGTAGATCTTTTGCTTATTTGACATCTTGAAAGTTTTTATATAAAATATCTCTTTCCTTTTTATGTTCTTATTTTTTCCAGTTTTCTGAATTTTTATGGTAAGGTGAGGAACCTGAGAGTGAGTGGGCCTTGTAATGGATAGAAGGATTTGAAGAATTTGGTTTTTCCGCTGTATGTACCAGTACAGTTTCCCAATTGATAATACTTAGAGGAAGCATTCAGAAATAAAGAGTCGCAATACAGAAAAACTATGTCTAAAATATTTACACCAAAATTAAACATTTTAGAATATTATAGAATTAATACATGAATGGATTTAATGATGAGTTATTGTTGTCTTTCTTTCTGGTACTATAGCACTATCATCCTGAACATTAATTTCTTTTTCCAAGGCAACCCATTTTGCTTCTAAGTCCAGAGTATAACTGCAAACTCAGATACTCACAGCTAGAAAGGAAGATTAAATGTCATCTACTTCAAAATCAGAATTTTTCAGATGAAAAAGTACAAATTAAGACAGTTTCCTTTTGTGGGCAGATAATAAAACCAGTAATAAGTTATGGTATCATATACAAAATCATATTTTCAAATTTTAGCTCGATACCCTCTCTGCTACAAGCCTTTCCTACTTCCCTGTGTTTTTTTCATCATAAATTTCCAGGTCATTATCCACTGAGTTAAATCAGATTGTCCCTGCTTCTTGAAAGTGCCTATTAAAACAAAGGTAATCTTGGTGGCATCAATGGGTTATAAAGGTTGATTCTCATTTAAAGATTCATTACCAAGTTGATAACCACAGCATTTTAAGTGGGAAAAGGAAAAGGCCTACACCATTCAAGTTACATTTACTTACACAAATGTGTTTCTTTGGGGAAAGCAAAACACAACAAAAGAAATTCCCATATTGCCTGCTTTTATAAAATTGACATTGACTCAGAACTCATGTTTTCTATTGTGCTGGGCCTTCTAAGAAACTCAGAACCAAATCATGAACAATCAGATCTCTAGCAAAGATCTTTCAGAAGGGCTTTTTTTTTTTTTTTTTTTTTCTTTCATAACATTACCTCCCAGCTTTGAGATCTCTGTCTAACTTCATTTTCTCTTTAAAGTCATTTCTTTAACCATATCATTTTTACTGGCATTGTTTCATAAATAACTTCAAGTATCTTTTGAATAAGTCATTATATAAACAAAAAAGTGAAACAACTTCATATGCTTTTTCAGTGTACCTGCTCGTATGCATGCTTGCATGCTAAGTTGCTTCAGTAATGTCTGACTCTTTGTGACCCCATGGTCTGTAGTCCACCAGTCTCCTCTATTCAAGGGATTCTCCAAGCAAAGATACTGGAGTGTGTTGCCATTTTCTCATCCAAGGGATCTTCCCAACCCAGGGATCAAACCTGTCTCCTGCATTGACAAGCAGGTTCTTTACCACTAGCACTGCTGGTATAGGTACATATAATTTTTTTTTTTTTTCATTCACCATATTTTTTTCTATTTCACTTTTTACTTTTACAGAGTTTTGTTGTTTACAGATATGTATAATCCCAGATTAGTCATATGCATATCCCTGACCCTTCCACCCTCCACACCTTCCCAGTCCCCTCCATCACACCTCTCCAGGCTGTCAGACAGCCCCCCTATAGGATTCCCCCATTCCCACAAAGTAATGACAATAGCTATCTCTGTCACATATGATAGTATAGGTTTCCATGTTAATATTTTCACACCTCTCACCCACTGTTCATTTCCCACAATGTCCATAAGTCTGTTGTCTGTGTCTGTTCTCTGTGTGTTATCATTACCATCTTACTAGATTCCATATATATGCATTAGTATACTGTACTCATCTTTCTCCTTGTGACATAACTTTGTATAATAGGTTCAAAACTCATTCACCTGATTCTTCTGCATTTCTTTTTACAGCAGAGTAGTACTCCATTGTATGTATATGTACCAGAGCTTTTTTATCCATTCATTCATTGATGGACATCTAGGTTGCTTTCATATTCTAGTTATTGTATAGAGAGCTGCAATGAACATTGAGGTATAGGTACTTCTTTCAATTTGATTTTATCAGAGTATAAGCCTACTAGTAGGATTGCTGGGTCGTAGGGTGCTTCTATTTTTAGTTTTTTAAGGAATCTCCATACTGTCTTCCATAGTGGCTGTATCAATTTACATTCCCACCAGCAATGCAGGAGTGTTCCCTTTTCTCCGCACCCTCTCCAGCATTTATTGTCTGTCGTTTTGTTGATGATGGCCATTCTGATGGCTGTGAGGTGATACCTCATTGTAGTTTTGATTTGATTTGCATTTCTCTAATAATAAATGAGATTGAGCACTGTTTCATGTGCTTTTGGGCCATCTATATGTCCTCTTTGGTGAGATGTCTCTTTAGGTCTTTTTCCCATTTCTTGACTGGGTTGTTCATTTTTCCGATGTTAAGTTGTCTGAGTTACTTGTAGGTTTTGGAGATTAATTCTTTGTCTATTATTTCATTTGCTATGATTTTCTCCCATTCTGTGGCTGTCTATTCAACTTTTTTGTAATTTCTTTAGCTTTACAAAAGCTTTTAAGGTCCATTAGGTCCCACATGTTCATTTTTGGTTTTAGTTTTGCTATTCTAGTAGGTGAGTCAGAGAAGATCTTGCTTTGATTTATGTCCTTGAGTACTTTGCCCATATTCTCCTCTAGAAGTTTAGGGTTTCTGGTCATACCTTTAGGTCTTTAATCCATTTGGAGTTGATCTTTGTGTATGGTGTCAGGGAATGTTCCAACTTCATTTTTTTGCATGTAACTGTCCAATTTTCCCAGCACCACTTGTTGAAGAGGCTGTCTTTGTCCCATTTTATAGTTTCGCCTCCTTTGTCAAAAATAAGGTACCCATAGGTACGTGGGTCTATCTCTGGGTTCTCTATTTTGTTCCATTGGTCTATATTTCTGTTTTTGTGCCAGTACCATACTGTCTTGATGACTGTTGCTTTGTAGTAGCGTCTGAAGTTAGGGAGGCTGATCCCTCCAGCTCCATTCTTCTTTCTTGGGATTGCTGTGGCTACCTGTGGTCTTTTATGTTTCAATATGAACTGTGTTATTTTTTGGTCTAGTTCTGTAAAGAATGTCATGGGTAATTTGATGGGGATCACATTGAATCTGTAGATGATATTTGGTAGTATGATCATTTTCACAATATTGATTCTTCCGACCCAGGAACATGGAATATCTCTGCATCTGTTTATCTCTTCTTTGATTTCTTTCATTAGTGTCTCGTAATTTTTTGTGTACAGTTCTTTTGTTTCTTTGGGTAAGTTTATTCCTAGATATTTATTCCTTTTTGTTGCAATGGTGGATGGCATTGCATCTTTGATTTCACTTTCTGATCTTTCGTTGTTTGTATATATGTATATGAGTGATTTCTGTGTATTGATTTTGTATCCTGTGACTTTGCTGAATTCATTGATTAGCTCTTGTAGTTTTCTTTTTTAAAAACATTTATTTATTTATTTATTTATTTTGGCGGGGGTGGGGAGGGAGGGAAGTGGGCAGGCCACTCCTATCGGTCTTTCATTTGTCTAGTTTCATCCATCTTTGTTCTTTGGCCCGTGTGGGCCTCCCATCGTGGTGGCATCTGTTGTCGCAGAACATCGGCTCTGGGCACATGAGCTCCAGAGCTCCAGCTCGGTAATTGGACACATCAGTCCAGCCACTCCGCGGCACTTGGGATCTTCCCAGGCCAGGGATCGAACCGGTGCCCTTTGCACTGCAAGGTGGTGTCCTTACCCACTGGACCACCAGGGAAGCCCTCTTGTAGTTTTCTAATAGTGTCTTTGGGATTTTCTAGGTATAGTATCATGTCCTCTGCAAATAGAGTTTTGCTTCTTTTCCAATCTGGATTCCTTTTATTTCTTTTTCTTCTCTTATTGCCGTTGTTAGAACTTTCAGGACTATATTGAATAATAGTGGTGAAGGTAGACACCCCTGTCTTCTGTCTTGTTCCTGACCTTAGAGAGAATGCTTTCAGTTTTTCACCATTGAGAATAATGTTCACTGTGGGCTTCTCATATATGCCTTTCACTATGTTGAGATAAGCTCCTTCTATGCCCATTTCTTGAAAAGTTTTTATCATAAATGGGTGCTGTACTTTGTTGAAGTCTTTATCTGCATCTATGGAGATTACTGTGTGATTTTTGTCTTTCAATCAGTTGATATTGTGTATCGCATTCTTTGAGTAGCAGATATTGAAGAATCCTTGTATACCTGAGAATAAACCCAACTTGATTGTGATTTATGAGTTTTTTGATGTGTTGTTAAATTCTATTTGCTAAGCTTTTGTTGAAGATTTTGGCATTTAAATTCATCAGCAAAATCAGTCTATAATTTTATTACTATTTTTTTTTGTGTGTTGTCTTTGCCTGGTTTTGATATCAGGGTGATGGCGGCCTCATAGAATGTGTTTGGAAGTGTTCCTCCCTGTGCAATTTTTTGAAAGAACAGGCATTAGCTCTTCTTTAAATGTTTGGTAGAATTCACCTGTGAAGTCATCTGGCCCTGGGCTTTTATATTTGTGTAGATTTTTAATCACGAATTTGATTTCTGAGCTTGTCATTGGGTTGTTTATAGTTTCTATTTCTTCCTGGTTCAGTCATAGAAGATTAATCTTCTCTAAGAAACTGTCCATTTCTTCCAGGTTGTCCAGTTTGTTGCCATTTAGTTGTTCATAATAGTTTTTTATAATCCTTTGAATTTCTGCATAATCTGTTGTAATCTCTCCTTTTTCATTTCTGATTTTGTTGATTGGGTTCTTCTCTTTTTTTTTCTTGATGAGTCTGGCTAGCAGTTTGCTGATTTTGTTTATCTTTTTGAAGAATCAGCTTTTCATTTTATTTATCTTTATTATTTTTTCTTTCATTTCTTTTTCATTTATTTCTGCTCAGATCTTTATGATTTCTCTTCTGCTGCTAACTTTGGGATTTTTTGTTCTTCTTTCTCCAGATGTTTTAAGTGTTGAGTTAGGTTGTCCATTTGATGTTTTTCTTTTTTTCTTGAGGTAGGATTGCATTGCCATAAAGTTCCCTCTTAGAACTGCTTTTGCAGTATCCCATAGGTTTTGCACTATTGTGTGTTCATTGTCATTTCTTCCTAGGAATTTTTTCGTTTCTCCTTTGATTTTTTTGGTAATCAGTTTGCTTTTTAGGTATGTGTTATTTAATCTCCATGTTCTTGTGTTTTTAGTGGGTTTTTTTTCTTATAGTTGATATCTAGTCTCATAGCATTGTGGTCAGAGAAGATGGCTGATATAATTTCAATTTTCTTGAATTGACTGAGGTTTGATTTGTGGCCCAAGATGTGGTCTATCCTGGAGAATGTTCCATGAGCACTTGAAAAGAAAGCATAGTCTTCTGTTTTGGGGTGGAAGGCCCTAAAGCTATCATTGAGGTCCTCTTCTAGTGTGCATTTAGGGCACTGTTTCCTTATTAATTTTCTATTTTGGAGTGGAGGTTTTTTAAGCAAGATTTTGGCATTTAAATTCATCAGCAAAATCAGTCTATAATTTTATTACTATTTTTTTTTGTGTGTTGTCTTTGCCTGGTTTTGATATCAGGGTGATGGCGGCCTCATAGAATGTGTTTGGAAGTGTTCCTCCCTGTGCAATTTTTTGAAAGAACAGGCATTAGCTCTTCTTTAAATGTTTGGTAGAATTCACCTGTGAAGTCATCTGGCCCTGGGCTTTTATATTTGTGTAGATTTTTAATCACGAATTTGATTTCTGAGCTTGTCATTGGGTTGTTTATAGTTTCTATTTCTTCCTGGTTCAGTCATAGAAGATTAATCTTCTCTAAGAAACTGTCCATTTCTTCCAGGTTGTCCAGTTTGTTGCCATTTAGTTGTTCATAATAGTTTTTTATAATCCTTTGAATTTCTGCATAATCTGTTGTAATCTCTCCTTTTTCATTTCTGATTTTGTTGATTGGGTTCTTCTCTTTTTTTTTCTTGATGAGTCTGGCTAGCAGTTTGCTGATTTTGTTTATCTTTTTGAAGAATCAGCTTTTCATTTTATTTATCTTTATTATTTTTTCTTTCATTTCTTTTTCATTTATTTCTGCTCAGATCTTTATGATTTCTCTTCTGCTGCTAACTTTGGGATTTTTTGTTCTTCTTTCTCCAGATGTTTTAAGTGTTGAGTTAGGTTGTCCATTTGATGTTTTTCTTTTTTTCTTGAGGTAGGATTGCATTGCCATAAAGTTCCCTCTTAGAACTGCTTTTGCAGTATCCCATAGGTTTTGCACTATTGTGTGTTCATTGTCATTTCTTCCTAGGAATTTTTTCGTTTCTCCTTTGATTTTTTTGGTAATCAGTTTGCTTTTTAGGTATGTGTTATTTAATCTCCATGTTCTTGTGTTTTTAGTGGGTTTTTTTTCTTATAGTTGATATCTAGTCTCATAGCATTGTGGTCAGAGAAGATGGCTGATATAATTTCAATTTTCTTGAATTGACTGAGGTTTGATTTGTGGCCCAAGATGTGGTCTATCCTGGAGAATGTTCCATGAGCACTTGAAAAGAAAGCATAGTCTTCTGTTTTGGGGTGGAAGGCCCTAAAGCTATCATTGAGGTCCATCTCTTCTAGTGTGTCATTTAGGGCACTGTTTCCTTATTAATTTTCTATTTTGATGATCTGTCCATTGATGTAAGAGGGGTGCTAAAGTCTCTTACTATTATTGTGTTATTGTCAGTTTCTTCTTTTATTTCTGAGAGTGTTTGTCTTATGTATTGGGGTGCTCCTGTGTTGGGTGCATAGATATTTATGATTTTTATGTTTTCCTCTTGGATCTATCCCTTGATCATTATGTAGTGTCCTGCCTTGTCTCTTATAATCTTCTTTATTTTAAGATCTGTTTTGTCTGATACTACAGGTACATATAATTTTTAAAAAATCTTGTTTCACTTTATTGAGTAACATGTTTATTTTCATGCTTTAATAAGTGCTCACTGAAAAGGAGGTCCTTCAGGGGTGCTGTGTGATGGTCGGGAGGGGTGGGGGGATATAATATGACTAGTCTGGGAACATACATATCTATAAACAACAAAACTTTTTAAAAGTTAAAAGTAAAATAAAAGTTAAAAAAAATAATAAGTGCTCACTATAGAAAGGTTCCCTATTACTCATATTAAGATTATGAAATAAAATTAATAATTTTAAGATTTAGAAAATTCTTTAGCTTATAAATCAGCATTACCCTTGAATCTCCATTCAGTTCAATTTAGGCATATCTGTTTCCATTGTTTTTGACAGATACTTATAATCAAAGTAGAATATAGGACTTCCCTGGTGGTCCAGTGGGTAAAGAGTCCACCTGGCAGTGCGAGGGACACCGGTTGAATCCCTGGCCCGGGAAGATCCCATATGCCACAGAGTGGCTGGACCAATGTTTCCAATTGCAAGCCAGCACTTTGGAGCACATGTGCCCAGAGCTGGTGATTTGCGGTGTGAGAGGCCACTGCCATGGGAGGCCCACACATGCCAAAGAATTAAAACAGATGGATGAAATAAATATAAATAAAAGAAGCATGATGGGGGAAAAAAGTAAAATATATATGATGCTATATGAAAGAGACATATTAGACATATTAGACATACACACATATACATACATATGTATATGTATGATCTCAACTTACATAGAATTGGAATTACATCATTTGTATAGTTTAGTCAACAGATTCATTCACGTCTGTCTGTAAGACGTTACGGGAAAACCTGAATGAATTTTATGGCCAACCTAATATTTATGCAGGCATCTTACTAAAAAATTATCAAACGTACCTAGAAAAAATTTTGGTTGGTAGTGAATTCTCAGATTAAAGCATCCACTGGGACCTCTTCTCATGAACTAGCTCTCATCATAAAGACTCATCAATAGTTACAATGTCTATTTATGTCAGTAAGACATAAGGTATATTGAGACATGTCATTTTATTTATAATTATGTGCATTGTAAGATTAACATATGAGAAAATTATAACCTTAATTTTAGGTAATGTGTAATTTTATAGCTCTTAGTGTAAAAATAATGGTGAGTTTTGTATATGTTATCATACCATTAACATATCTATATGGTATAGCATAATAAGGAACATGACTCTTATATAACTCACAGTTATTTGTATATTTGCCTTTGTATGATACATATTTTTGTATGTATACATATAGTTCGTATCATATACAAAATATATTTTATATTGTTTCATATCCTTGAAGTATTTCATTATTTTATCAAATCCTTAAAATAGTCCTACAAATTTTGATCCTGCTTCAAAAGTATGGAAACTGATTTCCAGAGAGATCATGTGACTGACGGCCACACAAGAGTAAAATGACAATAATGGGCCTGGTGGCCAGGTCTACTCACTCTCAGCCCATGCTCTTCTAATGCAATCACTATAGCTTCTAAGCTTCTAAAAATCAATACCAGCTTCCACTCAGACCCCTCCACAGCATCCTATGAAGCTGACCTCATCCCATTTTATCCCTGATGAATATTAAACATCAACAGCTGAAGGAATGGATATCCATCCATTTCTTACATATCCATTCATTACTGACAGTGTTCCCACACTGTATTTTTAATGGGAGAATATCAGTCACCTTTTCAAACATTAAAACCAGGGCCTTCTTGGAGTCTTCTTAGACTCTCTTGCATATTGCACAGACATTTTCAGTTTGCACAGAGAGGAACTTTTCAGGTAATTCTCTTTGCACATCAAAACATCATTTAACACAACGTAGCTTTGTGTGAGTTCAAAGAACATAATTCTTTTGAAATAGGTGGGTTTAAAGCTAAATAAGAATATGAAGTAAATACAGGCAGAAGAAAAATCAGTGTTAAGATATAGTGCTCCTTTGAATTAAACCACTATATCTGAGATTTTTTTAATGTCTTTTTTATTACCTTGAATTTTCCAAGTCCAGCATCTTAAATTGATACCTAATTAGAACTTTTGAATTTCCTCCCCTCCTACCACACAAACCAGATATATGCACCCTGCCTGGTTTCTAGAAATTATTAATGATCTCTGCATTCTCCTTTTGCTTAGGCCTAAAACTAGGAGCCATCCTGGCCTGCTTTCATTAGAGCTGAATATATCCTGAATTTTACCACTTCTGATAAACTCTATTGCCATCTTCCAAAATCTTACTTAGATTTATTTAAATAGCCAACTCATTGGCTCCCCTGTTTCCATTCCTGCCCAACCCTCTCCCTACCCAACTCCCCCAAGTCAGTTCACAGCACAGACCATGTTGCCCAGGTCTCTGCAGAATCTACTTTTCAATTCATCCCTGTTTCTGTTCAATGCCGAATCCTTAGAGAGATTTTCCTGATCACCCAAAGTATTACTCTTCACCTCTCTGTTCTTGTCTGGTAACCTCCGTTTGCTTTTTTCCCTTCATTACGTCACTTCTATTGAATGCATTTATAATCTGCCTTCCCCTCTAGCACTATTCCTACCTCACTTCTATTAAATGCACACTCATTTATAATCTGTCTTCCCCTCTAACACTATTGCTACCTCACTTCTATTGCATGCACACTCATCTGTTAGCTGCACTGAGAACAGGGACAACATTGTTCACTGCATCATCACCAAGCTGATGGCAGTTCCTGTTCCATCAATATTTTCTTTCACATTATTATAGTTGTACTTATAATTAGAAATAAAATACATACTTTTGCCTAAATCATGAGAATATCATACCCAAAAAAAGGGCCTTCTTGGAGTCTTCTTAGACTCTCTTGCATATTGCACAGACATTTTCAGTTTGCACAGAGAGGAACTTTTCAGGTAATTCTCTTTGCACATCAAAACATCATTTAACACAACGTAGCTTTGTGTGAGTTCAAAGAACATAATTCTTTTGAAATAGGTGGGTTTAAAGCTAAATAAGAATATGAAGTAAATACAGGCAGAAGAAAAATCAGTGTTAAGATATAGTGCTCCTTTGAATTAAACCACTATATCTGAGATTTTTTTAATGTCTTTTTTATTACCTTGAATTTTCCAAGTCCAGCATCTTAAATTGATACCTAATTAGAACTTTTGAATTTCCTCCCCTCCTACCACACAAACCAGATATATGCACCCTGCCTGGTTTCTAGAAATTATTAATGATCTCTGCATTCTCCTTTTGCTTAGGCCTAAAACTAGGAGCCATCCTGGCCTGCTTTCATTAGAGCTGAATATATCCTGAATTTTACCACTTCTGATAAACTCTATTGCCATCTTCCAAAATCTTACTTAGATTTATTTAAATAGCCAACTCATTGGCTCCCCTGTTTCCATTCCTGCCCAACCCCTCTCCCTACCCAACTCCCCCAAGTCAGTTCACAGCACAGACCATGTTGCCCAGGTCTCTGCAGAATCTACTTTTCAATTCATCCCTGTTTCTGTTCAATGCCGAATCCTTAGAGAGATTTTCCTGATCACCCAAAGTATTACTCTTCACCTCTCTGTTCTTGTCTGGTAACCTCCGTTTGCTTTTTTCCCTTCATTACGTCACTTCTATTGAATGCATTTATAATCTGCCTTCCCCTCTAGCACTATTCCTACCTCACTTCTATTAAATGCACACTCATTTATAATCTGTCTTCCCCTCTAACACTATTGCTACCTCACTTCTATTGCATGCACACTCATCTGTTAGCTGCACTGAGAACAGGGACAACATTGTTCACTGCATCATCACCAAGCTGATGGCAGTTCCTGTTCCATCAATATTTTCTTTCACATTATTATAGTTGTACTTATAATTAGAAATAAAATACATACTTTTGCCTAATCATGAGCCAAAGTGCCAATTATAGACTGAGAACATTCTGCAAAGTACAGTTTTGTCAAAGGAAAAGAATGAACTGTCAGGAGAATTGAGAGGTTAAATGAAGAAAGTGGAAGTTGAGCTTAGCCTGACCTGAACCAAGACCTCACAGAGGCTAAGGAGGACAGAAATAATGGGAGAAGGAAAACAAGACTGCAATTAAAAATAGAAAGGTCACCTAAGGCCAGCTTTCACTTCTAAGTGACTGAGTGCCAGAGAGGACCAAATTCTATAATGGGCTATGGAGAGAGGTTTGGCACCTGGCACTGGGATTCCAAGGTTATTATTCTGTAACAGAACTCTGTGGATCCTTTAATGATGACAGCAGGCACTCTGTTAAAAGGCTATCTGCAGAGGGCATTTGAGACAGAAAGTGAACAGCAAAGTTCATTACATGATATGACTTAAATCTACTAACTGCACCTGAAGAAGACTGAAATGTTTGTTGTGAGGAGACTGTAAACAGAGCAGGTACTCAAGACAGGGCCTCCACCTGTTTTCAGTGACCAGGTTTAGTGGAATCCAAAATGAAGTTAACTCTAAATATTCACAAAAAGAAAATATTCCAAGAGATAAAGAAGTGGTAAAAGGAGGAGAAAAAGACAGGAGTTCCTATGCATAAGCATAGTCGGTTGACCACCATGTTGACCGCCCTTATGCAAATAATCCTGTAAGGGTAAAAAGAAGAAATCTGAAATGGAGTCAGACTCTTTCTTTCCTTCCTCTTTTTATTGTATCTATATAGATGACAGATTTTAACCATACTTATTGTGGTAACCACTTCACAACACATGTAAAGTCATTACCCTTACAGTATATACCTGAAACTCATATGATATGCCAATTATAAAAAAATAGAAGAAATATTACATAAATTCTCTTTGTGCTTGATATTGTATTACATAGATTAACCTATCTATGTGGAATCAACTTAAGATGTGTTTATAACCATCTGGCAGCACTGTGAATTCAAAGTCAGAATATCTGAAGTCTAGCACAGGTTAGATCACAGATTGATTGAATGATCTTATGTGAATCATTTCACTCCTCCAAGCTTCACCTGTCTCATGAGTAAAATAAGAGAATTTAACTAGACAATTTCAAATTACAGCAGCTCTCAGTCAGTTGGTGGTGTCTGACTCTTTTCTACCCCATGGACTGTAGCCCCCAAGGCTCTTCAGTCTATGGAATTCCCCAGGCAAGAATATTGGAGTGGGCTGCCATTTCCTTTTCTTGGCTCAGAGATGATTCCTAAAGTCCATTACAATTCTGACAACCCCTGTCATTATAACCATTGATACTGATTTGAATTAAATGAAGTAGAGCATAAGCTCCTAAAGATATACTCACTTCCTTATTCTGCATGTACTTGATCAAATAATCATCCATCATTCACGCATCTTTCATTCAATGAACATTTATTAGGTTACTACAATATGCCAAGCACCACCCTATGAGTTTCAACAAGGTCTTTTCCCTTAAAGAATCTCACCACACAGTTTGACACTGTAGTTTTCAAAAGTTAATTTGTTTTCAAGACTTAGATAAGACTCCTTTAGTCAACAGAGTGAGACTCATTCATTTGTCAAGATGTAAATCTCTCTATATATGTATTTGTATCTGTGCTCTCTCATGGAAACAGATACTGGAATTTTATCTGTCAAATCTATATCCATACCTATACAAAAGAGGTATATACATGTATACATACATTTTTCCGAGTAATTGAATTCTGCCAACAGTACTAATAGTGATTAACATGCTATTTACAGCTCAATCTCACCAGTTACTTCATAGGACTCTAGCCCCTCGGGCTCCACACATGTGCAATACTGTTGCTTATGCAAGCAACTGCAAAACTCACTGTGTTAAAACTGAGATGAGC
Organism: Tragulus kanchil; assembly: GCA_022376925.1. NCBI lineage: Eukaryota > Metazoa > Chordata > Mammalia > Artiodactyla > Tragulidae > Tragulus > Tragulus kanchil. The sequence goes on along the minus strand of JAIOJX010000028.1, from coordinate 108,692,399 downwards.
TTGCTCGGTGATTCCCACAGACCAGCACCTCCTCCCAGAGCTATAGGTTGTGGATTAGCCCCCTTAAAAGGCTATTCATTTCTGATACCGATGCCTATTGGATAAAGAATGAATTCATTTTTCATTCTCTCCTCCCTTGAGAATGTTCCCCATCACTTGAGGCTTTTGTAACAGTTATCTCTTGAAATTCATCTTCCTGTTCTTCTGGTTTATCACATATCCCTATCATTCATTCATTCAGTTTTACCAGGACTTCATGTTTCACTCTGAAAATTATCAGAAAAACAACTAACTCTACAACAGTCAAACAAGACAATTTTGGACTTTGTGTCTCCTTTTTTAAGGAATGAAGACAGACACCCCAATGGGCCGGCATTCTTTAACACAACCACCACCTACTAAATAAAAAACTCACTTATTAAAGAGCCAGATGGTTACTTCCTCCTGCTCTGTTCCACCTACTAACACAGAAATACGTGATTTTAAATAGAAACCTAAACTTTTAATCAAGAAAATCATTATATTTTTATTAAAAAAGAAAAAATATAAATACTGAATAATAGATTACTATTTTAGCAAAAATTATATTTTTCTTATTATTTTGTGAGAGGTGCTTGAAATAGCATCTTCCATTGGCAGACATGGAAATGTACTGCTCGACTCTGCCTTCAAGGAAGGATGTTCTGTCAGATGTAGGCAATGTGGTCAACTGGCAGCCTCAATCTGTTGGCCCTTTAGGATCTGTGTTGGTTGCAGAGAGCCAGCACATACTATTCTCAGGGCTGTCCCCATCCAATGACAATGCAAGGCAGGATGTAAGTGGATGACCATTTTGGTCTCAGATGAGACATTCTGATGGGCTTAGATCCTCCAGGAATAAGGATTTGGGCAACACTGTAGAGAATAGTAAATTTGGTTTGAAAGTGAGGAGATTCTGAAAGTTGAGTGGAGAGAGGAGACTGTGAGTACCAGATGCTGGTACCTACTTCAGCTATGGCAGTTACATTTTGTCCTGCTAATGTCCCTTTTCATGCAACACTGCAAAACTCACTGTGTTTTAAAACTAAAAGAAATGGGGCTTGCTCGGTGATTCCCACAGACCAGCACCTCCTCCCAGAGCTATAGGTTGTGGATTAGCCCCCTTAAAAGGCTATTCATTTCTGATACCGATGCCTATTGGATAAAGAATGAATTCATTTTTCATTCTCTCCTCCCTTGAGAATGTTCCCCATCACTTGAGGCTTTTGTAACAGTTATCTCTTGAAATTCATCTTCCTGTTCTTCTGGTTTATCACATATCCCTATCATTCATTCATTCAGTTTTACCAGGACTTCATGTTTCACTCTGAAAATTATCAGAAAAACAACTAACTCTACAACAGTCAAACAAGACAATTTTGGACTTTGTGTCTCCTTTTTTAAGGAATGAAGACAGACACCCCAATGGGCCGGCATTCTTTAACACAACCACCACCTACTAAATAAAAAACTCACTTATTAAAGAGCCAGATGGTTACTTCCTCCTGCTCTGTTCCACCTACTAACACAGAAATACGTGATTTTAAATAGAAACCTAAACTTTTAATCAAGAAAATCATTATATTTTTATTAAAAAAGAAAAAATATAAATACTGAATAATAGATTACTATTTTAGCAAAAATTATATTTTTCTTATTATTTTGTGAGAGGTGCTTGAAATAGCATCTTCCATTGGCAGACATGGAAATGTACTGCTCGACTCTGCCTTCAAGGAAGGATGTTCTGTCAGATGTAGGCAATGTGGTCAACTGGCAGCCTCAATCTGTTGGCCCTTTAGGATCTGTGTTGGTTGCAGAGAGCCAGCACATACTATTCTCAGGGCTGTCCCCATCCAATGACAATGCAAGGCAGGATGTAAGTGGATGACCATTTTGGTCTCAGATGAGACATTCTGATGGGCTTAGATCCTCCAGGAATAAGGATTTGGGCAACACTGTAGAGAATAGTAAATTTGGTTTGAAAGTGAGGAGATTCTGAAAGTTGAGTGGAGAGAGGAGACTGTGAGTACCAGATGCTGGTACCTACTTCAGCTATGGCAGTTACATTTTGTCCTGCTAATGTCCCTTTTCTAAGTTTTTCTCAGGAAAGAAGTCCATTAAAATCCCTGAGAATCTGCTGCCAAAACAGGTGGAGAAGGTGATCCAAGAGGGACAAGGGATGGACTGCGGTAGATACAGAAATGAGTTGTCTGGATCCTTTTTTCCCGAAATGAACTTCTGCCTGGCCGTAGGACGCAACCAAGAGCAGAAAGCCTCAAATCATTGGCTTCTTCAGAGCTTGCTTCAACTGCAGACAGCCATTCCAGACGGCCTCATTCTTCCTGGAATAGCTGGCAGTGAATAACTGAGCAAGATAGGGGAATATTTCAGCACAATTCATAATTTCTCTACTGGTCAATATCTGCTCTGGAGCTCCACAGGGCTGGCAGGGACCTTGCCATGCCTGCATCATGATCCGAACTCTCCCCTTGCCCAATCTTTCTTCCTCCCCTTCCCCTTCTTTCATGACATTTTTGCTTATCTAAGGACCTGCTCTTAGGGAACACCGCCAGTGAGTGACATTCACCACTCTTCCCACTTACATGTAACAGGGCCTCTTTCTTTGTTTCCTTACCTCTTATGTTAGTGGGGCTAGGAATGGGAGCAGTGGCCAGCCACACAGAGATCTGATGACCAGAGGTCTGAGGTAGTGGGAAAGGGCAAGAATAAAATTATTTCACTGCTTTTTCCTTTCTTCTCTGTCCTGAGATACAGGTACTATCAAAAATAATGGTCACCCATCCAATGTACGCAGAGGAAGGATGTTCTGTCAGATGTAGGCAATGTGGTCAACTGGCAGCCTCAATCTGTTGGCCCTTTAGGATCTGTGTTGGTTGCAGAGAGCCAGCACATACTATTCTCAGGGCTGTCCCCATCCAATGACAATGCAAGGCAGGATGTAAGTGGATGACCATTTTGGTCTCAGATGAGACATTCTGATGGGCTTAGATCCTCCAGGAATAAGGATTTGGGCAACACTGTAGAGAATAGTAAATTTGGTTTGAAAGTGAGGAGATTCTGAAAGTTGAGTGGAGAGAGGAGACTGTGAGTACCAGATGCTGGTACCTACTTCAGCTATGGCAGTTACATTTTGTCCTGCTAATGTCCCTTTTCTAAGTTTTTCTCAGGAAAGAAGTCCATTAAAATCCCTGAGAATCTGCTGCCAAAACAGGTGGAGAAGGTGATCCAAGAGGGACAAGGGATGGACTGCGGTAGATACAGAAATGAGTTGTCTGGATCCTTTTTCCAGAAATGAACTTCTGCCTGGCCGTAGGACGCAACCAAGAGCAGAAAGCCTCAAATCATTGGCTTCTTCAGAGCTTGCTTCAACTGCAGACAGCCATTCCAGACGGCCTCATTCTTCCTGGAATAGCTGGCAGTGAATAACTGAGCAAGATAGGGGAATATTTCAGCACAATTCATAATTTCTCTACTGGTCAATATCTGCTCTGGAGCTCCACAGGGCTGGCAGGGACCTTGCCATGCCTGCATCATGATCCGAACTCTCCCCTTGCCCAATCTTTCTTCCTCCCCTTCCCCTTCTTTCATGACATTTTTGCTTATCTAAGGACCTGCTCTTAGGGAACACCGCCAGTGAGTGACATTCACCACTCTTCCCACTTACATGTAACAGGGCCTCTTTCTTTGTTTCCTTACCTCTTATGTTAGTGGGGCTAGGAATGGGAGCAGTGGCCAGCCACACAGAGATCTGATGACCAGAGGTCTGAGGTAGTGGGAAAGGGCAAGAATAAAATTATTTCACTGCTTTTTCCTTTCTTCTCTGTCCTGAGATACAGGTACTATCATTAATGACATGAGAGATACAGATGGTCTGATGTACAGGATACCTTGTTGCTTAGGGTAATAGACAAATCTTTAAGAAATGAATCTATTTTTAAATGTTATGAGGGTACTGGTTAGTTAAAAGTATTGTATAGTAACTCCTTTAGTCAACAAAATTGAGGCATTTTAATCATTTTACAAACAGATTTTCATATATTAGAATTATAAAATTCTATTTTAAAAAATAAAACAAAACAGCTATTCTGATTGATACCACCTCAAGGTTTGAGATGCGGGGGTGGGGGGTGGGGAGTAAAAAAATTGCTCTTACTGTTATCTAAAAATTTATTTTAAAATATTTGGACTTCCATTCAACATTGAAGACAGCATTCTTTTCTCTTCCCCAACACCTTAACCTACTCCCACTCCCATCCTGTTTCCGCATTTACTCTCTTTTTAATGGAGCTTATTTCTGCCCCCTCAGCCTGACCACACAGAATTCTGGAGAGTGGCCTAGAGTGCTGGCTTTGCCCCAGGGTCAGGACAGGGAGGAGGAGGGCCAGGCCAGTTGGTTCAGACGCTTCTGTGGTGTAGCAGAGCACCACACAGATGGAGCACAGCTTCTTTCCCCCTATGCTTTCCTACTTCTTCACAAAACATTCCAAGGGAGGGCTAAAGAGGCTGATCTCCTCTCCTTGGTTGTTTCTTCATCTGTGCATTGAGGACCCACACAGGTACAGGTTTGCTGTAAAGTTTAACTGGGATGGCAAATATGAGAAAGTCCAGTACAATGACTGACCCAGCAAAGCTGCTCAAAAAGTGGGTGTCTGTTCATATATGTGTTCATTTATTCCTGGCATTCTAACAGGAACATCTAAAGATATGGTCACATCTGAGTACATGTGACAAATGCTCACATCTGAGTACATGTACCTATGCAACTGGCAGAGTAAAAGGAGAAGAAATCCTTTAGGAGATAGGATTTCTTTATGGATTTAAGCAGTTTTGCCTTTATTGCTCTGCTCTTAACTGCCTTCCTCATGCCAATTCCTGGGGATTCCAAGTTTTAAAACTCCCCTTACACTGCTTTTTCCTTTCTTCTCTGTCCTGAGATACAGGTACTATCATTAATGACATGAGAGATACAGATGGTCTGATGTACAGGATACCTTGTTGCTTAGGGTAATAGACAAATCTTTAAGAAATGAATCTATTTTTAAATGTTATGAGGGTACTGGTTAGTTAAAAGTATTGTATAGTAACTCCTTTAGTCAACAAAATTGAGGCATTTTAATCATTTTACAAACAGATTTTCATATATTAGAATTATAAAATTCTATTTTAAAAAATAAAACAAAACAGCTATTCTGATTGATACCACCTCAAGGTTTGAGATGCGGGGGGTGGGGGGGTGGGGGGAGTAAAAAAATTGCTCTTACTGTTATCTAAAAATTTATTTTAAAATATTTGGACTTCCATTCAACATTGAAGACAGCATTCTTTTCTCTTCCCCAACACCTTAACCTACTCCCACTCCCATCCTGTTTCCGGCATTTACTCTCTTTTTAATGGAGCTTATTTCTGCCCCCTCAGCCTGACCACACAGAATTCTGGAGAGTGGCCTAGAGTGCTGGCTTTGCCCCAGGGTCAGGACAGGGAGGAGGAGGGCCAGGCCAGTTGGTTCAGACGCTTCTGTGGTGTAGCAGAGCACCACACAGATGGAGCACAGCTTCTTTCCCCCTATGCTTTCCTACTTCTTCACAAAACATTCCAAGGGAGGGCTAAAGAGGCTGATCTCCTCTCCTTGGTTGTTTCTTCATCTGTGCATTGAGGACCCACACAGGTACAGGTTTGCTGTAAAGTTTAACTGGGATGGCAAATATGAGAAAGTCCAGTACAATGACTGACCCAGCAAAGCTGCTCAAAAAGTGGGTGTCTGTTCATATATGTGTTCATTTATTCCTGGCATTCTAACAGGAACATCTAAAGATATGGTCACATCTGAGTACATGTGACAAATGCTCACATCTGAGTACATGTACCTATGCAACTGGCAGAGTAAAAGGAGAAGAAATCCTTTAGGAGATAGGATTTCTTTATGGATTTAAGCAGTTTTGCCTTTATTGCTCTGCTCTTAACTGCCCTCCTCATGCCAATTCCTGGGGATTCCAAGTTCTCCCTTATAATAACTCCAAGGTGCCCCCAGTTTGAAGGTGGTATGTAAAAAGAACTCAAATAGCCCACTCTGTCTTTAAATGAAAACAAACCATAAAAACAAAAAGTTTTCATAGCCTTTGAGTGTTTGGATGACCCCTGCTATAATAAAAAACACAAAAGACACCACCGGTTTGCAAAATCTAATTACTTTTTATTTTGCCATTTGTTGATAATTTACTCTATGCTGGGCACTGGCACTTTATACTGATTGTTTCAGTTCATCTGCCTTATAACATGCAGATAGAGAAGTGGATTCTGGAGAAGCTGTGTAACTCCCATGAGGTCCCTAACTACCCAGCATGTGACTTTCTATGAAGTTGATACAGTTTAGGCTTTAACTCCTTTACTTCAAATGCTCTGTGAAAAGTTGTAGCATGCAATCATACGGTCTTGTTTTCACTACATTATCAAAAGTAAGGTATTTTAATAACAATCAGTTAAGACCATTTTCTCTTTCTATTGCAACTTCCTCACCATCATCCTCTCCCTTATAGGACTGGAGTGGCAATAAACCTTTTGAGGAGATGGATAAGGGCAAGTTGAGGGCTATATTTAATTTAGGGCTTCCCTAATGACTCATTGGTAAAGAACTTGCCTGCCAATGCAGGAGACCTGGATTCAATCCCTGGGTGAAGATCCTCTAGAAAAGGAAATGGCAACCCACTGCTTTATCGTTGTCTGGAAAATCATGGACAGAGGAATCTGGCAGGCTAGAGTCCATGGGTTTGCAAAGAATCAGGCACAATTTAGTGACTAAACAACACCAATAATTAACAAAAGAAAGACAAGGATTAAGGTCTCTAGACACATAAGCTAGTCTTTATGGGAGATGCTTCCAAATCTTGTATTCAGATATAGGAGGATTAATATAGGTTTCCCCAAATTTGGCAAAACTCTACAAATCTATATGACAATACCAGTAATGACTTACAAAAGCAAAAGGCATTTTTCTGAGCAATTATTTAAAAAGATTATAGCAACCATGCTATAGAAAGGAATGAATTACATTTCTATTCTTACAGTAGAAAATGATATTGCAAAACCACTGTCATATGAAGTAATGGCTAAAGAATTTGATGCCAAAAATGTAGGGAACAAAGCATTATGGAAATCATGCATTGTATATAGTTGTCAGGTAGTTAGTAAAAAGTAGATATTGTTATCTTTCTGAAAATTGTAATTTTTTAGAATTTGTTAGCTTTAAACTTTTAAAAATGTATTATGACTTCTTTCAGAATAAAATTTCATGTTTGTTCTAATTTTAGTTCCTATATTTTTTCCCAATTAAGTGATGCATAATGGGCAAATCAAAGCTATACAATTTGATGTTTTATATATGTATGCATCATGAAATAATTGCTATAACTAAGCTACCTGATATAGCTACCATTTTCTTTGTGTGTGCATAGTGAGAACACTTAAGATTTACTCTCTTAGCAAATTTTGAGTATATAGTAAAGTATTGTTAACTGTATTTACGTTGGTATATAATTGTCATATCTACCTGTTGAACTGACCTCTTAATCATTACATAATGACCTTCTTTGTCTCTAAAGGCAGTTTTAAACTTACTATATTGTCTGATATGAGTATAACTTCTCTTCCCTTCTTTTTCATTACCATTTGCATGGAATATCTTTTTCAGTCTTTTCACTTTCAGTCTGAGTGTCTTCAAATCTATAATGAGTCTCTCGCTCCTTTATGAGTTATGTTTGACATATATTGTCATCTAAGTTTCAGGTGTACAACATGAAAATTTGATAATATGTAGAGATTGTGAGGTGATTACCACAATGAGATTAGTTAACACGTCTACCACCTCACATAGTTACTTTTTGTTTTGTGGTAAGAACTTTTAAGATCTACCTTCTTAGCAATTTTCAAATATTCTGTATCTTCATTGTGGTGGTAGTTATACAACTGAGTACATTTGTCAAAATTCATAGAACTGTATCAATAAAAATGCTATAGTTTAATCCATGTATATTATACCTCAATAAACCTATAAAAAGAAAACTCATCAAAATAGATTTTAAATGGGTAAATTTTATTGTATGTAAACTATATCCCAAATAAAATAGATTTTAAAAACCAAAACTAACTAAATAAATAGAGTCTAGACTCTGACTCTTTTTCTTTTTTTAATCCATCCAGCTAATTTATGCCTTTTGATGAGTTTAATCCATTTACATATAATTATTGATGAGGATTGATTATTGCTGCTATGTTAATTGTTTTCTATTTTGTATCTGTTTTGTTCCTCTCTTGCTCTCTTCCTTTGTTATTTGATGATTTTTTTTTTTCAGTAGTGGTTTCCTTCTTTTCTCTGTGTCTTTTGTGTACCTATTATAGGCATTTTTCTTTGTAGTTAGCTCCAGGCTTTCATAAAATGTCTTTTAGTTATAACTTTCTATTTCTAGTTGATAATGACTTAAGTTTAATTGCACTGAAGATGTTCAAAGTGTGGTGAAGGCTGCTGAGGTAAGTCATGGTCAAGAGGTTCCTTCTTGGCGCTTGGGCAAGACTGTGAGTTATAACTTTCTAGAATTTTGAGTATATAGTAAAGTATTGTTAACTGTATTTACGTTGGTATATAATTGTCATATCTACCTGTTGAACTGACCTCTTAATCATTACATAATGACCTTCTTTGTCTCTAAAGGCAGTTTTAAACTTACTATATTGTCTGATATGAGTATAACTTCTCTTCCCTTCTTTTTCATTACCATTTGCATGGAATATCTTTTTCAGTCTTTTCACTTTCAGTCTGAGTGTCTTCAAATCTATAATGAGTCTCTCGCTCCTTTATGAGTTATGTTTGACATATATTGTCATCTAAGTTTCAGGTGTACAACATGAAAATTTGATAATATGTAGAGATTGTGAGGTGATTACCACAATGAGATTAGTTAACACGTCTACCACCTCACATAGTTACTTTTTGTTTTGTGGTAAGAACTTTTAAGATCTACCTTCTTAGCAATTTTCAAATATTCTGTATCTTCATTGTGGTGGTAGTTATACAACTGAGTACATTTGTCAAAATTCATAGAACTGTATCAATAAAAATGCTATAGTTTAATCCATGTATATTATACCTCAATAAACCTATAAAAAGAAAACTCATCAAAATAGATTTTAAATGGGTAAATTTTATTGTATGTAAACTATATCCCAAATAAAATAGATTTTAAAAACCAAAACTAACTAAATAAATAGAGTCTAGACTCTGACTCTTTTTCTTTTTTTAATCCATCCAGCTAATTTATGCCTTTTGATGAGTTTAATCCATTTACATATAATTATTGATGAGGATTGATTATTGCTGCTATGTTAATTGTTTTCTATTTTGTATCTGTTTTGTTCCTCTCTTGCTCTCTTCCTTTGTTATTTGATGATTTTTTTTTTTCAGTAGTGGTTTCCTTCTTTTCTCTGTGTCTTTTGTGTACCTATTATAGGCATTTTTCTTTGTAGTTAGCTCCAGGCTTTCATAAAATGTCTTTTAGTTATAACTTTCTATTTCTAGTTGATAATGACTTAAGTTTAATTGCACTGAAGATGTTCAAAGTGTGGTGAAGGCTGCTGAGGTAAGTCATGGTCAAGAGGTTCCTTCTTGGCGCTTGGGCAAGACTGTGATGGCTGTGCAAATGTACATGCATGGTGATGGCAATGCCAGCGTTTGGGACATGGGCACCCATGCTGTGGCACCAGGATTGGGGAGAACATAGTGAAGGAGAAAAGGGTGTGGCAGCGCTGGCCCTCAAGGGATTCAGTGACAGCTCTTCCTTAGCGGGCATACAGAGGCATGGACTTTAAGAAGCTTGGTCACCTCGAGTCAGCTGTTCTTGGTGGTGAAATTTGCTGGAGTCCTTATGGCTTTCTTTACTCAGTCAAGGGGAAGTTTTCAGTCAAGGGGATCCCTTTTGGCTCCAAACTATGCCAGGATTGGGGATGGGGGTGCAGGTAAAATGCTTCCTATGTTTTTCAACACAGCCAGCCTCAGATTATGTGCTCCACTATTTTGCTACAGTTTCTTAATTGTAGTCCATAGCTCTCCAGAGCTGTTTTCATCTATGGGTACTTACTGAATTATTGTTTCTGTGGGGGCATGAGACCTATGAGTTTGCCATCTTGCTAATGTCACTCCTTGTATTATTTTTCTTAAAGTGGGATTCTAAAATAGGACCAATCCCTGCAGCTAATAAGTGGCAGGGTTAGATTCAAACCCAAGTCTGTCTGAAAGTTTCTTACAACACTTGCTGTAGTTTTTTTCCCTTTTCATTCATTTATAGCTTAGTTCTATTCCTCTCTAACCATCTCTCCCATGATCATCTGCTCTTTCCTTCCATTGAAGCCCTCCCTTCCCCACTGCCAGAAAACAATACTGGATCACTCTTTTCACTTTCTCCCCCAAAATAAGATGGTACTTTCTTGCTAACAGTTTCATTTCCCTGACAGATCTATTCCCTGGAGGCAAATGCTTGTGCCATTTATCAAAACTGTCAAACCAAGGATAAGGTCATTATTCCCTACTACCATCCCCAGATATAGCTAACCTGTACAATAACCTCCTACCTTGTCTCATGCTCTTCTCACCACTACATTCCTTGGTAACTTTTGGCATCTTTCCCCATTGATGTCACAGTTCCTTGACCTTCTCAATACATATGCCTTCATCTCTACTCCATTTAAAACACTCACAAGCTTGACCGCATCCTGCATCTTGGCTTCCCACAGAATAGCTCTGTATCCAAGATCTATGAAACTAAAATTTCCCTTCTCCCACTCCTAGGTTCTTTTTTATTCATCATTTATCCTAAAGCTACTATTTACCTTCTTAGAGAAGGGCAATAAGTTTTTTCATTTTTCCAGAGTGGGTTCATGCTGACTCAAACCTATAAACTCCTGCATCTACTTGGTATTTTGGAAAATCACCCATCCACATTTGTCTACACATGACATTTTCAGGAGAACCTTTTTCAATTTTTTTCTCCCTCATCAAATATTATCTATCTCAGGTATTCACTTCCTGAACAAAACCTTACCACCTACTTTACAGGAAAGACTGAGGAATCCCTAGCCTAAAGATCTCCCTCCTTCTTAACAGTTTGGTTTCACAAGCTCATATTTTTCCGTCCATCTCAGAGTAAGAAATTCTTTTTCAAGTCATCCCTTCAAGGATGGCTGCCAACACTTCCCTTGTCATCTCATTCTTTTTAACACTTTGCTGCAACTATTTTTATTTCATATTGTTCCTCCTTCTCTGTTTCCTATGGTTCCTTCTCCAATCCCTTTGCTAATTTTTTTCTATCAAAAATTTTTGCTGTAGTTTTTTTCCCTTTTCATTCATTTATAGCTTAGTTCTATTCCTCTCTAACCATCTCTCCCATGATCATCTGCTCTTTCCTTCCATTGAAGCCCTCCCTTCCCCACTGCCAGAAAACAATACTGGATCACTCTTTTCACTTTCTCCCCCAAAATAAGATGGTACTTTCTTGCTAACAGTTTCATTTCCCTGACAGATCTATTCCCTGGAGGCAAATGCTTGTGCCATTTATCAAAACTGTCAAACCAAGGATAAGGTCATTATTCCCTACTACCATCCCCAGATATAGCTAACCTGTACAATAACCTCCTACCTTGTCTCATGCTCTTCTCACCACTACATTCCTTGGTAACTTTTGGCATCTTTCCCCATTGATGTCACAGTTCCTTGACCTTCTCAATACATATGCCTTCATCTCTACTCCATTTAAAACACTCACAAGCTTGACCGCATCCTGCATCTTGGCTTCCCACAGAATAGCTCTGTATCCAAGATCTATGAAACTAAAATTTCCCTTCTCCCACTCCTAGGTTCTTTTTTATTCATCATTTATCCTAAAGCTACTATTTACCTTCTTAGAGAAGGGCAATAAGTTTTTTCATTTTTCCAGAGTGGGTTCATGCTGACTCAAACCTATAAACTCCTGCATCTACTTGGTATTTTGGAAAATCACCCATCCACATTTGTCTACACATGACATTTTCAGGAGAACCTTTTTCAATTTTTTTCTCCCTCATCAAATATTATCTATCTCAGGTATTCACTTCCTGAACAAAACCTTACCACCTACTTTACAGGAAAGACTGAGGAATCCCTAGCCTAAAGATCTCCCTCCTTCTTAACAGTTTGGTTTCACAAGCTCATATTTTTCCGTCCATCTCAGAGTAAGAAATTCTTTTTCAAGTCATCCCTTCAAGGATGGCTGCCAACACTTCCCTTGTCATCTCATTCTTTTTAACACTTTGCTGCAACTATTTTTTATTTCATATTGTTCCTCCTTCTCTGTTTCCTATGGTTCCTTCTCCAATCCCTCTATGTCTAGAATGTGTTTTCTATCACTCATTTGAAAGAACTAACCAACTTTCAGTGGAAGTTGCTAGGACTGAAGGGTGTCAGTATTTCCAAATTCTAATCAAGATCAAGGAGGATACAAAGATGTTTGGGGAGAGGAATACAAGGACTGACACAATCTTTAAGGTAAGAATAAGCAACAGAATAAGTAATAGAAATTCCTCCAAAGTTGGAATGATTATCTCTACCAGTTTTTAAACTTCAGGACATAGATCTGGATCATTAGGAAAAAAGGTGTTAAAGATGCCACAGAAATTCCTAGCTGAGGAGGATTATTGGCAATTGTCTTGGATTTCAGCCAAAGTACACAAACCCCTTGGAGGAAGAAAGCAGGTGTAGGAATAGAAGCCACTAAACACCCAGTTGTCTCCATCTTAGAACACATTTATCTCTCCATATATCATTTTCAAAAGGTGACTAACTGGAAGTCCATTCAAGATTCATCTAGTCCAGAGCTGAGTAATAACCTGTGGGGTTCTATTCTGTTCATCATCTATAAGCATTCCTTGACACAGACTGAGCTTTTCATAAAAATTGTACCAACATATTAAAATCTAAAGATAACTTAAATATCATGGTTTGGTTCTCTGGAAATACTGGGAGATTTAACAGCCTGAGGTTGAAATTTCAGCATGGCAATCCTTGGTGATATCTGAGCAATGTCCACTCCTTTAGATGAGTTTGGAATCATTGTTCTCATTCATTCAGGAGAACCTTTTTCAATTTTTTTCTCCCTCATCAAATATTATCTATCTCAGGTATTCACTTCCTGAACAAAACCTTACCACCTACTTTACAGGAAAGACTGAGGAATCCCTAGCCTAAAGATCTCCCTCCTTCTTAACAGTTTGGTTTCACAAGCTCATATTTTTCCGTCCATCTCAGAGTAAGAAATTCTTTTTCAAGTCATCCCTTCAAGGATGGCTGCCAACACTTCCCTTGTCATCTCATTCTTTTTAACACTTTGCTGCAACTATTTTTTATTTCATATTGTTCCTCCTTCTCTGTTTCCTATGGTTCCTTCTCCAATCCCTCTATGTCTAGAATGTGTTTTCTATCACTCATTTGAAAGAACTAACCAACTTTCAGTGGAAGTTGCTAGGACTGAAGGGTGTCAGTATTTCCAAATTCTAATCAAGATCAAGGAGGATACAAAGATGTTTGGGGAGAGGAATACAAGGACTGACACAATCTTTAAGGTAAGAATAAGCAACAGAATAAGTAATAGAAATTCCTCCAAAGTTGGAATGATTATCTCTACCAGTTTTTAAACTTCAGGACATAGATCTGGATCATTAGGAAAAAAGGTGTTAAAGATGCCACAGAAATTCCTAGCTGAGGAGGATTATTGGCAATTGTCTTGGATTTCAGCCAAAGTACACAAACCCCTTGGAGGAAGAAAGCAGGTGTAGGAATAGAAGCCACTAAACACCCAGTTGTCTCCATCTTAGAACACATTTATCTCTCCATATATCATTTTCAAAAGGTGACTAACTGGAAGTCCATTCAAGATTCATCTAGTCCAGAGCTGAGTAATAACCTGTGGGGTTCTATTCTGTTCATCATCTATAAGCATTCCTTGACACAGACTGAGCTTTTCATAAAAATTGTACCAACATATTAAAATCTAAAGATAACTTAAATATCATGGTTTGGTTCTCTGGAAATACTGGGAGATTTAACAGCCTGAGGTTGAAATTTCAGCATGGCAATCCTTGGTGATATCTGAGCAATGTCCACTCCTTTAGATGAGTTTGGAATCATTGTTCTCATTCATTCAGGAGGCACTGGCATTTGAATTTCCAATTTATAGCTTAGCCCAGTGTCCTAATATTACAAATGATGAAATTGGAACCTGAGGAGTTTTCATGGCGACTCCAAAGTTACAAAAGCTAGTCAGACAGGGTGTTTCACTGATTCTAATTACTGTGGCCACCTGCAACATTGCTTCACAAAGCTGCTTTTGCCTAACATTCTTGATGTGCAGAAGCAATGAGCTTAATCCTAACAGAGGTACCAAATTCAGGTAACACATTTTGCCATTATTAGTTTTCTGGCATCCTTTTGGAATAATGCAATTCAGTCAGGAAGTCTTGTCACTGGGCAAATCAATAGCTCTGACCTACTTGATTATGTAACTTGCAATTGTGTTTCCATTATAAAACTCATTATCTAGTAAAGCAAGCGAAAAAATTCTCACTTACCTTTGTTAGGATCTTTTATCAAACAACATATTCTGAAGGTCAGGGCTCCTTACCAGCTATACAGCAACTTTTTGCTCTGATCAGGCAAGGGAAATTTAAGAGAATGTAACTCTGACTCTATAATTAACTCATATTAATAATGCTGTCTGAACAGCATTATTTATGCCATCCTGGGGATTTTCTTTATTTCCTTAGCATCTGTATATGTTTTATCTGTTGCTTACAGAAGAGGTAAAAAAGAAGGGAGATTTCTCCATTCCAAATCACAGCATAGCATATATTTTTCCCTTCCCCACCCTTCTCTTCCTTTTTCTTCCATTCATGTCTTATCCTTTCCTTTCACTTCCTTTCCTTTTTTTCCTTCTTTCTTCTATGCCCTCCTCTTTCTTCTTTAATCATATATGGGTTGCCCACTGCATACTAGTCATCATATGGGAAAATTCAAGGTGAAAAGTTAGGTGAATGAATGCATAAATTTGTAAAACCAACATATTAAAATCTAAAGATAACTTAAATATCATGGTTTGGTTCTCTGGAAATACTGGGAGATTTAACAGCCTGAGGTTGAAATTTCAGCATGGCAATCCTTGGTGATATCTGAGCAATGTCCACTCCTTTAGATGAGTTTGGAATCATTGTTCTCATTCATTCAGGAGGCACTGGCATTTGAATTTCCAATTTATAGCTTAGCCCAGTGTCCTAATATTACAAATGATGAAATTGGAACCTGAGGAGTTTTCATGGCGACTCCAAAGTTACAAAAGCTAGTCAGACAGGGTGTTTCACTGATTCTAATTACTGTGGCCACCTGCAACATTGCTTCACAAAGCTGCTTTTGCCTAACATTCTTGATGTGCAGAAGCAATGAGCTTAATCCTAACAGAGGTACCAAATTCAGGTAACACATTTTGCCATTATTAGTTTTCTGGCATCCTTTTGGAATAATGCAATTCAGTCAGGAAGTCTTGTCACTGGGCAAATCAATAGCTCTGACCTACTTGATTATGTAACTTGCAATTGTGTTTCCATTATAAAACTCATTATCTAGTAAAGCAAGCGAAAAAATTCTCACTTACCTTTGTTAGGATCTTTTATCAAACAACATATTCTGAAGGTCAGGGCTCCTTACCAGCTATACAGCAACTTTTTGCTTCTGATCAGGCAAGGGAAATTTAAGAGAATGTAACTCTGACTCTATAATTAACTCATATTAATAATGCTGTCTGAACAGCATTATTTATGCCATCCTGGGGATTTTCTTTATTTCCTTAGCATCTGTATATGTTTTATCTGTTGCTTACAGAAGAGGTAAAAAAGAAGGGAGATTTCTCCATTCCAAATCACAGCATAGCATATATTTTTCCCTTCCCCACCCTTCTCTTCCTTTTTCTTCCATTCATGTCTTATCCTTTCCTTTCACTTCCTTTCCTTTTTTTCCTTCTTTCTTCTATGCCCTCCTCTTTCTTCTTTAATCATATATGGGTTGCCCACTGCATACTAGTCATCATATGGGAAAATTCAAGGTGAAAAGTTAGGTGAATGAATGCATAAATGATTATTCAGAAATACAAGGCATGCGGGCTTCCCAGGTGGCTCTAGTGATAAAGAACCTGCCTGCCAATGCAGGAGACATAAGAGATGCAGGTTTGATCCTTGGGTAGGGAAGATCCCCTGGAGGTGGTCACAGCAACCCACTCTGGTATTCTTGCCTGGTGGGCTATAGTCCATGGGGTCGCAAAAAGTTGGATACAAATGAGCAGTTAACAGATTTCATCAGATACACTTTACATCTGTTTTCTTCTTTGATGCTTAGAAAAATTGTATGAGTTAGGTGCTTACTAATACACTATTTCTTACCAATGAAGAAACTGGGACTTGGAGAGATCAATCAATTTACATAAGGCTAGTCTGCCTGTAAATGGCAGGGATAAGATTTCAATGGGATACCATATGGTTCCAGAGCCACAGTTCTTCACAAACTGAATCACACAGGAGGAAGAAAACAGGTTTTACAGATAGAAGGATATAAATTTGAATCCTCTTTCATATTAGTTGTGGGTCACTGAGTGAAAATTAACTTGTAAATTTGTTTGCCCCATTGAAATAGGAGATAATTACCCTGAAGGAAGATTTTTTGATTTTGTTTAATTTTGACCTTTTTTATTGGTCCATCACCTATTCATTTCTATCCATCTCTGTTCCCTGGACTGCGTAGGCCTCCCACCGCAGTGGCCTCTCCTGTATCAGAGCACCAGCTCCCGGCGCATGCGCTCCAGAGCGCTGGCTCCTAATTGGACACATCAGTCCAGCCGCTCCGCAGCACGTGGGATCTTCCCAGGCCAGGGATCCAACTGGCGCTCCTTGCACTGCCTACTAGACCTACTTTACCTACTAGACCACCAGGGAAGCCCCCTGAAGGAAGTTTTTATAAGGTCTAACTGAATATAATATGTAAAGTATCTCCTACAATTCTTGTCATACGTAGACTCTCAGTAAATAGAGCAGCAGTTGTTGTTGTCATATGCACACAATATGATTATTATGGGCTAGTGAAACTGTTTTTGTGAAAATTTTATGTGTACTCTGAGCACTAGCCCCTATTACTTCACCATATGACACTTTAGTGTGCCTAGAATATAGTATCCATGGTGAAAGTGGTGAGAAATGAGGTTATGATGTAACACTAAGACCTGTTATTTACAAGATATATATGTCAAGCTAAGGTTGACTTTATCCTAAAGGAAGTCATCAGATGACATGTTTACACCTGTATTTTGAGGTTAAGTAGGAATGGAATGGAATTGTTCAGATATGTGTGGTAGGGGAGGTACCTAAGTTGAAGTCACAAAGAATGATCAATTAGAGGAAAGTGGGTCTGAGGGCAGAAGGACATTTCAGGAGACTTTTGTGATCTGCTGTAGGATTTTTTCCATTTTTATTGCTCTCCAACGTTATCAAAGCACAATAAAATTACTGAGTATGGTGTGAATTCAAAGATTGTGTGTGTGTCTGTGTTTGTGTGTGTGTGAGAGAGAGAAACAAAGTAGGTTAATGGAGGAGAGTGAGGAAGGTACCTTAAAACAGCAGCCTCCCTTTCTCAGTCAGTACCACTCAAGTGTAATGCCCTCAGATTTTCTCTGGACACTGAAGACCTACATTCTTGGGGTCCATAGTAGGCAACAGATCTTCCAAGTAACACTTGTCATTTTTCTCTCAGACTTCTGTTTTTGAATCTTCTTGTGGACTGTGAATCTTTTATTTGGCCTGCTTGATTTCTAACACTGACCCAGTATATGGCCTTGGCTCAGTGTTCCCCTAAGTCTCAATTTGCTCATCTGTAAACGGGCAATAATAACTTTCCTGTCCCCCTCCCACCCACCACCACAGGATCAAAGTGTTTCCATTTTAAGGAATCTCCTTTCATTTAATAATAATTTCTGTGAGATAAAGTATTTGTCAACAAAAGCTAAATCACTATTCAGTCAAACCATTTCTTTCCTTAAAAGTTTCAGTCTCTATCTTCCTATTGAATCTTGTGACAGAAGTTTAAAAAATCATAAAATTCATATAATTCTATTTCACCTTAATTTAACATTATTTTTTAACATGGGTTTCAGGAAACAAGTTACCCAATTTCAGCTTTTTTGGACAGTGAAGTTTCCAGATTTGTTACCTGTCCATATCCAGTCCCTAGTGACGAGTAGAATATGGTGGAAGTGGCGGTATGTGATTTTCCAGACTAGTTCATAAATAATGCTGCAACTTTTGCCTTGGTTTCTTACAGCCAAGGACCTACTCTAGGGGAGTGGAGGGAAGCTAGCCATCATACCATGTGGAAAAGTCTTCACAGAGAAAACCAAGCCAACTACTAGGACCAACCTGCTGGCTCTGCAAATGAGTCTCATCAGCTGTTCCACTTCCTTAAGATAACTGCAGCCCAGTTTGACAGATGACAACTACATAAGAGACTTAATCAAGAATGGCCCAGATGAGCCCTTCTTAATTCTTGATCCACAGAAGTTATGAGAAATAACAAATCACCATTGCTGTTTTAAGGTAGTAAGGTGATTTATATGATGCAAAAACCAAAGCAGTAATATTTATTGAGTTGGCTTCCTAGGTGCCTCAGTAGCAAAGAATCTGCTTGCCAATATAGGAGATGTAGGAGACATAGGTTAGATCCCTGGGCTCGGAAGATGCCCTGGAGAAGGAAATGGCAACCCACTGCAATATTCTTGCCTGGAGAATTCCATGGACAGAGGAGCCTGGTGGGCTGTTCATAGGATCACAGAGAATTGGACATGACTGAGCATGAACACACACAGTACACGCCAGGAATTCTACAAGGTGCTTTTGAAAATATTATTTCTTAGCCAATCTTTGGGTATGAATTCACTTATGTTCATTTGCAGATTTAAACAAATTTGAAGCCAAGATAATTTAGGGTGAGAGCAGGTAAAAAAAGGGGGAGAAGGAAATGAAGGAGAGTAATAATAACGTTCCTGTCCCCCTCCCACCCACCACCACAGGATCAAAGTGTTTCCATTTTAAGGAATCTCCTTTCATTTAATAATAATTTCTGTGAGATAAAGTATTTGTCAACAAAAGCTAAATCACTATTCAGTCAAACCATTTCTTTCCTTAAAAGTTTCAGTCTCTATCTTCCTATTGAATCTTGTGACAGAAGTTTAAAAAATCATAAAATTCATATAATTCTATTTCACCTTAATTTAACATTATTTTTTAACATGGGTTTCAGGAAACAAGTTACCCAATTTCAGCTTTTTTGGACAGTGAAGTTTCCAGATTTGTTACCTGTCCATATCCAGTCCCTAGTGACGAGTAGAATATGGTGGAAGTGGCGGTATGTGATTTTCCAGACTAGTTCATAAATAATGCTGCAACTTTTGCCTTGGTTTCTTACAGCCAAGGACCTACTCTAGGGGAGTGGAGGGAAGCTAGCCATCATACCATGTGGAAAAGTCTTCACAGAGAAAACCAAGCCAACTACTAGGACCAACCTGCTGGCTCTGCAAATGAGTCTCATCAGCTGTTCCACTTCCTTAAGATAACTGCAGCCCAGTTTGACAGATGACAACTACATAAGAGACTTAATCAAGAATGGCCCAGATGAGCCCTTCTTAATTCTTGATCCACAGAAGTTATGAGAAATAACAAATCACCATTGCTGTTTTAAGGTAGTAAGGTGATTTATATGATGCAAAAACCAAAGCAGTAATATTTATTGAGTTGGCTTCCTAGGTGCCTCAGTAGCAAAGAATCTGCTTGCCAATATAGGAGATGTAGGAGACATAGGTTAGATCCCTGGGCTCGGAAGATGCCCTGGAGAAGGAAATGGCAACCCACTGCAATATTCTTGCCTGGAGAATTCCATGGACAGAGGAGCCTGGTGGGCTGTTCATAGGATCACAGAGAATTGGACATGACTGAGCATGAACACACACAGTACACGCCAGGAATTCTACAAGGTGCTTTTGAAAATATTATTTCTTAGCCAATCTTTGGGTATGAATTCACTTATGTTCATTTTGCAGATTTAAACAAATTTGAAGCCAAGATAATTTAGGGTGAGAGCAGGTATGAGAGAAGGAATGAAGGAAGTAGAAGTAGTGCTTTTAGAAGAAAAATTGGTGAAGAACTTTGAAGCAAAAATGGATTTGCCATGAGAGGCAGCTGGGAACTCAGTGTCCATTAATTATTTATTTAAGAGTCAGTTCCATTTTGTGAAGGTTAGAAACACTAAAAAAAATATACAAATAAATCTATATATTAATACAGAACAGAAATGGATTCACAGACATAGAAAACAAACATAGTTACCAAAGAGGAAAGGGAGGGAGAGAGAAATTAAAAGTTTGGGATTAATATATACAGACTACTATATATGAAACAGATAAGAAAGTAAGATTCATTTCTCTGTATATCATAGGGAATTATACCCATATCTTATAATAACCTGTAATGTAAAGTTATCTGAAAAATGTATATACTAATATATACCTAAATCACTTCAATGTACAACTGAAACTAACACAATATTGTAAGTCAACTATACTTCAATTAAGAAACGTAATAAAAAAAAAAAAGAAGTGTCCGTTAGCATATGTGTGAGTGGATTAAGCCAGAGAGAAAACACAGGTAACAGTGAGTCAGTTGATGCTAAACTAGGATGGTTGTTATAAAAATTTTCTGAAATGATAGTCTCTGTTCCTAAGAAAGTTATTTGTCAAGTTTAAGAGTTTGATCCTTCTTCAGAATTTCATTAAGAAGATCTTTTCTGCCTTTCCTTACCAAGAATTCTCATTCATGGTACTTATAAAGCTCCAGGGGCTTCATAAATATTCACATATACAAATAGAGTACCGATAGAGTCATATAACTGCATGGAGTCAACACCTTGAAATCTATTTCCATAATCATTAATTTGTAAGCCAAAGAAGATGCAGGTGTGCTGTTCATAGGATCACAGAGAATTGGACATGACTGAGCATGAACACACACAGTACACGCCAGGAATTCTACAAGGTGCTTTTGAAAATATTATTTCTTAGCCAATCTTTGGGTATGAATTCACTTATGTTCATTTTGCAGATTTAAACAAATTTGAAGCCAAGATAATTTAGGGTGAGAGCAGGTATGAGAGAAGGAATGAAGGAAGTAGAAGTAGTGCTTTTAGAAGAAAAATTGGTGAAGAACTTTGAAGCAAAAATGGATTTGCCATGAGAGGCAGCTGGGAACTCAGTGTCCATTAATTATTTATTTAAGAGTCAGTTCCATTTTGTGAAGGTTAGAAACACTAAAAAAAATATACAAATAAATCTATATATTAATACAGAACAGAAATGGATTCACAGACATAGAAAACAAACATAGTTACCAAAGAGGAAAGGGAGGGAGAGAGAAATTAAAAGTTTGGGATTAATATATACAGACTACTATATATGAAACAGATAAGAAAGTAAGATTCATTTCTCTGTATATCATAGGGAATTATACCCATATCTTATAATAACCTGTAATGTAAAGTTATCTGAAAAATGTATATACTAATATATACCTAAATCACTTCAATGTACAACTGAAACTAACACAATATTGTAAGTCAACTATACTTCAATTAAGAAACGTAATAAAAAAAAAAAAGAAGTGTCCGTTAGCATATGTGTGAGTGGATTAAGCCAGAGAGAAAACACAGGTAACAGTGAGTCAGTTGATGCTAAACTAGGATGGTTGTTATAAAAATTTTCTGAAATGATAGTCTCTGTTCCTAAGAAAGTTATTTGTCAAGTTTAAGAGTTTGATCCTTCTTCAGAATTTCATTAAGAAGATCTTTTCTGCCTTTCCTTACCAAGAATTCTCATTCATGGTACTTATAAAGCTCCAGGGGCTTCATAAATATTCACATATACAAATAGAGTACCGATAGAGTCATATAACTGCATGCGGGAGTCAACACCTTGAAATCTATTTCCATAATCATTAATTTGTAAGCCAAAGAACACTTTGTTTTCTCATCCATGCAGTAAGGTTTTAAAAATATGATTGATTAACTTCTTTCTGGGGTTTGTAAGCAGTAACAAAAGTTTAAAAAAAAAGCAAAGCATAAGATTGAAGAATGAAAGTTTCTTATATTGAGAATTATTCCATAGTCTATAAGTGTATCTCTGAACAAAACTTTTTTGATAGATTATCTACCTTTAGTTAGTATCTGAAGACATCAATTCATATGGTCACGAAAGGACATCAAATGTATATTTTCATCATTTGGAGAACTGGCCATGTGTCTTTTTAAAAAGACGCCATTTTGTCAACTGCTTAAAATGATGATCTGTGACCTGATCCCAGAAGCATTTCTTTGAGAGGTATTTATATTGGTACACTATTTTGGGGTAATGATTTTGACTTTAGAATTACTTAACATAATGTCTTGACTTTATTTCTATTTCTTTTATAATATATTCCTCAGTTCTAAACTATGTTACTATTTGACTTTCATTGTTAACTATTATAACTGGCCCAAAAAGTCATCAATGCATAAATTTATGACCTAGAAAAAGTTCACTGGGAAGCTCTTAGCTTTCTGGGCTGTTATGTAATACATAATACCAGTGGACAGAATTTTCCCAGTTAGGAATTATTGTTAGAAAGTTACATATAAAATGAAAAAAATATGATTGTGAGATTGAAGACGCTGTTTAAAATTTTTAGTGCTTTTTGTGAAAAGCTCACAACAGGACTGATAGGACCTTTAATTTATAAGCAACAAGTCTAACCAGCCATATTCATAAATGTAACAGTAGCTACTATAAGAGACAAATCCCCATGTCTCCAAGGCTTAGAATGAGAGAAGTTTATTACTCACTTAGAAAATCCTAGGCAAAATTTTCTGAAATGATAGTCTCTGTTCCTAAGAAAGTTATTTGTCAAGTTTAAGAGTTTGATCCTTCTTCAGAATTTCATTAAGAAGATCTTTTCTGCCTTTCCTTACCAAGAATTCTCATTCATGGTACTTATAAAGCTCCAGGGGCTTCATAAATATTCACATATACAAATAGAGTACCGATAGAGTCATATAACTGCATGCGGGAGTCAACACCTTGAAATCTATTTCCATAATCATTAATTTGTAAGCCAAAGAACACTTTGTTTTCTCATCCATGCAGTAAGGTTTTAAAAATATGATTGATTAACTTCTTTCTGGGGTTTGTAAGCAGTAACAAAAGTTTAAAAAAAAAGCAAAGCATAAGATTGAAGAATGAAAGTTTCTTATATTGAGAATTATTCCATAGTCTATAAGTGTATCTCTGAACAAAACTTTTTTTTGATAGATTATCTACCTTTAGTTAGTATCTGAAGACATCAATTCATATGGTCACGAAAGGACATCAAATGTATATTTTCATCATTTGGAGAACTGGCCATGTGTCTTTTTAAAAAGACGCCATTTTGTCAACTGCTTAAAATGATGATCTGTGACCTGATCCCAGAAGCATTTCTTTGAGAGGTATTTATATTGGTACACTATTTTGGGGTAATGATTTTGACTTTAGAATTACTTAACATAATGTCTTGACTTTATTTCTATTTCTTTTATAATATATTCCTCAGTTCTAAACTATGTTACTATTTGACTTTCATTGTTAACTATTATAACTGGCCCAAAAAGTCATCAATGCATAAATTTATGACCTAGAAAAAGTTCACTGGGAAGCTCTTAGCTTTCTGGGCTGTTATGTAATACATAATACCAGTGGACAGAATTTTCCCAGTTAGGAATTATTGTTAGAAAGTTACATATAAAATGAAAAAAATATGATTGTGAGATTGAAGACGCTGTTTAAAATTTTTAGTGCTTTTTGTGAAAAGCTCACAACAGGACTGATAGGACCTTTAATTTATAAGCAACAAGTCTAACCAGCCATATTCATAAATGTAACAGTAGCTACTATAAGAGACAAATCCCCATGTCTCCAAGGCTTAGAATGAGAGAAGTTTATTACTCACTTAGAAAATCCTAGGCAAAATACTGATTACAATTAGCTTTCTACCAAATGATTCAAGGACCCAAATTCATCTATCCTGTGACTCTATAACTTCAACATAGGGCTTCCAAGGTCACTTTGTTCATTGGCATCAAGCCAGAAGGGGATAAAAAGTATGCATAAGAGGTTTTATGAGCCAGTTGTAGAAAGATACACAACATCTTCAATTTTCTCCTATTGGCCAAAGTTCACACACATGGCCACATTTAACTGAAAACAGGTCTTAGAAATATACTTTACCTGAGTATCCAGCAAGAAAAGGAAAGAGTTAGCCATAGCAGCTAGCAATTTCTACCATAACAGCTAAATGCTTTATCCTTTTTAACATCTTTTTGTTTTTCCCTCTAAGTCATCATTGATTTTCATCCATCTTTATTCTTCAGCCTGTGTGGGCCTCCCATTTCAGTGGCCTTTCTCACTGCAGAGCTTGGGTTCTGGGTTCATACACTCCAGAGCACTGGCTCGTAATTGGACACACCGGCCCAGCCACTCTGCAACATGTGGAGTCTTCCCAGGCCAGGGAACGAATGGGTGCCCCTTGCATTGTATCCTTTTAAACGCCAGTCTTAGCATCTGAGTAGAAAATTTATGTTTACCAATATTTTGGCTTTTAGACAGCCACTAGCACTAATATTTCGAAGTGATCTGATTTTTCATTGGTTTTAGGGAGTGAGAATGACTGTTTATCTGATTTTGTACTGGTATTGACATAACTATCTATATTTACTCATTTATATATTTTTATTTGACTAAGCCATATAATTTAGAGATTTTGTACAGTGATTTTCATGTATCTCATTTTATCATTATTGACCTAAGTAGAACTGAAAAAGTGGTTTATGATACCAAGTTATCTTACTGTGTGGATCACTAAAACCCTCTCCTCAATCAGGTGACATCAAAAATGATAAACCCATTCCTTTGCCTTTTCCTTTATATATATAAAAGAATACTCTGATAGCCTTTTTTTTTTTTTCTTTTCTGCCTCTAAATAAAACTCTGGAAGTCTGTGCTATAATTAAAAGAAATAGCATTCTCTGGTAATGGGAATCATGGGAATGTTCTCAGACCAATTTGTTTCTCAGCTCAAGTTTACCATAAGAGACATTTTTGGTACAGAGATTCTCAAGGGAAATCAAGAGAACCTCAGATACTTGTTCAGAATTTCCAGGTTAAGTGGAAAAGGGAAGCTGTGACAAGTGACTGTGCCACCTGCAATTTGACTAGCAGCTGGCAGTCCCCAAACCAGAAACATCTTCTCTATGTATTTGCTATTTGTCCCTCCACAAATACACACAAATCTTATTCCAACTCAGCCCATCAAAGAGTCAGAACTTTAGAATATTCCAGTTAAGAAGTTAACATTTCCATTCAAGATTTCATAGAATATTACTGAGAAATGAAGAAAAATGTTCATTATATACTATGTCAAATAGTTCTTTATTTACTAAGTGGCCCGAGTAACAGAAGATAGTCCCTAGACCATCCTGACCATAAAATACTTCTTTCTCCTTTGAACTGCTACAGGACATTTTGTCATAGCACTCAACTGGCAATTTTCATTTGTTGATCTACATTAGTGATAATTAAGGAAGTTTTTAAAAGGAAAGATCTTCAGCTATGTGCAAGATACTATTCTGGGTTCTGGGAGAAGGTAAAAAAATGAAATAAAAATTCTACCTCGAGTACTTTATGTTCTAGGAGTGAGGATGGGAGATAGACAATAAGATGTAAAGGTAAAAGTTCGATAATGAAATAACTATGGGTACCTGAGACTTGAATGGTGACAAAGATGCAGCTGTGTGAAGACCTAGGGATGAGTGATTAGTACAAGCAGAAAATATCAATATTGCTATGCTGCAAAAGGTGCAGGGTCGGTATGTTCCAGGTATAGGACAAAGTCACTGAGGCCAAAATCGGAGAGTAAAGACAGAAAAGGAAAGAAGTAAGTTGGGAGAAGTCAACAGAGAACTTCAGAACCCCTACAGATATTAAAACTTTATCAAGGGATTTCCCTGGTGGTCCAGTGGGTTAAGATTCTGCCTTGCAGTGCAGGGGGCACCGGTTTGATTCCTGGCCTGAGAGGATCCCACATGCTGCAGAGCAGCTGGACCAGTGTGTCCAATTACATGCATGCATCCAGAGCCGGAGCTCTGCAACAAGAGAGGCCACTGTGATGGAGGCTCACACGGGCCAAGGTATGTTTTAAAAGAAATAGCATTCTCTGGTAATGGGAATCATGGGAATGTTCTCAGACCAATTTGTTTCTCAGCTCAAGTTTACCATAAGAGACATTTTTGGTACAGAGATTCTCAAGGGAAATCAAGAGAACCTCAGATACTTGTTCAGAATTTCCAGGTTAAGTGGAAAAGGGAAGCTGTGACAAGTGACTGTGCCACCTGCAATTTGACTAGCAGCTGGCAGTCCCCAAACCAGAAACATCTTCTCTATGTATTTGCTATTTGTCCCTCCACAAATACACACAAATCTTATTCCAACTCAGCCCATCAAAGAGTCAGAACTTTAGAATATTCCAGTTAAGAAGTTAACATTTCCATTCAAGATTTCATAGAATATTACTGAGAAATGAAGAAAAATGTTCATTATATACTATGTCAAATAGTTCTTTATTTACTAAGTGGCCCGAGTAACAGAAGATAGTCCCTAGACCATCCTGACCATAAAATACTTCTTTCTCCTTTGAACTGCTACAGGACATTTTGTCATAGCACTCAACTGGCAATTTTCATTTGTTGATCTACATTAGTGATAATTAAGGAAGTTTTTAAAAGGAAAGATCTTCAGCTATGTGCAAGATACTATTCTGGGTTCTGGGAGAAGGTAAAAAAATGAAATAAAAATTCTACCTCGAGTACTTTATGTTCTAGGAGTGAGGATGGGAGATAGACAATAAGATGTAAAGGTAAAAGTTCGATAATGAAATAACTATGGGTACCTGAGACTTGAATGGTGACAAAGATGCAGCTGTGTGAAGACCTAGGGATGAGTGATTAGTACAAGCAGAAAATATCAATATTGCTATGCTGCAAAAGGTGCAGGGTCGGTATGTTCCAGGTATAGGACAAAGTCACTGAGGCCAAAATCGGAGAGTAAAGACAGAAAAGGAAAGAAGTAAGTTGGGAGAAGTCAACAGAGAACTTCAGAACCCCTACAGATATTAAAACTTTATCAAGGGATTTCCCTGGTGGTCCAGTGGGTTAAGATTCTGCCTTGCAGTGCAGGGGGCACCGGTTTGATTCCTGGCCTGAGAGGATCCCACATGCTGCAGAGCAGCTGGACCAGTGTGTCCAATTACATGCATGCATCCAGAGCCGGAGCTCTGCAACAAGAGAGGCCACTGTGATGGAGGCTCACACGGGCCAAGGTATAAAGGATGGATGAAAATGAATAAATAAACAATAGAAGAGGCCAGAATTTAAAAATAAATAAATAAATTGTAAAAAAAAATTTTAAAGTAAAAAAAAAATTTTTTTTTTATCAAGAAGCCACATGTGCTAAGTCAGTTCAGTCATGTCCACGGCACTATGGACTGTAGCCCACCAGACTTCTCTGTCCATGGAATTCTCCAGGCAATAATACTGGAATGGGTTGCCATGCCCTTCTCCAGGGGATCTTCCTGACCCAGGGATGGAACCCACATCTCTTGCATCCACAGGTGGGTTCTTTACCACTAGCGCCACCATAGGATGTTATTAAATGGAGGCATGGTAAGAGCTAAATTATATTTTGATGACTCCAGTTTCCATGAGACAGGTATATAGAAAGGAGGAAAGCCTGGGTGCATGGATGAGTCTGGTCTTAAACTAGGACTGTATCAGGGGAGACAGTGAGAAATGCTTGGACTCTGGGTGTGTTTTGGAAGTAGAGGCAACAAGGTTGCCATGAATTGATGTGTGCTATGAGGAATTAAGTGAAATGAAAGAAAACTCTTAGGAAAATGGTCCCATTTACTGTGATAGAGGTAATTTTATGATATTCATTCAAACAATCATTAAATGATTACTATATGTCAGACACTATGTTAGGTATTGTGAACAGGAAGAACCCCCTAAGGAATTCTAATCTAAGCAAGAGTACTGAGGGCTGGCATTAAGACAGAGGAAGAAGGATGAAGAGGAAATGACAAATTTAAGGCATATGTGGGAGCTGGAATTGGCAGAATATGGTGCCTGATGTTGAGAATGAGAAAAACTTCTGGAAGGATTTGAAATTTTCTGATTTAAGTGGGTGGATGGCAATGTCCTTAACATAGTGGGAATACATGATAAATTAATTTGTGGAGACTGTCCTTAATACATTAATAACGGGGCTTCCCCTGGTGGTCCAGTGGGTAAGGACACTGCCTTGCAGTGCAAGGGGCACCGGTTCAAGCCCTGGCCTGGGAAGATCCCACGTGCCACGGAGCAGCTGGACTGATGTGTCCAATTACCCAGCCGGAGCTCTGGAGTGCATGCGCTCAGAGCCGGTGCTCTGCAACGACAGACGCCACCGCGATGGGAGGCCCACAGGAGCCAAAGAACAAAGATGGATGAAAATAGAGAAATGAAAGACCAATAGAAGTGGCCTGCCCGCTCCCCTCCCTCCCCAACCCAACCCCCGCCCAAAATAAATAAATAAATAAATATTAAAAAAAACCAACATTAATAATGGAAGCTAATGATTACAGATCTCTACCTAGCACTGTGCTTAAT
Source organism: Tragulus kanchil (assembly GCA_022376925.1). Taxonomy (NCBI): domain Eukaryota; kingdom Metazoa; phylum Chordata; class Mammalia; order Artiodactyla; family Tragulidae; genus Tragulus; species Tragulus kanchil. Next base: position 108,663,445 of record JAIOJX010000028.1, on the reverse strand, counting down.
ACTTAACAGAAACGACCTCATTTTATTCTCAAAACACTACTGATACACTGTCATTGTCCCTGTTTTCTCAGAGAAGTAAGCTGGAAATTATGGAGTAGGTAAGCCAGGTCTTAAATCCATGACACCAGTATTTGTAGATGTTAGATTTAAATTTCCACAGATACCCAATAACAAGCATTTAGTATATTATAAACAGGGATCTAGAACTTGGAAAGTGAGTTGGAGATACGATTTGAGAATTGACAGAATAAAAGTGATTGATTCCATATCCTGTAGTGGCTTCCTACTCCCCTGTCTTGCTTTCCTTCACCCCTAATGCATTTCCTGGGATCACCTTCCAAATAATATATTTGTACTGAGCCCTCTACCCAGAGTCTGCTTCTGAGGAATCCAAATCCAGACAGAAACTGACTGAACAGTAAATGAGTTCAGTTCAGTTCAGTCATTCAGTCATGCCTGACTCTTTGTGACCCCATGGACTGCAGCACGTCAGGCTTCCTTATGCTTCACCATCTCCCAGAGCTTACTCAAACTCATGTCCATTGACTCAGTGATGCCATTCCACCCTCTCATCCTCTATCATCCCTTTACCCTTTTGCCTTCTCTTTTTCCCAACATTGGAATCTTTTCCAATGAGCCGTCTCTTCGCATAAGGTGCCCAAAGTATTGGAGCTTCAGCTTCAGCATGATTTCCTTTAGGATTGATTGGTTTGATCTTTGGGATTGACTGGTTTGAACAGTAAATAGAAGGTAAAGAAAACATAGCAACAAACCCTTTCTTAGGAGTTTGGATATGGACGAAGGGAAATCAATAGGAAGGTAACCAAAAGAAACTGTAAGACTGCTTTCTAAGAAAGGGAAACAGCTAAGTTTATATGCCAAGAGGAAAGAGTTAATAGTGAGTGGATATCAAGGAGGCCTCAGTAAAATTTTTGTTATTTTCTATGAGGTTGAGAAGTTCTCTGCTCAGAAGGAGAGGGTGACAGAAAAAAAGTAACGTGAGGTTTTCAGTGGTAGATGAGGGGTTGAAGACCACAGATGATTTTTGATGATATCAGTCTAAGTGCTTGCATGATTTTTGCCATCAGAGAACAGCAATCAGAGAGCAGAAGTAGAGAAGATGACTAGAATAATACAAAACTGGGTTAAAACCTCCAGAACTGATGTCTTTGAGTACTCCAAGTGTCCAGTGTAGGAACAACAGTGTTCAGGTCAAAGTGCAACAGCCTAGGCACTTCCAGCAGCTCTAGTTCTTGCTAACCTGGACACAGACAACTTGACTGAGACCTCAATACCCCAACCATCTGTACTTTGTCTTCTCAAATTCTCTTTGCCTCACCAATTTCTGACCTGCAATTTCCCTGACCTTCAAACTTCATGAATATTGTTGTCCAGTAAAATTAAAGGAGTTATGAAGTCACTGAGTTGTTGAAGCTAATAGTCACAGAGAGGTACTCACTTGCCAAGATTATAAAACAAGTTAGTGGCGAAGCCACGAGACAGTTTTTTTTTTGTTTACTATATGACACATCTTCCGTAAAGGTAAGAAAAAAGAGACAAGAGCAGAGAAGGGAACAGACGAAAAAGAAAGTGTTTGGGTTTTGTCCTTTTAAAAAAAATTGGAATTTTCAGTATACTTTTCTTAATTCTTGCCAAGTATTTTTATTTCCACAATTTTAAAATTTGATTTCCATGAGAGACCAAATATAGTTATCTAATAATCCTGGTTCTCTCATGGGGGCCATTATCACTTTGTCACTTTGTCTTTCAAGGAGTGACCCCCCTTCAGCTAAAAGTATGGGGTGATGTGGTGAATGAGATTGCGTGGTCAGCTTAGAGCCTGCTGTCCACAAATGAAAGGCCCTCCTTCTCCCTTGAGGAAGACCTCTGCACTCAGCTCTGGCCCAGGAGGCAAAGAGGGCAAGAGATCAGGCAGGCTAATTAACTCAGATCTCTCCCTTTGGCCGTGGAAATCATTAATCTTAGAGGTACCACATGGCTACTGATCTTTTAATGATGATTTTCATTTACATACTAAGAAAACAGTCTCAAGAATCTTGCTTTGGGTAGAATTTGTGAGTCATGCCTAGGCAGGTTATTTCAAAGTCAATTGTACTTTAATACTCTTTTCTGAAAAGTCACTCTTTCATTTTGACAACTTCATTTTGTAAATACTGTCACTGGGCTGTCATTTGCTTGATGCTGAGTAAATTAATCCCAAACAAGCATTTGTTAGTTTTAATAAAAATAAGTAAGAAGAGTAAACTTAAAATTACTTTTAAAATTGTAATGGTTGCAAGTTTCCCTTTGTGTTTCAGTGGTTAAGATGCAGGGGCCCAGGTTTTGATCTCTAGTCAGGGAACTAGATCCCACATGCTGCAACTAAGACTTAGGGCTGTCAAATGAATTTTGAAAAAGAATAAAAATAAAAGTAAAACTGTAATGTTTGTGAAATATCCTGGGTTTTAGAACTACAAATGACTTCAGATATTAGTCACTACTACTGCTTAGTCATTTCAGTTGTGTCCAACTCTGTGAACTGTAACCCACCAGGCTCTTCTGTCCATGGGATTCTCCAAGCAAGAATACTGGAGTGGGATGCCCTGCCCTCCTCCAGGGGATCTTCCCAACACAGGGATCAAACCTGCATCTCCTGCAAGTCTCAGGCACACTCTTTACCACTGAGCCTCAGAGAAACCCCTTAGATATTAGCTACTCCAAGTGATTCACAAATAAAATTAAGATCCAGAGATGTTAAGTGACTCACCAGAGGTCACAGGGTAACTGACTAGAAGAATTGAACTGGATAAAAAGTCTGGCATTTTCCCCTCAAACTATTAATGCAATTAGATACATTAAAATACCATAGTCCTTCAAAACAATACACTTCTTTTTTTTCAGAATTAATTAAATCCCACATAGTTGAGTGTATCTGCATTCCAAATTAGATGCTTGGCTCACAAGCATTATTGCTGTCAAAAGCTGTATCATCTCAAGCTAATTTTCTTGATTTAAAAAGCAAAAGCTACTTACTTGTTTTTCATTAAGTTATAAAACTTGTCTTGAACTAATGTGGCCCAAAAATTGCAATCATGAAAAGAAACAGCTTAATTATACTCAGAACAGTACTTAAAAGAAACAACTATATCTCAAAGACTTTGGAGTATAATGTATAGGGAATAAAGTGGCCTACCTTAATAAAAGATAAAATATTCCAAGCAATTTACAGTGTTACAAGTGATCTCACAACTACCTGCATTATTATAAATTACCCAATGATGTTACTGTATTTTTATAGCTTATGACACAGGGTTGTTGTGTGATTTCTTCAAGGTCACACAGCTGGTTGGTGACCCTGCCTAGATTAGATTCTAGGCTCCATATCTCCTGGCTGTCAGAGTTGCCCCCACACTACAGTGAGGGCCCTTCATTGAACCAAGTGTGATATTATGGTCACTTTGTGATATTGGACAACTGATTAAATGTTCACTCACTGAGTATAAAAGACACTGCAAATTCCTGGACTGACATCTAGTCTTTAGGAGAACCAAGACAGAAAGCACCTCTCCCTATTTCATGAGATTTCTCCTAACTCCAATGTGGACCTTGTCAATTCTCAGCTCCACTGCAGGACCACTTCCGCCAGGGAGGATAATATTCTTCTTTGGAAAATGCCCGTCCTTCATACTGTTAAGGAAAAAAACCAAAATGAAACAAAACAAACAAGCAAAAAACCCACAGGCCCCCAAAACACAGGCCAGAATGGTGTCACGCATGCTAAATAAAGTCTATGACACCAAACTTAGATTTAACACCTATCAATAATATACTATAATTACAGTTTCAATTTTCACTGGAAATGTGATCTTAATCAATCATTCTGGAATGTTCTGGTCAGCATCAATGAGATGCTCTGTTACATGGGCCTTCTCTATTCTACCTCTCATCCACCAGAGTAAGAAGAGGCAATCTGCTTGATAAAACACATGTGGTCCCTTTCCCTCCCCAAAGATAATGTCCTGGCTCCAAAGAACTGTTCCTTATCTTTTGCTAATGATTTCCTTGCCCCACTCTCCTTTCTATAAAAAACTTCCATGTTATATAACTTCTTGGAGCACCCTTGTGGCTGTTAGATGGGATGCCGCCCAATTCATGAATCACCAAAGAAAACCAATTAAATCGTCAAATTTAGTCAGTTGAAGTTTGTTTTTTAACAACATTCTGTGGGCGCACCATGGATGGCCCAAGAACATGCTCACTAAGGATGGATAGAGGGCAGAATAAAACCTTTTTAAAACAGTCACATAGCATGAACAGATAAAGAGAGAGGGCTGTGGAAATGGAAAATTGCACAAAGCTGTGAAGGCTACAGCTTATGTGACTACAGCCTGAGAAGTTCTGGAATGAGAAAGGAAGTTGCTCAGGCAAAGGTTTTATACTTAGGAGGCAGATCACTTCTCTGCCCAGGGACACACCCCATCACAATCCTGTTCAGCATGCTAGACAAATTTAAGACATTCTGCTCATACTCTTTATGAGCAATGAGAGAAGGGTGCTTGCTTTATATCCTCTGTAGTCGTGTCAACTCATGCTAATTCCGAGGATCTTCAAACTGGTACATACTCCCGCTGGTTCTATTAGTGCTCTTTCATATTTTAAAAATTCCATTATATCCAACCTTCTGTCTGTTAACAGGGTTGGTTTCATGATGGCAAAAAGGGAAGGGGTAGTATATTTAGGAAAATCTTTTTAGCATTCAGCTGTGTTTTCATGGAGTTTTCTCCTACTTGTGATGACTTTACATTCTAGTGTGTGCCGACTATCTCTACATGACGATCAAGAATATCCTTTTGGGTTTTTATTTACATCCGGGCCTCCAGCACTATGCACATACAACTGGAGTGTAAAGGGCTAGGTTCTGAAGATGATATGGCTTTGAAAAGCTTCCAAGAAGTGCGAAGGAAGTTTTGTGCAACTGTTGGCAGGAATCAAGACTAGCAAAACCTCAGCAGTTCACTGCTGCTAAGGCAGTGCAAGCCTCCTCGCCTGCCCCACCTTGAGCTAGAGCAGATATCTCTGGTCGAGTAAAGCTAGAGAGGTTTCTCTTGTCCCCACGTGGCAGAACTGCGCATGAGTGGTAGATGCAGCGTTGAAAAAATGGTGAAGGAAGAGCCAAGAAGAAAGATCCCTTTGGTTCCAGAAAATCTCTTGAAAAACAGGAAGGCTTATCAGGCCCTCAAATCCACCCAGGCAAAGCAAGTGCTTTTGCAAAGGAAGGAGCAAAGGAAAGGAAAAGAGATCAAGTTTAAGCGACCAGAATGGTTCGTACATGATTCCTAGTGGCACGTGGCAGGGTGCGACTGAGACGCCTGCAAGTGAAACCTCATGGCTTGGAAGTACCAGACCAACATTGCTTGGCCTTTGTTGTTCGCATTGAAAGGATTAATGGGGTAAGTTTACTGGTGAAGAGGACCATTGCAAGACTTCACGTGAATAAGATTTTCAGCAGTGTCTTTATGAAAGGAACTCCACAAACCATAAACACGCTTCATATAGTGGAACTTTATATGCTTGGGGGTTTCCAAATATGAAGTCTGTTCGGGAACTTATCTTGAAATGTGGACAAGCCAAGGTCAAGAGCAAGATCATCCCTCTAACTGACAACACAGTGATTGAGGAGCACCTGATTTGATGTCATTTGCTTGGAAGACCTCATTCACGAAATTGCCTTCCTGGGGAAGAATTTTCAGGTGATCTCAGAGTTCCTGTGCCCTTTCCAGCTTTCAGTGACCCGTCATGCTACCAACAATAGAGTGGGCTTCCTCAAGGAGGTGGGCTCACCTGGCTATCCAGGTGAATGCATCAATCAGCTCATCTGGCAGCTGAACTAAACCCAGCGTACCTGAAAACACGGTGCACTGGAAGCATGTTTTGTTTTGTGGAATTGTCACTCGATATCTTCAAGGAAGATTGTTTTCTGCTCTAATACACCTTCAGACACTGGAGGGAGACAGTCAGGAAAACATGGTGATGGTCACAGCAGGCCCTTTTCATCCCACCTCTCAGTTCCAAGGAGGAGTTCCAGTGTGTTTTCAGTGATGACTGCCATCCACTAAAAGGGCTCTAGATCCGCATACATGTCCTGGACTAATATGTGATGCTCGAGATTTGCAGAAGCTAGAGAGGTTTCTCTTGTCCCCACGTGGCAGAACTGCGCATGAGTGGTAGATGCAGCGTTGAAAAAATGGTGAAGGAAGAGCCAAGAAGAAAGATCCCTTTGGTTCCAGAAAATCTCTTGAAAAACAGGAAGGCTTATCAGGCCCTCAAATCCACCCAGGCAAAGCAAGTGCTTTTGCAAAGGAAGGAGCAAAGGAAAGGAAAAGAGATCAAGTTTAAGCGACCAGAATGGTTCGTACATGATTCCTAGTGGCACGTGGCAGGGTGCGACTGAGACGCCTGCAAGTGAAACCTCATGGCTTGGAAGTACCAGACCAACATTGCTTGGCCTTTGTTGTTCGCATTGAAAGGATTAATGGGGTAAGTTTACTGGTGAAGAGGACCATTGCAAGACTTCACGTGAATAAGATTTTCAGCAGTGTCTTTATGAAAGGAACTCCACAAACCATAAACACGCTTCATATAGTGGAACTTTATATGCTTGGGGGTTTCCAAATATGAAGTCTGTTCGGGAACTTATCTTGAAATGTGGACAAGCCAAGGTCAAGAGCAAGATCATCCCTCTAACTGACAACACAGTGATTGAGGAGCACCTGATTTGATGTCATTTGCTTGGAAGACCTCATTCACGAAATTGCCTTCCTGGGGAAGAATTTTCAGGTGATCTCAGAGTTCCTGTGCCCTTTCCAGCTTTCAGTGACCCGTCATGCTACCAACAATAGAGTGGGCTTCCTCAAGGAGGTGGGCTCACCTGGCTATCCAGGTGAATGCATCAATCAGCTCATCTGGCAGCTGAACTAAACCCAGCGTACCTGAAAACACGGTGCACTGGAAGCATGTTTTGTTTTGTGGAATTGTCACTCGATATCTTCAAGGAAGATTGTTTTCTGCTCTAATACATCTTCAGACACTGGAGGGAGACAGTCAGGGAAAACATGGTGATGGTCACAGCAGGCCCTTTTCATCCCACCTCTCAGTTCCAAGGAGGAGTTCCAGTGTGTTTTCAGTGATGACTGCCATCCACTGTAAACCAGAAAAGGGCTCATGCCATGGAGGAGGGGATCCTGTCTTATCACATCTGTCCTGGACTTTAATATTTGTGAATAGACATCTATCTGGAATTCAAAACAGCAGTGGGCCAAGCCCAGGGGCATGGTGAACCTGGGGTTTTCTGGGGCCTTGTTTTCGAAAGAACTTGAAATTAGAATTAAGTTAGGACTTGTAATTAAAATTAGAAGCACACAACAACAAAAAATTTAAAAAAAATAAAAAGGAATATCCTCTCTTACTCTCAAAGTGCCTCTCTTTGGAACAATATGTTCTTTGGTCATCAGATTAATACTTAATGAAATGAATTTGCAATTTACTTGGACATATTGTATAACATATTGATTTTCCTATTCCATATCTTAAATCCAAAAAAAATTATTGAATGTTTGCTGCATATAAAATATTACTCTAGAAGTTGTAATGATAAAGTGTAAATATGGTTCTTCTTGCCCAAAAGTCCATTATCATGATGAAAAGATAGACAATGAGAGAAAAAGATCACCACTGCAATAAAGTAGAATGATATGTTATAAATAAGGTTTCAATATTGTGCTGATAAAAATTGCTTTAGAGATATTTTAACCATATCTAATTTATACAAATACAATTCAGTCATAATATCCATCAAATCTAATCTACATTATTGATGTTAGAATCCACACAGAACACATGGATAGAAAGGTTGGGAGATGTCCTGCCATAGAGAATCTTGAACACCCAAGGGAGTAGTTGAGATTTCAACCTATAAGCAGCATCTCATGTTGGGTGTGAAGTCAGAATATGATCAGAGGGTAGTGATAGAAGTATGATCAGAGGGGAAGGAGAGGGAGAGCTTTCTAGGAGGCTATATTAACATCATAGTAAGGGGTAATGAAAACTAGGAGACAAATTTGAGGCTGATTACAAAAATGCTATTAAGGTTATTTTTCAATTTAATAAGATATGAGATTTTCTTGTTTGTCTTAATAAACTCTAGAAAATTTATAATTCTTAGAATAAACTGGTGGTGTGTGTGAGGAGGAATGGGCTGTTGTATTTGAAATTATTCTGTATCTTTCTCCCTTTCTCCCTTCATTCCTGTTTAGCACATTATAATTTAACTTTAGGTCACTAGAAGAGTTCTGTAACTTTTGAGAATTAGTTGCTCTTTATAAATTATTTATCTCTTGTATGTGTTTAAAGCACTTTAAACCTGTGCAGTATCATGTAAATGATACTATGGAACAAACAGTCAAAAGTGAATTTGCTCACTGGGAAATATAAAAAGCAAAATAACAACAGAAAAAAAGTAAATCTGACTTAAGAGTAAATCTGCATGGCAAGGTGATATTAATGTTTGCCAACAGTAGAAAATTTATTTTCAACTGTTTTTTCTGGCGTTGGGGTAGACTAGTGTTCACCCATTCATATTCTCTCAACTGGCTGCTTGATTAGGATGGAATTGCATTAGGATCAAAACTTTCACTTAATCATTTTGGCAATATCTTCATATCAACAAGAACCAAGGGCTAAGGTGAACCAACTTCAGGCTCAAGAATGACACAAATGTGATCTATAGTAACAACTTTGAGTCATTGGGATGCCATTTAACCTATTAATGCTGAAATTAAAAAAAATATATTTTAGGAGTTCATCTTTAGCTTAAGTTGATATTAGACTTTTCAAAACGTGTATTCTGTCTTACCTGTAAATTCAAAGGTGACATCTAAATTCATGCCAGGAATACAGCTATTCATTTTCTATCATTCAGAAAAGAGGTTACATTTTAATACAAAGTCTTCATGAAAAATGTCTCTGATTCCTATATTAGCTGCAAGCAAGATTCTAAGCTCTAATAATTTATGATAAGTCCCTTTTTTAATAATTTATTTTTTAATTTAAATGAATTTTCCATGCTATATGGAAATGTATTGTCTGTCAGTTCAAGGGTTCATCTCAAGTTGAAAATATTTCATCATTGTGTTCCTAATGAAAACTAGGAGACAAATTTGAGGCTGATTACAAAAATGCTATTAAGGTTATTTTTCAATTTAATAAGATATGAGATTTTCTTGTTTGTCTTAATAAACTCTAGAAAATTTATAATTCTTAGAATAAACTGGTGGTGTGTGTGAGGAGGAATGGGCTGTTGTATTTGAAATTATTCTGTATCTTTCTCCCTTTCTCCCTTCATTCCTGTTTAGCACATTATAATTTAACTTTAGGTCACTAGAAGAGTTCTGTAACTTTTGAGAATTAGTTGCTCTTTATAAATTATTTATCTCTTGTATGTGTTTAAAGCACTTTAAACCTGTGCAGTATCATGTAAATGATACTATGGAACAAACAGTCAAAAGTGAATTTGCTCACTGGGAAATATAAAAAGCAAAATAACAACAGAAAAAAAGTAAATCTGACTTAAGAGTAAATCTGCATGGCAAGGTGATATTAATGTTTGCCAACAGTAGAAAATTTATTTTCAACTGTTTTTTCTGGCGTTGGGGTAGACTAGTGTTCACCCATTCATATTCTCTCAACTGGCTGCTTGATTAGGATGGAATTGCATTAGGATCAAAACTTTCACTTAATCATTTTGGCAATATCTTCATATCAACAAGAACCAAGGGCTAAGGTGAACCAACTTCAGGCTCAAGAATGACACAAATGTGATCTATAGTAACAACTTTGAGTCATTGGGATGCCATTTAACCTATTAATGCTGAAATTAAAAAAAATATATTTTAGGAGTTCATCTTTAGCTTAAGTTGATATTAGACTTTTCAAAACGTGTATTCTGTCTTACCTGTAAATTCAAAGGTGACATCTAAATTCATGCCAGGAATACAGCTATTCATTTTCTATCATTCAGAAAAGAGGTTACATTTTAATACAAAGTCTTCATGAAAAATGTCTCTGATTCCTATATTAGCTGCAAGCAAGATTCTAAGCTCTAATAATTTATGATAAGTCCCTATGAATTATGGGTTCATCTCAAGTTGAAAATAGATTTCTAGATCATTTCATTTAAAAAGTGACTATTTCCTACCATGCTATATGGAAATGTATTGTCTGTCAGTTCAAGGACCATTTAACATTTTCTACAAAGTTCACATTAGTTGTACCATCTCTAAAATATCGTTCACTTAGAAATGCCCATACAAGGAACTTCTCTATGCTTTCTCTTTCAGTTGTGCTTTTCTCTTCATTCTACATTCCCTGTTCCTCGATGGAGGTGTCAGAAATCTAAGCTTCTAGTGAAATCAAAATGACTTTGCCATCTGTAATACCTTTGACTAATATCTTTTAAGAATGACAATTTCAGAAGAACCTTTTCTTTCTCATTAATATTTTTTACTATTTTCTTTTACAAATTGATGACAATGGTTTAAAAAGTTATTCAAATTTGTATAACACTTTATGCTTCACAAAACACTTTCACATATATTATCTCACTTTATCCTCTAAAGAAACTCAAATCGAAGCTATGACAAACCTAGACAACATATTAAAAAGTAGAGACATCACTTTGTCAACAAAGGTCCATATAGTCAAAGATACGATTTTTTCCAGTAGTCAGATATGGATGTGAGAGTTGGACCATAAAGAAGGCTGAGTGCTGAAGAATTTATACTTTTGAATTTTGGTGCTGGAGAAGACTCTTAAGGGTTCCTTGGACTACAAGGAGATCAAAGCAGTTGATCCTAAAGGAAATCAACCCTGAATATTCACTGGAAGGACTGATGCTAAAGCTGAAACTCCAATACTTTGGCCACCTGATGCGAAGCCAGCTCCTTGGAAAAAACCTTGAAGCTGGGAAAGACTGAAAGCAAACAGAGAAGAGGGCAGCATAGGATGAGATGGTTAGAGAGTATCACTGACTTAATGGACATGAATTTGAGCAAACTGCAGGAGATAATGAGGAACAAGGAAGCCTGGTGTGCTGCAGTCCACTGGGTTGCAAAGAGTTGGACACATCTTCGTGACTCAACAACAATGGAAGTAGGGCAGATATTACTGTTTTGCCTATTTAAAGATAAGAAAACTGCAGCTCAGAAAGATAAAGATCACTTAAGGAGCAAGTAGTGGAGCCAAGATTTGCACCGTGGTCTGAGTCCTTGTCTAGCATGGCTGACACTCTATCCCAGAGACAATGTGCCAATATGGAGAAATAACAGGAGACTGGCAAATAGGCTACAGAAGTTCTCTGACAACTGAGCATTGTACAAGAAAAGGAAGAACTTTCTCCCATGTCTTATGTTTTTCCAGTTGTGCTTTTCTCTTCATTCTACATTCCCTGTTCCTCGATGGAGGTGTCAGAAATCTAAGCTTCTAGTGAAATCAAAATGACTTTGCCATCTGTAATACCTTTGACTAATATCTTTTAAGAATGACAATTTCAGAAGAACCTTTTCTTTCTCATTAATATTTTTTACTATTTTCTTTTACAAATTGATGACAATGGTTTAAAAAGTTATTCAAATTTGTATAACACTTTATGCTTCACAAAACACTTTCACATATATTATCTCACTTTATCCTCTAAAGAAACTCAAATCGAAGCTATGACAAACCTAGACAACATATTAAAAAGCAGAGACATCACTTTGTCGACAAAGGTCCGTAAAGTCAAAGTTACAGTTTTTCCAGCAGTCATGTATGGATGGGAGAGTTGGACCATAAAGAAGGCTGAGTGCTGAAGAATTTATACTTTTGAATTTTGGTGCTGGAGAAGACTCTTAAGGGTTCCTTGGACTACAAGGAGATCAAAGCAGTTGATCCTAAAGGAAATCAACCCTGAATATTCACTGGAAGGACTGATGCTAAAGCTGAAACTCCAATACTTTGGCCACCTGATGCGAAGCCAGCTCCTTGGAAAAAACCTTGAAGCTGGGAAAGACTGAAAGCAAACAGAGAAGAGGGCAGCATAGGATGAGATGGTTAGAGAGTATCACTGACTTAATGGACATGAATTTGAGCAAACTGCAGGAGATAATGAGGAACAAGGAAGCCTGGTGTGCTGCAGTCCACTGGGTTGCAAAGAGTTGGACACATCTTCGTGACTCAACAACAATGGAAGTAGGGCAGATATTACTGTTTTGCCTATTTAAAGATAAGAAAACTGCAGCTCAGAAAGATAAAGATCACTTAAGGAGCAAGTAGTGGAGCCAAGATTTGCACCGTGGTCTGAGTCCTTGTCTAGCATGGCTGACACTCTATCCCAGAGACAATGTGCCAATATGGAGAAATAACAGGAGACTGGCAAATAGGCTACAGAAGTTCTCTGACAACTGAGCATTGTACAAGAAAAGGAAGAACTTTCTTACATTGCTAGTGACTGCTGGCTTCTGTACCACACATTGTGCAGGCAGCCCTGGTACCTGGCACAGATGATGAGATCTTCACCTGGGCAAGGCAGAGCATTTATCCATCAGCAAAGCCAGGTGAGGAAGACTGATTTATGAAGGTTCCACAGCAGGGGGCATGTTACGTACTTAGTGACATGATCCATGCAGAGGCTATCTTCTCCCCAGGGTTCACATGCTGCCCAGGAATGTGAGTAATGTCATGTTCAAGTACTGACCGTCATGCCTAGCTCAGAACCAGTACTCCTCCCCAGCCACTACATTCTTTTATTTCTCCCTCCCTTCCTGCTGTTCTTCACTCATTTATTTATTGAGGTAAAATCAACATCAAATCCCATTCCTGACTTGAATAAACCACACCCAAATCTTAATCATGCTTAAATGCTTTATTTTCCTATGTCAGTTTTTAGCTGGTGGAAATACACAAATTAGAGGACTGCATACAACTAGCTCAACCCAATCACATCTAATTTTTAGCTTTGGTTCACCCAGGACACCCTTGACGTTTAGAAGTAGCATTATCAAATAATACCCAAGGATGTTACACAGAGAACAATGTACACAATTTTCAAATTAGTACAAGATTCACAGGTTTGATTTGGAATTTGTGCCCAAATTTAAGGGAAGTTTATGCAGAGAAACAGGAGTTTGTAGCCAGTGAAAATCAAATATTTCTCTTTTAGAAGACTATAGGAATAAATATTGCAAAAACAAAAACAAAACAAACAAACAAAAACACCTTCCCTCTCTTCCCAAAACATCCTTCACTCTTTTCTAAGAGTAAGCCTTCCAACCAGGAACATACACATTACACTATTAGGTAAGCATAAAATAACCTTATAATGTGCTGAGTTGTTGAAATTTTGGTATTTGCTTATTGAAGAGCTAGAGTTACCTAACTATTTATACATTTAGAAGCAATGTAACCAAAAATTTTAAAATTACCCACACCATAATTTCAGGTATCCTTGAATGTAGTGCTAAGAGAATCCCAGATTCATCAGGGGGAATATGCAAACAGACCAGGAGAATAGGAACAGAAGGTACCTAATGGAATCTCATCAAGTTGTGAAAGAACAGAAGAAAAAGAATTTGAGTGAAAAAATATTATTGAATTGCTAGGCAAGAAATTTGTGCTGAACTTACTTGAACTAAACTATTATATAAAGTGAAGATTATCTAATACCATGTATTCACTGAATTTCTATGTATGACTTAAAGTATTTAAATAGCTATATTACTTACTTCTGTATCTTGAATATTCTGGGGAAATTCATTTCCAATATTCATTTCAAAGAGTATTACTGCAATTAATGTTTTCTTGCTAGAAAAGCTCAAGGCCTCTCTTGTGAAGTTGTGATATATTACAAAAGATTTTCCATGATGCAAGTCAAAGGCCTAATCATTTCCATGGGACAGAAGAAATTCTTCTTCCCAACAACCTTACTTGTGATAGAACCATCATTTCTCTCAGAGTGACCCAATACAGTCAGAACTAGTTTGGTGAAAGTACATTTTAAAAAGTATGGTTCCAAATCTTAGTAAAAATTGACACTTCTCAGATTTTTGCTCAAGTTTAAAAATGTGTATCTTTGATTTTTCTTTCCCTCCAGTTACAATAATTTCCTGAGGCCAGATAAACGTGGACTTGTGTGAATGTCAGCTGAGTTTTAGAAAGTTGCTGGTAATTCACTTCTTAAAGTATTATACATTATTTTTCACTTTTTCTAGAATACTGACTGGGCCTATACCCTCGTTACTCATCTTTCTACTAGCGGGGTCCAATACCAGGCTATATTATGAAGTTTAAAATAACAAGCTAGTACACAGAGTGAAATCAATGTTGTTGAAGACAACAAATAATGCACGAATTAACTTGGTTATTAATGCTTTTCATTTTCAGTTTACCTATCATCCAATTATTGCCACATTTCACTTCTAATTTCAATCCCATTGTGATTTGTTCAGTAATTTTTATTGAAAAATAAACTTTATTGACAATGTAACCAAAAATTTTAAAATTACCCACACCATAATTTCAGGTATCCTTGAATGTAGTGCTAAGAGAATCCCAGATTCATCAGGGGGAATATGCAAACAGACCAGGAGAATAGGAACAGAAGGTACCTAATGGAATCTCATCAAGTTGTGAAAGAACAGAAGAAAAAGAATTTGAGTGAAAAAATATTATTGAATTGCTAGGCAAGAAATTTGTGCTGAACTTACTTGAACTAAACTATTATATAAAGTGAAGATTATCTAATACCATGTATTCACTGAATTTCTATGTATGACTTAAAGTATTTAAATAGCTATATTACTTACTTCTGTATCTTGAATATTCTGGGGAAATTCATTTCCAATATTCATTTCAAAGAGTATTACTGCAATTAATGTTTTCTTGCTAGAAAAGCTCAAGGCCTCTCTTGTGAAGTTGTGATATATTACAAAAGATTTTCCATGATGCAAGTCAAAGGCCTAATCATTTCCATGGGACAGAAGAAATTCTTCTTCCCAACAACCTTACTTGTGATAGAACCATCATTTCTCTCAGAGTGACCCAATACAGTCAGAACTAGTTTGGTGAAAGTACATTTTAAAAAGTATGGTTCCAAATCTTAGTAAAAAAATTGACACTTCTCAGATTTTTGCTCAAGTTTAAAAATGTGTATCTTTGATTTTTCTTTCCCTCCAGTTACAATAATTTCCTGAGGCCAGATAAACGTGGACTTGTGTGAATGTCAGCTGAGTTTTAGAAAGTTGCTGGTAATTCACTTCTTAAAGTATTATACATTATTTTTCACTTTTTCTAGAATACTGACTGGGCCTATACCCTCGTTACTCATCTTTCTACTAGCGGGGTCCAATACCAGGCTATATTATGAAGTTTAAAATAACAAGCTAGTACACAGAGTGAAATCAATGTTGTTGAAGACAACAAATAATGCACGAATTAACTTGGTTATTAATGCTTTTCATTTTCAGTTTACCTATCATCCAATTATTGCCACATTTCACTTCTAATTTCAATCCCATTGTGATTTGTTCAGTAATTTTTTATTGATAAACTTATAATATCACCTCCACTTTTTAGCACAGTGCTTTATATATAATAGATTTCCAATACATGTTTAGCTTTCTGAATTTTCAAAATGAGTAGATATACTATTTTGTGCTAGTTGTTGATTTAGTTGAAGATTCTAAATTTTTCTAACAAGCTCAAATCAGAATTTACCCTGTGGTGATCTGATACATTGTGTTAGGAGCTGTGCTCTTTCCTTTCAGGCCTGAAGGCAGAAACACCCACACCAAGAGAGTTCAGCACCCAGCAGTCCAGAGGATTTCACTTTGGACCTCGTAGATGTCCTTCTTTCTCCTACATCTGCATTTCTCCAGTGATTTAGACTCATTTAAAACTAGATTTAGGGGCATGCCAATCGGACAACTGTCTAGGATTTCAGTGTTTAAGAACTAGTAAGGCATAAACAGGATAAATAGGTGTCAGTTAACTTTGGTTTTCTCTGGCAGTTGACTAACAAACTTGTATTATTCCTGCCAAGGGGACATACAAAGAGACCTGCTTTATGTGCCTATCTATTCTGTTGAATATTCTGAGGAAACTGAAATCAGCAATCATAGCTGAAATTTCTTAAATAAAGAAATGGCACAAGGTTATTCGGAGTGAACACATGACCTATTTCATTGTCCAAATGTTAAATCCTTTAACATAGTTCACAGAAAGTTTTTTTGGTTAAGAAATTGACAAAGAAAACTGAAGAGAGAACCAGCATGACAGAAAAGGGAGAAAGGTTTTCCTCTTTAGAAGAGTGAATCATTTTCAATCAATAGAAGTGAGTTTAGTGTGTTACTTTTTTTGATGTGTAATTTTATTAATAGTAAATCAGTATCTCCTCATTTCCACTGAAAAAAATGTTGAATAAATAGTTAAATCTTGTTGGTTCTAGAGAAATATCATATTAGTATGTCTCAGTCCAGTCCTGAAACATATCTGGAAACTAGTTCTCCAGGGTTGCTGTTGTGTAGATCTGATTCACTTTTGCTCTTTGATTTCAAATCGTATTCATCCTGAAACTTGAGAATATGCACTTTGGTGTTTGATGTTTATTACTGTATGTACTCTCTGTTTGAATGGCATGAGCAATAGGAACATCAGCAGTATTGTTACACTAAAGAAATGGTGGCCAGTTGGGAAAACAGGTAGACTCAAAAAAGACAATGGTGCCCCAGTGGACATAGAGGACAAGACATGTCCACTCAGGATCAGCAACTTGCAGAGATTCTGATGTTCACATGGAGGTGAAGAGACATCTCTCCTCAGTTTTCCAAGCAAAGAAGACCAAAATAGAATGTGTGGAAATTATTATTGGATTTAACTGCAAATGAGAAAAAAAACTTGCCGGTTTCAACAAATAGTAGTGTGTTTTTTACATGCCAACAAAGATAGCGTGAAAGCTTTCAGCTACCTAACAATGACTTCAAGGACTCAGGCTTTTCCAGTTCCATGTTCTGCAAACTGCAAGAGCTTCTTCTCTCGGACAACTGTCTAGGATTTCAGTGTTTAAGAACTAGTAAGGCATAAACAGGATAAATAGGTGTCAGTTAACTTTGGTTTTCTCTGGCAGTTGACTAACAAACTTGTATTATTCCTGCCAAGGGGACATACAAAGAGACCTGCTTTATGTGCCTATCTATTCTGTTGAATATTCTGAGGAAACTGAAATCAGCAATCATAGCTGAAATTTCTTAAATAAAGAAATGGCACAAGGTTATTCGGAGTGAACACATGACCTATTTCATTGTCCAAATGTTAAATCCTTTAACATAGTTCACAGAAAGTTTTTTTGGTTAAGAAATTGACAAAGAAAACTGAAGAGAGAACCAGCATGACAGAAAAGGGAGAAAGGTTTTCCTCTTTAGAAGAGTGAATCATTTTCAATCAATAGAAGTGAGTTTAGTGTGTTACTTTTTTTGATGTGTAATTTTTATTAATAGTAAATCAGTATCTCCTCATTTCCACTGAAAAAAATGTTGAATAAATAGTTAAATCTTGTTGGTTCTAGAGAAATATCATATTAGTATGTCTCAGTCCAGTCCTGAAACATATCTGGAAACTAGTTCTCCAGGGTTGCTGTTGTGTAGATCTGATTCACTTTTGCTCTTTGATTTCAAATCGTATTCATCCTGAAACTTGAGAATATGCACTTTGGTGTTTGATGTTTATTACTGTATGTACTCTCTGTTTGAATGGCATGAGCAATAGGAACATCAGCAGTATTGTTACACTAAAGAAATGGTGGCCAGTTGGGAAAACAGGTAGACTCAAAAAAGACAATGGTGCCCCAGTGGACATAGAGGACAAGACATGTCCACTCAGGATCAGCAACTTGCAGAGATTCTGATGTTCACATGGAGGTGAAGAGACATCTCTCCTCAGTTTTCCAAGCAAAGAAGACCAAAATAGAATGTGTGGAAATTATTATTGGATTTAACTGCAAATGAGAAAAAAAACTTGCCGGTTTCAACAAATAGTAGTGTGTTTTTTACATGCCAACAAAGATAGCGTGAAAGCTTTCAGCTACCTAACAATGACTTCAAGGACTCAGGCTTTTCCAGTTCCATGTTCTGCAAATCTTAGCAAGTCAGCTTTCATCCTTCTCCATAGCTCATGACTGCAAATAGGGCTACTGATATTTAGGCAATAAACTCACTTCCAAGCCAGGAAGAATGAAAAACTGAAAGAAACCATCACAAAATAACTTCTTTTCATTAAGAAAGGAAAAGCTTTCCTAGAAATACTCAGAAAAAATTTGTTCTTAGATCTCACTGACCATGGCAATGTCACAAGACCACCTCTGGCAAAGCTGGGACCAGGCCAGCCATAATTAGCTTAGACTAATCAGCTATTCCAGACATGTATCATGCTTCACTGACTACACTAAAGCCTTTGACTGTGTGTATCACAACAAACTGTGGAAAATTCTTAAAGAGATGGGAATACCAAACCACTTTAATCTGTCTCCTGAGAAACCTGCATAGGGGTCAAGAAGCAAGAATTAGAACCAGACATGGAACTACTGACTGGTTAAAAATTGGGAAAGGAGTACATCAAGGCTGTATATTGTCTCCCTGGTAATTCAACTTATATTCAAAGTACATCATGCAAAATGCTGGTCTGGATAAATAACAAGCTGGAATCAAGACTGCCAGGAGAAATATCAATAACCTCAGATATGCAGCTGATACCACTCTAATGGTTGATAGAGAAGAGGAACTAAAAGTCTCTTGATGCAGCTGTGAAGAGAGTGAAAAAGAAGAAAGTGAAAAAGCTGGCTTAAAACTCAACACTCAAAAGACTAAAACGATGGCATCCAGTCCCACTGCTTAATGGTTAATAGATAAGGAAAAAGTAGAAGCAGTGACAGATTTTATTTATTATTATTATTTTTTAAACAAGGATTTTATTGCATTTTGCATTACTATCTTTGATTTATTCCTTTGTGCAAAAGTAGGGCCCTGAATAATCATAATCTTTCCATGTGTGCTTAGTCACTCAGTCGTGTACAACTCTTTTGTGACCCCATGGACTTTACTCCCCCAGGATCATCTGTACATGGGATTTTCCAGGCAAGAATACTGGAGTGGGTTACCATGACCCCATGCTCTCTTCCAGGGGGATCCTCCCAAACTAGGGATGAAACCTGGGTTTACTGCATTTTAGGCAGATTCCTCACCACTGAGTCATCAGGGAAGCCCTACATATATAAATATATGTATATATATATATATATATATATATATATATGTGTGTGTGTGTGTGTGTGTGTTTGAGACTCCATGGACTGTATGTAGCCTTCCAGGCTTTTCCATCCCTTGAATTTTCCAGTCAAGAATACGGAAGTGGATTGCTATTTCCTTCTCCTTAGAGTCAGAGGATATCTCAATTTTTAAAAATGGTTTGTTTTCTTAATTCTTAAATTTCTTAATTTAAAAAATACATAAACTCATTATATAATTGCTAACAGTTCCAAGTAATGCTATTTTGTTTTCAGATTTTTTTTTTTAGTTATTTATTTTTTCAATTTTTATTTATTTTTTAAAATCTTTATTTTAAAGATTTTACAGAGTTTTGTTGTTCACCAACATGTATGTTCCCAGATCATTCATATGCATATCCCTGGTCCCCCCACCCCCACCCAGTTCCCCACCTCCCACCCCTCCCGACCATCGCCCCAAGTGATTGTAGGCACTCCTATTCCCTTAGCACAATGAAAATAGCTATCTTTTCCACACGTGCCAGTATAGGTTTCGATGTTACTTCCTCTATGCCTCCCTCTCACTGTTTGTTCTCCACAATGTCCTTATGTCTATTCTTTGTTCCATGAGTTCACTATGTGTGTTATCATGACCATCTTACTAAATTCCATATATATGAGTTAGTATACTGTACTTGTCTTTCTCTTTTGGACTTACTTCACTTTTTATGATAGGTTCTAGAGCTAGCCACCTCATTAGCACTGAGTCTTCTGCATTTCTTTTAACAGCTGAGTAATATTCCATTGTATATATGTACCAGGGCATTTGTATCCATTCATTCGTCGATGGACATCTAGGTTGCTTCCATGTTCTAGCTATTGTATAGAGAGTTGCAATGAACATTGGGGTACAGGTTTCTTTTTCCAGGTCATCAGGGAATTTGCCCTACATCCAGTATCAAAATTTTGGGTAGGGGTGGATGACCCCATGCTCTCTTCCAGGGGGATCCTCCCAAACTAGGGATGAAACCTGGGTTTACTGCATTTTAGGCAGATTCCTCACCACTGAGTCATCAGGGAAGCCCTACATATATAAATATATGTATATATATATATATATGTGTGTGTGTGTGTGTGTGTGTTTGAGACTCCATGGACTGTATGTAGCCTTCCAGGCTTTTCCATCCCTTGAATTTTCCAGTCAAGAATACGGAAGTGGATTGCTATTTCCTTCTCCTTAGAGTCAGAGGATATCTCAATTTTTAAAAATGGTTTGTTTTCTTAATTCTTAAATTTCTTAATTTAAAAAATACATAAACTCATTATATAATTGCTAACAGTTCCAAGTAATGCTATTTTGTTTTCAGATTTTTTTTTTTAGTTATTTATTTTTTCAATTTTTATTTATTTTTTAAAATCTTTATTTTAAAGATTTTACAGAGTTTTGTTGTTCACCAACATGTATGTTCCCAGATCATTCATATGCATATCCCTGGTCCCCCCACCCCCACCCAGTTCCCCACCTCCCACCCCTCCCGACCATCGCCCCAAGTGATTGTAGGCACTCCTATTCCCTTAGCACAATGAAAATAGCTATCTTTTCCACACGTGCCAGTATAGGTTTCGATGTTACTTCCTCTATGCCTCCCTCTCACTGTTTGTTCTCCACAATGTCCTTATGTCTATTCTTTGTTCCATGAGTTCACTATGTGTGTTATCATGACCATCTTACTAAATTCCATATATATGAGTTAGTATACTGTACTTGTCTTTCTCTTTTGGACTTACTTCACTTTTTATGATAGGTTCTAGAGCTAGCCACCTCATTAGCACTGAGTCTTCTGCATTTCTTTTAACAGCTGAGTAATATTCCATTGTATATATGTACCAGGGCATTTGTATCCATTCATTCGTCGATGGACATCTAGGTTGCTTCCATGTTCTAGCTATTGTATAGAGAGTTGCAATGAACATTGGGGTACAGGTGTTTCTTTCAGATTTTATTTCATCAGGGTATAAGCCTAAGAGTGGGATTGCTGGGTCGTATGGTGCTTCTATTTTTAGTCTTTTAAGGAATCTCCATACTGTCTTCCATAGAGGCTGTATCAATTTACATTCCCACCAGCAATGCAAGAGGGTTCCCTTTTCTCCGCACCCTCTCCAGCATTTCTTGTCTGTCGATTTGTGGATGATGGCCATTCTGACAGGTGTGAGGTGGTATCTCATTGTGGTTTTAATTTGCATTTCTCTAATAATAAGCGAGGTTGAGCATGGCTTCATGTGCTTTTGGGCCATCTGTATGTCCTCTTTGGAGAGGCGTCTCTTTAGATCTTTTTCTCATTTTTTGATTGGGCTGCTCATTTTTCCTGTGCTGAGTTGTCTGAGTTGCTTGTAGATTTTGGAGGTTAATTCTTTATCTGTAGCTTCATTTGCTATGATTTTCTCCCACTCTGTGGAGTGTCTGTTGAGCTTTTTTGCCATTCTTTTCTGGCCTGCAGGTTTTCTGTTGAACAATCCGCAGTTAAACGTATGGGGTTTCCTTTATATGTTATTTGTTGTTTACTCCTAGCTGCTTTTAGTATTCTGCCTTTATATTTGGTCTGCATTAGTTTGATTAGAATGTGCCTTGGTGTGTTTCTTCTGGGCTTTCTCCTGTATGGAACTCTGTGCTTCTTGGACTTGGTTGACTATTTCCTTTCCCGTGCTGGGGAAGTTTTCCACTATAACTTCTTCAAGAATTTTTTCGTAGCCTTTCTTCCCCTCTTCTTCCTCTTGAACTCCTGTAATTCTAACGTTGGTGTGTTTGATATTGTCCCATAGGTCTCTGCAGCTATCCTCAGTTCTTTTAATTCTTTCAGCTTTGTTCTGTTCTTCAGCACGTATTTCCACCAGTATATCTTCCAGCTCACTTATCCGTTCTTCTGACTCTGATACTCTACTGTTGAGACATTCTATAGTATTTTGAGTTCAACAATTGAGTTGGTGGTCTCTATTTGCTTATTTTTCATTTCTTGTATGTCTCTTTTCAGTACACTAATTTCCTTTAATATTCTATTTTTGTATCCATTCATTCGTCGATGGACATCTAGGTCCATGAGTGGGCTTTCTTTTATTTTCATCAGGGTATAAGCCTAAGAGTGGGATTGCTGGGTCGTATGGTGCTTCTATTTTTAGTCTTTTAAGGAATCTCCATACTGTCTTCCATAGAGGCTGTATCAATTTACATTCCCACCAGCAATGCAAGAGGGTTCCCTTTTCTCCGCACCCTCTCCAGCATTTCTTGTCTGTCGATTTGTGGATGATGGCCATTCTGACAGGTGTGAGGTGGTATCTCATTGTGGTTTTAATTTGCATTTCTCTAATAATAAGCGAGGTTGAGCATGGCTTCATGTGCTTTTGGGCCATCTGTATGTCCTCTTTGGAGAGGCGTCTCTTTAGATCTTTTTCTCATTTTTTGATTGGGCTGCTCATTTTTCCTGTGCTGAGTTGTCTGAGTTGCTTGTAGATTTTGGAGGTTAATTCTTTATCTGTAGCTTCATTTGCTATGATTTTCTCCCACTCTGTGGAGTGTCTGTTGAGCTTTTTTGCCATTCTTTTCTGGCCTGCAGGTTTTCTGTTGAACAATCCGCAGTTAAACGTATGGGGTTTCCTTTATATGTTATTTGTTGTTTACTCCTAGCTGCTTTTAGTATTCTGCCTTTATATTTGGTCTGCATTAGTTTGATTAGAATGTGCCTTGGTGTGTTTCTTCTGGGCTTTCTCCTGTATGGAACTCTGTGCTTCTTGGACTTGGTTGACTATTTCCTTTCCCGTGCTGGGGAAGTTTTCCACTATAACTTCTTCAAGAATTTTTTCGTAGCCTTTCTTCCCCTCTTCTTCCTCTTGAACTCCTGTAATTCTAACGTTGGTGTGTTTGATATTGTCCCATAGGTCTCTGCAGCTATCCTCAGTTCTTTTAATTCTTTCAGCTTTGTTCTGTTCTTCAGCACGTATTTCCACCAGTATATCTTCCAGCTCACTTATCCGTTCTTCTGACTCTGATACTCTACTGTTGAGACATTCTATAGTATTTTTGAGTTCAACAATTGAGTTGGTGGTCTCTATTTGCTTATTTTTCATTTCTTGTATGTCTCTTTTCAGTACACTAATTTCCTTTAATATTCTATTTTTGGTGTTTTGCATCCTCATTAGTATAGCTTTTCTGAATTCTCTTTCAGATAACTTGTCTATCTCCTCCTCTGTCATTTGAAGCTGTGTTTCTCTAGCTTGGTCCTTCATTTGTGCAGTGTTTCTCTGTCGTTTCATTATTAGGTAAATTTTTTTTCTTTCTGTGTGTCTGTGTGTGTGGAGTTCTTTTTCCCCCACCAGGCTTCTTGGTTGAATTCTCCCTTCCTTTGGATTTCTGTCCTTGTAGAAGGGTTCAGTGGTTTGTGACTTGGATGGTGTTAGGTCTTGTTTACAGATGAATAATCTCTAGTGTTGTATGTTCTTTGATAGTGTGGGATCTTGGAGTCAGGGCTTCTGCTCCAGGGATCCTTGGTTTGCTGATTGGTCAGGGGGTGTAGGTTCTATGTCTGGTTTGCTATGGTGTTCCATGATATTAGTTCAAATACTAGCATCTGAGGAACAAGAGGTGCATCCCTGATGGGTGACAGTCATAAAAGCACACAGATGTTTTCTAACATAATCGTAAGATATACATACATACACAGTGATACCCACAACTGACCAGTTTTACAGAAATAAAGCACAGGAAATCTTTCTGGCAAATCACACAATCATGGATGATACTTGCCCATTAAGCTCTGCATTAATTAAAATAGTGCCTGGATAAATAGACCCAAAGCAAGGTCCGGCTTCAATAATTACAATGAGAGCAATTTTTAACTAGGACGTGTGTTGGGGGTGACGAGGAGGAGAGTGTATTGGTAATGAGAAGGGAATATATTCATCTTGGAAGGATTTTATAGGGTTAGGTAGCCAAGATTAGTGTGTTGTATTGTTTAGTTTGAGACGGAAATTGTCCCATAGGTCTCTGCAGCTATCCTCAGTTCTTTTAATTCTTTCAGCTTTGTTCTGTTCTTCAGCACGTATTTCCACCAGTATATCTTCCAGCTCACTTATCCGTTCTTCTGACTCTGATACTCTACTGTTGAGACATTCTATAGTATTTTTGAGTTCAACAATTGAGTTGGTGGTCTCTATTTGCTTATTTTTCATTTCTTGTATGTCTCTTTTCAGTACACTAATTTCCTTTAATATTCTATTTTTGGTGTTTTGCATCCTCATTAGTATAGCTTTTCTGAATTCTCTTTCAGATAACTTGTCTATCTCCTCCTCTGTCATTTGAAGCTGTGTTTCTCTAGCTTGGTCCTTCATTTGTGCAGTGTTTCTCTGTCGTTTCATTATTAGGTAAATTTTTTTTCTTTCTGTGTGTCTGTGTGTGTGGAGTTCTTTTTCCCCCACCAGGCTTCTTGGTTGAATTCTCCCTTCCTTTGGATTTCTGTCCTTGTAGAAGGGTTCAGTGGTTTGTGACTTGGATGGTGTTAGGTCTTGTTTACAGATGAATAATCTCTAGTGTTGTATGTTCTTTGATAGTGTGGGATCTTGGAGTCAGGGCTTCTGCTCCAGGGATCCTTGGTTTGCTGATTGGTCAGGGGGTGTAGGTTCTATGTCTGGTTTGCTATGGTGTTCCATGATATTAGTTCAAATACTAGCATCTGAGGAACAAGAGGTGCATCCCTGATGGGTGACAGTCATAAAAGCACACAGATGTTTTCTAACATAATCGTAAGATATACATACATACACAGTGATACCCACAACTGACCAGTTTTACAGAAATAAAGCACAGGAAATCTTTCTGGCAAATCACACAATCATGGATGATACTTGCCCATTAAGCTCTGCATTAATTAAAATAGTGCCTGGATAAATAGACCCAAAGCAAGGTCCGGCTTCAATAATTACAATGAGAGCAATTTTTAACTAGGACGTGTGTTGGGGGTGACGAGGAGGAGAGTGTATTGGTAATGAGAAGGGAATATATTCATCTTGGAAGGATTTTATAGGGTTAGGTAGCCAAGATTAGTGTGTTGTATTGTTTAGTGCAGCTGGACGAGAATAGTGGAGACAGGAAGATAGGAAATAACTTATCTAAAGGATATTGGTAGATAGGAAAAGGTTTTACATTTAGTACATAGAGGGAGAAAGCAGTGGCAAAGAGGAAAGAAAATTAGTTTTCCAAGAATTAAATTAAAAAAAAATAAAATAAAATAAAAGTCAAAAAAAGAAATTAAATATTAAAAACGGCAGAAAAAATTAATGAGACTGAAAAACAAAGAAAAAACACACAAAACAAAACAAACAAACAAAAGAAAAAACAAAACAAAGAAACAAAAACAAAACAAAAAAACCAAACAGAACAAACAAACAAATCCCAAACCAGACCAATCAATCGAATAAACAAAATAGTCCACAAGAAATAAACAAGCAAAAAAAGCTAAATACTGTCCCTGGATTTTATCTTCTCTTCTGCCTGTTGGAAACCAATCTGCTCTTGATGGTGGTGTCTTGATGGCAGTAGTCTTTCCCTTACAGCGTCAGTTGCTATGGTTTCTGTTCTTGTTTTCAGCAAAACGAAGGCTTTGCTGCGAGCTTGTGTGCTGGCCTGGGCAGTGGGCTGATCCCAATCCATCGGGCGGGGGCCACGGCGCGCGCAGTCCCGTGTTGAGGAGGGCGTTCCGGATCTACCGCACACCCGCCAGTAGTCTCCAATCCCTGCTCTTCCCCCGGGTTCCTCCGCTGCTGCTGCCACTCTAGGAGTGTGCAGGCTCCTCCGCCGCTGGCACACATGCACTGCTGGTTATGTGTCCAAGTCCCAAAGGCGGGCGCGAGCTTTCCCGTCTGGCTCCTGCCCGGTCCCTGGTCAGCAACCCTTGGGCGACTTCCCCTCTCCGTTCAGCAAGCCCTCCACTAGAAGTGGTTGAATTTACCCGCAGTGGCGGCGTGGCGGCGCGGCTTCTCCGTCCGGCCCAGATTTTATTTTCTTGGGCTCCAAAATCACTGTAGACTGTGACCGCGGCCATGAAATTAAGAGATGCTTGTTCCTTGGAAGGAAAGCTATGACAAACCTAAACAGCATACTAAAAAAGTAGAGACATCACTCATCCTCAAAGCTATGTTTTTTTCAGTAATCATGTACAGATGTGAAAGGCATAAAGACAGCTGAGCAGCAAAGAATTGTTGCTTTCAATTATGGTGCTGGAAAAGACTCTTCGGAGTCCCTTTGACTGCAAGGAGATCAAACCAATCAATCCTAAAGGAAATCAATTCCAAATATTCACTGGAAGGATTGATGCTGAAGCTGAAGCTCCCAATACTTTGGGAAGAGTCCAAAGTGATGGGAAGAGCCAACTCATTGGAAAAGACCGTTATGCTGGGAAAGATTAAAGGTAAATGAAAAAGAGGGTGGCAGAGATTGAGATGGTTGGATCACCAACTCAGCGGATTTGAATTTGAGCAAACTCTGGGAGATAGTGGAGAACAGAAGAGCCTGGCATGCTGCAGTCCATGGGGTTGAAAAGAGTTGGACACCACCTAGTGACTAAACAATAACAATCAAATATCCATCCCTATGACTGAGTACATTGCTATCCTGCAAAAAAATCAGGATTCTTTTAGCAAGGGAAAAGATGAACGTTAGAGTAAGTAATTAAAAGCATTTTCCATTGCTGGGTATCATGGAATTACAGGTAAGTGGGAAGTAAAAGAAGGCACAAACAGTTGCTATCATCTCCCAGTTTTATACCTATCTCTGAGCACACACAGAAGATATCCACTGGAAGTATCCTAGGGAAAAAAATACAGACAAGATGAAAGACTTTTAGACCACAAGAGATCCTATAATTAGGTTGGACAAGACTCATGAATAATTCTTCCCAGTATTGGATCATATATTAAACCCAGGATGTAGTAGAGAAGATACAAACAAAAACCACTTTACAGAACTTTAAGAGAAGAGGCTTTAATTTTATCCATGGCAGAGATAATAATCACATTTTCTCCTTTCTACCACACCACTGACCGTTCCTCAGAACTTTGTTTCATTTTGGTGTGAACTTTGGAACTAAAGACTGCTGATAAGTTTAGGATATTCATTAGAGTATTCACTTGTTTTGAGGGTTTGAGTTATTTGGGAATCAATAGACGGAGGAGAGATTCATTCATTCCATTTTTAAATTTGTGATAGGGAATATCAAATTAGAAGAATCAGCCCAGTATTTTTTTTCTCCTAATATCAGAGTCAATATCTATATATACATTTTTTATAGCTTATAATAAGTAACATAAAGAATGGATATTTTGAGTTCATTAATTTTCTAGGATAGGTACAGTCTTTCATTGTTATAGAATGGTCCTAAAGGAAATCAATTCCAAATATTCACTGGAAGGATTGATGCTGAAGCTGAAGCTCCCAATACTTTGGGAAGAGTCCAAAGTGATGGGAAGAGCCAACTCATTGGAAAAGACCGTTATGCTGGGAAAGATTAAAGGTAAATGAAAAAGAGGGTGGCAGAGATTGAGATGGTTGGATCACCAACTCAGCGGATTTGAATTTGAGCAAACTCTGGGAGATAGTGGAGAACAGAAGAGCCTGGCATGCTGCAGTCCATGGGGTTGAAAAGAGTTGGACACCACCTAGTGACTAAACAATAACAATCAAATATCCATCCCTATGACTGAGTACATTGCTATCCTGCAAAAAAATCAGGATTCTTTTAGCAAGGGAAAAGATGAACGTTAGAGTAAGTAATTAAAAGCATTTTCCATTGCTGGGTATCATGGAATTACAGGTAAGTGGGAAGTAAAAGAAGGCACAAACAGTTGCTATCATCTCCCAGTTTTATACCTATCTCTGAGCACACACAGAAGATATCCACTGGAAGTATCCTAGGGAAAAAAATACAGACAAGATGAAAGACTTTTAGACCACAAGAGATCCTATAATTAGGTTGGACAAGACTCATGAATAATTCTTCCCAGTATTGGATCATATATTAAACCCAGGATGTAGTAGAGAAGATACAAACAAAAACCACTTTACAGAACTTTAAGAGAAGAGGCTTTAATTTTATCCATGGCAGAGATAATAATCACATTTTCTCCTTTCTACCACACCACTGACCGTTCCTCAGAACTTTGTTTCATTTTGGTGTGAACTTTGGAACTAAAGACTGCTGATAAGTTTAGGATATTCATTAGAGTATTCACTTGTTTTGAGGGTTTGAGTTATTTGGGAATCAATAGACGGAGGAGAGATTCATTCATTCCATTTTTAAATTTGTGATAGGGAATATCAAATTAGAAGAATCAGCCCAGTATTTTTTTTCTCCTAATATCAGAGTCAATATCTATATATACATTTTTTATAGCTTATAATAAGTAACATAAAGAATGGATATTTTGAGTTCATTAATTTTCTAGGATAGGTACAGTCTTTCATTGTTATTTGAGGAAGAATGCTAGTAAAATTGAAAGTTTGTCTGGAATATGAACATTTTGATCTTGAATTGTTGTACTGGCCAGGAATATTTTCATTTTACTTTCATCTTCTACTATGTTTCCTGCTATTTTGAGGTAGGTATACTAACATTGAAAAAGTGAATATGTTAGTCACTCAGTCATGTCTGACTCTTTCTGACCACATGGACTGTAGCCCACCAGGCTTCTCTGTCCATGGAATTCTCCAGGTAAGAATACTGGAGTGGGTAGCCATTCCTTTCTCCAGAGGATGTTCCTGACCCAGGGATCAAACTCAGCTTGTCTGCATCAGAGGCAGATTCTTTACCATCTGAGCCACAAGGCATTGCCCACCTCTGAGTTTCAAACTCAAAACCTTCAGATAATGAGACTGATGGGCTGTCTACTGCACCAAGGAGGCAGCTATTATGAACTCCTTCTATTTCAAATTAAATTAGCACTATTTATTGCTCAAATGCAAGGAAAAAACTAATTTTTTGCTTAATATGAATGAAAAGTCCATGGAGTTATCTGAAAAAGTCCATGGTTTATCTTTAGTCATCTCTGTTTTATATTGTTTTTTTGTTTGTTTGTTTTGCTTTTTTTTTAGTTTTGGCCTCTTTTTATTGTTTTTTTATTCATTTATTTATTTTCATCCATCTTTACTCTTTGGCCTTTGTGGGCCTCCCCTTGCAGTGGCCTCTCTCATCTCAGAGCTCTGGCTCTTGATCTGAGAGGAAGAAAGTCCTACTTTTCTATCCATATTCCCATGTAATGTAAGACAGAGGTACTGATTGGCCCTGTTTTGATTTTGAATCCAACACTGAAGGAGGGAGATATACTATTCTTATTGAGTGAATCAGGACACTGAGCTCACACCTGTGGGTAAGGCAAGGTGGTTGCATTCAGTCTGCCTAAGTCATAGCAAAAGGATGTTTCCTCAGGTTGAGGGCATTGGGTTCGATGTACTCAACCCATATAAAAGGTAGGAGATAGATATAATAAACATATTTTTAATAAAATTTTTTTAAAAGCTTATAATAAGTAACATAAAGAATGGATATTTTGAGTTCATTAATTTTCTAGGATAGGTACAGTCTTTCATTGTTATTTGAGGAAGAATGCTAGTAAAATTGAAAGTTTGTCTGGAATATGAACATTTTGATCTTGAATTGTTGTACTGGCCAGGAATATTTTCATTTTACTTTCATCTTCTACTATGTTTCCTGCTATTTTGAGGTAGGTATACTAACATTGAAAAAGTGAATATGTTAGTCACTCAGTCATGTCTGACTCTTTCTGACCACATGGACTGTAGCCCACCAGGCTTCTCTGTCCATGGAATTCTCCAGGTAAGAATACTGGAGTGGGTAGCCATTCCTTTCTCCAGAGGATGTTCCTGACCCAGGGATCAAACTCAGCTTGTCTGCATCAGAGGCAGATTCTTTACCATCTGAGCCACAAGGCATTGCCCACCTCTGAGTTTCAAACTCAAAACCTTCAGATAATGAGACTGATGGGCTGTCTACTGCACCAAGGAGGCAGCTATTATGAACTCCTTCTATTTCAAATTAAATTAGCACTATTTATTGCTCAAATGCAAGGAAAAAACTAATTTTTTGCTTAATATGAATGAAAAGTCCATGGAGTTATCTGAAAAAGTCCATGGTTTATCTTTAGTCATCTCTGTTTTATATTGTTTTTTTGTTTGTTTGTTTTGCTTTTTTTTTAGTTTTGGCCTCTTTTTATTGTTTTTTTATTCATTTATTTATTTTCATCCATCTTTACTCTTTGGCCTTTGTGGGCCTCCCCTTGCAGTGGCCTCTCTCATCTCAGAGCTCTGGCTCTTGATCTGAGAGGAAGAAAGTCCTACTTTTCTATCCATATTCCCATGTAATGTAAGACAGAGGTACTGATTGGCCCTGTTTTGATTTTGAATCCAACACTGAAGGAGGGAGATATACTATTCTTATTGAGTGAATCAGGACACTGAGCTCACACCTGTGGGTAAGGCAAGGTGGTTGCATTCAGTCTGCCTAAGTCATAGCAAAAGGATGTTTCCTCAGGTTGAGGGCATTGGGTTCGATGTACTCAACCCATATAAAAGGTAGGAGTTTCTCAAAGGAAAGGTTAGTGTTAAGGTTAGGGATACAGTTGGACTAAAACAAATCAAAATAATATCAACAACTGATGATTGCTGATGGTGAAAATCAGTAGTTCGTGGAATCTGATGCGATTGCTGATGGTGAAAATCAGTAGTTCGTGGAATCTGATGCTTAAAAATAAAAAAGGTATTGTATTATTTATATTTTGCCTCCCCTGAATAAAATATAATACAATTATTATCAGGAAATACTAAGAAAACTTCGAGGACATAAAAACTCTCACTAACTTAGATCAGTTTAGTAGAATAATACTAGCACTGAATGCCATGCTGGGCCAAGCATTGTATGAGTCATACTTTTTTTTTTGTCCTGTTATCCTTAGGGCAATTACATTTTTCAAATCAGGAAACTGTGGCTTACAGAGGTTGAATAAGCTGTTTAAAGTCATGCAGGTAGATAGTGGCAAATATCTTCTGGCTTTAAAGGCTTACTCTCAACAATAAGATTCATAATCATCAACCTGTTGAAATATGTTCATGTTGCTTGAGATGTTCTCAAACATACTGAAATTTTTCTCTTGTTTTCACGGATATCAGCTAACAGTTAAAAAAATTTTTACTTTGCATAAGTCTTTGATCTCCCTCTTTATTCTCTCTCTATATTTTTATATAATTTAAGTACAAAAAAAGGCATTTAAGACAACTTAAGTGATCAGGATTGGGTTGGAAAAACAATTACAAAAGTTTCCTAGGAAGTCTGATGCCTGAAGTGAATTGGGAAGGATAAATATGACCAGCATATGATAAGAGGGCAGGAAGGGTTCCGAGCAGAACAGTCAGGGTGTACTAGGTCCACATTATCAAGAAGGTGCAGATGGAAGAAGGGGTAGGGGTGGGGGGAGATATTTAGAAGCCTAGAAATAATTTGGTATAATTTGGGGTGGAATGTGGTAGGGAGACAAATGGGGATTGATAAGAAGGAATTTGCATTCCATGGTACCAATTCTAATAGACAGAATTTTTTTTTTTTTTTGAGAGAGAAGTAAAGTTTATTAGAGTGGGGGAAGGGAGAGTCTCTGCCAGTAGAATGGGCCATCTTAAGGGAGAACAAACATTGTTAGAGTGAGTGTTAGAGTAAGAGTTGCTGCTAAAACAGCGGGCCAGCTCAAGAGAGAAGTGACATTAAGCAGGGACCTTTGAACCATTTTACAGCTAGGTAGTAGACAGAATTTTTGAACCTCACTTGCCTAAAGGCAGATTCCAACGTCTAAAGAAATAGAAGGCCACACGACACACAATCCAAGAGGAAAGTTTCCAAGAGCAGCTAAAGTCCATAACAAGAGGACATTAACTGATGACAGGAGGTGCTCAAAGATGTAACTGGGGAGAAGAAGAGAGTTATGGGAATAAGAAAGGTATAAAAGGAGCATATGACAGGGAATTCTAACCAAGAATAGCAAATAGTCCCTTGATTGGTTTTTCCTTTAGACTCCCATAGACTCTTACAATTCTTTCTTTTACATAATAAAATACACAGAAGATACACATACTTGGTTACCAATGTAGAGAATGGCTGGCAACTACAACCGGGAAAGATTACAGAATTTCTCTTCCCCAAAGATGAACAATGTTCTAAACAAGGCTGAGGGCAGGGAAAAATCAGAGCTATTTTAGACTCCTTAGCCTTCTCTCCTATAAGAATTTGTGCTAGTACCCTTGGAAGGCTAAAAATAGCAATCTCTAATGAAGAAGGAAAAAAAGACAGAATCATACATTTCCCTGCTGTACTCAGGGAAACACAATGCTAATGCCCTCTTAATATAAACAGAACTCTCTCAAAAAAAAAAAAAAAAGTGCTTTCTTATTTGTAGGAGATTGTGAAAGGGAATCATAAATTGTTAAGATTATAGTTATGCTTACAATTTGTAGATTAAATTTTAAGAGGATTTTATTGATATAGGAATAGCTTAACACATAAAGAAAGAAAATATGTGGGAAATATATTTGAGCATTTCTACATATGTTCCATGCCAGTGTTCTACTCATGTGACTTGTTCCAGAAACATGTTTAAGCTAGTCATAGGAAATTACAGCCACTCCCTTTTAGACTGGCCCAAACCACCTTCTAGTTCTTTAGCAAGGTGACTGATGAACTGGTACTCAACCCAAGCCCATCTTCCTCTGAAAAAAAAAAAAAAACAAATGGATATGGTCCCCCAGATTGATATCCTTGATGAAATTAAAGATGAGTAAGATACTAGAACAAACATTTCACTAAAAAGGATATTGTTGTTGCTTAGTCTCTGAGCTGTGTCTGGCTCTTTGTGATCCCATGGACTGTAGGCTACCAGGCTCCTCTCTCCATGGGATTTTCCAGGCAAGAATACCAGGAATACCATTTCCTTCTTCACAGGATCTTTCCAATCTAGGTATTGAACCCTTGTCTCCTGCATTGGCAGGTGGATTCTTTACCACTGAGTCAACAAGGAAGCCAAAAAAGAATATATGAAGAACCAATAAATGTATGAAAAGATGTTCAAATTAGTCGCCAGAGAAATATAAACTAAAACTACATGAGACACCATCATACACATTGCAAAAGTGCTCAAATTAAAATGACTGATAATAACATATGTTGGTGATGATGAAGTGCAGATACATCTACTGCTGATAATAACAAAAATTATACAACCACTTTAGAATGCCACTTGTTATATTATTAGTATATAATGAATATAAGCACACTGTTCTAGCAATTCCACTATGAGACATACATCCAACATTTATGTTTGTGCTGCTGTATTGTGCTCAGTCCCTTGGTCATGTCCAACTCTTTCTGACTCTATGGATTGTAGCCTGCCAGGCTCTTATGTCCACGGGATTTTTCAAGCAGGAATACGGGAGTGGGTTACCATTCCCTCCTCCAGGGGATCTTCCTCACCCAGGGATTGAACCAGCATCTCCTGTGTCTCCTGTGCTGGCAGGTGGATTCTTTACCACTGAGTCATCTGGTAAGAATGCTTGTAGCAGCATTATTTGTAATAATAATGAAAAACATCCTTATAGTTTATAAAAAATAATGTAAACTTAGAAACTGTGGTATATTTACAACAGTTAATTGGACAAATACTAAAGCTGAGGGGAAATAAAGCTAAGTACAAAACAATGATTAAAAAAAATAAGGGCGACAAGTTATCTATAGTATTAGAAATTAGGATAATGATTGCTATGTTATGAGTAGATATCACAAGATATCAGTGAGACTTCTGGGATGCTGGCAATGTTTTATTTTGTGACTTGGTAGTTCTCATATGTGGTGTCTATTTTTTTTTAATTTTGGCCTCTTTTTTTTTTTTTAATTTATTTATTTTCATCCATCTTTATTCTTTGGCCTGTGTGGGCCTCCTATGGCAGTGGCCTCACTTGCTGCAGAGCACAGGCTCTGGACGCATGTGCTCCAGAGCGCTGGCTTGTAATTGGAGACACCCGTCCAGCCTTTCCGTGGAACGTGGGATCTTCCCCAGCCAGGGATCAAATTGGTGCCCCTTGCACTGAAAGGCAGACTCTTTACCCACTAGACCACAAGGGAAGCCCCATGTTGTGTTTATTTTTGCTAACTCATCTAGCTGTATACTTATCTAAATTTTTTCTGTAAATATAATATTTCAGTAAAAGAAAGTTTATTTTTAAGAAGTGCATAGAAGTAGCTTGATCCTCAGTTGTTATTTAAATAATTCCTTGGAATTCTGCCATTCAGTGCTCACTTGCCAAATATGGTTGTGTCTGCAGTGCTGACAGAACTAGAACAGGAGAGAGGATCCCTACAGAGTTTGGCCTGAGGCTAGTTGGGGCTCCTTGACCTCCAGGGGGAAGGTGATGGTTAGCTGTCA
Source organism: Tragulus kanchil (assembly GCA_022376925.1). NCBI lineage: Eukaryota > Metazoa > Chordata > Mammalia > Artiodactyla > Tragulidae > Tragulus > Tragulus kanchil. The sequence continues at coordinate 108,628,587 of JAIOJX010000028.1, read as the reverse complement.
AATTAACACCTATATTTTTAAACTTTAACATATAAAAAGGAAAGCATGGGCTAATTATATCCCTAAATGAAATGTTATATGTCCAACTCTTTCTGACTCAGGGATCTTCCTTTCACGGAATACGAGTGGGTTACCATTCCCTCCTCCAGGGGATCTTCCTCACCCAGGGATTGAACCAGCATCTCCTGTGTCTCCTGTGCTGGCAGGTGGATTCTTTACCACTGAGTCATCTGGTAAGAATGCTTGTAGCAGCATTATTTGTAATAATAATGAAAAACATCCTTATAGTTTATAAAAAATAATGTAAACTTAGAAACTGTGGTATATTTACAACAGTTAATTGGACAAATACTAAAGCTGAGGGGAAATAAAGCTAAGTACAAAACAATGATTAAAAAAAATAAGGGCGACAAGTTATCTATAGTATTAGAAATTAGGATAATGATTGCTATGTTATGAGTAGATATCACAAGATATCAGTGAGACTTCTGGGATGCTGGCAATGTTTTATTTTGTGACTTGGTAGTTCTCATATGTGGTGTCTATTTTTTTTTAATTTTGGCCTCTTTTTTTTTTTTTAATTTATTTATTTTCATCCATCTTTATTCTTTGGCCTGTGTGGGCCTCCTATGGCAGTGGCCTCACTTGCTGCAGAGCACAGGCTCTGGACGCATGTGCTCCAGAGCGCTGGCTTGTAATTGGAGACACCCGTCCAGCCTTTCCGTGGAACGTGGGATCTTCCCCAGCCAGGGATCAAATTGGTGCCCCTTGCACTGAAAGGCAGACTCTTTACCCACTAGACCACAAGGGAAGCCCCATGTTGTGTTTATTTTTGCTAACTCATCTAGCTGTATACTTATCTAAATTTTTTCTGTAAATATAATATTTCAGTAAAAGAAAGTTTATTTTTAAGAAGTGCATAGAAGTAGCTTGATCCTCAGTTGTTATTTAAATAATTCCTTGGAATTCTGCCATTCAGTGCTCACTTGCCAAATATGGTTGTGTCTGCAGTGCTGACAGAACTAGAACAGGAGAGAGGATCCCTACAGAGTTTGGCCTGAGGCTAGTTGGGGCTCCTTGACCTCCAGGGGGAAGGTGATGGTTAGCTGTCAAATTAACACCTATATTTTTAAACTTTAACATATAAAAAGGAAAGCATGGGCTAATTATATCCCTAAATGAAATGTTATATGTTATTTTAGTAAAGACATGGATGCTAAATCTGTAAAATGAAAATTTCTTGATGATGTTAAAATACATATAATTTTGTTCTGGCATGGCAAGTGTCACAGTTTTCCGGAGCTAAGTAGATAAAGAATATGTGTGATATCAGGGAAGTAAGTGGGCCCTGGTGAGATGGATCTATGGATAAGGCAATCAGTCTGTTTCCTAAAATAATTTCCATGTCTCCAAGGTAACATCACATAATCAGTGTTGGTTTTTTCATCATGTGTTTAGAATAGCAAAACATAAACAGATTGTTCTAGTTTACAGAGGAGAAATTTAAAAAGCTTAAATTGCCATTTACTTATTTTGTTGTGAAATCACAAATTATTAGATAAAAAGGCTGAATTCAGAAGCTACATATCACCTTTCAGGGTCAAGACATACTGCTCAGCATGGAATATAAGGTTCATCACGATTTGCTTCTTGCAAACTTCTCCATATTCCCACCTTCATCGCTGCCCTCTCTATTCTCTCTTTACCCATTATATACTCCACTAGTTGCTAACTACTTCTAGTTTCTGAATATTTGCTCTTCCAAACTTCCAGTCTTTTTGTGTGCTCTTAAACCTGTACTGAAAAGACCTTCCCTTAATTATCTGCCTGGAAAATGTGTAATCATCCTTTAAAAACTTCCTTAGTCTCAAAGATTAATCACCCCTTCCTCTACTCTAACTAAACACATTTCCATTTCCACTATTGATATTATTATACTTTTTTTTCCTTCTCTCCTTCAATATTGAAAATTCCTTGAAGATAAGGATTACATTTTATGCATCTGAATACACCAACTTCTGTTGTTTCAAGATCTAGAGAGTAGAAAATGCTAAAAGAATATTTACCAAACAGAATTAAAAATAATTTGCTCTTTCACAAGCAATTAGCCATAAAAAGAAATTTAACTGTACAATAAGCATATTAGGAAATCCCCAATATCATTATTGTTTAAATAACTGAGAGTTGAAGTAATATATATTATTTTTTTACTTAAAGCTAAACACTTAAAAAAAATTATAATACCTGGGCTATTGCTGATATACTCAGTTTGATACTTCTTATCAAGTGTTTTTTAAAAATTTATGAATTTTTACTTGTAAATATATTACTGGATGTCCATTCTAACAAAACAATCCAATAATGTGTATAAATTTATGCACTAACATATATTTACAGTGCTATTTATAATAAAGAAAATAGAATGTAAGCAGAGGGTCCAAAATTAAGGGAATAATTTGATCCTCTTAAACAGCTGAGATACATCTCTACTGGTAAAAAGAAACAGGCTCAGAATGGAATCACTTGTGCTAAGCTCTGTGATAACAAAGACTTCCTTGCAGTTTCAGCCACTCCCAGAAATATGACCTTTAACCAGACAATCAGGAATTATCTGGTCAGCATTACTGAGGTAATTTGAATAAGAGACCCCTGCCCTGCCTCTAAAGGAAGTTCACCTTGCTGAAATAATCCTTTCTTATGTTTATGGCTTCATTGGCCCACCCTCTTCCTTCGTACCCTTTAAAACCTTCCAGTTTGGACCCTTTAAAAACCTTCTAGCTCCTTCTTTCTACTTGCCAGATAGGATGATGCTTATTCATTCAGTAAAGTCAACTAGATCTTCAAATTTACTTGGTTGGTTTTTGTTTTTTAACCCTACAATGGAACACAGTACTTTACTATGTGTTTAATAACATGGAAAATGCTGATAATATAAAGTTATCTCCAAAATACATAAATATATATACATACACACACACACACAGAGTATCATTTCAAATTACATAAAGAAAACTTTTGATTAAAGATTAAAGAAAAAGTATATCAAAAAGATAGCAGTAGTGCTTCTAAGGAATGAAGCAATGAAGGAAAAATGTTTCTGCTTCAGCAAACTTTGCTCTGGTTCCTAAATTTCTGGACTAGTCTGGTTGTCAGAAGAAAAAACAATCCCCCTCAATTATGACTCTTATATATAATTTTATTTTTTGGCCACTTCTATTGGTCTTTCATTTATTCATTTTCATACATCTCTGTTCTTTGGCCTGTGTGGGCCTCCCATCTCTGTGGCCCCTCTCACTGCAGAACACCAGCTCTGCGCACACGTGCCCCAGAGTCCCGGCTTGGCAGCTGGACACATTGGTCCAGCCACTTCACAGCATGCGGAATCCTCCCAGGCCAGGGATCAAGCCCGTGTCCCCTGCATCCAAGGTGGTGTCCTTACCCAAGGAGCAGAGTGGTGCGGCTGGACGAATGTGTCCAGCTGCTGAGCCAGAACTCTGGGGCGCAAGCGCCCAGAGCTGGTGCTCTGCAGCGAGAGGGGCCACTGTGATGGGAGGCCCACACAGGCCAAAGAACAAGGATAAGTAAATGAAGGAATGATAGAAATGGCAAAAAATAAAAAACACAAAACAAAACTATTTTTACTTTGAATAAACTTTAGACAGGAATGCCTGATTATTAAAAATGGTCCAACACAGAAAAAGTTTTCAAATCATTTTTTTTATTATTGTTCAATGACCAGATAACTAGAATTGATCTCTAAGAGATAGAACATTTCCCAGAGAAGGGAAGAAAGTGAATCATCAAATATTTCTGGGTGTGGAACCAGGTAGTGGGAAAAACTCTTCCTTCCTTCCTTAGTTATCTGCCATGGAATAATTCAGAGTAGATGTCACTATTCAGAAGCTGATGGCTTGTCCCAAAATCACTCTAGTATTACATATGACAGAGTCAGATTTTAATTTCAGGACTACATGCTAAAAAAATTTTGTTCATTCCATTGCAATTATTTACACTCTAAGCAAAATAAGAATTCATAGCTTGCTTTAACAAAGAGATAAAAATTATCTGTAGTGAATCATGCTATTTGTTCATTTAAAGCTTTTTATTAAATAGGTTAAATTTTCTTCCTGAATCATAATTTACTCAAACCTTTTCATCAAGGAAAAATCCTACTAGACAATGAATGCTTTGAAAGCAGGGGCCATCTATTAATACAAGCAGTGGAGTTTGTCATCGTCAGCACTGTGTGAAGAAAAACAATCCCCCTCAATTATGACTCTTATATATAATTTTATTTTTTGGCCACTTCTATTGGTCTTTCATTTATTCATTTTCATACATCTCTGTTCTTTGGCCTGTGTGGGCCTCCCATCTCTGTGGCCCCTCTCACTGCAGAACACCAGCTCTGCGCACACGTGCCCCAGAGTCCCGGCTTGGCAGCTGGACACATTGGTCCAGCCACTTCACAGCATGCGGAATCCTCCCAGGCCAGGGATCAAGCCCGTGTCCCCTGCATCCAAGGTGGTGTCCTTACCCAAGGAGCAGAGTGGTGCGGCTGGACGAATGTGTCCAGCTGCTGAGCCAGAACTCTGGGGCGCAAGCGCCCAGAGCTGGTGCTCTGCAGCGAGAGGGGCCACTGTGATGGGAGGCCCACACAGGCCAAAGAACAAGGATAAGTAAATGAAGGAATGATAGAAATGGCAAAAAATAAAAAACACAAAACAAAACTATTTTTACTTTGAATAAACTTTAGACAGGAATGCCTGATTATTAAAAATGGTCCAACACAGAAAAAGTTTTCAAATCATTTTTTTTATTATTGTTCAATGACCAGATAACTAGAATTGATCTCTAAGAGATAGAACATTTCCCAGAGAAGGGAAGAAAGTGAATCATCAAATATTTCTGGGTGTGGAACCAGGTAGTGGGAAAAACTCTTCCTTCCTTCCTTAGTTATCTGCCATGGAATAATTCAGAGTAGATGTCACTATTCAGAAGCTGATGGCTTGTCCCAAAATCACTCTAGTATTACATATGACAGAGTCAGATTTTAATTTCAGGACTACATGCTAAAAAAATTTTGTTCATTCCATTGCAATTATTTACACTCTAAGCAAAATAAGAATTCATAGCTTGCTTTAACAAAGAGATAAAAATTATCTGTAGTGAATCATGCTATTTGTTCATTTAAAGCTTTTTATTAAATAGGTTAAATTTTCTTCCTGAATCATAATTTACTCAAACCTTTTCATCAAGGAAAAATCCTACTAGACAATGAATGCTTTGAAAGCAGGGGCCATCTATTAATACAAGCAGTGGAGTTTGTCATCGTCAGCACAGGAATTTAATGTCTTTCCAAGGCAAAGTTATGCCAAATGTCAAAAAGTGTGCATGATTTTTAACCTTGACAGCAGGTGTTACTATCATGAGATAAGTCTCCCTTAAGATTAAGTGCAGTGATTAAAAACATTCTTTCAAAGATACGAAAAATTGCAACATCCTATTTGGGGAGCATGGATTAGCAGAGACTGACTTAAGTCTCTTCTAGAAACACTTGTTCATTTATTTTTGTGGTCATTCTTGTCCCACCCTTGTTCCCATCAGTACTGAGGCATATTGAAGAAAAGGGGAGACTGAAACCAAGCTAGACCTCATGATGGCTTCCCAAGTACAAGTCCCTCTCTGCTTTCTGCCTCCCCCTGCTTCTCATTTCACCTTCCTTGAGTTTCGAAGGTCAGACTCAAGCAGTTAATGATTAGGACAATAGAGTCACAGGAAGTTCTCGTTCCTTCTAAAGGCATATAGATAACAATCTGATGCCTATCTTTGAATTGTTCTGCAGAAACCCACCTAGTGGAGGATAGTGACTACATGTTGACCACAACCACACAGACCCCGGACTGGTTGGAAACAGAAGATTGATGATTAAGATTCCCCAAACATCACTCTGTTAATTCACCACAGCCAACCAGAAGAGCTGATTACAAACCCTGAAGTTCTCACCCCTAAGTTATATTGAAAAACACTTCCCTAAGAGCCAACAGGATCTTTTGAGTATTAGCTACCTATTCTCCTTGCTTTTGCTGTTGTTCACTCACCAAGTAGTGTTCTTTGCAACCCCATGGACTGAGCACACCAGGCCTCCTAGTCCCTCACCATCTCCAGGAGTTTGTCCAAGTTCATGTCTTATCCTCTATCACCCCCCTCTTCTGCCTTCAGTCTTTCCCAGTATCAGGGTCTTCTCCAATGAGTCAGCCCTTTGCATCACATGGCCAAAGTACTGCAGTTTCAGCTTCAGTCCTTCAAATGAATATTCAGGGTTGATTTCTTTTAGGATTGACTGGTTCAATCCCCTTATTGTCCAAGGTCCTCTCAAGAGTCTCTGCTTGGTGCCCTGCAAATAAATATATTTTCCTTCAGCATAGTCTGGTGTCCGTAGATTGGCTGCGCGGTACATTGGGGGAGAGGATCAAAGGCTGGTTTGGTAAAGAGAGTAGGAGGCCACAGAAAGGTAGACAGGATAGTCCTCCTTCTCTTGTTTGGCCTGCGCTAACCTTTCCAATCCCTTATATGACTAGTCCAAATAGGAGTCCTATTTGGGGATCATGGATTAGCAGAGACTGACTTAAGTCTCTTCTAGAAACACTTGTTCATTTATTTTTGTGGTCATTCTTGTCCCACCCTTGTTCCCATCAGTACTGAGGCATATTGAAGAAAAGGGGAGACTGAAACCAAGCTAGACCTCATGATGGCTTCCCAAGTACAAGTCCCTCTCTGCTTTCTGCCTCCCCCTGCTTCTCATTTCACCTTCCTTGAGTTTCGAAGGTCAGACTCAAGCAGTTAATGATTAGGACAATAGAGTCACAGGAAGTTCTCGTTCCTTCTAAAGGCATATAGATAACAATCTGATGCCTATCTTTGAATTGTTCTGCAGAAACCCACCTAGTGGAGGATAGTGACTACATGTTGACCACAACCACACAGACCCCGGACTGGTTGGAAACAGAAGATTGATGATTAAGATTCCCCAAACATCACTCTGTTAATTCACCACAGCCAACCAGAAGAGCTGATTACAAACCCTGAAGTTCTCACCCCTAAGTTATATTGAAAAACACTTCCCTAAGAGCCAACAGGATCTTTTGAGTATTAGCTACCTATTCTCCTTGCTTTTGCTGTTGTTCACTCACCAAGTAGTGTTCTTTGCAACCCCATGGACTGAGCACACCAGGCCTCCTAGTCCCTCACCATCTCCAGGAGTTTGTCCAAGTTCATGTCTTATCCTCTATCACCCCCCTCTTCTGCCTTCAGTCTTTCCCAGTATCAGGGTCTTCTCCAATGAGTCAGCCCTTTGCATCACATGGCCAAAGTACTGCAGTTTCAGCTTCAGTCCTTCAAATGAATATTCAGGGTTGATTTCTTTTAGGATTGACTGGTTCAATCCCCTTATTGTCCAAGGTCCTCTCAAGAGTCTCTGCTTGGTGCCCTGCAAATAAATATATTTTCCTTCAGCATAGTCTGGTGTCAGTAGATTGGCTGTGCTGTACATTGGGTGAGGGGATCCAAGGCTGGTTTGGTAAAAGAGAGTAGGAGGCCACAGAAAGGTAGACAGGATAGTCCTCCTTCTCTTGTTTGGCCTGCGCTAACCTTTCCAGAAGCAGCTCCAGCTCCTTGGTGGCTCCAGGTCTAATGAGTCTAGTTGTAGTTCTAGCTCCCATTAGATGGCCTCAGTTTGGGACTCTGATAATCCACTTCTTCCCTGCCTCTTTTGCATTAGAGGTTTTTCTTCTTGTTCTTGCTAATCTCTGACTTGCCTACCCTGCCCCCTTTTTCCATCAGGTTCTCAGGCCCTTCATCAACTGCATGAACAATATTCTACATGAAAAGTCTAGCATTAAAAAGGAAGAAAGGAATGAATGTGGGGTAGGGCAGGGGTGGGTGAAGAAAAGAAATACGAACTATCAATACCCTTAGATAACTCCATCCCTACCATTTGTACATCCATCCCCTCTTCCTGATTCAAGATCATTGCTTCCATTGCTCTCCTTTCTCTTTCCTGTATCATCAGTTTTCTCTCATTCAGTGGCATGTAAACAGCTTTCATCTTAAGAATCCTTAGTCCACTTCTGCCTCCAGCAACCACCTCATTTTCTTTTAGAGCAAAATTCTTCCTGTCCTTGTCTATACTCCACTTTCAATGACTCTCTCCCTGTTCTCTTTACAGAACAAAATTTGGCTTTGCCCCAGGCCTGTTCACTGAATTGAAAGCTCATCAACAACCTCTATGCTGCTAAATACAGTGATTATTCCTCCATCCTTGTTTTGCTTCCTCCTCACCACCATTTCACAAAGGCTATCAGTCCACCTCATTGAAACACATTTCTTCACTTGGCTTCCAGGACACTACTGATTTTCCTTCCCCATCTCTGGAAGCACCTTCTCAGTCTCCTTTTTATTTTTCTCCCCATCAATCTATCATCTAAACATTGGAAAGCCCTACATCTCAGTCTTTAAACCTCCCCGTTTTTCTCTTTATATTCTCTCCCTCATGATCTCATTTAGTTTCCTGGCTTTTGATAGCACTAATATCCTGAAGATGCCAAAATTTGTTTCTTCAGGCTTAAATTTTACTTATTGTAGGGGAAGTAAATTTTCATTTTTACTTACTTACATTTTCTCCCATATTTATTGAAACATAATTGACAAAATAACATTGTATAATTTTAAGATGTACAACATAATGATTTGATACATGTATATTGTGAAATGATCACCACAATAAAATCAGTTAACACATCCATCACTTCACATGGTTACCTTTGTGTGTGTGTGTGTGTGTGGTGAGATCATTTAATATTTACTTCCTTATTAGATTTTAAGTATACAGTATGGTATCATTAATTATAGTCATCTTGCTGTACATTAGATCCCTAGAACTTATTCATCTTACAACTGAAAGTTTACACACTTTGACCAATATCATTCCATCTTCCTCAACCACTAGACACTGTCAACAACCATTCTATTCTGTTTCTATAACTTTTGATTTTTTTTTAGATTCCACATATAAGTAAGATCATATAGAATTTATCCTTCTCTAGCTTATTTCACTTAGTATAATCCTCTCAATTTTCATCCATATTGTTGCTAGTAGCAGGATACCTATTTTTTTATGGCTCTTCAGTTTTATGGAGTCCCACTTATTTATTTTTGCTTCTGTTGCATTTGTTTTTGCTGTCATACCTAAAAAAATCATTGCCAAGGCCAATATAAAGGAGATTGCTTTCCTATATTTTCTTCCAATTTGATGGTTTCAGGTCTTAAGTTTGTCCTCAATGCATTTTGAGGTAAGGTAATAGTTCTACTTCATTCTTTTGTGTGTAGATATTCAGTTTTCCCAATACTGTTTATCGAAGATACTCTTCTCTCCCCATTGCGTGCTCCTGAAGCCCTTGTCAAAGATGATGAACATACATGCATGGGTTTATTTCTGAACTCTCTGCTCAGTTTCATTGGTCTACATTTATGTTTTTAGGCTATACCATATTTTTTTGACTTTACTTGACTTTCAATGGGGTTAACCTCCTGAAAAATTTTTCCTGATAATATTTTCATTGTAAGTTGAAAATATTGTAAATGATTTAACACAACTAACCTACCAAGCATCATAACTTAATCTAACCTACCTAAAATATACTCAAAACACTTACATTAGCCTATTTGGGCAAAATTGTCTAACAGAAAACCTATTTTATGATAAAACGTTCAATATCTCATACACTTTAGTGAAAACCATACTGAAAGTGAAAAACAGAATGGTTGTATGGGTACAGAATGGTTTTAAGAACCCTGATGATCAAGTGGTTGGCTGGTAGCTTCCCAGCATCGCAAGAGGATCCTACTGCATATTGCTAGCTTAGGAAAAGATCAAAATTCAAAGTTCAAAGCATAGTTTCCACTGAATGCATATTGTCTCACACCACTGTAAAGTCAAAAAATGCTGTCAAAACATGTTAAGGCAGAGTCTGTCTGTTCTATGGCTTTGTTATATACTTTAATTAGGAAGTACATTTATTCTGTTTCTATAAACACTTTAATTTTTGACACTGTCAACAACCATTCTATTCTGTTTCTATAACTTTTGATTTTTTAGATTCCACATATAAGTAAGATCATATAGAATTTATCCTTCTCTAGCTTATTTCACTTAGTATAATCCTCTCAATTTTCATCCATATTGTTGCTAGTAGCAGGATACCTATTTTTTTATGGCTCTTCAGTTTTATGGAGTCCCACTTATTTATTTTTGCTTCTGTTGCATTTGTTTTTGCTGTCATACCTAAAAAAATCATTGCCAAGGCCAATATAAAGGAGATTGCTTTCCTATATTTTCTTCCAATTTGATGGTTTCAGGTCTTAAGTTTGTCCTCAATGCATTTTGAGGTAAGGTAATAGTTCTACTTCATTCTTTTGTGTGTAGATATTCAGTTTTCCCAATACTGTTTATCGAAGATACTCTTCTCTCCCCATTGCGTGCTCCTGAAGCCCTTGTCAAAGATGATGAACATACATGCATGGGTTTATTTCTGAACTCTCTGCTCAGTTTCATTGGTCTACATTTATGTTTTTAGGCTATACCATATTTTTTTGACTTTACTTGACTTTCAATGGGGTTAACCTCCTGAAAAATTTTTCCTGATAATATTTTCATTGTAAGTTGAAAATATTGTAAATGATTTAACACAACTAACCTACCAAGCATCATAACTTAATCTAACCTACCTAAAATATACTCAAAACACTTACATTAGCCTATTTGGGCAAAATTGTCTAACAGAAAACCTATTTTATGATAAAACGTTCAATATCTCATACACTTTAGTGAAAACCATACTGAAAGTGAAAAACAGAATGGTTGTATGGGTACAGAATGGTTTTAAGAACCCTGATGATCAAGTGGTTGGCTGGTAGCTTCCCAGCATCGCAAGAGGATCCTACTGCATATTGCTAGCTTAGGAAAAGATCAAAATTCAAAGTTCAAAGCATAGTTTCCACTGAATGCATATTGTCTCACACCACTGTAAAGTCAAAAAATGCTGTCAAAACATGTTAAGGCAGAGTCTGTCTGTTCTATGGCTTTGTTATATACTTTGAAATTAGGAAGTATAAAACCACTAAGCTCTGTTTTCCTTTCTCAAGATTGCTTTGGTTATTGCAGATCTTTTTTGGTTCTATGCAAATGTAGGGTTGGGTTTTTCTATTTCTGTGAAAAATTTCATTGGAATTTTTATTATGTGTTCCACTGAATACATAGATGGCTTTTTTTTTTGATAGGTAAGAAATTAATTTATTCAGATTCAGAGAAAGCACACTCCACAGACAGAGTGTGGGCCATCATAGAGCAAGTCCAAGAGCCCATAGATGGCTTTAGGCAGTATGGATATTTTAATAATATTAATTCTGATCTATGAACATGGGATATAGCTCCATTTTTGTTTATTCTTCCATTTCCCTCATCAACATCTTATACTTTTCAATGTAGAGATCTATAACATTCAATTAAATTTATTTCTAAGTATTTTATTTGTGATGCTATTGTAAAAGGAACCTTTAAAAACTGTTTCAGATAGTCTGTTTTTAGTATCTAGAAACACAACTGATTTTTGCATGTTAGTTATATATCTGGCAGTTTTACTGAATCTGTTTTTTGTTCTAGCAGTTTTCATTGTAGGCTTTATATATATATATGATCATGTTATCTGATAAGAAAGACAGTTTAACCTCTTTGTTTCAATTTGGGTGCCTTTTATTTATTTTTCTTGCCTAAATACTCAACTAGGACTTCCAGCACTCTGTTGAATAGATATGGTGACAGTGGGCACTCCTCAGCCTTAAATTTTATCAATTGATTTATAAATCTAACTACTTATTCAATGTCTCCATGCAAATGCCCAGTTGATACCTCAAAATTAACATGTCTATTTCGGAGTTCTTTCTTCTGTTCCAAAATATTCCAATTAAGGTTTTTATCTCACCTTAGTGTAGGCCTTCTTGAGAGGAAGACAGGATATAGTTGGCTTATTTTCTTTTCTCACTCTACCTCCTCCCCACTCCCCAGTTCCACTCCAAAATTGAACAAGGGCGGGAGGAGAGGAAAAGTGGCAGGAAAGACCTTCCCTGACCATAATGTATCTCTTGCTCTGTATTCTGAAAATTCAGTATAATATTTCACAATACATTTTTTTTAAAACATTTATTTTATTTATTTATCTTTTGGGGGGTGGGGTGGGGAGGAAGGGGGATGGGTGGGCCACTTCTATTGTTCTTTCATTTCTCTATTTTCATCTGTCTTTGTTCTTTGGCTCCTGTGGGTCTCCCATCGTGGTGGCCTCTGTTGTCGCAGAGCGCCAGTTCTGGGCGCATGCATGCCAGAGCTCTGGCTCGGTAATTGGACACATCAGTCCAGCTGCTCCGCGGCAAGTGGGATCTTCCCAGACCAGGGCTCGAACTGGCGCCCCTTGCACTGCAAGGCAGTGTCCTTACCCACTGGACCACCTTGGGAAGCCCTCACAATACATTTAGAAAAAGAAAATGAGTTAGGGAATAGAAGATGAGAAACATGGGAACCAGCCAAGAAGTTATTTCTACAATTCATGTGAGACATAATGGTTGCCTAGACTAAGGAATAATCATACAATGGAAAAAAAGTGGCTAACTGTGGCTTTCCTGGTGGCCCAGTGGGTGGACTCTGCCTTGTAATGCAAGGGGCACCAGTTCCATCCCAGGAGGATCCCGCGTGCTGTGGAGCTGCTGGACCAGTGTGTCCAATTGTGAACCAGCGCTCTGGAGCACACACACCCAGAGCCGGTGCTGTGCTACGAGAGAGGTTACTGTAATGGGAGACCCACATAGGCCGAAGAACAAATATGGATGAAAATAAATACATAAAAAATCAATAAAAGAGGTCAAAATCTAAAAAAAAAAGGAAAAAAGTAGATAAGATGGTGAAGTTTTCAAACAGTAAGTTAGCCAGAAGTTGATAACTGATTAAAAGTAAAGAGCATAGTGGGAAACGTCAGAATGATTTTAGATCTTTAGTGTCTGGGTAGATACTAGTGGTTCTGAGGCAGAGAATACATGGGAAGCACACAGTTTGGAGAAAAAGGAATAAATGGTTCAATTTTAGTCATATTGAAAGTTCATGCCTAATAGATATTAATATAAGAAGAAAGTGGAGAAAGTGCTCATGTAATTTAAGTACAGATGATAATTTTAAAAAATATGAAAAAGAGTACGTCTGCACAATAATATGACTGGAGTGCCAGAACTTTGCATTGAATCAAACTAAAGACATCAACTATAAGTGCTTCTGTTTCTTCCTACTCCTGATGGAAGAAATATACTTGAAACAAAAATACTATAATAATTATGTAGCTGGGGAAAAAGCAAATGGGCTAGATGGCATGATATTTTGCTATAGAAATAAAGCTGTGGGGTGTCTGCCCACAATCACAAAATTGTAAGACCTACTTTGGGTTTAATATTTCTCTATAATCCAAACCCTTGCATAAACCTGGTGTATTTTTCTTACAAATCCTACCCATTCCAATCATATCCACCATAACTTACTTCCAAAGAAAATAGTATGTATTTAGGGCACTCAGTGAGTAACAACAAAAGTAATACCAGTGTATTTTCCTGACAATAGCAGTTTTGGGGGCTTTAGGGCCAGTGGAGCCACAGGGAAGCTGAGCTGGAGACAGTTTGGGATCATGAATCATTACTCAAAAGTGTTAGCTAAATTCTGATTGCAAAATTTTTATTACTGTGATGTTACAACAATCCAAAAGAACACAGCTGGATTCTCAGATGACAGGTGGAGCTTACAATTTCTGGCTGAAGACAATTCAATTTTGCAGTTATAAACTGTGCAGATTTGAGGTGGACATCACTGTAAGAGGATACATGTGGAACCCCACGAGGTTATTATTACAGTGACTTTTTTCTGGCAGTAAGAGTCACTTTATCATCAGAATTTTGCAGCATATGGAGACCCCCTATAGGGAACCCTCTCTACACAGAGAAACTTTCTGGAATTTGATTAGTTTAATTTACTAAAAGCTAAGCTTTTAGCTTTATGGTAAACAATACCAGTATTAAAACCCTACCATTTGGGCTTCCCTGGTGGTCTAGTGGGTAAGGACACCGCCTTGCAGTGCAAGGGGCGCCGGTTCGAGCCCTGGTCTGGTAAGATCCCATGTGCCGCGGAGCGGCTGGACTGATGTGTCCAATTACCAAGCCGAAGCTCTGGGGCGCATGTGCCCAGAGCCGGCACTCTGCGACGGCAGCGGCCACCGTGATGGGAGGCCCACAGGAGCCAAGGAACAAAGACGGAAGAAAATAAAGAAATGAAAGACCAATAGAAGTGGCCCGCCTGCTCCCCTCCCTCCCCACCCCACCCTCCTCAAATAAATAAATAAATAAATCTTTGAAAAAAACCCTACAATTTGACTCCAGTTTACATTTCCAGTCTTAACTCTTGCCTTCTTCAAATTCACACATGAGCTAAAGTATTCTGCTTACTGCCCTCTAACCCTGAATTGCATTTCCTTACCTTGCTCTGTCTTCTCTCCTCTCCTGAGTCCTATGACATCCTGCTCAACATTCTGACTGTTCTTCTATAAAACCTTGTTCAGCCTCTATACTTTGAAGTTGTTCTCACTCCTGAATTCCTATAACAAATAGAGTAACTTATAGTAAATTTTTATAAGCAGTAACACATTTAACAAATGTTTTATATATTATTATGACACTTAATGTCTCACAACTAATTGGGATTTTTTTCCTGTTAATGAACTTTTATTCACTTGTGTTTCAGGAGAGCCCAAGATTACCCTCAGGTTTAATGATTTATTAGAACTCAGAACTCACTAAAGTTGTTATATTCATGGAAGCAATTTATTACAATGAAAGGATACATATTAAAATCAGCAAAAAGACACATAGGACGGAGTCCAGGGAAAACCAGGTACAGGTTATTCTCTCCCATTAAAACTGTACAGAGAGCACTTAATTCTCCCAGGAACAATGACTAGGATGTACTGTTAACCAGAGGAGCTTTCTTAAACCCTGGTGTCCTAGGTTTTTATTGGAGGTCAATACATAGGCATACCACACTTAAATGACTGAACTAACTATTCAATTTCCAATGTGTCTGCCATACCCCTGTTATGACAGGGGCACTACTGTGTGGTCACCACGCTGATAGGAAGACCATGTTGCATTTAATTAATTCTAACATGTCACTTTCAATCCCAGACAGTTAAAAACAAGTGGAGACTACATGAGCCATAGGATGGGACTGCTTGACTTCTACTAGACTTCATAAAAGAAGAAACAAATATTGTATGAAAGTCACTACAATTTCAGACTTTTGTTACTGCAGCCAAACTTAGCCCGATCTGGCTATTGTGCCCAGGTCATAGTAACAACTCTGCAATTAGCAGTATAGCCAAAGGCAATATGCTTCAGATCTCCAGGTTTTAGTTCATTGAAATATAAAATGCATGCTTTAGGTTTCACTAAAGTTCCTCCTAACTATAAATGCTCATGCAATTGGTTAAGAGCAAGAATTCTGTAGGTTCAATTCCTGGTTGTGTCGCTTACTGTCTGTGATGTTAATCTCTGTTGTCTTTTTCCATAAATGATGATATTTAATGCTTGCTGTAGATCAATAGGCCTCTAAAAGTCAACAATTAATAATTATATCCATAACAATAAGTGCATTATTAAAAGAAGTCTTCAAATCAACAATAAATTTTGTTTTCTAAATATCCTTGTTTCAAAAATGATGCTGTTAATTGTATTAAAATGCCTTTTATATCAATCATTCTTTTTATATCTATCATTAAGATAACAAGGTTTTCACCTTCATTATTGCCCTGTAGTCATGTTTGTGATATCAAAAAATGAGAAAACTTAGTTCACCATGGTTCATGAAACTCTTTCAGCATGAAACAAAAGCAGAGTATATTCTACTGAGGCATACCATGGTGTTAGCACTGACTCTGATGATAAATAGAAATAAAGAAAGTTTTCCCCAGAGTACTACTCCCTACTATGACACTTAGAGTCATTTTGAATTTCCTTAAATATATCTAAAAATGTCTGGTTTCTATAAGAAGAGGAAGTTTATTGCATCTCTGAAGCAAAGATATAAATATTAATATACCAATTGTGTTTACAACTGTTTTTGAAATTTTTAAATGCTGAACAGATAGTGCGCAAGATGATCTATGGTTTACTGGACATCACTACCTACCTATTTTTAAATCTCCTCAGCATCTCAGGTAAAAGTCAAAACTATTAATATTATTTCCCAGAATCCCCAACAATCTAAGTCAGTTTTTGGTGATGAGAAGCAATTAGACTAAATTTGGCTGGTAGAAGAGAAGTCCTGGCAGTATGAGCAGATGCAGGAGATCTCTGGACAAACCACAGAGAATTATCCACTTCAAGATTCTGTTGGAGACTACATGAGCCATAGGATGGGAAAGAAACAAATATTGTATGAAAGTCACTACAATTTCAGACTTTTGTTACTGCAGCCAAACTTAGCCCGATCTGGCTATTGTGCCCAGGTCATAGTAACAACTCTGCAATTAGCAGTATAGCCAAAGGCAATATGCTTCAGATCTCCAGGTTTTAGTTCATTGAAATATAAAATGCATGCTTTAGGTTTCACTAAAGTTCCTCCTAACTATAAATGCTCATGCAATTGGTTAAGAGCAAGAATTCTGTAGGTTCAATTCCTGGTTGTGTCGCTTACTGTCTGTGATGTTAATCTCTGTTGTCTTTTTCCATAAATGATGATATTTAATGCTTGCTGTAGATCAATAGGCCTCTAAAAGTCAACAATTAATAATTATATCCATAACAATAAGTGCATTATTAAAAGAAGTCTTCAAATCAACAATAAATTTTGTTTTCTAAATATCCTTGTTTCAAAAATGATGCTGTTAATTGTATTAAAATGCCTTTTATATCAATCATTCTTTTTATATCTATCATTAAGATAACAAGGTTTTCACCTTCATTATTGCCCTGTAGTCATGTTTGTGATATCAAAAAATGAGAAAACTTAGTTCACCATGGTTCATGAAACTCTTTCAGCATGAAACAAAAGCAGAGTATATTCTACTGAGGCATACCATGGTGTTAGCACTGACTCTGATGATAAATAGAAATAAAGAAAGTTTTCCCCAGAGTACTACTCCCTACTATGACACTTAGAGTCATTTTGAATTTCCTTAAATATATCTAAAAATGTCTGGTTTCTATAAGAAGAGGAAGTTTATTGCATCTCTGAAGCAAAGATATAAATATTAATATACCAATTGTGTTTACAACTGTTTTTGAAATTTTTAAATGCTGAACAGATAGTGCGCAAGATGATCTATGGTTTACTGGACATCACTACCTACCTATTTTTAAATCTCCTCAGCATCTCAGGTAAAAGTCAAAACTATTAATATTATTTCCCAGAATCCCCAACAATCTAAGTCAGTTTTTGGTGATGAGAAGCAATTAGACTAAATTTGGCTGGTAGAAGAGAAGTCCTGGCAGTATGAGCAGATGCAGGAGATCTCTGGACAAACCACAGAGAATTATCCACTTCAAGATTCTGTTGGAAATACTTTAAAGCAACAACTGTTTTTCTGATTGAAATATGAACAGTATGATAGCATTTGTAACACTGGTGAAGAAACTAAGATTTTCTTGGAACTATTTACAACAATAGATTAGGTAGGGATAAAAAAGAAAAGCCTATTAAAAGATTAGAAAATTTTCTACCCTTTCCTTTAAAATCCATTTCAAACCGTACTTAAGAAACTTTTATTTGATTGCAGTTTAATTCCCTTTTGATGGTATTTAATGTTCTTTCTTTATCTTTCTTTCTCTTTAAGTCTTGTGTTAATTTTGAACTATTGTATAGGTTCTTAAAATGAAGCTAGAAATAACAAATACCCACCAATGGAAAATTTAAATTTTCTGTTATAAATTTTACTTGGCCTGTCATTACAGATTCTTAAAGGTGCTTTAGAAGATACCTGATTCCAAAGAGACAAAATTTTAAAATACTGTCCCAAGTTCCTACAGATCTGCAAATTAAGTCAAGAAATATGTATTGAGCGCCTATATGATTGTGCTCTCTAGAAACTTAAATTCATTTAGTAAGAAAGATATAACTGTGGAAAAGTAAAAAATAATAAAACATTTAAATAATACTTCAAGATACTGATAAGTGAAATGTTTCAAGGTAATGGATGATTCATTGCTCACATTATAAGCCAGAAGTTTCAGAGAAACTGTGGGGTCCTTCCAGGCACATGTTTGCTTGAAATAAGGAAATTAATATGTTCACATTAGTTTGGGTGTTAAATATTACACAAGCAATGTTTAAGGAACCATGATCACCCTACAAAAATTTCCAACTGGTATGAGATGTTGCTAGGAGAGGGCTTCAGGCTTGACAATGGACATCACTACCTACCTATTTTTAAATCTCCTCAGCATCTCAGGTAAAAGTCAAAACTATTAATATTATTTCCCAGAATCCCCAACAATCTAAGTCAGTTTTTGGTGATGAGAAGCAATTAGACTAAATTTGGCTGGTAGAAGAGAAGTCCTGGCAGTATGAGCAGATGCAGGAGATCTCTGGACAAACCACAGAGAATTATCCACTTCAAGATTCTGTTGGAAATACTTTAAAGCAACAACTGTTTTTCTGATTGAAATATGAACAGTATGATAGCATTTGTAACACTGGTGAAGAAACTAAGATTTTCTTGGAACTATTTACAACAATAGATTAGGTAGGGATAAAAAAGAAAAGCCTATTAAAAGATTAGAAAATTTTCTACCCTTTCCTTTAAAATCCATTTCAAACCGTACTTAAGAAACTTTTATTTGATTGCAGTTTAATTCCCTTTTGATGGTATTTAATGTTCTTTCTTTATCTTTCTTTCTCTTTAAGTCTTGTGTTAATTTTGAACTATTGTATAGGTTCTTAAAATGAAGCTAGAAATAACAAATACCCACCAATGGAAAATTTAAATTTTCTGTTATAAATTTTACTTGGCCTGTCATTACAGATTCTTAAAGGTGCTTTAGAAGATACCTGATTCCAAAGAGACAAAATTTTAAAATACTGTCCCAAGTTCCTACAGATCTGCAAATTAAGTCAAGAAATATGTATTGAGCGCCTATATGATTGTGCTCTCTAGAAACTTAAATTCATTTAGTAAGAAAGATATAACTGTGGAAAAGTAAAAAATAATAAAACATTTAAATAATACTTCAAGATACTGATAAGTGAAATGTTTCAAGGTAATGGATGATTCATTGCTCACATTATAAGCCAGAAGTTTCAGAGAAACTGTGGGGTCCTTCCAGGCACATGTTTGCTTGAAATAAGGAAATTAATATGTTCACATTAGTTTGGGTGTTAAATATTACACAAGCAATGTTTAAGGAACCATGATCACCCTACAAAAATTTCCAACTGGTATGAGATGTTGCTAGGAGAGGGCTTCAGGCTTGACAATGGACCATATGTCAATTATAAATTAAGTCTGTTCAAGGCCCAGAAACCCCTACCTATTAATACCTTCTCTCATAGTTAATTCCTCTTTTGCCTTTAATATTTATATTTAAGACTTTGTCTTGAGGGACCCTTGACTTTATGGACAGAACTTCACCCATAAGTGGAGTACAGAAATCCCCCTCACTATCCCACGGCTGAAAAGACAAAGAAAAGAAAGGTCACAAAACCTGCCTGGCTATTCCAATTCACCTACTCTCTCTTTGTCCATATACTCAAGGCCCTTTTTTTAATCTCTTATACGTTTCCTTATCCTTTTAAATCCTTAATGATATAGATTATATTCATCCACTTAGTATGAAGATTAACTCAAAAGTTCCTATCCCCCCCAGTTCTGTATTCCTCCATCTACTATGCTAGTTCCATCCTTAAGTCAAATTCTGAAAGTAATCAGATTTCAGGAAGGATGGAATTTGTCTTGATTTCAATTTTATGGATCTTATTATATGGGGAGTAAATAATTAAATAGAAGATTTTCAATTTCCCTCTTCCATTCATCCATTGGCAGGGGATGGCTCCAAATTGAAAAAAAAAAAGGATAATCTGGCCAAATATCCTTGTAAATGTGCTAAAACTTGACCTCTAATAAACAAAGTTATGACCTTTGTTTAACAAGACAGTTCTCATCTGTAGAAGGATACATCTGTTGTAATCCTGTTATGCTATCTCAAGAGACAAAATTTTAAAATACTGTCCCAAGTTCCTACAGATCTGCAAATTAAGTCAAGAAATATGTATTGAGCGCCTATATGATTGTGCTCTCTAGAAACTTAAATTCATTTAGTAAGAAAGATATAACTGTGGAAAAGTAAAAAATAATAAAACATTTAAATAATACTTCAAGATACTGATAAGTGAAATGTTTCAAGGTAATGGATGATTCATTGCTCACATTATAAGCCAGAAGTTTCAGAGAAACTGTGGGGTCCTTCCAGGCACATGTTTGCTTGAAATAAGGAAATTAATATGTTCACATTAGTTTGGGTGTTAAATATTACACAAGCAATGTTTAAGGAACCATGATCACCCTACAAAAATTTCCAACTGGTATGAGATGTTGCTAGGAGAGGGCTTCAGGCTTGACAATGGACCATATGTCAATTATAAATTAAGTCTGTTCAAGGCCCAGAAACCCCTACCTATTAATACCTTCTCTCATAGTTAATTCCTCTTTTGCCTTTAATATTTATATTTAAGACTTTGTCTTGAGGGACCCTTGACTTTATGGACAGAACTTCACCCATAAGTGGAGTACAGAAATCCCCCTCACTATCCCACGGCTGAAAAGACAAAGAAAAGAAAGGTCACAAAACCTGCCTGGCTATTCCAATTCACCTACTCTCTCTTTGTCCATATACTCAAGGCCCTTTTTTTAATCTCTTATACGTTTCCTTATCCTTTTAAATCCTTAATGATATAGATTATATTCATCCACTTAGTATGAAGATTAACTCAAAAGTTCCTATCCCCCCCAGTTCTGTATTCCTCCATCTACTATGCTAGTTCCATCCTTAAGTCAAATTCTGAAAGTAATCAGATTTCAGGAAGGATGGAATTTGTCTTGATTTCAATTTTATGGATCTTATTATATGGGGAGTAAATAATTAAATAGAAGATTTTCAATTTCCCTCTTCCATTCATCCATTGGCAGGGGATGGCTCCAAATTTAAAAAAAAAAAAAAAAAAGGATAATCTGGCCAAATATCCTTGTAAATGTGCTAAAACTTGACCTCTAATAAACAAAGTTATGACCTTTGTTTAACAAGACAGTTCTCATCTGTAGAAGGATACATCTGTTGTAATCCTGTTTATGACAACGTATCTGGAATCAATAGATTAATAGACATATAAAGTTTATAACTATCTGAGTGTAAAATGGAGCTGTTTTGTGGCCCAAATTTCTTTCTCAATAAGTGACTTAACTGCACACCTCATTGGAGAACTCATATATTAATCTGGGACCAGGAAACATCCTGATGCAGCAAAAAAAAAAAAAAAAAAAAAAAGCAGTAAGATTAACTGACCATTTCAGATGTCTCCCTGCTTCACCTATGTCTCATGATTACTTGTATACCTGAAACCACTAGTAAAACTTGTTCCTGGCCAAAATCTGACTCATGCATCTGATTTGATAATCCAATTCTTTGTATTATCTCAGTATCCAATAATTTTATGTGTCTCTGACTCTTGTCTTAAATCTAGTCATGGAAATTGTACTCTACTTAATTCTTGGGATGCAGTTCCTCCTCTAGATTCCAACTGTGCTAACTAGCTCTTATCCAGTTTCTGTCTCCTGAAAATCTCTCTTGATAAAGACCACAGACGTGGTTAGACTAAAGTTGCACATTTTTCATGCCAGTCTCTACCAGAAAGTTGAATTTCTTTCTTTTCACAGCCTAGCACAATGACTATCAATTTTGTATATAAGAAAAGATATGGGGCTTCCCCCGGTGGCGCAGTGGGTAAGGACACCGCCTTGCAGTGCAAGGGGCGCCGGTTCGATCCCTGGCCTGGGAAGATCCCACGTGCTGCGGAGCGGCTGGACCGATGTGTCCAATTACCGAGCCGGAGCGCTGGAGCTCTGGAGCTCTGGAGCGCATGCGCCCAGAGCCGGCGCTCTGCAACGACAGACGCCACCGCGATGGGAGGCCCACAGGAGCCGAAGAACAAAGATGGATGAAAATAGAGAAATGAAAGACCGATAGAAGTGGCCCGCCCGCTCCCCTCCCTCCCCAACACGACCCCCGCCCAAAATAAATAAATAAATAAATAAATCTTTAAAAAGAAAAAAAAGAAAAGATATGACTGGTTTGACTTACATGCCTGGTTATAACAATAGCACCCTCTCTTGGACTTCATGTTCTATGTTGTCCCCACATTGGAGCCTTTATATATGGAGTCTTCCAGAGAACTCTGCCAAACTTTAGATATTGTATTCTGCTGTCTCTTCAACAACAATGGATGGCCTTCTTTCCACCTATATGGTAAGAGTAATTTCAGATTCAGTCCTCCTTAACCTAACCCTGTCATGCCTTATATGTGATGAACTGTACCTTACAATTAACTTATATCTCATTTAGTCCACAGAACACATAACAGATATGTAATAATTGTCTGTGGATAGAGATAGACAAAGAATCCACATAATGACTACAAATTACTTATACTTTCTATGTACCAGGCTCAGTGTAAGTAACATTGTTGTGTGTAATTTTAAATCCTGTAACTGAACCATAATTTTAGCGATGAAGAAAAAGAGACAGAAGCATCTGCTTTATCCAAGGCTCTCCACCTGATATAGCTAAGGTGCAGATACAGGCTTTTCTGGATTCAAGGCCTATACTTGACCATAATACCGTAGTATCTCCTTTTATATTCTTCTTTATTTGATTGTCCTCTAATTTTATTCAGAGTAAAAAGTGAAGTAAAGAAACCTTATCAACTGAATGTTGAGAATTCAATAAAAATAAGTAATGGTTTGATTTAGAGTATAAAGAAAGATGACACAGGATTCTTGGACCAAAAAACAACAGAGGAAGGTTAAAGGATGTGACAGAAATCACTTCATGTTAATTTTCTTCCTAATCATTTAAATTCCTTAAGAAGAGGATCTCACCAATGTTTAAACTGCTTTGGTTCCTATTTACTGTGTTCTAACACACAATGAGATAATTCAATTTAATCATGGGTCACATGGTTTCTACTTGAAGGGTCCAAATTAGAAGTCACACAGCTCTAGATCCAACTAAAAAATTATTTACAATTATTTACACTGAAATCCTGTCGGTAATAGATTTTCACACTCATATGCAGAACCTAATTCATAGGCTCTTCAAGTGAGAAGTTCTATTTTTACATTTAACCACTGAAGAGAAAGCATACTTGGCAGACATATCTTCAAAAATGAACATGGAAATGTACTGATTATGAGTCAAAAGAACATCTACATTCTAAGGCAGATAAATGTAGTAACCCATCTGCTTGATCTTTCTGGGGTCTTTGAGAAAGTCCTGCTGATTTATTTAGACATTAGACAACTCACTTTGGCACTGTATCTTTTTCTATTTTTTTAAATTGAAGCACAGCTGATTTACATGTTGTGCCAGTCTCTGCTGTACAGCAAAGTGATTCAGTTATACACATATGTACATTCTTTTTTTATTCTTTTTCATGATGGTTCACAGGATATTGAATATAGCTTGTTATACATTAGGATTTTGCTGTTTATCCAATCTAAGTATAATAGTTTGCAGCTATCAACTTCAAGCTCCCAATCCATCCCTTTCTCTCCCCTCCCCCTTGGCAACACAAGTCTGTTCTTTATGTCTATGAGTCTGTTTATGTTTTGTAGATAGGTTCACTTGTGCCGTATTTTATTTTATTTATTTGTGCTATATTTTAAAGTTCACATCTAAGTGGCATCATATGGTGTTTGCCTTTCTTTTTCTAATTACTTCACTTAGCATGACAATCTCTAGTTGCATCCATGTTGCTGCAAACAGCATTGCTGGGATTTTTATGACTAAGTAGTATATATCATATATATGATATATACCTTATCATATATATGTACTACATCTTTATCCATTCATTCCGCTGAAGGACATTTAGGCTGTTTCTATGCCTTGGCTATTGTGAATAGTGCTGCTATGAACAAAGGGTTGTATGTATCTTTTTGAATTATAGATTTACTTGGGTATATTCCCAGAAGTGAGATTGCTGGATCATATGGCAATTCTATTTTTAGTTTTCTGAGGAATTTTCATACTGTTTTCCAAAATGGCTGTACCAACTTACATTCCTACCAACAATGCATATTTCCCTTTTCTCCATACTCCTTC
The DNA here is from genome assembly GCA_022376925.1 of Tragulus kanchil. NCBI lineage: Eukaryota > Metazoa > Chordata > Mammalia > Artiodactyla > Tragulidae > Tragulus > Tragulus kanchil. The sequence continues at coordinate 108,604,083 of JAIOJX010000028.1, read as the reverse complement.
CAGTGTATGTTATTTATACACTTTTAATGATGACCATTCTGATCAGTGTGAGATGGTACCTCATTGTAGTTTTGATTTACATTTCCCTAATCAGTGTTAGAGGTAGCCTCTTTTCACACTCATATGCAGAACCTAATTCATAGGCTCTTCAAGTGAGAAGTTCTATTTTTACATTTAACCACTGAAGAGAAAGCATACTTGGCAGACATATCTTCAAAAATGAACATGGAAATGTACTGATTATGAGTCAAAAGAACATCTACATTCTAAGGCAGATAAATGTAGTAACCCATCTGCTTGATCTTTCTGGGGTCTTTGAGAAAGTCCTGCTGATTTATTTAGACATTAGACAACTCACTTTGGCACTGTATCTTTTTCTATTTTTTTAAATTGAAGCACAGCTGATTTACATGTTGTGCCAGTCTCTGCTGTACAGCAAAGTGATTCAGTTATACACATATGTACATTCTTTTTTTATTCTTTTTCATGATGGTTCACAGGATATTGAATATAGCTTGTTATACATTAGGATTTTGCTGTTTATCCAATCTAAGTATAATAGTTTGCAGCTATCAACTTCAAGCTCCCAATCCATCCCTTTCTCTCCCCTCCCCCTTGGCAACACAAGTCTGTTCTTTATGTCTATGAGTCTGTTTATGTTTTGTAGATAGGTTCACTTGTGCCGTATTTTATTTTATTTATTTGTGCTATATTTTAAAGTTCACATCTAAGTGGCATCATATGGTGTTTGCCTTTCTTTTTCTAATTACTTCACTTAGCATGACAATCTCTAGTTGCATCCATGTTGCTGCAAACAGCATTGCTGGGATTTTTATGACTAAGTAGTATATATCATATATATGATATATACCTTATCATATATATGTACTACATCTTTATCCATTCATTCCGCTGAAGGACATTTAGGCTGTTTCTATGCCTTGGCTATTGTGAATAGTGCTGCTATGAACAAAGGGTTGTATGTATCTTTTTGAATTATAGATTTACTTGGGTATATTCCCAGAAGTGAGATTGCTGGATCATATGGCAATTCTATTTTTAGTTTTCTGAGGAATTTTCATACTGTTTTCCAAAATGGCTGTACCAACTTACATTCCTACCAACAATGCATATTTCCCTTTTCTCCATACTCCTTCCAGTGTATGTTATTTATACACTTTTTAATGATGACCATTCTGATCAGTGTGAGATGGTACCTCATTGTAGTTTTGATTTACATTTCCCTAATAACCAGTGATGTTAAGCACCTTTTCATGTGCCTACTAGCCATCTTATTTGTCCTCTTTGGAGAAATGTCTGTTAAGTCTTCTGCTTATTTTTTTTTTTTTTAAAGATTTATTTATTTATTTACTTTGGGCGGGGGTTGGGTTGGGGAAGGAGGGGAGCGGGCAGGCCACTTTTATTGGTCTTTCATTTCTCTATTTTCATTCGTCTTCGTTCTTTGGCTCCTGTGGGCCTCCCATCACGGTGGCATCTGTCATTGCAGAGCACCGGCTCTGGGCGCATGCGCTCCAGCGCTCCGGCTCGGTAGTTGGACACATCAGTCCAGCTGCTCCGCAGCACGTGGGATCTTCCCAGGCCAGGGCTCGAACTGGCGCCCCTTGCACTGCAAGGCAGTGTCCTTACCCACTGGACCACCAGGGGAAGCCCTTCTGCTATTTTTTGATTGGGTTGTTTGTTTGTTGTTGAGTTGTATGAGCTGTGTGCATATTTTCGAGATTAAATCCTTGTCTATTACATCATTTGCAAATATTTTCTCCCATTCCATAGTTTGTCTTTACATTTTTTATGGTTTCCTTTGCCTGTGACTTTGATTAGGTGTCCTTTGTTTATCTTTGTTTTTATTTCTATTGCCTGGGGAGGCTGACCTAAGAAAGCACTGGTACAATTTACATCAGAGAATGATTTGCCTATACACTCTTCTAGGACTTTTGTGGTGTTATGTCTTATGATTAAGTCTTTAAGCCATTTTGAGTTCATTTTTGTTGGTACTAGATCTTAATCTTGTAAATTACATATATGTATATGTATATATACATATATATATATATATGTATATGTTTTAGAGCTTAGGAAATATGCATTAGATTCTCAATAATGCTTAACAAATATTTGCCAACTAGACTAATAAATCTCCGCCTCTGAAGAAGAAAAGGGTGAAATAGTGAGAGAAAGAAGGAATGTAACAAACAATCTTTTATGATTTGTTCTTTTTGCCTGCTGCTGTAGCAACTATTAGATATAATCCATTTACCTGATGAACTTTTAATTAATACCTACTATGTGTTCCAAAGGGGAGTAAAGAGATAAGAGATAAGAGAAAAGAGATAAGAGAGACATTATCTCTGTCCTTTTAAAACTTACAGCATAATGGGGGATATAGTCACTAAACAAACATAAAGACCAGGGCTTCCCTGGTGGTCCAGTGGGTAAAGAGTTTGCTTTGCAGTGCAAGGGGTACTGGTTTGATACCTGGCCTGGAAAAATTCCACATGCTGCTGAGCTGGACGGGTGTGTCCAATTACAAGCCAGCACTCTGGAGTGCATTTGCCCAGAGCTGGTGCTCTGTGGCAAGAGAGGCCACTGAGATGGGAGGCCCACACAGGTCAAAGAACAAAGATGGATGAAAATAAATAAATGAAAGATCAGTAAAAGAGGCCCAAATTAAAACAAAAACAAACCAAAAAAACCCCATAAAGACCAAAAAAGGAAATGTTCTATACAAGAAAAGTGTAGGATGCCGTGAGAACATCTAACAAACAGATCTAATCTGACACAGAGTCTGGGAAGGCATCCATTAAAGAGTGACACTTAAGCTTAAAAAAAAGAGTGGAATCAGCCAGGTCTTACAATTTGGTAAGGAGGTTGAAGGAGGATCTTTTACAAACCTAAATAACTTTTGAAGTTTTGTAAACAGTTTAACTATATGTGTGTAATCAAAATAAAATAACAATGAAACAAATATTGAACTCTTTTTAGTAAATTTGTTTTTTATAGAAGTATAGAAATTCTGAAACATTTTTTGTGTGTATTGTATAACAGAGAAAGTAAGTAAACATGTTGATGTTAGTAACCAGGATTCTCACTGCAGAGGAGAGAGGTAAATAGAACTAGGATAATAAAGAAAGAATCATTCAGAGCTTGGACTGGAATAGAAAATCTCAGAATAAATATGCGTGTGTGTGTGTGTGTGTGTGTGTGTGTGTGTGTGTGTTGTGGAGAGCATATTTTCTAGTTATTTTTTGCTCAAAGGAAGGAATAAAATCTATTAGCAAGGAGCACAGTTACGTTCAGTTGATTGGTCATGTCTGACTCTTTGCAACCCCATGGACTGCAGCACGCCATGCTTACTGCACAGTTAGCATACAAATTTCCATGTCTAAATAGCTTTCCACACTAAAAGAATCCAGAGCTCTTGGAAAATCAGGAAGGACTAAAAAATATGAGGACATGATAAAGGGATAAGGAACTACTGTAAATGACACTCACTGACTGCAATTTAACACAAGCTAAAGATAATAGTCCATTGAATAAAATAACAATGCATGATTCTACATGGATGATGATAGATAGCAAGAAGACAGATAGATAGATAGAAGAGAAGAAAAAGCTGTGGTTTACAAGACTACCAGAGGAACAATGGACTTTGGAAATTAAAATTTTTACATTCATAATACATATAAAAACTTGATTCAGGCCAAATTAACAATTGGTTGCTAAATATAAAGCCTTTAAAGGTAAGGGCTATGAAAAAAGAGTAAGAACCAGCACAGTGTCTGGAACCTAGCAGAACTTTACATATATATCTATTTATCTGTCTTTTTATTTTATTTACATATATGTGCATTTATCATTTATAAAACTTAAACATATCTGTCAAAAAAACCTCTGACTGATTGCCCTTGGTTTCCATCCGTGAACAAGAAGTAGCTAACAAAAAAGATCTAATCTGACACAGAGTCTGGGAAGGCATCCATTAAAGAGTGACACTTAAGCTTAAAAAAGTGGAATCAGCCAGGTCTTACAATTTGGTAAGGAGGTTGAAGGAGGATCTTTTACAAACCTAAATAACTTTTGAAGTTTTGTAAACAGTTTAACTATATGTGTGTAATCAAAATAAAATAACAATGAAACAAATATTGAACTCTTTTTAGTAAATTTGTTTTTTATAGAAGTATAGAAATTCTGAAACATTTTTTGTGTGTATTGTATAACAGAGAAAGTAAGTAAACATGTTGATGTTAGTAACCAGGATTCTCACTGCAGAGGAGAGAGGTAAATAGAACTAGGATAATAAAGAAAGAATCATTCAGAGCTTGGACTGGAATAGAAAATCTCAGAATAAATATGCGTGTGTGTGTGTGTGTGTGTGTGTGTGTGTGTGTGTGTTGTGGAGAGCATATTTTCTAGTTATTTTTTGCTCAAAGGAAGGAATAAAATCTATTAGCAAGGAGCACAGTTACGTTCAGTTGATTGGTCATGTCTGACTCTTTGCAACCCCATGGACTGCAGCACGCCATGCTTACTGCACAGTTAGCATACAAATTTCCATGTCTAAATAGCTTTCCACACTAAAAGAATCCAGAGCTCTTGGAAAATCAGGAAGGACTAAAAAATATGAGGACATGATAAAGGGATAAGGAACTACTGTAAATGACACTCACTGACTGCAATTTAACACAAGCTAAAGATAATAGTCCATTGAATAAAATAACAATGCATGATTCTACATGGATGATGATAGATAGCAAGAAGACAGATAGATAGATAGAAGAGAAGAAAAAGCTGTGGTTTACAAGACTACCAGAGGAACAATGGACTTTGGAAATTAAAATTTTTACATTCATAATACATATAAAAACTTGATTCAGGCCAAATTAACAATTGGTTGCTAAATATAAAGCCTTTAAAGGTAAGGGCTATGAAAAAAGAGTAAGAACCAGCACAGTGTCTGGAACCTAGCAGAACTTTACATATATATCTATTTATCTGTCTTTTTATTTTATTTACATATATGTGCATTTATCATTTATAAAACTTAAACATATCTGTCAAAAAAACCTCTGACTGATTGCCCTTGGTTTCCATCCGTGAACTGACACAGAAGAATGTGCCTCTCTCCACATACCACGCTTCAGTGCAAACCCAATTGGCAAGTACCAAGCATGACCATTTGTTCAGTTATACAACGTAGGCACAAGGCCCAGGGTCTCTGAGCTTTTCAAGGTCTTATGCAGGCACTGGAAACATGAAATATCTATGTCTATATCTATGTCTATATCTATATTTGCTTCAAAATATGAAAAGGAGCAAAATCTAAATAATTAATTAAATATTTAAATAAATTATAGCATGTGGACTTCATTCTTGGAACTTATAAATATTGCTTTATATTTTTTTTTTTTTTGAGCTGTTGTAATTCTTTTTTTTTTTTTTAAACCTGTATTTTACTTTTAACTTTTACAGAGTTTTGTTGTTCACAGACATGCATGTTCTCAGATTAGTCACATGTATATCCCCCCCTTCCACCCTCCCGACCATCACACAGCACCCCTGAAGGATCCCCTTTTCTCACAGAGCAATGACTAGAGCTATTTTCTTCACTTATGATAGTACAGGCCTTCATGCTACTTCCTTTACGCCTCTCACCCACTGTTCCTTCCCACAATGTCCATATGTCCACTGTCCATGTCTGTCTTTCTGTTGCTTCACTGCATGTGCCATCATCACCATCCAACTAGATTCCATATATATGTGTTAATATACTGTATTTGTCCTTCTCTTTCTGACTGACTTCACTTTTTAGGATACGTTCTAGATCCAGCCACCTCATGAGGGCTGATTCTTCTGCATTTCTCCTTACAGCTGTGTAGTATTCCATTGTATATATGTACCAGAGCTTTTGGATCCATTCGTTCGTCGATGGGCATCTAGGTTCCTTCCATGTTCTACAGAAGATAAGCAATTGCATGATTCTACATGGATGATAGATAGCAAGAAGACAGATAGATAGATAGAAGAGAAGAAAAAGCTGTGGTTTACAAGACTACCAGAGGAACAATGGACTTTGGAAATTAAAATTTTTACATTCATAATACATATAAAAACTTGATTCAGGCCAAATTAACAATTGGTTGCTAAATATAAAGCCTTTAAAGGTAAGGGCTATGAAAAAAGAGTAAGAACCAGCACAGTGTCTGGAACCTAGCAGAACTTTACATATATATCTATTTATCTGTCTTTTTATTTTATTTACATATATGTGCATTTATCATTTATAAAACTTAAACATATCTGTCAAAAAAACCTCTGACTGATTGCCCTTGGTTTCCATCCGTGAACTGACACAGAAGAATGTGCCTCTCTCCACATACCACGCTTCAGTGCAAACCCAATTGGCAAGTACCAAGCATGACCATTTGTTCAGTTATACAACGTAGGCACAAGGCCCAGGGTCTCTGAGCTTTTCAAGGTCTTATGCAGGCACTGGAAACATGAAATATCTATGTCTATATCTATGTCTATATCTATATTTGCTTCAAAATATGAAAAGGAGCAAAATCTAAATAATTAATTAAATATTTAAATAAATTATAGCATGTGGACTTCATTCTTGGAACTTATAAATATTGCTTTATATTTTTTTTTTTTTTGAGCTGTTGTAATTCTTTTTTTTTTTTTTAAACCTGTATTTTACTTTTAACTTTTACAGAGTTTTGTTGTTCACAGACATGCATGTTCTCAGATTAGTCACATGTATATCCCCCCCTTCCCCCCCCTCCCGACCATCACACAGCACCCCTGAAGGATCCCCTTTTCTCACAGAGCAATGACTAGAGCTATTTTCTTCACTTATGATAGTACAGGCCTTCATGCTACTTCCTTTACGCCTCTCACCCACTGTTCCTTCCCCACAATGTCCATATGTCCACTGTCCATGTCTGTCTTTCTGTTGCTTCACTGCATGTGCCATCATCACCATCCAACTAGATTCCATATATATGTGTTAATATACTGTATTTGTCCTTCTCTTTCTGACTGACTTCACTTTTTAGGATACGTTCTAGATCCAGCCACCTCATGAGGGCTGATTCTTCTGCATTTCTCTTTACAGCTGTGTAGTATTCCATTGTATATATGTACCAGAGCTTTTGGATCCATTCGTTCGTCGATGGGCATCTAGGTTCCTTCCATGTTCTAGCTATTGTATAGAGAGCTGCAATGAACATTGGGGTACAGGTGCTTCTTTCAGTTTTGATTTCATCAGGGTATACGCCTAAGAGTGGGATTGCTGGGTCATATGGTGCTTCTATTTTTAGTTTTTTAAGAAATCTCCAGACTGTCTTCCATAGAGGCTGTATCAATTTACACTCCCACCAGCAATGCAGGAGTGTTCCCTTTTCTCCGCAGCCTCTCCAGCATTTATTGTCTGTCGAATTGTGGATGATGGCCATTCTGACGGGTGTGAGGTGATATCTCATTGTAGTTTTGATTTGCATTTCTCTAATTATTAGTGAAGTTGAGCATCGTTTCATGTGTTTTTGGGCCATCTGTATGTCATCGTTGGAGAGGTGTCTGTTTAGGTCCTTTTCCCATTTTTTGACTGGGTTGTTCGTTTTTCCAGTGCTGAGTTGTCTGAGTTGCTTGTAGATTTTGGAGATTAATTCTTTGTCTGTTGTTTCATTTGCTATGATTTTCTCCCATTCTGTGGGCTGTCTGTTCAGCTTTTTTGTAATTTCTTTAGCTGTACAAAAGCTTTTAAGTTTCATTAGGTCCCACATGTTCATTTGTCTTTTTAGTTCCGCTATTCTAGTAGGTGGGTCAGAGAAGATCTTGCTTTGATTGATGTCCTTGAGGGTTTTGCCTATATTCTCCTCTAAGAGTTTGATGGTTTCTGGCCTTACATTTAAGTCTTTAATCCATTTTGAGTTGATCTTTGTGTATGGTGTCAGGGTATGTTCCAACTTCATTTTATGGCATGTAGCTGTCCAATTTTCCCAGCACCATTTGTTGAAGAGGCTGTCTTTGTCCCATTTTATATGTTCGCCTCCTTTGTCAAAAATAAGGTACCCATAGGTGCGTGGCTTTATCTCTGGGTTCTCGATCTTGTTCCATTGGTCGATATTTCTGTTTTTGTACCAGTACCATACTGTCTTGATGACTGTTGCTTTGTAGTAGAGTCTGAAGTTGGGGAAGCTGATCCCCCCAGCTCCATTCTTCTTCCTGAGGATTGCTTTGGCTATTCGAGGTCTTTTGTGTTTCCATATGAACTGTGTTATTCGTTGGTCTAGTTCTGTGAAGAATGTTATTGGAAGTTTGATAGGGATCGCATTGAATCTATAGATGACATTTGGTAGTATGGTCATTTTCACAATATTGATTCTCCCAACCCAGGAACATGGAATAATTCTCCATCTGTTTAACTCTTCTTTAATGTCTCTCATGAGTGTCTTGTAATTTTCTGTGTACAGTTCTTTTGTTTCTTTGGGTAGGTTTATTCCTAGATATTTGATTCTTTTGGTTGCGATGGTGAAGGGGATTGCCTCTTTGATTTCATTTTCTGATTTTTCATTGTTTGTGTATAGGAATGCCAGTGATTTCTGTATATTGATTTTGTATCCTGCAACTTTGCTGAATTCGCTGATTAACTCTAGTAGTTTTGTAATAGTGTCTTTAGGATTTTCTATGTATAATATCATGTCATCTGCAAATAGAGAGAGTTTGACTTCTTCTTTTCCAATCTGGATTCCTTTGATTTCTTTCACTTCTCTTATTGCTGTTGCTAGAAATTCCAGGACTATGTTGAATAGTAGTGGTGAAAGTGGACACCCTTGTCTTGTTCCTGATCTTAGAGGGAATGCTTTGACATTCTGTGGCTTCTGTAGCTTTGTTTTTTGTGTTTGTTCTGGTCCACATGTTCATTTGTCTTTTGAGTTCCGCTATTCTAGTAGGTGGGTCAGAGAAGATCTTGCTTTGATTGATGTCCTTGAGGGTTTTGCCTATATTCTCCTCTAAGAGTTTGATGGTTTCTGGCCTTACATTTAAGTCTTTAATCCATTTTGAGTTGATCTTTGTGTATGGTGTCAGGGTATGTTCCAACTTCATTTTATGGCATGTAGCTGTCCAATTTTCCCAGCACCATTTGTTGAAGAGGCTGTCTTTGTCCCATTTTATATGTTCGCCTCCTTTGTCAAAAATAAGGTACCCATAGGTGCGTGGCTTTATCTCTGGGTTCTCGATCTTGTTCCATTGGTCGATATTTCTGTTTTTGTACCAGTACCATACTGTCTTGATGACTGTTGCTTTGTAGTAGAGTCTGAAGTTGGGGAGGCTGATCCCCCCAGCTCCATTCTTCTTCCTGAGGATTGCTTTGGCTATTCGAGGTCTTTTGTGTTTCCATATGAACTGTGTTATTCGTTGGTCTAGTTCTGTGAAGAATGTTATTGGAAGTTTGATAGGGATCGCATTGAATCTATAGATGACATTTGGTAGTATGGTCATTTTCACAATATTGATTCTCCCAACCCAGGAACATGGAATAATTCTCCATCTGTTTAACTCTTCTTTAATGTCTCTCATGAGTGTCTTGTAATTTTCTGTGTACAGTTCTTTTGTTTCTTTGGGTAGGTTTATTCCTAGATATTTGATTCTTTTGGTTGCGATGGTGAAGGGGATTGCCTCTTTGATTTCATTTTCTGATTTTTCATTGTTTGTGTATAGGAATGCCAGTGATTTCTGTATATTGATTTTGTATCCTGCAACTTTGCTGAATTCGCTGATTAACTCTAGTAGTTTTGTAATAGTGTCTTTAGGATTTTCTATGTATAATATCATGTCATCTGCAAATAGAGAGAGTTTGACTTCTTCTTTTCCAATCTGGATTCCTTTGATTTCTTTCACTTCTCTTATTGCTGTTGCTAGAAATTCCAGGACTATGTTGAATAGTAGTGGTGAAAGTGGACACCCTTGTCTTGTTCCTGATCTTAGAGGGAATGCTTTGAGTTTTTTCACCATTGAGGATAATGTCCGCTGTGGGCTTCTCATAGATGGCTTTCACTATGTTAAGATAAGTTCCTTCTATGCCCATTTTTTGAAGAGTTTTTATCATAAATGGATGCTGTACTTTGTCAAAGGCTTTTTCTGCATCTATTGAGATGATCATGTGATTTTTGTCTTTCAATTTGTTGATATGGTGTATCACATTGATTGATTTGCGGATGTTGAAGAATCCTTGCATGCCTGGGATGAACCCGACTTGATCATGATGAATGAGCTTTTTGATGTATCGTTGAATTCTGTTTGCTAGGATTTTGTTGAGGATTTTGGCATCTAGATTCATCAGTGAAATTGGCCTATAGTTTTCTTTTTTTGTGATGTCTTTGCCTGGCTTTGGTATCAGGGTGATGGTGGCCTCGTAGAATGTGTTTGGAAGTGTTCCTTCCTGGGCAATTTTTTGGAAGAGTTTTAGAAGGACAGGCATTAGCTCTTCTTTAAATGTTTGGTAGAATTCACTTGTGAAACCATCTGGTCCTGGGTTTTTATTTTTGGGTAGATTTTTGATCACAAGGTCGATTTCTGAGCTTGTGATTGGCTTGTTCATAGTTTCTATTTCTTCCTGGTTGAGTCTTGGGAGATTAATCTTCTCTAAGAAACTGTCCATTTCTTCCAGGTTGTCCAGTTTGTTGCCATAGAGTTGTTCATAATAGTCTCTTATAATCCTTTGGATTTCTGCATTATCCGTTGTGATCTCTCCTTTTTCATTTTTGATTTTGGTGATCTGGTTCTTCTCTCTCTTTTTCTTAATGAGTCTGGCCAGTGGTGTGTCGATTTTATTGACTTTTTCGAAGAACCAGCTTTTTGGTTTATTTATCTTTACTATTGTTTCTTTTGTTTCTTTTTCATTTATTTCTGCTCTGATCTTTATGATTTCCCTTCTTCTGCTGGCTTTGGGGTGTTTTTGTTCTTCTTTCTCCAGTTGTTTTAAGCGTAAGGTAAGGTCGTCTGTTTGAGATTTTCCTAGTTTCTTGAGGTGGGATTGTAATGCTATAAACTTCCCTCTTAGAACTGCTTTTGCAGTATCCCATAGGTTTTGCACTGTCGTGTGTTCATTGTCATTTTCTTCTAGGAATTTTTTAATTTCTCCTTTGATTTCCTCAATGATCAGTTGGTTTTTTAGGTATGTGTTGTTTAATCTCCATGTGTTTGTGTTTTTAGTGGTTTTTTTCCTGTAGTTGATCTCTAGTCTCACTGCATTGTGGTCCGAGAAGATGGTTGATAGAATTTCAGTTTTCTTAAATTGACTGAGGATTGATTTGTGGCCCAAGATGTGGTCTATCCTGGAGAATGTTCCGTGAGCACTTGAGAAGAAAGTGTATTCTTCTGCTTTTTTGATGAACGTCCTAAAGATATGGTGTATCACATTGATTGATTTGCGGATGTTGAAGAATCCTTGCATGCCTGGGATGAACCCGACTTGATCATGATGAATGAGCTTTTTGATGTATCGTTGAATTCTGTTTGCTAGGATTTTGTTGAGGATTTTGGCATCTAGATTCATCAGTGAAATTGGCCTATAGTTTTCTTTTTTTGTGATGTCTTTGCCTGGCTTTGGTATCAGGGTGATGGTGGCCTCGTAGAATGTGTTTGGAAGTGTTCCTTCCTGGGCAATTTTTTGGAAGAGTTTTAGAAGGACAGGCATTAGCTCTTCTTTAAATGTTTGGTAGAATTCACTTGTGAAACCATCTGGTCCTGGGCTTTTATTTTTGGGTAGATTTTTGATCACAAGGTCGATTTCTGAGCTTGTGATTGGCTTGTTCATAGTTTCTATTTCTTCCTGGTTGAGTCTTGGGAGATTAATCTTCTCTAAGAAACTGTCCATTTCTTCCAGGTTGTCCAGTTTGTTGCCATAGAGTTGTTCATAATAGTCTCTTATAATCCTTTGGATTTCTGCATTATCCGTTGTGATCTCTCCTTTTTCATTTTTGATTTTGGTGATCTGGTTCTTCTCTCTTTTTCTTAATGAGTCTGGCCAGTGGTGTGTCGATTTTATTGACTTTTTCAAAGAACCAGCTTTTTGTTTTATTTATCTTTACTATTGTTTCTTTTGTTTCTTTTTCATTTATTTCTGCTCTGATCTTTATGATTTCTCTTCTTCTGCTGGCTTTGGGGTGTTTTTGTTCTTCTTTCTCCAGTTGTTTTAAGCGTAAGGTAAGGTCGTCTGTTTGAGATTTTCCTAGTTTCTTGAGGTGGGATTGTAATGCTATAAACTTCCCTCTTAGAACTGCTTTTGCAGTATCCCATAGGTTTTGCACTGTCGTGTGTTCATTGTCATTTTCTTCTAGGAATTTTTTAATTTCTCCTTTGATTTCCTCAATGATCAGTTGGTTTTTTAGGTATGTGTTGTTTAATCTCCATGTGTTTGTGTTTTTAGTGGTTTTTTTCCTGTAGTTGATCTCTAGTCTCACTGCATTGTGGTCCGAGAAGATGGTTGATAGAATTTCAGTTTTCTTAAATTGACTGAGGATTGATTTGTGGCCCAAGATGTGGTCTATCCTGGAGAATGTTCCGTGAGCACTTGAGAAGAAAGTGTATTCTTCTGCTTTTGGATGGAAAGTCCTAAAGATATCAATGAGGTCCATTTCTTCTAGTGTGGCATTCAAGGCTTGTGTTTCTTTATTAATTTTCTGTTTGGATGATCTGTCCATTGGTGTGAGAGGAGTGTTAAAGTCTCCTACTATGATTGTGTTGCTGTCAATGTCTTCTTTTATGTCTGAAAGTGTTTGTCTTATGTATTGGGGTGCTCCTGCGTTGGGAGCATAGATATTTATGATTGTTATGTCTTCTTCTTGGATGGATCCCTTAATCATGATGTAGTGACCTGCCTTGTCTCTTAGAATCTTCTTTACTTTAAAATCTATTTTATCTGATATGAGGATTGCTACTCCAGCTTTCTTTTGATTTCCATTTGCATGGAATATCTTTTTCCAGCCTCTCACTTTCAGTCTATGTGTCTCTAGGTCTGAAATGAGTTTCCTGGAGGCAGCATATGTATGGGTCGTGTTTTTGGATCCATTCAGCCACTCTGTGTCTTTTGGTTGGGGCGTTTAGTCCATTGACATTCAAAGTAATTATTGATTCAAATGATCCTATTGTCATCTTCTTAGATGTTATGATGGGTTTGTTTCGTGGATCTTCTCCTTTTATACTTGTTGTCTATACAAGTCCCTTTAACATTTGTTGTAAGGCTGGTTTGGTGTGACTAAATTCTTTTAATTTTTGCTTGTCTGTAAAGCTTTTGATTTCTCCATCAATTTTGAAGGAGATCCTTGCAGGGTAGAGGATTCTTGGTTGCAGATTATTCTCTTTCAACCGTTTAAATGTGTCCTGCCATTCCCTTCTGGCCTGCAGAGTTTCTGTTGAAAAATCAGCTGTTAAGCGGATGGGCTTTCCCTTGTATGTCACTAGTTGCTTTTCCCTTGCTGCTTTGAGAATTCTATCTTTGTGTTTAATTTGTGTTAACTTCATTAATATGTGTCTTGGTGTGTTTCTTCTCGGATTGATTCTGTTAGGTACTCTTTGTGCTTCTTGGACTTGATTGACTATTTCTTTTCCCATGTTGGGGAAATTTTCAACTAGAATCTCTTCAAAAATTTTCTCATAGCCTTTCTTTTTTTCTTCTTCTTCTGGAACCCCTATAATTCGAATATTGGTGCGTTTGATATTATCCCAGAGGTCTCTGAGGCTGTCCTCTGCTCTTTTCATTCTTTGAGCTAGAGTCTGTTTTTCAGCAGTTACTTCCACCATTTTATCTTCCAGCTCACTTATCCGGTCTTCTGTCTCACATACTATGCTCTTGATTCCTTCTACAGTGTTTTTCAGTTCAGCAATTGAGTTGTTTGTCTCTGTTACTTTTTTGTTAAGTTCTTGTATTTCTTTATTCAGTGTGTTAGTTGTATCTTGCAATTTCTCTGAAATTCTGTTTTCAGTGTCTTTGATCATCTTTACTATCATTCTTCTGAAATCACTTTCAGAAAGTTTGTCCAAATTCTCTTCATTAATTTGATCTTGTGTGTTTGTTGATTGTTCCTTCGCTTGTGTGGTATTTCTCTGCCGTTTCATTGTTATTATTAATTTTTTAAAACTGATTCTGTTTGGGATTTCCTTTTCCCAGACTTTGAGTTACGTCTGTTGGTGTTTGTTGTTTGGATGGGGCTTCTATTCTGGGTGATGCTGGTGATTGGGTGATGTCAGGACTTGCATACAAGTGATTACCTTTGTTGGCGTTCTCACTTGTATACTGCTCTTTAGTGTTATGCGTTCTCTAGTATTGTAGTTTTGGAGTCAGTGCACCCTCCTTAAAACCCCGGGGCTTGTTGCCTGACCAGGGAATGAAGATTTCACGGCTGGTTTGTTATGGCATTAAATGATATTAAAACATATAAATGCAAATGAGAAACAGAAGGTATACCTTTGACAAATGGCAATTTAAAAATTATGCAAGTACTATCTAGCATATTGAATTATACACATAAACATATACAGCTATAATATAACCCAAGCATTCCAATAAAAAATACAGTACAATACATTAGCACGGCGAATAGAGAAATCCAAGAATGATATCCACAAGTTAATAAGCAAACTAAGTAGAGTACCAATTGGAGAATAATGCTAGAGCAGTATCCCCGTTGGGGATAAGGCAATGAGGACAGAACAGACTAAGAAATATAGTGTGGAAAGGGAAAAAGAGAAAGGGAGGATAGACGAGAAATATAGAATAATATTGCAAAGTTAAATATAGGGAGATAAAGATTTGTATGTATTAGAATTTAGTGCTATAGGAAAGGAGCTTCAGAGAAAGCAAAGAATTATAGAGGAGGTAGTAGTACAAATGAAAAAATTATTAAAAATTAAAAGATCTAAATTTTATAGAAAAATATAGAAAAACAAAGCAAAAATAATAAAAACAAACAAAACCCCCACAGAACCTTAAAAGGCCAATGGGGAACCAGAAGTTTATACCAAAATAAAATGTGTGGTTTAAAAGGAAAAAGAAAAAAAAATTTATGTAAACTTGAATATATTCAGTCTTACTAATAAGATTAGTAGCTTCAATAGAATTCAGTGGAGGAAATGAACACACCCACTCTCTCTCTCTCACATACACCCCCAAGAAAAGAAAAAAAAAAAAAAGCGGTGGGTGCACTGAGTGGGTTTGGAAAAAAGAGAAAAAAAAAAAATTGAAACAAAGTAATACAATACAAAAAATGAAATTTTAAAGTCCAGCAGCAACTCCAGCTTCAGACAAAACGTGAAAATAGTGTTTATGTTCTTCTGTCTCTTGCTGACTATTCAGGAATTATCAGTCTTTTTCTTGCCTCTGGCAGTGGTTGGATCTGAAGACCTCTTTGACTGCTTGTTTCGGCCTATTCCAGAATTAAAAGGCCCGCCCAGGCTGGCCCTGGGAGTTTCTTAATCCAAATCCCTTTTCTTGCTGGGTGGAGCTAAATTCCCTCCCTGTAGCTTGACCAGCAGCCCTGCAGTTTGACCAGCAGCCAAACTACAGTAGGGAAAATGGCGTCTGTCTCACAGAGGATTTATTCCCACACTCTCTATGGGAAGCACTTCCACAGTGCCCCCGACCCTGCTGCAGGCCACCGTCGACCCCCGCCACTGCGGGAGACGTCAGGTTACTCAGAGGTGAGTCTGGCTCAGTCACATGCAGGATCGCTATTCCTCTCTCCCTGATCACAGTGTGCAGAGACTTTCCAGTCCTCCTCAGCGGCTCTGTAATCGGGTTAATGGTAACCTCCTCCAAAGGGAACTGAGTGCCGCCCTTCCGAGGCCTGCTCAAGGGCACTTCTAGCTCAAGGGGCACTTGGACCCTCCAAATCAGGTCTGGCTCAGTCCCTTGTGGGTGTTAGTGCTCCTCTCCGGGTTTTGATCTGCAACAGGCTTTGCGGCTTTGGCCCGCCCAGCCTCTCTGGCGGGTATGAGGTTTGACTTTTAAAAGTGCGATTGCACCCCTCCTACCGTCTTGATGCGGTTTCTCCTTTGTTCTTCGATGTGGGGTGTCCTCTCTGTGATCAGATCCAACCTCCTTTCGTCGATGGTTTCCCAGGAATTCGTCGCAATTCAGGCAATTTTGCAGGAGAGATGAGTGCACGTCCTTCTACACCGCCATCTTAGCTCCACCTCCTCTTGCTTTATATTTAAGCGTAATTTTTAAATTAAACTTTTTAACTTTATTAAGAATTCCCTAGTATATATAATTATTGTGAAGAAATCAAAACTGATTTTACTTAAATGAATTACTTAAAACTCTGTCTTCTGCCACCATTGATGATGGGTTAAAAAAAATGAAACAAAGTATTTGAAATTTTAAAGTCCAGCAGCAACTCCAGCTTCAGACAAAACGTGAAAATAGTGTTTATGTTCTTCTGTCTCTTGCTGACTATTCAGGAATTATCAGTCTTTTCTTGCCTCTGGCAGTGGTTGGATCTGAAGACCTCTTTGACTGCTTGTTTCGGCCTATTCCAGAATTAAAGGCCCGCCCAGGCTGGCCCTGGGAGTTTCTTAATCCAAATCCCTTTTCTTGCTGGGTGGAGCTAAATTCCTCCTGTAGCTTGACCAGCAGCCCTGCCGTTTGACCAGCAGCTAAACTACAGTAGGGAAAATGGCGTCTGTCTCACAGAGGATTTATTCCCACACTCTCTATGGGAAGCACTTCCACAGTGCCCCCGACCCTGCTGCAGGCCACCGTCGACCCCCGCCACTGCGGGAGACGTCAGGTTACTCAGAGGTGAGTCTGGCTCAGTCACATGCAGGATCGCTATTCCTCTCTCCCTGATCACAGTGTGCAGAGACTTTCCAGTCCTCCTCAGCGGCTCTGTAATCGGGTTAATGGTAACCTCCTCCAAAGGGAACTGAGTGCCGCCCTTCCGAGGCCTGCTCAAGGGCACTTCTAGCTCAAGGGGCACTTGGACCCTCCAAATCAGGTCTGGCTCAGTCCCTTGTGGGTGTTAGTGCTCCTCTCCGGGTTTTGATCTGCAACAGGCTTTGCGGCTTTGGCCCGCCCAGCCTCTCTGGCGGGTATGAGGTTTGACTTTTAAAAGTGCGATTGCAACCTCCTACCGTCTTGATGCGGTTTCTCCTTTGTTCTTCGATGTGGGGTGTCCTCTCTGTGATCAGATCCAACCTCCTTTCGTCGATGGTTTCCCAGGAATTCGTGCAATTCAGGCGATTTTGCAGGAGAGATGAGTGCACGTCCTTCTACACCGCCATCTTAGCTCCACCTCCTCTTGCTTTATATTTAAGCGTAATTTTTAAATTAAACTTTTTAACTTTATTAAGAATTCCCTAGTATATATAATTATTGTGAAGAAATCAAAACTGATTTTACTTAAATGAATTACTTAAAACTCTGTCTTCTGCCACCTTGTATGGGGTTTCTGTCCATGTAATGATTGTATCAGTTAAGACAGCTGAGGTAACATAGATAGATGAACATTTCATTTATGGACAAAGTCAGTAGAGCATTCAATGCCCTTGGTAGTCAGGAAGTTTCCAAGTAAGCAGGACCAAATTTGACCCAATATCCCAAATTATTTTAACACTTATATTTTGTTGCATAAATCCCTTCCAAAAGTCAAAGATCTTCCCTCCAGACTGGGAGGGTGGGGGGGAGTCACATGTGGGTCCATTTCTAATTGTTAGTTTTATTTCCTGAGGCATTTCCTACTAAAATAGTATTATCATAATATAGGCTTTAGTTACCAAGGTAGCCAGAAGGGGTGATTGTGTAACTTACTCTTAGTTATACCCTCTCCTCCATTTAGTCAAAATTCAATAGTGCTCTTAATTCAGTCTTATTACGATGACAAAAACACTACAGTTTTCAGTTTCCTTCTTATTTCCTGTTTAGTTAACAGATATTTCCATCCTATACACTTTCCTGAATTTATAAACTATGCATTTTGTTTTATCTATCAAGCCTTTATTCACTTCTCTTCTTCAATGTAACCAATTTTTTTTGATCAGCTTTGCCATTTGACAGTAGTTAAATAATTCCAAAATTTGAATGCTTTTCAAATCTTACTGATAAAAATATATTAATATGATATGTGATTTATATTGATAGTTTGATTTCATACAGATTTGGGCTTCTAAAATAAGTGGGCCTAAGGACTTTGAAGATCTTTAAATGGCTCTAAAGCCAAGAAGTGAGCTAGAGAGTTCATACAGTTATTTAAGAATTAGTTGAGAGTCTATTATATTCCAGAAACTCTCAAGGGTTATGGGGCACATAAATAACTGAAAAGTTCTATTTATGTCTCTTAGGAGCTAACACTATGTATAGTTGGGGAGTATGAAAATGACTGAATAATAGTGCACTGATATTTGTTCTCACAGACTTTAGCACATCATATGCTACTATCAGCACTCTCCTACAGTTAGACAAATCGTGGGACTAAGTTTGTCTGATGAAATCTGAGAAGAAATGATGCACTTCCATATTTGGCCACTAAATAAGTAAAAGTGCATTAGTCACTCAGTCGTTTGCAAATCTGTGCAACCCCATGGACCATGGTCCAGCAGGCTCCTCTGTCCATGGGCTTCTCCAGGCAAGAATACTGGAATAGGTTGTAAATATCCTCACTCTCTCTTTTTTCTCAAAAACACTGACTGGATGTGGAGGATCCAGTGGAGGTTACTGAAGCCCTGGGGATGGTGGTTACGATCTAAAAGGAACAAGCCTAAGTCAAATAATGACTGTATGTATCAGAGTCCTTCTCTCCCATGCCTATATATTTTAAGATGAGCAAGAATTAACTTTAGTTGCTTATACCACTGAAATTAGAGGTATTTTGTTACAGCAGTTAGCATATCTTGAATAATATACAGAGATTAAACTCAATTTCACATAACTTCAGTTTTTTAAAATTGTTGCTTAAATCATAGGTGAGTTAAAAGTGCTAGAAATAACTTCAGTTTGTATGGGTCAAATTAGGCATGATTGCTCTAACAGTGAGTAATAGTACCTAGGGCAATTGCTGATGGATTGTCACAGTCCTTACCACATACAAATCTTGCTCCTCCCCTCTTATTTACCTGAATATATGCCTTCACATTTCTTTTTTCTTTCTTCTTAGCCTTAGTTTTTCAAGTGTATGAAAATCATCCCCCTTACCACACATTTAATTTACCCTTTTAGATCTAGATTTTTAAATTTACAATCATTTTTTATGCATATACATGATCTGTTAATTATATATCATTTCATTCCATTTATTTTCAACCATTAAAGTAAGTGCTCTGGGACATACAAAGCTTTGTTCACATGTGTTGTTTGAGCTCTTTTATGTATCTAAAAGACAGACACTTACTAAACATTAACTCTCTACCATGTACCTTTCTCATGGAGATAGAATGTAGGGATTAGTTTAATGATTAAAGACATGAGCCTTAAGATCACATTTACTCTGAGTTTAAATATTTGCTCTACCACTTACTATGCAAACTAGGATAAATTATTTAAGCCATAAGCTTCTTAACTCTAAAGTAGCAATAATGATATCTGCCTGCTTCATAGAATTGGTATATAGCTTAACTAATATACATGAAACACCAAGTTTATAGTGGGGACTTAATGAATGATAGTTGCTAACATCATTATCATTACCACGGTGACAACTAATAATAATGTCTCCAAAATTTTAAAAAATTCTATCCATAAGGAGGTTGGTATCTAGTAACAACCCTATAATTGGTCATAATCAAAAAATTGAGGAAAGACACAACCATGGGCTGCATGTGAGAAGAGACACACATGTCTACACAGGCAGCACATGGAACCTGTCTAAGTTCACAAGCCACAGCTGCTTCAGTACTCTCTTAACTTGTGGCAAAATCCCCAATGTGGGGAGAGGGACAAAACACACACTCACTTAAAGGGAACAAGCCAGCTTGAGGCCAGCTCTGAGGGCTTCTGATCCAGCAACTTGGGATCAGACCCTGCCCTAACGAGGATGGTGAGGATCACAGAACAGTGAGGAAGCTATGCCTCCTCCATCACAAGCCATACCCCTAAACAAAATGGTAGTGTTCAGCATACCTTGAGGAAAGATGTGACTTGTGAACATATTAAATCCAGTTCTTCCACCAAAGGCACTGGACAAACACAATCTACACAGGGACAGTCTTACATAAGAACAGCACTTTCAAGACAATTATAGGCAACAGTTTCACCTAAATTCACAGAGATAAGAGAAAGTTAAATAAAATGAAGTGATATAGAAATAATTCTATTAACACAATATTGTATCTATTAGCACAGTATTGGAAGTTCTAGACACAGCAATCAGACAATAAAAATAAATAAAAGAGATGCAAACTGGAAGGAAAGAGGTAAAACTGTCACTATTTGCATATAATATATTCTATATATAGAATCCTAAAATTTCCATCCCACAACTATTAGAACTAATGAATGAACCTAGCAAGTTTCATGCAGAAATCTATTATGATATTAAACACTAATAATGAAATATCACAAAGAAAGTAAATCCTATTTAAAAGTACATCAAATAATAGGATATCTAGGAATAAACTTAACGAAGGAGGTGAAAGACCTAAAATCTGTATATTATAAAACACTGATGAAGGAAACCAAAGTTAACTCAAAGAAATTAAAGATATTCAAATACTTATCTCTAAAGTAGCAAATACTTATCTTGGATTACCTGAATTAATATTGTTAAAATGACCATATTATCCTAAGCAATCTACAGTGTTGTTTTTTTTTTTTAAATTTTAGCCTCTTTTATTGGTCTTTCATTTATTTATTTTCATTCATCTTTGTTCTTTGACCTTTGTGCCCCTCCCATTGCAGTGACCTCTCTCATTGCGGAGCACCGGCTCCCTGCATGTACTCCAGAACACTGGCTTGTACTTGGACACACTGGTCCAGCTGATCTGCTGAATGTGGGATCCCATGTCAGGGATCTAACTGGCACCTCTTGCACTGCAAGGTGGACTCTTTACCCATTGGACCACCAAGGAAGCCCTAATCTACAGTTTTAATGTAATGCCTATTAAAACACCCATGACATTTTTCACAGAATTAGAACAAAAGACACTAACATATATATGGAACCACAAGAGATCCAAAATTGCCAAAGCAATCCCATCAAATGATCCAGCTATTTCATTCATGGGTATATATCGAGGAAAAAGTGAAAACTCTAAATTGAAAAGATACATGCAACTCCAATGTTCATAATATCACTATTTACAGTAGCCAAGACATGGAAACACTCCAATGCCCATCAACAGATGATTGGTTTAAGAAAATGTGGTTATATATATATATATATATATATATATATATATACACACACATAACTCAGTCATAAAAGAAAGAATGAAACACTACCATTTGCAGCAACAGGAATAAACCAGGAGAATATTATACTTAGTGAAATAAACCATACAGAGAAAGAGTATACCACATGTAATCTTTAAAAATGCATATTATGGTCAAAAAGCACATGAAACAATGCTCAACCTCGCTTATTATTAGAGAAATGCAAATCAAAACCACAATGAGATACCACCTCACACCCGTTAGAATGGCCATCATCCACAAATCGACAGACAATAAATGCTGGAGAGGCTGCGGAGAAAAGGGAACACTCCTGCATTGCTGGTGGGAATGTAAATTAATACAGCTGCTATGGAAGACAGTATGGAGATTTCTTAAAAAACTAAAAATAGAAGCACCATATGACCCAGCAATCCCACTAGTAGGCTTATACTCTAATGATATCAAAATTGAAAGAGGCAGCTGTACCCCAATGTTCACTGCAGCTCTCTACACAATAGCTAGAACATGGAAGCAACCTAGATGTCCATTGACGAATGAATGGATACAGACGCCCTGGTACATATATACAATGGAATACTACTCAACTGTTAAAAGAAATGCAGAAGACTCAGTCCTAATGAGGTGGTTGGTTCTAGAACCTATCATAAAAAGTGAAGTAAGTCAAAAAGAGAAAGACCAGTACAGTATACTAACAAATATGTATGGAATCTAGTAAAATGGCAATGATAACACAGGCAGTGAACCCATGGAAAAACAGACAGAGAATAGACATGGACATTATAGGGAATGAATAGTGGGTGGGAGACATAGAGGGATTAACATGGAAACCTATACTATTATATGTGAAAAAGATAACTATTGTCATTTTAATGTAATGCCTATTAAAACACCCATGACATTTCACAGAATTAGAACAAAAGACACTAACATATATATGGAACCACAAGAGATCAAAATGCAAGTCCCATCAAATGATCCAGCTATTTCATTCATGGGTATATATCGAGGAAAAAGTGAAAACTCTAAATTGAAAAGATACATGCAACTCCAATGTTCATAATATCACTATTTACAGTAGCCAAGACATGGAAACACTCCAATGCCCATCAACAGATGATTGGTTTAAGAAAATGTGGTTATATATATATATATATATATATATATATATATATATATATATATACACACACATAACTCAGTCATAAAAGAAAGAATGAAACACTACCATTTGCAGCAACAGGAATAAACCAGGAGAATATTATACTTAGTGAAATAAACCATACAGAGAAAGAGTATACCACATGTAATCTTTAAAAATGCATATTATGGTCAAAAAGCACATGAAACAATGCTCAACCTCGCTTATTATTAGAGAAATGCAAATCAAAACCACAATGAGATACCACCTCACACCCGTTAGAATGGCCATCATCCACAAATCGACAGACAATAAATGCTGGAGAGGCTGCGGAGAAAAGGGAACACTCCTGCATTGCTGGTGGGAATGTAAATTAATACAGCTGCTATGGAAGACAGTATGGAGATTTCTTAAAAACTAAAAATAGAAGCACCATATGACCCAGCAATCCCACTAGTAGGCTTATACTCTAATGATATCAAAATTGAAAGAGGCAGCTGTACCCCAATGTTCACTGCAGCTCTCTACACAATAGCTAGAACATGGAAGCAACCTAGATGTCCATTGACGAATGAATGGATACAGACGCCCTGGTACATATATACAATGGAATACTACTCAACTGTTAAAAGAAATGCAGAAGACTCAGTCCTAATGAGGTGGTTGGTTCTAGAACCTATCATAAAAAGTGAAGTAAGTCAAAAAGAGAAAGACCAGTACAGTATACTAACAAATATGTATGGAATCTAGTAAAATGGCAATGATAACACAGGCAGTGAACCCATGGAAAAACAGACAGAGAATAGACATGGACATTATAGGGAATGAATAGTGGGTGGGAGACATAGAGGGATTAACATGGAAACCTATACTATTATATGTGAAAAAGATAACTATTGTCATTGCACCAAGGGAATAGGAGTTCCTACAAGGGTTTGGTGCCACAGCATGGAAGGGTGGAATGGGGGCGGGGAGCTGGAGCAGGGAGGGGGCCAGGGATATGCATATGACTGATCTGGGAACATACATGTCTGTGAACAACAAAACTCTGTAAAAACTTAAAAATTAATAAATAAAAAATTTAAAAATGTATATGAATGTATATGCCAAACAGAAAGAAACTCACAGGTATAGAAAACAGACTTTTAGTTACCAAAAGGCATAGGTAAGGGCAGAGGGACAAATTAAGGTATGAGATTAAAAGACACAAACTATTATATATAAGACATATAAGCAGCAAGGATATACTATATAGCACAGGGAATTATACCTAGTATCTTATAATAACCTATAATGGAGTATAACCTGCAAAAATAATGGATCATTATGTTGTATACTTGAAACTAACAAAATATCTTAAAGTAACTACACTTCAAATTGAAAAAAAAAAAAAAAAGGTGAATCTTGTCATGTGACTCCCTAGTTAATATTTCTCCTGTCAGTCATAAAGTCCCTAGGATTTCCTACAGCATATAAGACCCACAGCTAGGTGATCTACTCACATTTTCAGTTTCATTTTCCTCCTTATTCACCCTATGCCTCAACCAGATGTAAGTATTTTCAGTTCCTAGAACATACAAAGCTTTTGTTCAGAATATTTCCCCTGCCTAAGTCTGTTCTTCTTGCTTAACAAATACCTACATGGATTGAAAGACTCAACTTGTACCTCATCTTCTTTCTGAATTAGTTCTGTATATTTCTACTCCTTTCATAATTTTTTTAAAACCCTTGCAGACTCAGTCCTAATGAGGTGGTTGGTTCTAGAACCTATCATAAAAAGTGAAGTAAGTCAAAAAGAGAAAGACCAGTACAGTATACTAACAAATATGTATGGAATCTAGTAAAATGGCAATGATAACACAGGCAGTGAACCCATGGAAAAACAGACAGAGAATAGACATGGACATTATAGGGAATGAATAGTGGGTGGGAGACATAGAGGGATTAACATGGAAACCTATACTATTATATGTGAAAAAGATAACTATTGTCATTGCACCAAGGGAATAGGAGTTCCTACAAGGGTTTGGTGCCACAGCATGGAAGGGTGGAATGGGGGCGGGGAGCTGGAGCAGGGAGGGGGCCAGGGATATGCATATGACTGATCTGGGAACATACATGTCTGTGAACAACAAAACTCTGTAAAAACTTAAAAATTAATAAATAAAAAATTTAAAAATGTATATGAATGTATATGCCAAACAGAAAGAAACTCACAGGTATAGAAAACAGACTTTTAGTTACCAAAAGGCATAGGTAAGGGCAGAGGGACAAATTAAGGTATGAGATTAAAAGACACAAACTATTATATATAAGACATATAAGCAGCAAGGATATACTATATAGCACAGGGAATTATGCCCACTATCTTATAATAACCTATAATGGAGTATAATCTGCAAAAATACTTAATCACTATGTTGTATACTTGAAACTAACAAAATATCTTAAAGTAACTACACTTCAAATTGAAAAAAAAAAAAAAAAGGTGAATCTTGTCATGTGACTCCCTAGTTAATATTTCTCCTGTCAGTCATAAAGTCCCTAGGATTTCCTACAGCATATAAGACCCACAGCTAGGTGATCTACTCACATTTTCAGTTTCATTTTCCTCCTTATTCACCCTATGCCTCAACCAGATGTAAGTATTTTCAGTTCCTAGAACATACAAAGCTTTTGTTCAGAATATTTCCCCTGCCTAAGTCTGTTCTTCTTGCTTAACAAATACCTACATGGATTGAAAGACTCAACTTGTACCTCATCTTCTTTCTGAATTAGTTCTGTATATTTCTACTCCTTTCATAATGTAGAATGGTGCTCTGATTTATTTGTGCCCAATTGTTCACTGTCATTATTACACCCACTTGTGGTCATACCTTTTTTCACCTACCAGACTGCTAGCTTTATAAACTTAGGTATAGAGTCTTTCAAAAGAAATGAGTCCTGGTAGATTTTGCCTAGAGGACCATTTCATGTTTCCCGACCACACCTCTACCTTGTCATGTTCAATATGAAACAGCAGAGGAAACAGACTTGTTGCTTAAGAATGCAGCCTTGGAATTAGACCTAGGTTCCAGATTTGCCAATTATTAATTGAGTGGCCTTTACCAAATTACTTAAACTTCCATATTTCATTTTATTCATAAAAGGAAGATAATATATAATCCATAGGATTTTATGTAGGATGAAATGAGACAATACTTAGTACTCAAAAATATTATAACTAAATTTTTATTATTATCCTTTAATGTGTCTATATAGTTTGTTTTAGAAAAGTAAGAAAATGCATATCATGTTTTAAAAGTAAGGCAGAAATCCATTTGGAAGAGTAATTTTTTCCTGACTTCATGTTACATAGAAAAATGGGAATTTTATGAAAATCTTTTCTAATGCAAAGATTTCATTTTTCTGTATGGCACATACCCTCCATTAGTTGGATGTAAATTTAGATTATGAAATACATTCATTCAACTGATTCTAGATTTCAAGTCTACTAACTTAGTCACTTCAAGACATACTGCTTTGCTTTTCTTCCCCCTGGCTGTCTCTGCCTGTGTGTCTGCTCAGTTGCTTCAGTCATGGCTCCTTTGTCCATGGGATTCTCTAGTCAAAAATAGTGGAATGGGACCTTCCCTGGTGGTCCAGTGTGTAAAGAGTCCGCCTTGCAATGCAGGGGGCACTGGTTCGATCCCTGGTCTGGCAAGATCCCTATGTGTTGCAGAGTGGCTGGGCCAGTGCTCTGGGATGAGAAAGGCCACTCTGATGGGAGGCCCACACAGGCCAAAGAATAAAGATGGATGAAAATAAATGAATAAAAAATCAATAAAAGAGGCCAAAAAATGTACATATAAAAAAGAATAGTGGAATGGGTTACCATGTCTTCATCCAGGGCATCTTCCCAACCCAGGATTGAACCTGAGTCTCCTATATCTGCATTGCAGGTGGTTCTTTACCACTGAGCCACCAGGTTGTTTCTGCAACTTCATCCAATATTCCTGCCAAGTATAACTGCTGCAATACCCTAAAAGTGGCCTACTAATCACCCCCCAAAGCTTTCATGATACTTTTTCTCCACGTAGAATCACCTTTTCCTCTATAGCCAACATCTTTTCTCCAAATTTAGCTCAATGGTTATTTCAGCTAGGATGTATTACAACCACCACTATGATTCTGGGGTTTTTTCCCCTTTCCCTGTGTCCAAAAAGCACTGTAGCACTGATTTTTGCATTAGAATTGTCTATTCACTTTTTTGGTCTCCTTAACTAGACCACCACTTCATATTCCCAGACCAACAGCATCAACATGACTCTCCTAGACTAGTTAGAAAGACAAATTCTTGAGCCCCACCCTAGACCTACTAAAACAGAAATTCTGGTGGTTGAACACAGGAATTTCTTGCTCTACATTAATGAAAGTAAGCCTATGATCATATGGAAGAATTCACAATTACTGAATTAAAGGAGTAATGCACATTTTGGTTTTTTGTTGACATAGAAAATGGAATTTTATGAAAATCTTTTCTAATGCAAAGATTTCATTTTCTGTATGGCACATACCCTCCATTAGTTGGATGTAAATTTAGATTATGAAATACATTCATTCAACTGATTCTAGATTTCAAGTCTACTAACTTAGTCACTTCAAGACATACTGCTTTGCTTTTCTTCCCCCTGGCTGTCTCTGCCTGTGTGTCTGCTCAGTTGCTTCAGTCATGGCTCCTTTGTCCATGGGATTCTCTAGTCAAAAATAGTGGAATGGGACCTTCCCTGGTGGTCCAGTGTGTAAAGAGTCCGCCTTGCAATGCAGGGGGCACTGGTTCGATCCCTGGTCTGGCAAGATCCCTATGTGTTGCAGAGTGGCTGGGCCAGTGCTCTGGGATGAGAAAGGCCACTCTGATGGGAGGCCCACACAGGCCAAAGAATAAAGATGGATGAAAATAAATGAATAAAAAATCAATAAAAGAGGCCAAAAAATGTACATATAAAAAAAAGAATAGTGGAATGGGTTACCATGTCTTCATCCAGGGCATCTTCCCAACCCAGGATTGAACCTGAGTCTCCTATATCTGCATTGCAGGTGGTTCTTTACCACTGAGCCACCAGGTTGTTTCTGCAACTTCATCCAATATTCCTGCCAAGTATAACTGCTGCAATACCCTAAAAGTGGCCTACTAATCACCCCCCAAAGCTTTCATGATACTTTTTCTCCACGTAGAATCACCTTTTCCTCTATAGCCAACATCTTTTCTCCAAATTTAGCTCAATGGTTATTTCAGCTAGGATGTATTACAACCACCACTATGATTCTGGGGTTTTTTCCCCTTTCCCTGTGTCCAAAAAGCACTGTAGCACTGATTTTTGCATTAGAATTGTCTATTCACTTTTTTGGTCTCCTTAACTAGACCACCACTTCATATTCCCAGACCAACAGCATCAACATGACTCTCCTAGACTAGTTAGAAAGACAAATTCTTGAGCCCCACCCTAGACCTACTAAAACAGAAATTCTGGTGGTTGAACACAGGAATTTCTTGCTCTACATTAATGAAAGTAAGTAGTCTCCAACTACACATGATCATATGGAAGAATTCACAATTACTGAATTAAAGGAGACAGACACAAGAAAAATAAATACTCTTGAGTATGTGTTAACCACTATATACAGTCATAAGTAAGTAAGTGTTAGTCGCTCAGCTGTTTGATTCTTTGCGACCCATGGACTGTAACTCATTAGGCTCCTCTGTCCGTGGAATTCTCCATGCAAGAATACTGGACTGGGTTGCCATTCTCTGGTACCTATCTTTTAGGGATTGAACCAGGCTCTCCTGAATTGTAGGCAATTTCTTTACCATCTGACCTGAGCCACCAGGGAAGCCCATATACAGTCATAAACAAGCAAAATTAACCACTAGGTTAGAGTGTTGTATAAATGCTTACCCTTGCTCAGTACAGCTACATAATTTACAGGGCCAGGTATAATATGAAAATTCAGGATCCCTTGTATAAAAAGCACTCCTTTAAATACTTTGCACTCATCTTGGGCATTAGAACTTTTACTCTTCTGATTGTCTACCCTGGAATGTATTAATTTTAGAATTAGAAATTGTTTGAAGTGCACTGACAGCAACATGAAAGGAAACTGGAATCATGGAAGGAAAATGATCTTAGAACGAGTAAGGATTTGGTAGAAAATTAGCAAATTCTCAATAAATGCAAATCTTACTAGAAACAGCGCACTATAAAGCAGTTTATCCAGAAATATATGCAGCCACCTTGTTTTCTGCTATTACACAGTATGATCCATTATCAGGGTTTAATAGACATAGTCTTGTCATTTGATGCCAGACGTCTAGGACAAACAGAAACTTCATGAACTGGCATCCAGTGTGTGAAAACAAGAAATGCATCCATGTTTTCAGTAGAAAATGTGTCAGTTGCAGCGCAAGTGGCGCTGGTTCGATCCCTGGCCTGGGAAGATCCCACATGCTGCGGAGCGGCTGGACCAATGTGTCCAATTACAGAGCCAGAGCTCCGGAGCTCTGGAGTGCATGCGCCCAGAGCCGGGGCTCTGCAACAACAGACGCCACCGCGATGGGAGGCCCACAGGAGCCAAAGAACAAAGACAGATGAAAATAGAGAAATGAAAGACCAATAGAAGTGGCCCGCCTGCTTCCCTCCCTCCCCAACACGATCCCAGCCCAAAATAAATAAATAAATCTTTTTAAAAAAAAAAAACAAAGAAAAGAAAATGTGTCAGTAACCAGTAAGTTCCAGAGAACAGGTTTTGTGAAAGAGATGGGAAACCACATGAGCATGGGCATCATTTGAGGGTAAAAGACACCAAAAAAAAAAAGCAGCACAGGAATTATTTTCCTTTTCTTGTGAAAGACTCTTCTGTATTTAAGCACACTAATATGCCCCAGGCTCAAACAGTAACTTACTTTTGAAGTCATAAAAATAACTGTTTGCATCTGAGAGAAGCCTGTCACAACAATCTGAGATGCGACCTATTTGCCTGAGTCTGGTGTTCCCTCAGATGAATAAAAATGTGTTATAGTAGTGAGAATTAAGAAGACATCAGTCTCTTTTTGAGCAGGCAGAACTAGGTTGATAACTTTGGGGGCAAGGAGGGGGAACCTTTATATTCAATTGTTAGGATTCCTAAAATGTAAAGTGTATTAATGACAGGAAGTATTTGGTGGGGGGGGGAGGGGTTGTCCTTAAGACTCTTAATTATGAAACACAGCTCTTTCAGAAAAGACATGTCACTGTACAGTTAAATCTGAATTTTTATCTTAATATAATAAAAATATATCCATTAAATCTTGTAGTTTAGAAATTTGGTTTATATTATCCCATTAGATACCCTGCCCATCAACATAGTGACATCTCTCTTCATCATTGTCATCGTAGTTAGCAGTCCAGTGATGCATGCTGCAAATCCCTAAAGAAGATGCTAGTCTACATGAACAAAATATAGACACATACAATCTCAAGCATTTTAAACTAACACTGAACAACAAAATCAATTTATGTTGAGTTGCAAAAATACAATGTCATGATTCCTGACCTTGTCAGTCTTGGAAATAAGATACTAAATTTCTAACAAATCCATGTAAATCTGTGAAAAAGAACACATAAGTAAAATGAAATGCAGGAGTTCCTGCTTTTTAATACACTGTCTAGGTTTGTCATAGCTTTCCCTCCAAGGAGCAACCACCTTTAAATCTCATGGCTGCAGCCACCATCCATGGTGATTTTGGAACCCAAGAAAAGAAAGCCTGTCACTGCTGCCACTTTTTCACCATCTATTTGCCATGAAGTGATGAGATATACATATGCATATAGCTGATTCACATCACCACACAGCAGAAACTAACACAAAATTGTAAAGCAATTATACTTCAATAAAAATAAAGATAAATTAAAGGGAGACCACTCCTAAAAAGAGACTAGTCTTCCCCTGGAACAAGGAAGGCCTGTCAAGGTGAGGTAGTCCCAGATCCACTGAACTATGCAGACTACCTGGGAGCTCCAGGAGAGAAGTAGTTCCAAGAAAGAGCTGATGGCCTGCCCTGTCTTCTTCATGGAATCCTGAAAATGGAAGAAATTCTCAAAATGAAACCAAAACTGCCCCTCCCCACCACATCTGGTTTTGAAAGAAGTAAGTGGACACTGCAGAGTGTTCTGTATCTCAAGCAGCTGTGGTTCCATAATCCCTAACCTTCTTCCTTGGCTTTGAACCATTATGGTTTGGAACAGAACAAACTCACCAGAGGGAATGCTCAGAGCAGCAATAACTCTTCTGGATGTGCCCCTGCATGGGGTGCTGCTGGGACTTGCTCAAGCCCCAGAGGTCACTGAGACTCCTGGTCACTTGCATCTGGTTTTATTTAGAAATTCCTGTAAGTGCATCTCTATCAAGTTCAAGGAGAAAGCCCAGGTCAGCCTTAACTACCACCAATCTCACCAAAGTCTTCTGACTTAGTTATTGTTCAGTCACTAAGTCATGCTCAACTCTTTGCAGTTCCACAGAATGCAGCACGCCAGGCTTCTCTGTCCTTCACCATCTCCCAAAGTTTGCTCAACCTCATGTCCATTAAGTCAGTGATGCCATACAACCATCTCATCCTCTGTCACCTCCTTCTCCTCCTGCCTTCAATCTTTCCCAGCATCAGAGTCTTTTCCAATGAGAGGGCTCTTCACATCAGGTGGTCAAAGTAATAGAGTTTCAGCTGCAGCATCAATTCTTCCAATGAAGAGTCAGGGTTGATTTCCTTTAGGATGGACTGGTTTGATCTGCTTCCTATGCATGGGACTCTCAAGAGTCCTCTCTATCACCACGGTTTGAAAGCATTCATTCTTCAGCCCACAACCTTCTTTACGGTTCAACTCTCACATCCATACATGACTACTGGAAAAACCATAGCTTTGACTCTGTTGACCTTTGTGGACAAAGCGACGTCTCTGCTTTTTAGTATGCTGTCTAGGTTTGTCATAGCTTTCCTTCCACGGAGCAAGTGTCTTTTAATTTTATGGCTGCAGTCATCGTCCACAGTGATTTTGGAGCCCAAGAAGACATCTGCACATGGCCGTGAAAGCACATCCTGAGACTATGGCAATGAGTGCAACCACTCCTGTGCCTTTAACCAGACACCAGGCATCCAGGGAGCAGGTGCTATTTGCAAAGGACACAGTTTTGAGGGAGGCTCAGAGCAGGGAAAAAGGGGGATGTGCCCTGCCTGTGCCCCATAGCAAACAGATGTACCATCTGGATCCCCACCACTTCACCTTCATTCAAGCTGAACTTCTACACTCAACTCATTGTTAAAAATTTAAATGGAAATTTAAAAATTTAAATTTAAATTTAAAAATTTAAAATTTAATTTCCTCTTTTTTTGTGACACCACTGACATAAAATACCTTTTCAAAATATTTAATTTCACAGCATTAGTGACTCTATAATGTCATATAAGCACTTCTCCTATCTACTTCCAAAGCATCTTCATCACCCCAAAAAGAGACCCTGCATCCACAAAAAGTCACTCCCATCCTTCTCTCCCACCACTCCTGGGCAGCCACTTTCCTCTTGTCTGTCTCTCTGGACTTAACATACCTGGACATTTCATATAAAAGGAATCATACAATATATATAAAAAAATGAAATGCAGGAGTTCAGTTTTCATGGAGGAGAATATTCCCTTTAGTAAAAAACTAAAACTCTTTAAAATACTAATTCTCTCATTGTATTTTTAGTTGTTGTTGCTATTGTTTAGTCACCAAGTTATGCTTGATATTTTTGCGGGCCCATGGACTATATAGCTCACCAAGGCCCTCTGTCCATGGGATTTTCCCAGACAAGAATACTAAAGTGTGTTGCCATTTCCTTCTCTAGGGTATCTTCCCAACTCTGGCATCAAACATGAGTCTCCTGCTTGGTAGGCAGATTCTTTACCACTGAGTCACTGAGGAAGCCCATATTTGCAGTACTGGGAATATACTGATTAATTCAATACGTCTCAAGACCTTTGGAAAACCATAGCTTTGACTCTGTTGACCTTTGTGGACAAAGCGACGTCTGCTTTTATTATGCTGCCTAGGTTTGTCATAGCTTTCCTTCCACGGAGCAAGTGTCTTTTAATTTTATGGCTGCAGTCATCGTCCACAGTGATTTTGGAGCCCAAGAAGACATCTGCACATGGCCGTGAAAGCACATCCTGAGACTATGGCAATGAGTGCAACCACTCCTGTGCCTTTAACCAGACACCAGGCATCCAGGGAGCAGGTGCTATTTGCAAAGGACACAGTTTTGAGGGAGGCTCAGAGCAGGGAAAAAGGGGGATGTGCCCTGCCTGTGCCCCATAGCAAACAGATGTACCATCTGGATCCCCACCACTTCACCTTCATTCAAGCTGAACTTCTACACTCAACTCATTGTTAAAAATTTAAATGGAAATTTAAAAATTTAAATTTAAATTTAAAAATTTAAAATTTAATTTCCTCTTTTTTTGTGACACCACTGACATAAAATACCTTTTCAAAATATTTAATTTCACAGCATTAGTGACTCTATAATGTCATATAAGCACTTCTCCTATCTACTTCCAAAGCATCTTCATCACCCCAAAAAGAGACCCTGCATCCACAAAAAGTCACTCCCATCCTTCTCTCCCACCACTCCTGGGCAGCCACTTTCCTCTTGTCTGTCTCTCTGGACTTAACATACCTGGACATTTCATATAAAAGGAATCATACAATATATATAAAAAAATGAAATGCAGGAGTTCAGTTTTCATGGAGGAGAATATTCCTTTAGTAAAACACTAATACTCTTTAAAATACTAATTCTCTCATTGTATTTTTAGTTGTTGTTGCTATTGTTTAGTCACCAAGTTATGCTTGATATTTTTGCGGGCCCATGGACTATATAGCTCACCAAGGCCCTCTGTCCATGGGATTTTCCCAGACAAGAATACTAAAGTGTGTTGCCATTTCCTTCTCTAGGGTATCTTCCCAACTCTGGCATCAAACATGAGTCTCCTGCTTGGTAGGCAGATTCTTTACCACTGAGTCACTGAGGAAGCCCATATTTGCAGTACTGGGAATATACTGATTAATTCAATACGTCTCCAAGGACCTTTTATGCATTTAGTGAAAAACTTGTAACTATTTGTACTTTAGTTAACATTCAGTTTATTAAATCATGTATTTGATTTAAAAAAACTTCAAAAACCAATTTTTCTTGAGCATTCAAACACTCATTGTAAGTTGATTGTTTCCTTACAAATTACAGTTACTACTTAGCATAATTGATTCTTTTGAGTACATCAAATCCCTGCACACTAGATAAAATGCACACAGATGCAGTATGTACAAAATATGCTTCCAAGTGCACAATTACAGTTATCTTAAAATATAAACACCATGAGTTTACTTCATTTCTTCATTTTCTGTATTCTTCTACTTTCCTACTAAACTTACTGTAATAACTTCCCAGAGTTTGGACCTAAATTTCACATCCTTCTAGGTTTACTATGTTCACCAGAACAGTCAAGTGCACAGGGTTTTGATGGAATTTTTATTAAGTTAAAGGACTTTATTTCTTCTCTCAGAGTGCTTCAACTCTAATCTTCTTACAATCTATGCCTTTCATACAGGTATCACTTTTGTGCACCTTTCCTAAAAGGTGTCTTAAAATGTAGTTTATTGTGAAATATTCAAATAGACAAAAATGCAGCAAGTACAGTAAATCCTCATATACACATCCCCTACCTTTAACATCCATCAATATTTTGTCATATTGATTTCATCAGTTCCCTCCTTCCACTATTTCTTGAATATTTTAAAGCAAATTCAAGATTTCATCTAATTTTACCCTTACAAATATGTCAGTATGCATCTACAAAGGTAAGGGTATTTAATATCAATGATATTATCAAAGCTACAAAAAATTAATAATTCTTTGCTATGATCAATTCTGAATCCACATTCAAACTATTCATTATCTAATTTAGTTGGTTCAAATAAGTATCAAAACAGACCCATTCACTTTATTTTTTAGGTCTTTTAAGTTATTTTAAAGTCTTTGTAACTAGAATAGTATCTTTTTATTTTTATTCCTCTGACTTGTTGAAGAAACCAATGAGCTTCCCTAAAAGAAATATTTTTTGGAAACCCATATTTGCAGTACTGGGAATATACTGATTAATTCAATACGTCTCAAGGACCTTTTATGCATTTAGTGAAAAACTTGTAACTATTTGTACTTTAGTTAACATTCAGTTTATTAAA
Organism: Tragulus kanchil; assembly: GCA_022376925.1. NCBI lineage: Eukaryota > Metazoa > Chordata > Mammalia > Artiodactyla > Tragulidae > Tragulus > Tragulus kanchil. The sequence goes on along the minus strand of JAIOJX010000028.1, from coordinate 108,569,249 downwards.
TCATGTATTTGATTTAAAAAAACTTCAAAAACCAATTTTTCTTGAGCATTCAAACACTCATTGTAAGTTGATTGTTTCCTTACAAATTACAGTTACTACTTAGCATAATTGATTCTTTTGAGTACATCAAATCCCTGCACACTAGATAAAATGCACACAGATGCAGTATGTACAAAATATGCTTCCAAGTGCACAATTACAGTTATCTTAAAATATAAACACCATGAGTTTACTTCATTTCTTCATTTTCTGTATTCTTCTACTTTCCTACTAAACTTACTGTAATAACTTCCCAGAGTTTGGACCTAAATTTCACATCCTTCTAGGTTTACTATGTTCACCAGAACAGTCAAGTGCACAGGGTTTTGATGGAATTTTTATTAAGTTAAAGGACTTTATTTCTTCTCTCAGAGTGCTTCAACTCTAATCTTCTTACAATCTATGCCTTTCATACAGGTATCACTTTTGTGCACCTTTCCTAAAAGGTGTCTTAAAATGTAGTTTATTGTGAAATATTCAAATAGACAAAAATGCAGCAAGTACAGTAAATCCTCATATACACATCCCCTACCTTTAACATCCATCAATATTTTGTCATATTGATTTCATCAGTTCCCTCCTTCCACTATTTCTTGAATATTTTAAAGCAAATTCAAGATTTCATCTAATTTTACCCTTACAAATATGTCAGTATGCATCTACAAAGGTAAGGGTATTTAATATCAATGATATTATCAAAGCTACAAAAAATTAATAATTCTTTGCTATGATCAATTCTGAATCCACATTCAAACTATTCATTATCTAATTTAGTTGGTTCAAATAAGTATCAAAACAGACCCATTCACTTTATTTTTTAGGTCTTTTAAGTTATTTTAAAGTCTTTGTAACTAGAATAGTATCTTTTTATTTTTTATTCCTCTGACTTGTTGAAGAAACCAATGAGCTTCCCTATGAAATATCTGCAAAATGTATATGATTGATTGGTTCTTCGTGCTATCATAAAACCAATTCCTTCTCTTCATGCATTTCCTGTGTATTAGAAATTGGTGCTAAAGGCTTGATTTGATTCAGGTTCAGCATTTGGAGGAGGAGATATAAGAATGCCGCAAAGGAGATGCTGTCTCCTTAACACTGTGTTACATCATAAAGCACAGTTGGTTACCCCACTTTTAAAGGTGCCAAGATTAATCTCATGTGTTAAGAGATTGGTCAATTTGATTCCCTTCATTGTGAAATTGTTCATAAACATTTCACCCAGTAGTTTTAGGATCCATTAATGAGCATTATCTAAATACAGTCATCCCTTAGGATCCACAGGGGATTGATTCCAGAACTCCTCATGGATACCCAAATCCTCAGATGTTCAAGTCCTGAGTATCAAGTGGTGAAGTACAGTTGGTGCTCAGCATCCTAGGATGCAGAATAAGATGATATGGAAGGCCAACTGTAATTTATTTCATAAGTGTTTACAAAGTGGTGATTCTATAATTCCCTTACTCTTACATTAATTAATTAGGTAGAAACTTCTGCATTCCTTTAATCATAGGCCTACATAGTTAAGGCTGATCAGGTGACACTAGTGGTAAAGAACCTACCTGCCAATGCAGGAGACATAAAAGATGTGGGTTCGATCCTGGATTTGGGAAGATCCCCTGGAGGAGGGCATGACAAACCACTCCAGTATTCTTGCCTGGAGAATTCCATGGACAGAGGAGCTTGGTAAGCTATGGTCCATAGGGCTGCCTAGAGTCAGAAATGACTGAAGTGACTTAGCACACATGTAGTTAAACTAAAATAAAATTTACAAAGGGTGGTCCAGTGGGTAAGGACACCGCCTTGCAGTGCAAGGGGCGCCGGTTCGAGCCCTGGCCTGGGAAGATCCCATGTGCCGCGGAGCGGCTGGACTGATGTGTCCAAGTGCCGAGCCAGAGCTCTGGAGTGCATGCGCCCAGAGCTGGCGCTCTGCGACAACAGATGTCACCACGATGGGAGGCCCACAGGAGCCAAAGAACAAAGACGGATGAACATGGAGAAACGAAAGACCAATAGAAGTGGCCCGCCTGCTCCCCTCCCTCCCCAACCCGATCCCCGCCTAAAATAAATAAATAAATAAATCTTTAAAAAAAAAAATAAAGTGAGGAGTTTCTGTCCAAGCTATATCTAATAGTTTTCAATGAATTTGAAACTTTTTCATTCTTTCTCCTCTTCTCCCTATCATTAGAAACACAGCTTACATTTTTTAAATTGAAGTATAATTGCTGTACAATATTACATAAGTTACAGGTGTACAACATAGTGATTCACAGTTTTTAAAGGTTATACTCCATTTATACTTATTGTAAAACATTGACTATATTCCCTATATTATACAATATATCCTTGTAGCTTATTTTGTATCTAATAGTTTGAACCTCTTAATTCTCTACTCTTAAATTGTCTCTCCTCTCTTCCCTATCCCCACTGGTAACTACTAGTTTTCTCTCTATATCTGTGAGTCTGCTGCCTTTTTGTTATATTCACTACTTTGTTTTATTGGATTTCGCATAAGTGAGCATTTACAATATTTGTCTTACTCTGACTTATTTCACTTAGCATAATGCCCTACAAGTCCATCAACATTTCTGCAAATGGCAAAATTTCACTCTTTTTATGGCTGAGTAGTATTATATACACATATATTCATTTGTTGATGGACACTTACACTTAGGTTGCTTCCATATCTTGGCTGCTGTAAATGTTGCTACTATTGGAGGTGCATGCATCTTTTCAAATAAGTGTTTTTGTTTTTCAAGTATTTACCCAGGACTGGAACTGTTGAGTCATAAGGTAGTTCTGCTTTTAGTTTTTGGGGGAACCTCCATACTGTTTTCCACAGTGGCTGTACCATTTTACATTCTTACCAACAGTACAGGAAGTTTCCCTTTTCTCAACACCCTCACCAACTTTGTTATTTGTGTTCTTTTTGATGATAGTCATTCTGACAGGTGTGGGGTGATATGTTATTGTGGTTTTGATTTGCATTTCCCTGATGATTAGCAATGTGCCCATTGGCTATCTGCATTTTCTCTTTGGAAAAATGTCTCTTCAAGTCTTCTATCTATTTTAAAATTGGATTGTTTGTTTTTTGAATGTTTGAATTTATATATGTTGGAATTAATACCTTTCAAGTCATATCATTTGCAACTATCTTTCCCATGCAGTATGGTGACTTTTCATTTTGCCAATGGTATCCTTCGCTGTATAAGAACTTTTAAGTTTAATTAGGTACCATTTACATTTGCTTCTCTTTCTTTTACTTTAGGCAACAAAAAATTTAAAATGCTGTAATTTGTATAAATTTTATGATTTTCAGTTTTATATTTAGGCTTTTAATCCATTTTGAGCTTATTTTTTTACATGGTGTTACAGAATGCTCTAATCTAAATTCTTTTTTTTATAGGTAAGAAATGGATTTATCCAGAGTCAGAGAAAGCACACTCCGCAGACAGAGTGTGGGCCATGGCAGAGCAAATCCAGTGGCCCCAAGTATGGCGTTCTGAGTTTTTATAGGCTGGGTAATTCCATATGCTAATGAGTGGGAGGGTTATTCCAGCTCTTTTAGGGAGGGTGGAACTGTCATGGCGCCTCTCTCCTCTCTTCCCTATCCCCACTGGTAACTACTAGTTTTCTCTCTATATCTGTGAGTCTGCTGCCTTTTTGTTATATTCACTACTTTGTTTTATTGGATTTCGCATAAGTGAGCATTTACAATATTTGTCTTACTCTGACTTATTTCACTTAGCATAATGCCCTACAAGTCCATCAACATTTCTGCAAATGGCAAAATTTCACTCTTTTTATGGCTGAGTAGTATTATATACACATATATTCATTTGTTGATGGACACTTACACTTAGGTTGCTTCCATATCTTGGCTGCTGTAAATGTTGCTACTATTGGAGGTGCATGCATCTTTTCAAATAAGTGTTTTTGTTTTCAAGTATTTACCCAGGACTGGAACTGTTGAGTCATAAGGTAGTTCTGCTTTTAGTTTTTGGGGGAACCTCCATACTGTTTTCCACAGTGGCTGTACCATTTTACATTCTTACCAACAGTACAGGAAGTTTCCCTTTTCTCAACACCCTCACCAACTTTGTTATTTGTGTTCTTTTTGATGATAGTCATTCTGACAGGTGTGGGGTGATATGTTATTGTGGTTTTGATTTGCATTTCCCTGATGATTAGCAATGTGCCCATTGGCTATCTGCATTTTCTCTTTGGAAAAATGTCTCTTCAAGTCTTCTATCTATTTTAAAATTGGATTGTTTGTTTTTTGAATGTTTGAATTTATATATGTTGGAATTAATACCTTTCAAGTCATATCATTTGCAACTATCTTTCCCATGCAGTATGGTGACTTTTCATTTTGCCAATGGTATCCTTCGCTGTATAAGAACTTTTAAGTTTAATTAGGTACCATTTACATTTGCTTCTCTTTCTTTTACTTTAGGCAACAAAAAATTTAAAATGCTGTAATTTGTATAAATTTTATGATTTTCAGTTTTATATTTAGGCTTTTAATCCATTTTGAGCTTATTTTTTTACATGGTGTTACAGAATGCTCTAATCTAAATTCTTTTTTTTTTATAGGTAAGAAATGGATTTATCCAGAGTCAGAGAAAGCACACTCCGCAGACAGAGTGTGGGCCATGGCAGAGCAAATCCAGTGGCCCCGAAAGTATGGCGTTCTGAGTTTTTATAGGCTGGGTAATTCCATATGCTAATGAGTGGGAGGGTTATTCCAGCTCTTTTAGGGAGGGGTGGAACTGTCATGGCGCCTCTAGGTGTGTCATTTATCTTGCTGACTGAGGATCAAGGTCTGGTCTGCCATCTTGGACCCATCTCATTCTAATGGGTTTATGCTGTGTCCTTGGGTTGTCATTCTTTTCAAAGAAAATTGTGCCCTGCCCCTTTCCCTCCTAACCCTTGCATTCCCGCCTCAAGAGATTTTACTCCGGTATTCTTATGGGAGGCAGAAGGGCGAAGGTCCGTCTTCCGTAATTGCTTCAAGGCTGAGCATGGGCGTTGACCCTGCTTATAAATTCTTTTGTATGTAGCTGTTCAGTTTTCCCAGCAGAACTAATTGAAAAAGACTATCTTTTCTCCACGGTATACTCGTTCCTCCTTTGTCATACATTAATTGGCCATGTTTCTGGACTCTCTCTCCTGTTCCATTGACCTATGTGCCTGTTATTTGTGCCAGAACCATACTGTTTTGTTGTCGTTTTATAGTTTAGTCTGAAGTCAGGCAGTGTGATTCCTCTAGTTCTGTTCTTTCTCAAGATTGTTTTGACTATTCAGGGCCTTTCATATTTCCATACAAACTTTAAAGACATTTGTTCTAAATCTGTGAAAAATGTCATTGGTATTTTGTCAAGGATTGCATAGAATTTGTACATTGACTTGTCTACTTTCACCACTTCTACTCAACATAACTTTGGAAGGACTAGTCACAGCAAAGAAAAAGAAATAAAAGCAATACAAATTGGAAACAAAGAAGTAAAACTGTTGGTGTTTGCAGATGATGTGATTCTATACACAGAATATCTGAAGATGTCACCAGAAAAGTAATAGAGCTCATCAATAATTTTTTTTCTAATATACAGAAATCTGTTGCACTTCTAAACACTAACAACAAACTGTCAAAAAGAAAAAATAAAGAAACAATCCCATTTACTACTGCATTATAAAGAATAAGATACAAAGGAATAAATCTACCTAAGGATGTAAAATTTCTGTACTCAGAAAACTTTAAGACACTGGTGAAAGAGACTGAAGATTAAAGAAACAGATGGAAAGATATAGAAGTTCTTACATTAGAAGGATTAATATTATGAGAAACAAAGGGTTTTCTTTTTTTTGCATTCAATATGGTATAATCAATTGCAGTCTTTTTTTTTTCCTGAATTCTTTATTTTAAAGATTTTACAGAGTTTTGTTGTTCACCAACATGTATGTTCCCAGATCAGTCATATGCATATCCCTGGTCCCCCCCCACCCCCACTCCGATTGCAGTCTTTACATTGGCCAAAAGGAGTCTCTTCATGTTGGTTATTGTTTTCTTTTGTCATAATCCCATTAGTTTTTAATGGCTTATTTCCATTCTGGCACAATGAGATATCACAGGCTCATCCTTAACATTTCCTGCCCCATATATGGAATTAGCCAGTTACCCCAAGGAGCTCTGATTCCTATCATTAGAGAAAACTCAACACTACAATTTAGGCATTCTGCATGCTCATTGCTCCTGGGTTGTCATACTTCCATGACTTTTCAGTGAAAACAGCTGGAAAATACTTATTTTTTTAATAAAAGAAAAAATATGTTTTTTTCGTTTTATAGTTTAGTCTGAAGTCAGGCAGTGTGATTCCTCTAGTTCTGTTCTTTCTCAAGATTGTTTTGACTATTCAGGGCCTTTCATATTTCCATACAAACTTTAAAGACATTTGTTCTAAATCTGTGAAAAATGTCATTGGTATTTTGTCAAGGATTGCATAGAATTTGTACATTGACTTGTCTACTTTCACCACTTCTACTCAACATAACTTTGGAAGGACTAGTCACAGCAAAGAAAAAGAAATAAAAGCAATACAAATTGGAAACAAAGAAGTAAAACTGTTGGTGTTTGCAGATGATGTGATTCTATACACAGAATATCTGAAGATGTCACCAGAAAAGTAATAGAGCTCATCAATAATTTTTTTTCTAATATACAGAAATCTGTTGCACTTCTAAACACTAACAACAAACTGTCAAAAAGAAAAAATAAAGAAACAATCCCATTTACTACTGCATTATAAAGAATAAGATACAAAGGAATAAATCTACCTAAGGATGTAAAATTTCTGTACTCAGAAAACTTTAAGACACTGGTGAAAGAGACTGAAGATTAAAGAAACAGATGGAAAGATATAGAAGTTCTTACATTAGAAGGATTAATATTATGAGAAACAAAGGGTTTTCTTTTTTTTGCATTCAATATGGTATAATCAATTGCAGTCTTTTTTTTTTCCTGAATTCTTTATTTTAAAGATTTTACAGAGTTTTGTTGTTCACCAACATGTATGTTCCCAGATCAGTCATATGCATATCCCTGGTCCCCCCCCACCCCCACTCCGATTGCAGTCTTTACATTGGCCAAAAGGAGTCTCTTCATGTTGGTTATTGTTTTCTTTTGTCATAATCCCATTAGTTTTTAATGGCTTATTTCCATTCTGGCACAATGAGATATCACAGGCTCATCCTTAACATTTCCTGCCCCATATATGGAATTAGCCAGTTACCCCAAGGAGCTCTGATTCCTATCATTAGAGAAAACTCAACACTACAATTTAGGCATTCTGCATGCTCATTGCTCCTGGGTTGTCATACTTCCATGACTTTTCAGTGAAAACAGCTGGAAAATACTTATTTTTTTTTAATAAAAGAAAAAAAAGTTATTAGTTCTGCCTAGTATTCCAATTGAAATTTAGTTACAAGATTTTTACTTAACATCATTGATTCTTTCTCAGTCTCTCTCTCTCTGAATATTTTGATTTCATAAAAGTACTGATTTAGTATTTCATATTAACATAATTACTTATTTTGGTCCTATTATACACACATATATGTAAATACATACTATTCAAAATAACATCACTGACATATTATCACTAGTAAAAACCTGAATGTTAAAATTTCTTTGCTTTTCAGTATTTATAATCAAAACACTGCTTAAAGTTGGTGCAGTAATTATTTTCTCTATGGCTATTTTACAAGTGTACTTTTAAATTCTCACTTGGCAAGATTTACTATAATCCATTATTATGTCTTTAAGGTATTGACTTCTGTTAATATTGTCAAAATGTTATGTATTTATCATTATTTTTTTTTAAATTTTGGCCTCTTTAATTGGCTTCTTTTTTTTTTTTCCTTTATTTTAAAGATTTTACAGAGTTTTGTTGCTCACCAACATGTATGTTCCCAGATCATTCATATGCATATCCCTGGAACCTCCCCCCACCCAGTTCCCCTTCTCCCATCCCTCCAGACCATCACCCCAAGTGGTTGTAGGTACTCCTATTCCCCTAGCACAATGACAATAGCTATCTTTACCACACATGACAGCATAGGTTTCCATGTTACTCCCTCCATGCCTCCCTCCAACTGTTCGGTCTCCACAATGTCTTTATGTCTATTCTCTGTTTTTTCATGAGTTCACTGCGTGTGTTATCATGACCATCTTACTAGATCCCATATATATGAGTTAGTATACTGTACTTGTATTTCTCTTTTTGACTTACTTCACTTTTTATGATAGGTTCTAGAGCCAGCCACCTCATTAGGACTGAGTCTTCTGCATTTCTTTTAACAGCTGAGTAGTATTCCATTGTATATATGGACCAGAGCTTCTGGATCCATTCATTTGTCGATGGACATCTAGGTTGCTTCAATTTTCTGGCTATTGTATAGAGAGCTGCAATGAACATTGGGGTACAGGTGCCTCTTTCATTTTTGATTTCATAAAGATATAGGCCTAATAGTGGGATTGCTGGGTCATAGCGTGCTTCTATTTGTGGTTTTTTAAGGAATCTCCATACTGTCTTCAATAGAGGCTGTATCAATTGACATTCCCACCAGCAATGCAAGAGGGTTCCCTTTTCTCCGCACCCTCTCCAGCATTAATTGTCTGTCGATTTGTGGAAGATGGCCATTCTGACGGGTGTGAGGTGGTATCTCATTGTGGTTTTAATTTGCATTTCTCTAATAATAAGCGAGGTTGAGCATCATTTCATATGCTTTTGGGCCATCTGTATGTCCTCTTTGGAGAGGCGTCTCTTTAGATCTTTTTCCCATTTTTTGATTGGGCTGCTCGTTTTCCCTGTGCTGAACTGTCTGAGTTGCTTATAAATTTTGGAGATGAATTCTTTGTCTGTTGTTTCATTTTCTATGATTTTCTCCCACTCTGTGGGGTGTCTCTTCAACTTTTTGGTGAATTCTTTTGCTGTACAAAAGCTTTTAAGTTTCATTAGGTCCCACGTGTTCACTTTTCTTTTCAGTTCCACTATTTTAGTAGGTGGGTCAGAGAAGATTCTGCTTTGATTGATGTCCTTGAGGGTTTTGCCTATATTCTCCTCTAAGAGTTTGATGGTTTCTGGTCTTACATTTAGGTCTTTAATCCATTTTGAGTGGATCTTTGTGTATGGGGTCAGGGAATGTTCCAACTTCATTTTTTTGCATGTAACTGTCCAATTTTCCCAGCACCATTTGTTAAAGAGGCTGTCTCTGTCCCATTTTATAATTTCTCCTCCTTTGTCAAAAATAAGGTACCCATAGGTGCGTGGGTTCATCTCTGGGTTCTCTATCTTGTTCCATTGGTCTATAGTTCTGTTTTTGTGCCAGTACCATACTGTCTTGATGACTGTTGCTTTGTAGTAGAGTCTGAAGTTAGGGAGGTTGATCCCTCCAACTCCATTCTTCTTCCTCAGGATTGTTTTGGCTATTCAAGGTCTTTTGTGTTTCCATATGAACTGTGTTATTCTTTGGTCTAGTTCTGTGAAAAATGTCATGGGTAGTTTGATAGGGATTGCATTGAATCTGTAGATGACATTTGGTAGTATGGTCATTTTCACAATATTGATCTTCCGACCCAGGAGCATGGAATATCTTTCCATCTGTTTAAGTCTTCTTTAATGTCTCTCATGAGTGTCTTGTAATTTTCTGTGTACAATTCTTTTGTTTCTTTGGGTAGGTTTATTCCTAGATATTTGATTCTTTTGGCATGGGATTTGTCTTTTGATTTGACATTCCACCAGCAATGCAAGAGGGTTCCCTTTTCTCCGCACCCTCTCCAGCATTAATTGTCTGTCGATTTGTGGAAGATGGCCATTCTGACGGGTGTGAGGTGGTATCTCATTGTGGTTTTAATTTGCATTTCTCTAATAATAAGCGAGGTTGAGCATCATTTCATATGCTTTTGGGCCATCTGTATGTCCTCTTTGGAGAGGCGTCTCTTTAGATCTTTTTCCCATTTTTTGATTGGGCTGCTCGTTTTCCCTGTGCTGAACTGTCTGAGTTGCTTATAAATTTTGGAGATGAATTCTTTGTCTGTTGTTTCATTTTCTATGATTTTCTCCCACTCTGTGGGGTGTCTCTTCAACTTTTTGGTGAATTCTTTTGCTGTACAAAAGCTTTTAAGTTTCATTAGGTCCCACGTGTTCACTTTTCTTTTCAGTTCCACTATTTTAGTAGGTGGGTCAGAGAAGATTCTGCTTTGATTGATGTCCTTGAGGGTTTTGCCTATATTCTCCTCTAAGAGTTTGATGGTTTCTGGTCTTACATTTAGGTCTTTAATCCATTTTGAGTGGATCTTTGTGTATGGGGTCAGGGAATGTTCCAACTTCATTTTTTTGCATGTAACTGTCCAATTTTCCCAGCACCATTTGTTAAAGAGGCTGTCTCTGTCCCATTTTATAATTTCTCCTCCTTTGTCAAAAATAAGGTACCCATAGGTGCGTGGGTTCATCTCTGGGTTCTCTATCTTGTTCCATTGGTCTATAGTTCTGTTTTTGTGCCAGTACCATACTGTCTTGATGACTGTTGCTTTGTAGTAGAGTCTGAAGTTAGGGAGGTTGATCCCTCCAACTCCATTCTTCTTCCTCAGGATTGTTTTGGCTATTCAAGGTCTTTTGTGTTTCCATATGAACTGTGTTATTCTTTGGTCTAGTTCTGTGAAAAATGTCATGGGTAGTTTGATAGGGATTGCATTGAATCTGTAGATGACATTTGGTAGTATGGTCATTTTCACAATATTGATCTTCCGACCCAGGAGCATGGAATATCTTTCCATCTGTTTAAGTCTTCTTTAATGTCTCTCATGAGTGTCTTGTAATTTTCTGTGTACAATTCTTTTGTTTCTTTGGGTAGGTTTATTCCTAGATATTTGATTCTTTTGGTTGCGATGGTGAAGGGGATTGCCTCTTTGATTTCATTTTCTGATTTTTCATTGTTTGTGTATAGGAATGCCAGTGATTTCTGTGTGTTGACTTTGTATCCTGTGACTTGGCTGAATTGGTTGATTAGCTCTAGTAGCTTTGTAATAGAGTCTTTGGGATTTTCTATGTATAATATCATGTCATGTGCAAAAAGAGAGAGCTTGACTTCTTCCTTTCCAATCTGGATTCCTTTGATTTCTTTCTCTTCTCTTATTGCCATTGCTAAAACTTCCAGGACTATGTTGAATAGTAGTGGTGAAAGTGGACACCCCTGATCTTAGAGGAAATGCTTTGAGTTTTTCATCATTGAGGATAATGTTCGCTGTGGGCTTCTCATATATGGCCTTTATTATGTTGAGATTGGTTTCTTCTATGCCCACTTTCTGAAGAGTTTTGATCATAAATGGATGTTGTCCTTTGCCGAAGGCTTTTTCTGCATCTATTGAGATGATCATGTGATTTTTGTCTCTCAATTTGTTGATATGGTATATCACATTGATTGATTTGCGGATGTTGAAGAAGCCTTGCATGCCTGGGATGAACCCGACTTGACCGTGATGCATGAGTTTTTTGATGTGTCGTTGAATTCTGTTTGCTAGGATTTTGTTGAGGATTTTGGCATCTAAGTTCATCAGGGAAATTGGCCTATAGTTTTCCTTTTTTGTGTTGTCTTTGCCTGGTTTGGGTATCAAGGTGATGGTGGCCTCGTAGAATGTGTTTGGAAGTGTTCCTTCCTGTGAAATTTTTTTGAAGAATTTTAGAAGGACAGGCATTAGCTCTTCTTTAAATGTTTGGTAGAATTCGGCTGTGAAGCCATCTGGCCCTGGGCGTTTATTTTTGGGTAGATTTTAATCACAGATTCGATTTCTGAGCTTGTGATTGGGTTGTTCAAAGTTTCTGTTTCTTCCTGGCTCAGTCTTGGAAGATTAATCCTTTCAAGAAACTGTACAATTCTTTTGTTTCTTTGGGTAGGTTTATTCCTAGATATTTGATTCTTTTGGTTGCGATGGTGAAGGGAATTGCCTCTTTGATTTCATTTTCTGATTTTTCATTGTTTGTGTATAGTAATGCCAGTGATTTCTGTGTGTTGACTTTGTATCCTGTGACTTGGCTGAATTGGTTGATTAGCTCTAGTAGCTTTGTAATAGAGTCTTTGGGATTTTCTATGTATAATATCATGTCATGTGCAAAAAGAGAGAGCTTGACTTCTTCCTTTCCAATCTGGATTCCTTTGATTTCTTTCTCTTCTCTTATTGCCATTGCTAAAACTTCCAGGACTATGTTGAATAGTAGTGGTGAAAGTGGACACCCCTGATCTTAGAGGAAATGCTTTGAGTTTTTCATCATTGAGGATAATGTTCGCTGTGGGCTTCTCATATATGGCCTTTATTATGTTGAGATTGGTTTCTTCTATGCCCACTTTCTGAAGAGTTTTGATCATAAATGGATGTTGTCCTTTGCCGAAGGCTTTTTCTGCATCTATTGAGATGATCATGTGATTTTTGTCTCTCAATTTGTTGATATGGTATATCACATTGATTGATTTGCGGATGTTGAAGAAGCCTTGCATGCCTGGGATGAACCCGACTTGACCGTGATGCATGAGTTTTTTGATGTGTCGTTGAATTCTGTTTGCTAGGATTTTGTTGAGGATTTTGGCATCTAAGTTCATCAGGGAAATTGGCCTATAGTTTTCCTTTTTTGTGTTGTCTTTGCCTGGTTTGGGTATCAAGGTGATGGTGGCCTCGTAGAATGTGTTTGGAAGTGTTCCTTCCTGTGAAATTTTTTTGAAGAATTTTAGAAGGACAGGCATTAGCTCTTCTTTAAATGTTTGGTAGAATTCGGCTGTGAAGCCATCTGGCCCTGGGCGTTTATTTTTGGGTAGATTTTTAATCACAGATTCGATTTCTGAGCTTGTGATTGGGTTGTTCAAAGTTTCTGTTTCTTCCTGGCTCAGTCTTGGAAGATTAATCCTTTCCAAGAAACTGTCCATTTCTTCCAGGTTGTCCAGTTTGTTGCCATAGAGTTGTTCATAATAGTCTCTTAGAATCCTTTGGATTTCTGCATTCTCTGTTGTAATCTCTCCTTTTTCGTTTTTGATTTTGTTGATCTGGTTCTTCTCTCTCTTTTTCTTGATGAGTCTGGCCAGTGGCTTGTCAATTTTTTTTACTTTTTCAAAGAACCAGCTTTTGGTTTTATTTATCTTTACTATTGTTTCTTTTGTTTCTTTTTCATTTATTTCTGCTCTGATTCTTATGATTTCTCTTCTTCTGCTAGCTTTGGGGTGTTTTTGTTCTTCTTTCTCCAGTTGTTTGAAGTGGAGGGTTAGGTCATCTGCTTCATATTTTCCTAATTTTTGAGGTGGGATTGTATTGCTATAAATTTCCCTCTTAGAACTGCTTTTGCGGTATCCCATAGGTTTTGCACTGTTGTGTGTTCATTGTCATTTTCTTCTAGGAATTGTTTAATTTCTCCTTTGATGTCCTCAATGATCATTTGGTTTTTTAGGTACATGTTGTTTAATCTCCATGTGTTTGTGTTTTTAGGGTTTTTTTTTTTTTTTTTTTTTTCTGGTAGTTGATCTCTAGTCTCATTGCATTGTGGTCCAAGAAGGTGGTTGATACAATTTCGGTTTTCTTGAACTGACTGAGGTTAGATTTGTGGCCCAAGACATGGTCTATCCTGGAGAATGTTCCATGAGCACTTGAGAGGAAAGTGTATTCTTCTGCTTTTGGATGGAATGTCCTAAAGATATCGATGAGGTCCATCTTTTCTAGTGTGGCATTTAAGGCTTGTGGTTCTTTATTAATTTTCTGTTTGGATGATCTGTCCATTGGTGTGAGAGGAGTGTTAAAGTCTCCTACTATGATTGTGTTGCTGTCAGTGTCTTCTTTTATGTCTGAAAGTGTTTGTCTTATGATTTTGTTGAGGATCTTGGCATCTAAGTTCATCAGTGAAATTGGCCTATAGTTTTCCTTTTTTGTGTTGTCTTTGCCTGGTTTGGGTATCAAGGTGATGGTGGCCTCGTAGAATGTGTTTGGAAGTGTTCCTTCCTGTGAAATTTTTTTGAAGAATTTTAGAAGGACAGGCATTAGCTCTTCTTTAAATGTTTGGTAGAATTCGGCTGTGAAGCCATCTGGCCCTGGGCGTTTATTTTTGGGTAGATTTTTAATCACAGATTCGATTTCTGAGCTTGTGATTGGGTTGTTCAAAGTTTCTGTTTCTTCCTGGCTCAGTCTTGGAAGATTAATCCTTTCCAAGAAACTGTCCATTTCTTCCAGGTTGTCCAGTTTGTTGCCATAGAGTTGTTCATAATAGTCTCTTAGAATCCTTTGGATTTCTGCATTCTCTGTTGTAATCTCTCCTTTTTCGTTTTTGATTTTGTTGATCTGGTTCTTCTCTCTCTTTTTCTTGATGAGTCTGGCCAGTGGCTTGTCAATTTTTTTTACTTTTTCAAAGAACCAGCTTTTGGTTTTATTTATCTTTACTATTGTTTCTTTTGTTTCTTTTTCATTTATTTCTGCTCTGATTCTTATGATTTCTCTTCTTCTGCTAGCTTTGGGGTGTTTTTGTTCTTCTTTCTCCAGTTGTTTGAAGTGGAGGGTTAGGTCATCTGCTTCATATTTTCCTAATTTTTGAGGTGGGATTGTATTGCTATAAATTTCCCTCTTAGAACTGCTTTTGCGGTATCCCATAGGTTTTGCACTGTTGTGTGTTCATTGTCATTTTCTTCTAGGAATTGTTTAATTTCTCCTTTGATGTCCTCAATGATCATTTGGTTTTTTAGGTACATGTTGTTTAATCTCCATGTGTTTGTGTTTTTAGGGTTTTTTTTTTTTTTTTTTTCTGGTAGTTGATCTCTAGTCTCATTGCATTGTGGTCCAAGAAGGTGGTTGATACAATTTCGGTTTTCTTGAACTGACTGAGGTTAGATTTGTGGCCCAAGACATGGTCTATCCTGGAGAATGTTCCATGAGCACTTGAGAGGAAAGTGTATTCTTCTGCTTTTGGATGGAATGTCCTAAAGATATCGATGAGGTCCATCTTTTCTAGTGTGGCATTTAAGGCTTGTGGTTCTTTATTAATTTTCTGTTTGGATGATCTGTCCATTGGTGTGAGAGGAGTGTTAAAGTCTCCTACTATGATTGTGTTGCTGTCAGTGTCTTCTTTTATGTCTGAAAGTGTTTGTCTTATGTATTGGGGTGCTCCTGCGTTGGGAGCATAGATATTTATGATTGTTATGTCTTCTTCTTGGATAGATCCCTTAATCATGATGTAGTCACCTGCCTTGTCTCTTAGAATCTTCTTTACTTTAAAATCTATTTTGTCTGATATGAGGATTGCTACTCCAGCTTTCTTTTGATTTCCATTTGCATGAAATATCTTTTTCCAGCCTTTCACCTTCAGTCTATGAGTGTCTCTAGGTCTGAAGTGGGTCTCTTGTAAACAGCATATATATGGGTCTTGCTTCTGGATCCATTCAGCCAGCCTGTGTCATTTGGTTGGAGCATTTAGTACATTCACATTCAATGTAATTATTGATACAAATGTTCCTATTGTCATCTTCTTAGAAATTTAGGGTTTGATTTGTAAGGCTTCTCCTACTCTTGTCTTTATTGGCTATATCAGGCCGTTTAACACTTGTTGTAGTGCTGGTTTTGTGGTACAGAATTCTTTTAGTTTTTGTTTGTCTGTGAAGCTTTTGACTTCACCATCGATTCTTAATGAGATTCTTGCTGGGTAGAGAATTCTTGGTTGGAGGCTATTCTCTTTTAGCCGTTTAAATGTGTCTTGCCATTCTCTTCTGGCCTGTAGGGTTTCTGTTGAGAGATCCGCAGTTAAACGTATGGCGTTTCCTTTATATGTTACTTGTTGTTTGCTCCTACCTGCTTTTAGTAATCTGTCTTTATATTTAGTCTGCGTTAGTTTGATTAGAATGTGCCTTGGTGTGTTTCTTCTGGGCTTTCTCCTGTATGGAACTCTTTGTGCTTCTTGGACTTGGTTGACTATTTCCTTTCCCATGTTGGGGAAGTTTTCAGCTATAACCTCTTCAAGAACTTTTTCATAGTCTTTCTTCTCCTCTTCTTCTTCTGGAACTCCTATAATTCTAATATTGGTGCGTTTAATATTGTCCCATAGGTCTCTGCAGCTATCCTCAGTTCTTTTCATTCTTTCAGTTTTGTCGTGTTCTTCAGCACCTATTTCCACCATTCTATCTTCCAGCTCACTCATCCGTTCTTCAGCCTCTGATACTCTACTGTTGAGACCTTCTATAGTATTTTTGAGTTCAGCAATTGAGTTGGTTGTCTCTATTTGCTTATTTTTCATTTCTTGCGTGTCTCTTCTCAATGCACTAATTTCCTCTAATATTCTGTTTTCAGTGTTTTGCATCCTCATTAGTATAGTTTTTCTGAATTCTCTTTCAGATAACTTGTCTATCTCCTCCTCTGTCATTTGAAGCTGTGTTTCTCTAGCTTGGTCCTTCATTTGTACAGTGTTTCTCTGACATTTCATTATTAGGTTAATTTTTTGTTTCTTTGTGTGTGTCTGTGTGCATGGAGTTCTTATT
Source organism: Tragulus kanchil (assembly GCA_022376925.1). Taxonomy (NCBI): domain Eukaryota; kingdom Metazoa; phylum Chordata; class Mammalia; order Artiodactyla; family Tragulidae; genus Tragulus; species Tragulus kanchil. Next base: position 108,552,665 of record JAIOJX010000028.1, on the reverse strand, counting down.
CCCACCAGGCTTCTTGGTTGAATTCTCCCTTCCTTTGGGTTTCTGTCCTTGTAGAAGGGCTCAGTGGTTTGTGTCTTGGGTGGCGTTAGGCCTTGTTTATAGATGAATAATCTCTAGTGTTGTATGTTGTTTGATAGTGTGGGGTCTGGGAATCAGGGCTTCCGTTGTAGTGCTGGTTTTGTGGTACAGAATTCTTTTTTTTTTGCTCTTCTATCGATTCTTAATGAGATTCTTGCTGGGTAGAGAATTCTTGGTTGGAGGCTATTCTCTTTTAGCCGTTTAAATGTGTCTTGCCATTCTCTTCTGGCCTGTAGGGTTTCTGTTGAGAGATCCGCAGTTAAACGTATGGCGTTTCCTTTATATGTTACTTGTTGTTTGCTCCTACCTGCTTTTAGTAATCTGTCTTTATATTTAGTCTGCGTTAGTTTGATTAGAATGTGCCTTGGTGTGTTTCTTCTGGGCTTTCTCCTGTATGGAACTCTTTGTGCTTCTTGGACTTGGTTGACTATTTCCTTTCCCATGTTGGGGAAGTTTTCAGCTATAACCTCTTCAAGAACTTTTTCATAGTCTTTCTTCTCCTCTTCTTCTTCTGGAACTCCTATAATTCTAATATTGGTGCGTTTAATATTGTCCCATAGGTCTCTGCAGCTATCCTCAGTTCTTTTCATTCTTTCAGTTTTGTCGTGTTCTTCAGCACCTATTTCCACCATTCTATCTTCCAGCTCACTCATCCGTTCTTCAGCCTCTGATACTCTACTGTTGAGACCTTCTATAGTATTTTTGAGTTCAGCAATTGAGTTGGTTGTCTCTATTTGCTTATTTTTCATTTCTTGCGTGTCTCTTCTCAATGCACTAATTTCCTCTAATATTCTGTTTTCAGTGTTTTGCATCCTCATTAGTATAGTTTTTCTGAATTCTCTTTCAGATAACTTGTCTATCTCCTCCTCTGTCATTTGAAGCTGTGTTTCTCTAGCTTGGTCCTTCATTTGTACAGTGTTTCTCTGACATTTCATTATTAGGTTAATTTTTTGTTTCTTTGTGTGTGTCTGTGTGCATGGAGTTCTTATTCCCACCAGGCTTCTTGGTTGAATTCTCCCTTCCTTTGGGTTTCTGTCCTTGTAGAAGGGCTCAGTGGTTTGTGTCTTGGGTGGCGTTAGGCCTTGTTTATAGATGAATAATCTCTAGTGTTGTATGTTGTTTGATAGTGTGGGGTCTGGGAATCAGGGCTTCCGTTCCGAGGATCCTTGGTTTGATCATTGGTCAAGGGGTGTAGGCTCTATGTCTGGTTTGCTATGGTGTTCCATGATATTAGTTCACATACTAGCATCGGCACCATGGCTCCTCGCAGCGCCAGGTTCCGGCGGCTCCTCGCGGTGGCGGGTTCCCTCATTATTATTTTTATTGGTAGGGCCAGTGAGAGGTTGTGCCCCCAGAAGATGGAGACTATCAGCCTGAGCCATTAGTTCTCTTTTTTACCTCATGGAGCTAACTCATCATCTTGAGCATACCTGTTCCTCCTTGGCCATTATCGTGTGTGATCACTGATGCTGATTCACAGCTCAGTTTTCTTCCTAACTTGTTATAATGTGTGAACACCAATACTAACCAGTCTTAGATGTAGTTGCTCCTTTTACCAGGATTGTACCCCTGATTCCCTGTGTTTGATTGGAAATGAGTACCTACATATGTTTCATAAACAGAGGCATGGTCAAGTATATTAGCATGCCCCTGGTTTTTTTACAAAATAATTTTAAAAAATTAGATATTCCCTATTCCATTCACTGTTTGTTACAACTGTTTTGTATATACTTTATATTACTATGAACACATATTTGATCTAAGCAACAAAATGATGATTATTGTGACTTGTGCAGACTCAACTCATTTCAATTGGCCAAAAGAATCATCATTATTATTTTGATGTTTATATTACTTTCCTCTAATATTCTGTTTTCAGTGTTTTGCATCCTCATTAGTATAGTTTTTCTGAATTCTCTTTCAGATAACTTGTCTATCTCCTCCTCTGTCATTTGAAGCTGTGTTTCTCTAGCTTGGTCCTTCATTTGTACAGTGTTTCTCTGACATTTCATTATTAGGTTAATTTTTTGTTTCTTTGTGTGTGTCTGTGTGCATGGAGTTCTTATTCCCACCAGGCTTCTTGGTTGAATTCTCCCTTCCTTTGGGTTTCTGTCCTTGTAGAAGGGCTCAGTGGTTTGTGTCTTGGGTGGCGTTAGGCCTTGTTTATAGATGAATAATCTCTAGTGTTGTATGTTGTTTGATAGTGTGGGGTCTGGGAATCAGGGCTTCCGTTCCGAGGATCCTTGGTTTGATCATTGGTGAGGGGGTGTAGGCTCTATGTCTGGTTTGCTATGGTGTTCTGTGATACTAGTTCACACACTAGCATCGGCACCATGGCTCCTCGCAGCGCCGGGTTTCCCGGGCGGCTCCTCGCGGTGGCGGGTTCCCTCATTATTATTTTTATTGGTAGGGCCAGTGAGAGGTTGTGCCCCCAGAAGATGGAGACTATCAGCCTGAGCCATTAGTTCTCTTTTTTACCTCATGGAGCTAACTCATCATCTTGAGCATACCTGTTCCTCCTTGGCCATTATCGTGTGTGATCACTGATGCTGATTCACAGCTCAGTTTTCTTCCTAACTTGTTATAATGTGTGAACACCAATACTAACCAGTCTTAGATGTAGTTGCTCCTTTTACCAGGATTGTACCCCTGATTCCCTGTGTTTGATTGGAAATGAGTACCTACATATGTTTCATAAACAGAGGCATGGTCAAGTATATTAGCATGCCCCTGGTTTTTTTACAAAATAATTTTAAAAAATTAGATATTCCCTATTCCATTCACTGTTTGTTACAACTGTTTTGTATATACTTTATATTACTATGAACACATATTTGATCTAAGCAACAAAATGATGATTATTGTGACTTGTGCAGACTCAACTCATTTCAATTGGCCAAAAGAATCATCATTATTATTTTGATGTTTATATTACTATAATTTTAGCACTGCCACAATAACCTTTAAAATGTCTTTTGTTTTCTGGCAACAATTTTCCCAAAACCATCAAAAATTGTTCTTGCCCTAAGACCTGGAATAAGCTATCCCATAGAGTCTTTGCTCTTTTTTTAGAGAAGAATAATATTTGTATCAGGTATAACCTCTGCCCCATTCTTTCCTATTTGCTTTATCATTTCAATTATCACTTGAACCTGCCCAAAATGCATACATTCTGCTTCTCTGTGTCTGAGAGATTTTTCTGGTGGTCAGATTCTTGTTCTTGATTGTTAGGCTGGAAATGCAAGGGAATTAACACCACCTTGGATCAGTGCTCAACCCACTCAGAAAGACTGAATATAAATATTTTGATTCCCTCATCTACAGGTGAGATACTTCTGTGACTTAAATTTTACACTGACTCCCAGAGCTCCAAGCAGTAATAACTTGCAAAATATATATGCTCTATTAATTTCCTTCCATTCCTATCTCATTTTGTGGTTCCTTTTTTGCACTGGAATCTCTACTTCAGTGTCTGCTTCTAGAACAACCTAGATTACTTGGTCCTAATTTAATGTAATGTAATATATGTAGTGTAATGTAATATAATGTGATATATCACATTATACTTAATGTGGCTACAGTGACAGAGCTGGAAAATGTATGTCCTTTCCCTGGTGGCTCAGATAGTAAAGAATATGCCTCTAAAACAGGAGACCCGGTTTCAATCCATGGGTCAGGAAGATTCCCTGGAGAAGGGCCTGGCAACCCACTTCAGTATTCTTGCCTGAAGACTTCCATGGACAGAGGAGTCTGGTGGGCTACAGTCCATGGGGTCACAGAGTCAGACATGAATGAGCAACTAACACTTTTCCCCTAATTAATCCTAATTTTATTTTCCAGTTCAAAGTTTTTTGTTCTAAGACCATCTTTCTCACAGTATGCACTTTCATGGACAGATTAAACTTTCTTCTACTTTAACAAAGGGTTGCTAATAAATGTCTGATTGTGGCAATGTGATAATGATAGGGATAATATCCATGACTTGAATAGCTACTGAGTTTCAAAGAATTTTTTAAAGTCAATCAGCACTTATGAGGGTCTTATTTATGGGCTAAGAGCTAGGGACACAAAAGTCAAAAAGCTGACATTAGTAAATAGATATTTGCCTATGAGAAAGTTGAAGAATTAAAAACACCATGTTTTGACATTTATAATCCTATAAAATTCACATTTTCAAACAAGAATGTTTCTTCTATATTCAAAAGAATGGGAGGAGGAACTATTAGAGAGAAAGACAATGGTGTTATTTTTTTCCATACTTAGTGAATACTTGTGTTAAGGAACTTTCTACCCTCAAATCTTTTAAAAATCCTTATTAACCTTAGGAAAAAAAGTTTGCACACAAGATGCTAAACTGAATCCATAATCAATAGCAATACAAGATTCCCATTAGCATTTTATAAAATTAAATACTATCAAAAGTTTCCTCTCTACTTGAGAGATATATATCTTAAAGATGTCTGAGAAGCAAGTTTCAGGTATATGCAAGCTAGACTGAGGGCTTCCCTGGTGGCTGAGACAGTAAATAATCACCTGCAATGCAGAAGACCTAGGTTCAGTCCCTGGGTTGGGAAGATTCCCTGGAGGAGGGCATGGCTACTAGCTCCAGTATTCTTACCTGGAGAATTCCCATGGACAGAGGAGCCTGAAGGGTTACAGTCCATGAGGTCACAAAAAGTCAGACACAACTGAGTGACTAAGCACACCAGAGCACAAACTAGACTGACCTGCCAGGTATGCAGAGCACATGTAAATTCAGCACTGGAGTATTTAAAGTATATATTTGTACTGATAATTTAATTACAAGGAGGAAGGCACACATTTCTTCTACTTCTAGTCAATATAGAAATATAAAACTATACACAATTCACTAAGAAATATATTCAGAATGAAATGTCTATATAGGAGAAGGCTTCGGTTTACCAATCCTCATCTTAAATTTCTTTTCAAATTTACAATTAATTCTTATAATCATTGGAATCTTTTATGGTATTCATTTTCCAGAAAAACATTACTAATTACTGAAAAACTTTGATTCCTATCTATTTTCTATTCCCTTTTGTCTGATTCGCTTTATCATTTCAGTACACTGAGAAATAATATGTACTACCTACAATTTAGTAACATCTTTTACCCCTTCTCCCAAAATGATGGTTAAATATGTGAGTTTAAATAAATTAACATTTGACTGATACATTTGGCAGTAGCAATAAATTCACATGCCAATGCATGGACTAATCTACCAGAAAATACAGCATATCCTTGTATTTTCGTGCTGCTGGTCAGCATTAAAAAGTGTTAAGATCTTGTTTTCTCTTGTTCTCATTTTTTAAAGTGACATTCATGGGCCTACCTCTAGTGTCCTAGTAAATATATTCAAGTATGATATTTTGCATTCAACACAGGAATGCAGACATAGGGGAGGAGTAGGAGAGACAGGAGGCTTTTCCCAGTGGCTCCGGGGTAGAGAATTCGCCTGCAGTGCAGGAGCTGCTGGTTCAATTCCATGGTCAGAAAGATCCCTTGGAGGAGGGCATGGCAACCCACTTCATTATTTGTACCTGGAGAATCCTATGGACAGTGGAGCCTTTCAGGCTACAGTCCATAGGGTTACAAAGGATCAGACACGACTGAAGTGATTCTTCAGCAGCAGCAGCAGAAGAGACGTTTATCAGGATATGAATTTGTTTTATTTTTTACACTGACTTATTTTCTCCTTGCATAACTTAATTTTTTCTTAAATAAAATTAGGATAGTTTTAGGTTCACAGCAAAATTGAGTGGAAGGTACAGACATTTCCCATATACTCCCTGAGTCTATACACGCGTAGCTTCCTCCATTAGCAACATCCGCCACTAACATGGCACATTTGCTACAGTTCATCAACTGATGAACCTTCACTGACAGACCATAATCAAAGCCCATAGCTTACATTATGGTACACTCTTGGTATTTTACGTTCTGTTGGTTTTGACAAATTTATAATGCCTTTTCCAGAATGTATGTAGTTGGAATCATACAGTATATAGACTTTCCAGACTGGCCTCTTTCATATAGTAATATGGATTTAAAGTTTCTCCATGTCTTTTTATTGTTTGATGGTTCATTTCTTTAGAGTGGTAAATAATATTATATTCCATTCTATTCCACAGTTTATCCATTTGCCTCCTGAAGGGCCTCCTGGTTGATTCCAAGTTTTGGTAATTGTGAAGAAGGCTGCTATAAATATTTCGGTACAGCTACCTGTGTGGAGGTAAATTTTCAATTCCTTTGTGTAAAAATCGAGGGGTGTAATTGCCAAATCATATAATAAGAACATGTTACTTTTGTAAGAAACTGTCAAACTATCTTCGAAAGTGGCTGTACCACCAGCAGTGAATGAGAGTTGTTGCTGTTGTTTGCCAGCATTTGGTGTCATCAGTGTTTCTGATTTGGGCCGTACTCTCATAGATATAAGTAGTGATATCTCATTGCTGTTTTCACTATGTTTCCCTGATGACAGACAATGTGGAGCATATTTTCATATTCTTCTGTGACACATGTATATATTCTATGGTTAGGGATATATTAAAGTTTTTGGCCCATTTTTTAACCAGGCTGCTTGTTTTCCTATTGTTAAATTTTAAGAGTTCTTTGTATATTTTGTAAAATAGTCCTTTATCAGCCATGTATTTTGCAAACATTTTCTCCATGCCTGTGGCTTGTCTTTTCATTCTCTTGACAGTGTCTCTTGCAGACCAGAATATTTTTTCTTTTTTCTTTTTTTTTTTTCTGGCCACTTTTACTGATCTTTCATTTATTTATCTTCGTTCTTTGGCCTGTGCAGGCCTCCCATCGAAGTGGCCTCTCTTGCTTCAGAGCACCAGCTCTGGGTGCATGCGCTCCAGAGCTCTGGCTCAGTAATTGGACACATCGGTCCAGCTGCTCTGCAGCACATGGGATCTTCCCAGGCCAGGGATTGAACCAGTGCCCCTTGCACTGCTAGGCAGTGTCCTTACCCACTGGCCCACCAGGGAAGCTCCAGACCAGAATTTTTTTATCAACTGTTTCTTCCATAAATTATGTCTTTAGTGTTGTAGCTAAGGCCAAACCTAAGGTTATCTAGATTTTCTTTTATGTTATCTTCTAGAAGTTTCATAGTTTTGTGCTTTACATTTAGGGCTTTGATTCACTTTGAATTAACTTTGTTGAAGAGTATAAACCTAGTGCCTAATTCATTTTTTTTTCTTGCATGTGAATGTACAGTTGTCCCCAACCCATTTTTTGAGAAGACTGTCTCTGCTCCATTTTATTGCCTTTGCTCCTTTATCAGAGATCAGTTAACAACGTTTATATAGTCTATTTGTGAGCTCTTTAGTCTGTTCAAAGAGCTATCAAAACTGATCTATTTGTCTGTTTTTTTTCAGAAATATCGTGTTGTCTTGATTATAGAAACCCTACAGTGAACCTGAAGTCAAGTTGTGAACGTCCTTCAAATATCTTCTCTTTCAATACTGCATCAGCTACACTGGGTCTTTTGTCTCTCCACACAAATTTTAGACTCAATTTGTGGATATCTGGAAAATAACTTGCTGAGATTTTGACTGGGGTTGTGTGAAGTCTATGAATCAACTTGGGAAGAACTGACAACTTGAAAATACTGATTCTTCCTATTCATGAGCATGTAACATCTCCATTCATTTAGTTTTTTTATTTATTTCATCAGCTTGAAGTTTTCCTCATTTTCTAGATCTTGTACATATTTTGTTAGACTTACATCTAAGTGTTTCATTATTGAGGGTGCCAATTTACATGGTATTGTGTTATTAATTTCAAATTCTACTTTTTAATTTCTAGTATATAGGGAAAAAATTGACTTTGGTATATTAACCTTGTATCCAAGAACCTTGCCATAATTGCTTGGATGGCTGCTCAGGTGCTCAGACCTGGTGGAATTCCCCTTAACTATATTTTAGATATTAATCTTGTGCAGTATTAGTTGGGACCAGTCCTTCCTTTTCAGTCAGGCTACAAGGAGCATACTTCTACCCTTTAGCCATTTTAGTTCTTTTCTTGAGATCAGTTTACTAGACTTGTATATAATATCCCAGATGCAAATCACTAATTGCTTTATTAAAGAGTTAGGACAACTTCTACTAGAAAAACAAAAGAAAAGTGGAGTGTGTGGTAAGCCACTCAGAAACCTGCATCTACATTATTGTGTATAACATCTATGTCTAAAACTGATCAATCAAGAATCTCAGAGTAAATACATTATTTAAATGTATTCATGTAAAGCTAGAAGATCACAGATAAATGAATAGAAACAGGTTGAGTCAAGAACTGCTATTGGGGCTTCCCTGGTGGTCCAGTGGGTGAAGGGTCCGCCTTTGCAAGGGGCACCAGTTCAATCCCTCACCCTGGAAGATGCCACGTGCTATGGAGTGGCTCAGAGATCAGTTAACAACGTTTATATAGTCTATTTGTGAGCTCTTTAGTCTGTTCAAAGAGCTATCAAAACTGATCTATTTGTCTGTTTTTTTTCAGAAATATCGTGTTGTCTTGATTATAGAAACCCTACAGTGAACCTGAAGTCAAGTTGTGAACGTCCTTCAAATATCTTCTCTTTCAATACTGCATCAGCTACACTGGGTCTTTTGTCTCTCCACACAAATTTTAGACTCAATTTGTGGATATCTGGAAAATAACTTGCTGAGATTTTGACTGGGGTTGTGTGAAGTCTATGAATCAACTTGGGAAGAACTGACAACTTGAAAATACTGATTCTTCCTATTCATGAGCATGTAACATCTCCATTCATTTAGTTTTTTTATTTATTTCATCAGCTTGAAGTTTTCCTCATTTTCTAGATCTTGTACATATTTTGTTAGACTTACATCTAAGTGTTTCATTATTGAGGGTGCCAATTTACATGGTATTGTGTTATTAATTTCAAATTCTACTTTTTAATTTCTAGTATATGGGGAAAAAAATTGACTTTGGTATATTAACCTTGTATCCAAGAACCTTGCCATAATTGCTTGGATGGCTGCTCAGGTGCTCAGACCTGGTGGAATTCCCCTTAACTATATTTTAGATATTAATCTTGTGCAGTATTAGTTGGGACCAGTCCTTCCTTTTCAGTCAGGCTACAAGGAGCATACTTCTACCCTTTAGCCATTTTAGTTCTTTTCTTGAGATCAGTTTACTAGACTTGTATATAATATCCCAGATGCAAATCACTAATTGCTTTATTAAAGAGTTAGGACAACTTCTACTAGAAAAACAAAAGAAAAGTGGAGTGTGTGGTAAGCCACTCAGAAACCTGCATCTACATTATTGTGTATAACATCTATGTCTAAAACTGATCAATCAAGAATCTCAGAGTAAATACATTATTTAAATGTATTCATGTAAAGCTAGAAGATCACAGATAAATGAATAGAAACAGGTTGAGTCAAGAACTGCTATTGGGGCTTCCCTGGTGGTCCAGTGGGTGAAGGGTCCGCCTTTGCAAGGGGCACCAGTTCAATCCCTCACCCTGGAAGATGCCACGTGCTATGGAGTGGCTGGACCGGTGTGTCCAATTAAGAGCCAGCACTCTGGAGGGCAGGTGCCCAGAGCTGGTGCTCTGCAGTGAGAGGGGCCACTGAAATGGGAGGCCCACATAGGCCAAAGAATAAAGATGGATGAAAATAAATAAATAAATAAAACAATAAAAGAGGCCAAAAATTAAAAAAAAAAAAAAAAGAACTGGTATTACTATAAGTTTCTTAGTCTTATTGTACTTCGCAGACTATGCACACGTATTTTTTGCTAACAATTAAAATAATAACTAGCATAGTAAAAGTAGGAGAGGAACTTAATCTACTTTTCTTTTGCCCACACAGATATATTAGGATATGTATCAATTAACCAGGTTATTCAAGTCATAAATAATAGAGTTAAGTGAATAATTGATATTTACATTGTCTCCCTCCTTTAGGTTACTTTTTATTCCCTAATTTGAAAATATTGAATAACATTTGAATATGTTTTCTGAAGAAGAAATATTTATCCGTTTTTATGCAGAAAAATATTCACTCATCCGCCCTATAGATTTTTGTTCCAAGTCATTTCTCTACAGCAAACGTTGCTCACTCACCTCCCACTCCTATAATTCATTTTCCATGAATTCATTTACTTTCTCAGAGAACTCCAAATAATTAGGCATATTTTCTCTTTATAGTTATATTTAAATTTATTATTAAATGTATTTCAATATTTATTCCAATCAGCTATATTTATTTAAATGATTTTAAACTAAACCTGGCTATAAACTCTTTGCTCCATGACCCACAGTTGCTTTCCTTCACCATTTTTGATCAGTAAGGGTATGGCCAGACTTTCTCTCACTGGTTTGCTCCCTCTGCAGTCAGACCTTGTCTGGCCTGCTTCTCTGCATTGTCTCAAAGCCTCAGTCACCCAGGGCACTTACCTACAGGTCCTGGGACAGTGTCTTCAGTTCTCTGCTGAAGAATGTGCCTCTGGATAATGTAAACTGTCATCAATCCATTGTAACCTATACAGTAGGTAACAATAAAGATTCAAAATAAATTAACCTCTCTTGCTATGTCCTGCAATACATTGTCCAGAAATTGTTCCTAATTCCTTCTTTTCATAAAATGTAAAGACAGCATGACACCATCAGAGCAAACCATTCACCTTTATCCTCACAGCTAAAAATACCTGTCCCAAATGTAGGTTTTACATTGAGAAAATGAACTTTCTTTCAACTGAGATGGTTAAAGTTCTTTTTTTTTTTTTTTTTTTTAAAGATTTATTTATTTATTTGTTTAGGGCGGGGATTGGGAGGGAGGGGAGCGGGCGGGCCACTTCTATTGGTCTTTCATTTCTCTATTTTCATCCGTCTTTGTTCTTTGGCCCGTATGGGCCCCCCATCGTGGTGGCGTCTGTCGTTGCAGAGCACCGGCTCTGGGCGCATGTGCTCCAGAGCTCCGGCTCGGTGATTGGACACATCAGTCCAGCCGCTCCATGGCACGTGGGATCTTCCCAGGCCAGGGATCGAACCAGCGCCCCTCGCACTGCAAGGCGGTGTCCTTACCCACTGGACCACCAGGGGAAGCCCGGTTAAAGTTCTTAAGACCAAAAAAACTAGTCCTGAAAGATATAGCCTTCAAACAGGGGATGAGAGGCCGCAATCATTCTGAAAATAACAATTTTTATTATTGAAACAGTCTGGTCTCTTAAAACACAATATATGGCAATCTAAATTTATAAAATAAATTAGATACTGTTTTACAGTACAAAAAATTTTCATTATCTGAAAGTCTTTACTTCGAAATTGTTTTAGAAAATCAGTTCCCACATATTTAAGATTTTCTTCTCTTCATAGATCATTGACCACTCTAGTACTTTAAAAAGATAACAGAGACTTTGTTCTAGTTCACTGAAAAATGCCACTGGTAATTTCATAGGGATGTTGCTGACTTTGTAGATTGCCTTGAATAGTGTAGGCATTTTGACAATATTGATTCTTCCAATCCAAGAACATGATATTCTCCTTCCAAGTCTGTGTCATCATCAATTTTTCTTTGGTGTCTTTTAGTTTTTGGAATACAGGTCTTTTGCCTCCTTAGGTAGGTTTATTCCTAGGTATTTGACATGATGGTAAATGGGATTGTTTTCTTTCTGATCTTTCATTGTTAGTGTATAGGATAACAAGAGATTATGTATTAATTTTGTATCCTGCAACTTTACCAAATTCATTGATGAGTTCTAGTTATTAAGGTTATATATATATATATATATATATATATATAACAGTGGAATACTACTCAGCCATTAAAAAAGAATGAAATAATGTCACTTGCACCAACATGAATGGACTAGAGATTATCATATTAAGTGAAGTTTGCCAGATAAAGACAAATATCATATGATATCACTGATATGTAGAATCTTAAAAGGTTATCCAAATGAATTTATATTCAAAACACACCCACAAACATAGAAAATAAACTTACAATTACCAAAGGGAAAAGGTGGAGGAAGGGTAAATTAGGAATTTGGGATTAACACATACATACTACCATGTGTAAAATAGATAACCAATAAGGACATATTGCACAGCACAGATAGCTATACTCAATATTTTATAATAATCTATAAGGGAAAACATCTGAAAAAGCATATGCTGCTGCTGCTGCTGCTTAGTAGCTTCAGTTGTATCTGACTCTTTGTGACCTTATGGACTACACCTCACCAGGCTCCTCTGTCCATGGAATTCTCCAGGCAAGAATACTGACGTGGGTAGCCATGCCCTCCTCCAGGGATCTTCCCAACCCAGGGATTGGACCCAGGTCTCCTGTTTTCAGGTGGATTCTTTATCACTGAGCCACCAGGAAGCCCTTTAACTGAATCACTTTGTTGTACACCTGAAACTGATACAACATTGTAAATCAACTATACTTCAACTTTTTAGAAAAAAAAAGGATACAGAATTTTAAATATGCTATATTGTAAGGTATTGCTACTTGATGGTATTCAAAAATTCCAGTTGCTAAAATTAAATTGACCCAAATATTTAACTACAAAATTATTTTATAAAGAAGAGGTCACAGATTTGTCCAAAAGTAGATGATTAGTCCCTAGTCTTTTCTCTTCTTTCCATCTTTTTCCTTTCCTTTTAAAAACATTTTGGAAAAAACTTTTGAGAGAACATTTAAAATTTTAGAAGCATCACATAAAAATCTGGACTCCTGACTTCTCTTCAGACCTAGGTATTTGACATGATGGTAAATGGGATTGTTTTCTTTCTGATCTTTCATTGTTAGTGTATAGCATAAGAGATATCTGTGTATTAATTTTGTGTCCTGCAACTTTACTAAATTCATTGATGAGTTCTAGTTATTAAGGTTATATATATATATATATATATATATATATAACAGTGGAATACTACTCAGCCATTAAAAAAGAATGAAATAATGTCACTTGCACCAACATGAATGGACTAGAGATTATCATATTAAGTGAAGTTTGCCAGATAAAGACAAATATCATATGATATCACTGATATGTAGAATCTTAAAAGGTTATCCAAATGAATTTATATTCAAAACACACCCACAAACATAGAAAATAAACTTACAATTACCAAAGGGAAAAGGTGGAGGAAGGGTAAATTAGGAATTTGGGATTAACACATACATACTACCATGTGTAAAATAGATAACCAATAAGGACATATTGCACAGCACAGATAGCTATACTCAATATTTTATAATAATCTATAAGGGAAAACATCTGAAAAAGCATATGCTGCTGCTGCTGCTGCTTAGTAGCTTCAGTTGTATCTGACTCTTTGTGACCTTATGGACTACACCTCACCAGGCTCCTCTGTCCATGGAATTCTCCAGGCAAGAATACTGACGTGGGTAGCCATGCCCTCCTCCAGGGGATCTTCCCAACCCAGGGATTGGACCCAGGTCTCCTGTTTTTCAGGTGGATTCTTTATCACTGAGCCACCAGGGAAGCCCTTTAACTGAATCACTTTGTTGTACACCTGAAACTGATACAACATTGTAAATCAACTATACTTCAACTTTTTAGAAAAAAAAAGGATACAGAATTTTAAATATGCTATATTGTAAGGTATTGCTACTTGATGGTATTCAAAAATTCCAGTTGCTAAAATTAAATTGACCCAAATATTTAACTACAAAAATTATTTTATAAAGAAGAGGTCACAGATTTGTCCAAAAGTAGATGATTAGTCCCTAGTCTTTTTCTCTTCTTTCCATCTTTTTTCCTTTCCTTTTTAAAAAACATTTTTGGAAAAAAAAAACTTTTTTGAGAGAACATTTAAAATTTTAGAAGCATCACATAAAAATCTGGACTCCTGACTTCTCTTCAGAAAAATCTGGGGGTCTGGCAACTCACATTTCCACTGTCACCAAGAAGTAAGAATTAAATAACTAAGTCCTCCATGTGCAGCCTGAGGCCCCCTTTATACACCACTGCACACCATCTACCCAGATACACTAGTTTAAATGACCTGCTTTAGGTCTTTAGGCATTTACTTGATATTATGAATGTCAGTTCACTAAATAAACTAGCTATGATACTCATTAGAGTTAGTTATGGTACATAGAGTGATGATGTTAATAGTAACAGGAAATCTTCACAGTTACTATTTTCTATTTAATGGTTAATTACTTTTCATTAACAAATAGTTATTTTACATTTAAATTAATAGTGGTAGAAGTAGAACCCTTATGTAGAGTAAAAATAAATAAATAAATTGAGGTGTTTTGTAACTCAGTGGAAAATCAAATAGCCAAACGACATTTTTTTCTTGTTTTATTACTAATTTGATATACTGTTTGTTAGTCTCTAGGGCAGCTGTAACAAATTACTTGCTGTCTTAAATAAACTAAAATTTATTCTCTCATAGTTCTGGAGACTAGAAGTCTGAAATCAAGGAACAGGCATTGTCATGGTCCCTGGAGAATCCTTCCTTGCCACTTCCAGGTTCTGGTGGTTCCTGGTCTTCCTTGGTTTGTTGCAACAGGACTTCACTCTCTGCCTTTGTCTTCACATGCCCTGCCCCTCACAATGTCTGTGTTTCTGTGTCCTTTCTCTTACAAGGGCACCATGCATTGGATTTAGGACCAATTCTAAATCCATATCATGCACCTTGAGGTTCTTAAATTGATTACATCTGCAAAATCCTATTTCTAAACACAGTCACATTTATAGGTGTGGGAAGGGAGGGAAGAGTTAGGAGTTAACTGATGGTATTCAAATTCCAGTTGCTAAAATTAAATTGACCCAAATATTTAACTACAAAAATTATTTTATAAAGAAGAGGTCACAGATTTGTCCAAAAGTAGATGATTAGTCCCTAGTCTTTTTCTCTTCTTTCCATCTTTTTTCCTTTCCTTTTTAAAAAACATTTTTGGAAAAAAAAAACTTTTTTGAGAGAACATTTAAAATTTTAGAAGCATCACATAAAAATCTGGACTCCTGACTTCTCTTCAGAAAAATCTGGGGGTCTGGCAACTCACATTTCCACTGTCACCAAGAAGTAAGAATTAAATAACTAAGTCCTCCATGTGCAGCCTGAGGCCCCTTCATACACCACTGCACACCATCTACCCAGATACACTAGTTTAAATGACCTGCTTTAGGTCTTTAGGCATTTACTTGATATTATGAATGTCAGTTCACTAAATAAACTAGCTATGATACTCATTAGAGTTAGTTATGGTACATAGAGTGATGATGTTAATAGTAACAGGAAATCTTCACAGTTACTATTTTCTATTTAATGGTTAATTACTTTTCATTAACAAATAGTTATTTTACATTTAAATTAATAGTGGTAGAAGTAGAACCCTTATGTAGAGTAAAAATAAATAAATAAATTGAGGTGTTTTGTAACTCAGTGGAAAATCAAATAGCCAAACGACATTTTTTTCTTGTTTTATTACTAATTTGATATACTGTTTGTTAGTCTCTAGGGCAGCTGTAACAAATTACTTGCTGTCTTAAATAAACTAAAATTTATTCTCTCATAGTTCTGGAGACTAGAAGTCTGAAATCAAGGAACAGGCATTGTCATGGTCCCTGGAGAATCCTTCCTTGCCACTTCCAGGTTCTGGTGGTTCCTGGTCTTCCTTGGTTTGTTGCAACAGGACTTCACTCTCTGCCTTTGTCTTCACATGCCCTGCCCCTCACAATGTCTGTGTTTCTGTGTCCTTTCTCTTACAAGGGCACCATGCATTGGATTTAGGACCAATTCTAAATCCATATCATGCACCTTGAGGTTCTTAAATTGATTACATCTGCAAAATCCTATTTCTAAACACAGTCACATTTATAGGTGTGGGAAGGGAGGGAAGAGTTAGGAGTTGAACATGTCTTTCTTGAAGACTATAAATCAACTCATTATATACTGACATTTCACAGATTTAAATAAATTTTTGGCTCATTTTTGTTGAAGTATTTAAGCTTTAGTCATTTTCCAATTCAAATTCAATATTTAATAAAATAAATCTTTAAATAAAAAGTTTTATTTGGCTTCAAAACTAGGAGCTCTGCTGAATTGTAATTAGTTACATCTAATAAGCCCGTTATAAGACACAAGAAGAAACTGAAGTAAGGGAAGTCTAGAGCTTAAGCCTTAGTTTTAAATTCAGAATGGTTATCATGTCTCTCAATTTGATTGGGGTGTTTCAAGATGGGTACATGGTCCCTTCATTGGATCCTGGAACAAGTTAATGTAACTCTGACTTTGTGAAAATCAATTGTTAAGGATTCAGGAATTTTGCAAGATGGTATTTGCTTGAAATTGGTCGTAGTTGGAAATATTTACATCACAAAATCTGGCAACTGCTACAAATCAGGAGCCCTCCTCCCTGAAATCCTGCTGTTAAACAATCACCAGCACACTGCTGCCTGCATATTATGAAGTGGTCCATGGGTGGTCTGGTGGTTTCAGAAGAAAACATAATTATTTAGTTTTGTTCACCTACATTTCATAAATGTCAAATGCAAGATTGATTATTACCATCCCCCAAATATTGTTGCTTCTTAATCATCATTTTTTGATGTGGGGTCTGGTTAGGTTCTCAGAATTTGAAAACATTAATTATTTTTTAGTCTCTAGGGCAGCTGTAACAAATTACTTGCTGTCTTAAATAAACTAAAATTTATTCTCTCATAGTTCTGGAGACTAGAAGTCTGAAATCAAGGAACAGGCATTGTCATGGTCCCTGGAGAATCCTTCCTTGCCACTTCCAGGTTCTGGTGGTTCCTGGTCTTCCTTGGTTTGTTGCAACAGGACTTCACTCTCTGCCTTTGTCTTCACATGCCCTGCCCCTCACAATGTCTGTGTTTCTGTGTCCTTTCTCTTACAAGGGCACCATGCATTGGATTTAGGACCAATTCTAAATCCATATCATGCACCTTGAGGTTCTTAAATTGATTACATCTGCAAAATCCTATTTCTAAACACAGTCACATTTATAGGTGTGGGAAGGGAGGGAAGAGTTAGGAGTTGAACATGTCTTTCTTGAAGACTATAAATCAACTCATTATATACTGACATTTCACAGATTTAAATAAATTTTTGGCTCATTTTTGTTGAAGTATTTAAGCTTTAGTCATTTTCCAATTCAAATTCAATATTTAATAAAATAAATCTTTAAATAAAAAGTTTTATTTGGCTTCAAAACTAGGAGCTCTGCTGAATTGTAATTAGTTACATCTAATAAGCCCGTTATAAGACACAAGAAGAAACTGAAGTAAGGGAAGTCTAGAGCTTAAGCCTTAGTTTTAAATTCAGAATGGTTATCATGTCTCTCAATTTGATTGGGGTGTTTCAAGATGGGTACATGGTCCCTTCATTGGATCCTGGAACAAGTTAATGTAACTCTGACTTTGTGAAAATCAATTGTTAAGGATTCAGGAATTTTGCAAGATGGTATTTGCTTGAAATTGGTCGTAGTTGGAAATATTTACATCACAAAATCTGGCAACTGCTACAAATCAGGAGCCCTCCTCCCTGAAATCCTGCTGTTAAACAATCACCAGCACACTGCTGCCTGCATATTATGAAGTGGTCCATGGGTGGTCTGGTGGTTTCAGAAGAAAACATAATTATTTAGTTTTGTTCACCTACATTTCATAAATGTCAAATGCAAGATTGATTATTACCATCCCCCAAATATTGTTGCTTCTTAATCATCATTATTTCCTTAAGTGATGTACAAAAGAAGCAAGGATAGCTACAGTCAAAGTTAATGAGGTGAATTAGTCTCAGCTAATAAATTTTCACATCTTTTGCATAAAGCTGGCATTTTAAATTTAAATTGTTGTCATAGTGCTGTATCTACAAAAATAGATCAGTGACTTAGAGTAATTCAGAAAAGCATAAAAGTAATGACAAAAAGGGTAATAGAAAGGTTTCAGTTCAGACTGTCATCATATATTAACAGTATTCCAGTGCAAATGTGTGCAAATTAAATGTGTGTTTATTCTGGCAAAGATTTTATGAATATAATGATTTCTTGCAAATGAAAATACAACTACAAAAATCTGAAAAGTAGACTGTTGATCAAGAGATCTCATCAAGTCTTTGCCTCCATGTACTGTATGCTACAAGATTATGTGAAATAGTAATGATGTAAAGAAACTCTCTCATTTTCTCAGAATTGTGAACTTTCTAATAAACCAATTACATTTTATCAGAATGAATGCATAATAATATGTCCAGTATGACATCGATTGACTTTGTCATCAACTTTTGTTAACTTTATCAATTAACTTTGTTAATCAATTTAGGGAGATGTGACTAAAATCATAGACACCATTCACAGTTGTACTCCTCACAGGAAAAAAATGATTAATGTTCTTAAGTGAGATGCTTGTTAAATTAGCTACAAAGTTAACAAATATCACATTCATAGAGAAAATGGAATGACCTTTGGGTACAATTCCTTTATCAAACAATACTATTAGATACCATTTAATAACAATTACATACAATATAAAAGAGCAAGTGGTGAGACATGCTCATTGTAAGAAAATGTGTACTTGAATCAGGGCAGATAATGCAACCAGTGTAGGAATATTGCTGGAAAATTTAAAAAAAAATTATACTCAAATACAAGGTCATATATTGCTTTATACATAGAGAATATCCCCGCTTTCATCTGTTATGCAATGGTCCATGGGTGGTCTGGTGGTTTCAGAAGAAAACATAATTATTTAGTTTTGTTCACCTACATTTCATAAATGTCAAATGCAAGATTGATTATTACCATCCCCCAAATATTGTTGCTTCTTAATCATCATTATTTCCTTAAGTGATGTACAAAAGAAGCAAGGATAGCTACAGTCAAAGTTAATGAGGTGAATTAGTCTCAGCTAATAAATTTTCACATCTTTTGCATAAAGCTGGCATTTTAAATTTAAATTGTTGTCATAGTGCTGTATCTACAAAAATAGATCAGTGACTTAGAGTAATTCAGAAAAGCATAAAAGTAATGACAAAAAGGGTAATAGAAAGGTTTCAGTTCAGACTGTCATCATATATTAACAGTATTCCAGTGCAAATGTGTGCAAATTAAATGTGTGTTTATTCTGGCAAAGATTTTATGAATATAATGATTTCTTGCAAATGAAAATACAACTACAAAAATCTGAAAAGTAGACTGTTGATCAAGAGATCTCATCAAGTCTTTGCCTCCATGTACTGTATGCTACAAGATTATGTGAAATAGTAATGATGTAAAGAAACTCTCTCATTTTCTCAGAATTGTGAACTTTCTAATAAACCAATTACATTTTATCAGAATGAATGCATAATAATATGTCCAGTATGACATCGATTGACTTTGTCATCAACTTTTGTTAACTTTATCAATTAACTTTGTTAATCAATTTAGGGAGATGTGACTAAAATCATAGACACCATTCACAGTTGTACTCCTCACAGGAAAAAAATGATTAATGTTCTTAAGTGAGATGCTTGTTAAATTAGCTACAAAGTTAACAAATATCACATTCATAGAGAAAATGGAATGACCTTTGGGTACAATTCCTTTATCAAACAATACTATTAGATACCATTTAATAACAATTACATACAATATAAAAGAGCAAGTGGTGAGACATGCTCATTGTAAGAAAATGTGTACTTGAATCAGGGCAGATAATGCAACCAGTGTAGGAATATTGCTGGAAAATTTAAAAAAAAATTATACTCAAATACAAGGTCATATATTGCTTTATACATAGAGAACTGCTGGCAGTCACCAACATGCCTTCTCATCTTGACTCAATATTGAAGAAAATTATTAAAATTTCAAATATGGTCTAATTAACTTACATTTTTATTTTATCTGAAAGGCAATGATTTGGGGGACTCGGAATACATCAGTGATGAAAGCAGACAAAATATTCTGTCTCATTTTGGTATGGGCATGTGTGTGTGAAGGAAAGCAGACAATAAACTAATAAATAAGCTAATTAGATAGTTGATATTTGACAGAAATGACAAGTTCATACAATTCAACAATATTTTCAAAGATGATAAGTACTTTGTACATGTTTAACCAGGGCATACAAAGTTTTGGGGTGAGGTGGAAAAGAGATGGGCAGTGAGATGTGTGAAAAGGCCTCAGTGGTAGAAACTTCTTAGTGAACTGTACAGAGAAACTGATAGAAGAGGACTACTTTCTCCACTAAAAAAATATGCTAGTTTTTAAAAACTAGCTCAAATAATTTAAATGTTTGAATAGAAACACAAAAGATCCTAAATAGCCAAAATAATCTTGACAAAGAACATATCTGGAGGAATCATGCTCCCTGATTTCAGACTATACAACAAAGCTACAATAATCAAAATAGTAGGGTATTGGCACAAAACAGACATATAGATAAATGAAGCATAAAATAGACAGCACAAAAATAAATCCACACATTATGGTCAATTAATCTATGACAAAGGAAGCAAGAATACACAATGAAGAAAAGACAGTTTCTTCAATACGTGGTGCTAAACAGCTACAGGTAAAAGAATAAAATTGGAGTATTTTTTCATATTGTATATAAAAATAAACTCACAATTGATTAAAGATTTAAATGTAAGACTGGATGCCATAAAACTCCTAGAGGAAAACATAGGTAGAATACTCTTACATAAATCACATTACTATTTTCTTTTTGTCTCCTATATCAAACAATACTATTAGATACCATTTAATAACAATTACATACAATATAAAAGAGCAAGTGGTGAGACATGCTCATTGTAAGAAAATGTGTACTTGAATCAGGGCAGATAATGCAACCAGTGTAGGAATATTGCTGGAAAATTTAAAAAAAAATTATACTCAAATACAAGGTCATATATTGCTTTATACATAGAGAACTGCTGGCAGTCACCAACATGCCTTCTCATCTTGACTCAATATTGAAGAAAATTATTAAAATTTCAAATATGGTCTAATTAACTTACATTTTTATTTTATCTGAAAGGCAATGATTTGGGGGACTCGGAATACATCAGTGATGAAAGCAGACAAAATATTCTGTCTCATTTTGGTATGGGCATGTGTGTGTGAAGGAAAGCAGACAATAAACTAATAAATAAGCTAATTAGATAGTTGATATTTGACAGAAATGACAAGTTCATACAATTCAACAATATTTTCAAAGATGATAAGTACTTTGTACATGTTTAACCAGGGCATACAAAGTTTTGGGGTGAGGTGGAAAAGAGATGGGCAGTGAGATGTGTGAAAAGGCCTCAGTGGTAGAAACTTCTTAGTGAACTGTACAGAGAAACTGATAGAAGAGGACTACTTTCTCCACTAAAAAAATATGCTAGTTTTTAAAAACTAGCTCAAATAATTTAAATGTTTGAATAGAAACACAAAAGATCCTAAATAGCCAAAATAATCTTGACAAAGAACATATCTGGAGGAATCATGCTCCCTGATTTCAGACTATACAACAAAGCTACAATAATCAAAATAGTAGGGTATTGGCACAAAACAGACATATAGATAAATGAAGCATAAAATAGACAGCACAAAAATAAATCCACACATTATGGTCAATTAATCTATGACAAAGGAAGCAAGAATACACAATGAAGAAAAGACAGTTTCTTCAATACGTGGTGCTAAACAGCTACAGGTAAAAGAATAAAATTGGAGTATTTTTTCATATTGTATATAAAAATAAACTCACAATTGATTAAAGATTTAAATGTAAGACTGGATGCCATAAAACTCCTAGAGGAAAACATAGGTAGAATACTCTTACATAAATCACATTACTATTTTCTTTTTTGTCTCCTAAAGCAAAAGAAATATAAGTAAAATAAACAAATGGGACCTAATTAGATTTAAAAGCTTTCGCACACAGCAAAGGAAACTATAAACAAAAATGAAAGACAACCTACCGAATGGGACAAAATATTTGCTAATGATATGAGTAACAATGGG
Organism: Tragulus kanchil; assembly: GCA_022376925.1. Taxonomy (NCBI): domain Eukaryota; kingdom Metazoa; phylum Chordata; class Mammalia; order Artiodactyla; family Tragulidae; genus Tragulus; species Tragulus kanchil. Next base: position 108,530,583 of record JAIOJX010000028.1, on the reverse strand, counting down.
TTGAAAGTGAAAGTGTTCACCACTAAGTCATGTCACTTTTCAACCCCATGGACTGTAGCCTGCCAGGCTCCTCCGTCCATGGGATTCCCCAAGCACTAATACTAGAGTGGGCTTCCATTTCCTTCCCCAGGGGAGCTTCCTGACCCAGGGATTGAACCCAGGTCTCCCACATTGTAGGCAGATTCTTTACCATCTGAGCCAGCAGAATACACAACTTAACATTAAAAAAGAAAGACAAAAAACCCCAAAAAACAAAACACACACCCTAATTAGAAATTGAGCAAGAGACCTGAATAGACATTTTTCCAAAGAAGACATACATATAACCAACAAGCACATGAAAAGATGATCAACATTATAAATTCTCAGAGAAATACAAGTTAAAACCAAATGAGATATGACCTGACTCCTGGGCATAATATCCCAAAAAAACCCAAAAGCATTAATTCAAAAAAATACATACCCCAATGGATTTACAATTGCCAAGATATGGAAGCAATCTAAATTTCGATAAACATAGGAATGGATAAGGGTTTCCCTTGAGATGTGAGTTCAGTCCCTGGAAGAGGAAGATCTCCAGGGGAAGGAAATGGCAACCCATTCCAGTATTCTTTTTTTTTTTTTAATTTTGGCCTCTTTTATTGGTTTTTTGTTTATTTATTTTCATCCATCTTTATTCTTTGGCCTGTGTGGGCCTCCCATTGCAGTGGCCATTCCCATTGCAGAGCACCAGCTCTGGGTGCATGCGCTCCAGAGTGCTGGCTCTTAATTGGACACACCGGTCCAGCTGCTCTGTGGCATGTGGGATCTTCCCAGGCCAGGGATCGAACTGGTGCCCCTTGCACTGCAAAGCAGACTCTTTACCCACTGGACCACCTGGGAAGCCCCCATTCCAGTATTCTTAATTGGGAACTTTCATGGACAAAGGAACCTGGTGGGCTACAGTCCATGGGGAGGTTCACAAGAGTCAGAAACCACTTAGTGACTAAACTACCCACACCACCACCAAGAATGGATAAAGAATATGTGATATATATTTGCAATACAATATTACTCAGTCATAATAGAAGAACAAAATTTTGCCATTCCTAATAATATAGACGGGTTTGGAGGGAATTGTGCTAAGTGAAATAAATCATAAAGAGAAAGACAAATTCTGTATGACATTACTTTCATGTGCAATCTAGTGAATATAACAAGAAGAAAGCAGACTCACAGATATACAGAACAAACTAATGGTTACCAGTAGGGAAAGGACTGGAGAGATGAGGAATATAGGGATATGGGATTAAGAGGTACAAACTATTATGTATAAAATAAATAAACTATAAGGATATATTATACAAGACAGGAAATATAGCCAATATATCATAAAAAGTATAAATGAAGCATAACATTTAAAACTGTGAACCATTATGTTGTACACTTATAACTTATATAACATTATATGTCAACTATATTTCAAATAAAAGTACATTATTGTTGTTGTGACTAAGTCATTGCCATTCCCTTCTCTAGGAGATCTCCAGGATCAAATCCTGGTATCTCTAATTTTCTTGAAGAGATAGATAGCCTTTAATCCGTCTAAAGTCTATAATCCATTCTATCACTTTCTTCTAATTCTTTGCATTGTTCACTAAAGAAGGTCTTCATACCTCTCCCTGCTAATCTCTGGAATTCTCCATTCAGCTATGTGTGTCTTTCCCTTTCTCCCTTGCCTTTCACTTCTCTTCTTTTCTCAGCTATCTGCACGGCCTTCTCAGACAACCACTTTGCCTTCTTACACTTCTCTTTCTTTGGGATGGATTTGATCACTGCTCCCTGTACAATATTATGAACTGTCATGGGCAAGTGAAGGCATATTCACTTCTCACAGGAAAGGTCAAGAAAAGATATCCAGGCCGAGCAGACAAATGTCTCCTCACACTAACAATAAACACTGCCTGCAGCCTCGCCTCTTTGAGACCTCTTCTGAGGATGAATAGGTGCTAATGTGGGATCTTCCCAGGCCAGGGATCGAACTGGTGCCCTTGCACTGCAAAGCAGACTCTTTACCCACTGGACCACCTGGGAAGCCCCATTCCAGTATTCTTAATTGGGAACTTTCATGGACAAAGGAACCTGGTGGGCTACAGTCCATGGGGAGGTTCACAAGAGTCAGAAACCACTTAGTGACTAAACTACCCACACCACCACCAAGAATGGATAAAGAATATGTGATATATATTTGCAATACAATATTACTCAGTCATAATAGAAGAACAAAATTTTGCCATTCCTAATAATATAGACGGGTTTGGAGGGAATTGTGCTAAGTGAAATAAATCATAAAGAGAAAGACAAATTCTGTATGACATTACTTTCATGTGCAATCTAGTGAATATAACAAGAAGAAAGCAGACTCACAGATATACAGAACAAACTAATGGTTACCAGTAGGGAAAGGACTGGAGAGATGAGGAATATAGGGATATGGGATTAAGAGGTACAAACTATTATGTATAAAATAAATAAACTATAAGGATATATTATACAAGACAGGAAATATAGCCAATATATCATAAAAAGTATAAATGAAGCATAACATTTAAAACTGTGAACCATTATGTTGTACACTTATAACTTATATAACATTATATGTCAACTATATTTCAAATAAAAGTACATTATTGTTGTTGTGACTAAGTCATTGCCATTCCCTTCTCTAGGAGATCTCCAGGATCAAATCCTGGTATCTCTAATTTTCTTGAAGAGATAGATAGCCTTTAATCCGTCTAAAGTCTATAATCCATTCTATCACTTTCTTCTAATTCTTTGCATTGTTCACTAAAGAAGGTCTTCATACCTCTCCCTGCTAATCTCTGGAATTCTCCATTCAGCTATGTGTGTCTTTCCCTTTCTCCCTTGCCTTTCACTTCTCTTCTTTTCTCAGCTATCTGCACGGCCTTCTCAGACAACCACTTTGCCTTCTTACACTTCTCTTTCTTTGGGATGGATTTGATCACTGCTCCCTGTACAATATTATGAACTGTCATGGGCAAGTGAAGGCATATTCACTTCTCACAGGAAAGGTCAAGAAAAGATATCCAGGCCGAGCAGACAAATGTCTCCTCACACTAACAATAAACACTGCCTGCAGCCTCGCCTCTTTGAGACCTCTTCTGAGGATGAATAGGTGCTAATACAGAGCACAAAAGCTCTTCCTTTTGCCCCCTTTTTAATGATAAGTGTAGTTCCCTTTGTAAATTAAGAATTGTAAGAATGTTTTCTCTACAAACAAATGTGTCCCCTCGAGAACAAAGATGTTTACTTAGGTGTTAGTAAAGGAACAAAGAGCTCCAATAATAACCTCTTTTGCATCTCTAAAGAAACAAAAAGCTTCTTTATGATTACTAGTTAACTTGAGATTTCTAGTTGAAAAAATATAAAAGGGTAAACTAAGATTTTGCGGGAGGCTCACTCATGGAGATCAGCTGCGCCGGATGTGAGATGGAGACTCGTCAGCTCTGGGGTAAGAACATCTGTTTGCATTTGATTGAGTTCTGATTACTTGTGCTTGCCTTTATTTGAATCCTGATTAATGGAATCTTCATTCTGATTATTATATGTTTTATGATTAATAAAACTACTCTTAGTTTGACAATACTTGAGACCATGACACTTTATTGTCCAAGTCTGAGACTCACAACTGTGAGGGGACTACACTGTGACTATAAAAGGTCTCTGATCTATTTAAGATGGTGCCTCTTAGTGAGAACTAATAAGAATAGGAATCAGAGTAAGCTATAGCACAGTGCCCACAACAGAACCTCCATTCATAGTTCCTCAGGCAGTCTGTCTACCAGATCTAATCTCTTGAATCTATTTGTCACCTCCACTATGTAATCAAAAGGGATTTGATTAGGTCATACCTGAATGGCCTAGTGGATTTTCATACTTTCTTCGATTCAAGCCTGAATTTTGCAATAAGTAGTTTATGATCTAAGCCACAGTCTTGTTTTTGCTGACTGTATAGAGTTTCTCCATCTTTGGCTGCAAAGAACATAATCAATCTGATTTGGGTATTGACTATCTGATGATGTTGATATTTTTTTAAAAAAAGTTGTGCCAACCACTTTGCTTTTACACTTCTCTTTCTTTGGGATGGATTTGATCACTGCTCCCTGTACAATATTATGAACTGTCATGGGCAAGTGAAGGCATATTCACTTCTCACAGGAAAGATCAAGAAAAGATATCCAGGCCGAGCAGACAAATGTCTCCTCACACTAACGATAAAGTGCTACCTGCAACCTCGCCTCTCTGAGACCTCTTCTGAGGATGAATAGGTGCTAATACAGAGCACAAAAGCTCTTCCTTTTGCCCCCTTTTTAATGATAAGTGTAGTTCCCTTTGTAAATTAAGAATTGTAAGAATGTTTTCTCTACAAACAAATGTGTCCCCTCGAGAACAAAGATGTTTACTTAGGTGTTAGTAAAGGAACAAAGAGCTCCAATAATAACCTCTTTTGCATCTCTAAAGAAACAAAAAGCTTCTTTATGATTACTAGTTAACTTGAGATTTCTAGTTGAAAAAATATAAAAGGGTAAACTAAGATTTTGCGGGAGGCTCACTCATGGAGATCAGCTGCGCCGGATGTGAGATGGAGACTCGTCAGCTCTGGGGTAAGAACATCTGTTTGCATTTGATTGAGTTCTGATTACTTGTGCTTGCCTTTATTTGAATCCTGATTAATGGAATCTTCATTCTGATTATTATATGTTTTATGATTAATAAAACTACTCTTAGTTTGACAATACTTGAGACCATGACACTTTATTGTCCAAGTCTGAGACTCACAACTGTGAGGGGACTACACTGTGACTATAAAAGGTCTCTGATCTATTTAAGATGGTGCCTCTTAGTGAGAACTAATAAGAATAGGAATCAGAGTAAGCTATAGCACAGTGCCCACAACAGAACCTCCATTCATAGTTCCTCAGGCAGTCTGTCTACCAGATCTAATCTCTTGAATCTATTTGTCACCTCCACTATGTAATCAAAAGGGATTTGATTAGGTCATACCTGAATGGCCTAGTGGATTTTCATACTTTCTTCGATTCAAGCCTGAATTTTGCAATAAGTAGTTTATGATCTAAGCCACAGTCTTGTTTTTGCTGACTGTATAGAGTTTCTCCATCTTTGGCTGCAAAGAACATAATCAATCTGATTTGGGTATTGACTATCTGATGATGTTGATATGTAGAGTTGTGCCTTGGATTATTGAAAAAAGGTATTTACTATCACCAGTGTGTTCTCTTGACAAAACTCTGTTAGCCTTTGCCCTGCTTCACTTTGTACTCTAAGGCTGATCCTGTCTGTTATTCTGGGTGTCTCTTGACTTCTTTCTTTTGCCTTCCAATCCCTTTTATCAAAAAGATGATAAAAATTACATCTTCTTCTTCTTCTTTTTTTTTTGTATTCTAGAAGCTGTTGTAGATCTTCTAGAACCAGTCAACATCAGCTTCTTCAGCATCAGCGGTTGGGGTATAGACTTGGATTACTGTTATACTGAATGGTTTGCCTTGGAAATGAACTGAGATCATTCTATCATTTTTGAGGTTGCACACAAGTAGTGCATTTCAGATTCTTGACTGTGAGAGGTATTTCATTTCTTCTAAGGGATTCTTGCCCACAGTAGTAGATATAACAGTCACATGAATTAAGTAATATGAAGTACATATTTACTGATAAAAGTAAAATAAAATAAAATAAAAAATGGAAAAAACAGCTCCAGTTGTTGAAAGAACAGGTGCTCACATGAGGTTTTGAAAAGATGGAAAAGATAAAAATATTTTATCTTCATAAGTTCATAATACCAGAAAAAAAAAATGGTTTCCCTTATTCCAAGTGGCATGCTTAAGATATTTGTGTTCATCCTCTATCTTGAATAGCTTGAATTTGTCACCTTGTGGCCAAAATGGCACAATTTTGATATTGAGATTGGGAATATCAGAATTTCTTTAGATCAAATGGTGAGACATTCAATTTGACCACTAAGAGTTCAGTGCTTGCCAGAGAAAGAAATCTGAATTCTTCAAAACCAAATCCAAACCTTGCAATTGAAAATGGGTTGTACTTTCAAAGCAGAATATTACCTACAATGTAAATTGGCAAACCACTGGCTGTATCTCCCAAGCTGCAGTGTTTAAGTTTAGTATTAACCTTTCCTATGTAGTATCTTTCAGAAAGCTCAAAATAAGTTTCAGTGGAAACTTTCCTCATATTTCTGGATCAACATGCAGTCTGAAAATCTGGAACTATATGACAGTGCCAACAAACAGTTGCTGCCATTTCCAAAAACCTATAATTATGATGAAAGAATTTCTAATTTAGCAGAAAAAAAGACAAAGAAAAGGAATGAACTGCTTATAGAACATGACCTACGGTTGCAGCCTTCATACTGAATAAATATATCCAAGTAAATGTTGCAAACAGCATTATCCCTCTGACAGATATGATAAAGGAGGTAATACAGTGCTTGGATAAGGACTCAGGCACCAAAGTCTGGGTTTAAGCCCCATTTAATCAGCTTCATGGCCTTGAACAAGTTACTTAGCCTTTCTATGCCTCAATTTCCATCTGGCAATGATCATAATAATGCCAACCTTGAAAGGTTAATATGTCTATAACATGGGCTAGCATATGTGAAAAAGTTAGTGCCTGGTATTCAATAAAATATATTAGTGCCTAGAATACAATGAAGAAAATGTAAGTAATAAGATCTCACAGGTTACTGCAATGACCTGATGGATTTGGAGATAGAACAACCAAAGCAAAACTATGTATATGAAAAACTTTTATAGCTTGAAGACTATATACATAATTCAGTCAGGTAATCATCATCTCTATAGCCTAATGCATTCAATTAAGCCTACTGAAAATAAAGTGTCAAAGGAAACGTGTTTGCAAAGGACTTTAATACCGAAAATGGTTTCCCTTATTCCAAGTGGCATGCTTAAGATATTTGTGTTCATCCTCTATCTTGAATAGCTTGAATTTGTCACCTTGTGGCCAAAATGGCACAATTTTGATATTGAGATTGGGAATATCAGAATTTCTTTAGATCAAATGGTGAGACATTCAATTTGACCACTAAGAGTTCAGTGCTTGCCAGAGAAAGAAATCTGAATTCTTCAAAACCAAATCCAAACCTTGCAATTGAAAATGGGTTGTACTTTCAAAGCAGAATATTACCTACAATGTAAATTGGCAAACCACTGGCTGTATCTCCCAAGCTGCAGTGTTTAAGTTTAGTATTAACCTTTCCTATGTAGTATCTTTCAGAAAGCTCAAAATAAGTTTCAGTGGAAACTTTCCTCATATTTCTGGATCAACATGCAGTCTGAAAATCTGGAACTATATGACAGTGCCAACAAACAGTTGCTGCCATTTCCAAAAACCTATAATTATGATGAAAGAATTTCTAATTTAGCAGAAAAAAAGACAAAGAAAAGGAATGAACTGCTTATAGAACATGACCTACGGTTGCAGCCTTCATACTGAATAAATATATCCAAGTAAATGTTGCAAACAGCATTATCCCTCTGACAGATATGATAAAGGAGGTAATACAGTGCTTGGATAAGGACTCAGGCACCAAAGTCTGGGTTTAAGCCCCATTTAATCAGCTTCATGGCCTTGAACAAGTTACTTAGCCTTTCTATGCCTCAATTTCCATCTGGCAATGATCATAATAATGCCAACCTTGAAAGGTTAATATGTCTATAACATGGGCTAGCATATGTGAAAAAGTTAGTGCCTGGTATTCAATAAAATATATTAGTGCCTAGAATACAATGAAGAAAATGTAAGTAATAAGATCTCACAGGTTACTGCAATGACCTGATGGATTTGGAGATAGAACAACCAATGAAAAAACTATGTATATGAAAAACTTTTATAGCTTGAAGACTATATACATAATTCAGTCAGGTAATCATCATCTCTCTATAGCCTAATGCATTCAATTAAGCCTACTGAAAATAAAGTGTCAAAGGAAACTGTCATAAAAAAGTATAGCAAAGGACTTTAAAATAGCTTTTTCTATTCCTTATACATTCATTTTTATCTTTGTAGACAATTCTTATTTACTTAACAAGCAATCCTCTTTGTCACGTCCCTGAATGTTTACAAACTCTGAACTTGTGAAGTCTAAGTTTAGACCATTATTAAGTGCTGATTGAATGATCTTTATAGCTTTATGGGAGTTCAAAAAAGATTTCCTTACAACATCATGCCGGTCCATTAAAATCTAGTGTTGTTTCCATTTAGTTGTATATTTCCACATTTTGCTTTAATTAAAGATCTTAGGTATGAAATGCAATGAGGTATAGGAGGAGAGAACAGCAGAATCTATCAAACTAAGCCCAAATTCTGGATATCAAACTTTAGGCCTTAGTGTATATGAGCAAATCACTGAAGCCTTTGAAGCTTCTTTTCAATATCCAGAAAAATAGAAATAATAATGTTTTAAAATGAATGCAAAAACACTTCTTAAACTGAAAATACTATGCAGATATTTAAGAATACATCCAGGTTTGTGACATACATTCCTTGAGGCCCTTGTAAGAAAAAATTATAGTGTTACAAATACAAAATTGAAACCAGAAGTAACTGCCTGATATGTTTTTAAAATATGTATTTCCTACATTTTTGGCTGGATATGCTTTCAGAACCTCTTGAGGTGATACTGGTTTTATACATTTTCTATTATAAGTAAAAATAATAATTCAGACCTTCCTCTAACATGATCAAGTAGAATATTTTTAGTAATTTAAAATAGTTTTTCTTAGTTTCACAATTTGTTTTTGGCTGTGTCATCCATATATTTTAAATTGTCGTATATGGTAAAGTCGTTATCATTATCTTTCCTGTGTGTGCTCCATGATCTCAGTATTTCTTGTTTTCTTGTGTAGAGTCTAACCTAACAAATTCATCGACTCAGTGATATCCATGAATCAATTTATCCTAGAGTCATGGATTCATCTGCAATGACTGATAGGGAAACAACCAATGAAAAACTATGTATATGAAAAACTTTTATAGCTTGAAGACTATATACATAATTCAGTCAGGTAATCATCACTCTCTATAGCCTAATGCATTCAATTAAGCCTACTGAAAATAAAGTGTCAAAGGAAACTGTCATAAAAAAGTATAGCAAAGGACTTTAAAATAGCTTTTTCTATTCCTTATACATTCATTTTTATCTTTGTAGACAATTCTTATTTACTTAACAAGCAATCCTCTTTGTCACGTCCCTGAATGTTTACAAACTCTGAACTTGTGAAGTCTAAGTTTAGACCATTATTAAGTGCTGATTGAATGATCTTTATAGCTTTATGGGAGTTCAAAAAAGATTTCCTTACAACATCATGCCGGTCCATTAAAATCTAGTGTTGTTTCCATTTAGTTGTATATTTCCACATTTTGCTTTAATTAAAGATCTTAGGTATGAAATGCAATGAGGTATAGGAGGAGAGAACAGCAGAATCTATCAAACTAAGCCCAAATTCTGGATATCAAACTTTAGGCCTTAGTGTATATGAGCAAATCACTGAAGCCTTTGAAGCTTCTTTTCAATATCCAGAAAAATAGAAATAATAATGTTTTAAAATGAATGCAAAAACACTTCTTAAACTGAAAATACTATGCAGATATTTAAGAATACATCCAGGTTTGTGACATACATTCCTTGAGGCCCTTGTAAGAAAAAATTATAGTGTTACAAATACAAAATTGAAACCAGAAGTAACTGCCTGATATGTTTTTAAAATATGTATTTCCTACATTTTTGGCTGGATATTCTTTCAGAACCTCTTGAGGTGATACTGGTTTTATACATTTTCTATTATAAGTAAAAAAATAATAATTCAGACCTTCCTCTAACATGATCAAGTAGAATATTTTTAGTAATTTAAAATAGTTTTTCTTAGTTTCACAATTTGTTTTTGGCTGTGTCATCCATATATTTTAAATTGTCGTATATGGTAAAGTCGTTATCATTATCTTTCCTGTGTGTGCTCCATGATCTCAGTATTTCTTGTTTTCTTGTGTAGAGTCTAACCTAACAAATTCATCGACTCAGTGATATCCATGAATCAATTTATCCTAGAGTTATGCAGTCTTCATCAGTTTCAGTACTCATATCAATTAAAATATGAAAATATTTTCCAAGTGTTTTCATTTGATGTATTCCTCCTCATTAATTGCATTATTAAATAATCCCAAAGCCTAATTCATTGCTTCTACTTAAAATTAATCATGGAAATTATTCCTACAGTGAGATAATAGCTTAATCATGTAAGAAAATGACAGCAAGCTTCATAAATATATTACATAAAACTCAAACTAAGTGTGTTCTTGACTCAACTTCCCTTTAGCTGGATCCCCAAAATAACTACTACTCTGGCTACTCCAATGCTACTGAATGCTGGAAGTGTCACAGAGAGTAAGTAGATGAGATAAGAGGTAGCAATCTTGACTGATTGCTATTATGATATCTATTTTTTTTGAAAATTTACTAAAACTTGACAATGTGAACACTGGCTTGGGCCCACTCCCAGAATACAGGAAGTTCCTGTGCGTATGAAGCTTAAGTTTCATTGGCTTCATAGTAAATTCTTCTCTGAAGATTAAAATCATTCACCCACTAAAAAAATAGCTCTCACACCTCGTTGGTTCCAACAACTTTGAGAGCACTGATACAAATTGGCTCTGGATAAATATGAGAATTAGCCATGTGGTAATAATATAGGAAGATATTTTCAATATATTAGACAAAGCAATATGATGCAATGGTAGAGCATGAGCTGTGGAGCCAAGATTCCTAGCTCCTTATACATCCAGGTTTGTGGACATACATTCCTTGAGGCCCTTGTAAGAAAAAATTATAGTGTTACAAATACAAAATTGAAACCAGAAGTAACTGCCTGATATGTTTTTAAAATATGTATTTCCTACATTTTTGGCTGGATATTCTTTCAGAACCTCTTGAGGTGATACTGGTTTTATACATTTTCTATTATAAGTAAAAATAATAATTCAGACCTTCCTCTAACATGATCAAGTAGAATATTTTTAGTAATTTAAAATAGTTTTTCTTAGTTTCACAATTTGTTTTTGGCTGTGTCATCCATATATTTTAAATTGTCGTATATGGTAAAGTCGTTATCATTATCTTTCCTGTGTGTGCTCCATGATCTCAGTATTTCTTGTTTTCTTGTGTAGAGTCTAACCTAACAAATTCATCGACTCAGTGATATCCATGAATCAATTTATCCTAGAGTTATGCAGTCTTCATCAGTTTCAGTACTCATATCAATTAAAATATGAAAATATTTTCCAAGTGTTTTCATTTGATGTATTCCTCCTCATTAATTGCATTATTAAATAATCCCAAAGCCTAATTCATTGCTTCTACTTAAAATTAATCATGGAAATTATTCCTACAGTGAGATAATAGCTTAATCATGTAAGAAAATGACAGCAAGCTTCATAAATATATTACATAAAACTCAAACTAAGTGTGTTCTTGACTCAACTTCCCTTTAGCTGGATCCCCAAAATAACTACTACTCTGGCTACTCCAATGCTACTGAATGCTGGAAGTGTCACAGAGAGTAAGTAGATGAGATAAGAGGTAGCAATCTTGACTGATTGCTATTATGATATCTATTTTTTTTGAAAATTTACTAAAACTTGACAATGTGAACACTGGCTTGGGCCCACTCCCAGAATACAGGAAGTTCCTGTGCGTATGAAGCTTAAGTTTCATTGGCTTCATAGTAAATTCTTCTCTGAAGATTAAAATCATTCACCCACTAAAAAAATAGCTCTCACACCTCGTTGGTTCCAACAACTTTGAGAGCACTGATACAAATTGGCTCTGGATAAATATGAGAATTAGCCATGTGGTAATAATATAGGAAGATATTTTCAATATATTAGACAAAGCAATATGATGCAATGGTAGAGCATGAGCTGTGGAGCCAAGATTCCTAGCTCCTTTATGCAAAGGCTGTGTATATCAACCTTTCCTTTGCCTCAGTTTCCCTTTCTGAAAAATGGAGATAATGCTAGTAACCTGCCACGTAGTGTTATAAGGATTCATTGTATTAATGCATGTATAATACTTAATGAGTTTTAACACACAGTAAGCATTTGACAAGTGTAACTATTTTTCCTCTATAAATTAAGATCTTCCTTTTGTGTTTTCCTATTTTAAGGCAGCATAAACAAAACACTTCAAAAAAACTAAAATATAATTACTATCTGGGATAATCAAATTGATGTGCAAACCAAAGACAAGAAAAACAATAAAAGTCAGGGATGAAATCTGTATATGAAATGAGAAATGTCATATTTTAAAAAGTTCCTTATAGTTGATGGAAGCAAGGAGTCAAATTTGGCTCTACGAGTCCTGTAAAGTAAATGACTACGCTGAAGAACACCTTTGGAACACTACAGCAGCAAAATTTCTACTATCTGACTTGTTATTTGGCCAAAAATGCTGACTAAAATTATTAGCACTTAAGTTAAACATTTCTCCATCTTTCTCATCCTCTTCAGACTATACATTGTGGCAAAGCATTTTAATTAGTCAAATGTCCCTAAAAGAACTCTGCTTCTCAGTGTTTCACTAAAATTTATCAAGCAGGTGCTAACAGCGGGCAGGCTGGATTGGAATGAAAGGAATACTTCATTTCTAGAGCTTCTCATCACTCTTTAGGATGAAGTGAATAAAACGTCATGGGACCAGAAAAATGAGCATCCAAACCTAACATTTCTCAACATTTTCCTTTGCAAAATACAGACAAGAAACCTTTAAAGTTACTGTGTATGATCAACTAGTAAGGATAAAGAATTTTAAATTTTCATAAACTGCAGATTTTCATTTTGTTAACCCAAAGAATCTTCAAAACCTGTAACATATTTGCTTTCCAGAACTATAATGCTCTGATCTGGAAAAGAAAGTGAGACAAGTTCTCTCTTTATTATTGCTGCTGTTTCAAATTCTCTCAAAAACAAGCTTTTAAATGGTTGTGCCTCTTCAAAAAAAGATACTAAAATGAGTAGGTAATAATATAGGAAGCTATTTTCAATATATTAGACAAAGCAATATGATGCAATGGTAGAGCATGAGCTGTGGAGCCAAGATTCCTAGCTCCTTTATGCAAAGGCTGTGTATATCAACCTTTCCTTTGCCTCAGTTTCCCTTTCTGAAAAATGGAGATAATGCTAGTAACCTGCCACGTAGTGTTATAAGGATTCATTGTATTAATGCATGTATAATACTTAATGAGTTTTAACACACAGTAAGCATTTGACAAGTGTAACTATTTTTCCTCTATAAATTAAGATCTTCCTTTTGTGTTTTCCTATTTTAAGGCAGCATAAACAAAACACTTCAAAAAAACTAAAATATAATTACTATCTGGGATAATCAAATTGATGTGCAAACCAAAGACAAGAAAAACAATAAAAGTCAGGGATGAAATCTGTATATGAAATGAGAAATGTCATATTTTAAAAAGTTCCTTATAGTTGATGGAAGCAAGGAGTCAAATTTGGCTCTACGAGTCCTGTAAAGTAAATGACTACGCTGAAGAACACCTTTGGAACACTACAGCAGCAAAATTTCTACTATCTGACTTGTTATTTGGCCAAAAATGCTGACTAAAATTATTAGCACTTAAGTTAAACATTTCTCCATCTTTCTCATCCTCTTCAGACTATACATTGTGGCAAAGCATTTTAATTAGTCAAATGTCCCTAAAAGAACTCTGCTTCTCAGTGTTTCACTAAAATTTATCAAGCAGGTGCTAACAGCGGGCAGGCTGGATTGGAATGAAAGGAATACTTCATTTCTAGAGCTTCTCATCACTCTTTAGGATGAAGTGAATAAAACGTCATGGGACCAGAAAAATGAGCATCCAAACCTAACATTTCTCAACATTTTCCTTTGCAAAATACAGACAAGAAACCTTTAAAGTTACTGTGTATGATCAACTAGTAAGGATAAAGAATTTTAAATTTTCATAAACTGCAGATTTTCATTTTGTTAACCCAAAGAATCTTCAAAACCTGTAACATATTTGCTTTCCAGAACTATAATGCTCTGATCTGGAAAAGAAAGTGAGACAAGTTCTCTCTTTATTATTGCTGCTGTTTCAAATTCTCTCAAAAACAAGCTTTTAAATGGTTGTGCCTCTTCAAAGATAAAAATCCCCAAGTATTACTTGATGTTTCCTACTAGACCTTAAAAAGAACATCTAACTTCTACTTGAATTATTACTTCAGTTAAGCCTGTTAATGTAAATGATGATACTCTCTGGAAACATATACATTTTGCTAAGTACTACAGAAAGAATATGAGCCATTCTTAAAGAACTTGATCAGTTGAAAGAATTTCATCATGTATGGTTTTAAATATGTCTAAAATGGAAACCATAGGGCCAATTCTGAATTTTTTGGTTGTATTAATGGTCACACAGAGAAAATCATTTTTAAAAATGATTTTAAAAACTACTCAGAGGTAGTTTTCATTTCTTAAAACCAAGAAAATGTTGGTTATAGGAACAAAACTTTTAGGAGGTTTCTTTGGAATTAGTAACAACTACAACCGCTGGATTTCACAAGATCACCATAAATGAAACACATCCTTAAATTAAATGTCCTCTTGTGGAAACCTTTTAGAATTTTTAACATGTGGTTAAAATACATGCATACATACATACATTATATATATATATATGTATATATATATATATGATAAAATTAGCTATTTTTAATCATTTTAAGTGCAAATTCAGTGGTATTAGTTATACTATGTTAAAAAATCATCACCATTATTTCCAAAATTTTTTCATAGCCCAAAATAGAAACTCTGTAACCATTAAGGAATAATTCTACATTCCTTCACTCTTCCCCAATTCCCTGTGAACATCTCATCTATTTTCTATTTCAATGATTTTCCCTATTCTAGAAAACTTCATATAAGTGCGCTTATACAATATAAATATACCACATTTGGTTATCCGTTCATTTGTTGAAGGACATCTGGGGTGTTTGTACCCTCTGGCTATTGTTAATAAGGCTGCAATGGACACTGACATACAATATCTGTTTGTGTCCCTCCGTCAATTTTTTGGAGTATATACTACAAGGTGAAATTGCTGGATTGTATGGTAATTCTATGTCCAACCTTTTTTTTTTTTTTTAAGATTTTATTTATTTATTTATTTATTTATTGGAGGGGGCGGGTTGGGGAGGGAGGGGGCGGGCAGGCCACTTCTCTTGGTCTTTCATTTATCTATTTTCTTTTTTTTTTTTTTTAAATTTCTGTTCTTTGACTCGTGTGGTCCTCCCATCATGGTGGCATCTGTTGTCGCAGAGCGCCGGCTCTGGGCGCATGCACTCCAGAGCTCCAGCTCGGTAATTGGACACATCAGTCCAGCCGCTCCATGGCACGTGGGATCTTCCCAGGCCAGGGATCGAACCGGCGCCCCTTGCACTGCAAGGCGGTGTCCTTACCCACTGGACCACCAGGGAAGCCCTATGTTCAACTTTTTGAAAAAACAACAAACCATTTTCCATAGTAGTCATAACATTTTATATTTCTATCAGCATTGTATAAGTTTTCCCATTATATCCACATTCTTGCCAATATTTGTTATTTTCTGTATTTTCAAAATTATTACAATAGCCATTCTAGTAGATATGAAGTGGTATCTCATTGTGGTTTTGGTTTGCATTTCCCTAGTAACCAATATAATACTGAGCTCTTTTCCTATGTTTACTGGCCATATATTTCTTCTTTGAAGAAAAGTCTATTAAACGTCTTCTGTCAATTTTTTAAATTGAGTTCTTTTTCTTGTTGAGTCATAGGAGATTTTCATGTATTTAGAGAAATATAACCCTTATCATACATGTGATTTGTAAATATTTTCTCCCATCCTATAAGTTGTCTTTTAACTTTCTTAATAATGCAACTTTGTTTTACTTAAATATAATTTACATTTTCTCTTTGATATAAGAGAATTTGAAAGTATTTAAAATACTAATCAGAGCAGTTATTGAAAGTGCTATAAAGAAAATGGACTTTCCTCTCAACTGACTCATTATTCTTAATGTGGAATACATTAATTAACCTTGTTTCTTATAAGATAGAAGAAAACTGGTTTTAATTAGAGCTATTTTTTACAATAAAGAGATTTTCAGAGAAAAAAAAAGACTCCGAGGAAAAACTGAAGCTTTGTTTCATTTAACACTGTTCTCATCTATGCCCGAGGGTTCATTCACTTTTTTGGAATTAGGCAATATTGATTACAAAAGGATCTATTATATCAGAGGAGGGAACTGCATAAGATTAGCAGAAAGAGAATATGTTAAATCAGCGAATTCAAGCAAACATGTATAGGCACGTAATATATTGTAGAAAAAGAAATGGGATAAGGAAATTGAGGATTATTCTCCTTTTCAGGACCACAAAATTTAGATGAGCCAAGGAAACAGTTGGAATTTATCCAAATGCACAGAGTATATAATACCAAAACATGAAAGCCCTACTGTTGTTTTTTTGCCATGAGAATTCCTCCTCATATTACCGATATCATAAGTGAGAAAAGCTACAAGCATTTACATTTTATAGTAATCAAAGGTGAAGTTAACTCTATTCAGGAGAAGGAATGGGAAAAGTTTTTTTTTCTTATTTTTTTTACAGAGTTTTGTTGTTTACTGCCACGCATCCACCTGAATAAGCCATAGGTATACATATGTCCCCCCATCCCTCAACTTCCCCCATCTCCTTCCCCATCTCACCCCTCTAGGTTGCCACGGAGCCTCTATTTGAGATCCACTAGTCCACAGAATATTCCCCTCCCTCACCCCAATGTCTATCTGCCTCTCTATTGCTGCACTACTTATTCATTTATCAGTATCATCTTTATAAATTCCATATATATGTGTCAGTATACAATATTTATCTTTCTCTCTCTGACATACTTCACTCTGTATAATAGGTTCTAGATTCATCCACCTCATTAGAACTGATTCAAATGCATTTCTTTTTAAGGCTGAGTAATATTTCATTGTATATATGTACCACAGCTTCTTTATTCATTCATCAATCGATGGACATCTAGGTTGCTTCCATGTTCTAGCTATTGTAAATAGTTCTGCAATGAAAAGTGCAGTACATGTGTCTCTTTCAAGTTTGATATCCTCAGAGTATATGCCTAGTAGTGGAACTGCTGGGTCATATGGTGGTTCTATTTCTAGTTTTTTAAGGAATCTCCATACTGTCATCCAAAGTGGCTGTATCAATTTACATTCCACCAACAGTGCAAGAGGTATCAATTTCTGCACACTTGTTTCATTTAACACTGTTCTCATCTATGCCCGAGGGTTCATTCACTTTTTTGGAATTAGGCAATATTGATTACAAAAGGATCTATTATATCAGAGGAGGGAACTGCATAAGATTAGCAGAAAGAGAATATGTTAAATCAGCGAATTCAAGCAAACATGTATAGGCACGTAATATATTGTAGAAAAAGAAATGGGATAAGGAAATTGAGGATTATTCTCCTTTTCAGGACCACAAAATTTAGATGAGCCAAGGAAACAGTTGGAATTTATCCAAATGCACAGAGTATATAATACCAAAACATGAAAGCCCTACTGTTGTTTTTTTGCCATGAGAATTCCTCCTCATATTACCGATATCATAAGTGAGAAAAGCTACAAGCATTTACATTTTATAGTAATCAAAGGTGAAGTTAACTCTATTCAGGAGAAGGAATGGGAAAAGTTTTTTTTTCTTATTTTTTTTACAGAGTTTTGTTGTTTACTGCCACGCATCCACCTGAATAAGCCATAGGTATACATATGTCCCCCCATCCCTCAACTTCCCCCATCTCCTTCCCCATCTCACCCCTCTAGGTTGCCACGGAGCCTCTATTTGAGATCCACTAGTCCACAGAATATTCCCCTCCCTCACCCCAATGTCTATCTGCCTCTCTATTGCTGCACTACTTATTCATTTATCAGTATCATCTTTATAAATTCCATATATATGTGTCAGTATACAATATTTATCTTTCTCTCTCTGACATACTTCACTCTGTATAATAGGTTCTAGATTCATCCACCTCATTAGAACTGATTCAAATGCATTTCTTTTTAAGGCTGAGTAATATTTCATTGTATATATGTACCACAGCTTCTTTATTCATTCATCAATCGATGGACATCTAGGTTGCTTCCATGTTCTAGCTATTGTAAATAGTTCTGCAATGAAAAGTGCAGTACATGTGTCTCTTTCAAGTTTGATATCCTCAGAGTATATGTCTAGTAGTCGGATTGCTGGGTCATATGGTGGTTCTATTTCTAGTTTTTTGAGGAATCTCCATACTGTCTTCCATAGTGGCTGTATCAATTTACATTCCCACCAACAGTGCAAGAGGGTTCCCTTTTCTCCACACTCCTTCCAGCATGTAGACTTTTTGAAGATGGCCATTCTGACTGATGTGAGGTGATACCTCATTGTAGTTTTTATTTGCATTTCTCTAACAATGAGTGATGCTGAGCATCTTTTCATGAATTTGTTGGCCATCTGTATGTCTTCTTTGGAAAGATGTCTGTTTAGGTCTTGGGAAAATGTTTAAAGAGAGACAAAGGACAGGACCAAAAAAAAAAAGACTCATGATTGTTAATAAAGGGATTATAATGAACCTGTGCACTAAACACTTTAATCTTTATTAGAAAATCTTTAATAATCTTTTTGCAAGCACAGAAAAGAGAATTAACCATAAGTATTGTAAATTACATTAGGAGATGAGTTATGAAAGTCTTTGTAATATTATTACAGAATCAAAGCCTCTTCTCAGTGAATTTGGAGGTTAGAAAGGCAACTAGACTTGATAGAATCACTGATACTCAGGACTTTCAATCATCCCCCAATGCAATATACCACACCCAGAAAAATGCACAAAGTGATAGCATCCTAACAGCATTGTCACTTGAATAATGAATGTAGCAGAACCTGACAATTTGTCACAGCATTTAAAATTTGAGAAGTGTTTTCTAGACAATATACCTTTAAAATATGCTTTCCTATATCAAATAAAGGAATAATCCCTTTTAAATAATTCTCTAAAATAGGTACAAGGCAGATGTCAAATTATGCTCCAGCTAAAAGGTAAGATTTTAAAATCATGAATATCTAACATTTTACTCTTTGGGCTTCCTTAAGGCAATAGAGAATGCGTACACATGGTAAGTATACTCATGGTAAAAACTTGGCATGGTTAAAAATACAGCTTAGTCAAAAGAGTGGAAAGAGATGTTATTGATACTAGCAGGGTCTGAATGCAGCTAACCTAGTCAAATGTCTTGTTACAAGTATGAGTGTATGTGGCAGGTATGCATGTCATCTTAAATAACAAATACCAATATATCCTAGAATACATAAATTTTTTTTTTAAATTGAAGTATACTTGATTCTAGAAAAATATCTACTTCTGCTTCATTGACTATGTTAAAGCCTTTAACTGTGTGGATCACAACAAACTAGAAAATCATTAAAGAGATGGGAATACCAGACTACCTCACCTGTCTAAATGAGAAACCTATATGCAGATCAAGAAGTAACAGTTAGAAACAGACATGAAACAACATATTGGTTCAAAATTGAGAAAGGAGTACATATTGGTTACATTTCTCTAACAATGAGTGATGCTGAGCATCTTTTCATGAATTTGTTGGCCATCTGTATGTCTTCTTTGGAAAGATGTCTGTTTAGGTCTTGGGAAAATGTTTAAAGAGAGACAAAGGACAGGACCAAAAAAAAGACTCATGATTGTTAATAAAGGGATTATAATGAACCTGTGCACTAAACACTTTAATCTTTATTAGAAAATCTTTAATAATCTTTTTGCAAGCACAGAAAAGAGAATTAACCATAAGTATTGTAAATTACATTAGGAGATGAGTTATGAAAGTCTTTGTAATATTATTACAGAATCAAAGCCTCTTCTCAGTGAATTTGGAGGTTAGAAAGGCAACTAGACTTGATAGAATCACTGATACTCAGGACTTTCAATCATCCCCCAATGCAATATACCACACCCAGAAAAATGCACAAAGTGATAGCATCCTAACAGCATTGTCACTTGAATAATGAATGTAGCAGAACCTGACAATTTGTCACAGCATTTAAAATTTGAGAAGTGTTTTCTAGACAATATACCTTTAAAATATGCTTTCCTATATCAAATAAAGGAATAATCCCTTTTAAATAATTCTCTAAAATAGGTACAAGGCAGATGTCAAATTATGCTCCAGCTAAAAGGTAAGATTTTAAAATCATGAATATCTAACATTTTACTCTTTGGGCTTCCTGAAGGCAAAAGAGTATGCATACACATGGTAAGTATACTCATGGTAAAAACTTGGCATGGTTAAAAATACAGCTTAGTCAAAAAGAGTGGAAAGAGATGTTATTGATACTAGCAGGGTCTGAATGCAGCTAACCTAGTCAAATGTCTTGTTACAAGTATGAGTGTATGTGGCAGGTATGCATGTCATCTTAAATAACAAATACCAATATATCCTAGAATACATAAATTTTTTTTTTAAATTGAAGTATACTTGATTCTAGAAAAATATCTACTTCTGCTTCATTGACTATGTTAAAGCCTTTAACTGTGTGGATCACAACAAACTAGAAAATCATTAAAGAGATGGGAATACCAGACTACCTCACCTGTCTAAATGAGAAACCTATATGCAGATCAAGAAGTAACAGTTAGAAACAGACATGAAACAACATATTGGTTCAAAATTGAGAAAGGAGTATGTCAAGGTTGTATATTGTCACTCTCCTTATGTACCTCATATACAGAGTACATCATGCGAAATGCTGGGCTAGATGACTCACAAACTGGAATCAAGACTGCTCGGAGAAATACGAACAACTTCAGTTATGTAAATAATACCACTCTAATGGCAGAAAGTGAAGAGAAACTAAAGAGATTCCTAATGAGGGTGAAAGAGAAGAGTGAAAAAGCTGACTTAAAACCCAACATGCAAAAATGTAAGATCATGGCAAACAGTCCCATCACTTCATGGCAAATAGATGGGGAAAATGTGATAGCTGTGACATAGTTTATTTTCTTGGGCTTAAAAGTCACTCTGGATGGTGACTGTAGCAATGAAATTAAAAGATGTTTGTTCCTTGGAAGAAAAGCTATGATAAACCTAGAAAGTGGATTTAAAAACAGGGACATCACTTAATTGACAAAGGTCTGTATAATCAGACCTATGGTTTTTCCTGTAGTCATGGACAGATGTGATATTTGGACCATAAACAAGGCTGAGTGATGGAGAATTGATGCTTTTGATCTGCGGTGCTGGAGAGGAGTCTTGAGAGCCCCTTGAACAGCAAGGAGATCAAAGCAGTCAGTCCTAAAGGAAATCAATCCTGAATATTCACTGGTGCTGAAAATGAAGCTCCAATACTTTGGCCACCTGATATAAAGAGCTGACTTACTGGAAAAGACCTAATGCTGTGAAAGACTGAGGGGAGAAGGAGAAGAAGACAGTAGAGGATGAAATGGTTGGGTGGCATCATTGACTCAATGGACATGAGTTTGAGCCAACTCTGGGAGATAGTGAAGGAGAGAGAAGCCTGGTATGCTTCTGGTGTGCTGCCGTTCATAGGGTTGCAAAGAGTTAGACATGACTTAGCGACTGAACAACAACAACATAGTTGATTTGCAGTGTCATATTAGCTTTAGGTATACAGCAAAGTGATCCAGTTTTATATGTATAATATATATAACTTTTTTCAGATTCTTTTCCCTTACAGATTTTTACAAAATATCAACTATAGATCCCTGTGCCACATAATAAGTTCTTGTTGGTTATCTATTTCATATATAGTAGTATGCATATGTTAATCTCAAATTCCTAATTTATCCCTCCCCTCATCTACTCCTTTGATAACTATAAATTTGTTTTCTATGCCTAAGAGTCTATTTTTGTCTTGTATACAAGTTCATTTGTATCATTTTTGCTAAGATTCCATGTACAAGTGTTGTACGATGCTTGTCCTTTTTACATCTGGCTTACTTCACTTACCATGATAATCTCTAGGTCCATCCATAAGGCTGCTGAAGAATGAGTTGTATGTGGAAAGCACACATGTCATCTTAAATAACAAATCCCCCAACATGTCAGAATACGTAAAGTTTCATCTTGTTCTATGAGAGGAAGAAAAGCCTTTCCACATAATTGTGTGGTCACCAGTAAAGCACAGGGTAAACCCAGCAACTCACTTAAAATGCTATATGCCTGAGTGTGTATCTATGTGCATGTGTGTATGTGATTAAACACGGCCATTCTCTCCACCACCCAAACCATGCACTATTTATACAGCCCCAGGGATCATCTTATGTTTACTGGATACTGTTGCTTACTTAATGTTGCTGCTCTGAAATGATGGAGAAAGATTACCACCCTGTGATCAACTGGGGAGTCTCTCTTGGCCCTGAAAAGCAGTGAAACAAGTTCTGAGACAAGCCGACTTTTGGAGGACAATATTTCTAGGTCCCACACTTCTCATTTCAACTTAAAGAAGTTGAAATCAAGATTAAGAACATTGCTAGATGTTGGTGAAGGAATTTCTAATGACGCTTTGAGACACAGACTAGTCAAAAACATTCTGGGGTAGGTCACAAGCTGAAGTAGTAAGAAGCCAGATTTATGAACCAGATTATCCAATTCTATCTCTTTCCTTGTGTTTTCTCATGTGTTTGGTAAGCCTATTTTCAAATGTTATTTTTATGTAAAAATTCAAGCTCCATGTAGATAGGAGGGGTTTGCTTTATTGATTAACTCACTCCCCATGCTTACAGGAGTACACTGGACAATTAACAAATATTTAATGAAGAATGACTGTGTTCATCATGTTACTGGGAAATTAGGGATTGTTTCTATAATCATGCTTTGAATTTTACTCATGTTTATCAACTATATCCCTGTGCCACATAAAGTTCTTGTTGGTTATCTATTTCATATATAGTAGTATGCATATGTTAATCTCAAATTCCTAATTTATCCCTCCCCTCATCTACTCCTTTGATAACTATAAATTTGTTTTCTATGCCTAAGAGTCTATTTTTGTCTTGTATACAAGTTCATTTGTATCATTTTTGCTAAGATTCCATGTACAAGTGTTGTACGATGCTTGTCCTTTTTACATCTGGCTTACTTCACTTACCATGATAATCTCTAGGTCCATCCATAAGGCTGCTGAAGAATGAGTTGTATGTGGAAAGCACACATGTCATCTTAAATAACAAATCCCCCAACATGTCAGAATACGTAAAGTTTCATCTTGTTCTATGAGAGGAAGAAAAGCCTTTCCACATAATTGTGTGGTCACCAGTAAAGCACAGGGTAAACCCAGCAACTCACTTAAAATGCTATATGCCTGAGTGTGTATCTATGTGCATGTGTGTATGTGATTAAACACGGCCATTCTCTCCACCACCCAAACCATGCACTATTTATACAGCCCCAGGGATCATCTTATGTTTACTGGATACTGTTGCTTACTTAATGTTGCTGCTCTGAAATGATGGAGAAAGATTACCACCCTGTGATCAACTGGGGAGTCTCTCTTGGCCCTGAAAAGCAGTGAAACAAGTTCTGAGACAAGCCGACTTTTGGAGGACAATATTTCTAGGTCCCACACTTCTCATTTCAACTTAAAGAAGTTGAAATCAAGATTAAGAACATTGCTAGATGTTGGTGAAGGAATTTCTAATGACGCTTTGAGACACAGACTAGTCAAAAACATTCTGGGGTAGGTCACAAGCTGAAGTAGTAAGAAGCCAGATTTATGAACCAGATTATCCAATTCTATCTCTTTCCTTGTGTTTTCTCATGTGTTTGGTAAGCCTATTTTCAAATGTTATTTTTATGTAAAAATTCAAGCTCCATGTAGATAGGAGGGGTTTGCTTTATTGATTAACTCACTCCCCATGCTTACAGGAGTACACTGGACAATTAACAAATATTTAATGAAGAATGACTGTGTTCATCATGTTACTGGGAAATTAGGGATTGTTTCTATAATCATGCTTTGATCCATATTTTAGGGAAATAACACTCCTGAAATATGAGAGTTGGGGGGCAGCACTACTGGTGAGAAAACTAAGGAGAAATTTAACTTGGGGGGGAAGGAATCATGGCTGTAATAGAACACCATTCCTCCTTCTGTGGGAGTTATTCTTTAATTACCAACCTAGAAGAAGTTGGGGGGCTTCCCTGGTGGCTCAGTTGTAAAGAACCTGCCTGCTAGTGCAGGAGACACAGGTTCGATCCCTGATCCTGGAAGATCCCGCATGCTATGGAGCAACTAAGCTCATGTGTCACAACTATTGAGCCTGTGCTATGGGGCCTGAGGACTGCAGCCGTAGAAGAAGTTGGTTTTGATTTAAGCAATCTTTGTGTTTGGAGGCAGGGTGAGAGCAGCAAGTGACAAAGCCCACAGGGCTGCATTATATAGTGTAATCAATAGTACAGGTCGGGGAAAAAAACAAGAAGGAGAGCAAGTAAGCAGTTTAACTATAGTCTATGTGGAACTCAGGAGGTCTTAGATCTGCTTCCAGAACTAATCTAATTTCCAGTGGGAAGTAAAGAGGCATGATGTTAGGCCCTTTACACATGCCTTCTCATTTAATCCCACAATAACTCTTTAAAGATAAATGATACAGCACTTTGCTAAAAGGGAGACTGATGCTGGGAAAGATTAAATACATTCTATAGATGGTAGAGCTAGAGAATGACTGAGCCTGGATTTCAAAGTTGGATCTGTTCAATCTTAGAGTCCACTTTTGCTACTCCAGAACTCAATATCTTCAGTCTGCCTAACTCCCAGATCTTATACTCTGAGCATTTTCATTCTTTATTGCACTGATACAATAGTAGCATAATTTCTTCAGCATATGAATGTGTTTTCTCATTTAAGCCTATTTTCAAATGTTATTTTTATGTAAAAATTCAAGCTCCATGTAGATAGGAGGGGTTTGCTTTATTGATTAACTCACTCCCCATGCTTACAGGAGTACACTGGACAATTAACAAATATTTAATGAAGAATGACTGTGTTCATCATGTTACTGGGAAATTAGGGATTGTTTCTATAATCATGCTTTGATCCATATTTTAGGGAAATAACACTCCTGAAATATGAGAGTTGGGGGGCAGCACTACTGGTGAGAAAACTAAGGAGAAATTTAACTTGGGGGGGAAGGAATCATGGCTGTAATAGAACACCATTCCTCCTTCTGTGGGAGTTATTCTTTAATTACCAACCTAGAAGAAGTTGGGGGGCTTCCTGGTGGCTCAGTTGTAAAGAACCTGCCTGCTAGTGCAGGAGACACAGGTTCGATCCCTGATCCTGGAAGATCCCGCATGCTATGGAGCAACTAAGCTCATGTGTCACAACTATTGAGCCTGTGCTATGGGGCCTGAGGACTGCAGCCGTAGAAGAAGTTGGTTTTGATTTAAGCAATCTTTGTGTTTGGAGGCAGGGTGAGAGCAGCAAGTGACAAAGCCCACAGGGCTGCATTATATAGTGTAATCAATAGTACAGGTCGGGGAAAAAAACAAGAAGGAGAGCAAGTAAGCAGTTTAACTATAGTCTATGTGGAACTCAGGAGGTCTTAGATCTGCTTCCAGAACTAATCTAATTTCCAGTGGGAAGTAAAGAGGCATGATGTTAGGCCCTTTACACATGCCTTCTCATTTAATCCCACAATAACTCTTTAAAGATAAATGATACAGCACTTTGCTAAAAGGGAGACTGATGCTGGGAAAGATTAAATACATTCTATAGATGGTAGAGCTAGAGAATGACTGAGCCTGGATTTCAAAGTTGGATCTGTTCAATCTTAGAGTCCACTTTTGCTACTCCAGAACTCAATATCTTCAGTCTGCCTAACTCCCAGATCTTATACTCTGAGCATTTTCATTCTTTATTGCACTGATACAATAGTAGCATAATTTCTTCAGCATATGAATGTGCTTTCTCTAAATTATTATTTTGTGTTTGGGTAAGGGATATGGCTATAAACCTCTGCATCAAGGAAAAGTACTGCTTGTGAAAAAAGATTAGAAAACAAAACCAAAAATAGTCTGTTCACAGAAGTGAACAGGTTTCTTTCAATGTCAACTTTAATTAGCAGTGGTAACTTCATTAACAAACTGTTCCTTTCTTATGTGGTTTTTAAAATTTTTTTCACATAAATTTAACTTTAGGAAAAAATACAGAGAGGTTTTTTTCCATGTATCTTTAAATGCTTTTTATAGCCTGTGGAAAATGTTTTATGTTCATTAAAGATTCATTCTAGGTAGAGCAGTATGTCTTGGAACTAAGTGCTCCCAAGCTATAGTCTTGGGGTGCTGCTGATTAATACAAGATTGTACCATGTGAACATTAAAACATGGAGGACTTTGTATAATCTTCCTGTGGGTCCTATTTTCACAGTTCATTTATTTTCACCCAATTTGTTTCTTCCCTGTGCATGAAACCAATGCCCTATTGTTTTTCCTTTTTCCCCTTATCCTCCATTTTAACGTATTTGAATTACCAAGAAAGTATCTGGAGCACTGAATTTTATGGATATTGAAAGATAAAGCAGTTGGGTATGTAATAATGAGTAATTGTTGGCACCGGAATAAAAATGAGGTTCTAAGAAAACTGAGTCTCTCAGCTTTGGAAAAGTCTCTCGTAATTAATATGAAGAATTTAATTTGGTTTTGGATTTGATTGTTTCTAGATGGCCAGTACTCAAGAAAATAAATTTAAGGATGTGTGGTTGGTTGACATATTTATTGAGGACCTACTAGGAAGTACTTTATGCATGTTAACACATCATTCAATAACTCTATAAAGTTGTTACTGTTATCCTCATTTTATACTGGACAAACATGAGCCTTGGAAAGATTAAATAATCTGCCTCAAATTACACTACTAGAATTTGTTAGAGCTAAGATGTGGACCTTGGTGAATCAGGCTCTAAACTTTCACTTTTTATTTCCATGGGGAAGGACATTATTTTAATTAACTGAATCTTTGAATGTTATCATCAAAAATTATATGTTGAGTAAACTATCTTCTGAAAAACAGTACATTCGTCTCCCTATATACAACAGAAAAGTATAACTAGAAGTCATTTTCTAGTGTTACCTCAGTCTTTCTCTTCTGTTCTTTTTATTCAATTGTACTAAGTTGTATTTCCTTTCAAAAACTGTGAAATGTATACAGAAGTTTAGATACATGTGTAAAATTAATATGTATAGCTTAAAGGATCATAACACAATGAACAATCACATATGCAGACTGAGAAAAAGAACTTTACCAGCACATCAAGAGTCCTTTGTGAGTCCTTCCTTAATCATAATATTCTCCTTCCCCTACAAATGCTACCGCTCTTCTGTGTTATTCGTTCCTTTGTGTTTATCATTTTGGCACCTATGTATGTATCCCTAAACATAATTTATTGTACTCTGAACAACTTAACTCCAAGAATAAGTCCAGTTCATAAGAAAAGTCAGCGTTCCCACAATTAGAACAATGTTCCCAGGAGAAGATAAACAAACAATTTCTAGGGCATAACCTGACTTCAGCCTCCCCAGATGTTTACAGAGACCACTAGGAAATCAGTAGACAAGGTGACAGATGAATGCAAAAATACAGTTCATCACAGTTGGATATCTGGAGCACTGAATTTTATGGATATTGAAAGATAAAGCAGTTGGGTATGTAATAATGAGTAATTGTTGGCACCGGAATAAAAATGAGGTTCTAAGAAAACTGAGTCTCTCAGCTTTGGAAAAGTCTCTCGTAATTAATATGAAGAATTTAATTTGGTTTTGGATTTGATTGTTTCTAGATGGCCAGTACTCAAGAAAATAAATTTAAGGATGTGTGGTTGGTTGACATATTTATTGAGGACCTACTAGGAAGTACTTTATGCATGTTAACACATCATTCAATAACTCTATAAAGTTGTTACTGTTATCCTCATTTTATACTGGACAAACATGAGCCTTGGAAAGATTAAATAATCTGCCTCAAATTACACTACTAGAATTTGTTAGAGCTAAGATGTGGACCTTGGTGAATCAGGCTCTAAACTTTCACTTTTTATTTCCATGGGGAAGGACATTATTTTAATTAACTGAATCTTTGAATGTTATCATCAAAAATTATATGTTGAGTAAACTATCTTCTGAAAAACAGTACATTCGTCTCCCTATATACAACAGAAAAGTATAACTAGAAGTCATTTTCTAGTGTTACCTCAGTCTTTCTCTTCTGTTCTTTTTATTCAATTGTACTAAGTTGTATTTCCTTTCAAAAACTGTGAAATGTATACAGAAGTTTAGATACATGTGTAAAATTAATATGTATAGCTTAAAGGATCATAACACAATGAACAATCACATATGCAGACTGAGAAAAGAACTTTACCAGCACATCAAGAGTCCTTTGTGAGTCCTTCCTTAATCATAATATTCTCCTTCCCCTACAAATGCTACCGCTCTTCTGTGTTATTCGTTCCTTTGTGTTTATCATTTTGGCACCTATGTATGTATCCCTAAACATAATTTATTGTACTCTGAACAACTTAACTCCAAGAATAAGTCCAGTTCATAAGAAAAGTCAGCGTTCCCACAATTAGAACAATGTTCCCAGGAGAAGATAAACAAACAATTTCTAGGGCATAACCTGACTTCAGCCTCCCCAGATGTTTACAGAGACCACTAGGGAAATCAGTAGACAAGGTGACAGATGAATGCAAAAAATACAGTTCATCACAGTTGGATATCTGGCAGACTTGTAGTATATCCAGGGACAGGACAAATGGGAAAAGTTAGCTTTGTATTTTCTACTTCAAGATCACCATTGTCTACCTTCAGTTCTCAGGAGGATATCTAAAAAAAAAAACAAAAAAAAAAAACCATAAAACATTCTGTGGAACAACTGTGGTGACTGTATCTGACCCAGGTAGCAGTTTGGAAGAGAAAGTAGAAATTTCACCAGCACATGGTTTAGACAAGATAAGCACAGAATGCTCACTTGGACATTCTGTCCTAGGTTTAAAAGAAGGAATAGTGGTAGTAGAGCAGACATTTCAGTTTCTGCCCACCACAGGTGAGATAAAGACTGGAATTTTGAGTCCTGTCAGGTTATAAAGGCTTGGAAGTCCCTTGAATTTTTCACTAATATTACAGAATGGCCATGTTTCATGAATACAAATTAAGCTCCAGAATTAAATATTTCCCCTAAAATTAAAGGCAATACCTAAATAGAATTTTATGAGGAAAGCATAAAGCCAAACATCTATGCCTTCAAGTTAGCTGTTATGTGAAGAAACCCAACAATCTTCAGAGGAATATATCAAAATTCAGTGTCTCTAATAACATATCAGCTACAAAATACAGTATATAATAAAAAAAAAAATACAGAGATGTGAATAAATAGAAAAATATGACACACAGACCAAAAACCAATTAGTCAATAAAAAGAGAACCACAGAAAATCCAGAAGTTGCAATTAAAAGAAAAGGACTTTATCTTGTTACATTGATTTATATTTCTATTTTTATGCCAGTATCACATTATCTTGATGACTACAGCTTTGCAGTATAGTCTGAAGTCAGGGAGCCTGATTCCTCCAGCTCCATTTTTCTTTTTCAAGATTTCTTTGGTTGTTCGGGGTCTTTGTATCTCCATACAAATTTTGAGATTATTTTGTTCTAGATCTGTTGACAATGCCATAGGTAATTTGATAGGGATTGCATTGAATCTATAGATTGCCTTGCGAAGTAGAGTCATTTTAACAAATTTGATTCTTCCACTCCACAAACAAGGTATATCTTTCCATCTGTTTATGTCTTCTTTGATTTCTTTCATCAGCACCGTATAGTTTTTGGAGTACAGTTCTTTTGTCTCCCTAGGTAGGTTTATTCCTAGGTATTTCATTCTTTTTGATGAAATGGTAAATGTAATTGCTTCTTGAACTCCTCTTTCTGATCTTTCATTATTAGTATATAGAAATGCAACAGACTTCTGTGTATTAATTTTGTAACCTCCAACCTTACTAAATTTATTGATGAGTTTTAGTAGTTTTCTGGTAGAATCTTTGGGATTTTCTATGCACAGTATCATGTCATCTGCCAACAGTGACAGTTTTTCTTTTCCAATTTAGATTCCCTTTACTTCTTTTTCTTCCCTGATTGTTTCAGCTAGGACTTTGAGAACTATGTTGAATAAAGGTAGTGAGAGTGGACATCCTTGTCTTGTTCCTAATCTTAGAGGGAATGCTTTCAGATTTTCACTATGCACCTATAGTCAATTAATATATGACAAAGGAGACAAGACTACACAATGTTGGAAAGACAGTCTCTTCAACAAATGGTGCTGAGAAAACTGAACAACCAGTTTAATTTCATGTAAAAGAATGAAATTAGATCATTCCTTAACTCCACACACAAAAATAAGCTCAAATTAGATTAGAGACCTAAATGTTAGACCAGACACAATAAAACTCTTAGAGGAAAACATAGGCAGAACACTCTCTGACATAAATCACAGCAAGATCTTTTTTAATCCATCTCCCAGAATAACGGAAATAAAAGCAAAAATAAACAAATGGGAGCTACTTAAACACAAAAACTTTTGTACAACAAAGGAAACAGTTAATAAAACAAAAAGACAAACCACAGACTGTGAGAAAACATTTGCAAATGATGTGACTGATAAGGGATTAGTCTCCTAAATTTACTAACAGCTTATGACACTCAATAACATCAAAACAAACAACCCACTCAAAAAGTGGCAGAAGACTTGAATAGCCATTTCTCTAAAGAGGACATGTAGATGCCCAACAGGCACATGAAAAGATTTCAAAATCTCTAGTTATTAGAGAAATGCAAGTTAAAACTACAATGAGATACCACCTCACACCAGTCAGGATGGCTATCATCAAAAATTCCACCAATAACAAATGCTGGAGAGGGTGTGGAGAGAGGGAATCCTCCTGCACTGTTGGTGGGAATGTAAATTGGTACAGCCACTATGGAGAACTGTGTGGAGGTTCCTTAAAAAATTAAACACAGAGCTACTATATGACCCTGCAACCCCAATCCTGGGCATATATCAAGAGAAAAATATGGCTCGAAGAGATACATGCTTCCCAATGTTCATTGCAGCACTGTTTACAATAGCCAAGACATGGGAACAGTCTAAATATCCATTGACAGAGGAATGGATAAAGAAGATGTGGGGTGTGTGTGTGTGTGTGTGTGTGTGTGTGATGGAATATTACTTGACCATTAAAACGAATTAAATAAGGCTATTTGCAGCAATATGGATGAACAGTGTCATACTGAGTGAGGTAAGTCAGACAGGGAAGAAGAAATATCATAAGACATCCCTTTTATGTGGATTCTAAAAAGGAATGATACAAATGAACATATTTACAAAACAGAAAAATACTTGCAGACTTAGAAAACAAACATATGGGGATTGCGGTTAACTGGGGAAAGTCAAACTTCCATGTTTGAAATGGATAACCAACAAAAATCTGTTGTACAGCACATGGAACTCTACTTAATATTATGTACCGGTCTAGATGGGAGGCGGGTGTGGGGGAGGATGGATACATGTATACGTATGGCTGAGCCCCTTCACTATTCACCTGAAACTATCACAAAATTGTTTATTGGCTATACCCCAATAATTTTAGGGGTTTAAAAGAAAAGCAAATGCCTTATGCCTATTCACAGTATCTTTTCAAAAATTACTTACAAATATTCTTGCTCTCCCTTCATTCCAAAATTCCATTCTTGACTGGCAATACAGAGGACAGGAAAGTTGTTGAATTAATAAGCTGAAAATCATAAGAGGTCAGTGGAATGTTATTTCCACTAGAGCAATTTATAGAAATTGAAGCCTAGGTTATCTTATTTCTTTGGTTATTACTCTTTCTTAAGAGTTAAGAAATCTCATTTTTAAATTACTGAAGAACATTTAAACTATGTTTCAGCAATACCTAGAGACCATCTAGACCACCTAGAGCACATCTGCCTATAACATACACATCTCATTTTACAATCTAGGAAAATGTCCCTTCTCTGGGTTCCCATAGCCTCCTCCAATAAATACACTTACAACATTGTGTGTGTGTGTGTGTGTGTGTGTGTGTGTGTGCGCGCGCGCGCACCCAGTCCTGTCTGACTCTTTGTGACCCTATGGATGGTAGCCCTCCAGTCTCCTCTCTCTATGGGATTCTCCAGGCAAGAATACTGGAATGGGTTGCTATTTCCTCCTCCAGGGGATCTTCCTGGCCCAGGAATCAAACCCACATCCCCTGAATTAGCAGGCAGATTCTTTATCATCGAGCTACCTAAACTCAACTTTTAACACATAGATTTTTTTCCCCTACTGGTTCTTAAGCCCCTTGAGAACAGGGGAAGATTAGGTACTATAAAATATTTGTTTGAAACAATGAGGGTTGTATGTAAAGAATTTTTAAAATTTTGTGATAAAAGTTCATTCTTATTGTACCATGTCTTCTCTCTAACCATAATTCCTCCTGGGCTGTAGCTCTCTTACATTACAGACTATGAATGCATTAGAAGCATCAGTTCCAGAGTGAGTCAGGAGAAACCTGTATTAGAGTTGGATGATTTCAATCATTTAGGTCTACTTTGAAGCATACAACACCTAGTATATAAGGTTTGGTCAAATAAGAACACATATTAGTGCTCCCTATTCTAGTTAATTTTGATAAAATTAAAAATTCATAGTAGCTTCATTTATACCAAGTTCAAAATTAAGAAAGTAAGCTGTGGGGACTTTCCTTGCAGTCCAATGGTCAAATTTTCACCTTCCAATGCAGGAGTGAACGTTCAATCCCTGTTCAAATATTCATTTTTGCCCAAAATTCCATTCTTGACTGGCAATACAGAGGACAGAAAGTTGTTGAATTAATAAGCTGAAAATCATAAGAGGTCAGTGGAATGTTATTTCCACTAGAGCAATTTATAGAAATTGAAGCCTAGGTTATCTTATTTCTTTGGTTATTACTCTTTCTTAAGAGTTAAGAAATCTCATTTTTAAATTACTGAAGAACATTTAAACTATGTTTCAGCAATACCTAGAGACCATCTAGACCACCTAGAGCACATCTGCCTATAACATACACATCTCATTTTACAATCTAGGAAAATGTCCCTTCTCTGGGTTCCCATAGCCTCCTCCAATAAATACACTTACAACATTGTGTGTGTGTGTGTGTGTGTGTGTGTGTGTGTGTGCGCGCGCGCGCACCCAGTCCTGTCTGACTCTTTGTGACCCTATGGATGGTAGCCCTCCAGTCTCCTCTCTCTATGGGATTCTCCAGGCAAGAATACTGGAATGGGTTGCTATTTCCTCCTCCAGGGGATCTTCCTGGCCCAGGAATCAAACCCACATCCCCTGAATTAGCAGGCAGATTCTTTATCATCGAGCTACCTAAACTCAACTTTTAACACATAGATTTTTTTCCCCTACTGGTTCTTAAGCCCCTTGAGAACAGGGGAAGATTAGGTACTATAAAATATTTGTTTGAAACAATGAGGGTTGTATGTAAAGAATTTTTAAAATTTTGTGATAAAAGTTCATTCTTATTGTACCATGTCTTCTCTCTAACCATAATTCCTCCTGGGCTGTAGCTCTCTTACATTACAGACTATGAATGCATTAGAAGCATCAGTTCCAGAGTGAGTCAGGAGAAACCTGTATTAGAGTTGGATGATTTCAATCATTTAGGTCTACTTTGAAGCATACAACACCTAGTATATAAGGTTTGGTCAAATAAGAACACATATTAGTGCTCCCTATTCTAGTTAATTTTGATAAAATTAAAAATTCATAGTAGCTTCATTTATACCAAGTTCAAAATTAAGAAAGTAAGCTGTGGGGACTTTCCTTGCAGTCCAATGGTCAAATTTTCACCTTCCAATGCAGGGAGTGAACGTTCAATCCCTGTTCAGGGAGTTATGATGATAATAGATAAGTATTATATTTACAGCCCAGGACCTACTTGATTTCCATTTGGAGATCTCCTTCCCAACTTGGATATTATGTAATTTTTTTTAGGTTGGCCCTGCTTCTGCATTTCAAGGGAATTGATGGGACTATATGAACCATGCCCAGGAATCAGCCAATAACCATGGTGATTAGTTCAGTAAGGAGCTTAGAATCCCAGTTAATGCAAACAGTCATGGTAAGTGGGTTAGAACAAATGTGAAGGAAAATTTATCTTCTTGTAGTTGCTAAGAGGATGATATATGCATCTGAAAATCCTGGCCACTACTGAAAGAAGAGACTTGCCCTAAAATGGAGCCAACAATGAGCAAGACAGAGAGTAGTAATGAACACTGCTTGAACCCTTGGATATAACTATACACGACTTTTCAGTAACGGAAGCCAATGAACTTTTGCTTGACTATTTATGATTCTACAAATGCAATCTGAAGAGTAATAGCTAACAAAGTTATGGTTTGGGCATAACTTCTGACCCACCCACAAGTCATGATCCATAAAGCAATTCCCCTAGCAATGTAGAAGCAATGTTTCCAGCTTACTATTCCATGGAAAGAATTGAAGTGTTAGATTTACCATGTTTTCTTTCTGGATCTATATGATTGAGAAACATTTGTGTCGCTCTTGTCATTGAATAAATGATTACAACTAGGAAGAATGAACCATTCTGTTATTTTTAAATAGTTTTATCCATATATTTCATACAGAAATTTCTTAGAGTTAAGACAATCTTTACACTTGACAACAATAGTAAACTATGCCAGTAACTTGTGGTTGATGTAGCATAAAACGATGAAATAAAGGAGTAGGTACCATCACCCAAAGCTATAGCTTTCTGATTATTAGGATCATCTATGGTACATTGTGTCTTATATCCAGCTAGCCAAGGCATATCTCTAGAATTCAGCCTTTCATAATCAGTCATTCCTGTTGTTGAGATAACTGGGATTTAAAAAGAAGCATTTTGAGATTTGGGAGAAAGAAAATGGAATAGGTAGAACGTTTATTTTGGTTTAAAATTTTTCCAAGTGTACATATAGCTCTGTCTAATTGTAGAAGCAATCTCAGTCAGAAAAATTATTCCTTTCTTCATTCATTAATTTAGTTAATATTCATTTAGCATAGCCATGAAGAGAACATAGTCCTGTGTTTGTGAAATGAAATGAAATGAAAATGAAATGAAAAAGAACATGCTCTACAATACCAAGAGGAGCTGCTCTATACAAACCTTAATACTAAAATCTACCACATACCACCAACAGATACTATATGCTAAATTATTTTATAGATTATCACTTTAATTCTAATTACAATCTTATTGTAATCTTATTGTAATCTTACAATCTTATTGTAATACTAAAATCTACCACATACCACCAACAGATACTATATGCTAAATTATTTTATAGATTATCACTTTAATTCTAATTACAATCTTATAATTTACTAAATGTTGTACCCCCATTAACATGATTTTTAATTTAAAATGTCAATAGAAAGTTTTTTAAAATATGGTAATTGATCAAGTATAGCACATGTCTCAGAAGCAGAGAAAAATATAAACCAATGAAAATCATGAAGGAAAAGTAAAAGACATGGAGAGCAGATCTTGGAGATTTAAGAGTATGAAAAATCAGAGTGTTACCACAGGTAAAGGAAGCAGTTAATTCTATCCACTATAATTAGAAAGTATACAAAAAGGCATAGGAAGACCTATGAGTTTAAAATGAGTTCTCTTGGGAAAAGTTGCCCTTCAAGTATTAATGGAAGTTTTTAAGGTAAACAGATATTTCAAAAAATAAAGATCATGGCATCCACTGCCATCACTTCATGGCAAATAGATGGGGAAAAAGTAAAAACAGTGATAGATTTCATTTTCTTGGGCTCCAAAATCACAGCAACTGCAGCCATGACATTAAAAGACACTTGCTCCCTGGAGAAAAAGCCACGACAAACCTAAATAACATATTAAAAAGCAGAGACATCACTTTGCCATCAAAGGTCCACCTAATCAAAACTGGTTTTTCCAATAGTTATGCATAGATGTGAGAGCTGAACCATAAAGAAGGCTGATCACGGGGCTTCTCTGGTGGTCCAGTGGGTAAGGACACCGCCTTGCAGTGTAAGGGGTGCCAGTTCGATCCCTGGCCTGGGAAGATCCCATGTGCCATGGAGTGACTGGACCGATGTGTCCAATTACCGAACCGGAGCTCTGGAGCGCATGAGCTCAGAGCTGGTGCTCTGCGACAACAGAGGCTACTGCAATGGGAGGCCCACATGGGCCAAGGAACAAAGATGTATGAAAATAGATAAATGAAAGACCAATAGAAGTGGCCTCCCTACCCCACTCCCTCCCCACCCGCCCCCACACCAAAAAAAAAAAAGTAGAAGGCTGATCACTGCTAAAGAATTGATGCTTTCGAACTGTGGTGCTGGAGAAGACTCTTGTGGATCCCTGGGACAGCAAGGAGTTTCAATCATTTAATCCTAAAGGAAATAAACCCTGAATATTCATTGGAAGGACTAATGCTGAAGCTGACGCTCCAATATTTTGGTCACCTGATGTGAAGACCTGACTCACGGGCAAAGACCTTGATCCTGAAAAAGATTTAGAGCAAGTGGAGAAAGGGACAAAGAGGAGGAGATGGTTGAATGGCATCACTGACTCAATGTGCATGAGTTTAAACAAACTTAAAGATAGTGAAGGACAGGGAAGCCTGACATGCTGCAGTTTACAGAGTTGCAAAGAGTCAAACATGACTTTGTGAGTGAATAGCAACAATATTTCAAGCTGAAAGACCAGAATGTACAGAGAAAACAGAGGAAGATTTTCTGTTTATGTTTGAGGAATAGTGAGCATCCTAGTGTGACCACAACACAGAGTGCATGCAGAATGACAAAATATGCAGTTGTCTTAGGGTTTCTTATGCTAAGGAACATGAATTGTAGCTTACAAGCAAGTAGTTGTCAAGCTTCAGTACACATAAAAACATCTTAGGAGTGCTTATTACAATTCACATTCCTGGAATCCAGTGACCTAGGAATCTGCATTGTAATACTCAAGCAACGCTGATACTTAGAAACATTGTGTCAAATAGTGAAATCATCAAAGATTTGTAATTAATATGATACCATTATCAAACATGGTTAGTTTTAGGTGACTAACTTGGATATCACTGGATTGGATTAGAATTGTAGACTGGGAACTAGGAGATTGGTTTAGGATAGTCAGAGGCCATTAGCAAAATATGGTTGAAAGGCAATGAAAGCCTGAGTTAGGGAACCAGTGGCAGAGACAGACATTGGAAGCAGCTTAAAAGATACAAAAGTTAAATGAGAAAGACTGTTGATTAATTGAAAGTCGGTAAAAGCCAAGAAGGAAAGAAAAAGAAGGAGAAAACTAAAACAAAGATCCTATTTTCATAAGGCAAGACTGGGTGCTCTGAGACCATGGTTGAGTAACTACTCAAACAGGAGTTAAAACCATTCATTAAAATTCATCAAAATAACATTCATCAAAATAACAACTTCCTTCTGTGAATAAGTTTTCTGAAAGTCAAGCAATCAGTCTGACCCAGGAACAGCTGCCTTCAACCCACCTCTACTTCCAAAAGTCTTCCAAACTCTGAAATCCATGCCTCCTCAAAGTCTGTCGATTTATCCCCATGCCTTGTTCAGATGTCTGCTTTGTTAAGGAGACTGTCTAGCTACCATCATTCTTTCTTACTACACTGCACAGAATGTTAAAAAAATTAGGCATCACTGACTCAATGTGCATGAGTTTAAACAAACTTAAAGATAGTGAAGGACAGGGAAGCCTGACATGCTGCAGTTTACAGAGTTGCAAAGAGTCAAACATGACTTTGTGAGTGAATAGCAACAATATTTCAAGCTGAAAGACCAGAATGTACAGAGAAAACAGAGGAAGATTTTCTGTTTATGTTTGAGGAATAGTGAGCATCCTAGTGTGACCACAACACAGAGTGCATGCAGAATGACAAAATATGCAGTTGTCTTAGGGTTTCTTATGCTAAGGAACATGAATTGTAGCTTACAAGCAAGTAGTTGTCAAGCTTCAGTACACATAAAAACATCTTAGGAGTGCTTATTACAATTCACATTCCTGGAATCCAGTGACCTAGGAATCTGCATTGTAATACTCAAGCAACGCTGATACTTAGAAACATTGTGTCAAATAGTGAAATCATCAAAGATTTGTAATTAATATGATACCATTATCAAACATGGTTAGTTTTAGGTGACTAACTTGGATATCACTGGATTGGATTAGAATTGTAGACTGGGAACTAGGAGATTGGTTTAGGATAGTCAGAGGCCATTAGCAAAATATGGTTGAAAGGCAATGAAAGCCTGAGTTAGGGAACCAGTGGCAGAGACAGACATTGGAAGCAGCTTAAAAGATACAAAAGTTAAATGAGAAAGACTGTTGATTAATTGAAAGTCGGTAAAAGCCAAGAAGGAAAGAAAAAGAAGGAGAAAACTAAAACAAAGATCCTATTTTCATAAGGCAAGACTGGGTGCTCTGAGACCATGGTTGAGTAACTACTCAAACAGGAGTTAAAACCATTCATTAAAATTCATCAAAATAACATTCATCAAAATAACAACTTCCTTCTGTGAATAAGTTTTCTGAAAGTCAAGCAATCAGTCTGACCCAGGAACAGCTGCCTTCAACCCACCTCTACTTCCAAAAGTCTTCCAAACTCTGAAATCCATGCCTCCTCAAAGTCTGTCGATTTATCCCCATGCCTTGTTCAGATGTCTGCTTTGTTAAGGAGACTGTCTAGCTACCATCATTCTTTCTTACTCACAGACAGCATGACTGTCTAACAGAGGAATGGTTGAATAAATGGTAGTATAATCCATACCATGATATTTTACCTAATTCTTAAAAAGAACAAGTTAAGTCTCTCTCTGATAAATCTCTACCTAATAAATATACCTGCTTGTTCTAGTTATTTTGAGTTAGTCTCTTCCTTTTATAGGAAGAAGGCAATGAACAAAGAAAAGGAAACAAGCATTTATCGGGTAACAGCTATACGCTAAGCATTTTGCAATGCTTTCACTGTTAATCTTCATTTATTTGTTTTTGAACTTGTGAAGCACTTTCATTACTATTTTGCATGTGAGAAAATGAAGACTCTGATGAAGAAACACAAAATTGTAAAACTTATCTGTATCTTGATCCTGGTTTTGACCTTAGGACTCATGACTAAGTCTGGTGAGTCTCCTGGATTTTAACTTGATAAAAACTAGTTGAGATAGTAATCTAGGAGGAAAACTATTTCAGGAGATGGAAAATAAGCTGTCTTGTTCATGTTAAAGATGGAGATAGCTAAAGCACACTGAGAGGAAATGAGTATTAAACAGGTGGAAATAAGGATTGAACTCAGGAGAGAAGCTGGGTCAGGAATGATACACTTGAGAGAAACTTTTTGTGATATAAATGGTCGTCAAAGTGATAATAGTGGAAAAATAACAAAAGAAAGAGAGGGCAGAAATGCATTATTTAAAGAGAGAGTCAAAGAAAATACAGTCCCATATGAAGTCACAGGAGGAAGGCTACAATAAAGAAGGATGTGGGTGACAACGTTATTGGATTGGGCAAAAAAATCGTTCAGGATTTTTCATCATTACCTTATGGAAAAGCCCAAAAGAACTTTTTGGCCAACCCAATATATGTTGCAGAAAAGCAAAATAGGATGAGAAATTTAGTGATACTACTGGATTAAACAGATACTATATCTTTGTTGATTTATATGAGAGTAATTTCAATTGACAGGAATATAAACCGGAGTCTTCCAAACTCTGAAATCCATGCCTCCTCAAAGTCTGTCGATTTATCCCCATGCCTTGTTCAGATGTCTGCTTTGTTAAGGAGACTGTCTAGCTACCATCATTCTTTCTTACTCACAGACAGCATGACTGTCTAACAGAGGAATGGTTGAATAAATGGTAGTATAATCCATACCATGATATTTTACCTAATTCTTAAAAAGAACAAGTTAAGTCTCTCTCTGATAAATCTCTACCTAATAAATATACCTGCTTGTTCTAGTTATTTTGAGTTAGTCTCTTCCTTTTATAGGAAGAAGGCAATGAACAAAGAAAAGGAAACAAGCATTTATCGGGTAACAGCTATACGCTAAGCATTTTGCAATGCTTTCACTGTTAATCTTCATTTATTTGTTTTTGAACTTGTGAAGCACTTTCATTACTATTTTGCATGTGAGAAAATGAAGACTCTGATGAAGAAACACAAAATTGTAAAACTTATCTGTATCTTGATCCTGGTTTTGACCTTAGGACTCATGACTAAGTCTGGTGAGTCTCCTGGATTTTAACTTGATAAAAACTAGTTGAGATAGTAATCTAGGAGGAAAACTATTTCAGGAGATGGAAAATAAGCTGTCTTGTTCATGTTAAAGATGGAGATAGCTAAAGCACACTGAGAGGAAATGAGTATTAAACAGGTGGAAATAAGGATTGAACTCAGGAGAGAAGCTGGGTCAGGAATGATACACTTGAGAGAAACTTTTTGTGATATAAATGGTCGTCAAAGTGATAATAGTGGAAAAATAACAAAAGAAAGAGAGGGCAGAAATGCATTATTTAAAGAGAGAGTCAAAGAAAATACAGTCCCATATGAAGTCACAGGAGGAAGGCTACAATAAAGAAGGATGTGGGTGACAACGTTATTGGATTGGGCAAAAAAATCGTTCAGGATTTTTCATCATTACCTTATGGAAAAGCCCAAAAGAACTTTTTGGCCAACCCAATATATGTTGCAGAAAAGCAAAATAGGATGAGAAATTTAGTGATACTACTGGATTAAACAGATACTATATCTTTGTTGATTTATATGAGAGTAATTTCAATTGACAGGAATATAAACCGGATTTTTATGAGTTAAAAAGCAAATGGGGAGACAAAAGGTGAAAAAGAGAAAAATATGATCAAGGAATATTTTGTTGCTGTTTTTAGAATGGCAAAAATTTGACCATATTTGTAACCAAGAGTGAGGGAACCAGTGAAGAAGATCCTTTAGAATTAGATAGGAGCAGAAATGGAGGGATTAACCTTTTGTGTGTGAACTGCTCTCAAGAAGGAAAAATGGAAAGATGGCTGAAGTGATGGATAGGTATGCCAATGAAGGGGAAGAAATTAAGGGATCATCTTCCTATTAATAAAGAAAACCTATGCCTCAAGTTTCTTTAATTTTATTTAATCAGAACAGTTTTTCTCAAAGGGATATATATTGAATTTTAAAATAAGAAGTATTTCTGTCAACAAATTAGAATGGGAAATTATTTCAGGAAAATTAGATGGCATGGAGTTTGTTAAGAAAAGGATTAGGGGGAATCCCTAATTCAATTCTAAGGGAAAAAAATGGGGAGATATACTTTGTGTATAGAAGCCCAAAACTTATGAATTCAAAGAAAACAGTTACTCTGATTCTCCTTATGATTTTGGACCAATTCTTTAATTTCTCTATCCATGAAAGTTTACAGCTTGTTAGCTGTAATTGTTAGCTTTCCCAACTATATAACTATGGGGCATGTCAAAGAATTTGCAGCGAATAGTAGAATAGTAATATTTGTCTATCTGCCGCAAGAGTTAAAAAACAGGTGGAAATAAGGATTGAACTCAGGAGAGAAGCTGGGTCAGGAATGATACACTTGAGAGAAACTTTTTGTGATATAAATGGTCGTCAAAGTGATAATAGTGGAAAAATAACAAAAGAAAGAGAGGGCAGAAATGCATTATTTAAAGAGAGAGTCAAAGAAAATACAGTCCCATATGAAGTCACAGGAGGAAGGCTACAATAAAGAAGGATGTGGGTGACAACGTTATTGGATTGGGCAAAAAAATCGTTCAGGATTTTCATCATTACCTTATGGAAAAGCCCAAAAGAACTTTTTGGCCAACCCAATATATGTTGCAGAAAAGCAAAATAGGATGAGAAATTTAGTGATACTACTGGATTAAACAGATACTATATCTTTGTTGATTTATATGAGAGTAATTTCAATTGACAGGAATATAAACCGGATTTTTATGAGTTAAAAAGCAAATGGGGAGACAAAAGGTGAAAAAGAGAAAAATATGATCAAGGAATATTTTGTTGCTGTTTTTAGAATGGCAAA
Organism: Tragulus kanchil; assembly: GCA_022376925.1. Lineage (NCBI taxonomy): Eukaryota > Metazoa > Chordata > Mammalia > Artiodactyla > Tragulidae > Tragulus > Tragulus kanchil. Next base: position 108,488,203 of record JAIOJX010000028.1, on the reverse strand, counting down.
AATTTGACCATATTTGTAACCAAGAGTGAGGGAACCAGTGAAGAAGATCCTTTAGAATTAGATAGGAGCAGAAATGGAGGGATTAACCTTTTGTGTGTGAACTGCTCTCAAGAAGGAAAAATGGAAAGATGGCTGAAGTGATGGATAGGTATGCCAATGAAGGGGAAGAAATTAAGGGATCATCTTCCTATTAATAAAGAAAACCTATGCCTCAAGTTTCTTTAATTTTATTTAATCAGAACAGTTTTTCTCAAAGGGATATATATTGAATTTTAAAATAAGAAGTATTTCTGTCAACAAATTAGAATGGGAAATTATTTCAGGAAAATTAGATGGCATGGAGTTTGTTAAGAAAAGGATTAGGGGGAATCCCTAATTCAATTCTAAGGGAAAAAAATGGGGAGATATACTTTGTGTATAGAAGCCCAAAACTTATGAATTCAAAGAAAACAGTTACTCTGATTCTCCTTATGATTTTGGACCAATTCTTTAATTTCTCTATCCATGAAAGTTTACAGCTTGTTAGCTGTAATTGTTAGCTTTCCCAACTATATAACTATGGGGCATGTCAAAGAATTTGCAGCGAATAGTAGAATAGTAATATTTGTCTATCTGCCGCAAGAGTAAGGCACAAAAATTAATTGTTCAGAGTTTGCGGATGCACACAGTGATGAATCTGAAAGAAGCAAGCAGGAAGGAATTTACAGAGAAACACCCTTTATCTGAATATAGTAATGGTTTTAAAAATACGTATTGTCTTCACTAAATCCATTTGCTCTTAATCACTTCTCCATTTCATTTCAGGTAGTTTTATTCAATTGTCGCTATGCTTTACAATGAAAAGATTCTGTCAAAATTTACTTGTAATTTACTTTTTCCAATTTCATTGCAATTCATTAGGAAAAAAGAGTTCACTGACAAAAGAGGTTCAGTATTAGAGATTCACCAATTCAAGCTTCCAGACAAAAGCAAAATTTTCTATAAATGGCCTAGGGCCATTAATAAGTAGTAATCCATTAATTGCTAGAAGGAACCAGAAATGGAAAGGTGATGTGCAGATAAACTGATTTAAAGCTAATTAGATTTCCTGAATAGCCCACAAACTGTCAGTGAGTGCAAAGAATTTCACTTAAATTATAATTCTTTATGGAATTCAGTTTAACAGAAGAGCTAGACAAAGCTAGAAGTGGAATGATCAGAGGAGAACAAGTGAACAAATCATTTAATTTATGCATAGTTTACTAAGCTGTGAATGTGGTCACTTGTTGTATGATTTGTCTTGGTTTTATAACATTCTGTATGTTATTTGTAATAAACATTTAAGCAATATAGAGAGGCAAATTCTAAGAAGTCACATACTAGAAAAAACACTGATTCAGAAATATCAGAAAAAGAATTCTATGGTGTGATGCTATTGAAAGGGCAGTGGTTGTGTTTATCAGATAACTTTTAGTTTAAAATACTGTATGATAGCTGGGTAAGTGTTAAAAAGATTAACTCCTTATCACAGAGGAGATAACTGACTTATTTGTGTATAGAAGCCCAAAACTTATGAATTCAAAGAAAACAGTTACTCTGATTCTCCTTATGATTTTGGACCAATTCTTTAATTTCTCTATCCATGAAAGTTTACAGCTTGTTAGCTGTAATTGTTAGCTTTCCCAACTATATAACTATGGGGCATGTCAAAGAATTTGCAGCGAATAGTAGAATAGTAATATTTGTCTATCTGCCGCAAGAGTAAGGCACAAAAATTAATTGTTCAGAGTTTGCGGATGCACACAGTGATGAATCTGAAAGAAGCAAGCAGGAAGGAATTTACAGAGAAACACCCTTTATCTGAATATAGTAATGGTTTTAAAAATACGTATTGTCTTCACTAAATCCATTTGCTCTTAATCACTTCTCCATTTCATTTCAGGTAGTTTTATTCAATTGTCGCTATGCTTTACAATGAAAAGATTCTGTCAAAATTTACTTGTAATTTACTTTTTCCAATTTCATTGCAATTCATTAGGAAAAAAGAGTTCACTGACAAAAGAGGTTCAGTATTAGAGATTCACCAATTCAAGCTTCCAGACAAAAGCAAAATTTTCTATAAATGGCCTAGGGCCATTAATAAGTAGTAATCCATTAATTGCTAGAAGGAACCAGAAATGGAAAGGTGATGTGCAGATAAACTGATTTAAAGCTAATTAGATTTCCTGAATAGCCCACAAACTGTCAGTGAGTGCAAAGAATTTCACTTAAATTATAATTCTTTATGGAATTCAGTTTAACAGAAGAGCTAGACAAAGCTAGAAGTGGAATGATCAGAGGAGAACAAGTGAACAAATCATTTAATTTATGCATAGTTTACTAAGCTGTGAATGTGGTCACTTGTTGTATGATTTGTCTTGGTTTTATAACATTCTGTATGTTATTTGTAATAAACATTTAAGCAATATAGAGAGGCAAATTCTAAGAAGTCACATACTAGAAAAAACACTGATTCAGAAATATCAGAAAAAGAATTCTATGGTGTGATGCTATTGAAAGGGCAGTGGTTGTGTTTATCAGATAACTTTTAGTTTAAAATACTGTATGATAGCTGGGTAAGTGTTAAAAAGATTAACTCCTTATCACAGAGGAGATAACTGACTTATTTGTGACTCTATGGCTATAGCTATAGATGAACCATGACTCTTTTAGCTATAAAAACAAAGTCAATAATTAAGATGTAGCTTATAACATTGCATTTTGAAGAAAAAATATATTTTCTCTTGTAAAACAGGAAAGTAGTTAACCACAGGACCATTAAAAAAGCACACGTAGTTCCATCATCTACTGGGAATGTAAGTCATGTGCAAATAAGAGATGACTTATCTGACTACCAAACAGTTCTGTCACTAAACATTTATCGAGTGCTCAAAGAATAACAAGCAATGTTAGAAAACAATCTCAGATTTCTTTGCCAGACAGAGCAATTCCCAGGGGAAGCACCAAGGCTCATTACTATCATGGGTTTGCTTCAAGGAATATCATCTCTTTCTTAACAATACCTGAAGAAGCTTTTTAAGAAGAATTTTATAAGAATGTCAAAAGGAATTAATTGAGGAAAAAATAAAATGGTCCAAACATAGTCATAAATTAAGTTAAAAATATGTTAGTAATGATTTAAATATGAATTTTATTCTTAACTCACTTATCCTCCATTTCTGGGGTACTGATACAGTCTCAAATAACAGGCAATTACAGTCATATCTTTTTTTAGGTTCTGGTTCTGATCCTAGTTCTCCTCTTCTTATTCCTAGTTTTTAGTCTTATTCAAAATTCAAGATCAATCAATCAATCCTTTCCTGATAGCTGATACATGTCAGGCACTGTGCTGTACCCCCACAAAATCAAATAAGGTTGTGATTTCCTGAATTTCTTCATCTACCATATTGTTCATGCCAGATTCATTGATTCTGTCTGGGCCATTATTGAAATAATAGTTATAAACAACTTTCTGTCTCTCTGAAAATACTCCAGGTTTAAATGACAGATATAAAGGTGACAGGGTTTTGTTCATTTATTTGTATGTCTCTTTTGTCTTTAAGAGCACAGTGTGTTGTGTGTGTTGGTCGCTTTAGTCATGTCCAAGTCTTTGTGACCCCATGGACTTTAGCCTGCCGAACTCCTCTTTTCATGGGATTCTCCAGACAGAAATAGTGGAGTTGCCATTTTCTTTTCCAGGGGATCTACCTGCCCCAGGGATCAAACTCAGGTGTAGTGGCTGTTACTGTTTCGTCATTCCTATTATTAATATTTCCTTTACCTACTCCACCTGGTCTTAGTATCCACTATTTTAGTTCCACTTCTTTTTGCCTTTCCCCTTTACCCTTCAATTCATCTCTCAAAATCCACTGCCATAGACAGATTTCTGCCAGATGGGTCCCATTGCTCTAGGCAGAACCTCTCACCCTGCCTCTCACAACAATCTAATAGAGAAAACCAAAAAGCCTCAGGCCTTCATCTTAAATAAGCTCTTATTTAAGGATGAGCATAATTCTCTCAGGACTACTATATATGTGTTAACTTTAAAATACCAAGTCAATTCAGCTTTATCTTAGGATGGCAATCAACTCAAACTTCGACCTTAAAACTAAAACTTTCATAATGGCCTAAAGCCCATGGCATTAAATTGAAATCTAAGAAATCTAAGAAAAGACAAGGAGGATAAAATCTGCAAATTTAGAAGATAAAATGGATTACTACAAAGCTGTGCCAAATATCTATTTAATGTGTGTTACAAATTAGAAGGGAACCTATTCCAATAAACTCATACTGAGTAGTCTGAGAATAACGAAGAAAAATAAGGTGAAAAAAATTGACTTGAAACTAGTCTTCAACCAAGAGGAATCTGTTCTTTTCCCTTTCTTTTCCTTTTTAAAATGTGCTTAAAGCTAGATCAGCAGACCTTAAAATAACCTTGGGGACATGAAAAGATCAGTGCCTCTAATAATTCTGTTGTCCAAAATGAAAACCTCATCTACTCTTATTAAGAGATATCTACTGAATATTTTATCAGTTCCTCTGTTGTGCCATAAAGATCCAATGATTAAGCAGACACAGGCTCTGCCTCTTGGGGATGATATATGAAGAAGGAAGAAGCACAGAATGCTGGGAAGATCCCTGGAGACAGCACTCCACCCAGCCTTGGGAATTTACCCACTTTTTCCCAGAGGAGATAATATCTAAGCTGAACTCTGAAAGATGAGAAGGAAATAAATTAATTCTATTTTTAAATCTCTGAGAATCTACAACCGTAACATTATTTCCCAGACTTTAAGAGAGAGATGAGAGACAAAGAGAATTGTTTTTTTTCTGTCCAACATCATCACCCTGGTCAGCACTAACACTTTATTTCCCTTCTTCCAAAACTGGGAGTAAGAGAGAAGCAATGATAAATTCTGTTACTGTTTCGTCATTCCTATTATTAATATTTCCTTTACCTACTCCACCTGGTCTTAGTATCCACTATTTTAGTTCCACTTCTTTTTGCCTTTCCCCTTTACCCTTCAATTCATCTCTCAAAATCCACTGCCATAGACAGATTTCTGCCAGATGGGTCCCATTGCTCTAGGCAGAACCTCTCACCCTGCCTCTCACAACAATCTAATAGAGAAAACCAAAAAGCCTCAGGCCTTCATCTTAAATAAGCTCTTATTTAAGGATGAGCATAATTCTCTCAGGACTACTATATATGTGTTAACTTTAAAATACCAAGTCAATTCAGCTTTATCTTAGGATGGCAATCAACTCAAACTTCGACCTTAAAACTAAAACTTTCATAATGGCCTAAAGCCCATGGCATTAAATTGAAATCTAAGAAATCTAAGAAAAGACAAGGAGGATAAAATCTGCAAATTTAGAAGATAAAATGGATTACTACAAAGCTGTGCCAAATATCTATTTAATGTGTGTTACAAATTAGAAGGGAACCTATTCCAATAAACTCATACTGAGTAGTCTGAGAATAACGAAGAAAAATAAGGTGAAAAAAATTGACTTGAAACTAGTCTTCAACCAAGAGGAATCTGTTCTTTTCCCTTTCTTTTCCTTTTTAAAATGTGCTTAAAGCTAGATCAGCAGACCTTAAAATAACCTTGGGGACATGAAAAGATCAGTGCCTCTAATAATTCTGTTGTCCAAAATGAAAACCTCATCTACTCTTATTAAGAGATATCTACTGAATATTTTATCAGTTCCTCTGTTGTGCCATAAAGATCCAATGATTAAGCAGACACAGGCTCTGCCTCTTGGGGATGATATATGAAGAAGGAAGAAGCACAGAATGCTGGGAAGATCCCTGGAGACAGCACTCCACCCAGCCTTGGGAATTTACCCACTTTTTCCCAGAGGAGATAATATCTAAGCTGAACTCTGAAAGATGAGAAGGAAATAAATTAATTCTATTTTTAAATCTCTGAGAATCTACAACCGTAACATTATTTCCCAGACTTTAAGAGAGAGATGAGAGACAAAGAGAATTGTTTTTTTTCTGTCCAACATCATCACCCTGGTCAGCACTAACACTTTATTTCCCTTCTTCCAAAACTGGGAGTAAGAGAGAAGCAATGATAAATTGAAGAAGTCTGAAAGTTTCTGGAACGGATTATAGCCAATTACAGAAGAGTTCTATATTCTGAGAAAAAATACACATACACAGACAGACACACAGAAACATTTTACTTATAGTCAAATACCTAGAAACTTCCAATGTAAAGAGGAAGAATTGAAAATTCAAAATGAATACTGAGCTCTGTAGAGAATGATGTGAATGAATGGTTGATCTCACTACTACAGACCTTATAAAAAGTAAAGCATTTGTTATTCAGAACCAGTCTGAGCCTCTTTCTCTAAAGTTCCTAAAACTTTGATGTGTTCCTTCTGCTTCACTGTAATTTCCTTAATTACTTAAACTCATATTCAGGAAAATCTTAGCCACATATACTGACAATTGTGGCTAGCCATAGGACCATTGTTTTAAGAGAAAGTTCAGATCATTAAATCCAGGCAAAAAGTTTGCAGATATCACTTCTGCCAACAGCCCCATGAAACATCTCCCTGAACTTACCTAAAGAGGCTCTACTGGTAGATCAGTAACAAGGCAAAATTACAAATAAAAGGTGACAACTGAAGAAGATAATTTTTAGGGAAATGTTCCATTTTCTTTACTAAATATCCATTACCATCCTGGATTATTTCAGCAAATAGTACATCATCTTACTCTTTGTCCCATAATAAATTCATTTTTCTAACTTTAAAACTCAATGATCCTTTAAATACATAGGCCTTCTCAATTACAACTACTCTACTTACTACTTTGAATCCATTATCACTCAGTTTCTGCAAATTAATAATCTTTGTATCAAAACCTCTTTAACCATCTTTCCTTTAACAAACTCCTGCTGATAAGATCATGAAACCTGGGGAAAAGAAAAAGCACAGAATGCTGGGAAGATCCCTGGAGACAGCACTCCACCCAGCCTTGGGAATTTACCCACTTTTTCCCAGAGGAGATAATATCTAAGCTGAACTCTGAAAGATGAGAAGGAAATAAATTAATTCTATTTTTAAATCTCTGAGAATCTACAACCGTAACATTATTTCCCAGACTTTAAGAGAGAGATGAGAGACAAAGAGAATTGTTTTTTTTCTGTCCAACATCATCACCCTGGTCAGCACTAACACTTTATTTCCCTTCTTCCAAAACTGGGAGTAAGAGAGAAGCAATGATAAATTGAAGAAGTCTGAAAGTTTCTGGAACGGATTATAGCCAATTACAGAAGAGTTCTATATTCTGAGAAAAAATACACATACACAGACAGACACACAGAAACATTTTACTTATAGTCAAATACCTAGAAACTTCCAATGTAAAGAGGAAGAATTGAAAATTCAAAATGAATACTGAGCTCTGTAGAGAATGATGTGAATGAATGGTTGATCTCACTACTACAGACCTTATAAAAAGTAAAGCATTTGTTATTCAGAACCAGTCTGAGCCTCTTTCTCTAAAGTTCCTAAAACTTTGATGTGTTCCTTCTGCTTCACTGTAATTTCCTTAATTACTTAAACTCATATTCAGGAAAATCTTAGCCACATATACTGACAATTGTGGCTAGCCATAGGACCATTGTTTTAAGAGAAAGTTCAGATCATTAAATCCAGGCAAAAAGTTTGCAGATATCACTTCTGCCAACAGCCCCATGAAACATCTCCCTGAACTTACCTAAAGAGGCTCTACTGGTAGATCAGTAACAAGGCAAAATTACAAATAAAAGGTGACAACTGAAGAAGATAATTTTTAGGGAAATGTTCCATTTTCTTTACTAAATATCCATTACCATCCTGGATTATTTCAGCAAATAGTACATCATCTTACTCTTTGTCCCATAATAAATTCATTTTTCTAACTTTAAAACTCAATGATCCTTTAAATACATAGGCCTTCTCAATTACAACTACTCTACTTACTACTTTGAATCCATTATCACTCAGTTTCTGCAAATTAATAATCTTTGTATCAAAACCTCTTTAACCATCTTTCCTTTAACAAACTCCTGCTGACTCATTCTACTAACCCCACTTTTTATACAAATTTAAACCTGCAACCTCTGTATCCTTAGCTTCTCCAAATTCTTCCATCTGAAGTGAAGAGGAGACACAAGAGGTTGCCACCACTCTCCCACACACAGATGCTTTACATAAAAACCAAAAAGAATCATCTTTCAACACAAACCTACTATTCTTTTAATTTCTTCTATCTTTATAAATTATAGAAGCTTGCTATGTGCCTGGCACTATGGCTAGAAACAATTAGTCAGAGTAAGGTATTTGATAAAATAAGTCCAGATTTCTATAGCTTTAATCAGTGAATATTTACTTCTCATTCACAGCACAATCCAATGAAGGTCAGCATGGTAGTAGATGGGCAGGTTTTACACTACACCATCATTTAGAGACCTGGCCTTCTTTCATCTAGGGACTCTGATCACTAGGATAATTACAAAGATGGTTTTATAGGAGAGGAGTGTGGATGGAAAGTCTCTCCTATTTTTCATTGTCCAGAATATGTCACAGGTCTTCGTCTAACTGAAGGAGACCAGAAAATGTAGTCCAGAGTGTGAAGAGATGTGTGTTTGTACTTCTTGCAAGTCTCTGCAACTAGTAATGAATAAATCAAAGCTCTGATAGGTAGTTTAAATACTATTGTGAAGATAGAAGATAACAATGAGAACATATATCATGTCAATAGTTAAAATCTGCAACTAAGAACATGTTTTCCTTTATGTCCTAACATCAGGACAATCAAACAGGGCCCAAAAGGTTTGCAGATATCACTTCTGCCAACAGCCCCATGAAACATCTCCCTGAACTTACCTAAAGAGGCTCTACTGGTAGATCAGTAACAAGGCAAAATTACAAATAAAAGGTGACAACTGAAGAAGATAATTTTTAGGGAAATGTTCCATTTTCTTTACTAAATATCCATTACCATCCTGGATTATTTCAGCAAATAGTACATCATCTTACTCTTTGTCCCATAATAAATTCATTTTTCTAACTTTAAAACTCAATGATCCTTTAAATACATAGGCCTTCTCAATTACAACTACTCTACTTACTACTTTGAATCCATTATCACTCAGTTTCTGCAAATTAATAATCTTTGTATCAAAACCTCTTTAACCATCTTTCCTTTAACAAACTCCTGCTGACTCATTCTACTAACCCCACTTTTTATACAAATTTAAACCTGCAACCTCTGTATCCTTAGCTTCTCCAAATTCTTCCATCTGAAGTGAAGAGGAGACACAAGAGGTTGCCACCACTCTCCCACACACAGATGCTTTACATAAAAACCAAAAAGAATCATCTTTCAACACAAACCTACTATTCTTTTAATTTCTTCTATCTTTATAAATTATAGAAGCTTGCTATGTGCCTGGCACTATGGCTAGAGCAATTAGTCAGAGTAAGCTATTTGATAAAATAAGTCCAAATTTCTATAGCTTTAATCAGTGAATATTTACTTCTCATTCACAGCACAATCCAATGAAGGTCAGCATGGTAGTAGATGGGCAGGTTTTACACTACACCATCATTTAGAGACCTGGCCTTCTTTCATCTAGGGACTCTGATCACTAGGATAATTACAAAGATGGTTTTATAGGAGAGGAGTGTGGATGGAAAGTCTCTCCTATTTTTCATTGTCCAGAATATGTCACAGGTCTTCGTCTAACTGAAGGAGACCAGAAAATGTAGTCCAGAGTGTGAAGAGATGTGTGTGTTGTACTTCTTGCAAGTCTCTGCAACTAGTAATGAATAAATCAAAGCTCTGATAGGTAGTTTAAATACTATTGTGAAGATAGAAGATAACAATGAGAACATATATCATGTCAGATAGTGATGACTGCAACAAAGAAGAAATAATCCAGGGTAAGGAACACTGGAGAAAGCCCAGAAATTGTGTTTCATTAATCCTAAGAACATGTTTTCCTTTATGTCCTAACATCTCTGAAATCAGGATACAGCTTACAAAATTGTCATATCATTGGTTATTTGTCATCATTTTTTTTCTTGATGATATCCAAAATAATGATGCATCTTACTAAAAATTGCATACAAAATGAGATTTTTTTAAAAAATATAGAATCTTCAGGGAAGACCTTTCAGTAATGACATGTCAGTGAGATTTTTTAAAAAAATATAGAATCTTCAGGGAAGACCTTTCAGTAATGACATGTCAGCAGAGACCTGAATGAGGAGAGAAATGTAGCTATACTAGTAACTAGTTCCAGGGGCAGAGAGCCCTGAACAAAGGAAAAACAGCACAGATGTGCAAGGAGGAGCAGAGATACTACTGTGGCTGACTGGAAGCAGACAATGGTAGAAAGGGAGGCTGGAGAAGTACAGTGACTGGTGACCCTCAATAAATTATTTCACTCAGCTTTTTGAACTGAGAAATAAAGATAATAACATCTACTTGATAGGAATATGTGAAGATTGAATAACATAATGTAGTGCAGAAACAGAGGAGCAGACATGGCACACACATCTCCCTCCTCCCTTCTTCAACCCTAGAAGATGAGGACCAATCCAGCAATCTTTGGATCCCCTTACACTACCTCTAACAGAGTAGTGACAATAATACATTTTTGTTTCTCTACTATAATTTTAGACTTCAGCTTGTAGGCTTTTAAAATAAGTCTTCCTCTGTTCGAGCATGTTGCTTTCTATTAGCTAACAAAAGCTATATTTAAAATCTTTGGGGGCTTCCCCCTGGTGGTCCAGTGGGTAAGGACACCGCCTTGCAGTGCAAGGGGCGCCGGTTCGAGCCCTGGCCTGGGAAGATCCCACATGCCGTGGAGCGGCTGGACTGATGTGTCCAATTACCGAGCCGGAGCTCTGGAGCGCATGCGCCCAGAGCCGGCGCTCTGCAACAACAGACGCCAACGCGATGGGAGGCCCATAGGAGCCAAAGAACAAAGACGGATGAACATAGAGAAACGAAGGACCAATAGAAGTGGCCCGCCCGCTCCCCTCCCTCCCCAACCCAACCCCCGCCCAAAATAAACAAATAAATAAATCTTAAAAAAAAAATCTTTGGGGCCTTTTTCTCACAATAAATTCTCAAAGGAAGACTCTCTAAGTGCTAAACTAGATAAAGCTCAATTTTTTTTTCAAAGATGAAGCATTCACTTATTTTCTTTTTTCTTTTTTTTTTCTCTTCATATATGTACACTTGACAAGAGGACAACAAGAAAATATATGAGGAATGGGTGCTTACTATATCTTGAAAAGACTTTCCTATTTCTGTATAAAATTGTATTCCTATCTCACACAACTTCACTGTGGTACCTCAGTTTAGTCTTCTCTCCTAGTTGTTGATTTTAATTCACTAGGAAAAAGGTTTTGGCCCTAAAATCAAACATTCTAAGCAACTATACTGTTGATCATGTATAATAAAATACTGGGCCAGTGACCTCTGTAAATGAAATTAATTTGTTATATTTTTATCTGAGATACTCAAGCCTGATTCCAAATATTAGATCACACTTCATTCTTATCCTGTTTATATAATTTCTAGAGACACAATATTTTTATACAATCACACAATATACCATGAGCACTAAGAGGTACACAGCTTACTACTTTAAAAATCACCAGTTTCTACTGAAGAAAACATAAAAAAATGATCCTCTGTAACATCTGTTCATGCATTCATTCCATTATGTATTAAAAACATATACTGTGAGCCTAATATATACAAAAGGTACAAGTAATTGAACAAGACTATTAGCTCCAAGAAATTGATAATCTGGCATTTGTTCACCAAAAAATGAATTGTGCTAGTGATTTAGAAACAAAATAGCTGAATATAACATGGTACCTGGGCTTCACTGGTGGTCCAGTGGGTAAGGACACTGCCTTGCAGTGTAAGGGACGCCGGTTTGATCCCTGGCCTGGGAAGATCCCACGTGCGGTGGAGCAGCTGAACCGATGTGTCCAATTACCGAGCCGGAGCTCTGGAGCGCATACGCCCAGAGCCGGTGCTCTGCGACAACAGAGGCCACTGCGATGGGAGGCCCTCACGGGCCAAAGAACAAAGACGAATGAAAAAACAGATAAATGAAAGACCAATAGAAGTGGCCCGCCCACCCCTTCCCTCCCGAACCCGCCCCACTCCCCCAAAAAAACATAGTACCTGACCTGAAATACTTCATTGCTAATGGGAAAAATAGTTAAGGGAATGGTTAGAATGCGATTTAATGAATACAGAATGACTATACAGGTGAAGTATCGAGAAAATGGACATTGTCTGGTGAGCTGCACTTTTGCTCTATGATTAGAAGTGTTTGGAACGTTATATGAACTTTTTTTTGTAATTCTAACCATAAAGAACACCTTATCAAAAGTAAAATTAAAAGGTGAATTTTCACATTCATTTCATATTTTTCATATTAAGCTATAGACCTGTCCCATTCCCTCAACAAGTAGGAAATGAGAATTCTGCAATGTTTAGACAATGAAAGTCAGGAAGCCCTGGAGCCCAGACTGACTGAGCGAGGTTTAATCACTGTGTGCCCTAGGCCAAAACTGTTTAAAACCTTAATTTCAGTGCTGATAAAACAAGGAAATTAGATGAAGTGATGTCTAAGGTACCGTTTTCCAATTCCAGTATTTTCTAACTCTCAGCTCCTAATTGTTTTAGTTCTGAGGTTTAGCTACAGGGAGGCTGTGTGTCCTATAACATCAAGTAATTACATCAACATACTGGTCATTTTAAGTTGTGCATTCTCTGGTGGCTCAGACGGTAATGCAGGAGATCCAGGTTTGACCCATGGGTTGGGAAGATCCCCTGGAGAAGGAAATGGCAACCCACTCCAGTATTCTTGCATGGAGACTCCAGGGACAGAGGAGCCTAGTGGGCTACAGTCCATGGGGTCACAAAGAGTCAGACATATCTGAGTGACTACACTCACTTACATCTCTATGAACAAATGGTTGAGTTCATAAACTTTCTCATCTGATAAAAGAATTATATAATCTGCCTTGCTAATGTTCTTTTTGAAGAGTTGTAGCTTCTGGGTATTGTAGAAGTCCCTGTTATAATAAGTCTCTAGTATAAATTATATATTAGAAAAAATTTTTGATTTACTCTATAATCACGGGCAGCAAAGACGAACTGAAAAACAGATAAAAAAAAATGAAAAAAAAAACCAATAGAAGTGGCCCGCCCACCCTTCCCTCCCGAACCCGCCCCACTCCCCCAAAAAAACATAGTACCTGACCTGAAATACTTCATTGCTAATGGGAAAAATAGTTAAGGGAATGGTTAGAATGCGATTTAATGAATACAGAATGACTATACAGGTGAAGTATCGAGAAAATGGACATTGTCTGGTGAGCTGCACTTTTGCTCTATGATTAGAAGTGTTTGGAACGTTATATGAACTTTTTTGTAATTCTAACCATAAAGAACACCTTATCAAAAGTAAAATTAAAAGGTGAATTTTCACATTCATTTCATATTTTTCATATTAAGCTATAGACCTGTCCCATTCCCTCAACAAGTAGGAAATGAGAATTCTGCAATGTTTAGACAATGAAAGTCAGGAAGCCCTGGAGCCCAGACTGACTGAGCGAGGTTTAATCACTGTGTGCCCTAGGCCAAAACTGTTTAAAACCTTAATTTCAGTGCTGATAAAACAAGGAAATTAGATGAAGTGATGTCTAAGGTACCGTTTTCCAATTCCAGTATTTTCTAACTCTCAGCTCCTAATTGTTTTAGTTCTGAGGTTTAGCTACAGGGAGGCTGTGTGTCCTATAACATCAAGTAATTACATCAACATACTGGTCATTTTAAGTTGTGCATTCTCTGGTGGCTCAGACGGTAATGCAGGAGATCCAGGTTTGACCCATGGGTTGGGAAGATCCCCTGGAGAAGGAAATGGCAACCCACTCCAGTATTCTTGCATGGAGACTCCAGGGACAGAGGAGCCTAGTGGGCTACAGTCCATGGGGTCACAAAGAGTCAGACATATCTGAGTGACTACACTCACTTACATCTCTATGAACAAATGGTTGAGTTCATAAACTTTCTCATCTGATAAAAGAATTATATAATCTGCCTTGCTAATGTTCTTTTTGAAGAGTTGTAGCTTCTGGGTATTGTAGAAGTCCCTGTTATAATAAGTCTCTAGTATAAATTATATATTAGAAAAAATTTTTGATTTACTCTATAATCACAGGCCAAAATATCAATTCAAGTTAAACAACATTACTGTTTTCTAGCATGTCTGACTGCATCTCATGGGTAATTTTATGAATCAAGTTGAACAAAATAATAAGAAATCTTTACTATCTCCACAAATAAGTGTTTAAGATTCACATCCTAAGAGATATTTCATCTATATTCTCATGAAGGCTCATATTTATTTCAGACATAGATATTCTATTCTGATAAAGGAACCACCTACTCATAATGGTCTAATAAAAAGACTGAAAGTCTGATTTAGTTCCTTTCAGAAGCTCTTTTCCTATTTCCCATTTTACTTAAATTATTCCTTAGAGACACCAGATTTTAAATTATATTACCACTCTTTGACCTTTTCCCAACAAACTATCTCAAAGGAACGAAATATTCCTGTGAGATATATTCTTAGAAATGTTTATAAACAAAACTAATAGATGAGAAAAAATCAACTTGCTAATAAAATTTCGAGTTTAATGATGAGAAAAAAATGTGAAACTTTTAAGAAAAGGAAAAAAGTATTGAAATTTATCTAGTTTTCCTAATTTGGTTTAGATTTTAAATAAAGAAATATGATATTATAATTTTAAAAAATGGCCTAAAATAAGACAGCTAAGTTCTTGTCCTAATAATGCCTTAAATCTAAGGATTATAGAGTGAATACCATCATGCCTTGTTACAGTTTTTCAAAATACTATCCATAGATCTGCATATATGTATATTAGTTTTAAATGACTGATTAATTTAATCTCAGACTATTTTTATAATATGCTGAATTGCATGGTAGATTTTTACTTCTATCAATGGGCAACTTCAGAAGGATGTCCTTGGCAATGCAGAAAAATTGCTCAAGACAATATAGGAGTCTATGGACATATCACCCTGAACATGCCCGGTTTCAGCTGATCTCAGAAGCTAAGCAGGATTGGGCCTGGTTAGTACTCAGACGGGAGACAATATATGATATCAAGGACAAAAAATGGGTTAAATATGAAAATACAAAGTGAGATTTTTAACAAGAGAAAAATGTAAAGATTTAAGTGGCTAAGACTAAATTAACTAGCATTTTCCCCTGTGTTACTCATATCCCTTGACTATGCATCCTCACCCCCAGTTCAGTAGCAACAGGATTCATTGCCTCAATAAGAAGAAAACAAAAATTTATTTCTGGCTTCTGAGTTTCAAACTCTTGGAATCAGAGGACAAAAAGAGAGGATTATTATGAAAACAGAAAAAAAAAGAGTTTATTTTCATCTATATTCTCATGAAGGCTCATATTTATTTCAGACATAGATATTCTATTCTGATAAAGGAACCACCTACTCATAATGGTCTAATAAAAAGACTGAAAGTCTGATTTAGTTCCTTTCAGAAGCTCTTTTCCTATTTCCCATTTTACTTAAATTATTCCTTAGAGACACCAGATTTTAAATTATATTACCACTCTTTGACCTTTTCCCAACAAACTATCTCAAAGGAACGAAATATTCCTGTGAGATATATTCTTAGAAATGTTTATAAACAAAACTAATAGATGAGAAAAAATCAACTTGCTAATAAAATTTCGAGTTTAATGATGAGAAAAAAATGTGAAACTTTTAAGAAAAGGAAAAAAGTATTGAAATTTATCTAGTTTTCCTAATTTGGTTTAGATTTTTAAATAAAGAAATATGATATTATAATTTTAAAAAATGGCCTAAAATAAGACAGCTAAGTTCTTGTCCTAATAATGCCTTAAATCTAAGGATTATAGAGTGAATACCATCATGCCTTGTTACAGTTTTTCAAAATACTATCCATAGATCTGCATATATGTATATTAGTTTTAAATGACTGATTAATTTAATCTCAGACTATTTTTATAATATGCTGAATTGCATGGTAGATTTTTACTTCTATCAATGGGCAACTTCAGAAGGATGTCCTTGGCAATGCAGAAAAAATTGCTCAAGACAATATAGGAGTCTATGGACATATCACCCTGAACATGCCCGGTTTCAGCTGATCTCAGAAGCTAAGCAGGATTGGGCCTGGTTAGTACTCAGACGGGAGACAATATATGATATCAAGGACAAAAAATGGGTTAAATATGAAAATACAAAGTGAGATTTTTAACAAGAGAAAAATGTAAAGATTTAAGTGGCTAAGACTAAATTAACTAGCATTTTCCCCTGTGTTACTCATATCCCTTGACTATGCATCCTCACCCCCAGTTCAGTAGCAACAGGATTCATTGCCTCAATAAGAAGAAAACAAAAATTTATTTCTGGCTTCTGAGTTTCAAACTCTTGGAATCAGAGGACAAAAAGAGAGGATTATTATGACAGAATAATTCATAAGAATTCTAGTAAAGCTAAGATTTAAAAATTAGCTAGAGAATAATAAGTGTTTCTAGGACTGGAAAGATCACAGGTTGTTTAGACACCTAGATCCAGATGCATTTGGGTGAGTCTGTGCTCCTATTTGTGGTCAAGACCTGAGAAAGCAGTGAAACTCCGAGGTTTCCCACACCTACTGTGGTGTATATGAGATGGTTGTATGAGGACATCTTCAGTATCCTAGAGATTCCTGTAAGACTAAGAGTTTCAGGAACACACAATGTTTCCTATTTCCACAAACAGGGGAGAAATGACCCAGAGAACCAGCTGCTTGGTAAAGGATGAGGAATGTCCCCCAAGTAACCAGCAGTATCAATCAAGGAGCAATGAGGTCATTCCCTCTCTGTCTGTGAAATCAGTAATTCCTCCCTCTGATTCTAGATAGGAATTTCTTTACAGTTCTATGAAATGTAGACATAACTTAATCAGTTATGTCAAGTAGGCAATACTGATCAGAAAGAGGACTGAGAGGGAAAAACATCCACAAGTTTGGAGGAGGTGAATGTATCAGAGTTAGAATAAATAGAATGTGTGAAGTTAGTGAGTTCAGAGGAACATGTACAGCTCAGAAAGAACTCGCATAGGAACATATTAAAAATAAAAATTTTTAAAAGGAGAAGCTAAAGAATATTTACAAATATATGATCAGAAAATTAAGGTGTCCTAAGAACACTGTTATACCCACCCAGCACCAGGGATTGAAATTCTCAAGGTTCACAGTTTTCTTGGCCATAGATATTTGTATGCCACAGATATTAGGATGGGAGAAAATACACATAAACAAAGGAGACAATATAGGAGTCTATGGACATATCACCCTGAACATGCCCGGTTTCAGCTGATCTCAGAAGCTAAGCAGGATTGGGCCTGGTTAGTACTCAGACGGAGACAATATATGATATCAAGGACAAAAAATGGGTTAAATATGAAAATACAAAGTGAGATTTTTAACAAGAGAAAAATGTAAAGATTTAAGTGGCTAAGACTAAATTAACTAGCATTTTCCCCTGTGTTACTCATATCCCTTGACTATGCATCCTCACCCCCAGTTCAGTAGCAACAGGATTCATTGCCTCAATAAGAAGAAAACAAAAATTTATTTCTGGCTTCTGAGTGTCAAACTCTTGGAATCAGAGGACAAAAGAGAGGATTATTATGACAGAATAATTCATAAGAATTCTAGTAAAGCTAAGATTTAAAAATTAGCTAGAGAATAATAAGTGTTTCTAGGACTGGAAAGATCACAGGTTGTTTAGACACCTAGATCCAGATGCATTTGGGTGAGTCTGTGCTCCTATTTGTGGTCAAGACCTGAGAAAGCAGTGAAACTCCGAGGTTTCCCACACCTACTGTGGTGTATATGAGATGGTTGTATGAGGACATCTTCAGTATCCTAGAGATTCCTGTAAGACTAAGAGTTTCAGGAACACACAATGTTTCCTATTTCCACAAACAGGGGAGAAATGACCCAGAGAACCAGCTGCTTGGTAAAGGATGAGGAATGTCCCCCAAGTAACCAGCAGTATCAATCAAGGAGCAATGAGGTCATTCCCTCTCTGTCTGTGAAATCAGTAATTCCTCCCTCTGATTCTAGATAGGAATTTCTTTACAGTTCTATGAAATGTAGACATAACTTAATCAGTTATGTCAAGTAGGCAATACTGATCAGAAAGAGGACTGAGAGGGAAAAACATCCACAAGTTTGGAGGAGGTGAATGTATCAGAGTTAGAATAAATAGAATGTGTGAAGTTAGTGAGTTCAGAGGAACATGTACAGCTCAGAAAGAACTCGCATAGGAACATATTAAAAATAAAAATTTTTAAAAGGAGAAGCTAAAGAATATTTACAAATATATGATCAGAAAATTAAGGTGTCCTAAGAACACTGTTATACCCACCCAGCACCAGGGATTGAAATTCTCAAGGTTCACAGTTTTCTTGGCCATAGATATTTGTACCATGCCACAGATATTAGGATGGGAGAAAATACACATAAACTAATTCATAATGAGAGATGCAGCTATACATGGCCTAGTTATTCTCACCTTTTGGCAAAGATTTAGAGGGGATTGTGCTCCCACCAAAAAAAGTTAGATCCTGAAGGATGAATTTTATTTATTTATTTTTAAAACTTTTATTTTACTTTTAACTTTTACAGAGTTTTGTTGTTTACAGATATGCATGTTCCCAGATTAGTCATATGTATATCCCCCCTGGATGAATTTTAGATCATAATATTATGGTATGAGTCATGTACTGATATGAAAATTACACCATGAAGAAGATTGAGAGCCAAAAAAATGATGCTTTCAAATTGCAGAGCTGGAAAAGACTCTTGAGAGTCCCTTAGACTTCAAGGAGATCACATGAGTCAATTCTAAAGGAAATCAACCCTGAATATTCACTGGAAGAACTGATGCTGAAGCCTAAGCTCCAATACTTTGGCTACATGATGCAAAAAGCCAACTCACTAGAAAAGACCTTAATGCTGGGAAACACTTGAGGGCAGGAGGATAAGGGGGTGAAGGAGGATGAAATGGTTGGATGGCATCACTGACTCAATGGACATGAGTTTGAGCAAACTCCAGAAGATAGTGAAGGACAGGAAGCTTAGCGTGCTGCAGTTCATGGGATCATGAAGTCAGATACAACTAAGCAACTGAACAACAATAACAATTATGACATAATTCATTTCANTTTTAAGCGTTTTTCTGCAGTTTCAAAATGGGTTTTTAATCATGCTTAGCAATCGATGGATTCATTCCCTCTCTGTCTGTAAAAGTTTTAGGAATTTCTTTAAAGTTCTATGAAATGTAGACATAACTTAATCAGTTATGTCAAGTAGGCAATACTGATCAGAAAGAGGACTGAGAGGGAAAAACATCCACAAGTTTGGAGGAGGTGAATGTATCAGAGTTAGAATAAATAGAATGTGTGAAGTTAGTGAGTTCAGAGGAACATGTACAGCTCAGAAAGAACTCGCATAGGAACATATTAAAAATAAAAATTTTTAAAAGGAGAAGCTAAAGAATATTTACAAATATATGATCAGAAAATTAAGGTGTCCTAAGAACACTGTTATACCCACCCAGCACCAGGGATTGAAATTCTCAAGGTTCACAGTTTTCTTGGCCATAGATATTTGTACCATGCCACAGATATTAGGATGGGAGAAAATACACATAAACTAATTCATAATGAGAGATGCAGCTATACATGGCCTAGTTATTCTCACCTTTTGGCAAAGATTTAGAGGGGATTGTGCTCCCACCAAAAAAAGTTAGATCCTGAAGGATGAATTTTATTTATTTATTTTTAAAACTTTTATTTTACTTTTAACTTTTACAGAGTTTTGTTGTTTACAGATATGCATGTTCCCAGATTAGTCATATGTATATCCCCCCTGGATGAATTTTAGATCATAATATTATGGTATGAGTCATGTACTGATATGAAAATTACACCATGAAGAAGATTGAGAGCCAAAAAAATGATGCTTTCAAATTGCAGAGCTGGAAAAGACTCTTGAGAGTCCCTTAGACTTCAAGGAGATCACATGAGTCAATTCTAAAGGAAATCAACCCTGAATATTCACTGGAAGAACTGATGCTGAAGCCTAAGCTCCAATACTTTGGCTACATGATGCAAAAAGCCAACTCACTAGAAAAGACCTTAATGCTGGGAAACACTTGAGGGCAGGAGGATAAGGGGGTGAAGGAGGATGAAATGGTTGGATGGCATCACTGACTCAATGGACATGAGTTTGAGCAAACTCCAGAAGATAGTGAAGGACAGGAAGCTTAGCGTGCTGCAGTTCATGGGATCATGAAGTCAGATACAACTAAGCAACTGAACAACAATAACAATTATGACATAATTCATTTCAGTTTTTAAGCTCAAGATATTTTATGAGAACAGTGCACCCTGCCACTCTTCATGTGCTTTATTGATGTGGATAATAAGTCAAGTATTTCTTTCAATTCATGATGTTTCATCTATTTTACTCATCAGCCTTTCTGCCTAGAAAAAACTTCAAGCTAGATTTTGACTTTAGCATTTTATACACATTATTTCTTTCCTCATTGCTATTGAAAATTTTCAGTTCATTTCCCAGTGACTTAATTTAGGCTGGGGATTAGAAAGGTTAGGTCAGCTTACAAGGATTTCTTGAGGAATCTTTTGCCACCTTGGGCTGGGTGTGTGCTGGTCTCTGCAAAGATACTGGTAACACAACCTGACCTGCACTGAGGGAATTGCAGAGAGACTTAGAATAGTGCTTAGCATGAAAAATGAAGAAACAATCTCCATAATAGGGTGTTAGAAAGGAATGTACATTTATATCAGTAAATGTTTGACTTATTACAGCAACAGCTTCAGAAATGGACAGAAACTTCCAAGGCCCTGAAAGAATCTGGGGAGAAATGCATGAATGTATAGAACGAGAGTCATCTCTGAAAGTGGAGGAAAGGGAAGAATTGACCAAGGGCTACAACCAGAAGGTGCTAAGTGAATCAAAAAGGGCCAAGAAGAGAAGAAAGCTTGCAGAACTCTAGCAGATCGGTACCACAAACTCTGCCTGGCCATTTGAATACTGGAAGTGCAGAGTAGCAGCTAACCCAGGGAAAGTAGTAGTCATGCCTTGTCGTAAGGAGGCTTTCAAGGGAAAAAAAGGAGAAATCTTTGCTCCTCTCTTCCTAGGACTTGCAAAGGAAAATGGTTGCAAACAACTATGGCCACTGGAAAATATCTACCCCTGTCTCTATGTCAAGGTTGTCCCCCTGGGAAATCCCTTAATGCTGGGAAACACTTGAGGGCAGGAGGATAAGGGGGTGAAGGAGGATGAAATGGTTGGATGGCATCACTGACTCAATGGACATGAGTTTGAGCAAACTCCAGAAGATAGTGAAGGACAGGAAGCTTAGCGTGCTGCAGTTCATGGGATCATGAAGTCAGATACAACTAAGCAACTGAACAACAATAACAATTATGACATAATTCATTTCAGTTTTTAAGCTCAAGATATTTTATGAGAACAGTGCACCCTGCCACTCTTCATGTGCTTTATTGATGTGGATAATAAGTCAAGTATTTCTTTCAATTCATGATGTTTCATCTATTTTACTCATCAGCCTTTCTGCCTAGAAAAAACTTCAAGCTAGATTTTGACTTTAGCATTTTATACACATTATTTCTTTCCTCATTGCTATTGAAAATTTTCAGTTCATTTCCCAGTGACTTAATTTAGGCTGGGGATTAGAAAGGTTAGGTCAGCTTACAAGGATTTCTTGAGGAATCTTTTGCCACCTTGGGCTGGGTGTGTGCTGGTCTCTGCAAAGATACTGGTAACACAACCTGACCTGCACTGAGGGAATTGCAGAGAGACTTAGAATAGTGCTTAGCATGAAAAATGAAGAAACAATCTCCATAATAGGGTGTTAGAAAGGAATGTACATTTATATCAGTAAATGTTTGACTTATTACAGCAACAGCTTCAGAAATGGACAGAAACTTCCAAGGCCCTGAAAGAATCTGGGGAGAAATGCATGAATGTATAGAACGAGAGTCATCTCTGAAAGTGGAGGAAAGGGAAGAATTGACCAAGGGCTACAACCAGAAGGTGCTAAGTGAATCAAAAAGGGCCAAGAAGAGAAGAAAGCTTGCAGAACTCTAGCAGATCGGTACCACAAACTCTGCCTGGCCATTTGAATACTGGAAGTGCAGAGTAGCAGCTAACCCAGGGAAAGTAGTAGTCATGCCTTGTCGTAAGGAGGCTTTCAAGGGAAAAAAAGGAGAAATCTTTGCTCCTCTCTTCCTAGGACTTGCAAAGGAAAATGGTTGCAAACAACTATGGCCACTGGAAAATATCTACCCCTGTCTCTATGTCAAGGTTGTCCCCCTGGGAAATCCCAGGATGATGAGTCAAAGAGGATGATCTGAATCTCTAGCAGCTGATCGAGGCTTAGCATCTGGATTATGGGACTGTCCTAATTAAGGACATCAAATATGAGAGGGTAGCTGAAGAAGGTGAGACACCTCATAAGATAACCTGCCTCTTTGACAGGGGACCTGTCTATATACAAGAATCTGAGAACTGTAGCAATAAAAGGCAATTAAAAAAAAAAAAAAACAAGCAAAACTGGATGAATGCCAAAAGTTTTAAGAAGTGAGAGTGGGGAAATGCTATGCTTTTATTGATCCCCTCAGAAGGAACAACCTAAAAAAAGATTGATTTCAGTAAAGTGTTTTAAAGTAAAAAGTTTTGTAGCTTGAAGTGCAATGTTAGCATGCTGATGTATGGCAGAAACCAACACAATATTGTAAAGTAAATGCCCACCAATTAAAAATAAACATTTTTTTTAAAAGACCAAACCTTATGCTCTAAGAAACTTAGTTTTTTAATATGTGTGCTTAAATCTCTCTCCTTGCTGATAAGAAACTCTAGCATTAGAGACTATGTGAATGAACAAAAGAGAGCCAATTGGGTTCAAATTAATCTTCAGAGTTTCAATGGCTTGAAATGGAAACATTTCCATTAACAAAAGAACATGAAACATTTCTGAAATTTCTTCATTAAACAAACCAGGCAGAAAAGTTAAAATTTGGACTACACTTATAATTTTTAAGGCTGTGTATTTTTTTTTTTTTTCTGGATAGGCTTTTGTCAATCAACACAGCCTGTTTGTTATATTACCCCCTTATGGAATACCAGTCCAGCCTACAGTGACACATTTGAACAAGGAATCATGAAACCAGTAATCTTTGATTTGAATATGGTTAATGTTTTGCTATTGTTTTTGACAGTGATTAACTAATAGTTTCAACTGCTTTTTAAGGCCATAAACAATAAACTATGTCATTAGTAACAGAAAAATAAAAAAGTAGACTGAAATGATTTTGAAACAACTGATCTATTGATCTTTTATTATTAACTGCTTTGTGTTTTTTAATCACTATTTTTTGTGTGTTTGGCTTAAGTTGTTTTTTTTGATAGCAGTGCAAAAGTGGGTAAAGATAGAAAATCTTCCTATAACATAGAAATGCAATGGTATTATGTGTTTAACAATGGTTATCCAAGAATTGTTCTTCAAGGTTGAAGTTTTGGGAGAAAATTTTTGAAGTTTATTTTGCAGTCTTGGATTGAGCTACAGAATCTGTGACATCTAGTGAAAAGGAGTCCTGGACAGTCTTCCCACCATTTGTAATAAAGTATGATGGTTAAAAGATTTGCAACTACAAATAGGAAAAGGCCTTAGTTTGGAAATTTAAACTACTAAAAGATTAAATCTTTCAAGTTAATTTAAAGCTAAAGAATGTGAAGATGATAGAAATACATATTAGAATAAAATCGGTAAATCAGGCTTTAGTTTAATTTAAGGATTTCTTTACCTAATTTAACTGTATCTTTGTTGAAGGGAGAGAAATAGATCAATTTGCATGTAATTTAATTTTTAAAGTAAATTATATAGTAAAATAATTTTAAAATAAAAATTTTTTAAATGTCATAGAACATGCTGGTCATAGCACACACACTTTTCCAGTAACCCAAGAGATGATTCTACACATGGGCATCACTAGATGGTCAATACTGAAATCAGATTGATTATGTTTCTTACAGCCAAAGATAGAGAAGCTCTATACAGAAAAAAAAAAAAACCTAGTGCTGACTATGGCTCAGATCATGAGCTCCTTATGAAATTATGAGCTCCTTATAAAATTCAGGTTTAAACTGAAGAAAGTAGGGCAATCCAATAGGCCATTCAAGTATGACCTAAATCAAATCCCTTATTATACTGTGGAGATGACAAGTAGATTTAAGGAGTCAGAGTTAGTAAACAGAGTGGCTGAAGACCTATAGACAGAGGTTCATAACACTGTACAGAAGACACTGAGCAAAATCATCCCCAAGAAAAAGAAATGCAAGAAGATAAACTGACTGTCTGAGGTCTTACAGATAGTTGAGGAAAGAAGAGAAGCAAAAGGCAAGGCGAAGAGAAAGATATAACCAATTGAATGCAGGCAAAGGGGAGCTGTTTGTGTTTTAAACAACTGATCTATTGATCTTTTATTATTAACTGCTTTGTGTTTTTTAATCACTATTTTTTGTGTGTTTGGCTTAAGTTGTTTTTTTTGATAGCAGTGCAAAAGTGGGTAAAGATAGAAAATCTTCCTATAACATAGAAATGCAATGGTATTATGTGTTTAACAATGGTTATCCAAGAATTGTTCTTCAAGGTTGAAGTTTTGGGAGAAAATTTTTGAAGTTTATTTTGCAGTCTTGGATTGAGCTACAGAATCTGTGACATCTAGTGAAAAGGAGTCCTGGACAGTCTTCCCACCATTTGTAATAAAGTATGATGGTTAAAAGATTTGCAACTACAAATAGGAAAAGGCCTTAGTTTGGAAATTTAAACTACTAAAAGATTAAATCTTTCAAGTTAATTTAAAGCTAAAGAATGTGAAGATGATAGAAATACATATTAGAATAAAATCGGTAAATCAGGCTTTAGTTTAATTTAAGGATTTCTTTACCTAATTTAACTGTATCTTTGTTGAAGGGAGAGAAATAGATCAATTTGCATGTAATTTAATTTTTAAAGTAAATTATATAGTAAAATAATTTTAAAATAAAAATTTTTTAAATGTCATAGAACATGCTGGTCATAGCACACACACTTTTCCAGTAACCCAAGAGATGATTCTACACATGGGCATCACTAGATGGTCAATACTGAAATCAGATTGATTATGTTTCTTACAGCCAAAGATAGAGAAGCTCTATACAGAAAAAAAAAAAAACCTAGTGCTGACTATGGCTCAGATCATGAGCTCCTTATGAAATTATGAGCTCCTTATAAAATTCAGGTTTAAACTGAAGAAAGTAGGGCAATCCAATAGGCCATTCAAGTATGACCTAAATCAAATCCCTTATTATACTGTGGAGATGACAAGTAGATTTAAGGAGTCAGAGTTAGTAAACAGAGTGGCTGAAGACCTATAGACAGAGGTTCATAACACTGTACAGAAGACACTGAGCAAAATCATCCCCAAGAAAAAGAAATGCAAGAAGATAAACTGACTGTCTGAGGTCTTACAGATAGTTGAGGAAAGAAGAGAAGCAAAAGGCAAGGGCGAAAGAGAAAGATATAACCAATTGAATGCAGAGTTCCAGAAAACAGCAAGGAGAGATAAGAAAGTCTTCTTAAATGAACAGCTACAAACAGATTGAGGAAAACAGTAGAATAGGAAAACCTAGAAATCTCTTCAAGAAAATTGGAGAAATCAAGGGGACATTTCATGCAAGGATAGGCATGATAAAGGACGGAAATGGTAAGGAACTAACAGAAGCAGAAGAGATTAAGAGGAGGAGGTAGGAATACAAAGAACTGTACAAAAAGGGTCTTAATGATTCAGATAACCATGATCATGTAATCACTTACTTAAAGCTGGGCATCTTGGAGGTCAAGTAGGTCTTAGGAAGCATTATTACAAAGCTAGTGGAGTGACAGAATTCCAGTAGAATCATTTAAAATCCTTAAAGATGATGCTGTTAAAGTGCATTTGGAAAACTCAGCAGTGGCTGCAGGACTGGAAAAGGTACATTTTCATTACAATCCCAAAGAAGGGTAGTGCCAAAAAATGTTCAAACTATCGCACAATTGCACTAATTTCACATACTAGCAACGCTGTGCTCAAAATACTTCATGCTAAAGGCTTCAGCAGTATATGAACTGAGAACTTACAGATGGACAAGCTGGGTTTTGAAGAGGAACCAGAGATTAAATTGACAACATTCTCTTGATATTGGAGAAAGCAAGAGAATTCAAGAAAAATATCTACTTCTGCTTTATTGACTATGCTAAAACCTTTGACCATGTGGATTACAACAAACTGTTGAAAATTCTTAAAGAGATGGGAATACCAGACCAACTTACCTGTCTCCTGGGAAACCTTTATGTGGATCAAGAAGCAACAGTTAGAATCTTACATAGGACATGTGACTAGTTCAAAATTAGGAAAGGGGTATGACAAGGCTGCATATTGTCACCTTGATTATTTAACTCATGCAGAGTACATCATCCAAAATGCTGGATGAACCATAAGCTGGAATCAAGATTGCCAGAAGTATCAACAACCTCAGATATGCAAATGATACCACTCTAATGGATGAAACTGAAGAGGAACTAAAGAGCCTCTTGATGAGGATGAACAAGGAGAATAAAATAGATGACTTAAAACCTAACTTTAAAATAAAACTAAGA
Organism: Tragulus kanchil; assembly: GCA_022376925.1. Taxonomy (NCBI): domain Eukaryota; kingdom Metazoa; phylum Chordata; class Mammalia; order Artiodactyla; family Tragulidae; genus Tragulus; species Tragulus kanchil. The sequence continues at coordinate 108,461,279 of JAIOJX010000028.1, read as the reverse complement.
TAATGGCATCTGTTCTCATCACTGCATGGCAAATGGATGGGGAAACAGTGGCAGATTTTATTTTATTAGGCTCCAAAACACTGCAGATGGTGACTTCAGCCATGAAATTAAAAGACGCTTGCTCCTTGCAAGAAAAGCTATGACAAACCTAGACAGTGTACGAAAAAGCAGACATTTACTTTGCTGACAAAGGTTCATATAGCCAAAGCTATGGTCTTTCCAATAGTTATGTACAGATGTGAAAGTTGTTACATAAAGAAGGCTAAGCGCTAATGATTTTGAACTGTGCTACTGGAGATGTCTCTTGAGAGTGCCTTGGACTTCAAGGAGATCAGACCAGTCAATCTTAAAGGAAATCAATCCTGAATCTTCATTTAAAGGACTGCTTATGAAACTGAAGCTCTAATACTTTGGCTACTTGATGTAAAGAGCCAACTTATCAGAAAAGACTCTGATGCTATGAAAGATTGAATGCAAAAAGAGAAGGGAGCTACAGAGGATGAGATGGTTTGAAAGCACCACTAACTCAATGGACATGAATTTGAGGGAATTCTGAGAGAGTGGAGGACAAGGAAACCTGGTGTGCTGCAGTCCATGGGGTCACAAAGAGTAGGACATGACTTAGTGACTAAACAACAACAAATATAATGAAATGGCGGGGGTGGGGGTGGGGGTAACATTAAAGAAAATCACCTGCAAGCATAATGGCTGGACACTTCCAAATCTGGAACTTAGATGAACACAAAAAATAATTCATTTTCCATCATGGTGCCACTGTGCATTGTTCAGAATCCTTAGTGAGGACCTCACATTTCTGCATTCCCCCAGTGGGAAACACTACACCTACACTTGGCTCCCTGAACTTGTGCATCCCTTTCCCCAAGCAGAAGGATCTGAAACTTCCCATAGGGTCAAAGTTCTTCAGGTCTAGGGCAGTTAGATTTCACATAAATCTCCTGAAAATAACTGAAATCTAAATTTAGACTATCTGGCTCCCAAATAATCTGTACCTCCTCCGATCTTGCTCCCAACTGACATGATTGCTTACATGCCTTTCATGTAAGGAGGAAGTTGTACGAGCCTGGAACGTTACCCTCTTACATCTTTCCCCTGGCCCCAGATTGCTTCTCTGGATGAGGGTCTGTGTTCTTTCTCATACCAGCTCTTGGAACCCAGATTTCCCAAGAAACCTTTTTCTTAACCTATACTAAGCGATGTTGAAAATTTGACCTTAACCACTTTGTATAATGATCTTTTAGTTCTTCAAGAAATTTCTTTACAATATTGTGTTGGTCTCTGCCATATATCAGTCTGGAGATGTCTCTTGCCAGTAGTAGTTATGTACAGATGTGAAAGTTGTTACATAAAGAAGGCTAAGCGCTAATGATTTTGAACTGTGCTACTGGAGATGTCTCTTGAGAGTGCCTTGGACTTCAAGGAGATCAGACCAGTCAATCTTAAAGGAAATCAATCCTGAATCTTCATTTAAAGGACTGCTTATGAAACTGAAGCTCTAATACTTTGGCTACTTGATGTAAAGAGCCAACTTATCAGAAAAGACTCTGATGCTATGAAAGATTGAATGCAAAAAGAGAAGGGAGCTACAGAGGATGAGATGGTTTGAAAGCACCACTAACTCAATGGACATGAATTTGAGGGAATTCTGAGAGAGTGGAGGACAAGGAAACCTGGTGTGCTGCAGTCCATGGGGTCACAAAGAGTAGGACATGACTTAGTGACTAAACAACAACAAATATAATGAAATGGCGGGGGTGGGGGTGGGGGTAACATTAAAGAAAATCACCTGCAAGCATAATGGCTGGACACTTCCAAATCTGGAACTTAGATGAACACAAAAAATAATTCATTTTCCATCATGGTGCCACTGTGCATTGTTCAGAATCCTTAGTGAGGACCTCACATTTCTGCATTCCCCCAGTGGGAAACACTACACCTACACTTGGCTCCCTGAACTTGTGCATCCCTTTCCCCAAGCAGAAGGATCTGAAACTTCCCATAGGGTCAAAGTTCTTCAGGTCTAGGGCAGTTAGATTTCACATAAATCTCCTGAAAATAACTGAAATCTAAATTTAGACTATCTGGCTCCCAAATAATCTGTACCTCCTCCGATCTTGCTCCCAACTGACATGATTGCTTACATGCCTTTCATGTAAGGAGGAAGTTGTACGAGCCTGGAACGTTACCCTCTTACATCTTTCCCCTGGCCCCAGATTGCTTCTCTGGATGAGGGTCTGTGTTCTTTCTCATACCAGCTCTTGGAACCCAGATTTCCCAAGAAACCTTTTTCTTAACCTATACTAAGCGATGTTGAAAATTTGACCTTAACCACTTTGTATAATGATCTTTTAGTTCTTCTTTTAATTGGAGGATAATTGCTTTACAATATTGTGTTGGTCTCTGCCATATATCAGTCTGAATCAGCCACGGGTGGACATATATCCCTTCCCTCCTGAATCCCCCTCCCATCTCCCACTCCATCCCACTACTCTAGGTTGTCCCAGAGAACTGGGTTGAGCTCCCTGTGTCATACAGCAAATTCCCACTTGCTAACTATTTTACATATGATAATGTATGTTTCCACGTCATTCTCTCAGTTTGTCCCACTCCCTTCTTCCCTTACTCTGTCAACAAATCTGTTCTCTCTCTGCATTTCCACTGCTGCTCTGCAAATAAATTCATCAGCACCATCTTTCTAGATTCCACAGCATGTATTAATATACAATATAAGTCTCTCTCTTTCCCACTTACTTCACTCTTTATAATAGAAAGAGACACATGTACTGCAACGTTCATTGCAACACTTTTTTACAATAGCTAGGACTAGGACATGGAAGCAGCCTAGATGTCCATTGACAGATGAATGGATGCAGAAATTGTAGTACATGTAAACAATGAAATATTACTCATCTTTTTAAAAATTACATATTCAAGTCAGTCTTAATGAGGTATAATTATATGTTAAGGACACTTTGTACACAAACAACAATGGTAATGTTTGGTGAAGGGTCTATACAATAATAACACTGGCATGGAAAAATATAGATTATTTCCTTGCCATCAGCTGTGCAACTACAGTGGATCCTCATTATTAACAGATTCCATATTTGCAAATATACCAGTTCACTAAAGATTGTTTGTAACCTCAAAAATCAATGCTTATGACTGTCTCATGACTTCAACTGTGAGTTATAGTGCCATCGGTTAAGAGTTCAAGCTAGTGAATCAACAACATATCACATCTAGGGGGAAAAATACACAATTTGCTGATATGCACATGAGGTTACTCTAGAAGTGCTAAAGTAACATATACAGTATGTACTGAAGCTATGGAAAAGATGGGAAAGGTTTTTGCTAAATTTTAAGCATTAGAAACCTTTTTCTTAACCTATACTAAGCGATGTTGAAAATTTGACCTTAACCACTTTGTATAATGATCTTTTAGTTCTTCTTTTAATTGGAGGATAATTGCTTTACAATATTGTGTTGGTCTCTGCCATATATCAGTCTGAATCAGCCACGGGTGGACATATATCCCTTCCCTCCTGAATCCCCCTCCCATCTCCCACTCCATCCCACTACTCTAGGTTGTCCCAGAGAACTGGGTTGAGCTCCCTGTGTCATACAGCAAATTCCCACTTGCTAACTATTTTACATATGATAATGTATGTTTCCACGTCATTCTCTCAGTTTGTCCCACTCCCTTCTTCCCTTACTCTGTCAACAAATCTGTTCTCTCTCTGCATTTCCACTGCTGCTCTGCAAATAAATTCATCAGCACCATCTTTCTAGATTCCACAGCATGTATTAATATACAATATAAGTCTCTCTCTTTCCCACTTACTTCACTCTTTATAATAGAAAGAGACACATGTACTGCAACGTTCATTGCAACACTTTTTTACAATAGCTAGGACTAGGACATGGAAGCAGCCTAGATGTCCATTGACAGATGAATGGATGCAGAAATTGTAGTACATGTAAACAATGAAATATTACTCATTTTTTTAAAAATTACATATTCAAGTCAGTCTTAATGAGGTATAATTATATGTTAAGGACACTTTGTACACAAACAACAATGGTAATGTTTGGTGAAGGGTCTATACAATAATAACACTGGCATGGAAAAATATAGATTATTTCCTTGCCATCAGCTGTGCAACTACAGTGGATCCTCATTATTAACAGATTCCATATTTGCAAATATACCAGTTCACTAAAGATTGTTTGTAACCTCAAAAATCAATGCTTATGACTGTCTCATGACTTCAACTGTGAGTTATAGTGCCATCGGTTAAGAGTTCAAGCTAGTGAATCAACAACATATCACATCTAGGGGGAAAAATACACAATTTGCTGATATGCACATGAGGTTACTCTAGAAGTGCTAAAGTAACATATACAGTATGTACTGAAGCTATGGAAAAGATGGGAAAGTGGCTAAATTTGTTGATTTATCAGTTGACAACCAATTTAAAAAGCATAGTAGGCAATAGTGTTGTAAGACTTAAAGTAAAAGAGATATATAGTCATGTTACCTAGGGTCAGGAAAATGTTCAACCCTCCTTAGCTACTGCTGGCTGTTTATGTGTTTCAAAGGTCAATGCAGAGTGAAAAATGTTAAATTTGTAAGTAAGGCAGGTTCTGCCGATAAGACGGCTGTGAGAGAAGTTTTAAAATACCTGCTAAATGCTATACAGAAAAAGAGTTATACGGAAAAGTAGGTTTCCAATGCCAGTGGGACTGACTCGTTTTACAAGGGCATTGGCAAATGAACTCATATAGTGCAAATGGCATTTCGGTTGATAAAATTGCTATGACCAAAGGCTCACTGAAATCTAACCCTGTATTTCCCATAGGAACAATAGTTCGGTATTTGATAAATCAGTGTTTCTGGCAGCTTTATAGATGATTACTACCACAGCTAAGGAGATTAGACTGCAACAGGGTCAATGCAGTAAGAAAATATTTTTCATTTAAATGGAGAGTTTTGAAATGGTCAATGTTTGAGGATCAAGAAAGACAGGAGAGCTGCTAGGTGCAGTCTGTCTTTATGGAACAGGAGCATTCCCTCAATGCTGACCTCTTTCCCTCTCTATTGTCTAATGGATGTTTCTCAACCCTTTGAAACTTAGAGGGAGCTGGGCCTATTCCTGCAATGCAGACATCACTAACATAAGTAATCTTCTGAGGATGTGCAGATGCTCCTGCACTAGTGAAAGGATAATCTCAATAGAAGTGTTCTGGGTAGGAAAGTCTAGTCACTGAACCGATGTGCCTGTTGTCCTTCAGATCTGAAATTCTCTGTGTGGAAGATAAAAAATTCAGATGCAAGACAAAAGAAATTAAATAGAAACTCTGTAGTCTTGAATTTGAGTTCAGAGGACTGGTATGAGATAATTTTTAAATTGAAGTATAGTTTATTAACAATTCATATATATATATATATATATATATATGTATGTATATATATATTCTTTATCAGATTCTCTTCCAATATAGTTTATTACAGGATATTGAATATAGGTCTCTGTGCTATATAATAGGTCCTTGTCGTTCATCTATTTTATACATAGTAGAGTATATCTGGTAATCCCAGTCTTAATTTATCCCTCCCTTGACATTTCCCCTTTGGTAACCATAAGTTTGTTTTCTATGTCAGTGGATCTATTTCTATTTTGTAAACAAGTTCATTTGTATCATTTTTTTAGATTCCACATATAAGTTATATCATATGATATTTGTCTTCCTTTATCTGACTTACTTCACTTAGTATAATAATCTCTAGGTCCATCCATGTTGCTGCAAATGGGATTATTTCATTTTTATGGCTGGGTAATATTCCATTATGTGTGGCATATTTATTTTATTTTCAAGTGAAAGAAGAGGAGATTGAAGACAAGGCAGAGGAGAAGGAGCATAAATAGGAGAAATATAAAATAATATATATACATGCATATTTATATGTATATGTTACTATATGCATGTGTGCATGGATATGTGTACATATAAATGTATACACATATACACATAAACATTATCTCCATCAAAAAGCCCTATTAACAATGGTAAACCCAGAAACAATATATATCTATTAGTGCTCAGGTTACATTACAAACACATTACATTGACAGACCAAAATCTGAAAGTTTCTACAATCATGGATTCTTATAACTATACTTTAGACATTTATATCATACTAATTTTTTAATTCAGGAGGAAATATAAATGAAAATCATGATCTGTGTAGAATGAACAATTATATCATCACATACTGAAATCTATGGAATGTAGCCAAAGTAACATTCAGAGGGACATTTATAAGTTACATACATTTATTATTAACCAAAAAGAATAGAAAGTAAATGACATAAGCTTTGATGTAATAAATATGAAAAAAGGAGAAAAATAAATAAAATGTTAGACAAAAAGATTGACCACCAGATCCCCCTTCAAGGAAAGATTTTCTGCTCAAGGACAGAAAGGAAGTGTGATCAGAAGGCAGTTCCAGTTCTTCAGGGTCTCCCTTAGCTACAAAGAGCCCGCTTATCTGAGGACACATTTACCCAGAGTAGCCTACATCCAGTGACTGAGGAAGGGGTATAAAGACCCATTTGACCCAGTGGCAGCTTTGGACAAGTTGGGTAGTTGTCCAAAGTTCTGTTAGTAGAATTATGCTTGCCTCAGAAATAAACTGAGGAGTATCTCATATTCTTCTGTGCTTCAAAATAGCTTGTCTTTTTTTGAAGCATATTCTTCTGCTATATCTGGTAATGTTATTCCCTCCTTGACATTTCCTTTGGTAACCATAAGTTTGTTTTCCTGTGTCTGTGGATCTGTTTCTGTTTTGTAAACAAGTTCATTTGTAACATTTTTTTAGATTCCACATATAAGTTATATCCTATGATACTTGTTTTCCTTTGTCTGACTTACTTCACTTAGTATAATAATCTCTAGGTCCATCCATGTTGCTGCAAATGGGATTATTTCATTTTTATGGCTGGGTAATATTCCATTATGTGTGGCATATTTATTTTATTTTCAAGTGAAAGAAGAGGAGATTGAAGACAAGGCAGAGGAGAAGGAGCATAAATAGGAGAAATATAAAATAATATATATACATGCATATTTATATGTATATGTTACTATATGCATGTGTGCATGGATATGTGTACATATAAATGTATACACATATACACATAAACATTATCTCCATCAAAAAGCCCTATTAACAATGGTAAACCCAGAAACAATATATATCTATTAGTGCTCAGGTTACATTACAAACACATTACATTGACAGACCAAAATCTGAAAGTTTCTACAATCATGGATTCTTATAACTATACTTTAGACATTTATATCATACTAATTTTTTAATTCAGGAGGAAATATAAATGAAAATCATGATCTGTGTAGAATGAACAATTATATCATCACATACTGAAATCTATGGAATGTAGCCAAAGTAACATTCAGAGGGACATTTATAAGTTACATACATTTATTATTAACCAAAAAGAATAGAAAGTAAATGACATAAGCTTTGATGTAATAAATATGAAAAAAGGAGAAAAATAAATAAAATGTTAGACAAAAAGATTGACCACCAGATCCCCCTTCAAGGAAAGATTTTCTGCTCAAGGACAGAAAGGAAGTGTGATCAGAAGGCAGTTCCAGTTCTTCAGGGTCTCCCTTAGCTACAAAGAGCCCGCTTATCTGAGGACACATTTACCCAGAGTAGCCTACATCCAGTGACTGAGGAAGGGGTATAAAGACCCATTTGACCCAGTGGCAGCTTTGGACAAGTTGGGTAGTTGTCCAAAGTTCTGTTAGTAGAATTATGCTTGCCTCAGAAATAAACTGAGGAGTATCTCATATTCTTCTGTGCTTCAAAATAGCTTGTCTTTTTTTGAAGCTTTGTTGGAACTCACCCCATTGAGGTCTGATACTTTGTTTTGGGAGATCAACCACTTTTATTTTTATTAGTCCATTTTTAAATCCAAAACTGGCCCTTTCCTGCCTTTGTTCTGCCAGACATTTCATTTGTTTGTCTGCTTGTTTTGCAACGGAGTGGAGCAGATAGAGAACTGTGTTTCATTTGGTTTGCATTTCTTCACTGTATTTCATCATTTGTAAAATGTACTTGAATAAACTGACTATATCTGTCTCTGTAGTTTTCCCCCTTTTAAAATCTTAATGTTGTTTACTTGTGCCCTTTATAAATCTTGTGATCAGATTTACCTAAATTTTAACTATTTTATTTTCAATTTCATAGACTCAATTTGTCATTCTATTATCTGTATCAACTGTGAACTGTGTGTGTGCTCATCACTCAGGTGTGTCTGACTATTTGTTGCCCCATGGACCGTAGCCCACATAGGTCTTGTGCCCATGGAATTTCTCAGTCTAGAGTGCTAGAGTTGGGTGCCACTTCTTACTCCAGGGAATCTTCCCAACCCAAGGATCAAACACATATTTTCTACGTTGGCAGGTGGATTCTTTACCTCTAGTACCACCTGGGAAGCCCAATTGTGAGCTGAAGGGAAACAAAGTAGAATTGGGCAGAAGGAAAAATAGTGAAAATTTAAAGGTATCCATCCCATTAAAACTGGGAATAAGATCAGGATGACACAGCCTGTTCAACATTGTAATATAAACTCTAGCTAATGGAATAAGATCTAGAACAGGGAAAAATGAATAATAAATGAAGAAGTATATGGAGAGATTGGAAGGTAAAGATAAAACTGTCAATTTTACAATATAACAGTCAATCTAGGAAATATAAGAAAGGACAAGCTTACTCATAATAGTAACAAAAACCAAAAAGTACTTAGGAAGAAATCTAACAGAAATCTAATCTATCTAAAAATATTTGTGGAAAGACATAAAAAGCTCTTCTGAAAAATATTGTGCTTGTAGGTAGAAATATAACATATTTTTAGGCAGGAAGGTTGCTTATTGGAAAGATATCAATACTCCCAGGATTAATTTATTAATTCAATGCAATACAATCAAAATACCATATGAGATTTCATCAAGTTTTGATAAACTTTTCTTAAGACACAGTGAACAAAAAGCTAGAAATCAAGACCAAGTTACAAAATTAATGTAATTAAAATAATATCATCCTGGTACAGGAAAAAAATAGATTAGTGGAACACAACAGAGCATCCTAAAACTGAATCATGTATGTAAATAAGGGAATATAAAGTATGATAAATGTGCTAACTTAAGTCACATTCATTCCTATCCTAAGAATATTACCCTCTGTATAAAAATATGAGAGCATTCTAGACTTCTGATTTCCAGAATTATAAGATGCATTTGTAATGTTTAAGCCACTAAATTTGTGGCAATTTGCTTGAAAGAAAGGAAACTAATATGAGTGGTTAAAAAAAAAAAAAAAAAAACTTCTCCTTTCCTGTAATATGCCAGTTTTTAAATACAGAAAACCAATCTATGTGTAATTTCAAATTATGTGTAAGTTTATGTATGTATAATTTATTTTTTTAGATAAAGGAACAGAAAAGATAGCAGCTATATGTCATTGGCTGGTACTCAGCATGCAGATATTATTATTATTATTATTATTATTATATGCATATTTGCTTTATTTCTTCATTTAATGCTAATACAACTTGATACAAACTGGCAGTGATTATCATAAAAGAAGAATGCCAGCCTAAGCAGTAAAAGAGCTTTGTGGCTCGTTCTGAAGCCTTGTGCATTCTTCAGCTGATCTCCAGACACTACAGTTCTTCAGATTTACACCTCAATATCTATTAACTAAATTGTGTGAAAAATTACCTAGTGTTGTATCTGTTGACTTCTTTGCCAGAAAAAAACAAATTATCAGTAAAAAAAAAAAAATTGCTTTAAAAAACCACAAGCAATTTAAGAACATGCAAACCTTTTGACTCATTCACCTTTTTGCAAGACTTGGATGTCAAGCAAGGAACAAAGACAAATCCAGATTCAAATCCTTTAGTGAACAAGTGGCTAGCATCAGCACAATCTATCCCCACTCGGAAGCTATAACTTGAGTAGCTGCTGTGCTTTGTGAGGCTGCAATGGAATTCATTTAACTACAATTACCAAAGCCAGGCTTTGCTGACTACAGAGTTCAAAAGAACAGCATGGAAGGAAAACCTACTGAGAACTTCAAAAATCTATCCATAAGCTCTTGAAGTAGTTTGCAGAACTAGAAATCAAGACCAAGTTACAAAATTAATGTAATTAAAATAATATCATCCTGGTACAGGAAAAAAATAGATTAGTGGAACACAACAGAGCATCCTAAAACTGAATCATGTATGTAAATAAGGGAATATAAAGTATGATAAATGTGCTAACTTAAGTCACATTCATTCCTATCCTAAGAATATTACCCTCTGTATAAAAATATGAGAGCATTCTAGACTTCTGATTTCCAGAATTATAAGATGCATTTGTAATGTTTAAGCCACTAAATTTGTGGCAATTTGCTTGAAAGAAAGGAAACTAATATGAGTGGTTAAAAAAAAAAAAAAAAAAACTTCTCCTTTCCTGTAATATGCCAGTTTTTAAATACAGAAAACCAATCTATGTGTAATTTCAAATTATGTGTAAGTTTATGTATGTATAATTTATTTTTTTAGATAAAGGAACAGAAAAGATAGCAGCTATATGTCATTGGCTGGTACTCAGCATGCAGATATTATTATTATTATTATTATTATTATATGCATATTTGCTTTATTTCTTCATTTAATGCTAATACAACTTGATACAAACTGGCAGTGATTATCATAAAAGAAGAATGCCAGCCTAAGCAGTAAAAGAGCTTTGTGGCTCGTTCTGAAGCCTTGTGCATTCTTCAGCTGATCTCCAGACACTACAGTTCTTCAGATTTACACCTCAATATCTATTAACTAAATTGTGTGAAAAATTACCTAGTGTTGTATCTGTTGACTTCTTTGCCAGAAAAAAACAAATTATCAGTAAAAAAAAAAAAATTGCTTTAAAAAACCACAAGCAATTTAAGAACATGCAAACCTTTTGACTCATTCACCTTTTTGCAAGACTTGGATGTCAAGCAAGGAACAAAGACAAATCCAGATTCAAATCCTTTAGTGAACAAGTGGCTAGCATCAGCACAATCTATCCCCACTCGGAAGCTATAACTTGAGTAGCTGCTGTGCTTTGTGAGGCTGCAATGGAATTCATTTAACTACAATTACCAAAGCCAGGCTTTGCTGACTACAGAGTTCAAAAGAACAGCATGGAAGGAAAACCTACTGAGAACTTCAAAAATCTATCCATAAGCTCTTGAAGTAGTTTGCAGAACTAAACAACTTCAATTGAAAAAGTAATATAGTATTTGTCATTTATACATGTATGCAAGATTTATATTCTCCTTATTTTTAAAAAAGAAAAAGTACTTGACAAAAGTTATAAATATGCAATTAGAAGCCTAACAAGTTGCTAAAAGAAGAGTGATAGATGTTACTATACCATCTTGAGAGAAGTTAGTGAAATTGGGAGCACTATATTTACTCTGGATTTCCTGGCAGCTAAAACAGAAAAAGAAAACTCTGAAATGGAAGTATTAGAAATGTTCTTTTCTTCCCAATTTTACTATTGGTTGAGAGAAGGAATCATACCAGTCATTCTTTCAGAGATATAATTTCACTTAACACTAATGTTAAAGAACAACTTATAGGGCTTCCCCTGGTGGTCCAGTGGGTAAGGACACCACCTTGCAGTGCAAGGGGCGCCGGTTCGATCCCTGGCCTGGGAAGATCCCACGTGCCACGGAGCGACTGGACTGATGTGTCCAATTACCGAGCCGGAGCTCTGGAGCACATGAGCCCAGAGTCCATGCTCTGCGACAACAGAGGCCACCATGATGGGAGGCCCACAAGAGCCAAAGAACAAAGACGGATGCAAATAGAGAAATGAAAGACCAATAGAAGTGGCCTGCCCGCTCCCCTCCCTCCCCAACCCGACCCCCACCCAAAATAAATAAATAAATCTTTAAAAAAAAAAAAAGAACAACTTATAACATATAACTATAAATGAGAAACACTGGATAAATCAGTGTATAATTTTGTCAACCAAGTAGCCATCTGAAAAGTTGACAGTATACATGATACTAAAGTTTCACTCCATGAAATTATTTCTCCAGAGTGTTGAGATAATACCATTTGACTATTAATATATTGCTTTCTGATGGTCTTTTATATGATGGAGAAGGCAGACAAACTGAACAAAAAGATTATTAACTTATTCACTAAATAGTTTTTCAAACATAAAATTCATAAATTAGTTTTGAGAATTCATGGCTGAATTCACGAATTAGTGTTTTAAATGTAAAAGACCAGTAGTTCCCAACCTTTCTGTCACCAGAGACCAGTTTCATCGAAGACAATTTTTCTACAGACTGGGAGGTGGGATGGTTTCAGGATGATTCGAGTGCACTGGGAAGTGGCTGTAAATAAAGATGAATCTTCACTTGCTCACCCACCAGTCACTCCTCTTGTGTGGGAGTGTTGGACAGACAGAACAGACAGGTGTAAAGGGAAGCAATAGGCCCAGAGAAGGATGCAATCAGAGTTAAGGCATGAAGAAATGAGAACCAAAATCAAAATTATAACAATGGGGGCTAATTAAAAAGAGCAACAGGTAGGGGTCATTTGACATAAGATTTACTGGAGTATAGTATTATATATAGAGTGAAATATGGCAGTAGAGAAAAGGGATCAGTGTTGGAAATATAAGAAAGGGGTAGAAAAGCTCATATGTGATTAGATTACAAGCTCTGACTCAGAAGTTGAACTCAAATTTATGCGCTCGAGATAAAATGTTTCAAAAACTTCAGTGAACTAACAACAAATTACCCGATACAAAGTCCTTGAATTGTTCACAGTAGTAATATCCAATCGTTTTGTTATAATTATATTTGAAGGCAGTAACTCAGAGGAAAAGTGACAGTATGTTTATAGACAAAAGGGAATAAATAATAATCAGTCAATGAAAAATGGGAAAATACTTAGATGTATGCACAGATAAGAGTTGTATAGCCAAGAATTATGTGAAAGAAGATGAAGGAACAAGGCATTAGTAGCAATATAGGAAAAGAAGATTCAAAGCTATGGATTCATAATTTGTACAAGGGAATCTAATTGAATTGCCAGCATAATTCTGAGTTACCTAACCTGGGGTTTCCCACAAAGGTGACCTAAAACCAGCTACTTTGATGAGGCTTTGCCAAGTGGGAATTAAAGTATATTGGATAGTGAAATGATCATTTCCATTCTGTGAAGAGGACTGTTGGAGGTCAAGACTATAAAAGGAAGGGATTCAGGCAGTCGACCATTTTAAACTTGACAGGTAAGAGACGAGAAGCTAGAGACAACGCTAAAGTTTAAACATAAATGACTGGAAGAATAATGGTGTTATTAGCATAGATAGTAAACTCCAAGGAAGCTGAGTTTAGAGAGGAACATGAGTTCAGATTTAAAGCAACTCTAGGTGAAATGGCAGCAAGACACCCAAGTGAAAATTTATTGAAGTCTATTGAACATCTAGACTTGAAGCCCACAGTATAGGCCAGGACTCTTGGAGAGCAATACAGCTTTGGAAATCATTTCAAAAAAGATATTACAAAGTTTGTTGTTGTTGTTGTTGCTTTTTAAAAAAAACAGAGAGAGTAATGATAGAAGGGGATCAAGGGACAAGCCTTGAGGAAGTTCCACATCTGCAGCAGAAATAGGAGAAAGAGTCTTACAGGAGGCTGATGAAACATTTGAGAGGAATTAAGAGAATCAAATTCCTCTCAAATGTTTCATCATTTGCCTCTCTGGAGGGCGTCCAGAAAGGATGGCATCCAGAGAATACTGGAATGGGTATTCTTGCCTGGAGAATCCCATGAACAGAGGAGACAGGTGGGCTACAATTCATGGGGTCACAAAGAGTCAAACATGACTGAAGTGACTTAGCACAAGAGAATCAAAACAAAGACATCAATAAAGAAGCTTGTAAACATGAGAACTGGTGAATACAGTCAAAACATACTGAAAGCATAAAGACTGGGGACAGCTCACTTTGTTAGTTTGGATCTAGATACAAGCTATGTGGTTTATACAAAGTAGGCATTTATTTCTCTTGTATTAAATCTAGAGGACAATGATCATGCTTTATAAGGTTGTTAGGAACTCAATCTCTTTATTACTTCTAGGATGTTTTTCTCTTCTGTATGGTTCCTGATGGCTTCTCACAGTATTTACATTCTAGGAAATCATATGGAGAAAGGGAAGGAATGAGGTGTGACCTCAAAATGGCACAGATCACTTTCCTTCACATTCTTTTGACTAGAACTTACTTATACAGCTACAATTAGCTGATATGTAGGCTATAGCTGAATATTTATGTATCTAACTAAAAATTCCATCATAATTGAAGAAGAGGAAGACAAATATTCATTGTCATTTTCAGTGAATTTCCTTGAACTTCAGTCTGATTTAGATGACCATTGTCTATATTCTCAGAGTAACTGGTTTTAGTATTTACCACATTGACCTGAATTATTTTGTTTAGATATTTCCCTTTTCAGACAATCATCATTCTTTGGGCATGGAATGTGACTTATTAATCTTTGTACTCTTTCTCTAAAAGATAACACCTGGTAATAATACATGCTAAATAAATCAAATAGTATTTGGTGAATAAATGAAAGAGACAATATTAAAAGTAGATACTGTATTGGTACACCTTTTATAATATAAGTAATGAAAAACTATTTCCTTTAGTGAATGCAGAATTTTTGGCATTCTCTTGGATACCATAAAAAAGTTTCAGTTTTGAAATTCCCTTGAAATAATTAACATAATAAGCATTGTGACTTAGACAAGGAACAAACAGTTTCAGAGGGGAAAACATCTAAATGAGTTGATAAAAACAATAAGTAAGGAAAGTACAAGTTTTTATATATCCATTATGCACATACACTCAGGAAAAATCTGTGTCTATGACTTGCAATTTTATTTATCCTTTACTAAAAGCTGCCCTATCCCTGGATATTCTGATCTAGGAAATCCTGAACTTTTCATGGGTAAAACATAGTTTAAGGGTATTTATTTATTCAGTTGTAATAGTATTTAGCTTCTGTCACTAAATGAGATTTTGTTTCGTGGATGAAACACCATAAAATGTATATTTCTGACTAGATTAACAAATAGGTTTCAATTGGAAGGACCTCAGTTTGTCGTGAAAACGACTTTCACCTACGATCCTATGTTGCCTTCGAATCAGAAGGTCCTTCTAGGTGAACAGCTAGCAGAGCTAACACTTGGTTTTTAATTATTTCTGTGTCCATACCCTGAGCTCAAAAACTTTAAAACCAACTTGAATCCCCAGGAAAGATTCAGGGGCAAAACTGGGTTAAAGCCTGCGTCCTATGAGCAAAAAAATTCTGCAGTCACTTGATAGCATACTGTCTAATGAATAAAAACAAAATCTATATGCAAAAAAATAGCACTAGAAGTATCCTTGCTAATATTGTAAAGATACTTTCACTCAGTAGCCAAAATCACAATGCTGAAATATTAAAGTCAGTCTCATTAAAGTGAAGAATAAATAGATGTTCTGAAAAGCACATTAAGAAGTTAGAAGAAAAATATATAAACAGCTCATACAATTTAAAAAAAAAATCAAAAACTGTGCATAAGATTTAAATAGACATTTCTCCAAAAAAGACATCCAGATGGCCAACAGGCCCATGAAAAGATGCTCAGTGTCACTAATTACTTGAGAAATGCAAACAAAACCAAATGAGGCATTTACCTCACAGAGGTCATCAAAAAGTCTATAAATAACAAATGTTGCAGAGAGTACAGAAAAAGGGAACTCTCCTACACTATTGGTGAAAATGTAATTTGGTGCAGTCACTAGGGAAAACAGTATGGAGGTTCCTTATAAAACTAAAAATAGCCTTACCATATCATCTAATCCTAATTCTAATTCTAAAAGTTACATGCCCCCCAATATTCATGGTAGCAATAATTTATAGCCAAGACATGGAAGTAACCTAAATGTCCATCAACAGATGAATGGATAAAGAATATGTATATATACACAATGGAATATTACTCAGTCACAAAAGAATGAAATAATGCCATTTGCAGCAACAGGGATAGACCTAGAGATGGTCATACTGAGTGAAGTAAAGACATTTGCCAGACACAGAAAGACAAATGCCATAGTGATATCACTTATATCACCAAATCTAATCTAATAAAGGAACCGAATCTAATAAAGGAACTTATCTACAAAACAGATGGAGAAAACAAGCTTATAGTTACCAGGATCAAGCATAAACTGGGAGATTCAGATTGACAGATACACATCACCATATATAAAATAGATAACGAATAATGACCTACTGTATAGTACAGAGACCTGCACTCAATACTCTGTAATGACCAAACAGGAAAAGAATCTCAAAAAGAGTTGATACATATATATGTATAATTAATTCACTTTGCAGTACACCAGAAACTAACACAACATGGTAAATCAACCATACTCCAATAAAAATTAGATGAATAAGTCAAAAAATTATTTCTAATTCAAAAAAAGAAGTTGTGTTACATAATAAATGCACAGTGGAGTATCATCAGCCATAAAAAGAATAAAACAATGTCATTTGCAGCAATATAGATGGACCCAGAAAATATCACACTAAGTGAGGCAAGTCAGAAAGATAAAACCAGATATCTGATATCACTTACATGAAGAATCTTTAAATAGACATTTCTCCAAAAAAGACATCCAGATGGCCAACAGGCCCATGAAAAGATGCTCAGTGTCACTAATTACTTGAGAAATGCAAACAAAACCAAATGAGGCATTTACCTCACAGAGGTCATCAAAAAGTCTATAAATAACAAATGTTGCAGAGAGTACAGAAAAAGGGAACTCTCCTACACTATTGGTGAAAATGTAATTTGGTGCAGTCACTAGGGAAAACAGTATGGAGGTTCCTTATAAAACTAAAAATAGCCTTACCATATCATCTAATCCTAATTCTAATTCTAAAAGTTACATGCCCCCCAATATTCATGGTAGCAATAATTTATAGCCAAGACATGGAAGTAACCTAAATGTCCATCAACAGATGAATGGATAAAGAATATGTATATATACACAATGGAATATTACTCAGTCACAAAAAGAATGAAATAATGCCATTTGCAGCAACAGGGATAGACCTAGAGATGGTCATACTGAGTGAAGTAAAGACATTTGCCAGACACAGAAAGACAAATGCCATAGTGATATCACTTATATCACCAAATCTAATCTAATAAAGGAACCGAATCTAATAAAGGAACTTATCTACAAAACAGATGGAGAAAACAAGCTTATAGTTACCAGGATCAAGCATAAACTGGGAGATTCAGATTGACAGATACACATCACCATATATAAAATAGATAACGAATAATGACCTACTGTATAGTACAGAGACCTGCACTCAATACTCTGTAATGACCAAACAGGAAAAGAATCTCAAAAAGAGTTGATACATATATATGTATAATTAATTCACTTTGCAGTACACCAGAAACTAACACAACATGGTAAATCAACCATACTCCAATAAAAATTAGATGAATAAGTCAAAAAATTATTTCTAATTCAAAAAAAGAAGTTGTGTTACATAATAAATGCACAGTGGAGTATCATCAGCCATAAAAAGAATAAAACAATGTCATTTGCAGCAATATAGATGGACCCAGAAAATATCACACTAAGTGAGGCAAGTCAGAAAGATAAAACCAGATATCTGATATCACTTACATGAAGAATCTTTAAAAATCATACAAATGAACTTATTTACAAAAGAGGAATAGAGTCACAGGCATAAAAAATGAACTTAATCGTTATGCAAGGGAAAGGAGGGACAGATTAAATAGGAGTTTGGGATTAGCAGATACGTACTACAATCTATTAAATAGATAAACAAGGTGCTACTGTATAGCACAGGAAACCATATTTAATATCTTGTAATAAGATATAATGGAAAAAGAATCTGAAAAAAAAAATATATAAAACTGAGTCACTTTTATGTACACTGGAAACTAATGAAATATGTTTAAGTAAACTGTACTTCAGTAAAAAAAAAGAAATTGAAAGAAAATATTGAGTATAATTCATTGAATAAAATACAATTACATATCCAGAAATTATAAGAAATCATCAGAATAAAATAGAAATAATCAGAGAGCTATGAAAAGCAGCTGTAAATAACTATATATATTTTGCATAAATATATACATATATAATATATATAGTTCTAAAAGAATTCAGCAATAATCAGTTAGAACATAAAATAAAGAAAGATTCTTCACACAATAGTAAACAAACCACAAACAAAATCATATAATATGCACTATCTAGGAGCAACCTTTACATGATATATAAGCTCTATATGAAGAAAATGGCAAACCTGGACAAGTGGACTAAATATATCTTGTTTCCATGTCATAAATTTATATATTATTGTCCATTAAAGATATTACATAGAGATATCAATTCCTCAGGTTTAGTATAGTTTCACAAAGTTCGGCTTAATTTAATTCTGTCAACCAATATTGAAATATAACTCTAATAAATAAGTCAATAAGAATATAAAATTAATTTTTTTAATAAAAAGGTTCTGAATACAACTACCAAAAATAAAAGCCACAAAAGATAAAAATGTAAATTTTCAATATATAAAATATATACACATACATAAAAATGGAAATATCTCCAACACTTATGACTAAGAGCAACATACTTCTATGGAAGACTTTCCTATTGCCTAGTCTATATCTATTTTATGCTTCTCCTTTGCTTTAAGTACCCATAGTGTGTTTGGGTCAACAATGTACCCAACTCTTTTCTTTACTCTGATAGATAGAGGTAGGCATTAACCAAGTTTGATTTAAGCAAAATATCCTGGATGGAGTTTCTAGGAAAAGTGTGTTTTCCTTAACAAAAAGAAAAGTGTAAGAACAGATAACAAAAGTTATCCATTTTTACCCTCTTCCTTCCTGAAATATGAATCTGATGCTTAGAGGTAGAAAAAACCTATCTTTTGACGATGAGAAAATGAAATTCACATGCTACTATGAGTGAAGTATTAGAGAAGTCTAGGTCCTGAAATGCTTGCAACCAGTCCTGGACTACCATTGCTAAACTTGTTATATGAGGAAGAAATACTCAATCATTAAGGTACAGTGGTTGGTTTATGCTATGTATACTTAAACTAAAAACAGAAGATAAATATTCTTTTAGGTAAAAAATGAACTAAACACAAAAAATATAATTTTAAAACCATAAAAGTCAAAAATGAAAAAGTACTTAAAATCGCTAATAACAATAAAAATTTTAAACAAGCTGCCATTATTAAAAGCTCAAGATATATAATTTAAAGACAAAGGATAACATTGAATGTAGTGGTAGATGTGGAAACTGTTATGCATGGCTAGTGGAAGTGTACATTAGTAAAACCATTTATAAAGTATTTTTCAGTAAATTTCATTATATATTCAAATATGCATGTTCTTTGACTCATAGTTCCAAATGTTAAAATGAAACTATAAAACTTCTAAAATAAAATATAAGAGAAAATCTCTGTGACCTTAGGTAAGGTGATGAGTTTTTAGACACAATGTTAAAACCATACTCTGTAAGGGAAAAAAAAAAATGATAAGTTGTATTTTATCCAAATTAAAAACTTTTGTTCTGTGAAAGACATCATGAAGAGAATAAAAAGTCAAGCCACAGGTCAGAAGAAAATACTTACAGATTACATATCTGATAAAGATATTTCCAGGTCAGGTAAGGAACTCAACACTTATGACTAAGAGCAACATACTTCTATGGAAGACTTTCCTATTGCCTAGTCTATATCTATTTTATGCTTCTCCTTTGCTTTAAGTACCCATAGTGTGTTTGGGTCAACAATGTACCCAACTCTTTTCTTTACTCTGATAGATAGAGGTAGGCATTAACCAAGTTTGATTTAAGCAAAATATCCTGGATGGAGTTTCTAGGAAAAGTGTGTTTTCCTTAACAAAAAGAAAAGTGTAAGAACAGATAACAAAAGTTATCCATTTTTACCCTCTTCCTTCCTGAAATATGAATCTGATGCTTAGAGGTAGAAAAAACCTATCTTTTGACGATGAGAAAATGAAATTCACATGCTACTATGAGTGAAGTATTAGAGAAGTCTAGGTCCTGAAATGCTTGCAACCAGTCCTGGACTACCATTGCTAAACTTGTTATATGAGGAAGAAATACTCAATCATTAAGGTACAGTGGTTGGTTTATGCTATGTATACTTAAACTAAAAACAGAAGATAAATATTCTTTTAGGTAAAAAATGAACTAAACACAAAAAATATAATTTTAAAACCATAAAAGTCAAAAATGAAAAAGTACTTAAAATCGCTAATAACAATAAAAATTTTAAACAAGCTGCCATTATTAAAAGCTCAAGATATATAATTTAAAGACAAAGGATAACATTGAATGTAGTGGTAGATGTGGAAACTGTTATGCATGGCTAGTGGAAGTGTACATTAGTAAAACCATTTATAAAGTATTTTTCAGTAAATTTCATTATATATTCAAATATGCATGTTCTTTGACTCATAGTTCCAAATGTTAAAATGAAACTATAAAACTTCTAAAATAAAATATAAGAGAAAATCTCTGTGACCTTAGGTAAGGTGATGAGTTTTTAGACACAATGTTAAAACCATACTCTGTAAGGGAAAAAAAAAAATGATAAGTTGTATTTTATCCAAATTAAAAACTTTTGTTCTGTGAAAGACATCATGAAGAGAATAAAAAGTCAAGCCACAGGTCAGAAGAAAATACTTACAGATTACATATCTGATAAAGATATTTCCAGGTCAGGTAAGGAACTCAGATTAACATTAAGAAAACAACACAGGGAAAAATAATGGGTAAAAGAACTGTACAGTTACTTCATCAAAGAAGAAATATGCATGGCAAATGAATACATGAAAGGATGTTAAACATCATTATTATTTAGGGAAATGCAAATTACAATGACAATTAAATACCAACATGTACTTACAGGCATGACTTCAATTACAAAACTAAAATCAGAGAGCGAAAAATAACAACTGCTGATGAGGATACAGATCAACAGGAATCTCTCATTCACTGAAAACAGGAATTACAAAATACTGTAGTCATTTTGGAAAATAGTTTCTCATACAGATAAACATACACTTACCATGACCATAAAATCTAGTGACCATATACTGAGAATGAATGAACTAGAACTGCATACAACAATGTGGACAAACCTCGCTAACATAATGTTAAGGGAGAGAAGAGGCCAAATGTAAATAAGTGCATATTGCATCACTTCATTTAGATGAATTTCTAAAATATGAAAAACTAGCCTATGGTGTTAGAACAATTATTGCCCTGGAGTGTAAGGTTGTTATTAGTGCATGGGGTAGATTTATAAGAAGACTTCTGGAATGCTGAAAACTAGATGTGGGGACTAGTTACATAAGTACAATCATTTTGTGAAAACATGACCTGTACACACATGATTTACAAACTTTTTTATATGTATGTCCTTCTTCAATAACAAGTATACCAAGAGGGGATAGGAGGTTACTTAAATCACCATATATCCATGAAGTGAAATATTCTTCAAGAATTAAAAATATAATCCCATGGACAGAGGAGCCTGACAAACTACAATTCATGGAGTCTCAGAGTCAAGACACAACTGAACATGCATGCAGTGATTATATAAGTTGTTAACAGTAGGGGAACACTCTATAGTATCATTGCATCATTTCTGTAAGTATAAAATTATTCCAAAAAGAAAAATTTTTAAGTTAAATATATTCACACTGCTGTGTAACCAATCTCTAGAACTTCTTTATCTTGCAAAATGGAAACTCTGTACTCATTAAATAGCAACTCTCCTCTCCTTTCCTTGCCCTTGGCGATCACGATATAGCACATTCTTTTACTGAGTTTCACTCCTCTGGATACCTCATACAAGTGTAATCATACAATCTTTGTCTTATTGTGACTTGCTTATCTCAATATCTCGTTTCATTCATGTTGTACCATGTGTCATGTCAGAATTTCCTTATTTTTAAGGCTGAAAAATATTCCATTGTATGTGTATGCCCTATTTCATTTATCCATCTGTTGATGGACACTGAGTTCTTCTTTCTTTAGCTATTGTGAATATGATGCTATAAGCATGAGTGTACAATAGGCAGATGGCTTTATGAAATTCTGTGATTCGGTTCTCTGATCTCCTTGCTCCCCAGGATATTTGAGCTATGAACCAGGTAGACCTGGGTTACAAGCCCAGTTTTACCCCTTACCAGCTATGCATTTTGGGGTGAGTTATTACAATTAAGTCCTATAATCTTGTTTAGTTCCCTGTGATAAAAGAATAGGAATATATAAACACAGAGTTGTTTTAGGAGTTTAGTAAAACCTTGAACAATCTTGCACAGTGCTGGACACATTGTAGGAATTTAATAATTAATTTCCTCCTTGCCCTTCAAAAAAGAATTAAAAATATAGCAGTATGTTATTGATATGAATATATAAGAAAATTATAAAATAATGTAATATGACCCTATTTTGTAAAAAGTTTAAAAGTATATAAATAACAAAGATCTGGAAGACTATAAACTGAGTTGTTAATTTTAATTGATAATAGACTGTGTGATCTTTGCACTAGCATTCATTGTTTAATTCTTATGTGATAAACATATTAATTTTGCATAATAAAAATTTTATTTCATATGAAAAAAGTTGAAAGGGGTTCTTACATTATGAAGTATCAAATATGAAATAATAACTAAATAGCTTAGGAGTGGATATATGAATAGTTGAAAAAGAATAGATAACTCAATAACAAAATTTTTACTGTAGTAATACTGCTGCAATACCTATGACTGATTAGGGTGTATGTATAGCAGTAAACAATACAACTCTGTAAAAGGAAAAAAAAAAAAAGTAGCGTTGGGGCTTCCCTGGTGGCCCAGTGGGTAAAGAGTCCACCTTGTGATGCAAGGGGCACCGGTTTGATCCCTGGCTGAGGAAGATTCCACATGCCATGGAGAGGCTGGGCTGGTGTGTCTGATTACGAGCCAGCGCTCAGGAGGGCATGTGCCCAGAGCCAGTGCTCTGCAAGGAGAGAGGCCACTTCCATGGGAGGCCCACACAGGTCGAATAATAAAGATGGATGAAAATTTTAAAATAATAATAATAATAATAATAAAAAACAGGGCTTCCCTGGCGGTCCAGTGGGTGAAGAGTTCGCCTTGTGATCCAAGGGGCACTGGTTTGATCCCTGCTCCAGGAAGATCTCACATGCCAAGGAGTGGCTGGACTGGTGTGTCCAGTTACGAGCCAGCACTCTGGAGAGCATGTGCCCAGAGTCGGTGCTCTGCAAGGAGAGAGGCCAGTACCATGGGAGGCCCATGCATGCCAACGAATAAAGATGGATGAAAATAAATAAATAAAAAACCAATAAAAGAGGCCAAATATTAAGATAAATAAATAAATAAATAAAAGAGGGCAAAATTAAACAAAGAAAAGTAGCATTGCAAAATAGCACCAAGAGAATTACTTTGGGAGAAAATAAATTTATGTCTACACTCCATGTAAGGAAACAAATCCCTCAAAAATCTGGAAGTGTTAAAAAAACAACCAAGTAGAGGGGGGCCAAGATGGTGGAGGAATGAGGGGAAAAGTTCACCAGCTCCCCAACAAAATAACCAGAACTAATCAAGAAATGAAACACCAACAACAAACCAGCCGCTAGACGACAGAAGAACTCCTTAGGTCTGTGAGGGTCAAAGAGTGAACAGCCAGAACTTTCTCCGAGCTTCTGTTCTGAGAACCCTCTATCCTAACTCCCACGCCAGACCAGCGGAGAGAAGTGCCTTAAAAGAAAGCCTGAGCAGAGCGTCGCGGGGGAGAGAAGGCAGCGCTCAGCTCGAAAATTCCAAAACTCCGGCGGATCGCTGGCAGAAATTAAGACATTGCAAAGATAAGATCCTGGAGCGGGGGCATGCAGAACGCAGTTAGGAAGTTCCCTGCGGAGTGCTGCCTAGAAACCTGGATAGAGCTGGACAGGGAGGGCCCAGCACGAAAATCGCACAGCTTGGCCGGGTGAAAATCACAACTTTCCGCCTGGCACCAGGTAAGTTCAAACACTTCTAGTGAGGGGCTTGCTGAATGGAGAGGGGAAGTCGCACACGGACTGCTGATCAGGGACCAGGCTCGAGCCAGATGGGAAAGCTCATGCCCACCTTTGGGACTTGGACGTGTAACTGGCAGTGTGTGTGTGCCAGCAGTGGACGAGCCTTTGCACCCCCAGAACTGCAGCGACAGCGGAGGAAGCTGGGAGAAGAGCAGGGATTGGAGGCTACCGGCAGGTGCACAGTAGAGCCGTGGTGCCCCTCTCCAAAACGGGACTGCACGTGCCGCGGCCCCCACCCTACGGACTGGGATCAGCCCACCGCCGGGGCCAGCACCTGAGCTCTCAGCAAAGCCTTTGTTTTTCTGAAAACAAAAGCAGAAACCATAGCAACCGGTGCTGTAAGAGAAAGACTACGTCATCAAGACAACACAATCGAGAGCAGATTGGTTTCCACCAGGCAGATAAGAGGATAAAAATCAGGGACACTATTTAGCTTTTTTGTTAGTTTATTTGTTGTGGAAGGTTTTGTTTATTTCATTGATTGGTCAGGTTTTTTTTTTTTTTTTTTTTTTGGTCTCTTCAAATTAAGTTTTTCTTCCTTTTTAATTTTTAATTTCTTTTTTTAATTTTAATTTTTTTTTTTAAATTTTAATTCTTGGAAACTTCAAATTTTCATTCCTCTTTGCCACTGCTTCCTCTCTCTATGTTCTAAATGTAAAATTTTCTCCTATCTACCACTATCCTCTAGATAAATATTTCCTATCTTCCTGTCTCCACTATTCTCGTCCAGCTGCACTAAACAATACAACACACTAATCTTGGCTACCTAACCCTATAAAATCCTTCCAAGATGAATATATTCCTTCTAATTACCCATACACTCTCCTCCTCCTCACCCCCAACACATGTCTTACTTAAAAATTGCTTTCATTGTAATAGTCCAAGCCAGGACCTTGCCCTGCATCTATGTTTCCAGGCACTATTTTAATTAATTCAGAGCTTAATGGGCAAGTACCATCTTCGACTGCATCGTTTGCCAGAAGAATTACCTATGCTTTATCTCTGGAAGACTGGTCAGATGTGGTTATTGCTGTGTATGAATGTATATCTTATGACTATGTTAGAAAACATCTGCATGCTTTTATGACTGTCACCCATCAGGGATGCACCTCTTCTTCCTCAGATGTTAGTATTTGAACTAATATCACAGAACACCATAGCAAACCAGACATAGAGCCTACCCCCTGAACAATCATCAAACCAAGGATCCTTGGAGTGGAAGCCCTGATTCCCAGACTCCACACTGTCAAAGAACATACAACATTAGAGATTATTCACCTGTGAACAAGTCCTAACAACACCCAAGACACAAACCATTGAACCCTTCTAGAAGGACAGAAACCCAAAGGAAGGGAGAATTCAACCAAGAAGCCTGGTGGAGAAAAGAACTCCATACACACAGACACCCACAAAGAAACAAAAACTGACCTAATAATGAAACGACAGAGGAACACTGCACAAATGAAGGACCAAGTTAGAGAAACACAGCTTCAAATGACAGAGGAGGAGATAGACAAATATCTGAAAGAGAATTCAGAAAAGCTATACTAATGAGGATGCAAAACACCAAAAACAGAATATTAGAGGAAATCAGTAAATTGAGAAGAAAAATGCAAGAAATGAAAAATAAGCAAATAGAGACCAACAACTCAATTGCTGAACTCAAAAATATTATAGAAGGTCTCAACAGTAGAGTATCAGAGGTTGAAGAACGGATGAGTGAGCTGGAAGACAGAATGGTTGAGGTAAATACTGAGGAACAGAACAAAGCCCAAAGAATTAAAACAACTGAGGATAGCTGCAGAGATCTATGGGACAATATCAAACGCACCAACATTAGAATTATAGGAGTTCCAGAAGAAGAAGAGGGAAAGGCTATGAAAAATTTCTTGAAGAGGTTATAGTTGAAAACTTCCCCAACATGGGAAAGGAAATAGTCAACCAAGTCCAAGAAGCACAAAGAGTTCCATACAGGAGAAAGCCCAGAAGAAACACACCAAGGCACATTGCTTTCATTGTAATAGTCCAAGCCAGGACCTTGCCCTGCATCTATGTTTCCAGGCACTATTTTAATTAATTCAGAGCTTAATGGGCAAGTACCATCTTCGACTGCATCGTTTGCCAGAAGAATTACCTATGCTTTATCTCTGGAAGACTGGTCAGATGTGGTTATTGCTGTGTATGAATGTATATCTTATGACTATGTTAGAAAACATCTGCATGCTTTTATGACTGTCACCCATCAGGGATGCACCTCTTCTTCCTCAGATGTTAGTATTTGAACTAATATCACAGAACACCATAGCAAACCAGACATAGAGCCTACCCCCTGAACAATCATCAAACCAAGGATCCTTGGAGTGGAAGCCCTGATTCCCAGACTCCACACTGTCAAAGAACATACAACATTAGAGATTATTCACCTGTGAACAAGTCCTAACAACACCCAAGACACAAACCATTGAACCCTTCTAGAAGGACAGAAACCCAAAGGAAGGGAGAATTCAACCAAGAAGCCTGGTGGAGAAAAGAACTCCATACACACAGACACCCACAAAGAAACAAAAACTGACCTAATAATGAAACGACAGAGGAACACTGCACAAATGAAGGACCAAGTTAGAGAAACACAGCTTCAAATGACAGAGGAGGAGATAGACAAATATCTGAAAGAGAATTCAGAAAAGCTATACTAATGAGGATGCAAAACACCAAAAACAGAATATTAGAGGAAATCAGTAAATTGAGAAGAAAAATGCAAGAAATGAAAAATAAGCAAATAGAGACCAACAACTCAATTGCTGAACTCAAAAATATTATAGAAGGTCTCAACAGTAGAGTATCAGAGGTTGAAGAACGGATGAGTGAGCTGGAAGACAGAATGGTTGAGGTAAATACTGAGGAACAGAACAAAGCCCAAAGAATTAAAACAACTGAGGATAGCTGCAGAGATCTATGGGACAATATCAAACGCACCAACATTAGAATTATAGGAGTTCCAGAAGAAGAAGAGGGAAAGGCTATGAAAAATTTCTTGAAGAGGTTATAGTTGAAAACTTCCCCAACATGGGAAAGGAAATAGTCAACCAAGTCCAAGAAGCACAAAGAGTTCCATACAGGAGAAAGCCCAGAAGAAACACACCAAGGCACATTCTAATCAAACTAACGCAGACTAAATATAAAGAAAGAATACTTAAAGCAGCTAGGAGCAAACAACAAATAGCATATAAAAGAAACCCCATACGTTTAACTGCGGATCTCTCAACAGAAACCCTGCAGGCCAGAAGAGAATGGGAAGACATATTTAAACGGCTAAAAGACAATAACCTCCAGCTAAGAATTCTATACCCAGCAAGAATCTCATTCAGAATTGATGGTGAAGTCAAAAGCTTCACAGACAAGCAAAAACTAAAAGAATTCTGTACCACAAAACCAGCCCTGCAACAAGTGTTAAAGGGCCTGATATAGCCAATAAAGACAAGAGTAGGAGAAGTCCTAAAAATCAGACCCCAAATTTCTAAGAAGATGACAATAGGAACATTTGTATCAATAATTACATTGAATGTAAATGTACTAAATGCTCCAACCAAACGACACAGGCTGGTTGAATGGATCCAGAAGCAAGACCCATATATATGCTGTTTACAAGAGACCTACTAGACCTAGAGACACTCATAGACTGAAAGTGAGAAGCTGGAAAAAGATATTCCACAGAAATGGAAATCAAAAGAAAGCTGGAGTAGCGATCCTCATATCAGACAAAATAGATTTTAAAGTAAAGAAGATTCTAAGAGACAAGGCAGGAAACTATATCATGATTCAGGGATCTATCCAAGAGGAAGACATAACAGTCATGAGTATCTATGCAACCAACACAAGGGCACCTCAATACATAAGACAGATACTTTCAGACATAAAAGAAGAAATCAACAATAACACAGTAATAGTAGGAGACTTTAACACTCCTCTCACACCAATGGACAGATCATCTAAACAGAAAATTAATAAAGAAACACAAGTCTTAAATGCCACACTAGAAAAAATGGACCTCATCGATATCTTTAGGACGTTCCATCCAAAAGCAGAAGAATACACTTTCTTCTCAAGTGCTCATGGAACATTCTCCAAGATAGACCACATCTTGGGCCACAAATCTAACCTCAGTCAATTCAAGAAAACTGAAATTATATCAACCATCTTCTCGGACCACAATGCAATGAGACTAGAGATCAACTACAGGAAAAAAACCGCTAAAAACACAAACACATGGAGATTAAACAACAGATACCTAAAAAACCAACTGATCACTGAGAAAATCAAAGGAGAAATTAAAAAATTCCTAGAAGAAAATAACAATGAACACACGACAGTGCAAAACCTATGGGATACTGCAAAGGCAGTTCTAAGAGGGAAATTTATAGCAATACAATACTACCTCAAGAAACTAGGAGAATATGAAGCAGATGACCTAACCCTCCGCTTGAAACAATTGGAGAAAGAACAAAAACACCCCAAAGCCAGCAGAAGGAGAGAAATCATAAAGATCAGAGCAGAAATAAATGAGAAAGAAATGAAAGAAACAGTAGTAAAGATAAACAAAACAAGAAGCTGGTTCTTTGAAAATGTAAACAGAATTGACAAGCCACTGGCCAGACTCATCAAGAAAAAAAGAGAGAAGAACCAGATCACCAAAATCAAAAACGAAAAAGGAGAGATTACAACAGACAATGCAGAAATCCAAAGGATTCTAAGAGACTATTACGAGCAACTCTACAGCAACAAACTGGACAACCTGGAAGAAATGGACAGTTTCTTGGGGAAGATTAATCTCCCAAGACTGAACCAGGAAGAAACAGAAACTTTGAACAAGCCAATCACAAGCTGAGAAATCGAATCTGTGATCAAAAATCTACCCAAAAAGAAAAGCCCAGGGCCTGATGGCTTCACAGCCAAATTCTACCAAACATTTAAAGAAGAGCTAGTGCCTGTCCTTCTAAAACTCTTCCAAAAAATTGCTCAGGAAGGAACACTTTCAAACACATTCTATGAGGCTGCCATCACCCTGATACCAAAGCCAGGCAAGGACAGCACAAAAAAAGAAAATTATAAGCCAATTTCACTGATGAACCTAGACGCCAAAATCCTACACAAAATCCTAGCAAACAGAATTCAATGACACATCAAAAAGCTCATACATCATGATCAAGTTAGGTTCATCCCAGGCATGCAAGGATTCTTCAATATCCACAAATCAATCAATGTGATACACCATATCAACAAATTGAGAGACAAAAATCACATGATCATCTCAATAGATGCAGAAAAAGCCTTTGACAAAGTACAACACCCATTTATGATAAAAACTCTTCAGAAAATGGGCATAGAAGGAACCTATCTCAACATAGTGAAAGCCATATATGAGAAGCCCACAGCGAACATTATCCTCAATGGTGAAAAACTGAAAGCATTTCCTCTAAGATCAGGAACAAGACAGGGGTTTCCACTTTCACCACTACTATTCAATATAGTCCTGGAAGTGCTAGCAATAGCAATGAAAGAAGAGAAAGAAATAAAAGAAAAGAAGAAATCAAGCTCTCTCTTTTTGCACATGACATGATATCATACAAAGAAAATCCCAAAGACACTGTTACAAAGCTACTAGAGCTAATCAACAAATTCAGCCAAGTCGCAGGATACAAAGTCAGCACACAGAAATCACTGGCATTCCTATACACAAACAATGAAAAATCAGAAAATGAAGTCAAAGAGGCAATCCCCTTCACCATCGCAACCAAAAGAATCAAATATCTAGGAATAAACCTACCCAAAGAAAGAAAAGGACTGTACACCTAAAATTACAAGACACTCATGAGAGACATTAAAGAAGACTTAAACAGATGGAGAGATATTCCATGTTCCTGGAGAGGAAGAATCAATATTGTGAAAATGACCATACTACCAAATGTCATCTACACATTCAATGCAATCCCTATCAAACTACCCATGACATTTTTCACAGAACTAGACCAAAGAATAACACAGTTCATATGGAAACACAACAGACCTCGAATAGCAAAAGCAATCCTGAGAAAGAAAAACAGGGCTGGAGGAATCAGCCTCCCTAACTTCAGATTCTACTACAAAGCAACAGTCATCAAGACAGTATGGTACTGGCACAAAAACAGAACTATAGACCAGTGGAACAAGATCAAGAACCCAGAGATAAACCCACGCACCTATGGGTACCTTATTTTTGACAAAGGAGGCGAAACTATAAAATGGGACAAAGACACCCTCTTCAACAAGTGGTGCTGGGAGAATTGGACAGCTACATGCAAAAAAATGAAGTTGGAACATTCCCTGACACCATACACTAAGATCAACTCAAAATGGATTAAAGACCTAAATGTAAGACCAGAAACCATCAAACTCTTAGAGGAGAATATAGGCAAAATCCTCAAAGAAACCAAAAAACCACCTACATTTATGATAAACTCTTCAGAAAATGGGCATAGAAGGAACCTATCTCAACATAGTGAAAGCCATATATGAGAAGCCCACAGCGAACATTATCCTCAATGGTGAAAAACTGAAAGCATTTCCTCTAAGATCAGGAACAAGACAGGGGTTTCCACTTTCACCACTACTATTCAATATAGTCCTGGAAGTGCTAGCAATAGCAATGAAAGAAGAGAAAGAAATAAAAGAAAAGAAGAAATCAAGCTCTCTCTTTTTGCACATGACATGATATCATACAAAGAAAATCCCAAAGACACTGTTACAAAGCTACTAGAGCTAATCAACAAATTCAGCCAAGTCGCAGGATACAAAGTCAGCACACAGAAATCACTGGCATTCCTATACACAAACAATGAAAAATCAGAAAATGAAGTCAAAGAGGCAATCCCCTTCACCATCGCAACCAAAAGAATCAAATATCTAGGAATAAACCTACCCAAAGAAAGAAAAGGACTGTACACCTAAAATTACAAGACACTCATGAGAGACATTAAAGAAGACTTAAACAGATGGAGAGATATTCCATGTTCCTGGAGAGGAAGAATCAATATTGTGAAAATGACCATACTACCAAATGTCATCTACACATTCAATGCAATCCCTATCAAACTACCCATGACATTTTTCACAGAACTAGACCAAAGAATAACACAGTTCATATGGAAACACAACAGACCTCGAATAGCAAAAGCAATCCTGAGAAAGAAAAACAGGGCTGGAGGAATCAGCCTCCCTAACTTCAGATTCTACTACAAAGCAACAGTCATCAAGACAGTATGGTACTGGCACAAAAACAGAACTATAGACCAGTGGAACAAGATCAAGAACCCAGAGATAAACCCACGCACCTATGGGTACCTTATTTTTGACAAAGGAGGCGAAACTATAAAATGGGACAAAGACACCCTCTTCAACAAGTGGTGCTGGGAGAATTGGACAGCTACATGCAAAAAAATGAAGTTGGAACATTCTCTGACACCATACACTAAGATCAACTCAAAATGGATTCCAGACCTAAATGTAAGACCAGAAACCATCAAACTCTTAGAGGAGAATATAGGCAAAATCCTCAAGGATAGAAATCAAAGCAAGAGCTTCTCTAATCCACCTACTAGAATAGCAGAACTAAAAACAAAAATGAACATGTGGGACTTAATTAAACTTAAAAGCTTTTGTACAGCAGCAGAAATTACAGAAAAGCTGAACAGACAGCCCACAGAATGGGAGAAAATCATAGCAAATGAAACAACAGACAAAGAATTCATCTGCAAAATCTACAAGCAACTCAGACAACTCAGCACCGGAAAAATGAACAACCCAATCAAAAAATGGGAAAAGGACCTAAACAGGCACCTCTCCAAAGAGGACATACAGATGGCCAAAAAGCACATGAAATGATGTTCAATCTCGCTTATTATTAGAGAAATGAAAATTAAAACTACAATGAGATACCACCTCACACCCGTCAGAATGGAGAGTGTGCAGATAAAAGGGAACTCTCTTGCATTGCTGGTGGGAGTGTAAATTGATACAGCCTCTATGGAAGACAGTATGGAGATTCCTTAAGAAACTAAAAATAGAAGCACCCTACAACCCACTAGTAGGCTTATTGTATGATTAAATCAAAACTGAAAGAAGCACCTGTACCCCAGTGTTCATTGCAGCTCTCTATACAATAGCCAGAGCATGGAAGCAACCTAGATGTCCATCGATGAATGAATGGATACAGAAGCCATGGTACATATATACAATGGACTACTACTCAGCTGTTAGAGAAATGCAGAAGACTCAGTCCTAATGAGGTGGCTGGAGCTAGAAACTATCATCAAAAGTGAAGTAAGTCAAAAAGAGAAAGACAAGCACAGTATACTAACACATATATATGGAATCTAGTAGGACGGTCTTGGTAACACAAGCCATGAAAACAGACAGAGCATAGACATATGGACATTGTGGGGAAGAAACAGGGAGGGGGAGGCATGGAGGGAGTAACATGGAAACCTATACTGTCACGTGCGAGAAAGATAGCTATTGTCATAGTGCTAAGGGAATAGGAGTGCTCAGAATGGCTTGGGGCGATGGTCTGAAGGGGTGGGATGGGGGGAAGTGGGAGGGGGAGGGGTGACCAGGGATATGCATATGACTGATCTGGGAACATACATGTCAGTGAAGAACAAAACTCTGTAAAACCTTTAAAATAAAGAATTTTTTTTTAAATGTGCCTTATAGCACTTTGGATTGAAGGTGCATGAGACTGCCTTTCCCGACACTTAGACAACAAACTAGGTTAAAGAAAATTTTGTATACCATTAAAAAAAAAAAAACTTTTTGATTTACTCATCCATTTTGGAAGAATAGGACTAGTGCTTGAACAATCATAGACCTAACCCTGATCTAGTTGTAGTTTTTTTCTAATATTTCTGACAAAAAAATAGGTACTCAATTAATGTTTTTAATATGTCTTAAAAGAATATTTTAAAGGATTTAAAAAAAAACCCAAGCAACAGAAACAGAACAATACAGATAAATATCATTCTTTGATTGTGAAGGAATTTTGTAAAAAAGACTCTATAGGTCTGACTACAGTAAATAAAAGGCTGTTGTACTTCAAAAGAAAGCATCACCAAAGGTACATACAAACAATAAACTGGGGACAATGCTGAACATAACTATGGCATATAAAAATATATATAGTAGATACTTAATACATAATAAAAACTTCTTAGAAATTCATTTAGATGTCAATCAAAAGGGAGGAAAAAAGAATGATTATCATGAATCACAGAAAAAAACCATAAATATCTAATAAACACATGAAGATGGCTACATGAATCACAGAATATCCCTCCTCAAAACTAATGCAATCAACAAAACTAAACAAAAGTAAAATGGCATGGAACAAATCTGTTTTCTGTAGAACAAATCTGTTTTCTGTAGTAGCAACCAAACAAGATAAATTTCTGATCTAATGGCAGACAAGGGCTCCTACTTTTGTCAAGTAAAAGAAATCACATTAAGGCTGCCCATCAGAAACAAAATAGGACAAAATATATAAAGCCATAGTTTTCAAGACAGCAGACATCAAACAATAAAAGACTGAGCTGAATCCTCAAACTGCTTCAAAACCATTCACAACTGTATAAAGTAAACTTTAGGATAAAATTCGCAGAATATATGCAAGATGTTTAGACTAAAACTACAAACATTGTTGAGAGAAATTAAAGAAAAGCTAAATAAAGGGGAGGATATAATATGTTTATGATTTAGAAGACTCCATCCAAAGTGTCTAATCATTATTTCTAATTCCTCTCTTCCCTTCCTCCCTATATACCTCTTTTCACACTTTTCATTATAAAAGAAAAAGTCAAACAGAATCAAGTAGAGAAGAATAGCATAATGAATCCCCATAGATTACTCAATGTCAACAATTGTAAACTTCAGAGTTTATAATTCCAGTTTGTGCTGCTAACCACTTCCCAACCACTCCAAAGCTAGATTATTTTGAAGCCAGTCTTTTGTGTCACAACATTTCATCTATAAATAACTAAAAATAAGGCGTCTTTTAGAAAACAACATTTGTTATTTAGTCACTAAGTCGTGCCTCTTTTTGACCCTGTGAAATGTAAGTGACCTCCAGGCTCCTGGATGCATGGAATTCTCCAGGCAAGAATATTGCAGTGCATTCCCATTTCCTCCTCCAGGAGATCTTCCTGACCTAGGGATCAAATCTGCCTCTCCTGCATCTCCTACATGGGCAGGTAGGTTCTTTATACTAGTAGCACCTGGGAAGCCTTAATATCATCAAATTTTCCAAATTATCTCACAAATATTTCTTTTACAGTCTGTTGCTTAATTATAATTAAGTTTATGTTTGGATTTGCTTATTGTGTATCCTAAATGGGCTAGTTCTATAATTAATTGTCCAAACTGGAACACATCTGTGAGTGAAAAAGACCACTAACGATAATCATGCCAGAAAATAAGAATAAACCAGGATGATCACAGGCAAACTGAAATGTGTGGTCACCATGTTCTTACATCTGTTTTAATATATGATTCCACTTCATCTTCTCCCTCCTTCCTCTCATCCCAATGGCAATGTATTCATTGAAGAAACCAGTCCCTTTATTCTGTATAATTTCCCACAGTTCAGATTTTGCCTATGTTGTTCCTCTCTTACATACATTTCCTAAAATATAGTAGGTCCAGAAACTAGATCTGATTCTGATTTTTTTTTTTTTAACAAGAATTTTGCCTGTGATGTGTTCTTTTCTCTCTCAATCTCACACCAGTCTTTTCTCTCTGTCCTCAAACAAAACTCGTGTCAAGGTTCCTTTAATTCCTCAACTCTATTGCTAACCCCAGTTCTCATCTTATTCAGCCTAAGCTGATGTCTTGCTCCTGGCTGATGCCCTTTCTTCACTTGGTTTTTCAACTCCACATGCTTCACTTGTCCTCCAGCTTTAGTGATCTTTCCTTCAGAGTTTCTTTATTTTTTTTTTTGTCTATTTTTTCTGGCCTCTTAATATTGGACTACCCCCAGGGTTCAATCACTGATCCTTTCCTTTTTCTACATCCATTCCTTTGATGAGTTCATCCAGACTCCTGTCTTTAAATGCCATCTATATATGCTGACCAACTTCCCAGATGGCTCAGTGGTAAAGAATCTTCCTGCCAATGCAGGAGACATGGGTCTGATCTCCAGATCAGAATACCCTGGAAAAGGAAATGGCAACCTACTGCAGTATTCTTGCCCAGAAAATCCCATGGACAGAGGATCCTGGCAGGGTTTCCATGGGGTTGCAAAAAGCTGGACACAACTTAGTGACTAAACAGAAGCAACAGCAAACACGCTGACAACTTCCAGCTCAATGCTCTTCCAGAACTTCAGACTTGAAGTTTCTTATTCCACATTTCCACTATGATGTTTAATAGATGTATCAAACTTTTCTAGACCAAGACTAAAACTCCTGTTCTTCCCATTAAGACCTATCCCTCCACAATTCCATCTCATTTGATGATACAACTCCATTTTTCCCAGTTGCTCAGTCATAAAACCTTTTAGCCATCCTTAACACCTTTCTCCAGCATTCCACATTAAACTCATCAGGAGCTTTTGTTGGCTCTACTTTTAAAATACATCCAAAATCTAACCATTTTGCACTACCTCTCCTATTACCACATTAGTCTAAATTATCATTATCTCTCATCTAGATTACAGCAGTAGCCTCCTAATTGACCTCTCCATTGTACTTTTACTTCCAGTATTTAGTAAATAGCAGTCATATGATCCTTTTAAAATGGATCGTGTCACTCCTTTGCTCAAAATTGTCCACTGGTTCCTCTTTTCGTTCAGAGTAAAAGCCAAAGTTCTTATAATGTCCCACAAATCTCTACGTCTTCCCACATGTTTACTCTGACTTCCTATCCCTCCATGTTTCTCTTTACTCACTCACTCTGCTACAGTCACAGAGGTTTTCTTACCGTCTTAAAAATACAATCAGATTTCATTCTCATTTGAAGAATACTTACTCTAGATGTTTCTTCTTTTATGAAACATTCTTCTCCCTAATATTCCTTTGGCTAACTCCCTCATAAAAAGATTATCTTTTCAATGAGAACTATTCTAATCTCTTTATATACTGTAATCTGGACCATAATTTTCCCAGAACCCCTTGCCATCTTACTTTTCTTAATTTCCATTTTCATATTATTTACATCATCTAGTTATTATATAATTTACTTATTTTTATGTTTATTGTCTATGGTGTATCTTCTCCCACTAGAACATAAGCTCCTCAAAGGCAGGAACTTTTCTTTTGTTCCCTGATGATCCCTCAGGTTTGCACAGCTTAACCCATATAAGTCTTCCATGTAGTCAATCAAATGTTGAATTAATGTTGAATAAATGAACATTTACCATTACTGTTATTATTATGTAAACACTTAATTTCAGCAGGACAAGTATTTGAGAGCTTACTGCAATGATCTAAGTGGGAAACACTGGTATAAGGTGGTAGTAGTGATGAAAAGAAGTTACACAGTCAAAATATAATTTGGAAATATTTATAGTGATAGGTTGGATGAAGAGATATGATCTGGCTAAAGGCAAAGAATCGGGAATAATCATTATATTAACTGTGTTGGCTAATTATACATGTGGCACAGTGGTAAAGAATCGACCTGCAAACCAGGAGAACTTGGAGGTTCAATCCCTGTGTCAGGAAGATGCTGTGGAGTTGAAAATGGCAACTCAATCCTCTATTCTTGCCTGGGAAATCCCATGAACAGAGGAGCTTGGCAGGCTACAGTCCACGGAGCGGGAAAGAGTCAGATAGGACTGAGTATACACACAGTGTAATGTGTTACAGAATCATTAAGAAGTAAGAAAAGCAGACTAGGGAAGTGGTTCAAGCATCTGTATTGGATGTTAATTTTGAGGTGCCTACGAGCCATCTAAAAGGTAATTACAAGTAAGCAGTTATATGGAATCAGAATTAAAGTTCTTGGCTATATTTAGAAATTTTGGAAATATTTACATAAGAAGAGAATTTAAACCTGTAGAAACAGACAGATGAGAGAGAACAGATATATTTTAATTATCTCTTGAAGAGGCTCTTACTCTGGTCCTTTGTTGCTGTTGTATAGTCACTAAGTCATGCCCAACTCTGCAACCCCATGGACTATAGCCCTTTGCCCACAGACTCCTTTGTCCATGGAATTTCTCTGACAGAAGTAGCGGAGTGGGGTTGCCATTTCCTTCTCCAAGGGATCTTCCCAAATTAGGGATAAAATCCATGTCTCCTGCATTAACAAGCAGATTCTTTATCACTAAACCACCAGGGAAGTCCTGCTCTGGTCCCTACATTAAGGTAAAAATACCTAGAAGAAGCACTCAGTGAGGTAGGAGAGAATCAGGAGGTAATTTCATGGTAAGAGCCAAAAGACAAAAATGTTTTGTGAAGTTGGCAAACATTCATTGGCTTTGGTAACACAGACACCATTCATGGCATCATTGATAGATGCAGTCTCAGTGGAACAGTGAGGATGGAACCCAACTTATGTTCCAGTATATCACCATGCTTCATAATTTTATTACAACAGTAAGTGAAATTTCTATAATCTTTCAATCAAATCACATCAACCCATTAACACACTGATCCACTCAAGGGTGACAAAATATAAGTGGTAGGTAATAGAAAGTAATGTGGATCCAAACTTGCCTTTAGAATCTTGGCAGCTGAGTAGGTATGCTGAGCTGGTGGTAGAATCTAAGGAATGGGGAGAATATTGAAGGATCATCCCAGAGAAAGAAAATGCAAGGCACACACATCTATTCTAATTAATCATAACATTTCTCCCTCATGAGCTGAGATAGTGTCAGAGGACCACAGTGATTCAGGTAGCCCTTATCAGTAATTAATGGTAGGCATGGGGATGGGTTTAATTCTCTGTCTCAAATCCCTCCTTCTCTAATCCTGTTTACCTCCACAAACCCAGTTAATCATTCAGCTTCTGCTTCAATAGAGGTAGCAAACACCTATCTTCTTTTGAGGTTAAGTCAAAATCCGCTCCCACTACATTCTACTCCTTAGAAGTCATTGCAACTCCATGAGCCACCATAATCTTTTTGTTCCCACATGTCAAACTTTCAGGTATTTGAAGAGAGCTAGTTATGTTTCCCTAGAAGTTTTTCCTCTCCAATAGAAACAAATTTAGACTCTTTATCAAAGTATCTAATTTCTAGTCTTATACCACCTTACTTACTTTTACTAGCACTCTCATTTGCTTGAAAAATATATAGCTTCTACATATATATGTATGCTTTACATACTCAGATTGAATTAAAAAACTGGAATATCCACCCTAAACAACAAATAGACAAAAACATCCATATATAACGTCTATAGAGTCCCAGCTACCGGATGCTAGGAATTTTCCCCTAATGACAGTAGGGAAGTAAGAACAAGTATAAAGGGCTCCATGGGGATAAAGGGAGATCAAGCAAAGAGGCATAAGTTCCAGCTGTTGGAACTCAGGCAGTCTAACTACTGAACAGAACAGATGATACATTCCAGGATGTTTTCCCTTGGGCCATGTGAATTTTTGGATTGAAATAACTAGCACAATAAAAATAGGTTCTGAATAAAATTATAGCATATTGAAG
This sequence comes from Tragulus kanchil, assembly GCA_022376925.1. Classification (NCBI taxonomy): domain Eukaryota; kingdom Metazoa; phylum Chordata; class Mammalia; order Artiodactyla; family Tragulidae; genus Tragulus; species Tragulus kanchil. Next base: position 108,422,250 of record JAIOJX010000028.1, on the reverse strand, counting down.
ACAAATAAATTTGGCTCTAATAGCCTAATAAAACAGACTGCATTATCTTTTAGTCAGATTTTACATAAACAAAATACTATTATATATTAACCTCTCCCCTTACGTATTGCAGAGGAAAATTTTTTACTTGATTTTTCAGGTTCCTTACAAGTTACTTTATTAGAGCAATATGGGGAATTAATCAAAAACAAAATCATATGTTATTTTCAAACAGATTTTAAATGCCTTAAGGGCAAAGACTACTTTTTCCCATTCTTGTATTCCAATGATTGATATGTCAAGGATACTCAAATTATGTGCTTATTAACAGAAAAATAATTAATGAATAAATGAAAATTTATTTTATAAGCATAGGAAATGACAAACTTTTGGTTAGTCTTCAGTGACTTTATTACTGGGTCTGTAGAAACAACCAAAAATTTCCAATTGTTCCTTGGAAATTGATCTGCCTCTCATATATCCTATTAATAAACTATAAGCAGTTTATACAAATTATATAGAAAGGTACTAAGACCTTCCATTTGCAGAAGACAAGAGGGAGACCTCATTTCTTAATCTTGTCTTCTCTTCCTTGTCTTTCCTGTCTTTGCTAGTAACTTTTTATGATCACTAGAAGTTTCTCTTAAATAGTATTCTGTTACTCAGACATCTCAACTGCAGCCATCTCTTTATAGGACATCATGTATGTTTTAGTTAGCTTGGGTTAAAAATTTCCCAGGCTTGCTTTTTTCCTTTTCCTTTATACACTGTTTGACCCCATTGTTTCAGTTTCCAGTAAGTCTTGTCACTTCTATTAATAAGAAAGAATGGAGGGCTTCCCTGGTGGTCCAATGGGTAAGGACATCACCTTGCAGTGCTAGGAGCATCAGTTCAATCCCTGGCCTGGGAAGATCCAATGTGCTGTGGAGCGGCTGGGCCGATGTGTCCAATTACTGAGCTGGAGCTCTGGAGTGCATGTGCCCAGAGCTGGTGCTCTGCAACAACAGAGGCCACTGTGATGGGAGGTCCACACGGGCCAAAGAATAAAGATGGATGAAAAATAGATAAATGAAAGAACAATAGAAGTGACCCGGCCCGCCCCACTCTGTCCCCAACCCGCCGCCCCCCCCCCAAAAAAGGAAGAATGGAGTCACATTGCCTTAGATCCCATATCGCATGAGAAACAGGTCTGCTAGCTATATATAAGGCTTTAAATTCATAAAGTTTCTTGAAAAAGAAGTTATCAAAATGGCATTGGCATTGGCAGAATAATTTGAAAAATCAAAATACTAACTAAGGGTCAGTTTAGGGAATCTTGGTTTTAATCTTTCTAAGATAAGTTTTTATCAAAATGAAAAATCCTTGGGAGAAGAGCATTTTCAAACTATGGGAAAGAAGCTAGGAAATGATTCGTTATATAGCCTTAAGATACAGAGCAAAGGATGCTATTACTTTTTGAGTAAATAAAGCTTGAACTTTACTTACACTGTTACATCCCTTCACCTTTGGCCAGAAGATTATTCTTGTAAAAGTATCTATGTTATTATGTTATTTTATGCTGCAAAGACAAATATTTTATAAGCTAGCTATCTCTCCAATCTTATGTCACTTTTATTAGTATTTTATTATATCAGTTTTATTAGCATTTTTTTCATGGTAATCCTCATAACACTATATATGCCCACATGATTTTGGGTATGTGCTTATCCATTTGCTTGTACCCTTGTTAGATGTGAGCTTCCTTTTTTATTCTTTATTAACCAAAGATGGTCATACATTTTTCTTCAAAAAAAGCCAAAGAGAATCATAACATTTTAACTCTGCAAAGTTCCCTAGACATCATATAATTCAAGATCTTCATTTTACAGATGAAGTAACTGAGGCCCAGAGGTTAAATGACTAGGCAACTATTATAGCATGCAATTGACATGGCACTGCAAGCCACCAAACAGTTCATTCATTGGCCTGCAATGACCCTAGTCCTCTTCCACTCGGTCTAAAATTCCCATCAGTTTCACAATGCCTGACACTTACAGTACTTGCATCAATTAATCAATAGAAATTGGCCAAAGGGAATCATTGTTCTTCACAGATATTATTAACATTTGGGCTGGAGTGACTAAGCCTAATGTGTCTTTGATAGCCTTTCCGAGCTCTTTCTTATTCTATTGTTTTCTCTTTAGAGTCTCAGAGGACTCTTCAGCTTCTGAAGCTGGCTCCCAGCACTACTCCTACTGGGGCTTTTTTGGTATTTATTCTCTTTCAGAGTTTTCAGGAAATATCTTGCTAGATAAGCATGAAACAGGTCTGCTAGCTATATATAAGGCTTTAAATTCATAAAGTTTCTTGAAAAAGAAGTTATCAAAATGGCATTGGCATTGGCAGAATAATTTGAAAAATCAAAATACTAACTAAGGGTCAGTTTAGGGAATCTTGGTTTTAATCTTTCTAAGATAAGTTTTATCAAAATGAAAATCCTTGGGAGAAGAGCATTTTCAAACTATGGGAAAGAAGCTAGGAAATGATTCGTTATATAGCCTTAAGATACAGAGCAAAGGATGCTATTACTTTTTGAGTAAATAAAGCTTGAACTTTACTTACACTGTTACATCCCTTCACCTTTGGCCAGAAGATTATTCTTGTAAAAGTATCTATGTTATTATGTTATTTTATGCTGCAAAGACAAATATTTTATAAGCTAGCTATCTCTCCAATCTTATGTCACTTTTATTAGTATTTTATTATATCAGTTTTATTAGCATTTTTTTCATGGTAATCCTCATAACACTATATATGCCCACATGATTTTGGGTATGTGCTTATCCATTTGCTTGTACCCTTGTTAGATGTGAGCTTCCTTTTTTATTCTTTATTAACCAAAGATGGTCATACATTTTTCTTCAAAAAAAGCCAAAGAGAATCATAACATTTTAACTCTGCAAAGTTCCCTAGACATCATATAATTCAAGATCTTCATTTTACAGATGAAGTAACTGAGGCCCAGAGGTTAAATGACTAGGCAACTATTATAGCATGCAATTGACATGGCACTGCAAGCCACCAAACAGTTCATTCATTGGCCTGCAATGACCCTAGTCCTCTTCCACTCGGTCTAAAATTCCCATCAGTTTCACAATGCCTGACACTTACAGTACTTGCATCAATTAATCAATAGAAATTGGCCAAAGGGAATCATTGTTCTTCACAGATATTATTAACATTTGGGCTGGAGTGACTAAGCCTAATGTGTCTTTGATAGCCTTTCCGAGCTCTTTCTTATTCTATTGTTTTTCTCTTTTAGAGTCTCAGAGGACTCTTCAGCTTCTGAAGCTGGCTCCCAGCACTACTCCTACTGGGGCTTTTAATTCCCAGCAGGGACCCATATTTTTCTGCATTACCTCACTAACTAGCCAAAGTCATTTGATTTGTGTTGTATTAATCTTGTAATCAGGACCTGCTATGGTAAACTTACCTTTGTCCAAATCTTTCATATAACTCACTAATCTCTGACTTATTAGCACATAAAATATTGAAGCATACTATAAAAACTTCACTGGGGCTTCACGGGTGGCTCAGATGGTAAGGAATCTGCCTGCAATGCAGGAGACCTGGGTTCAATCACTGGGCCAGGAAGATTCCCTGAAGATGGGAATGGCAACCTATTCCAGTATTTTTGCCTGGAGAAGTTCATGGACAGAGGAATTTGGCAGGCTGTCATCCCTGGGGTTACAAAGAGTCAGACATGACTGAGCAACTGAAACACACACACACACACACACACACTACAAAGACTTTCTGTATTTCATGGCTTTAAATATTGATCCTTAAAATGGAGTAATTCTAGAACAGCAATGACTCATATATAGGGATGTCCCTTTCCCAAACTGAGCCCCTTCAATAGTGTACGTCATCTGCCCCTAGCTGTCTCTCATCAGAATCTAACAGTAACTTTTTCTCCTTCACATTCTCCTGTGTCAATTGCAAGGACTACAGTGAGGAGCATTTTAGTTCTTCATGCAAAAAAAAAAAAAAAAAAAAAAGCTTATGAACATTTTCTCTGGAGAGTCTAACTGGTCTCTATTTAGAGTGGTGTGTGTGTGTGTGTGTGTGTGTGTGTGTGTGTGTGTGTGTGTGTGTTAGTTGCCCAGTCATGTCCAACTCTATATAACCTCATGGACGGTAGCCTGCCAGGTTCCTCTGTCCATGGAATTATTTTCTATGTCTGTGTTCTATGTTTGTGAGTCTGTCTCTATTTTGTATATAGACGTATTTGTACTATTTTTTAGATTCCACATATAAGTAGTATGATATTTGTCTTTCTCTGTCTGACTTACTTAGCATGATATTCTCTACATCCACCCATGTTGCTACAAATGGCCATATTTCATTCTTTTTATGGTTGAATAATATTCCACTATATGCCATATCTTCTTAAACCAATCATCAGTTCATGAGCACTTACCTTTCATCTGTATCTCGTTGCTGTAAATACTGTTGCTATGAACACTAGGATGCATGTATCTTTTGGAATTAGTTTTGATCTTTTCCAGTTATGTGCTCAAGAGTGAGTCTGCCGGATCATATGGTAGCTCTGTATTTAATTTTTAAGTAATTTCCATATTGTTTTCGATAGTGACTGTACCAATTTATATTCCCATCAATAGTGCAGAAGGGTTCTCATTTCTCCATGCCTCCTCCAGCATTTATTAGTTGTAAACCCTTTGATGACAGCCATTCTGATCTGTTTGATGTAGTACCTCATTATGGTTTTGATTTGCAATTGTCTAGTAATTTGTGATACTGAACAACTTTTCATGTCTGTCAGTCATCTTCTTTGAAGAAAAGTCTCTTTAGGTCCTCTGCCCTAACATTTTTCACAGAACTGGAACAAATTTTACTAAAATTTATATGATGCTTTGAAATACTCTGAATTGCAAAATTAAATCCTAAGGAAAAAGAACAAAGCTAGAATAACACTTCCAGACTTAAGACAATACTACAAAGCTACAGTAATCAAAAGTACATGGTATTGGCACAGAAATAGATATATAGATCAATGAAACAGAAATAGGGAGCCCAGAAATAAATCTACACACCTTAGTCAATTAATCTATGACAAAGGAGTCAAAAATATACAATGGAGAAAAGACAGTCTCCTCAGCAAGTGGTACTGGAAAAGTTGGAGAGCTACTCCCTCACACACAAAAATAAACTCGAAATGGTTTAAATACAGAATTATGACATTACACCATAATACACTTAGAAGAGAACCATAAGCAAAATATCCTCAGGCATACATCATAGAAATATTTTCTTAGATCCTGTGTCCCAATCAAAGGAAATAAAAGAAAAAAAAAACCAAATTGCCTAATCAAATGCAAAAACATTTACACAACAAAGGAAACTATTCACAAACAAAAAGATAACCTATAGAATGGAAGAAAATACTTCGAAACAAGGCAAGTAACAAGTGGTTAATATACAAACAGCTCATACAATAAATATGGGGAAAAAAACACAGCCCAATCAAAAAATGGGCAGAAAGAAACCCATTTGTTGTTTCAGCAGAGGTTCAAAATTTTTGGAAAGAAGACTATGTTTAATAGAGGAAATACTGAGACAATTTCTGATTGGAAAATGTCCTCTTAAAGTGGGATTTTTAAGTTAAGTAGACTTTCTAATTGATCTTCAGGTAAACTGCTTGTCCTTGGTTGACTATAAAAAGGCAAGGATAATTTTAGGGAAGTTTCAAAACGAGGAAAGACTGTTTGGTGTTCTAGGTAGAGGATCATCAGTGGCCTAGCATTTCCTGAAATAAGTACAATTGAAAGTAGCTATTATGACAATTCATGCCTCAATTTTCAACTTACCTTCATCAGAATCCTGTGAGGAAGTAGGGCAGTAATTATTACTCCCTTTATTCCCAGTGAAGAAAGAATGGCTGATGAACTAAGGTCCTAAGGTCACACAGCTATTAAAGTGACAAAGAACTTGGATTACAATTTACGGTTTCTTAGTCCTTGCTCATTGTTATTTCACTATATCACACTAATTCCATATTTTTTGTCAATTTAAATACTTTCTGATTATGAAAAATTTTTATTAAGAAATCTATGTATTATTTAGTATGGTATCAAAATATATTTTCACTATGCACTAGAGAAATTATTTGGAAATCATTTTATTCCCACTGGCCATTAGAAAGAAGTTTATTTTCAGAAGATAAAAGCTACATGCAAGTATTATTTAAAAGCTTCTCCTGTTGACATCTAGAAGAAAGATTTACTAACTATATTTTGCATCCTCTAAATATCTCTTAAAATTATGTTTGAACTGTTCAAGCACTATCCATTATGTATAAGACATAGCTTTCTTATCTTTAACCACTTATAAGGCTTACTCTGCACTTCTTATTCTTCTTTGTCAACTAAAGCTATTGAATGTGAGGAAATCTTTCTTGTAACTGGTTAGTGGTCAGTTAAACACATAGGGACTTCTCCCTCTATATATAATCTCTTCTCCATTTTTGTAAAATCAAGTCTTCAAGCAATTTCTCCTTGCTCAAAAATAGCATGACACAGTGGAGAGTCCTGAGTGGATTGAAATCATTTAAGTGGCTGAGCAACAGAACAAGCACCAGGAGACTTGCCTACTGGGTTTAATGAATATCTTAAAAAATACATTTGCATTGTTCATATTATTAAACCTTCTGTGTGTGTCAAAAATGAGTCTTAGTAACTGCAGGAGAAAATAAAAGGTGGAATCACCACAATCTCCCTTACTTCATCTTCCTTCTCTCTACCTCTAGCCTCATCAGTGTGAGGATTATTCATGCTGACAAGTGAATAAAAAGAATCAAAGTCAGCATTTCCAAGAAAAGTATATCCAATTTCATTACTGAAATTAGTGGTAATTACTATAATCCATTTTTGGCAATGCAAACACATTTTCTGGAAATTGTAAAGAAACTGCAGATAAAGATTTAAAATAAAAAATCTATATAGGAAGACTAATATAACCTCTTGGGTTGTTGTTTCACTCTGTTGCTTATTTCTCAAGACAGGAATATGGTTTATATTTGATATTAGCATGAATCAAAGAAAAATAAAATGAGGATTCCAAAGTAGCAAAACTATAAAGGCAAACTAAATCTTTTCGATTTTTAATGTGAATAGTTTGGGGAAAGAGAAGAGAAAACACCAAGGAGCTGTCTGTTCCTGAGGCAGGTAGGCAGTACTGAGAGAAACAAGGCAGGCATTGAAGCCAAAACATTCCAAAGAGGGAACATAGCTACAAGGAAACGCCTTGATTTCAAGCTAACATTTTTGTAAATTAATGGAAGAAAGGTAAAGGATTAGTTAGGCAGTAATGGATTGTACCTAAAATATGTAGAGACACTTCTTTTTTCTAAATTATCATCTTAGAAATAGTGGTAGCTAAGCTCCACTACTCACAAGCAGAGCTGATTTTTATATAAAATATAAATACCTAGAAAAATAATAATTATATCATGGAGGCACAAAAACACTATGACTTAGAAATCCTAGGGGATGGTTTTACTATTTTAGCCTTTCCTTTTGGAAAGAACAACAGTAGGAGCTCTTGTTGCCTCGTGGCACTATTTCTAAGTAGCATACCAATCTTTTTGAAAAAATGATACAACTTCTTGAATAGAATCTCAGTGTAAAGACATGAAGCAATGTCTTGTGGATTGACAAGATGTATCTTTTTTTGCCTGGACTGAATGATGATAAGCTTGAATGAGGTCTCCTTTCATTTCCTTCCCTCCACCTTCATCCAAATGAGTTAAATCTGAAAGCATAATTGTAATGAGCTAGCCTAAAGTCTCAGGTATGTTTTACTTGACTCAAGTGAGAACTCTACAAAGTAACTGAGTGGTCAATTTGTAGAACAGTTAATTGGCTCATTAAATAGCTACTTAATTTAACTATATGAGGCTCAATTAATAGGGATGCAAAATGGATGGAAGCACAAATGACACCTACTGGTGGATGTCTCTGGTGGTAAATGTAAAGTATGGTGCTGTAAAGAACAATACTGCACAGGAAACTGGAATGCTAGGACCATGAATTAAGGTAAATTGGATGTGGTCAAACAGAAGATGGCAAGAATGAATATAGACATTTTAGGAATCAGTGAACTAAAATAGATGGGAATGGGCAAATTTAATCAAAATAACCATTATGCCTATGACTGTGGGCAAGAATCCCTTAGAGGAAATGGAATAGCTCTCAAATAGTCAAACCTACGATTTTTCCATAGTCATGTATAGGTGTGTCAGTTGGACCATAAAGAAAGCTGTGCACTGAAGAATTGATGCTTTTGTATTGTGGTACTGGAGAAGACTCTTGAGACTCCCTTGGACTGCAAGGAGATCAAACCTGTGAATCCTAAAGAGAATCAACCCTGAATATTAATTGGAAGGACTGATGCTGATGCTGAAGCTTTGTACTCTGGCCATCTGATGTGAAGAGCTGATTCATTTGAAAAGACTCCAATGCTGGAAAAGATAAGGCAAAAGTAGAAGGGGATGACAGAAATTGAGATGGCTGGATGGCATCATCAACTCAATGAACATGAGCCTGAGAAAACTCCAGGACATAGCAAAGAACAGGAAATCTGGTATACTGTATAGTCCTTGAGGTTGCAAAGAGTCAAACATGACTGAACTACTGAACAACAACAATACTTTCATCCAAATTGCAACTAAACTGAATAGGCTATGTGACCCACATATATATTGCTCAGTAATTGACCAGTAAGACAAGTCAGGGAGTTATATCAATATGGTGTAGTAGGAGGATGCACAGCTCAACTTCCCCAACAAACAAATAAAACAAAATACATCTACATGTGGAACAATTCTCACTGAAAACTAGCTGGAGACTGGCAGAAAGTCTCCTGTACAACCAACACTGTAAGAAAGATCCACATGGAATTGGGTAGAAAGGGAAGAAGAACAATCAGGTTAGGACTTGTGACCCTGAAAGGAAACTCAGAGGAAAAAGGAGATTACATGAGTGTAGATCCCTGAGGAAAAAACAGTTTGAGCCACATATCAGACACTAGTCATTAGGTCCAACAGAGGGAAGAAAAGACCCCTTTGCTTATTGAAGAGCCAGTGGGATTAACAGTAGAGCTGTGGAAATCCAGACTCCTGTCAGGAGGAGTGAACTCGCACTTCCATGTTCCCACCGAAGAGTGAAGAGTATGGCTTAAGAATGCACAGGTGACTAACCAGTTTCCTGCTACTGTTCCAGGACATGCTATGGCCTGAGCTGAGCAAGTGCTCAGGAAATGGAATAGCTCTCAAATAGTCAAACCTACGATTTTCCATAGTCATGTATAGGTGTGTCAGTTGGACCATAAAGAAAGCTGTGCACTGAAGAATTGATGCTTTTGTATTGTGGTACTGGAGAAGACTCTTGAGACTCCCTTGGACTGCAAGGAGATCAAACCTGTGAATCCTAAAGAGAATCAACCCTGAATATTAATTGGAAGGACTGATGCTGATGCTGAAGCTTTGTACTCTGGCCATCTGATGTGAAGAGCTGATTCATTTGAAAAGACTCCAATGCTGGAAAAGATAAGGCAAAAGTAGAAGGGGATGACAGAAATTGAGATGGCTGGATGGCATCATCAACTCAATGAACATGAGCCTGAGAAAACTCCAGGACATAGCAAAGAACAGGAAATCTGGTATACTGTATAGTCCTTGAGGTTGCAAAGAGTCAAACATGACTGAACTACTGAACAACAACAATACTTTCATCCAAATTGCAACTAAACTGAATAGGCTATGTGACCCACATATATATTGCTCAGTAATTGACCAGTAAGACAAGTCAGGGAGTTATATCAATATGGTGTAGTAGGAGGATGCACAGCTCAACTTCCCCAACAAACAAATAAAACAAAATACATCTACATGTGGAACAATTCTCACTGAAAACTAGCTGGAGACTGGCAGAAAGTCTCCTGTACAACCAACACTGTAAGAAAGATCCACATGGAATTGGGTAGAAAGGGAAGAAGAACAATCAGGTTAGGACTTGTGACCCTGAAAGGAAACTCAGAGGAAAAAGGAGATTACATGAGTGTAGATCCCTGAGGAAAAAACAGTTTGAGCCACATATCAGACACTAGTCATTAGGTCCAACAGAGGGAAGAAAAGACCCCTTTGCTTATTGAAGAGCCAGTGGGATTAACAGTAGAGCTGTGGAAATCCAGACTCCTGTCAGGAGGAGTGAACTCGCACTTCCATGTTCCCACCGAAGAGTGAAGAGTATGGCTTAAGAATGCACAGGTGACTAACCAGTTTCCTGCTACTGTTCCAGGACATGCTATGGCCTGAGCTGAGCAAGTGCTCAGCACCTCTTTCCTCATATGGAAGCTCCACGCTGAAGGAAAATTTGCCATGACTTCAGCTATGAACTCTTGAGGTGGCTCAAATTCAAAGTGTGTTTGAGCAGGAAGGAGGCAATTCTCCTGGCATTTATAGTAGTACATCACTTGAGTTATCTAAGGGCCATGGGACTTTAACAGCCCTGTAACTCAGACCTCAGCAAGCGCTCAAGACAGTCCATCATGCTCCAGTGCTATTGAGAGTGGCGACAGCTCACAATTCAAGGGAACTAAACCATCTCAGATTCAATCGTCAGGGCTTCTGCTCTGGCAATTTTTGACCTGACCCCACCCCTGATTAGGTAGTAATAGCCACTGATCAGAGGGCAAACCCCAGACCATATCAGGTTCTGGTTCTAGCCACTACATCTCAAGTTCCACCTCATACCAAAGTGATAGCTACCGGCACAACCTGAGGAAACATATGCTCACATAAAATTAAGCTTTCCCATTAAAACCACTGGATACATACAGACTGTATAGGGACATTCCCACATAAGGATAAACCTTTAAGACTGCAATAGGTAACTCTTTCACCTAGTTTCCTAGAGACATAGAAAGTTAATTAAAATGAGAAAGAAAAATTTGTCTCAATTGAAAAAGCAAGAGAAAATGTCAATAAAAAACTAACAAAACAGAAATAAACAGTAAACCAGATTTTTAAAAATCAAAACTTTAGTAAAAGGATGCTAACTGAATTAGGGAAAAAACAGAGGAAAAAGGAGATTACATGAGTGTAGATCCCTGAGGAAAAAACAGTTTGAGCCACATATCAGACACTAGTCATTAGGTCCAACAGAGGGAAGAAAAGACCCCTTTGCTTATTGAAGAGCCAGTGGGATTAACAGTAGAGCTGTGGAAATCCAGACTCCTGTCAGGAGGAGTGAACTCGCACTTCCATGTTCCCACCGAAGAGTGAAGAGTATGGCTTAAGAATGCACAGGTGACTAACCAGTTTCCTGCTACTGTTCCAGGACATGCTATGGCCTGAGCTGAGCAAGTGCTCAGCACCTCTTTCCTCATATGGAAGCTCCACGCTGAAGGAAAATTTGCCATGACTTCAGCTATGAACTCTTGAGGTGGCTCAAATTCAAAGTGTGTTTGAGCAGGAAGGAGGCAATTCTCCTGGCATTTATAGTAGTACATCACTTGAGTTATCTAAGGGCCATGGGACTTTAACAGCCCTGTAACTCAGACCTCAGCAAGCGCTCAAGACAGTCCATCATGCTCCAGTGCTATTGAGAGTGGCGACAGCTCACAATTCAAGGGAACTAAACCATCTCAGATTCAATCGTCAGGGCTTCTGCTCTGGCAATTTTTGACCTGACCCCACCCCTGATTAGGTAGTAATAGCCACTGATCAGAGGGCAAACCCCAGACCATATCAGGTTCTGGTTCTAGCCACTACATCTCAAGTTCCACCTCATACCAAAGTGATAGCTACCGGCACAACCTGAGGAAACATATGCTCACATAAAATTAAGCTTTCCCATTAAAACCACTGGATACATACAGACTGTATAGGGACATTCCCACATAAGGATAAACCTTTAAGACTGCAATAGGTAACTCTTTCACCTAGTTTCCTAGAGACATAGAAAGTTAATTAAAATGAGAAAGAAAAATTTGTCTCAATTGAAAAAGCAAGAGAAAATGTCAATAAAAAACTAACAAAACAGAAATAAACAGTAAACCAGATTTTTAAAAATCAAAACTTTAGTAAAAGGATGCTAACTGAATTAGGGAAAAAACAGATGAACACAGTGAAAATTTTGACAAGGAACAACAGAATACAAGAAGAAGCACTCAGAACTGAAGAATACAATAATTGAAATGAAAAACACACTAGAAGGAATGAACAGAAGACTAGGTGATACAGAAGAATGCACAAGCATTCTGGAAGATAAAATAATGGAAATCACCCAATAAGAATATAAAAATAAATAAACATCTAAAAAACAGAAAAGTTTAATGGATCTTTGGGATAACATCAAGCTTACCAACATTCCCATGGGGGTCCCACAGGAAAAGAGAAGGGTGTTGAAAATGTACTTAATGAAATCATGGCTTAGAACTCCCCAAATCTGAAGAGAGAACTCAGTGAAGTTGCAGAATACAAGATTAATACAGAAGTCTGTTGCTTTTCTATACACTAATAAAATATAAAAATAGAAAGTAGAAAAACAATCCTGTTTAAAACTACAACCAAAAATTTTTCAAAATCTAGGAATACACTTAACCAAGGAAGCTAAAGAGCTATACTCTGAAAACTACAAAACATTGATGAAGGAATTTGAAAATGATACCAAAAAAAAAAAAAAATAGAAAAATATCACACGTTCTTGGATTAGAAGAATTTATATTGTTAAAATGTCCATAGCAATAGACAGATTTAATGAAATTGCCATCAAAATACCAATTACAATTTTCACAAAATTAGAACAAATAAGCATAAGATTTATGTGAAACTACAAAGACGCTGAATTGCTAAAGCAATCTTGAGAAAAAAAAACAAGGGTAGAGGTATCATGCTTCCTGATTTTAGACTATACTACAAAACTACAGTAATCAACAACATGGTAATGACACATAAACAGAAATATATATCAATGGAACACAACAAAGGCCCTAGAAATAAATGCATGCACTACACCTCTGGTCAAGTTTTTTTTGAGGAGGGAGGGGCATTTTTTTTATTTTGTTTTTTTGCTTTAACAGAGATTTGTTGTTTACAGATATGTATGATTCCAGATTAATCATATGTATATAATCTCACCTGCAGTCAATTAATCCATGACAAAGGAAGCAAGAAATTACAATGAGGAAAAGATAAGTCTCTTCAGTAAGTAGTGGTATGTGTAAAAGAAAGAAATTAGAACAATTTCACACCATGTACAAAAGTAAACTGAAAATGGAATAAATATCTAACAGTACAACTAGAAACCATAAAGCTACTAGAAAAAAACACAGGCAGAATATTCTTTGACATTAATTTTACCATCATTTTTCTGGAGTCTGTCTCCTAAGGAAAAGGAAACAAAGGCAAAAAAGTAAAGTAAACAAGTGAGACCTACTTAAACTTGAATATTTTTGCACAGCAGAGAAAACCACTGGAAAAATGAAAAGACACATTGAATGGTAAAAAATATTTATAACTAATATGACTTGTAAGAGGTTAATATTTAAAATATACAAACAGCTCATACAACTCAATATAAAATAAACAATCCAATTAAAAAATGGACCAAAGGCCTTAATAGACATTTTTACAATATACTAACAGGTACATGAAAAAATGTTCAATGCTGCTAATTATCAGAAAAGTGTAAATCAGAAACACGAGGAGATATAAGCAAATGGCTAAATCAAAAATTCTACAAATAATAAGTCTTGGCAAGGATGTGGACAAAAGGGAACCCTAGTAAACTGCTAGAATTGCAAACTGGTGTGCCCACTGTGGAAAACAATATGGAAGTTCCCTCCCAAAAAATAAAGATAGAACTACCATATGATCCAGAAATTCCACTGCTAATTATCTTAAAAAAGCAAAAGCATTAACTTGAAAATACACAGACACTCCAATGCTCAAAAACAGTAAAATTTACAACAGGTAAGGATGTATCACGTATATACAATGGAATAGTACTTGGACATAAAGTAGAATAAAATTCTGCCATTTGCAACAACATGGATGGACCTAGAGAGTATTATGTATGCTTAGCGAAATACGTAACACAGAGAAAGAGAAATACACTGTATTATTCGATAAAGACACAAAACACATGGAGATTAAACAACAGATACCTAAAAAACCAACTGATTACTGAACAAATCAAAGAAGAAATAAAAAAATTCCTAGAAGTAAATGACAATGAACACACGACAGTGCAAAACCTATGGGATACCGCAAAAGCAGTTCTAAGAGGGAAATTTATAGCAATACAATACTACCTCAAGAAACTAGGAAAATATGAAGCAGATGACCTAACCCTCCGCTTGAAACAATTGGAGAAAGAAGAACAAAAACACCCCAAAGCCAGCAGAAGAAGAGAAATCATAAAGATCAGAGCAGAAATAAATGAGAAAGAAATGAAAGAAACAGTAGTAAAGATAAACAAAACAAGAAGCTGGTTCTTTGAAAATGTAAACAGAATTGACAAGCCACTGGCCAGACTCATCAAGAAAAAAAGAGAGAAGAACCAGATCACCAAAATCAAAAATGAAAAAGGAGAGATCACAATCCATAATGCAGAAATCCAAAGGATTCTAAGAGACTATTATGAACAACTCTATGGCAACAAACTGGACAACGTGGAAGAAATGGACAGTTTCTTGGGAAAGATCAACCTCCCAAGACTGAATCAGGAAGAAATAGAAACTATGAACAACCTAATCACAAGCTCAGAAATCAATTTTGTGATCAAACATCTACCCAAAAATAAAAGTTCAGGGCCAGATGGCTTCACAGCCGAATTCTACCAAACATTTAAAGAAGAGCTAGTGCCTGTCCTTCTAAAACTCTTCCAAAACATTGCACAGGAAGGAACACTTCCAAACACATTCTACGAGGCCACCATCACCCTGATACCCAAACCAGGCAAAGACAACACAAAAAAGGAAAACTATAGGCCAATTTCCATGAAACACAGACACTCCAATGCTCAAAAACAGTAAAATTTACAACAGGTAAGGATGTATCACGTATATACAATGGAATAGTACTTGGACATAAAGTAGAATAAAATTCTGCCATTTGCAACAACATGGATGGACCTAGAGAGTATTATGTATGCTTAGCGAAATACGTAACACAGAGAAAGAGAAATACACTGTATTATTCGATAAAGACACAAAACACATGGAGATTAAACAACAGATACCTAAAAAACCAACTGATTACTGAACAAATCAAAGAAGAAATAAAAAAATTCCTAGAAGTAAATGACAATGAACACACGACAGTGCAAAACCTATGGGATACCGCAAAAGCAGTTCTAAGAGGGAAATTTATAGCAATACAATACTACCTCAAGAAACTAGGAAAATATGAAGCAGATGACCTAACCCTCCGCTTGAAACAATTGGAGAAAGAAGAACAAAAACACCCCAAAGCCAGCAGAAGAAGAGAAATCATAAAGATCAGAGCAGAAATAAATGAGAAAGAAATGAAAGAAACAGTAGTAAAGATAAACAAAACAAGAAGCTGGTTCTTTGAAAATGTAAACAGAATTGACAAGCCACTGGCCAGACTCATCAAGAAAAAAAGAGAGAAGAACCAGATCACCAAAATCAAAAATGAAAAAGGAGAGATCACAATCCATAATGCAGAAATCCAAAGGATTCTAAGAGACTATTATGAACAACTCTATGGCAACAAACTGGACAACGTGGAAGAAATGGACAGTTTCTTGGGAAAGATCAACCTCCCAAGACTGAATCAGGAAGAAATAGAAACTATGAACAACCTAATCACAAGCTCAGAAATCAATTTTGTGATCAAACATCTACCCAAAAATAAAAGTTCAGGGCCAGATGGCTTCACAGCCGAATTCTACCAAACATTTAAAGAAGAGCTAGTGCCTGTCCTTCTAAAACTCTTCCAAAACATTGCACAGGAAGGAACACTTCCAAACACATTCTACGAGGCCACCATCACCCTGATACCCAAACCAGGCAAAGACAACACAAAAAAGGAAAACTATAGGCCAATTTCCCTGATGAACTTAGATGCCAAAATCCTCAACAAAATCCTAGCAAACAGAATTCAACGACACATCAAAAAACTCATACATCATGATCAAGTCGGGTTCATCCCAGGCATGCAAGGATTCTTCAACATCCACAAATCAATTAATGTGATACACCATATCCACAAACTGAGAGACAAAAATCACATCTCAATAGATGCAGAAAAAGCCTTCGACAAAGTATAACACCCATTTACGATAAAAACTCTTCAGGAAATGGGCATAGAAGGAACCTATCACAACATAATAAAAGCCATATATGAGAAGCCCATAGCGAACATGATTCTCAATGGTGAAAAACTGAAAGCATGCCCTCTAAGATCAGGAACAAGACAGGGGTGTCCACTTTCACCACTACTATTCAACATAGTCCTGGAAGTGCTAGCAACTGCAATAAGAGAAGAGAAAGAAATAAAAGGAATCCAAATTGGAAAGGAAAAGTCAAGCTCTCTCTTTTTGCACATGACATGATATCATACAAAGAAAATCCCAAAGACACGGTTACAAAGCTACTAGAGCTAATCAACAAATTCAGCCAAGTCACAGGATACAAAGTCAACACACAGAAATCACTGGCATTCCTATACACAAACAACGAAAAATCAGAAAATGAAATCAAAGAGGCAATCCCCTTCACCATCGCAACCAAAAGAATCAAATATCTAGGAATAAACCTACCCAAAGAAACAAAAGAACTGTACACTGAAAATTACAAGACACTCATGAGAGACATTAAAGAAGACTTGAACAGATGGAGAGATATTCCATGTTCCTGGAGAGGAAGAATCAATATTGTGAAAATGACCATACTACCAAATGTCATCTACACATTCAATGCAATCCCTATCAAACTACCCATGACATTTTTCACAGAACTAGACCAAAGAATAACACAGTTCATATGGAAACACAAAAGACCTCGAATAGCAAAAGCAATCCTGAGAAAGAAAAACAGGGCTGGAGGAATCAGCCTCCCTAACTTCAGACTCTACTACAAAGCAACAGTCATCAAGACAGTATGGTACTGGCACAGAAACAGAACTATAGACCAATGGAACAAGATAGAGAACCCAGAGATGAACCCACGCACCTATGGGTACCTTATTTTTGACAAAGGAGGCGAAACTATAAAATGGGACAAAGACACCCTCTTCAACAAGTGGTGCTGGGAGAATTGGACAGCTACATGCAAAAAAATGAGGTTGGAACATTCCCTGACACTAAGATCAACTCAAAATGGATTCCAGACCTAAATGTAAGACCAGAAACCATCAAACTCTTAGAGGAGAATATAGGCAAAACCCTCAAGGACATCAATCAAAGCAAGATTTTCTCTGACCCACCAACTAAAATAGCAGAACTGAAAAGAAAAATGAACATGTGGGACCTCATGAAACTTAAAAGCTTTTGTACAGCTAAAGAAATTACAAAAAAAAGCTGAACAGACAGCCCACAGAATGGGAGAAAATCATAGCAAATGAAACAACAGACAAAGAATTCATCTGCAAAATCTACAAGCAACTCAGACAACTCAGCACAGGGAAAACGAAAAACTCAATCAAAAAATGGGAAAAAGATCTCAAGAGACACCTCTCCAAAGAGGACATACAGATGGCCCAAAAGCACATGAAACGATGCTCAACCTCGCTTATTATTAGAGAAATGCAAATCAAAACTACAATGAGATATCACCTCACACCCATCAGAATGGCCATCTTCAAAAAATCTGCAGACAATAAATGCTGGAGAGGGTGCGGAGAAGAGGGAACCCTCTTGCATTGCTGGTGGGAATGTCAATTGATACAGCCTCTATGGAAGACAGTATGGAGATTCCTTAAAAAACTAGAAATAGAAGCACGCTATGACCCAGCAATCCCACTATTAGGCTTATATCCTGATGAAATCAAAACTGAAAGAAGCACCTGTACCCCAGTGTTCATTGCAGCTCTCTATACAATAGCCAGAACATGGAAGCTACCTAGATGTCCATTGACGAATGAATGGATACAGAAGCTCTGGTACATATATACAATGGTGTACTTCTCAGCTGTTAAAAGAAATGCAGAAGACTCAGTCCTAATGAATTGGCTGGCTTTAGAATCTATCATAAAAAGTGAAGTTAGTCAAAAAGAGAAAGACAAATACAGTATACTAACACACATATATGGAATCTAGTAGGATAGTCTTGATAGCTCAGGCAGTGAACTCATGGAAAAACAGACAGAGCATAGACATAGGGACATTGTGGGAAAGAAATAGGGAAGGGGAGGCATGGAGGGAGTAACATGGAAACCTATACTGTCATGTGTAGAAAAGATAGCTATTGTCATTGTGCTAAGGAAATTGAAGTGCTTACAATGGCATGGGGCTATGGTCCGGAGGGGTAGGATGGGGGGAACTCGGGGGGTGGGGACCAGGGATATGCATAAGACTTATCTGGGAACATACATGTCTGTGAACAACAAAACTCTGTAAAACCTTTAAAATAAAGAATAATAATAAAAAAAATACATTTCCAGTTTTTTAGACACAGCACTTTTTAAAAACAAGAAATTTTTCCATAGATGTCCAATACTGACTTAAATTATTTTTATTCACTTAAATGAATAGAAAATTATATATAATCCCCTTACATTTGTAGCTCTTATACAAGCATAAACACAAATTAATATATTTAATATAAACAAAGCAGAAAATTTAGTACAATTTTCATTAGCAAAATTTAGTGGGGCTTCCCTGGTGGTCCAGTGGGTCAGGACACCGCCTTGTAGTGCAAGGAGCGCCGGTTCGATCCCTGGCCTGGAAAGATCCCACGTGCCGTGGAGCAGCTGTACTGATGTGTCCAATTACCGAGCTGGAGCTCTGGAGCGCATGTGCCCAGAGCCGGTGCTCTGCAACAACAGAGGCCACCACGATGGGAGGCCCACATGGGCCAAAGAACAAAGATGGATGAAAATAGAGAAATGAAAGACCAATAGATGTAGCCCTCCTGCTCCACTCCCTCACCATCCCCCCCCCAAATAAATAAATCTTTAAAAAAAAATTTAGTAAGATGTATAATGTTTTGATGAAACCCAATTCTGTCACCATGTGAGTATAGTATTGATTTTATCGCTAGGCTTTTTGCTTTTGCTATGTCTATGTCATTTCGTGGTGCTACTGATTTTCTATTTGAGTCGTCTCAGGAAGTTTATTCATACACTATCCTATGACATAACTTAGATGTTTTTCCATGTGAATATGCAATGTATATATTGAATTAGCTTCTATTTTGTTCTCAGGAATTTTCAATAAAGTAATTGGCACCAGTATAATCACATATTTGAGATATGGACACTGAACTCTCTTGTCAGTACTTGATATTGCAATGGTCATAGGGATAAATCTATCAATTACAAATATTTCATTATACAATCAAATAAATGAAAACACAAAATTTAAAAATCATTGTGGAAATCTTGTGGACTACTGGGACTGTGCCTGAAGAGTTTCAGTTAGGGAAACAGTGTTGTGTCCTGCTCACTCCAGTGTCTGACCCTCAAAGCTCACCATACTTTAGTCATTTCTACTTAGAAAGCAACATTGGTGATGAAACAAGCCTCCTACTCTGTTAGCTGGTGACCTCACTCTCTGAGGAATTTGTTCATGGATATGTCTAGTAGGTGCCTTAACTGGGTTACTGGGAAACCTTCCTCTAAGCTATTGCCTATTGAATGCTGACTATTCTTAAATGTGGGCTTCTCTGGTGACTCAGATGGTAAAGAATCTGCCTGCAATGCAGGAATCCTGGGTTTGATCCCTGGGTTGGGAAGATCCCCTGGAGAAAGGAATGGCCACCCACTCCAGTATTTTTGCCAGGAGAATTTCATGGACAGAGGAGTCTGGCAAGCTACGGTCCATGGGGCCACAAACAGTTGTACACAGCTGAGCACACAGCATGTATTATTAAATTCACAGTTAAAATTTCATCTTCTTCATGAAATCATTCCTAATATTTTGAGCTATGCAAATCTCTTTTTCCTACAATATTGTGTCCATGTTTCAGTATTGATCTTATTTAGTTCATAGTGATTTTTACCTTAGCATAATATAATTTATAGTGTTAAGCTTATTATATTATATGTTTTAGTTCTAGTCTCTAAGGAGATTTTTAAGAGTTTGGGGTCAGGAGTTGTTTAAATTCTGTGATGGTATAGTGTAGAAGAAAGAACACTGTTTTTTAATTATGGTTAAGTTAGTTATTAGCTCTGTGACTGGAAGCCTCATTGAAATTGTTTTCATAGTTAAAAATTGGCATTTAAAATTCAGAAGAGTTAATATGTTTAAAAAGGCTATTGTAAACAGAGTCTTAATGACGTATGTTTATTTACTCTTTATTGAAGATGAGTTTGGCTGTAGTCACATGGAAATTTATCAGAGGATAGAAAACCTGAAAGACATTGAAACTACTGACCATTACTCACTTTTGGTGATAAGAAAAACCATCAAAAGAAGCACAGAATAGTTGACAAGTGACTTTGGAATCCTGGAGAACTCAAATGATAGAAAAAAAGGAGTTATTAGAAGCGAATACCTAACTGAATATACAGTTTCATGGAATAGAAATGGGCTTTCCAGACCAATTGGAAACCTGGAAAAATTTGGAATATATCTTACAAAATTTGAAAGAAAATCTGCAGAGTGTTCAACTCAAATTTAAAAGAACTTTAGAGATATAGAGATATAATGTTTATACAAAAACTTAAAGGTCTAATAATATATAGGATAGTGGGCCTAACACTGACAGATCAATAGTGAAAAAGATGCATTTTCACTGGAGAACATAAAGAAGAGGGTCATTAATAATACCTTTGGCCTTAAATGTCTCCGTATCATTGCAGAACATAAGTAATGAAACTGAACTTGGAATGTTAAAACAAGGGTGTAGTTATTATCTTGAAAAGAGGGTGGGATGGGGTTTAGAATTAGAATTGAGTAATGAAATGGCATAA
The DNA here is from genome assembly GCA_022376925.1 of Tragulus kanchil. Taxonomy (NCBI): domain Eukaryota; kingdom Metazoa; phylum Chordata; class Mammalia; order Artiodactyla; family Tragulidae; genus Tragulus; species Tragulus kanchil. The sequence goes on along the minus strand of JAIOJX010000028.1, from coordinate 108,401,108 downwards.
AGATAGACCTTATTCAAAGAAGCCAAAAGAGTGGCAGTGTGCTTTGATTTTTTTTTTTTTTTTCAAAAAGTTGAGGAAACAGTGAATTAAGTCTGAGCTTAATCTGATTGAAAAAGAAAAAGCTGTTTGAAGGTGTAAGTATTAATGACCATGAATAATAGGGACCTTATCAGTTTGGAGTTTGTAAAACCAAAGAAAGAAAATGAGAGAATGTCTGGACCGTTGTCAGGCTAAGTAGTGATAGTTCTTATTTATTGAATAGGTACTAATATACAAGACACTGTAATAAGTGTTTTATATTGAATATCTCATTTAATTCTCACAATTATTATCTCAATTTTATAGATGAACAAACTGAGGTTTAGAAAGGTTAAATAATTTTCCAAATATCACACAAAATTTAGTAGTATAGCCAGATTTGAATCCATGCAGTCTAACTTCAGAAGTATCTTTCTAAGAAAGTAAACTTCTTAGAGTTTTTTGAAAAGATAAGTGGATTTCCTTGATCAGTATATTTAAAAGAAAGAATGGTAATCCAAAAGACTCAGAATAGCCAAAACAATCTTGAGAAAGAAGATCAAAGCTGTAAGTGTCACTCCTGATTTCAAAAGAAGCACAGAATAGTTGACAAGTGACTTTGGAATCCTGGAGAACTCAAATGATAGAAAAAAAGGAGTTATTAGAAGCGAATACCTAACTGAATATACAGTTTCATGGAATAGAAATGGGCTTTCCAGACCAATTGGAAACCTGGAAAAATTTGGAATATATCTTACAAAATTTGAAAGAAAATCTGCAGAGTGTTCAACTCAAATTTAAAAGAACTTTAGAGATATAGAGATATAATGTTTATACAAAAACTTAAAGGTCTAATAATATATAGGATAGTGGGCCTAACACTGACAGATCAATAGTGAAAAAGATGCATTTTCACTGGAGAACATAAAGAAGAGGGTCATTAATAATACCTTTGGCCTTAAATGTCTCCGTATCATTGCAGAACATAAGTAATGAAACTGAACTTGGAATGTTAAAACAAGGGTGTAGTTATTATCTTGAAAAGAGGGTGGGATGGGGTTTAGAATTAGAATTGAGTAATGAAATGGCATAAAGATAGACCTTATTCAAAGAAGCCAAAAGAGTGGCAGTGTGCTTTGATTTTTTTTTTTTTTTTCAAAAAGTTGAGGAAACAGTGAATTAAGTCTGAGCTTAATCTGATTGAAAAAGAAAAAGCTGTTTGAAGGTGTAAGTATTAATGACCATGAATAATAGGGACCTTATCAGTTTGGAGTTTGTAAAACCAAAGAAAGAAAATGAGAGAATGTCTGGACCGTTGTCAGGCTAAGTAGTGATAGTTCTTATTTATTGAATAGGTACTAATATACAAGACACTGTAATAAGTGTTTTATATTGAATATCTCATTTAATTCTCACAATTATTATCTCAATTTTATAGATGAACAAACTGAGGTTTAGAAAGGTTAAATAATTTTCCAAATATCACACAAAAATTTAGTAGTATAGCCAGATTTGAATCCATGCAGTCTAACTTCAGAAGTATCTTTCTAAGAAAGTAAACTTCTTAGAGTTTTTTGAAAAGATAAGTGGATTTCCTTGATCAGTATATTTAAAAGAAAGAATGGTAATCCAAAAGACTCAGAATAGCCAAAACAATCTTGAGAAAGAAGATCAAAGCTGTAAGTGTCACACTCCCTGATTTCAAAGTATACTACAAGGCTACAGTAATCAAAATAGTATGTTACTGGCACATAAGAAGACACATATATCAATGGAACAGAATAGAGAACCCAGAAACTTATGGTCACTTATCATCTGACAAAGGAAGCAAGAATATACAGTGGGGAAAAAAGACAGCCTTTTCATAAATGATGTTGGGGAAACTAGACAGTTACATGCAAAGAAATCACTGAACAAAAATAAATTCAAAGCAGAATAAAGACAAAAATGTAATACCTGAAACCGTAAAACTTCTAGAAAAAACCATAGGCAGTATGCTCTTTGACACTGGTCATAGTAATATTTCTTTGGTTATGTGTCCTTAGCAAGGGAAAGAAAAGTAAAAATAAACAAATGGGATTACATCAAGCTAAAAAGTTTTTGCACAGCTAAGGAAATTCTCAATGAAATGAAAAGACCACGTACTAAGGAGAAGATGTTTACAAATTATATATTTGGTAAAGGGTTACTATCCAGTACATACAGAGAACTCATATAATCCATATAAAAAACCCCACCAAAACCCAGACGATTTGAATAAAAAAAATAAGTAGTTATCTGAGTAGACATTTTTCCAGAGAAGGCATATGGAATACAACAGGCATATGAAAAGATGCTCAACAACACTGATCATCAGGAAAATGCAAATCTTCAAAACTACATTGAGGTATCGCTCATACTTGTCAGAACAGATATTATCAAAAAGAAAACAAATAACAAGTACTGGTAAGGATGTGCAGAATAGGGAACCTTCATCTAAGTGTTAATTGGTGCAGCGACTATGAAAAACAGTATGGAGATTTCTCAAAAAATTAAAAATAGATTTACTATGTCATCGAGAAATTCCATTTCTAGGCATTTATCTGAGGAAATCACAATAATTCAAAAAGATATATGTACCCCTATGTTCATTGCAGCAATAGCCAAGATATGGAAGCATATAAATGCCTACACACACACGCACATATAAAATGGCATATTGCTCAGCTATAAAAAGAATGAATCTTACTGTTTGAAACAACAAGAATGGATGTGGATCTAAGGGTATTATGCTAACTGAAATAAGTCATACAGAAAAAAAATACTATATTATTCACTTCTATGTGGCATCTAAAAAGCAAAACAAATGTATAAATATAACAAAGCAGAGACAATTATAAATACAGAGAATAATCAGGTGGTTATTGGAGAAAAGAGGAGCAGAAGGAGGAAAGTAATAGGTGAGGGAGATTAACAGGTACACATTTTCAGTTGCAAATTAAATAGGTCATGGGTGTGAAGTGAAACATAGGGGGTATACATTGTAGTAGATAATTATGTGGGCTTCTCAGGTGGCTCAGACAGTAAAAAATCTGACTGCAATGCAAGAGATCTAGGTTTGATCCCTGTGTCAGGAAGATCCCTAGGAAAAGGGACTGGCAACCCACTCTAGTGTTCTTGCCTGGAAAATTCCATGGACAGAGGAGCCTACTGGGCTACAGTCCATGGGGTTGCAGAGTCAGTCATGACTAAGTGATTACACTTTCACTTTCAAATAATTATATAATATATTCCTATGGTGACAAATTGTAACTAGACTTACCTAATGCCATTGATTTTTTTTTAAGATGTAGTTAGCTTTATTTTTCACAGTCCCATTGCAGGTGATGTTGTTACTTTATCTTCTGCTTCCATTTTGTGATCTTTAAAACAAGATGGAAGAGATTAAAATTTAAAAGAGATACCTATCACTTAGGGCTTAGGTTTGGCTGTGAAGAACTTTAAGTTGTAGTAGCTTAAACAGGATAGAAATTCATCTCAATTTTTTGTTGAAATCTGTAGGTGGGTAGTCCACAACTGGCACAGTGTCTATGCTCTATAATGTTCTCATGCACCCAGGATATTTTGTAGTTCTGTTGCATGTAGGCATTATTTTCAAGGTCACCTCATGTTCTAATATAGCTGAGCTGCTCCACCTCCAGCCATTGCTTCTATATTTTAGCCATCAAGAAAGATGGGAAAGAAGGGCATGTCTACACACTATAAGGATACTTTTAAATTGCATAAGTTCCTTTTGCTTCTGTTGGTCAAAATTAGTCAGATGGTAACACCTAGTGATAATTAAAATGGGGAAATGCAAATTTTAGTTTGTATATCTGCCTTCTGCCTAGAATCTGGCAGTGCTGTTAATAAATTATTGGCTTTGTAGGTGGCACAATGATTAAAAAAATATTCCAGCTGCCAATGCAGGAGTGGGTTTGATCCCTTGGTCAGGAAGATCCTCTGGAGTAGGAAATGGCAACCCACTCCAGTATTGTTGCCTGGAAAATTTCATGGGAAGAGGAGCCTGGCCAGCAACAGTCCATGAGGTCAAAAAGAGTCAGGCACAACTGATCACACACATATTTTACTAGTAAGTTATAAGGAGGCAGACACAAAAGGTGGTGGGGTAGAGCTTTACCACATATATGTAATCAAATTCAAAGAGAAGAGTGACAGGAATCTGTAATAATAGTGTCAGGAAAGACAAAAGCTTAATATAATCTAAAATTTATAGAAAATTCTAACAAAATATTGACTTTTGATTAAAATTTTTTGGAATAAATGTAAATATTTGTAATTATATTTATGATAATAGAATAAAAGAAAGTGATAGCTAATTCTTACTTGGGGAAAATTCTAGCATTAATAGTGATGGAGAAATTGTAGAATTAGTCCCCTATATTGTTTTAATCTCTTCTATTCAATATTGTTGTTCAGTTGCCAAGTTGTGTCAGACCCTCTGAGACCTCATGCACTGCAGCGTGCCTGGTTTCCCTGTTCCACCTAGTCTATTAGGTTGGTGCAAAAGTTATTGTGTTTTGGACATTCTTAAAATTTTCCATTTGATATTGGAATACATTCTAAATAAATTTGGTTATGTTTTCATCATTTTAATGTGCATTTCTCACTTTGTTTTGCTAATGATATTGCTTGCTGATTATTTTATATTTATTTTAGACTATGGAAATGATGTTAGACAGAAAGCAAGTTTGAGTGATTTTCTTATGTGACTTCAAAATGGGTTGTAAAACAGTAGAGACAACTTGCACCATCAGCAATGCATTTGGCCCAGGAACTGCTAATGAACATACAGTGTAGTGGTGGTTCAAGAAATTTTGCAAAGACGAGAGCCTTGAAGATGAGGAGCATAGTGGTCAGCCATTGAAAGTTGACAGTGACTAATTGAGAACTGTCTTTTAAGCTGATACTCTTACAACTGCACGAGAAACTGCTGAAGAACTCAAACCTAGTGATAATTAAAATGGAAATTTTTTTTATATCTGCCTTCTGCCTAGAATCTGGCAGTGCTGTTAATAAATTATTGGCTTTGTAGGTGGCACAATGATTAAAAAAATATTCCAGCTGCCAATGCAGGAGTGGGTTTGATCCCTTGGTCAGGAAGATCCTCTGGAGTAGGAAATGGCAACCCACTCCAGTATTGTTGCCTGGAAAATTTCATGGGAAGAGGAGCCTGGCCAGCAACAGTCCATGAGGTCAAAAAGAGTCAGGCACAACTGATCACACACATATTTTACTAGTAAGTTATAAGGAGGCAGACACAAAAGGTGGTGGGGGTAGAGCTTTACCACATATATGTAATCAAATTCAAAGAGAAGAGTGACAGGAATCTGTAATAATAGTGTCAGGAAAGACAAAAGCTTAATATAATCTAAAATTTATAGAAAATTCTAACAAAATATTGACTTTTGATTAAAATTTTTTGGAATAAATGTAAATATTTGTAATTATATTTATGATAATAGAATAAAAGAAAGTGATAGCTAATTCTTACTTGGGGAAAATTCTAGCATTAATAGTGATGGAGAAATTGTAGAATTAGTCCCCTATATTGTTTTAATCTCTTCTATTCAATATTGTTGTTCAGTTGCCAAGTTGTGTCAGACCCTCTGAGACCTCATGCACTGCAGCGTGCCTGGTTTCCCTGTTCCACCTAGTCTATTAGGTTGGTGCAAAAGTTATTGTGTTTTGGACATTCTTAAAATTTTCCATTTGATATTGGAATACATTCTAAATAAATTTGGTTATGTTTTCATCATTTTAATGTGCATTTCTCACTTTGTTTTGCTAATGATATTGCTTGCTGATTATTTTATATTTATTTTAGACTATGGAAATGATGTTAGACAGAAAGCAAGTTTGAGTGATTTTCTTATGTGACTTCAAAATGGGTTGTAAAACAGTAGAGACAACTTGCACCATCAGCAATGCATTTGGCCCAGGAACTGCTAATGAACATACAGTGTAGTGGTGGTTCAAGAAATTTTGCAAAGACGAGAGCCTTGAAGATGAGGAGCATAGTGGTCAGCCATTGAAAGTTGACAGTGACTAATTGAGAACTGTCTTTTAAGCTGATACTCTTACAACTGCACGAGAAACTGCTGAAGAACTCAGTGTCGATCATTCTACTATGGTGATTCAGCATTTGAAGCAACTGGAAAAGTGAAAAAACTCCATGACTGGGTGCTTCATGGGCTAACTGCAAAAGCCATTGTTTTGAAGTGTCATCTTATTCTACACAGCAACAACAAATCGTTTCTTCATTGGTTTGTGATGTGCAAGGAAACGTGAATTGTATACAACAACCTTCGATGAACCAGCTCAGTGGCTGAACTGAGATGAAGCTCCAAAGCGCTTTTCAAAGCCGAATTTGCACCAAGAAAAGGTGATGGTGACTGGTGGTCGGCTGCCAACTGATCCACCACAGCTTTCTGAATCCTGGTAAAACTATTACATCTGAGAAGTATGCTCAGAAAATCTATGAGATACACTGAAAACTGCAATGCCTGCAAACCAGCACTGGGCAACAGAAAGGGTCCAATTCTTCTTGAGAACACCTGACTGCACATTGCACAATCAATACTTCAAAAGTTGAACGAATTGGTTTATGAAGTTTTGCCTCATCTGTCATATTCATCTGACTTCTTGCTGGCAGACTGCCATGTCTTCAAAACTCTCAATAACTTTTTTCAGGGCAAATACTTCCACAACCAGCAGGAGGCAGAAAATGCTTTCCAAGAATTCATGGAATCCCAAAGCACAGGTCTGTATGCTACAGGAAAAACCAAACTATTTCTCATTGGCAAAATGATGATTGTAACAGTTCCTATTTTGATTAATAAAGATGTGTGTGAGCCCAGTTATAATGATTTAAAATTCATGGTCTGAAACTGTAATTACATGTGCACCAACCTAGTATCAAAATTAATTATTAAACCAGAAGAAAAAGATGCCATTTTCTTATGTGGATTATTTTATATTTATTTTAGACTATGGAAATGATGTTAGACAGAAAGCAAGTTTGAGTGATTTTCTTATGTGACTTCAAAATGGGTTGTAAAACAGTAGAGACAACTTGCACCATCAGCAATGCATTTGGCCCAGGAACTGCTAATGAACATACAGTGTAGTGGTGGTTCAAGAAATTTTGCAAAGACGAGAGCCTTGAAGATGAGGAGCATAGTGGTCAGCCATTGAAAGTTGACAGTGACTAATTGAGAACTGTCTTTTAAGCTGATACTCTTACAACTGCACGAGAAACTGCTGAAGAACTCAGTGTCGATCATTCTACTATGGTGATTCAGCATTTGAAGCAACTGGAAAAGTGAAAAAACTCCATGACTGGGTGCTTCATGGGCTAACTGCAAAAGCCATTGTTTTGAAGTGTCATCTTATTCTACACAGCAACAACAAATCGTTTCTTCATTGGTTTGTGATGTGCAAGGAAACGTGAATTGTATACAACAACCTTCGATGAACCAGCTCAGTGGCTGAACTGAGATGAAGCTCCAAAGCGCTTTTCAAAGCCGAATTTGCACCAAGAAAAGGTGATGGTGACTGGTGGTCGGCTGCCAACTGATCCACCACAGCTTTCTGAATCCTGGTAAAACTATTACATCTGAGAAGTATGCTCAGAAAATCTATGAGATACACTGAAAACTGCAATGCCTGCAAACCAGCACTGGGCAACAGAAAGGGTCCAATTCTTCTTGAGAACACCTGACTGCACATTGCACAATCAATACTTCAAAAGTTGAACGAATTGGTTTATGAAGTTTTGCCTCATCTGTCATATTCATCTGACTTCTTGCTGGCAGACTGCCATGTCTTCAAAACTCTCAATAACTTTTTTCAGGGCAAATACTTCCACAACCAGCAGGAGGCAGAAAATGCTTTCCAAGAATTCATGGAATCCCAAAGCACAGGTCTGTATGCTACAGGAAAAAAAACCAAACTATTTCTCATTGGCAAAAATGATGATTGTAACAGTTCCTATTTTGATTAATAAAGATGTGTGTGAGCCCAGTTATAATGATTTAAAATTCATGGTCTGAAACTGTAATTACATGTGCACCAACCTAGTATCAAAATTAATTATTAAACCAGAAGAAAAAGATGCCAGTGAGAAATTGAAGGCCCATGCAGGACAGGACAGCACCTTGATTCTGGCTCTCATTATCTGCCTGCATTGTCTCAGCAGCCATCTTAAAAATTCTTGCTGCCACTTGGCACACATTTTCCCCTTCTCACCCTCCAATCAAGTAAAGAAGACAGCTTCTTTACTCCCACCAGTTATTTCTTTAAAAATAAATCATGACATTTCACACTTGAAAACACTTTTTAGTTCTCTGTCATTTATAGAATTAAGTTCAGACTTCTTACCATGGTACATAAGGCCCCTCATGGTAGGTTTTGATCTTTTCTTTCATCTCATCTGTCTATTCCATTCATGCTTTTTGAGCTCCAGCTTTGCCAAAGTTCTTAGCGTTTCCTGAATATGAAACTTACTAATTCTTTTGTTTGAATGCCCCTGTTTGCCTGGGAAATTCATGGACAGTCTATAAGCATGAACACACATATCTCTACCTTTTAAAAACCATATACAAGTTGATAGTTTTTCTTCTGTATCCACATGGCATTCTGTAAATATTTCTATTGTAGCACTTGTCATATTGACATAAATACATATTTATTTACATGTCTTTCTTCCCTGCTGAACTCTGAGTTCCCCAGGGTAAACAATTTTGAATGTACTGTTCAGCAGTTCGTGAATGTTCAAAATGTTTATTGACTAATTGATGAGAGCATGCAGATGGTATAAATTAATTCAAGTCCTTAGGGCTAGATGAAATACATGAATATTAGAGTAACAAAAAAATCCATTGGTGATTTAGGAGATATTGCCAGATATCTTAGAGGAATTTTGGATAATAGAAGTGTCAAAAGACTGGAGATAGGCAATGTCCTAATTTTCACAGTGGGTGTAAAAATATATCTAGAAATTGTAGGCTCACAAGCAGTACGCCAAAGTGTAGAGCAGATTATCAGACAGATGGCTTGTGAGCATTTTAGGAAAAATAACTGAAAAGTATTTTTATTTAAAACTTTTTCTATTGTATTTTAACTGACTACTTTCATAAAGAATTAGAGGCAGATACTGATTCCTTGGTTTGCTTAGGACAAGTTAAAATTGTGTGAAACTTCTCTGTGTTTCTTGAAACTTACTGACTGAGATTCATGCCTATATATATTCTTTAAGGCATTGGGTGATGTCTCTTATGTACTGTCTGTAGTGGTTTTATGTGTAACAGATGATAGTTTTGTGTATTGAAAAAAATAAAACTCTAAGCCAGAGACTCTATTTTTAGTCATTTGCTTAATACCTTTATTTTTTTTGTTGTTATATGCACCTGACATGTCTATTTTTATATAGCTAACATTTTCTTTGTCATTAAATCTTTTTTACTTGAACATAATGTCATCCTAAATGAAAATATCTATAAGGCTAAAGGTGTTTAATGATTTTTCTAATATACCCTGTAATAAATACATAACTAGGAACAAAAAATGATGGCCCATGTACTGTCTTATTTTTTTAATCCTAATCAGTATTTATTTATTTATTATTTTAAAAAATTTATTTCTTTATTTTAAAGTTTTTACAGAGTTTTGCTGTTCACAGACATGCATGTTCCCAGATCAGTCATATGCATATCCAAGGTCCCCTCCCCTCTCCCAGGCCCCTACATCCCACCTCTCCAGGCTGTCGCACCAAGCCATTGTAAGTACTCCTATTCCCTTAGCGCAATGGCAATAGCTATCTTTTTCACACATGATAGTATAGGTTTCCATGTTACTGCCTCTATGCCTCCCACCCACTGTTCATTCCCCATAATGTCCATATGTCTATTCTCTGTTTTTCTATGGGTTCACTGTGTGTGTTATCATTACTATCCTACTAGATTCCATATATATATGTCAGTATACTGTACTTGTTTTCCTTTTAATTTTCACTTTTTATGATAGGTTCTAGATCCAACCACCTCATTAGGACTGATTCTTCTGCATTTCTTTTGACAGCTAGTATTCCATTGTATATATGTACCAGAGCTTTTGGATCCATTCATTCGTCGATGGACATCTAGGTTGCTTCCATGCTCTAGTTATTGTATATAGAGCTGGGACTGGGTACAGGTGCTTCTTTCAGTTTTATTTGAACTGACTACTTTCATAAAGAATTAGAGGCAGATACTGATTCCTTGGTTTGCTTAGGACAAGTTAAAATTGTGTGAAACTTCTCTGTGTTTCTTGAAACTTACTGACTGAGATTCATGCCTATATATATTCTTTAAGGCATTGGGTGATGTCTCTTATGTACTGTCTGTAGTGGTTTTATGTGTAACAGATGATAGTTTTGTGTATTGAAAAAAATAAAACTCTAAGCCAGAGACTCTATTTTTAGTCATTTGCTTAATACCTTTATTTTTTTTGTTGTTATATGCACCTGACATGTCTATTTTTATATAGCTAACATTTTCTTTGTCATTAAATCTTTTTTACTTGAACATAATGTCATCCTAAATGAAAATATCTATAAGGCTAAAGGTGTTTAATGATTTTTCTAATATACCCTGTAATAAATACATAACTAGGAACAAAAAATGATGGCCCATGTACTGTCTTATTTTTTTAATCCTAATCAGTATTTATTTATTTATTATTTTAAAAAATTTATTTCTTTATTTTAAAGTTTTTACAGAGTTTTGCTGTTCACAGACATGCATGTTCCCAGATCAGTCATATGCATATCCAAGGTCCCCTCCCCTCTCCCAGGCCCCTACATCCCACCTCTCCAGGCTGTCGCACCAAGCCATTGTAAGTACTCCTATTCCCTTAGCGCAATGGCAATAGCTATCTTTTTCACACATGATAGTATAGGTTTCCATGTTACTGCCTCTATGCCTCCCACCCACTGTTCATTCCCCATAATGTCCATATGTCTATTCTCTGTTTTTCTATGGGTTCACTGTGTGTGTTATCATTACTATCCTACTAGATTCCATATATATATGTCAGTATACTGTACTTGTTTTTCTCTTTTTATTTTCACTTTTTATGATAGGTTCTAGATCCAACCACCTCATTAGGACTGATTCTTCTGCATTTCTTTTGACAGCTAGTATTCCATTGTATATATGTACCAGAGCTTTTGGATCCATTCATTCGTCGATGGACATCTAGGTTGCTTCCATGCTCTAGTTATTGTATATAGAGCTGCAATGAGCACTGGGTACAGGTGCTTCTTTCAGTTTTGATTTAATCATACAATAAGCCTACTAGTGGGATTGCTGGGTTGTATGGTGCTTCTATGTTTAGTTTTTTAAGGAATCTCCATGCTGTCTTCCATAGAGGCTGTATCAATTTACATTCCCACCAGCAATGCAGGAGTGTTCCCTTTTCTCCACACCCTCTCCAGCATTTCTTGTCTGTCGATTTGTGGATGATGGCCATTCTGACGGGTGTGAGGTGATATCTCATTTTAGTTTTGATTTGCATTTCTCTAATAATAAGCGAGGTTGAGCATCGTTTCATGTGCTTTTGGGCCATCTGTATGTCCTCTTTGGAGAGGTGTCTGTTTAGGTCCTTTTCCCATTTTTTGATTGGGTTGTTCATTTTTCCGGTGCTGAGTTGTCTGAGTTGCTTGTAGATTTTGCAGATGAATTCTTTGTCTGTTGTTTCATTTGCTATGATTTTCTCCCATTCTGTGGGCTGTCTGTTCAGCTTTTTTTTGTAATTTCTTTAGCTGTACAAAAGCTTTTAAGTTTCATGAGGTCCCACATGTTCATTTTTCTTTTCAGTTCTGCTATTTTAGTTGGTGGGTCAGAGAAAATCTTGCTTTGATTGATGTCCTTGAGGGTTTTGCCTATATTCTCCTCTAAGAGTTTGATGGTTTCTGGTCTTACATTTAGGTCTGGAATCCATTTTGAGTTGATCTTAGTGTATGGTGTCAGAGAATGTTCCAACTTCATTTTTTTGCATGTAGCTGTCCAATTCTCCCAGCACCACTTGTTGAAGAGGGTGTCTTTGTCCCATTTTATAGTTTCGCCTCCTTTGTCAAAAATAAGGTACCCATAGGTGCGTGGGTTCATCTCTGGGTTCTCTATCTTGTTCCATTGGTCTATAGTTCTGTTTCTGTGCCAGTACCATACTGTCTTGATGACTGTTGCTTTGTAGTAGAGTCTGAAGTTAGGGAGGCTGATTCCTCCAGCCCTGTTTTTCTTTCTCAGGATTGCTTTTGCTATTCGAGGTCTTTTGTGTTTCCATATGAACTGTGTTATTCTTTGGTCTAGTTCTGTGAAAAATGTCATGGGTAGTTTGATAGGGATTGCATTGAATGTGTAGATGACATTTGGTAGTATGGTCATTTTCACAATATTGATTCTTCCTCTCCAGGAACATGGAATATCTCTCCATCTGTTTAAGTCTTCTTTAATGTCTCTCATGAGTGTCTTGTAATTTTCAGTGTACAGTTCTTTTGTTTCTTTGGGTAGGTTTATTCCTAGATATTTGATTCTTTTGGTTGCGATGGTGAAGGGGATTGCCTCTTTGATTTCATTTTCTGATTTTTCGTTGTTTGTGTATAGGAATGCCAGTGATTTCTGTGTGTTGACTTTGTATCCTGTGACTTGGCTGAATTTGTTGATTAGCTCTAGTAGCTTTGTAACCGTGTCTTTGGGATTTTCTTTGTATGATATCATGTCATGTGCAAAAAGAGAGAGCTTGACTTTTCCTTTCCAATTTGGATTCCCTTTATTTCATTCTTCTCTTATTGCAGTTGCTAGCACTTCCAGGACTATGTTGAATAGTAGTGGTGAAAGTGGACACCCTAGCTTTGTAATTTCTTTTGCTGTACAAAAGCTTTTAAGCTTCATGAGGTCCCACATGTTCATTTTCCTTTTCAGTTCTGCTATTTTAGTTGGTGGGTCAGAGAAAATCTTGCTTTGATTGATGTCCTTGAGGGTTTTGCCTATATTCTCCTCTAAGAGTTTGATGGTTTCTGGTCTTACATTTAGGTCTGGAATCCATTTTGAGTTGATCTTAGTGTATGGTGTCAGAGAATGTTCCAACTTCATTTTTTTGCATGTAGCTGTCCAATTCTCCCAGCACCACTTGTTGAAGAGGGTGTCTTTGTCCCATTTTATAGTTTCGCCTCCTTTGTCAAAAATAAGGTACCCATAGGTGCGTGGGTTCATCTCTGGGTTCTCTATCTTGTTCCATTGGTCTATAGTTCTGTTTTTGTGCCAGTACCATACTGTCTTGATGACTGTTGCTTTGTAGTAGAGTCTGAAGTTAGGGAGGCTGATTCCTCCAGCCCTGTTTTTCTTTCTCAGGATTGCTTTTGCTATTCGAGGTCTTTTGTGTTTCCATATGAACTGTGTTATTCTTTGGTCTAGTTCTGTGAAAAATGTCATGGGTAGTTTGATAGGGATTGCATTGAATGTGTAGATGACATTTGGTAGTATGGTCATTTTCACAATATTGATTCTTCCTCTCCAGGAACATGGAATATCTCTCCATCTGTTTAAGTCTTCTTTAATGTCTCTCATGAGTGTCTTGTAATTTTCAGTGTACAGTTCTTTTGTTTCTTTGGGTAGGTTTATTCCTAGATATTTGATTCTTTTGGTTGCGATGGTGAAGGGGATTGCCTCTTTGATTTCATTTTCTGATTTTTCGTTGTTTGTGTATAGGAATGCCAGTGATTTCTGTGTGTTGACTTTGTATCCTGTGACTTGGCTGAATTTGTTGATTAGCTCTAGTAGCTTTGTAACCGTGTCTTTGGGATTTTCTTTGTATGATATCATGTCATGTGCAAAAAGAGAGAGCTTGACTTTTCCTTTCCAATTTGGATTCCCTTTATTTCTTTCTCTTCTCTTATTGCAGTTGCTAGCACTTCCAGGACTATGTTGAATAGTAGTGGTGAAAGTGGACACCCCTGTCTTGTTCCTGATCTTAGAGGGCATGCTTTCAGTTTTTCACCATTGAGAATCATGTTCGCTATGGGCTTCTCATATATGGCTTTTATTATGTTGTGATAGGTTCCTTCTATGCCCATTTCCTGAAGAGTTTTTATCGTAAATGGGTGTTATACTTTGTCGAAGGCTTTTTCTGCATCTATTGAGATGTGATTTTTGTCTCTCAGTTTGTGGATATGGTGTATCACATTAATTGATTTGTGGATGTTGAAGAATCCTTGCATGCCTGGGATGAACCCGACTTGATCATGATGTATGAGTTTTTTGATGTGTCGTTGAATTCTGTTTGCTAGGATTTTGTTGAGGATTTTGGCATCTAAGTTCATCAGGGAAATTGGCCTATAGTTTTCCTTTTTTGTGTTGTCTTTGCCTGGTTTGGGTATCAGGGTGATGGTGGCCTCGTAGAATGTGTTTGGAAGTGTTCCTTCCTGTGCAATGTTTTGGAAGAGTTTTAGAAGGACAGGCACTAGCTCTTCTTTAAATGTTTGGTAGAATTCGGCTGTGAAGCCATCTGGCCCTGAACTTTTATTTTGGGTAGATGTTTGATCACAAAATTGATTTCTGAGCTTGTGATTAGGTTGTTCATAGTTTCTATTTCTTCCTGATTCAGTCTTGGGAGGTTGATCTTTCCCAAGAAACTGTCCATTTCTTCCACGTTGTCCAGTTTGTTGCCATAGAGTTGTTCATAATAGTCTCTTAGAATCCTTTGGATTTCTGCATTATGGATTGTGATCTCTCCTTTTTCATTTTTGATTTTGGTGATCTGGTTCTTCTCTCTTTTTTTCTTGATGAGTCTGGCCAGTGGCTTGTCAATTCTGTTTACATTTTCAAAGAACCAGCTTCTTGTTTTGTTTATCTTTACTACTGTTTCTTTCATTTCTTTCTCATTTATTTCTGCTCTGATCTTTATGATTTCTCTTCTTCTGCTGGCTTTGGGGTGTTTTTGTTCTTCTTTCTCCAATTGTTTCAAGCGGAGGGTTAGGTCATCTGCTTCATATTTTCCTAGTTTCTTGAGGTAGTATTGTATTGCTATAAATTTCCCTCTTAGAACTGCTTTTGCGGTATCCCATAGGTTTTGCACTGTCGTGTGTTCATTGTCATTTACTTCTAGGAATTTTTATTTCTTCTTTGATTTGTTCAGTAATCAGTTGGTTTTTTAGGTATCTGTTGTTTAATCTCCATGTGTTTTGTGTCTTTATCGAATAATACAGTGTATTTCTCTTTCTCTGTGTTACGATTTCGCTAAGCATACATAATACTCTCTAGGTCCATCCATGTTGTTGCAAATGGCAGAATTTTATTCTACTTTATGTCCAAGTACTATTCCATTGTATATACGTGATACATCCTTACCTGTTGTAAATTTTACTGTTTTTGAGCATTGGAGTGTCTGTGTATTTTCAAGTTAATGCTTTTGCTTTTTTAAGATAATTAGCAGTGGAATTTCTGGATCATATGGTAGTTCTATCTTTATTTTTTGGGATGGTTCTTCCATATTGTTTTCCACAGTGGGCACACCAGTTTGCAATTCTAGCAGTTTACTAGGGTTCCCTTTTGTCCACATCCTTGCCAAGACTTATTATTTGTAGAATTTTTGATTTAGCCATTTGCTTATATCTCCTCGTGTTTCTGATTTACACTTTTCTGATAATTAGCAGCATTGAACATTTTTTCATGTACCTGTTAGTATATTGTAAAAATGTCTATTAAGGCCTTTGGTCCATTTTTAATTGGATTGTTTATTTTATATTGAGTTGTATGAGCTGTTTGTATATTTTAAATATTAACCTCTTACAAGTCATATTAGTTATAAATATTTTTTACCATTCAATGTGTCTTTTCATTTTTCCAGTGGTTTTCTCTGCTGTGCAAAAATATTCAAGTTTAAGTAGGTCTCACTTGTTTACTTTACTTTTTTGCCTTTGTTTCCTTTTCCTTAGGAGACAGACTCCAGAAAAATGATGGTAAAATTAATGTCAAAGAATATTCTGCCTGTGTTTTTTTCTAGTAGCTTTATTGTTTCAAGCGGAGGGTTAGGTCATCTGCTTCATATTTTCCTAGTTTCTTGAGGTGGGATTGTATTGCTATAAATTTCCCTCTTAGAACTGCTTTTATGGTATCCCATAGGTTTTGCACTGTCGTGTGTTCATTGTCATTTACTTCTAGGAATTTTTATTTCTTCTTTGATTTGTTCAGTAATCAGTTGGTTTTTTAGGTATCTGTTGTTTAATCTCCATGTGTTTTGTGTCTTTATCGAATAATACAGTGTATTTCTCTTTCTCTGTGTTACGATTTCGCTAAGCATACATAATACTCTCTAGGTCCATCCATGTTGTTGCAAATGGCAGAATTTTATTCTACTTTATGTCCAAGTACTATTCCATTGTATATACGTGATACATCCTTACCTGTTGTAAATTTTACTGTTTTTGAGCATTGGAGTGTCTGTGTATTTTCAAGTTAATGCTTTTGCTTTTTTAAGATAATTAGCAGTGGAATTTCTGGATCATATGGTAGTTCTATCTTTATTTTTTGGGAGGGAACTTCCATATTGTTTTCCACAGTGGGCACACCAGTTTGCAATTCTAGCAGTTTACTAGGGTTCCCTTTTGTCCACATCCTTGCCAAGACTTATTATTTGTAGAATTTTTGATTTAGCCATTTGCTTATATCTCCTCGTGTTTCTGATTTACACTTTTCTGATAATTAGCAGCATTGAACATTTTTTCATGTACCTGTTAGTATATTGTAAAAATGTCTATTAAGGCCTTTGGTCCATTTTTGATTGGATTGTTTATTTTATATTGAGTTGTATGAGCTGTTTGTATATTTTAAATATTAACCTCTTACAAGTCATATTAGTTATAAATATTTTTTACCATTCAATGTGTCTTTTCATTTTTCCAGTGGTTTTCTCTGCTGTGCAAAAATATTCAAGTTTAAGTAGGTCTCACTTGTTTACTTTACTTTTTTGCCTTTGTTTCCTTTTCCTTAGGAGACAGACTCCAGAAAAATGATGGTAAAATTAATGTCAAAGAATATTCTGCCTGTGTTTTTTTCTAGTAGCTTTATGGTTTCTAGTTGTACTGTTAGATATTTATTCCATTTTCAGTTTACTTTTGTACATGGTGTGAAATTGTTCTAATTTCTTTCTTTTACACATACCACTACTTACTGAAGAGACTTATCTTTTCCTCATTGTAATTTCTTGCTTCCTTTGTCATGGATTAATTGACTGCAGGTGAGATTATATACATATGATTAATCTGGAATCATACATATCTGTAAACAACAAATCTCTGTTAAAGCAAAAAAACAAAATAAAAAAAATGCCCCCCCCTCAAAAAAAAATTGACCAGAGGTGTAGTGCATGCATTTATTTCTAGGGCCTTTGTTGTGTTCCATTGATATATATTTCTGTTTATGTGTCATTACCATGTTGTTGATTACTGTAGTTTTGTAGTATAGTCTAAAATCAGGAAGCATGATACCTCTACCCTTGTTCTTTTTTCTCAAGATTGCTTTAGCAATTCAGCGTCTTTGTAGTTTCACATAAATCTTATGCTTATTTGTTCTAATTTTGTGAAAATTGTAATTGGTATTTTGATGGCAATTTCATTAAATCTGTCTATTGCTATGGACATTTTAACAATATAAATTCTTCTAATCCAAGAACGTGTGATATTTTTCTATTTTTTTTTTTTTTTTGGTATCATTTTCAAATTCCTTCATCAATGTTTTGTAGTTTTCAGAGTATAGCTCTTTAGCTTCCTTGGTTAAGTGTATTCCTAGATTTTGAAAAATTTTTGGTTGTAGTTTTAAACAGGATTGTTTTTCTACTTTCTATTTTTATATTTTATTAGTGTATAGAAAAGCAACACTGTTCCTGATCTTAGAGAGAATGCTTTCAGTTTTTCACCATTGAGGATAATGTTCGCTGTGGGCTTCTCATAGATGGTTTTTATTTTGTTGAGATAGGTTCCTTCTATGCCCATCTCCTGAAGAGTTTTTTTTTTACCATAAATGGGTGTTGTACTTAGTCGAAGGCTTTTGCTGCATCTATTGAGATGATCATGTGATTTTTGTCTTTCAATTTGTTGATATGGTGCATCACATTGATTGATTTGTTTCCTTTTCCTTAGGAGACAGACTCCAGAAAAGTGATGGGGACATTATTGTCAAAGATTATTCTACCTGTGTTTTCTAGTAGCTTTATGGTTTCTAGTTGTACTGTTAGATATTTATTCCATTTTCAGTTTACTTTTGTACATGGTGTGAAATTGTTCTAATTTCTTTCTTTTACACATACCACTACTTACTGAAGAGACTTATCTTTTCCTCATTGTAATTTCTTGCTTCCTTTGTCATGGATTAATTGACTGCAGGTGAGATTATATACATATGATTAATCTGGAATCATACATATCTGTAAACAACAAATCTCTGTTAAAGCAAAAAAACAAAATAAAAAAAATGCCCCCCCCTCAAAAAAAAATTGACCAGAGGTGTAGTGCATGCATTTATTTCTAGGGCCTTTGTTGTGTTCCATTGATATATATTTCTGTTTATGTGTCATTACCATGTTGTTGATTACTGTAGTTTTGTAGTATAGTCTAAAATCAGGAAGCATGATACCTCTACCCTTGTTCTTTTTTCTCAAGATTGCTTTAGCAATTCAGCGTCTTTGTAGTTTCACATAAATCTTATGCTTATTTGTTCTAATTTTGTGAAAATTGTAATTGGTATTTTGATGGCAATTTCATTAAATCTGTCTATTGCTATGGACATTTTAACAATATAAATTCTTCTAATCCAAGAACGTGTGATATTTTTCTATTTTTTTTTTTTTTGGTATCATTTTCAAATTCCTTCATCAATGTTTTGTAGTTTTCAGAGTATAGCTCTTTAGCTTCCTTGGTTAAGTGTATTCCTAGATTTTGAAAAATTTTTGGTTGTAGTTTTAAACAGGATTGTTTTTCTACTTTCTATTTTTATATTTTATTAGTGTATAGAAAAGCAACACTGTTCCTGATCTTAGAGAGAATGCTTTCAGTTTTTCACCATTGAGGATAATGTTCGCTGTGGGCTTCTCATAGATGGTTTTTATTTTGTTGAGATAGGTTCCTTCTATGCCCATCTCCTGAAGAGTTTTTTTTTTACCATAAATGGGTGTTGTACTTAGTCGAAGGCTTTTGCTGCATCTATTGAGATGATCATGTGATTTTTGTCTTTCAATTTGTTGATATGGTGCATCACATTGATTGATTTGTGGTTGTTGAAGGATCCTTGCATGCCTGAAATGCACCCAACTTGATCGTGATGTATGAGTTTTTTGATGTGTCATTGAATTCTGTTTGCTAGGATTTTGTGAAGGATTTTGGCATCTAAGTTCATCAGTGAAATTGGCCTATAGTTTTCCTTTTTTGTGTTGTCTTTGCCTGGTTTGGGTATCAAGGTGATGGTGGCCTCATAGAATGTGTTTGGAAGTTTTCCTTCCTGTGCAGTTTTTTGGAAGAGCTTTAGAAGGACAGGCATTAGCTCTTCTTTAAATGTTTGGTAGAATTCGGCTGTGAAGCCATCTGGCCCCGGGCTTTTATTTTTGGCTAGATTTTTAATCACAAATTCGATTTCTGAGCTTGTGATTGGGTTGTTCAAAGTTTCTGTTTCTTCCTGGCTCAGTCTTGGGAGATTGATCTTTCCCAAGAAACTGTCCATTTCTTCCAGGTTGTCCAGTTTGTTGCCATAGAGTTGTTCATAATAGTCTCTTATAATCCTTTGGATTTCTGCATTCTCTGTTGCAATCTCTCCTTTTTCGTTTTTGATTTTGGTGATCTGGTTCTTCTCTCTCTTTCTCTTGATGAGTCTGGCCAGTGGTTTGTCAATTTTGTTTATCTTTTCAAAGAACCAGCTTTTTGTTTTATTTATCTTTACAATTGTTTCTTTCATTTCTGGTCATTTATTTCTGCTCTGATCCTTATGATTTCTCTTCTTCTCCTGGCTTTGGTGTGTTTTTGTTCTCCTTTCTCCAATTGTTTTAAGAGGATGGTTAAGTCATCTGCTTCATATTCTCCTAGTTTCTTGAGGTGGGATTGTATTGCTATAAATTTCCCTCTTAGAACTGCTTTTGCAGTATGCCATACGTTTTGCACTGTCCTGTGTTCATTGTCATTTTCTTCTAGGAATTGTTTAATTTCTCCTTGATTTCCTCAATGATCAGTTGGTTTTTTAGGTATGTATTGTTTAATCTCCAAGTGTTTGTGTTTTTAGGGTTTCTTTTTTTCTGGTAGTTGATCTCTAGTCTCATTGCATTGCGGTCCGATAAGATCGTTGATATAATTTCAGATTTCTTGAATTGACTGAGGTTTGATTTGTGGCCCAAGATGTGGTCTATCCTGGACTATGTTCCATGAGCACTTGAGAAGAAAGTGTATTCTGCTTTTGGATGGAACGTTCTAAAGATATCGATGAGGTCCATCTTTTCTAGTGTGGCATTTAAGGCTTGTGGTTCTTTATTAATTTTCTGTTTGGATGATCTGTCCATTGGTGTGAGAGGTGTATTAAAGTCTCCTATTATTACTGTGCTATTGTTGATTTCTTCTTTTATGTCTGAAAGTACCTGTCCTATGCATTGAGGTGCCCCTGTGTTGGGTGTGTAGATATTCATCACTGTTATGTCTTCCTCTTGGATAGATCCCTTAATCATGATGTAGTGACCTGCCTTGTCTCTTAGAATCTTCTTTACTTTAAAGTCTATTTTGTCTGATATGAGGATTACTACTCCAGCTTTCTTTTGATTTCCATTTGCATGGAATATCTTTTTCCAGCCTCTCACTTTCAGTCTATGAGTGTCTCTAGGTCTGAAGTGGGTCTCTTGTAAACAGCATATATATGGGTCTTGCTTCTGGATCCATTTAGCCAACCTGTGTCGTTTGGTTGGAGCATTAGTCCGTTTACATTCAAAGTAATTATTGATATGAATGTTCCTATTGTCATCTTCTTAGAAATTTGAGGTTTGATTTGTAAGGCTTCTCCTACTCTTGTCTTTATTGGCTATATCAGGCCCTTTAACACTTGTTGCAGGGCCGGTTTTGTGGTACAGTATTCTTTTAGTTTTTGCTTGTCTGTGAAGCTTTTGACTTCACTATCAATTCTGAATGAGATTCTTGCTGGGTAGAGAAATCTTGGTTGGAGGCTATTCTCTTTTAGCCGTTTAAATGTGTCTTGCCATTATTTTCTGGCCTGTCGGGTTTCTGTTGAGAGATCCGCAGTTAAACGTATGGGGTTTCCTTTATATGTTACTTGTTGTTTGCTCCTACCTGCTTTTAGTAATCTGTCTTTATATTTAGTCTGCGTTAGTTTGATTAGAATGTGCCTTGGTGTGTTTCTTCTGGGGTTTCTCCTGTATGGAACTCTTTGTGCTTCTTGGACTTGGTTGACTATTTTCTTTCCCATGTTGGGGAAGTTTTCAACTATAACCTCTTCAAGAATTTTTTCATAGCCTTTCTTCCCCTCTTCTTCTTCTGGAACTCCTATAATTCTAATGTTGGTGCGTTTGATATTGTCCCATAGGTCTGTGCAGCTATCCTCAGTTCTTTTAATTCTTTCAGTTTTGTCGTGTTCTTCAGCACCTATTTCCACCATTCTGTCTTCCAGCTCACTCATCCGTTCTTCAGCCTCTGATACTCTACTGTTGAGACCTTCTATAGTATTTTTGAGTTCAGCAATTGAGTTGGTTGTCTCTATTTGCTTATTTTTCATTTCTTGCGTGTCTCTTCACAATGCACTAATTTTCTCTAATATTCTGTTTTCGGTGTTTTGCATCCTCCGTAATACAGCTTTTCTGAATTCTCTTTCAGATATTTGTCTATCTCCTCCTCTGTCATTTGAAGTGGTGTTTCTCTAGCTTGGTCCTTCATTTGTGCAGTGTTTCTCTGTCGTTTCATTATTAGGTTGATTTTTGTTTCTTTGTGTGTGTCTGTGTGTACGGAGTTCTTTTTCCTCACCAGTCTTCTTGGTTGAATTCTCCCTTCCTTTGGGTTTCTGTCCTTCTAGAAGGGTTCAGTGGTTTGTGACTTGGATGGTGTTAGGTCTTGTTTACAGATGAATAATCTCTAGTGTTGTATGTTCTTTGATAGTGTAGGGTCTGGAATCAGGGCTTCCACTCCGAGGCTCCTTGGTCTGACGATTGGTCAGGGGATGTAGGCTCTATGTCTGGTTTGCTATGGTGTTCCATGATATTAGTTCACATAGTAGCATCCACCACACGGCGCCGCAGCTTCCCGCTGCGCCGCGGCTTCTCGCTCCATGTTCCGGCGGCTTCTCGTCTCTCTATTTTTTAACTGTAATTTAATACTATTAAATGAGAAGAAATGAAGAAAGTTTAAAGCATACCACATTCGCAAATCCCTTCAGAAAACAGGCATACAGATATAAATGTGAAGGAGCAGATATAAAAACTTAACAAGTGGTGCTGCCTATTTTGGTATGCCTATTGCAGTGTACATAATTGACCTACAAAAGCTTACAAGTTTTTTAAAAACAGCCCAGCCAAATGCATACATCTTCAGATTGAATATGGCAGCAGAAACCTAGTTTGTAATGACTAGTCATATTTCTAATCAAGAATCTAGTATTAATGATTATTTAATAATTATAACTTCTTTCATTATAATGTTAGATATCTCACAGCTGAAAGTTATAGTGTTGATGTTTTATTACCTTGTTTAATTGTTCAGAAAGCTGCATCAAGTACTAAAGATGCTAAAAGGGAATATAAAATTTCATTTTTTAATTGCCTTTTGGGAGTGCTTCTTGTAAACTGTATGAACTGAAATGTGCTTGTTAGTCCTGTGAAACCACAGATCTTCCACCATGTAACCAGTTTTGATAAAAATTGCTAGGAAGCCAAGAAAAGTCAACAAAACTAGAAAATCACATGCAGTACCCATAGGAAGCTACACATAAATGCTTCGTGTTTTGGCCCAGTTATAAAGAACTTTTTTTTTTAAACTCAGACTATTACAAAAGTTTTGGTAGGAGGCTCTTCAGTATTGCAAGATTTTAGTGAACAAAGTGGAGGTAGTAAGCAGTTCGACAGAAAACAATGTGGCTTCTCTTGACTTTTTCAGTCTATGATATTTATTGTATAAGTTTTACCCCCATAACTAGTAATGAAATCTAGGTGACTTGCCCAATATGATTTGTATTGGTGCTCATAAGAGTCAAATGCTTTAATAATTCTGATTGTGACTGTGACAAATGGTAGGTAATGCACAAGTTACATTGTAATTTGACCATGAAAATATCATAGTAGATCAGTATGCTTGTTTAATTTATTCTCTGAATGTATTAATGACATCATTAGAATTGAGTTCAGCATGCCATGGTTATTTTAAGGTGAAAAGGGAGATTTAGCCAGTATGGCAAGGCATATTTAAACCTCCATGAAAACTCACGGCTATTTTTTAAACAAAAGGGTTCAGAATTTTTTGTTAACAGCAACAAAAACAGTTGTTTCAGTAATTAAAATCTGGCAACCTTTTAAGCAAATGGACAAAAATCTTTATTAGAATCTTGATTTGATATATAATGGGCAATGGTATTGTCCTTATAATTAAATGATAATTTTCAATTATATTTTCTACATCATAAAAACAACCAAAACTTTCTCCATGATGCAATGATATTTCAAATATTTTTCTTTGTCCTTCTAGGCCTGTCAATATTCTAAGCACTAATGTAACAACTTCACTCTTCAGCACTGTTTAATGTAAATAAATATTTGATATTTTCATTACGTGGTTAATTTATATAACTATCCAATTCGATAATGAGATTTCACGGACTAAGAATTTATTAACATTCCTTCATCCAGCCCAGTTATTTCGAGTGAAAATGGTCTCATAGAAAATACACAGAAAACACAGAGGAAATTTTCAAAAGTCCTGTTAGAAGCATTACTGGTATATCACTACTTTGAGCAAGGTCAATAGAAAGCAAAACTGAAATAAATTTGAAACTATCTTTAAATTTAGGGCAATTTTTTAAATGCAAGTTTTTCTGAAATATGGTCTTTATTAATTTTTTGGCATTTCTTATTACTGTATATATGGACTTCCTCTGTGGAAAGAATCTGCCTGCAATGCAGGAGATGAAGGAGACATGGGCTCAACCCCCTGGCTGGGAAAATCCCTTGGAGAAGGAAATGGCAATCCATGTTAGTATTCCCATCTGGGAAATCTAATGGACAAAGCCTGGAGGGCTAAAAGTCCATGGCTGGAAAAGAGTCAGATGTGACTTAGCAACTAAAGAAGACTAATTACTGTATATATGTATATATGCATGTACACATACACATGCACAGAGAGAGAGAAATGACAGAATGTTCTCTCTAAATTAAAACTAATAGATGCTCAAATAGCTAATTATCAGAGAAATGCAAATCAAAACCACAATGAGGTATCACTGCACACAAATCAGAATGCCTATCATCAAAAGATCTACAAACAACAAATGCTGGAGAGGATATAGAAAATGGGAACCCTTCCATAGTGTTGGTGGTAATGTAACTATTATGAAAAACAATATGGAGGTACCTCAGAAAAACTAAAAACAAAACTACCAAGTGATCCAGCAATTCCACTCCTAAGTATATCCCTAGAAAAAATTATAACTCTAATTCAAGAAGGTATACACTGCTATATTTAAAATGGATAACAAGGACTTACTGTATTGCACAGTGTTAACTGTTCAATATATGTAAATGGTAAAAGCATTTGAAAAAGAATGGGTATATGTATATGTATAACTGAATCACTTTGTTGTAAACCTGAAACTAACATAACATTGTTAATCAAGTATACTCCAATGTAAGATAAAAAGGCAAAAATAAGGAAAGTTACATGCACCCCAATGTTCATAACAGTGCTATTTACAATAGCCAAGACATGGAAGCAGCCCAAATGCCCATCAACAAATGACTGGTTTAAGATGTGGTGTATATATATTTATATATATGTACACACACATATGTATATATACAATGAAATGTTAGTCATAATAAAGGATTTGAATATTACTATTTGCAGCAATATGAATGGACTTAAAGAATATTATGCTTAGTGAAATAAGTCACACAGAGAAAGACAAATATATGATATCACTTATATGTGAAATCTAAAATGCCAATACAAAGTCTTTATTAATTTTTTGGCATTTCTTATTACTGTATATATGGACTTCCTCTGTGGAAAGAATCTGCCTGCAATGCAGGAGATGAAGGAGACATGGGCTCAACCCCCTGGCTGGGAAAATCCCTTGGAGAAGGAAATGGCAATCCATGTTAGTATTCCCATCTGGGAAATCTAATGGACAAAGCCTGGAGGGCTAAAAGTCCATGGCTGGAAAAGAGTCAGATGTGACTTAGCAACTAAAGAAGACTAATTACTGTATATATGTATATATGCATGTACACATACACATGCACAGAGAGAGAGAAATGACAGAATGTTCTCTCTAAATTAAAACTAATAGATGCTCAAATAGCTAATTATCAGAGAAATGCAAATCAAAACCACAATGAGGTATCACTGCACACAAATCAGAATGCCTATCATCAAAAGATCTACAAACAACAAATGCTGGAGAGGATATAGAAAATGGGAACCCTTCCATAGTGTTGGTGGTAATGTAACTATTATGAAAAACAATATGGAGGTACCTCAGAAAAACTAAAAACAAAACTACCAAGTGATCCAGCAATTCCACTCCTAAGTATATCCCTAGAAAAAATTATAACTCTAATTCAAGAAGGTATACACTGCTATATTTAAAATGGATAACAAGGACTTACTGTATTGCACAGTGTTAACTGTTCAATATATGTAAATGGTAAAAGCATTTGAAAAAGAATGGGTATATGTATATGTATAACTGAATCACTTTGTTGTAAACCTGAAACTAACATAACATTGTTAATCAAGTATACTCCAATGTAAGATAAAAAGGCAAAAATAAGGAAAGTTACATGCACCCCAATGTTCATAACAGTGCTATTTACAATAGCCAAGACATGGAAGCAGCCCAAATGCCCATCAACAAATGACTGGTTTAAGATGTGGTGTATATATATTTATATATATGTACACACACATATGTATATATACAATGAAATGTTAGTCATAATAAAGGATTTGAATATTACTATTTGCAGCAATATGAATGGACTTAAAGAATATTATGCTTAGTGAAATAAGTCACACAGAGAAAGACAAATATATGATATCACTTATATGTGAAATCTAAAATGCAATACAAATAAACCTATATACAAAAACAGAAGAAGACACACAGACATAGAAAACAAACTAACTGTTACAATGGTAGGGCCTACAAATTAGGAGCAAAGGATTCATAGATGCAAGATACTATACATAAAGTGAATATACAACAAAAATTTATTGTATATCACAGGGAAATACAGCCATTATTTTGTAATAACAGGTAATGGAATGTAATCTCCAAAAAAAAAAAAAAAAGAAATCACTATGCTGTTACCTGAAACTAACACAATATTATAAATTAACTATACTTCAATTTAAGAAGTTCTCTTTAGGACTTCCCTGGTGGTCCAGGGGGTAAAAGGACACCACCTTGCAGTGCAAGGGGCGTCGGTTCAATCCCTGGTCTGGGAAGATCCCACGTGCCACAGAGCAGCTGGACCGATGCATCCAACTACCGAGCTGGAGCGCTGGAGTGCATGCGCCCAGATCCGGTGCTCTGCAGTGACGAGGCCACTGCGATGGGAGACCCACGCAGGCCAAATAACAAAGATGGATGAAAATGAATAAATAAAAGACCAATAGAAGTGACCCAAAAAAGTATCTATATATTTATAGGCCACCAGGCTCTTCTGTCCATGAAATTTTCCAGGCATGAATACTAGAATGGATTTCCTTCTCCAGGGGATCTTTGAAGCCCAGATCTCTTGCATCAAACCCGCATCTCTAACATCTCCTGCATTAGCAGACAGGTTCTTTACCAGTTGAGCCACCAGTTGAAGCCCTTTAAATACTGCAATTTAAAAAGTGATCTTTATCAAATACACACTGCCATGTTTGAAAATGGATAACCAACAAAAATCTATTGTACAGCACATGGAACTCTGCTTAATGTTATGTACCAGCCTGGATGTGAGGCAGATTTGGGGGAGAATGAATACATGTACATGTATGGCCAAGCCCCTTCACTGATCACCTGAAACTATCACAAAATTGTTAATTGGCTATACCCCAATTAAAATGCTTTTGGTGTGAAAAAAAAAAAAAAACTAAAAAGTGATCTTTAGAAAATAAAAATAATAAAATAAAGATAAATAAAACTAATTAACCTTTCAGGAATAAGACGAAACAAAACTTAAATGAAGAAGCACAACTCAGCATCACTCAAATGGTTAGAATAGAAACCAAAAAAAAAAAAAAATCAGTAGTTTCGCTAATGTCCAATTATGATGCAAACGATTCTAAATTTATCTGATATTTTAAGTTATTTATACTGATAGAAAATTGTCTAATTATATGCCATAATTAAGTATCAAAGTTTACAGAAAAACATTTTGTTTTATCATAAAGGATGCTATCTGGTTATAAATGAAGGTAGTATCTATGAATGGCATGATGAACTATTTTGATAATATAGGGAGGAAGAGAATATAAAATATTTTGCACTGAGATTTTTGCTTTTATTTGAGGGATTTTTTTTTCCACCTTGCAGTTGGGCAAAGGGCGTCAGGTTCAATCCCTGGTCTGGGAAGATCCCACGTGCCACAGAGCAGCTGGACCGATGCATCCAACTACCGAGCTGGAGCGCTGGAGTGCATGCGCCCAGATCCGGTGCTCTGCAGTGACGAGGCCACTGCGATGGGAGACCCACGCAGGCCAAATAACAAAGATGGATGAAAATGAATAAATAAAAGACCAATAGAAGTGACCCAAAAAAGTATCTATATATTTATAGGCCACCAGGCTCTTCTGTCCATGAAATTTTCCAGGCATGAATACTAGAATGGATTTCCTTCTCCAGGGGATCTTTGAAGCCCAGATCTCTTGCATCAAACCCGCATCTCTAACATCTCCTGCATTAGCAGACAGGTTCTTTACCAGTTGAGCCACCAGTTGAAGCCCTTTAAATACTGCAATTTAAAAAGTGATCTTTATCAAATACACACTGCCATGTTTGAAAATGGATAACCAACAAAAATCTATTGTACAGCACATGGAGCTCTGCTAAATGTTATGTACCAGTGTGGATGGGAGGGGGTTTGGGGGAGAATGAATACATGTATATGTATGGCAAAGCCCCTTCACTGTTCACCTGAAACTATCACAAAATTGTTAATTGGCTATACCCCAATTAAAATGCTTTTGGTGTGAAAAAAAAAAAAAAACTAAAAAGTGATCTTTAGAAAATAAAAATAATAAAATAAAGATAAATAAAACTAATTAACCTTTCAGGAATAAGACGAAACAAAACTTAAATGAAGAAGCACAACTCAGCATCACTCAAATGGTTAGAATAGAAACCAAAAAAAAAAAAAAATCAGTAGTTTCGCTAATGTCCAATTATGATGCAAACGATTCTAAATTTATCTGATATTTTAAGTTATTTATACTGATAGAAAATTGTCTAATTATATGCCATAATTAAGTATCAAAGTTTACAGAAAAACATTTTGTTTTATCATAAAGGATGCTATCTGGTTATAAATGAAGGTAGTATCTATGAATGGCATGATGAACTATTTTGATAATATAGGGAGGAAGAGAATATAAAATATTTTGCACTGAGATTTTTGCTTTTATTTGAGGGATTTTTTGTTTGTTTGTTTTTTTCTTCTTAATGAAAGCATTGTACAGAAAGCTCCCTAGCTAGAATATGATGCTTCTCATAATGACACAATTCTCATAATGACACAACTGATTAAGTACTTTAGGTAAGAGGAAATCTTTTCTTCTGAATAAACTTAAACTCTGTTCTGGTTAATGATGAATCTCAAACTTCAAAAATCTTTCTACTGTGATTTACTCACTGAATATATTTCCCTTCAGATGAACTCAGTATATAGTACATCTTATTTGTTTAAGTAGCAAGTCTTATATTACAGATCCATCAATATGCTGGATCACCTCCAAAACCTTAACCTAACTTTCTCTTTCGTAAGTTATAGGTCTGAGTCTTTTTCAAACTAACCTATAGTATTAGTAAGGAGACCTTGTGTCCTAGTTTTTCTAGGACAATTCTCATTCAAATCTAATATTATATAATTGATATCCCTCCTTTTCTTTCACTTCAAAATAGTCTCAGCTTGGAAAATAATTTATATGGTCACCCAGTGTACAAAGAACATAAGAACTTCAAGTATAGTCTTTGTAATACTTGCCATTGTCGCACTTTTGGCTGAACTAAGAAACAGTAAAAAATATTTATGACTTTCTAAAAAACATATCAGTTTTTACCTAACAGCAATCATTAATACTATTTAAATTTCATTCCTATTGATAAAAATCTTAGATTTTAATGCTCCTTCAATGACTTCACTTTAAAAATATACCTTGCAAACAATATTCTCTTCATAAGAGTTAAAAAGAGAAAAAAAAAAACCCTCCTTTTAAACATATACAGAAATATTATAATACAGTCTTTTAGATGCTAGAGAAGTTTCTGCCATAGTACATAGAAAATTGTCTAATTATATGCCATAATTAAGTATCAAAGTTTACAGAAAACATTTTGTTTTATCATAAAGGATGCTATCTGGTTATAAATGAAGGTAGTATCTATGAATGGCATGATGAACTATTTTGATAATATAGGGAGGAAGAGAATATAAAATATTTTGCACTGAGATTTTTGCTTTTATTTGAGGGATTTTTTGTTTGTTTGTTTTTTTCTTCTTAATGAAAGCATTGTACAGAAAGCTCCCTAGCTAGAATATGATGCTTCTCATAATGACACAATTCTCATAATGACACAACTGATTAAGTACTTTAGGTAAGAGGAAATCTTTTCTTCTGAATAAACTTAAACTCTGTTCTGGTTAATGATGAATCTCAAACTTCAAAAATCTTTCTACTGTGATTTACTCACTGAATATATTTCCCTTCAGATGAACTCAGTATATAGTACATCTTATTTGTTTAAGTAGCAAGTCTTATATTACAGATCCATCAATATGCTGGATCACCTCCAAAACCTTAACCTAACTTTCTCTTTCGTAAGTTATAGGTCTGAGTCTTTTTCAAACTAACCTATAGTATTAGTAAGGAGACCTTGTGTCCTAGTTTTTCTAGGACAATTCTCATTCAAATCTAATATTATATAATTGATATCCCTCCTTTTCTTTCACTTCAAAATAGTCTCAGCTTGGAAAATAATTTATATGGTCACCCAGTGTACAAAGAACATAAGAACTTCAAGTATAGTCTTTGTAATACTTGCCATTGTCGCACTTTTTGGCTGAACTAAGAAACAGTAAAAACTATTTATGACTTTCTAAAAAACATATCAGTTTTTACCTAACAGCAATCATTAATACTATTTAAATTTCATTCCTATTGATAAAAATCTTAGATTTTAATGCTCCTTCAATGACTTCACTTTAAAAATATACCTTGCAAACAATATTCTCTTCATAAGAGTTAAAAAGAGAAAAAAAAAAACCCTCCTTTTAAACATATACAGAAATATTATAATACAGTCTTTTAGATGCTAGAGAAGTTTCTGCCATAGTACATAGGAATATTAGTAACCTCATTTATGCTTCTTTTATTTAACAAATATTTAGGATGAATATGTGGCAGTTACTCTTCTGAGCAGTTTTTGGGAGTTGGTGGTAAGGGTGTAGTGGTGAAAGGGAAGAAATTATAAATAAAATATAGAAATTTCCAGTTATAAATCATGTTAAAATGACAATAGAGGAGATCAAAGTAGATGAGATGTCAGCAAACTTTGGAAGAGGGAACATGAACAGAGGAATAGTAACTGACAAAATGACTAGAAGATGTTGACAACTCAGTGCTTGCAGAATTGCATAAGAAACAAGCCTATTCCTCCCACAGAATTCAAGTATAGAGGCAATAGGAAGCTAGTAATGTGTTTCAGTACAATGAAGATTTACATAAAGAAAAATGAAGAAATGGGAACTCAGAAAACAAAAGGGACATGAAATAGAAAAGCAACAAAGGAAACTCTCAGGATGACAGCTTACATCTAATCAGAGAAGAGCCACTCAGTTTCCATAGGGGACACAGACCTTCAGGAGAGAGTTCTGCAGAGCTGAAAAGAAAAAGGAACTGACAAGGTTTAGAATTGTGTTCGAACATTTGAAAAACTTCTTAATAGACTTGATAGATCTGATGAAGCACTTTTTTTAATTTGTAAAGGAAACATTAAAAAATAATTCTCAGTGTTCATAGGAGCACTGTTTACAATGGTCAAGACATGGAAACAACCAAAGTGTTCATACACAGGCAAATGGCTTAAGAGGAAGTGCTGTACACACACACACACACACACACACACAGAGGAATATTTCTCAGTCATAAAAAAACAATGAAATGTGTCCATTTGCAGTAACATGGATGGACCTAGAGAATATTATAGTTAGTATGCTGAACAGAGAAAAATATATCATATGATATTACTTATATGTGGAATCTTAAAGAGATGAGAATACCAGACCATGGTACCCGCCTCCTGAGAAACTTGTTAAAAAAGAGATGAATACAGACATTTATTCTCAATATCACTTTAAATTTTGTTTAAAAGAAAAAAAACCCACCTTTTAAACATATACAGAAAAATTATAATACAGGCCTTTAGATGCTAGAGAAGTTTCTGCCATAGTACATAGGAATATTAGTAACCTCATTTATGCTTCTTTTATTTAACAAATATTTAGGATGAATATGTGGCAGTTACTCTTCTGAGCAGTTTTTGGGAGTTGGTGGTAAGGGTGTAGTGGTGAAAGGGAAGAAATTATAAATAAAATATAGAAATTTCCAGTTATAAATCATGTTAAAATGACAATAGAGGAGATCAAAGTAGATGAGATGTCAGCAAACTTTGGAAGAGGGAACATGAACAGAGGAATAGTAACTGACAAAATGACTAGAAGATGTTGACAACTCAGTGCTTGCAGAATTGCATAAGAAACAAGCCTATTCCTCCCACAGAATTCAAGTATAGAGGCAATAGGAAGCTAGTAATGTGTTTCAGTACAATGAAGATTTACATAAAGAAAAATGAAGAAATGGGAACTCAGAAAACAAAAGGGACATGAAATAGAAAAGCAACAAAGGAAACTCTCAGGATGACAGCTTACATCTAATCAGAGAAGAGCCACTCAGTTTCCATAGGGGACACAGACCTTCAGGAGAGAGTTCTGCAGAGATGAAAAGAAAAAGGAACTGACAAGGTTTAGAATTGTGTTCGAACATTTGAAAAACTTCTTAATAGACTTGATAGATCTGATGAAGCACTTTTTTTAATTTGTAAAGGAAACATTAAAAAATAATTCTCAGTGTTCATAGGAGCACTGTTTACAATGGTCAAGACATGGAAACAACCAAAGTGTTCATACACAGGCAAATGGCTTAAGAGGAAGTGCTGTACACACACACACACACACACACACACAGAGGAATATTTCTCAGTCATAAAAAAACAATGAAATGTGTCCATTTGCAGTAACATGGATGGACCTAGAGAATATTATAGTTAGTATGCTGAACAGAGAAAAATATATCATATGATATTACTTATATGTGGAATCTTAAAGAGATGAGAATACCAGACCATGGTACCCGCCTCCTGAGAAACTTGTATGCAGGTCAAGAAGCAACAGTTAGAGCTGGACATGGAACAACGAACTGGCTGCAAATTGGGAAAGGAGCACGTCAAAGTTCTATACTATCACCCTACTTATTTATCTTATATGCAGAATATATCATGTGAAATCCTGGGCTGGATGAAGCACAAGCTGGAATAAAGATTGATGTGAGGTATGCAGAAGACACCGCCCTTATGACAGTAAGCAAAGAGGAACTAAAGAGCCTCTTGATAAAGGTGAAAGAGGAAAGTGAAAAGGCTGGCTTAATACTCAACATTCAAAAAACTAAAATCATGGCATCCAGTCCCATCACTTTATGACAAATAGATGGGGAAACAATGGAAACAGTGACAGACTTTATTTTCTTGCGCTCAAAAATCACTGTGGACAGTGACTGCAGCCATGAAATTAAAAGACTCTTGTTCCTTGGAAGAAGAGTTATGACATACCTAGACAGCATATTAAAAAGCAGAGACATCACTCTGCCAAAAAATGTCTGTATAGTCAAAGTTATGATTTTTCCAGTAGTCATGTACGAATATGAGAGTTGGACCATAAGGAAGGCTGAGTGCCAAAGAATTGATTCTTTCGAACTGTGGTGTGTGGAAAAGACTCTTGAGAGTCCTTTGGACAACAAGGGGATCAAACCAGTCAATCCTAAAGGAAATCAACCCTGCGAATTCATTGGAAGGACTGATGTTGAAGCTGAAGCTCCAATACTTTGGCCACCTGATGTGAAGAGATGACTCACTGGAAAAGACTCGGATACTTGGAAAGATAGAAGGCAGAAGGAGAAGGGGATGACAGAGGATGAGATGGTTGGATGGCATCATCAACTCAATGGACATGAGTTTGAGCAAGCTCTGGGAGATGGTGAAACACAGAGAAGCCTGATGTGCTGTAGTCCATGGAGTCACAAAGAATCCAACACGACTGAGTGACTGAAAAACAACAAAAAATAGTACAAATTAAGGTATATACAAAACAGAAACAGACTCACAGACAGAAAACGAAACTGTGGTTACCAAAGGGAAAGGGAAATGGAGTGGGACAAATTAGGACTACAGAATTAACAAACCACTATATGGTGACTCAGTTGGTAAACAATCTGCCTGCAATGTGGGAGACTCAGGTTCAATTTCTGGGTTGGGAAGATCCCTTGGAGAAGGAAATGGCAACACACTCTAGTATTCTTGCCTGGAGAACTCTATAGATAAAGGAGCCTGGTAGGCTACAATCCATGGGGTCGCAAAGAGTCAGACACGACTGAGTGACTAATATTTTCACTTTCATGTATAAAATATATAAGCAAAAAAGGATATGCTGTATAGAATAGGGAATAACAGCCAGTGTCTTGTAATAACCTATAATGCAATATAATCTGCAAAATGTTGAATCACTATGCTGTATACCTAAAACTAAAATAATATTTTAAATCAATTATAGTTAAATTCTGTAAAAAGTGGGGAGAGAAGAAGACATGGTTCTGTAGAATAGATCTCAGCTGGAATTTAGCAAGCCTGGATGACTGTGCCAGCTCAGCAACAGCATGTTTATAACTTCCTTACTTGAGCAAGAAAGTCTTTTCTGATCCTCAGTTTACTCATCTACTAACCAAGAAGACTAAATTAAGTGATCCTTATGCTTCTAATCCTAAAATCTATTATTTGGATATAGTCTTCAAAGCATTTTGACAGGTATCAATTTTATTTCAATACTACGATATTCGACAAGTTTGTAATGAGCATCTTCTGTGTGCCAATGTTCTGAAAGCCTGGGATGGATCAATGAACAGACCAGATGAAGATTCTTGCCTTTATGGGACTTACATTTTAGTTCACATCCTGTGAGATTAATATTATTTATATTTTACATGGAAAGTGGTATAAGGTCACAGGTAGCAATTGCCCTAGATAAGGTAATAGTAAGCAGATTTAGGATTTAGACTCAGAGCTTCTGATTCATGTATTATGCTCTTTTCATGCTAAATACATTGTAAAAGACATAATTCAACAGGGAGACAACTTTGAGGAAAAATAGAAGCTGTTGCTAACTCAGATGGCTGTTAAATAATGTTATCATATGCTCTTATTTGGGGTCTTTGATGATGCTCATCATTTTTTTAAAGAAATGAAAACCCTAATGACACTAAATAAGGAACAGGTCTTATGAAACAGATGGCTTAGCAGATGGTAGATTGCTCCTTTTCTTCTTGGCACCTCCTGCTGAAATAATGTGATATGCAGGATGGTTAGGTATGTTTGACTTCTTGGGTCTTAACTAGTAGATATTTCTGGAACAGATGCTGTTTCCTTATCCTGAGCTCAACAAATTCACAAGTACAATCTGCAGCATTTCCTTTTCTGCCACTCTTGTTATGTTGTGTCCAGTTTATTAACTCTAATTAAAATAGTTTACATTGAAAAATGGCCTAAAATGAGTCAGGATTTTCAGGACAAATAACAGCAAAGAAATTATTTTAAGCCCCCAACTGCTTCCAAAAAGATGCATGACAATCATAAACTCTGGGTAAGTCAATAGTTCATTAAATTTGTCTTCAAAGCAACAGAATTTATTAGGCAACAACAAAGTGCAGGCCACTGGGATAGGACATAAGGATGTAAGGATAGGCCACTGGGAGATTTAAGGATGATGAGATGTGATGTTGGTCTTCAAGGATTTTATAGTACCAGAGGGGTTTAAATAAGCATACAAAGCACTACAATGAAAGCCAGAGTGTGGTAACTACTATAAGGGTGGTTTAAAGAGTGAGCTTGGGAATTCAGGAGCAGGAGAATTCACTTCTCCTTGGCTGGACTGTGATACACTGGTGCAAGGTAGGGTGAAAAGAACTTAATAAGGGTCAGATTTTGCAGGATTATGAGAGATTCTGCAACTACAAATGGCTTTCCAGGTAGCATAGGCTTAACTGTGGAGGTAGGAATGTTTATAGAAAAGCTATTGACTTTGACTAGAGCAAATAAGGTATATGAATGAACTGAGTTGTGGTGACCTTGCACCCTGGTGGCTCAGATGGTAAAGAATCTGCCCAATGCAGGAGACCCTGGTTTGATCCTTGTGTCAGGAAGATCCTCTGGAGAAGGGAATGTCTATCCACTCCTGTATTCTTGCCTAGAGAATTCCAAGGACAGAGGAGTCTGGCCAGCTACAGTCCATGGGGTCACAGTTGGATATGACTGAGCAACTAAAACTTTCATTTTCTTTTGAAATCAAGGCAAGGTATCTGAGCATAGAACAGGATGTAACAGGGAATTATTGAAAGCGTTTATGACATGTTCCATGCATTGGTTAAGATTTCTTCTTGGCACCTCCTGCTGAAATAATGTGATATGCAGGATGGTTAGGTATGTTTGACTTCTTGGGTCTTAACTAGTAGATATTTCTGGAACAGATGCTGTTTCCTTATCCTGAGCTCAACAAATTCACAAGTACAATCTGCAGCATTTCCTTTTCTGCCACTCTTGTTATGTTGTGTCCAGTTTATTAACTCTAATTAAAATAGTTTACATTGAAAAATGGCCTAAAATGAGTCAGGATTTTCAGGACAAATAACAGCAAAGAAATTATTTTAAGCCCCCAACTGCTTCCAAAAGATGCATGACAATCATAAACTCTGGGTAAGTCAATAGTTCATTAAATTTGTCTTCAAAGCAACAGAATTTATTAGGCAACAACAAAGTGCAGGCCACTGGGATAGGACATAAGGATGTAAGGATAGGCCACTGGGAGATTTAAGGATGATGAGATGTGATGTTGGTCTTCAAGGATTTTATAGTACCAGAGGGGTTTAAATAAGCATACAAAGCACTACAATGAAAGCCAGAGTGTGGTAACTACTATAAGGGTGGTTTAAAGAGTGAGCTTGGGAATTCAGGAGCAGGAGAATTCACTTCTCCTTGGCTGGACTGTGATACACTGGTGCAAGGTAGGGTGAAAAGAACTTAATAAGGGTCAGATTTTGCAGGATTATGAGAGATTCTGCAACTACAAATGGCTTTCCAGGTAGCATAGGCTTAACTGTGGAGGTAGGAATGTTTATAGAAAAGCTATTGACTTTGACTAGAGCAAATAAGGTATATGAATGAACTGAGTTGTGGTGACCTTGCACCCTGGTGGCTCAGATGGTAAAGAATCTGCCCAATGCAGGAGACCCTGGTTTGATCCTTGTGTCAGGAAGATCCTCTGGAGAAGGGAATGTCTATCCACTCCTGTATTCTTGCCTAGAGAATTCCAAGGACAGAGGAGTCTGGCCAGCTACAGTCCATGGGGTCACAGTTGGATATGACTGAGCAACTAAAACTTTCATTTTCTTTTGAAATCAAGGCAAGGTATCTGAGCATAGAACAGGATGTAACAGGGAATTATTGAAAGCTTTCCTTCTATATGACATGTTCCATGCATTGGTTAAGATTTATTTCTTCAGAGATGGCTTGGATTACATGAGAGAGAAATAGAAGGCAGTGAGACCAATTAGGTGGTTCTTATTATAGTCCAGGGAAGAGGTAACGAGGGTCTGAAGTAAATCTGGTACTTGTTAGAGGAAGAAGGCAATGAATAGGAGAGATGTTGAAGAGGTAGTCACTATAATTTCCTCATTAAAGGGGAACAGTCTGTACCTTTTGTTATAATTACAAACTAAGACTTGATAAAACTTGCCAGAGACATTACCAAAATCACTAACTACTTTAGGGACCCTATGGCTGATTAATATCTTTACCCTTACTTCATAAATATCTAGAGAAATTTATGAATATATATAAATACATAGGATCTCTTAAGCATTGGTTCATAATTTAAGTCAAGCTAAAAGGTAGAAAAAACAGAATTCAAAATTAAGTTTAAAAGATTTCATATTATGTAATAAAAGGTGCCGTTGATTCTTCACTGTGATAATATGAGCATAGAGTGTCACAGAAAGCAGGTGTTATTAAATATCAATAGATTTTCCTCTACCACCAATTTCTATCCAACAGAACTAATAAAATACATTTAAAAATCAACTGAATTTCTTATAGTATGTGTCATCAAGGGTTTTTTAAAAAGCAAATCTCTATCTTTTAGAATCAAACCCCTAAGTAAAAGCATATACATAAATAAAAAATATACATGGAATGAAATGATACATAATGGAATTCAGCATGCGAAAGAATTCTTTCTTCAGAGTTCTGACACAACACCATGGAATGGATCCAGGCTAATGCCCCGGCCCGCGGGGTCCTCTATTCAGCGAGACGCCTGGAGGAAGAAGAGCAGGGTGGGGAGGGACAGGAGGCGGGAAAAAACGAGAGCAAGACAGGCATTCTGATCAAGCTCTGAAATTTTATTTCCTGGTGTAGGTTTATGTGCTATCCACAGGCGGAAGGGGAGGCAAGCCCGCAGAGGATTGGCTCTGATCTTGCTTGGCTGGCCCACCGACCAACTATAGGTTCAGACCTAAAGGCGTCGAGTGATAGGCTAGCGATAAGGTACTTGTCGTGTCATAATAGGCCGTTGCTATACAGGAAGGGCGGAGGCAAGGCCGCTGAATTATAACCGTCTCCTACATCTCCTCCCTCTTTATTTAATAAAGAGAGGGAGGGCATTACGGGAGTCATGCATCAACTGCATGTGGACATTAACCAGAAAAGGGGGGTAGATGTCTGGACCCCTCAAACGACATGATCTCTTTTGGAGGGAGAGGAGTCAGAGATCTACCTCTATGCAGTCCAGACATATCCCTCGAGAGGCCTAGGATAACACCGTAGGTTGGTGTTCCTCGCTGCAGTACTCTGTCTTGCACTTTTCTGTTGTCCATACTGCCGACCATTAAAGGTCGCAGTACCCACGCTCCTAGGACCAGGGAGCCACCCTTTGTGGAGGAGTGCCCAAAAGGGGGACGTCATACTCATCCAGCCCTTGTGCTGCCAGGTCTAAGCGGTGGTAAGGAATCTGAATGGGGCGTGACAAGGCAGAGTCAATCTGTGATTTTACAAAGGCAATTAATTCTTCACTGTGATAATATGAGCATAGAGTGTCACAGAAAGCAGGTGTTATTAAATATCAATAGATTTTCCTCTACCACCAATTTCTATCCAACAGAACTAATAAAATACATTTAAAAATCAACTGAATTTCTTATAGTATGTGTCATCAAGGGTTTTTTAAAAAGCAAATCTCTATCTTTTAGAATCAAACCCCTAAGTAAAAGCATATACATAAATAAAAAATATACATGGAATGAAATGATACATAATGGAATTCAGCATGCGAAAGAATTCTTTCTTCAGAGTTCTGACACAACACCATGGAATGGATCCAGGCTAATGCCCCGGCCCGCGGGGTCCTCTATTCAGCGAGACGCCTGGAGGAAGAAGAGCAGGGTGGGGAGGGACAGGAGGCGCGAAAGAACGAGAGCAAGACAGGCATTCTGATCAAGCTCTGAAATTTTATTTCCTGGTGTAGGTTTATATGCTATCCACAGGCGGAAGGGGAGGCAAGCCCGCAGAGGATTGGCTCTGATCTTGCTTGGCTGGCCCACCGACCAACTATAGGTTCAGGCCTAAAGGCGTCGAGTGATAGGCTAGCGATAAGGTACTTGTCGTGTCATAATAGGCTGTTGCTATACAGGAAGGGCGGAGGCAAGGCCGCTGAATTATAACCGTCTCCTACATCTCCTCCCTCTTTATTTAATAAAGAGAGAGGGAGGGCATTACGGGGAGTCATGCATCAACTGCATGTGGACATTAACCAGAAAAGGGGGGTAGAGGTCTGGACCCCTCAAACGACATGATCTCTTTTGGAGGGAGAGGAGTCAGAGATCTACCTCTATGCAGTCCAGACATATCCCTCGAGAGGCCTAGGATAACACCGTAGGTTGGTGTTCCTCTCTGCAGTACTCTGTCTTGCACTTTTCTGATGTCCATACTGTCGACCATTAATGGTCGCAGTACCCAAGCTCCTAGGAACAGGGAGCCTCCCTTTTGGAGGAGTGCCCAAAAGGGGGTCGTCATACTCATCCAGCCCTTGTGCTGCCAGGTCTAAGCGGTGGTAAGGAATCTGAATGGGGCGTGACAAGGCAGAGTCAATCTGTGATTTTACAAAGGCAATTAATTTGTTAAAAAGCCAAGGGCCGAAGGTGACAAACAGGAGGAGTGCGACCAGGGGCCCGAGGAAGGGGAGGAGGTATGGGAGAATCCCATTCCAGGCCAACCAAAAGGGGTTCTGAAACAACTCTTGACGTCTAATTCCTTTTGATGTTTTTGGATCCTGTCGCGGACAATCCCAGACTTATTGGCATAAAAGCAACACCGTTCCTGTAGAGCTAAGCAAATCCCTCCTTTATCTGCTGTTAGCAAGTCTAGTCCTCTCCGATTCTGGAGGACGACCTCTGCAAGGGAGTCGACCTGATCTTGTAGATCGTGAACAGATTGGTAAATGAGCTGAACGTCGTCAATAAGTTGTTGGGACAGTTTAGCGTAAGAATGGACGGCTATTCCTAGTCCGGTAGATCCTGTTGTTATAGCCCCGGCGATACCCAAACCCACCAATAGGGGGATAAATCCTAAAGCTCTTCTGGAACGAGGGATAAAAGTATCAAAACTGGGCAAAGGCACAGGCTGATCTCCGGGGAGAATATCAATGTCTGGGGACAAATATGCAGGCACGCATGACCCGGTCCAATTAGCGGGGAGGGAAGTGTAAGCTAAATTATTCCCACAAACTAAGACCATGCCAGGAGAGAGGCAACCATGCTCAGTGGTATTAATGATCTCAGCACAATTGGTAAAAGTCACTGAGCCCAGGAACAATTCACTAGAGTCGTTTTGAGGGCATTATAAAAGCAGGTGTCGTTATTATTAAAACCAATCGGGGTCACTCTAAAAGGGGGGGTAAGGGAGCAGTTGGCAGTGGTCAGGGTGAAATTGGTGTTATTGGAAACGACACTAGGTGACGTTACCAAAGGCCAAGATCCGCCTAAGTGGAGGCATAACCAGCAGTCTTCGGCTAAGGTGGGGTTGGATGAGTTCAGAGCAGCATGAGTAGCCGAGAGGATGTCAAAGGTCTGAGGGTCTAGATCACTGCCCTGGACTTAGGTAAGGTCAAGGGATGATACTTGAGTTGGGGACTTTGTGATCTTATTATAGTTTGAATTTGGGTTATTAGTTCTGGAGGAGTGCCCAAGGGGTCGTCATACTCATCCAGCCCTTGTGCTGCCAGGTCTAAGCGGTGGTAAGGAATCTGAATGGGCGTGACAAGGCAGAGTCAATCTGTGATTTTACAAAGGCAATTAATTTGTTAAAAGCCAAGGGCGAAGGTGACAAACAGGAGGAGTGCGACCAGGGGCCCGAGGAAGGGGAGGAGGTATGGGAGAATCCCATTCCAGGCCAACCAAAAGGGGTTCTGAAACAACTCTTGACGTCTAATTCCTTTTGATGTTTTTGGATCCTGTCGCGGACAATCCCAGACTTATTGGCATAAAAGCAACACCGTTCCTGTAGAGCTAAGCAAATCCCTCCTTTATCTGCTGTTAGCAAGTCTAGTCCTCTCCGATTCTGGAGGACGACCTCTGCAAGGGAGTCGACCTGATCTTGTAGATCGTGAACAGATTGGTAAATGAGCTGAACGTCGTCAATAAGTTGTTGGGACAGTTTAGCGTAAGAATGGACGGCTATTCCTAGTCCGGTAGATCCTGTTGTTATAGCCCCGGCGATACCCAAACCCACCAATAGGGGGATAAATCCTAAAGCTCTTCTGGAACGAGGGATAAAAGTATCAAAACTGGGCAAAGGCACAGGCTGATCTCCGGGGAGAATATCAATGTCTGGGGACAAATATGCAGGCACGCATGACCCGGTCCAATTAGCGGGGAGGGAAGTGTAAGCTAAATTATTCCCACAAACTAAGACCATGCCAGGAGAGAGGCAACCATGCTCAGTGGTATTAATGATCTCAGCACAATTGGTAAAAGTCACTGAGCCCAGGAACAATTCACTAGAGTCGTTTTGAGGGGCATTATAAAAGCAGGTGTCGTTATTATTAAAACCAATCGGGGTCACTCTAAAAGGGGGGGTAAGGGAGCAGTTGGCAGTGGTCAGGGTGAAATTGGTGTTATTGGAAACGACACTAGGTGACGTTACCAAAGGCCAAGATCCGCCTAAGTGGAGGCATAACCAGCAGTCTTCGGCTAAGGTGGGGTTGGATGAGTTCAGAGCAGCATGAGTAGCCGAGAGGATGTCAAAGGTCTGAGGGTCTAGATCACTGCCCCTGGACTTAGGTAAGGTCAAGGGATGATACTTGAGTTGGGGACTTTGTGATCTTATTATAGTTTGAATTTGGGTTATTATTTTTTGTTCTCTAATTTGGTCTCCAGGGCCGCCTCCATCTGACACATGAACCATACCCTGTTGGGGCCAGCAGGCGGTTTTACCAACGTTTACTTTGCAGCTGGCCTGCAGAAGCTTATTGGTTCGTCCTCTGGTGCTGGAGCTACTTGACCAGTCACCTTGGGCCTGTCCATCTTGTTTTTTAGTAGCGACTGCCATAAAGTGAGGCTGGTTCCCTTTTATGCATGTGGTGAAAGAGTCATAACAGTCACTATGCATCTCACTCACCCATTCACAAGTACCAGGGCAAGTACTATTCGGGGCTTGTGGTAGGGCTTTGGGTTTGGGGTAGCAGGTATAGCCTGCCTTTTGACCTGTTTATGTTCCTCGACTCTCGAAGACAGCCTTGACTGAGCCACAATCAACGACCCTCGTCCTGAGAGTGGTTGTGCTCTGGTCAAGGTCATCTACGTTACCAGTCCAGAGCTGCTGCTTGGGGTCCCAGGTGCCCCCTAGACAGTCACATGGGCTACCGTACAGCATTTTTTCGAAGTCGTCCTGGTTGACATGAGTTTGGAAGCCGGCATGAGCCATCTTGGAACTGATCAGGAGGTACATTACCACTGATAAGGGGAACATCTTCATGGGTTGTATCTGATTTTATTCTTACTCCTTCTTTCCTGAAATAGAGACAGGTGTTCTCAGAGCTGGTAGGCTCTGGAGGGGGTGAATTAGGAGAACTGGGAGTAGTGGAGGGGGGCACATTGACGTGTTTGACTAAGCGTTCAGGCAACCAACGTGCT
The DNA here is from genome assembly GCA_022376925.1 of Tragulus kanchil. Lineage (NCBI taxonomy): Eukaryota > Metazoa > Chordata > Mammalia > Artiodactyla > Tragulidae > Tragulus > Tragulus kanchil. Next base: position 108,358,006 of record JAIOJX010000028.1, on the reverse strand, counting down.
GACCTTTCCTTTTGGTCAAAGATACAAACTGATCCTTGTCCCCAAATGAGGGCTGGATCAGGGCCACGCCATTGGCTAGTCATGGGATCACGCCACATGACAGAAGCGTAATTCTGGTCAGTGGTGGGATGCCAATGGCGGTCGGCGGCGGAGTGTCCTTCTTTATCTGTAGTCAAGAAGTTAATGACAAAGAGGGCATGATGAAGAATGTTACAAGGGGAGCCTTTTGTGGGATACAGGGAGGTATGAGAGAGTTTGTTCAAAGTATTTTTTAAGGTCAAATGGGCTCTCTCGACTATTCCTTGTCCCTGTGGGTTGTAAGGAATACCTGTAACGTGTCTGATACCCAACTGTCTACAAAACGTCTGGAAGTTTTTTCCAATATACCCTGGACCGTTATCTGTTTTCAAAAGGTGAGGTCTTCCTAAGACGGTGAGACAATGGAGGACATGAGCAATTACGTTTTTTGAAGCTTCTCCCGTATGGAGGGTGGCGCAAATAATGCCACTGAACGTGTCTATGGTGACATGGACATACTTGAGCTTGCCGAAAGATGGATAGTGAGTGACGTCCATCTGCCAAACTTCATTTGGTTTTAGGCCTCTTGGATTGACACCTAGATGTGGGGTAGGTAGAAGGGTGACACAGCCGGGACAACTCTTGACTATGTGTCTTGCTTGTTCCCTGGTAATTTTGAAAAGGTGTCTAAGGGTCTGGGAATTAACATGGTGTAGCTTGTGAAATTCTTGGGCCTGGGAGAGAGGATCAGGTGAACTGATAGCCAGAGCCTGTGGATCAGAGAGTACAGGGAGGATTTGGTGGGTGGCTAGATCAGCTAAGGCATTGCCAGCGCGTAGGGGTCCAGGAAGATCAGTGTGTGAGCGTAAGTGGCCAATAAAAAAGGGGTGTTGTCTGTTTGTTATAAGAGATTGAATGTCTTGAAATAGATGGGCGGCCTGAGTGGAGGGTCTAATATATGGAACCATCTCTAGGAGGGGAACAGACTGAGCCACATATATGCTGTCTGTATATAGGTTGAAAGGAGAGTCAGGTAACCTCTGAAATACCGTGAGAACAGCATAAAGCTCCACAAGCTGAGTGGATTTAAAGGGGGAGCGGATGGTAGAGGGTACATTGTCTATAACGATGGAAGCGTTGCCGTTGGAAGAACCATCGGTAAAGACCAAGGCAGCGCCAGACAGGGGAACAGCACGTGTGAGCTTGGGGAAAATAAAGGGGTGAGTCCTGGCAAATTGCAAAAGCTTGTCGGGAGGAAAGTGGTTATCAATAAGTCCCTGGAATGATGAGCAAAGCACAGCCCAATCATCTTGATGTTGCATGAGCCATTGTACTTGGGAAGCAGTGTAAGGGACTACTAGTTTATCAGGATGCTTTCCAAAGTACTGGACACAGGTGTCAATTCCAATGGTCAAGAGGCTCACGACTAGAGAAGGGTAAGTGGAAAGGATTTTGGTAGGGGAGCTAGATAAGTGTAACCAGTGAAGGGGTCCCTTTTGCCAAATAACCCCGGTGGGTGTGTGGGTGGTGGTGCACACTATCAGCAGTAGAGGCAGGGAGGGATTGAAATAGGTCAATGTCTGATTTTGAATGGCTTGACCTACTAGGAGGAGGGCGTTTGAGCCTCAGGGGTCAGGGAGTGGTGGGAGGACGGATTAGAATCTCCTTTGAGGATCTCAAAGAGAGGTCGAAGGTCACCTGTGGGGAGTTTAAGATAAGGCCTCAACCAGTTAATATCACCAAGGAGATTTTGGAAGTCATTAAGGGTGTGGAGGTGAGAGGTTTATGTCTAAACTTTTGGCCAATGGGAGTCTTTGAAGTGTTAGGTCGTGGGAGGGGGTTTTGCACGGGACCTCCTATAGATTACACCAATCAAGCTAAAGGCCAAGCAATCATTCATGAGCGCAGAAGCCAGGGGAACCAATCAGAAATTTTGACCACCAATTAACAATTTAGATCATGCCCTGTCTCTTCCTGTAGGCGCCATCTTAGCTGCAAACATGTGCTTAAGCTTCTTTAAGCAATGCGCTTAAGCTTCCCTTCACTCCCAGGTCCCTTCCTGTAGGCGCCATCTTAGCTCCAAGCTGGAACAATGTGCTTAAGCTTCTTTTCACTCCCACATCCCTTCCTGTAGGCGCCATCTTAGCTCCAAACTGCAAACATGTGCTTAAGCTTCTTTATGCTTAAAACGGTCCTCTTTCAATTCAGAGCCCCACATCTGCCCCTCTTTTATTTTAAAATTAAGAGACTTTTGTTGAGGCAACGCATAGAGCTAAGAGGTGGCCAGCCTCTAGCCTCGTCCACTCTCCCTTGCGGCTGTGCCTGTCTTAGGTCAGGACAGAGCACTATTCAGGCAGAGCCCGTCATGGGATCAGGCAGCAACTGCGGCGGCCCTCCTGTCTTAGGCCTGCTCTGCAGTGGTGTCCTCCTGGGGAAACCAGGGGCATACATCTTCTAGAAATATAAAAAACTTATGTAAATCCTTTTTCTTAACCCGAGTTCCTCGCACCTTGAGAGAATCTTTCAGACCCTTAACAAAAACATCATGTTTGCTCAACGTCTGTCCCATAATATTGTCACTTCACGTACCTCAGATCTGACTCAGTGGCGATGGTGTGACCAGACTCACAGCTCAGTAACCGTGGACACAGGTGTCAATTCCAATGGTCAAGAGGCTCACGACTAGAGAAGGGTAAGTGGAAAGGATTTTGGTAGGGGAGCTAGATAAGTGTAACCAGTGAAGGGGTCCCTTTTGCCAAATAACCCCGGTGGGTGTGTGGGTGGTGGTGCACACTATCAGCAGTAGAGGCAGGGAGGGATTGAAATAGGTCAGTGTCTGATTTTGAATGGCTTGACCTACTAGGAGGAGGGCGTTTCGAGCCTCAGGGGTCAGGGAGTGGTGGGAGGACGGATTAGAATCTCCTTTGAGGATCTCAAAGAGAGGTCGAAGGTCACCTGTGGGGAGTTTAAGATAAGGCCTCAACCAGTTAATATCACCAAGGAGATTTTGGAAGTCATTAAGGGTGTGGAGGTGAGAGGTTTATGTCTAAACTTTTGGCCAATGGGAGTCTTTGAAGTGTTAGGTCGTGGGAGGGGGTTTTGCACGGGACCTCCTATAGATTACACCAATCAAGCTAAAGGCCAAGCAATCATTCATGAGCGCAGAAGCCAGGGGAACCAATCAGAAATTTTGACCACCAATTAACAATTTAGATCATGCCCTGTCTCTTCCTGTAGGCGCCATCTTAGCTGCAAACATGTGCTTAAGCTTCTTTAAGCAATGCGCTTAAGCTTCCCTTCACTCCCAGGTCCCTTCCTGTAGGCGCCATCTTAGCTCCAAGCTGGAACAATGTGCTTAAGCTTCTTTTCACTCCCACATCCCTTCCTGTAGGCGCCATCTTAGCTCCAAACTGCAAACATGTGCTTAAGCTTCTTTATGCTTAAAACGGTCCTCTTTCAATTCAGAGCCCCACATCTGCCCCTCTTGTATTTTAAGATTAAGAGACTTTTGTTGAGGCAACGCATAGAGCTAAGAGGTGGCCAGCCTCTAGCCTCGTCCACTCTCCCTTGCGGCTGTGCCTGTCTTAGGTCAGGACAGAGCACTATTCAGGCAGAGCCCGTCATGGGATCAGGCAGCAACTGCGGCGGCCCTCCTGTCTTAGGCCTGCTCTGCAGTGGTGTCCTCCTGGGGAAACCAGGGCATACATCTTCTAGAAATATAAAAAACTTATGTAAATCCTTTTTCTTAACCCGAGTTCCTCGCACCTTGAGAGAATCTTTCAGACCCTTAACAAAAACATCATGTTTGCTCAACGTCTGTCCCATAATATTGTCACTTCACGTACCTCAGATCTGACTCGCGGGTGGGCGACTCCGCGGCGATCACTGCGTCGACCAGACTCACAGTTCAGTAACCGTGGAGGTCAGTATGCGTTGACCCGTCGCTGCTCCTAGCTCGCGGGGGTCGGTAAAGTGGCGGGGTGCACCCCTCGAAGTGACGTCCGAGCTCAGTCTCCCGTTCCAGGCGCCCCACGTTGGGCGCCAGATGCCCCGGCCCGCGGGGTCCTCTATTCAGCGAGACGCCTGGAGGAAGAAGAGCAGGGTGGGGAGGGACAGGAGGCGCGAAAGAACGAGAGCAAGACAGGCATTCTGATCAAGCTCTGAAATTTTATTTCCTGGTGTAGGTTTATATGCTATCCACAGGCGGAAGGGGAGGCAAGCCCGCAGAGGATTGGCTCTGATCTTGCTTGGCTGGCCCACCGACCAACTATAGGTTCAGGCCTAAAGGCGTCGAGTGATAGGCTAGCGATAAGGTACTTGTCGTGTCATAATAGGCTGTTGCTATACAGGAAGGGCGGAGGCAAGGCCGCTGAATTATAACCGTCTCCTACAGGCTAAGTTCCCCTGGATCAGACACAAAGGTGGAGTGTGCTCTGCTGTTGACTAGTCCAAGAAAAGGACTAATCAGGCTCATATGCTACTAACTCATGTTCCTGTCAGTCCATCCTAAAACTTACAGTCTACCACAGAGAAGGAACTATGTGTTTTTGTAACCTCAAATTTCAACAACCAGAAATAATGTTATTTCATACCCTAGGTTCTAGCCAAATACAATTATTTATTCTTCAGAAACTCTCCTAAATTCCCCATAAAATTCTTGTCACATCTTCACCACAAGTAATCTTTCCCAGCCCACCTGGCACTCTGTTTCAGAGCCCGTCATGGGATCAGGCAGCAACCGCGGCGGCCCTCCTGTCTTAGGCCTGCTCTGCAGTGGTGTCCTCCTGGGAAACCAGGGCATACATCTTCTAGAAATATAAAAAACTTATGTAAATCCTTTTTCTTAACCCGAGTTCCTCGCACCTTGAGAGAATCTTTCAGACCCTTAACAAAAACATCATGTTTGCTCAACGTCTGTCCCATAATATTGTCACTTCACGTACCTCAGATCTGACTCATGGTGGGCGACTCCGCGGCGATCACTGCGTCGACCAGACTCACAGCTCAGTAACCGTGGAGGTCAGTATCGTTGACCCGTCCGCTGCTCCTAGCTCGCGGGGTCGGTAAAGTGGCGGGTGCACCCCTCAAGTGACGTCGAGCTCAGTCTCCCGTTCCAGGCGCCCCACGTTGGGCGCCAGATGCCCGCCCGCGGGGTCCTCTATTCAGCGAGACGCCTGGAGGAAGAAGAGCAGGGTGGGGAGGGACAGGAGGCGCGAAAGAACGAGAGCAAGACAGGCATTCTGATCAAGCTCTGAAATTTTATTTCCTGGTGTAGGTTTATATGCTATCCACAGGCGGAAGGGGAGGCAAGCCCGCAGAGGATTGGCTCTGATCTTGCTTGGCTGGCCCACCGACCAACTATAGGTTCAGGCCTAAAGGCGTCGAGTGATAGGCTAGCGATAAGGTACTTGTCGTGTCATAATAGGCTGTTGCTATACAGGAAGGGCGGAGGCAAGGCCGCTGAATTATAACCGTCTCCTACAGGCTAAGTTCCCCTGGATCAGACACAAAGGTGGAGTGTGCTCTGCTGTTGACTAGTCCAAGAAAAGGACTAATCAGGCTCATATGCTACTAACTCATGTTCCTGTCAGTCCATCCTAAAACTTACAGTCTACCACAGAGAAGGAACTATGTGTTTTTGTAACCTCAAATTTCAACAACCAGAAATAATGTTATTTCATACCCTAGGTTCTAGCCAAATACAATTATTTATTCTTCAGAAACTCTCCTAAATTCCCCATAAAATTCTTGTCACATCTTCACCACAAGTAATCTTTCCCAGCCCACCTGGCACTCTGTTTGAGCTATGTTTTCAGATCTGCCATTTTACCCATTTTTTTTTTTTTTTTTTTGCTTTTTTGCTTTTACAGTTTCATTTTCTAAATTTTTGATATTATTTTAAGTATAGGTTATCTCCCCAATAACATATGAAGTTTCCCAAGGGCAGAGTTAAAGTCTCATTTTCACAACTTCATGGTATCTAGCACTGAGTTCTTACCACAAAAATCACACAGGAATTGTTCACAAGGAAACGTCTAAGCCTCCACTTCACAAGGCACTCTATTGGTTCCTTAAAAATTAAGAAAAATAAATAACTTGAAGATTCTTTAAAACTCATTAGGCTTTTTATGTAAATTGGGTATGAAATCTGGGCCTCACTGTATATTACCATCACCCAGATCTACCTCAGGCTGGATCAACATCTCTCAAGTAGGCTCAGGACTGTGGTTTTTCATGTTATTCTTCCTTCTAGCCTCATCATATTTCTCCTTCCCCTAGGCCTCCATTATATTGTTTTAGAAAAAATTATACAGTATCAGTCAAGCATTCTCTTTTTTACAAACTGAAGTTTTCATTTCAGATTACCTTGTTTTTCCTTTTTTTTTTTTTTACTTGCCACTTCTATTGGTCTTTTATTTATCCATCTTTGTTCTTTGGCCTGTGTGGGCCTCCCATTGCAGTGGCCTCCCTGGTTGCACAGTACCAGCTCTGGGCACATGCGCTCCAGAGCTCTGGATTGGTAATTAGACACATGGGTTCAGCTGCTCTGCGGCACGTGGGATCTTCCCCAGCCAGGGATTGAACCGGCACCCTATACAAGGAAGGGCGGAGGCAAGGCCGCTGAATTATAACCGTCTCCTACAGGCTAAGTTCCCCTGGATCAGACACAAAGGTGGAGTGTGCTCTGCTGTTGACTAGTCCAAGAAAAGGACTAATCAGGCTCATATGCTACTAACTCATGTTCCTGTCAGTCCATCCTAAAACTTACAGTCTACCACAGAGAAGGAACTATGTGTTTTTGTAACCTCAAATTTCAACAACCAGAAATAATGTTATTTCATACCCTAGGTTCTAGCCAAATACAATTATTTATTCTTCAGAAACTCTCCTAAATTCCCCATAAAATTCTTGTCACATCTTCACCACAAGTAATCTTTCCCAGCCCACCTGGCACTCTGTTTGAGCTATGTTTTCAGATCTGCCATTTTACCCATTTTTTTTTTTTTTTTTGCTTTTTTGCTTTTACAGTTTCATTTTCTAAATTTTTGATATTATTTTAAGTATAGGTTATCTCCCCAATAACATATGAAGTTTCCCAAGGGCAGAGTTAAAGTCTCATTTTCACAACTTCATGGTATCTAGCACTGAGTTCTTACCACAAAAATCACACAGGAATTGTTCACAAGGAAACGTCTAAGCCTCCACTTCACAAGGCACTCTATTGGTTCCTTAAAAATTAAGAAAAATAAATAACTTGAAGATTCTTTAAAACTCATTAGGCTTTTTATGTAAATTGGGTATGAAATCTGGGCCTCACTGTATATTACCATCACCCAGATCTACCTCAGGCTGGATCAACATCTCTCAAGTAGGCTCAGGACTGTGGTTTTTCATGTTATTCTTCCTTCTAGCCTCATCATATTTCTCCTTCCCCTAGGCCTCCATTATATTGTTTTAGAAAAAATTATACAGTATCAGTCAAGCATTCTCTTTTTTACAAACTGAAGTTTTCATTTCAGATTACCTTGTTTTTCCTTTTTTTTTTTTTTACTTGCCACTTCTATTGGTCTTTTATTTATCCATCTTTGTTCTTTGGCCTGTGTGGGCCTCCCATTGCAGTGGCCTCCCTGGTTGCACAGTACCAGCTCTGGGCACATGCGCTCCAGAGCTCTGGATTGGTAATTAGACACATGGGTTCAGCTGCTCTGCGGCACGTGGGATCTTCCCCAGCCAGGGATTGAACCGGCACCCCTTGCACTGCAAGGTGGTGTCCTTACCCACTGGACCACCAGGGAAGCCCCTTGTTTTTCCTTTTTTAACTGGTCTTTCTCTGCCTTTATCACAATAACCTTTCCCTTTTACAAGGGTCTCTGCTCTCATAGGAAGCAATCATTGTATTCTGACCCATAAAAGGAAAAATAATGTTATATAGCATTATGGAAATTCTGCTGAAATTTTCCAAAAACTGAACATACACTGGGACTCTTTCTGTCTCTTCACAGTGGCTGCTGTATTAATCCTGGCAAATTGCTACAGGCTTCTATCTCACCCATTTTAAATCTGCTTGTATAATACTTTGTATTTAGTGTCTTGAGCCTAGTGTAACTGTACTGAAACTTCCAGACAGTGTGGGTGATAGATGGACCTCCACCATCTAGTTTCCTACTGACCCAAGACCTTTAATTTGCTTGCCAGTTTCTCTCTCATTGATCCCTTTGACCACACTAAGGAATAATAACAAAGAGCAGCATGTCAAGCTCCCTTTACATGACCAAATTAATATACACAGGTGACATGATATTAAGATAATAAAATGAAAATTATAAATACAAAAAAAATGTTAAGTCCAGCTAAGGTAGAGGGGGTTACCCAATCCAGCATCTGTTTTCCCTTATAGCTAACTACATCACTGGGAAAATATTTAAGGTTTAGGAACTGTCCTTCAAAACTTGAATTAGCAATAGTTTCAATCTTTTATTTATTTTTTTACAGAGTTTTGTGATTTACTGCCACACATCTTTCAACTCAAAGAGTTGTAAAGGAATTATCCAGTTACATCTGGACCATTAGCTGAAGGTTCAACTTATCTGCAGTATTCATACACAACCTTGTGATTGCTATGGGACATCTCTCTACATAGATGAAGTGTTTCAAATATGTATTCATTTTTCTCAAAACTCTCCCATGAAAGGCATCATGGGAGCCTCAGTTCTCATTTTAAAGTTGAAGAAATGATGAAACAAAGCATTAAATAATTCATGTCCCACGCAGATAAGTAACAGTAGTGTTAAACAGCTAGGGACAGCTATTTTCACTTGCTGACCAACCTTTCCTTTTACTTAAAACCTTAAAAAAGGTATTATCTTCTTTTTTGACTCAGACTTTTGACTATGCTAAAAAGTAAAGCAGTGTACAATACCTATTGTTATTAAGAACATGGCTTCTGAAACTAGACTGAAAGTGAAAAGTGTAAGTGCTAGCTGCTCAGTTGTGTCTGCCTCTCTGCAACCCTGTGGACTTGTAGCCCACCAGGCTCCTCTGTCCATGAGATCTCACAGGCAAGAATACTGGTGTGGGTTGCCATTTCCTTTTCCAGGGAATCTTCCTGACCCAGGTCTCCTGTATTGCAGGTGGATTCTTTACTATCTGAGTCAACAGGGAAGACCCAAGCTAGACTGGGTTCAAATCTGAGCCCTGCTACTCACTGACTTGGGAGTTTAGGTAACTAACTTATGTTTCTATGCCTTGGTTTCCTTTCTGTCAAATCAGAATAACAACCTATTTGCTTATAAGCTTGTTGTGATGAGTTAATACATATAAGATCCATATAAGTTCAGTTCAGTCATTCAGTCGTGTCCAACTCTTTGTGACTCCATGGACTGCAGCACATCCAGGCCCTTCCCCATTGACTAAGCATTATATAATAATAAAATGAAAATAAATAAAAAAAAAACAAAAAATGTTAAGTCCAGCTAAGGTAGAGGGGGTTACCCAATCCAGCATCTGTTTTCCCTTATAGCTAACTACATCACTGGGAAAATATTTAAGGTTTAGGAACTGTCCTTCAAAACTTGAATTAGCAATAGTTTCAATCTTTTATTTATTTTTTTACAGAGTTTTGTGATTTACTGCCACATCTTTCAACTCAAAGAGTTGTAAAGGAATTATCCAGTTACATCTGGACCATTAGCTGAAGGTTCAACTTATCTGCAGTATTCATACACAACCTTGTGATTGCTATGGGACATCTCTCTACATAGATGAAGTGTTTCAAATATGTATTCATTTTTCTCAAAACTCTCCCATGAAAGGCATCATGGGAGCCTCAGTTCTCATTTTAAAGTTGAAGAAATGATGAAACAAAGCATTAAATAATTCATGTCCCACGCAGATAAGTAACAGTAGTGTTAAACAGCTAGGGACAGCTATTTTCACTTGCTGACCAACCTTTCCTTTTACTTAAAACCTTAAAAAAGGTATTATCTTCTTTTTTGACTCAGACTTTTGACTATGCTAAAAAGTAAAGCAGTGTACAATACCTATTGTTATTAAGAACATGGCTTCTGAAACTAGACTGAAAGTGAAAAGTGTAAGTGCTAGCTGCTCAGTTGTGTCTGCCTCTCTGCAACCCTGTGGACTTGTAGCCCACCAGGCTCCTCTGTCCATGAGATCTCACAGGCAAGAATACTGGTGTGGGTTGCCATTTCCTTTTCCAGGGAATCTTCCTGACCCAGGTCTCCTGTATTGCAGGTGGATTCTTTACTATCTGAGTCAACAGGGAAGACCCAAGCTAGACTGGGTTCAAATCTGAGCCCTGCTACTCACTGACTTGGGAGTTTAGGTAACTAACTTATGTTTCTATGCCTTGGTTTCCTTTCTGTCAAATCAGAATAACAACCTATTTGCTTATAAGCTTGTTGTGATGAGTTAATACATATAAGATCCATATAAGTTCAGTTCAGTCATTCAGTCGTGTCCAACTCTTTGTGACTCCATGGACTGCAGCACATCAGGCTTCCCTGTCTTTCACCATCTCCCAGAGCTTGCCCAAATTCATCCCCATTGACTCAGTGATGCCATCCAACTATCTTGTCCTCTGTCAACCCCTTCTTCTTTTACCTTCTATGTTTCCCAACATCAGGATCTTTCCAGTGAATCAGCTCTTTACATCAGATGGCCAAACTATTGGAGCTTCAGCTTCAGCATAATTCCTTCCAGTGAATATTCAGGGCTTATTTCCTTTAGGATTGACTGTTTTGATCTCCTTACAGTCCAAGATCTATGTAAGAGATGTATCTAAAGTCTTTAAACAGTGCCTGGAACACAGTACACTTATTTTTTCTAACAGAGCTAATTTTTCATGAGGCAACTCATTTAAATAAAAGTGGTATCATAGTTTAAGTGATTTGGTAACCTCTGACCCTTACTGAATCTGTAGCCAGTTATCAAAAAGTTGGATTTCCTATTACTGGGGAAGTGAAGAGGACTTAGACTTTTGATCATCTAAGCCATGCCTACGTAACCAGGTATCTGAGTTCACAGTACCTTTGAGTTTTAAATAAAATCAGGAAGACGATCCTTTATCCTAAGTGTGAAGTCTAATTAATACCTCTGCTAATTTTCATTGATGGCTCCGAATCTCTTATTTTTATGCCTTGGTTCCTGAAGTTATTCTCTTTTAAGTGAACTAAAGCGGGGGCTCCAGTTGTGTATGCCTCTCTGCAACCCTGTGGACTTGTAGCCCACCAGGCTCCTCTGTCCATGAGATCTCACAGGCAAGAATACTGGTGTGGGTTGCCATTTCCTTTTCCAGGGAATCTTCCTGACCCAGGTCTCCTGTATTGCAGGTGGATTCTTTACTATCTGAGTCAACAGGGAAGACCCAAGCTAGACTGGGTTCAAATCTGAGCCCTGCTACTCACTGACTTGGGAGTTTAGGTAACTAACTTATGTTTCTATGCCTTGGTTTCCTTTCTGTCAAATCAGAATAACAACCTATTTGCTTATAAGCTTGTTGTGATGAGTTAATACATATAAGATCCATATAAGTTCAGTTCAGTCATTCAGTCGTGTCCAACTCTTTGTGACTCCATGGACTGCAGCACATCAGGCTTCCCTGTCTTTCACCATCTCCCAGAGCTTGCCCAAATTCATCCCCATTGACTCAGTGATGCCATCCAACTATCTTGTCCTCTGTCAACCCCTTCTTCTTTTACCTTCTATGTTTCCCAACATCAGGATCTTTCCAGTGAATCAGCTCTTTACATCAGATGGCCAAACTATTGGAGCTTCAGCTTCAGCATAATTCCTTCCAGTGAATATTCAGGGCTTATTTCCTTTAGGATTGACTGTTTTGATCTCCTTACAGTCCAAGATCTATGTAAGAGATGTATCTAAAGTCTTTAAACAGTGCCTGGAACACAGTACACTTATTTTTTCTAACAGAGCTAATTTTTCATGAGGCAACTCATTTAAATAAAAGTGGTATCATAGTTTAAGTGATTTGGTAACCTCTGACCCTTACTGAATCTGTAGCCAGTTATCAAAAAGTTGGATTTCCTATTACTGGGGAAGTGAAGAGGACTTAGACTTTTGATCATCTAAGCCATGCCTACGTAACCAGGTATCTGAGTTCACAGTACCTTTGAGTTTTAAATAAAATCAGGAAGACGATCCTTTATCCTAAGTGTGAAGTCTAATTAATACCTCTGCTAATTTTCATTGATGGCTCCGAATCTCTTATTTTTATGCCTTGGTTCCTGAAGTTATTCTCTTTTTTTTCCACTCTATACTCCAAACTGAATATGGGACTCAGCCTGATTTCCTTGATTACTCCTCCAAACTATAAACTCAATGTACATTTCTGTTGGAGCCTTGACGGTGTGGGTCCACATTGATGTGTTCAATATATGCCTATGTTCAGTGAATCATGTTCCCTGGAGTTGTGTACTAACGGGGTTTACATATTTCAACTGGAATGTTAGCCGCATATACTAACTACCCAAAGCTAGAATGTCCCACTTCCTCCAGAGCCTTCAGCCTCCTCCCATTCTTCTTTTTTTTGCCTCACCTACACCCAGATACTCTTATTCATTTCTTATTCATGCTTTTCTTGAGTGCATCTCCTTCTGCTTATGAAAATATTTTTCTATACAAGGTAGTTCCCTTCAAAACAGGAATCCAGATGTCAGTTGATAAAATATTAGTCTCTATTACATTTATATTTACATATATATATATATATATATATGTTATTTTTAATTTGAAGGAAAATTATTTTACAGAATTTTGTTGTTTTCTGTCAAATATCAACATGAATCAGCCAGAGGGATACAATGTGTTTTTATCACCACAAAATATGGCTTCAAATATATATTAATTTATCTGACAAATATTTATTGAGCTCTGGCTAGTAGTTTTCAAGAATTCATGGAAGTCAATTCAGCCCTTTTTAGCTACTGCAAGTGCTATGTCAAAAGGGATAAATTATATGAGACATTGAGCTGAAGTGCTATGAGCATTCAGATGTAGATTAACTCTATTTGAATAGGCCCACAGAAATTTTTCAAGAGCTACTAATTCCATATTCAATTTTGAAATGTCTAGTTGTAAGTCCATAAAACCAGACTACTCAGCAATATAAGAGAAACTACTTTCCAGGTGACTGCTTTGCAATTCTGTGGAATCTAGCCTGCCAGGCCCTTCTGTTCATAGGATTCTTTACCACTGAGCCACCTGGAAGACTCTAATGGTAAAGAAACTGCCTGTCAATGCAGGAGATGCAGGAGATGCGGATTTGATCCCTGGGTCAGGGAAGAACCCCTGAAGGAGGAAATGGCAAATCATTCCAGTTTTCTTGCCTGTATAGAGGCCCCTGGCTGGCTACGGTCCACAGGGTCACAAAGAATTGGACACAACTGAGCAACTGAGCACACACAAACACACAGTAAAGGACACGTCTCTTTCAAGGACATTACAAGTTGTTATAACTTTGAGCTGTACACAAAGTAACATCAGATGGTCTATAAAGAACTGAAGCTTTGCCATCTGCACATTCTATCTAATTCATAAGCCACTCTACAAATATAACTAAAGCAAAATAAAGATGATCACTTAGCCTAAATATGAATATTAAGAAAAGATACAAATATACATTCAAGGAAGTTAATGACATAAAATGATAAAAATTATTTTTTTATTTTTTAAATACTTGGTTAGTGTTATGAAAATATTTTAAGATAGTAACTAGAATTATGACTGATTACATTTTACCTGAACATATCAGAATTTTAGGAACACCATATAGTTTCTAGGACATCTATGAGTAATATTTACCAAATAAAAAAAACAGAGATTTATTAATCACTTGACAGTATTTCCCATGCAATTTAACATACAGAATGAATTTAATTAGTGTAAAATTTCTCTTTGGGATGTTTCAGGGGCCCTAGGAAGCATTCCAAAGTTAGCTAGAAGTCAAAAATGCTTCATTAGAATGATTTAGGAAGTTTTGTCAACAAATACCAAAAAGGTTTAGAACACTCAGTTAGATAAGATTGTAGGTCATTGAAACAATAGACATTCACATAGCCAAAACCAAACAGAACAGATCTTTTAAGAGGTAAATAAACTTAAATCTATTATCAAAGGCAGTACAACATCTGACAAAAGTGTATGTCCTCTTAACATGGAGAAAAGCCAAATTCAAGTTTTGGCACCAGATTACCTTTAAAATTACTTAAAGGTAAAGTTGACTAAACATAGTCCTAACCAGGCACAAAACTCTTTTCTCAGGATCCACTTTATACAACCCTTCTTATCACTTTTTGTACCTATTACTCTGTTTTCCCATCCTGAAACAGCCACCTGTCAGTCAGATCTACTTGCTTTTTCCTTCATAAAATATAATTCTATTTCTCATACCTTATTTATCATCCTACTTTCCTTAAGCATACAAGAATTGACCTTTATATTAACATTCTTTTTTTCACAATCACAAGTTTTCTTTATTTTGCTTTTTTGATTTTACAGAGTTTTATTGTTTACAGATATGTATAATTCCAGATTAGTCACATGTATATCCCATTCCCCTCATCCCACCCCTCTAGGCCCTTCAGTATACTAACACATATATATGGAATTTAGTAAGTTCATACTGATAAATACACACGCAGAGCATCAATGGAAAAACAGTCAGAGAACAGACTTATGGACATTGGGGACAGGGAAAGTGGGTGAGAGATGTGAAAAGAGCAACATGGAACCCTATGCTATCTTACGTAAAAGAGATAACTATTGCCAATGTGCTGTGGGACTAATGTATTGTACATGGTGGCTATGTGATGGCCTAGAGGCCCAAAATGATAAAAATTATTAAATGCAAAATATATGATTATTTTATATAAGATTAGGTAATTTAATTTTTTTCCATTATTTTGGCAGAGGGATGATCAAAAGGAAAGAATTCTGCTAAATTAAGAGGATATCAACAGGGAAAAAATAACTCTCTGCAGTCAAGGTTAAGTAGAGAAAAAGGACCTGTGATTACAAGGCAGAAAAGAGGGATACAGAGGTAACAGTCACCACTAAAGCAAATTAGGTCATTAATCATCTTTGAAATAAACAACATATCCAATCAGTTGTCTATCTAATGTAGTATCACCAATGATAACCATCGTATATAGATGTCAAAAAGAAGATTTTTAGATATTGGATTCACTTTTTTCCCCATATTATCAATTGTTGGCTTTTAAGGTCTCATTTTAGATATTGACGATTTCAGATATAGAAGGAATTTTAAGAGGAAAAACTTTTCACAAAGAACAGGTATCTCTGCTTTTACAACTCTATCTTGTGGTAAAATAGCATAAATGCTTTCAATGTTAGATAAATGTTTAAGTGCAAACCTTGTGAGTGCACCATGTTAAGGGATGATTGGACTTTAGGGAATCAGATGGCCCCCACCCTCTTAGAGTTCACTATTTAGTAAAGAAAAGACCTACTTCCATCCTGAAACAGCCACCTGTCAGTCAGATCTACTTGCTTTTTCCTTCATAAAATATAATTCTATTTCTCATACCTTATTTATCATCCTACTTTCCTTAAGCATACAAGAATTGACCTTTATATTAACATTCTTTTTTTCACAATCACAAGTTTTCTTTATTTTGCTTTTTTGATTTTACAGAGTTTTATTGTTTACAGATATGTATAATTCCAGATTAGTCACATGTATATCCCATTCCCCTCATCCCACCCCTCTAGGCCCTTCAGTATACTAACACATATATATGGAATTTAGTAAGTTCATACTGATAAATACACACGCAGAGCATCAATGGAAAAACAGTCAGAGAACAGACTTATGGACATTGGGGACAGGGAAAGTGGGTGAGAGATGTGAAAAGAGCAACATGGAACCCTATGCTATCTTACGTAAAAGAGATAACTATTGCCAATGTGCTGTGGGACTAATGTATTGTACATGGTGGCTATGTGATGGCCTAGAGGCCCAAAATGATAAAAATTATTAAATGCAAAATATATGATTATTTTATATAAGATTAGGTAATTTAATTTTTTTCCATTATTTTGGCAGAGGGATGATCAAAAGGAAAGAATTCTGCTAAATTAAGAGGATATCAACAGGGAAAAATAACTCTCTGCAGTCAAGGTTAAGTAGAGAAAAAGGACCTGTGATTACAAGGCAGAAAAGAGGGATACAGAGGTAACAGTCACCACTAAAGCAAATTAGGTCATTAATCATCTTTGAAATAAACAACATATCCAATCAGTTGTCTATCTAATGTAGTATCACCAATGATAACCATCGTATATAGATGTCAAAAAGAAGATTTTTAGATATTGGATTCACTTTTTTCCCCATATTATCAATTGTTGGCTTTTAAGGTCTCATTTTAGATATTGACGATTTCAGATATAGAAGGAATTTTAAGAGGAAAAACTTTTCACAAAGAACAGGTATCTCTGCTTTTACAACTCTATCTTGTGGTAAAATAGCATAAATGCTTTCAATGTTAGATAAATGTTTAAGTGCAAACCTTGTGAGTGCACCATGTTAAGGGATGATTGGACTTTAGGGAATCAGATGGCCCCCACCCTCTTAGAGTTCACTATTTAGTAAAGAAAAGACCTACTTCCATACTAAGCAGTCCTGTTTCTTTTCTGAATAACTGAAAATATTTGAAAATTTCTTCTTTTATTGAACTCAAATTTGTCTCCTTAAAACTACTATTCAAGTTACTTCTTATGGAATCATGAAAAATAAATTGAATCTATCCTAAATCTCATCCTACAAGCAGAAGAGACTTTTGAAATATTACTTCATCAAAGTTACTAAAAAGAAAATATTAGTAAGACAGGACCAAATATAGTATCCTGAAGCCTACCATTAGTAAATTCCTTCAAAGTTAACATTAGTTTCCACATACCAAAAAAATTTTTACAGAAGCACATTCACTGGTGACACCAACTACAAACTGGTACTTGTCATCTGCCTCTACAAGAATTAAGTCACTAGCCACCAAAGTCGCTGACCTTCAACACACCCTGAAGTGAGTTCTCGGTAGAGATCAGGAATGAGGCACTCTGGGGACAAAAAACAGCAGAATATTGCTGCCACACTCACCCTCTGCAATGGCCCACACTCTGTCTGTGGAGTATGCTTGTCTCTGAATCTGAATAAATCCATTTCTTACTATCACTTTGTCTCTCACTGAATTCTTTTCTGCAATGAGACACCAAGAACCTGAATTCCATTATGAGACATCAAGAACCTTAATCCCATTAGGTCCTGAAACCAGATCTTTCAATAGAAAATGTTGATGATCAAAATATCTGTTCATTGATGCCGAGGTGAGTTAACTGCTTGCCCCAGGTGAGATGGTTGGATGGCATCACTGAGTCAATCGACATGAGTTTGAGCAGGCTCCTGGAGATGGTGAAGAACAGGGAAGCCTGGTGTCCTGCAGTCCATGAGGTCACAAAAAGACATGACTGAGCAACTGAACTGAACTGACTGAAATCTTTCTGTTATTAAAGACAGATTTATTGCACTCTGAAACTTTTGCCAAAGTGCTTCATCTTGAATTAGACTCATAGGAAGAAACTTTTGACAACTGCAAGTCTGATAAATTTCAGATTATACCACTAAACTAGCTCTTGCTGAACTGGATTCAGCAATTGGTGCCCAACGTGGGGCTCGAAGTGAGGAAGGAAGGATCATCTGAGTGAAACTGAAACTTGGCAAGTGCCACGGAGCCCCGAAAGGAGAAAGGGGCCTCAGAGATGCCTGCTGGTTCTGGATTGGACCTAAAAGTGTTCAACCTTAATTTGAGACTTAAACCCAGGGCCAAGACTTAATCAAACCTGTTTGGGACTTGAACCCACATAGCCGGGACTTGAACACAGCCTAAACCCTTTTTGGGACTTTGGCTGGGACTCGAGCCCAGCCTAGACACTGTTAGGGACTTCGGCCAGGACTCAAACCCAGCCTAGACTCTGTTTGGGACTTGAACCCATGCGACCAGGACTCGAACCCAACCTAAACCCTGCTTGGGACTTTGGCTGGGACTCGAACCAAGCCTAGACTCTGTTTGGGACTTCAACCAGGACTCGAACCCAGACTAAACCCAGGTAATTAAAATCACTCACCCAATGTCTGGACCTACTGAGGTTCAGGTTCTTTGTGCCTCTTTGCAGAGAAGAATTCAGCAAGAGGCAAAGTGATAGGTTAAGAAATGGATTTATTCAGATTCAGAGAAAGCACACTCCACAGACAGAGTGTGGCCCTGAAAGCACGGTGTTCTTAGCTTTTATACGCTGGGTAATTCCATATGCTAATGAGTGGGAGGGCTATTCCAGCTCTTTTAGGGAGGGGTGGAACTGTCATGGTGCCTCTGGGTGTGTCATTTAGCTTGCTGATTGAGGATCAAGGTCTGCTCTGCCATCTTGGACCCATTTGATTCTAATGGGTTTATGCTGTGTCCTTGGGCTTTCATTCTTTTCAAAAACTGTGTCCTGCCCCTTTCCCCCCTAACCCTTACAGACCCGGTGTGGATTCCTTCACGGAGAGTAAAATCCTACCATGAGTGACCCAAAGAAGCAAATAAAACAAGCAGATAAAGTTTTAAAGGAGCAGAACAAGCCCTTCACACACCCCAATTTTACCTTGATCTTGTTTGCACTGGTAACTGCTTGCATCTTCAGATGCATGCAACAAAACTTCCAAGAACTAATGAAAGAAGTTGCTCATTCTGCTTACTTTATTCTATAAAAACAAAAAGGGGGAGATGTAGGAAAACAACTGGGGACTGCCTTATTCCAGTAGAGCAATCATCTTAAGAGCTGTGTTTCCTTGGGGCAGTCAGTCATGGAATGCTGTGGGCCCTCGGGGCAGAGATGGGTGCATACTTTGGAATACTGGGTCATGCTTAATCAGAACACTGAGCAAGTACACTGTGTCTGACTTTCTAGATGGTGTTCCTTCAACAAAAACTAAGGATGTGATCATATGAAGGACCATCTGGAACATAATTATCAGACAGGCTGTATTTTTCTTGATCAATAAAGTGTATAGCCTTCTGTTTTGAATATTAAATAAATATGAAGACGACTTTGTGTTTGGGGCTCTTGATCCTTGAGGTCTTGAGTCCCCTGTCCCATGTTTAACTTGCATTAAAAAAAAAATGGCAGAATGAGTCTTCAGATAAATATTTTTCAGAAGATTTTATGAGCCCAAGTTCTTCCATCTTCCCATATTTTAAAAAAGCACTGAATAGTCTGCCTTGCAGTACAAGGAGCACCAGTTCGATCCCTGGCCCATGAGGATTCCACATGCCGCGGAGAGGCTGGGCTGGTGTGTTCAATTACGAGCCAGCACTCTGGAACGCGTGCATCCAGAGCCAGCGCTCTGCAAGCAGAGAGGCCACTGCGATGGGAGGCCCACACAGGCCAAAGAATAAAAGATGGATGAAAAATAAATAAATAAAAAAATCAATAAAAAGAGGCCAAACAGGGAACCCATGGAAAAAGACAGAGCATAGACATAGGGACATTGTGGCGAAGAAATAGGGAGGAAGCATGGAGGAAGTAACAAGGAAACCTATAGTGCTATGTGTGGAAAAGATAGCTATTGTCATAGTGCTAAGGGAATAGGAGTGCTTACAACCTATGGCTTGGGTTTCCCCTTAACCCTTACAGACCCGGTGTGGATTCCTTCACGGAGTAAAATCTAATGAAAGTAAAACAAGCAGATAAAGTTTTAAAGGAGCAGAACAAGCCCTTCACACACCCCAATTTTACCTTGATCTTGTTTGCACTGGTAACTGCTTGCATCTTCAGATGCATGCAACAAAACTTCCAAGAACTAATGAAAGAAGTTGCTCATTCTGCTTACTTTATTCTATAAAAACAAAAAGGGGGAGATGTAGGAAAACAACTGGGGACTGCCTTATTCCAGTAGAGCAATCATCTTAAGAGCTGTGTTTCCTTGGGGCAGTCAGTCATGGAATGCTGTGGGCCCTCGGGGCAGAGATGGGTGCATACTTTGGAATACTGGGTCATGCTTAATCAGAACACTGAGCAAGTACACTGTGTCTGACTTTCTAGATGGTGTTCCTTCAACAAAAACTAAGGATGTGATCATATGAAGGACCATCTGGAACATAATTATCAGACAGGCTGTATTTTTCTTGATCAATAAAGTGTATAGCCTTCTGTTTTGAATATTAAATAAATATGAAGACGACTTTGTGTTTGGGGCTCTTGATCCTTGAGGTCTTGAGTCCCCTGTCCCATGTTTAACTTGCATTAAAAAAAAAATGGCAGAATGAGTCTTCAGATAAATATTTTTCAGAAGATTTTATGAGCCCAAGTTCTTCCATCTTCCCATATTTTAAAAAAGCACTGAATAGTCTGCCTTGCAGTACAAGGAGCACCAGTTCGATCCCTGGCCCATGAGGATTCCACATGCCGCGGAGAGGCTGGGCTGGTGTGTTCAATTACGAGCCAGCACTCTGGAACGCGTGCATCCAGAGCCAGCGCTCTGCAAGCAGAGAGGCCACTGCGATGGGAGGCCCACACAGGCCAAAGAATAAAAGATGGATGAAAAATAAATAAATAAAAAAATCAATAAAAAGAGGCCAAACAGGGAACCCATGGAAAAAAAGACAGAGCATAGACATAGGGACATTGTGGCGAAGAAATAGGGAGGGGGAAGCATGGAGGAAGTAACAAGGAAACCTATAGTGCTATGTGTGGAAAAGATAGCTAGTGTCATAGTGCTAAGGGAATAGGAGTGCTTACAATGGCTTGGGGTGAAGGTCTGGAGGGGTGGGATGGGGGGATCTGGGCGGGTGGGGACCATGGATATGCATATGACTGATCTGGGAACATACATGTCTGTGAACAACAAAACTCTGTAAAACCTTTAAAATAAAGAATTAAAAAAAAAAAAAAAAAAGAGGCCAAATTTTTAAAAAAAAAACACTAAGATCATTAACAATAATACCCCCTCCTTGTGACTAGAATCAAGTCTCTGCCAAAACTGTGCTGAACTGCATGTACCCTTTTTTTTCACTAAAAGCATATATAATACCTACCTCTTCAGAGCAGTTCCACAGAGCTATATGAGACACTGTCTCTCAGGCTATAGTTATCATTTGGCCCTAAATAAAACTTTAAAAAAATTATTGGCATATAATTTATTTACAATGTTGTATTAGTTTCAGGTGTACAGCAAAGTGAATCAGTTACACATACACATATATCCACTCTTCTTTTGACTCTTTTCCCATACATGCCATTACAGAGTATTAAGTAGAGTTTCCTGTTCCTAACAGTAGGTCCTTGTTAGTTATCTATTTTATATGTATTAATAGTAGTGTGTAGATGGTAATTTCAGTCTCCCAATTTATCCCTCCGCCTCTTACTCCCTCATAACCATAAGTT
The DNA here is from genome assembly GCA_022376925.1 of Tragulus kanchil. Taxonomy (NCBI): domain Eukaryota; kingdom Metazoa; phylum Chordata; class Mammalia; order Artiodactyla; family Tragulidae; genus Tragulus; species Tragulus kanchil. Next base: position 108,336,517 of record JAIOJX010000028.1, on the reverse strand, counting down.
TGTTTTCTACATCTCTAATTCTATTTCTGTTTTATAGATGAGTTCATTTGTACCCTTTTTTTTTAGATTTCATATATAAGCTATATCATTCAATATTTCTCTTTCTCTGTCTGACTTACTTCACTCAGCATGACAATCTCTATATCTATTCATATTTCTGCAAGTGGCATTATTTTGCTCATCTTTATAGATGAGCGATATTCCATTGGGCTTCTCCGGTGTCACAGACAGTAAAGAATCTGCCTACAATGCAGGAAAACTGGGTTCAATGCCTGGGTCCGGAAGATTCTGTGGAGAAGGGAATGGATATCCACTCCAATATTCTTGCCTGAAGAATTCCAGGGGCAGAGGAGTCTGGAGGCCTACAGTCCATTTGGTACATACATACAGTATTCCATTGTATATATGTACCCCGTATTCTTTATCCATTCCACTACTGATAGATATTTAGGTTGCTTCCATGTCCTGACTATTGTAAATAGTGCACCAATGAACACTGAGGTGCATGTATCTTCTTCTATTATGTTTTTCTCTGGATATATGTTTAGGACTGGGACTGCTGGATCATATATTAGCTCTTTTTTTTTTTTTTTAAGGAATCTTCATACTGTTATCCATAGTGGCTGTATCAATTCACATTCTCACTAAAAGTGTAGAAGAGTTCCTTTTTCCCCACACTCTCTCCTGCATTTATTGTTTGTAGATTCTTTGATAATGGTCATTCTGACTAGTTTGAGGTGATACCTCATTGTAGTTTTGATTTGCATTTCTCTAATAATTAGTGATGCTGAGCATCCTATTATGTTTTTCATAAGCATCTGACTTCTTTGAAGAAATGTCAATTTAGATCTTCCACCCCTTTTTTGATTGGGTTGTTTGTTTTTTGAGACTGAGCTGCATGAATCAGTTACACATACACATATATCCACTCTTCTTTTGACTCTTTTCCCATACATGCCATTACAGAGTATTAAGTAGAGTTTCCTGTTCCTAACAGTAGGTCCTTGTTAGTTATCTATTTTATATGTATTAATAGTAGTGTGTAGATGGTAATTTCAGTCTCCCAATTTATCCCTCCGCCTCTTACTCCCTCATAACCATAAGTTTGTTTTCTACATCTCTAATTCTATTTCTGTTTTATAGATGAGTTCATTTGTACCCTTTTTTTTTAGATTTCATATATAAGCTATATCATTCAATATTTCTCTTTCTCTGTCTGACTTACTTCACTCAGCATGACAATCTCTATATCTATTCATATTTCTGCAAGTGGCATTATTTTGCTCATCTTTATAGATGAGCGATATTCCATTGGGCTTCTCCGGTGTCACAGACAGTAAAGAATCTGCCTACAATGCAGGAAAACTGGGTTCAATGCCTGGGTCCGGAAGATTCTGTGGAGAAGGGAATGGATATCCACTCCAATATTCTTGCCTGAAGAATTCCAGGGGCAGAGGAGTCTGGAGGCCTACAGTCCATTTGGTACATACATACAGTATTCCATTGTATATATGTACCCCGTATTCTTTATCCATTCCACTACTGATAGATATTTAGGTTGCTTCCATGTCCTGACTATTGTAAATAGTGCACCAATGAACACTGAGGTGCATGTATCTTCTTCTATTATGTTTTTCTCTGGATATATGTTTAGGACTGGGACTGCTGGATCATATATTAGCTCTTTTTTTTTTTTTTTAAGGAATCTTCATACTGTTATCCATAGTGGCTGTATCAATTCACATTCTCACTAAAAGTGTAGAAGAGTTCCTTTTTCCCCACACTCTCTCCTGCATTTATTGTTTGTAGATTCTTTGATAATGGTCATTCTGACTAGTTTGAGGTGATACCTCATTGTAGTTTTGATTTGCATTTCTCTAATAATTAGTGATGCTGAGCATCCTATTATGTTTTTCATAAGCATCTGACTTCTTTGAAGAAATGTCAATTTAGATCTTCCACCCCTTTTTTGATTGGGTTGTTTGTTTTTTGAGACTGAGCTGCATGAGTCATACACATTTTGAAGATCAATCCTTTTTCAGTTGCTTCATTTGCAAATGTTTTCTCCCATTCTGAGGGCTGTCTTTTTGTTTTCTTCATGGTTTACTTTGCTGTTCAGAAGCTTTTAAGTTTGCTTAAGTCTCATTTGTTTATTTTTGTTTTTATTCTCATTATTCTAGGAGGTGTACTGAAAAACATCTTGCTGTGATTTACGTCAGAGAGGGCTCTGCCTTTGTTTTCCTCTAAGAGCATTGTAATATATGGCCTTACATTTAGGTCTTTAATCCACTTTGAGTTTATTTTGTGTATGGCATTAGGGAATGTTCTCATTTCATTCAATTACATATAGCTGGCCAGTTTTCTAAGCACCACTTATTGAAGAGATTGTCTTTTTTTTATTGTATATTCTTTTTTCCTTTGTCATAGATTAGATGATCATGAGTGTGTGGGTTTTTCTCTGGACTTTCTATCCTGTTCTGTTGATCTATGTTTCTGTTTTGTGTGTGTGTGTGTGTGTGTGTGTGTGTGTGTGTGCGCCAGTACCATACTGGTTTGATTATTTATTGTATCTTTGTAGCATAGTCTGAAGTCAAGGCACTTGATTCCTCCAGGGTTTTCTTTCTCAAGATTGCTTTGACTATTCATGGTCTTTTGTGTTTCCATAGAAATGTAAACATTTTTGCTGTATTTCTCTGAAAAGGGCCGTTGGTAATTTGATAGGCATTACATTGAATCTGTAGATTGTTTTGCCCCAGCTAAAACTTAACTCACAACAACTCTCATGTATCACATTTTTTCAGTTGACAGTGATTAGAAAAACCCTGAAATAGGAAAATGTGAAATCCAGAGGAAAACAAGAAGACTTCATTAAGCAAAATAGTGAGGCTAACCTATAGGATGACTATGAAAGAAAGCCCGATAGTATGATTCCCCCACACTCTCCTGAATGGGCTTTGATAATGGTCATTCTGACTAGTTTGAGGTGATACCTCATTGTAGTTTTGATTTGCATTTCTCTAATAATTAGTGATGCTGAGCATCCTATTATGTTTTTCATAAGCATCTGACTTCTTTGAAGAAATGTCAATTTAGATCTTCCACCCCTTTTTTGATTGGGTTGTTTGTTTTTTGAGACTGAGCTGCATGAGTCATACACATTTTGAAGATCAATCCTTTTTCAGTTGCTTCATTTGCAAATGTTTTCTCCCATTCTGAGGGCTGTCTTTTTGTTTTCTTCATGGTTTACTTTGCTGTTCAGAAGCTTTTAAGTTTGCTTAAGTCTCATTTGTTTATTTTTGTTTTTATTCTCATTATTCTAGGAGGTGTACTGAAAAACATCTTGCTGTGATTTACGTCAGAGAGGGCTCTGCCTTTGTTTTCCTCTAAGAGCATTGTAATATATGGCCTTACATTTAGGTCTTTAATCCACTTTGAGTTTATTTTGTGTATGGCATTAGGGAATGTTCTCATTTCATTCAATTACATATAGCTGGCCAGTTTTCTAAGCACCACTTATTGAAGAGATTGTCTTTTTTTTATTGTATATTCTTTTTTCCTTTGTCATAGATTAGATGATCATGAGTGTGTGGGTTTTTCTCTGGACTTTCTATCCTGTTCTGTTGATCTATGTTTCTGTTTTGTGTGTGTGTGTGTGTGTGTGTGTGTGTGTGTGTGCGCCAGTACCATACTGGTTTGATTATTTATTGTATCTTTGTAGCATAGTCTGAAGTCAAGGCACTTGATTCCTCCAGGGTTTTCTTTCTCAAGATTGCTTTGACTATTCATGGTCTTTTGTGTTTCCATAGAAATGTAAACATTTTTGCTGTATTTCTCTGAAAAGGGCCGTTGGTAATTTGATAGGCATTACATTGAATCTGTAGATTGTTTTGCCCCAGCTAAAACTTAACTCACAACAACTCTCATGTATCACATTTTTTTTTCAGTTGACAGTGATTAGAAAAACCCTGAAATAGGAAAATGTGAAATCCAGAGGAAAACAAGAAGACTTCATTAAGCAAAATAGTGAGGCTAACCTATAGGATGACTATGAAAGAAAGCCCCCGAACTAGTTGAGCATCAGGCTCAGGTATCTCCAGATAAATCACCAAGCTATGTTACTCAAATATTTCACCAAGAAAACAATGAAACTGAGGGACTGGTTTATGTTTCTGAATAAACTGATAAGCAATTTACTTAATGATAAGAATATTAAAAACTAAGCAAATAATAAAAAAATCCACTGAAAACAAAAAAAAATTCAACAGAAATTAGATAATAACAATAGTATACTAAAGAGCTGGATAATAGCTAATATTTATATAATCATTATAGCAATATAGATGCTAAATATTTAGTTAAACAAAAATCTGTGACATAATGAAATGGAGAAAACAAAGCAGGGAGTGGGGTGAGGGATAATGCTACAGCAAAAGACCAAATTCTCACCTTCCATAACAAGATGTCAAGAGATCTATTTAGAAACTCATGTCATCACAGAAAAAATGTTACTGTAAATACAAACATAAATTACAAAAGAAATAGTTAAAATTACTGATTCTAATATATATAAACAATATACAACTGAATCACTTTGCTGTATACACAAACTAATACAACAATACAACATTGTAAATCAACTGTACCTTAAAATTTTAAAAAATAGTTGCTTCTGGGATTGGAAATAAGAGGATAGGGGACTGCTAATTTTCATTATAAGTTCTGAAGAATCATTTGAAAAATCTTTTTAAAATAAATACTGCCACATTTTTTACTTATAAAATCTACAAAATGATCTCTAAACACATTACATACAAGTCTTAAAACTAAGACCAAGAAATACACACAAATGCCAGTGAAGCTGATGTTTGTATACTTTCTGGGTGATTCAAATTTTCTTTTGTGCCATAGAAATGTAAACATTTTTGCTGTATTTCTCTGAAAAGGGCCGTTGGTAATTTGATAGGCATTACATTGAATCTGTAGATTGTTTTGCCCCAGCTAAAACTTAACTCACAACAACTCTCATGTATCACATTTTTTCAGTTGACAGTGATTAGAAAAACCCTGAAATAGGAAAATGTGAAATCCAGAGGAAAACAAGAAGACTTCATTAAGCAAAATAGTGAGGCTAACCTATAGGATGACTATGAAAGAAAGCCCCCGAACTAGTTGAGCATCAGGCTCAGGTATCTCCAGATAAATCACCAAGCTATGTTACTCAAATATTTCACCAAGAAAACAATGAAACTGAGGGACTGGTTTATGTTTCTGAATAAACTGATAAGCAATTTACTTAATGATAAGAATATTAAAAACTAAGCAAATAATAAAAAAATCCACTGAAAACAAAAAAAATTCAACAGAAATTAGATAATAACAATAGTATACTAAAGAGCTGGATAATAGCTAATATTTATATAATCATTATAGCAATATAGATGCTAAATATTTAGTTAAACAAAAATCTGTGACATAATGAAATGGAGAAAACAAAGCAGGGAGTGGGGTGAGGGATAATGCTACAGCAAAAGACCAAATTCTCACCTTCCATAACAAGATGTCAAGAGATCTATTTAGAAACTCATGTCATCACAGAAAAAATGTTACTGTAAATACAAACATAAATTACAAAAGAAATAGTTAAAATTACTGATTCTAATATATATAAACAATATACAACTGAATCACTTTGCTGTATACACAAACTAATACAACAATACAACATTGTAAATCAACTGTACCTTAAAATTTTAAAAAGTAGTTGCTTCTGGGATTGGAAATAAGAGGATAGGGGACTGCTAATTTTCATTATAAGTTCTGAAGAATCATTTGAAAAATCTTTTTAAAATAAATACTGCCACATTTTTTACTTATAAAATCTACAAAATGATCTCTAAACACATTACATACAAGTCTTAAAACTAAGACCAAGAAATACACACAAATGCCAGTGAAGCTGATGTTTGTATACTTTCTGGGTGATTCAAATTTTCTTTCATGAACATAAACTACTGATATAATAAAAAATTAAGTAAAAGGTACCAAGTTGAACCCCTGAGACTTTTTAATATTTAACATTATTCTATGTACATAATAATCTACTCTAATTCTCCCAGATTCTTCTAGGAACTGTTGTTAAATTCATTAGTCTATTCCTAGAAGATGCATCCCTTTACCGACATCTGACACACAAACACACATACGTTTCACAATTGAAAGTGTTGTCATCCATCTCTGCATCCTATTCCCCATTCGACTGGGCCCTTCAAAATCACCAGTTGGCTTGTGGCCCACAACCTTAACTTCCTGCATACCCTAGAATACAGCCTGGACTGTGCTGTGCTTAGTCACTCAGTCATGTCTGACTTTTTGCGACCTCATGGACTGTAGCCCACCAGGCTTATCTGTCCATGGGGATTCTCCAGGCAAGAATACTTGAGTGGATTGCCATGCCCTCCTCCAGGGGATCTTTCCAATCCAGCTCTCCTGCATTCTTGGAGAGGCAGATTCTTTACCAACTGAACCACCAGGGAAACCCAAGAATACTGGAGTGGGTAGCCTATTTCTTTTCCAGGGGATCTTCCTGACCCAGGAATTGAACTGGGGTCTCCTGTGGTGCAGGTAGATTCTTTACCACCTGAGCTACCAAGGAAGCCCCAGAAAACAGCTTAATTTAGACTAAACAGGGAAATCCCTAGAAGTTCAGTAGTGTCCCTGGTGGCTCAGTCAGTAAAGAATCTACCCACAATGCAAGAGACCCAGGTTCAATCCCTGCATCAGGAAGATCCCTTGAAGAAGGAAATAGCAACCCACTCCAGTATTCTTGCCTGAGAAATCCCATGGAGAGAGGAGCCTGGCAGGCTGTAGTCCATGGGTCACAAAGAGTTGGACATAATTTAACAACAAAATCACCACCACCAGTGGTTAAGACTCTGCACTTTCACTTCAGGGAGCACAGGTAGAAAACCCTGGTCAGGGAAATAAGATTCTATATACCATGTAGCAGAGACAAAAAAAAATATATTTTTAAATAATAATTAAAACTAAACAATTGAAGTTAAAACAATCTGGCACTCCTTATTTATCTTTTCATAGTAGGCTGGTATTTACAATATATATTTCCACTCTTAAAGACTTACCTTTCTATTGGAAAAAATAGGATGATATTCATGTATTTTTACCAACATTAAATTTCTGTGAGATTTGAACTTTCTTTTCAAATTAAGTTTAGATTATTAGCAAAAATATGTTTATGAAGAGGGGAACTTTTATTTCTAATGGTGCACTTTGGGGTTTCCTGGTGGTTCAATAATAAAGAATTCACTTGCCAATTCTGGAGACATGGGTTCAATCCCTGATCCAAGAAGACACCAGTTGGCTTGTGGCCCACAACCTTAACTTCCTGCATACCCTAGAATACAGCCTGGACTGTGCTGTGCTTAGTCACTCAGTCATGTCTGACTTTTTGCGACCTCATGGACTGTAGCCCACCAGGCTTATCTGTCCATGGGGATTCTCCAGGCAAGAATACTTGAGTGGATTGCCATGCCCTCCTCCAGGGGATCTTTCCAATCCAGCTCTCCTGCATTCTTGGAGAGGCAGATTCTTTACCAACTGAACCACCAGGGAAACCCAAGAATACTGGAGTGGGTAGCCTATTTCTTTTCCAGGGGATCTTCCTGACCCAGGAATTGAACTGGGGTCTCCTGTGGTGCAGGTAGATTCTTTACCACCTGAGCTACCAAGGAAGCCCCAGAAAACAGCTTAATTTAGACTAAACAGGGAAATCCCTAGAAGTTCAGTAGTGTCCCTGGTGGCTCAGTCAGTAAAGAATCTACCCACAATGCAAGAGACCCAGGTTCAATCCCTGCATCAGGAAGATCCCTTGAAGAAGGAAATAGCAACCCACTCCAGTATTCTTGCCTGAGAAATCCCATGGAGAGAGGAGCCTGGCAGGCTGTAGTCCATGGGTCACAAAGAGTTGGACATAATTTAACAACAAAATCACCACCACCAGTGGTTAAGACTCTGCACTTTCACTTCAGGGAGCACAGGTAGAAAACCCTGGTCAGGGAAATAAGATTCTATATACCATGTAGCAGAGACAAAAAAAAATATATTTTTAAATAATAATTAAAACTAAACAATTGAAGTTAAAACAATCTGGCACTCCTTATTTATCTTTTCATAGTAGGCTGGTATTTACAATATATATTTCCACTCTTAAAGACTTACCTTTCTATTGGAAAAAATAGGATGATATTCATGTATTTTTACCAACATTAAATTTCTGTGAGATTTGAACTTTCTTTTCAAATTAAGTTTAGATTATTAGCAAAAATATGTTTATGAAGAGGGGAACTTTTATTTCTAATGGTGCACTTTGGGGTTTCCCTGGTGGTTCAATAATAAAGAATTCACTTGCCAATTCTGGAGACATGGGTTCAATCCCTGATCCAAGAAGATCCTACATGGTATGGAACAGCCAAATCTGTGTGCCACAACTATCGAACCTATGCTCTGCAACTGGAAACCGCAACTACTGAACCTATACACTACTGAAGCCCATGCTATGGAAGCCCACCCACACTATAGCCTGTGCTATAAGTAAGAAAAGCCATCACTCAGAGAAGCCTGCACACTGAAATGAAGGGTCACCCTTGCTCTCCACAAATAAAGAAAAAGCCTGCACAGACCCAGCGCAGCCGAAAATAAATAAATAAATATTTCTTAAAAATTCATCTTATCTAAAGTCTTCAAATATCAAATACATTCCTATACTATCTTTCATATGCACTTCCTTAAACCTCCCATTCTCATTGTCTGAGCTCAGACTCTCAACACTTCTCTCTGGATCACTGAAATAACATTAAAAATGGTCTCCTGAGTGCCAGTATTTCCCTTTCCAAATCATTATCTGGATTTGGAACAGAGCTCCAAATGGGTTTGTGCTTTCCTGCCTTCTATGTCTTCCTTATGATGTTCAAATTGTTCTGATGCTTTAGAAACCTTTTTTCTGCTCCCCTGTTACTCAAAGTACTGGATAATTTCTTACTATCTAGTTCAAATTCCAGTTCCAAGAACAATACCCAACTTTTACTACTTGGAATTAAACTCATTTCTTAGGTATTTTCTCTCTAAAATATTGTTGTAACTCTATTATTATTTTCACTCTATTATTGTTTTACTGTTTTACTGTTGCAAGTTATATATGATCTTTGATTCATCTAAAACATGAGACCTTATTCATAGCAGAGGGATAATAAATGCTAAATTAATTTTTAGCTCAAATGTCACAAAATTGGATCAAGTCAAAATATCTGATAATACCAAAAGTAAGAAGTATAAGAAGACTGCTTACTTTGTAGCCACTGTAACTCTTATATTTCCATAAAATTTTTTATCATTAAATTTATGTATCTTATAGGCAAATTTTTCGCATAAAGTTTGAGAGGCTAGTTCACACAGACACATTTATTTTTCTTCAAGGAATAATAAAGAATTCACTTGCCAATTCTGGAGACATGGGTTCAATCCCTGATCCAAGAAGATCCTACATGGTATGGAACAGCCAAATCTGTGTGCCACAACTATCGAACCTATGCTCTGCAACTGGAAACCGCAACTACTGAACCTATACACTACTGAAGCCCATGCTATGGAAGCCCACCCACACTATAGCCTGTGCTATAAGTAAGAAAAGCCATCACTCAGAGAAGCCTGCACACTGAAATGAAGGGTCACCCTTGCTCTCCACAAATAAAGAAAAAGCCTGCACAGACCCAGCGCAGCCGAAAATAAATAAATAAATATTTCTTAAAAATTCATCTTATCTAAAGTCTTCAAATATCAAATACATTCCTATACTATCTTTCATATGCACTTCCTTAAACCTCCCATTCTCATTGTCTGAGCTCAGACTCTCAACACTTCTCTCTGGATCACTGAAATAACATTAAAAATGGTCTCCTGAGTGCCAGTATTTCCCTTTCCAAATCATTATCTGGATTTGGAACAGAGCTCCAAATGGGTTTGTGCTTTCCTGCCTTCTATGTCTTCCTTATGATGTTCAAATTGTTCTGATGCTTTAGAAACCTTTTTTCTGCTCCCCTGTTACTCAAAGTACTGGATAATTTCTTACTATCTAGTTCAAATTCCAGTTCCAAGAACAATACCCAACTTTTACTACTTGGAATTAAACTCATTTCTTAGGTATTTTCTCTCTAAAATATTGTTGTAACTCTATTATTATTTTCACTCTATTATTGTTTTACTGTTTTACTGTTGCAAGTTATATATGATCTTTGATTCATCTAAAACATGAGACCTTATTCATAGCAGAGGGATAATAAATGCTAAATTAATTTTTAGCTCAAATGTCACAAAATTGGATCAAGTCAAAATATCTGATAATACCAAAAGTAAGAAGTATAAGAAGACTGCTTACTTTGTAGCCACTGTAACTCTTATATTTCCATAAAATTTTTTATCATTAAATTTATGTATCTTATAGGCATTTGAAATTGTTTAAACTTCAAGATCCTACTTATTACTTAGTTTGGAGAGAGGCTAGTTCACACAGACACATTTATCTTCTTTGACTCATTTTAGTTTCATATGGACAATCTATTTTTCTGTTATCTTGATGAAAGAAAATTAGTCTGTCCACTGAGGTGAATAATGCCTTAGATAAAAGGCAAGTCAATGCCCAGATAGCTGTAAAATTCCACTGTTGCACTCCATTTCCTCATAGAATACTTCAGTGCAATGAATGGAAATTAGCTCAAAGGGCCACAACACTTTATCACATTTTGCCATTTCACCAAAACATATAAATAGAAGAACAAAGCATGCTTTGAATCTCAGGTTATTTGGAAAACTAACCAGAACTCTATCACCAAAAATACTGATGAACAAAATGAACAAACAAACAAAATAAATTTAGAACCAAGAATGCCAATAATAATCCCATAATCCAACTTTTTGAAATTGACCTTCTTAAGCCTTCAGAGGAAAAGCCCTGTTTTCACTTTATGAATTGCTTCAAGGATACAAAATTAAATGTTATAAAAACTTACTTCACTAAAACTTTTGCACATACAGTTTTTAAGAAACAAAACTTTAAAAAGAAGCTTTCTATAAGAACTTAATTCAATTTAGACACAGTTAAACTGCATTCTTCTATTTCCTTAAATAAGAACCTAATATTTTCAGTATTTGTCCAAATGATTGGGATAATACATGTTTAGAATATCTTAAACTCAATACATTCTGTGTCAATCAGAAAGAATCTAAAGAAACAGAATTAAAAAATGAACACACATACATACACACAAATATATAAGGACAGTGAGATTTATTTTAAGGAACTGTTTTATATGACTATCAAGACCAGTCAGTCTGAACTCTGTGGAGTAGCCCAACAGGTTGGAAACTTAACCAGGATTTCTATTACCATCCCTAAGCAAAATTCCTTCTCCAGAAAACTTCTGACTTTGCTTTTAGCACCTTTAGTTTACTGGAAGAGGTCCACCCACATTAGGGAGTGTAATCTACTTTACTCAAAGATGACTGCTCATAAATGTTAATCACATCACTAAATATCTTCACAGCAGCATCTAGGCTATTATTTGACCAAATCACTGGAGACAAGAGGCTAGCTGAGCTGATACACAAACTAATCATCAAGGATTGTCAGCAAATATTTACTGAGTACCTCCTATCAGCTTTCCAGGTGGCGATAATGGTAAAGAATCCCCCTGACAATGCAAGAGAAGTAACAGACGCCAGTTATGATCCCTGGATCAGAAAGATGCTCTGGAAGAGGGCATAGCTACCCATTCCAGTATTCTTTCCTGGCCGATTCCATGGTCAGAGTAGTCTGTCAGGCTCCATGGGATCGCACAGAATAGAACACGACTGAAGGACATAGCACACACACCAGCCTAGTACTACTCTAGACATAGATCTTACCCTTAAGCCATCACATAATGAATAATTATATGTCAGTATGCAATATGCTATGCTAAAGTGCTAAGAAGATTAGTTTAAGGGCATTAAATACAACTCCAGTGATTTTGAGAACCATTAGAAGAAAGGTAATGACTGATCCAAATTTTTAAGAATTAATAACCGTGACTAAGCTGTTTTCACTTTATGAATTGCTTCAAGGATACAAAATTAAATGTTATAAAAACTTACTTCACTAAAACTTTTGCACATACAGTTTTTAAGAAACAAAACTTTAAAAAGAAGCTTTCTATAAGAACTTAATTCAATTTAGACACAGTTAAACTGCATTCTTCTATTTCCTTAAATAAGAACCTAATATTTTCAGTATTTGTCCAAATGATTGGGATAATACATGTTTAGAATATCTTAAACTCAATACATTCTGTGTCAATCAGAAAGAATCTAAAGAAACAGAATTAAAAAATGAACACACATACATACACACAAATATATAAGGACAGTGAGATTTATTTTAAGGAACTGTTTTATATGACTATCAAGACCAGTCAGTCTGAACTCTGTGGAGTAGCCCAACAGGTTGGAAACTTAACCAGGATTTCTATTACCATCCCTAAGCAAAATTCCTTCTCCAGAAAACTTCTGACTTTGCTTTTAGCACCTTTAGTTTACTGGAAGAGGTCCACCCACATTAGGGAGTGTAATCTACTTTACTCAAAGATGACTGCTCATAAATGTTAATCACATCACTAAATATCTTCACAGCAGCATCTAGGCTATTATTTGACCAAATCACTGGAGACAAGAGGCTAGCTGAGCTGATACACAAACTAATCATCAAGGATTGTCAGCAAATATTTACTGAGTACCTCCTATCAGCTTTCCAGGTGGCGATAATGGTAAAGAATCCCCCTGACAATGCAAGAGAAGTAACAGACGCCAGTTATGATCCCTGGATCAGAAAGATGCTCTGGAAGAGGGCATAGCTACCCATTCCAGTATTCTTTCCTGGCCGATTCCATGGTCAGAGTAGTCTGTCAGGCTCCATGGGATCGCACAGAATAGAACACGACTGAAGGACATAGCACACACACCAGCCTAGTACTACTCTAGACATAGATCTTACCCTTAAGCCATCACATAATGAATAATTATATGTCAGTATGCAATATGCTATGCTAAAGTGCTAAGAAGATTAGTTTAAGGGCATTAAATACAACTCCAGTGATTTTGAGAACCATTAGAAGAAAGGTAATGACTGATCCAAATTTTTAAGAATTAATAACCGTGACTAAGCTGTATAGGAGAAACAAGGAGACAAAGTCATATGCAAAATAACCTGTGTGGAAGAAAAGATGCAGGTGCATTTGACTTGTCTAGAGAAAAGAATGCATATGCCAGCAAGGCAAAAAATTGAGCTGAATAAGTGGTCAGATGCCAGAACACAAAGGGCTACATATGCCAAGCAATGGTTTCTGAAATGTACATATCCTGAAAGCTATGATAATTCACCTAAAAGGAGTCATACAATCAAATAAACCTATCAGGAAAATAACCTTTACTGAAAAGGTAAGATGGAGTTGAGGGCAGAGTTGGGAGAGTGGGGCTGTGGAGGAACTTAAGCAAAGAGATCTGTTTGAAGAGTGGCAACAGACAGCTGAGCAACTGTGAAGAACTGCAGCAGAGGAATGAAAAGAAGAGAGATTTTAGAAAGTAAAGTAAATAGGATTCAGTGACAATATGTGGGCTGAGGAAGATAGAGGCATATGTGATGACTTTAGGTTTAGGGCTTGGATAAGGATGAGCATCATGGAACCATAAAAAAAAAAAAAAAGAAACTTGGTTAAAGCATAATAAGAAAGGTAGGACAAGGTGAAAGGACAAAATAAAGTGAAGAACACTCCAGTAGCTATTACATCTTTCTACATCAAGAGCAGATGGTGAAAACAATTTCATATATTTCCCCTTCATCTTCTAAATTTCCTTATATATAGCCAAACCATGCTTTTCACAGAACAAAATAGGTTATTTAATAACCAAAGGAAAACTTTAGATTACATTTCGTACTGAAGAATTTATTTGTAAAAGAAATTACTCTGCTAAATTATTCTTGCCTCTTCACAAAACACTCCAAAATTCTGAATGGATTAGGTGATAAACAGGGCAACAGTTAGCTTCCTGCCCAGAACTTGAAAATGAAATTTCCCTCTGATAAATAAACAATAAAACCAACACATAGTATGCAATATGCTATGCTAAAGTGCTAAGAAGATTAGTTTAAGGGCATTAAATACAACTCCAGTGATTTTGAGAACCATTAGAAGAAAGGTAATGACTGATCCAAATTTTTAAGAATTAATAACCGTGACTAAGCTGTATAGGAGAAACAAGGAGACAAAGTCATATGCAAAATAACCTGTGTGGAAGAAAAGATGCAGGTGCATTTGACTTGTCTAGAGAAAAGAATGCATATGCCAGCAAGGCAAAAAATTGAGCTGAATAAGTGGTCAGATGCCAGAACACAAAGGGCTACATATGCCAAGCAATGGTTTCTGAAATGTACATATCCTGAAAGCTATGATAATTCACCTAAAAGGAGTCATACAATCAAATAAACCTATCAGGAAAATAACCTTTACTGAAAAGGTAAGATGGAGTTGAGGGCAGAGTTGGGAGAGTGGGGCTGTGGAGGAACTTAAGCAAAGAGATCTGTTTGAAGAGTGGCAACAGACAGCTGAGCAACTGTGAAGAACTGCAGCAGAGGAATGAAAAGAAGAGAGATTTTAGAAAGTAAAGTAAATAGGATTCAGTGACAATATGTGGGCTGAGGAAGATAGAGGCATATGTGATGACTTTAGGTTTAGGGCTTGGATAAGGATGAGCATCATGGAACCATAAAAAAAAAAAAAAAGAAACTTGGTTAAAGCATAATAAGAAAGGTAGGACAAGGTGAAAGGACAAAATAAAGTGAAGAACACTCCAGTAGCTATTACATCTTTCTACATCAAGAGCAGATGGTGAAAACAATTTCATATATTTCCCCTTCATCTTCTAAATTTCCTTATATATAGCCAAACCATGCTTTTCACAGAACAAAATAGGTTATTTAATAACCAAAGGAAAACTTTAGATTACATTTCGTACTGAAGAATTTATTTGTAAAAGAAATTACTCTGCTAAATTATTCTTGCCTCTTCACAAAACACTCCAAAATTCTGAATGGATTAGGTGATAAACAGGGCAACAGTTAGCTTCCTGCCCAGAACTTGAAAATGAAATTTCCCTCTGATAAATAAACAATAAAACCAACACATAGTGAAATACATCAGAAATATGCAAAGTCTTAAAGAAACAGATTGTTAAGTATATTAACAAATCTGTATATTTATTTATAATTGGAGCAAAAATAAGTGTTGTAGAACTAAACATAGGTAAAAGCCATCTAAGTATTTCTCAAGAAGGACATCCAGTGAAGAACATCTGGTATTCCTGGCATGTATATTCTTACTACTAAAATGCATGAATAAAGCTATTAAAATCTGATGCAATTAAAAATTCAAATTAAAATTCCCTTTCCTTTGATTACAGATGCTTTACTGGATCATATGCTTAAAATTTGGCTTCTAAAGTAGATATCTATTTTTAGTTTGTCCCATACCTAGCTCCTCTTCTGAACAGAACTCCACATTTCCCAAGCCTTTCCTCTTCTTCAGAAAAATGCTGTTTCTTTTACTGCAACAATGTAACGTAATACCTGCCATTCTCTTAAAAACTCAGTTCCTTAGTAACAGTAGAAAACAATGGAAGACAGAGCCAATGAATGAAGAGGAACAATCCTGATGACTTCATTTGAGCTCTTGGGGCAAACTATGCCAGAAAGTCAGCCATACCTCCTAAACTTTCCACTTACATGAAATATTCAATTCCACATTTTTGTTTATGCCAATTTGAGTTTCATTTTATAGAACTCGCAACTTTGGATTATAACTAATTCTACACATGCATCATTACATAATGTCTACACCCCATCTCTAAGCTACCTGTCAACTTGAAGCTCTATACACTGTGAGCTGTTTCCACTCTTTTAAAAAAATTAGGGGTTTCCCCTGGTGGTCCAGTGGTTAAGGACACCGCCTTGCAGTGCAGGGGGCACCGGTTCGATCCCTGGCCTGGGAAGATCCCACATGCCGCGGAGCAGCTGGACCAATGTGTCCAATTACCGCGCTGGAGCTCTGGAGCGCATGCACCCAGAGCCAGAGCTCTGCAACGACAGATGCCACCGCGATGGGAGGCCCACAGGAGCCAAAGAACAAGACGGATGAAAATAGAGAAATGAAAGACCAATAGAAGTGGCCCGCCCGCTCCCCTCCCTCCCCAACCCGAACCTTGCCCAAAAATAAATAAATAAATAAATCTTAAAAAAAAAAAAAATTAAACACTAACCCACAATACTAATATAGGACACCAGTTAATAAAGAAATCAAGTCTGACCTTCAAGTCCATTAAAATCTATAAGCAGACAACTGAAATGAATATACTCTTCTCTTTTTTAATTATAAAATAGACGACATAGAGATTTTCATCTATTTCATTTGCCAAGTTACAGGAAATGGGAATGACTTAATTCTTTTTAATCTTAATCATATAGTGATCAGTGAAGTTTAGCTTCCATAAAATATTTCTATGAGAAATTCCTGACATTGACTGCCAGTTTGTTGTTGTTCAGTTGCTAAATTGTGTCCTACTGAACTGCAGCACACCAGGTTCCTCTATTCTCCATTGTTTCCTGGAGTTTGCTCAAATCCACGTCCATTAAGTTGATGATGCTATGTAACCATCTCATCCTCTGCCACACCCTTCTCCTTTTGCCTTCAGTCTTTCCCAAAATCAGAGCCTTTTCCAATGACTGACAGTTTATCAATCTGTCAATCAAGATGGCTGAAAAATCTCAGTATGCAGTCATTCAGAGCAGCTAGATGATCATAATTGTGACACTCAAAATACCTCTCAGTCAGAAATGCAAACATTTCGGAAAATCAAGAACACTGAAGGTCTCTCCCACATGGGACATTCCTTTTTCAATTTAAGAAAAAAAAGTCATTATTGACTTAAAGCATTATTGAGTAAAGCATTCATAAATGCAAGCCACGTAAATCAAAATAGATGATCTCCAAAAGTGGAATAAAATAAGTCAAAATAGATGATCTCCAAAAGTGGAATAAAATAAACTAAATGAAATTTAACTCTATGCATTAGTCTGCTTATGAAGGTATAGCTCAAAAACAAAATAATGTATGAAAATGAGTTACATTACTGCTTTGATATCAAAACCAAAATGTCTCATAAAGTCCACATGTATAAAGTTGAGAATAAATATACTAAAAAAAAAGGACAAGTTTGATTGCTTTTTCAAAGTGATTATATTTTTTAATTTCTCATAACATTTATAAAAAGTGATAATTCTAACTCCAAGTAGAGTGTTCTTCTCTTTCTTACATACATGTGTACCTGTATGTCCATAAATGTGTACACAGCTACATTTCACAAATAATATTCAACAATAAGAAGTGCCAAAATTAGCTGATTAATTTGTTAGATTACAAGGGAAACTTGACCTCTGTCCATCATCACAGCATGCTCATGAGGCAGGAATTCTTTTAGGATTTCCTTTTTCTTCATAAAACTTATAAATTAAAATGTTTTTGCCTCAAGGACAATGAGGGGGTTCTTAAGTTTTTATTCATCATTTATGTAGTTAATAGTGAAATAAGTACTAGTTGAACATGTCTTTCCAAACAGTCCTTATGTGGAGATCTTGTTGATCTGGAATTGGAAGGACCAGAAACCTATCCACCTGGCCTCCCCTCAGTTCTGATGCAGCTACTAAGAGAATTTCAGAGAGCTGCCAGAAGTCACTCATGAGGCACACTAGGCTGGGAGACCAAAGGCTTGCGTCAGATATTGTAAAAGTATAACTTTATGGGTCAAATCTTTCCTATAAGTATATTTTGTTTGACTCACACTTTCTGTTTTTTTTTTTTTTTTCATTTTTATTTGAGGTCAACATTTTAAAATTGAAATATTTTATGTAAAATTTTTGGATTTCCAGCTTTTATTTAAAATAAGATAATATGGCCATAATGAATCTCCATTTTCACATGAAAATAATCAGGTAGATCTGTGTGGCACGAGTCTTTTACCTATGATGTTTGCCATATTTCCTTATTCACCCCCTTTTATTGCTATAATTTTATGCATCATTCCTGAGCCTTGTAGCAGTTAACTTCATAACCAATGATCAAACTTTTAATAAAAGTTTTGTTACCAACAAGCTGATTGACCTTAAGCAAGTTATTAAATCTCTTTGGGACTAAGTGTCTTAAAACCTGACATTGGGAAATAAAGCTTAGGACACATGACATCCTCATGTCGAAGAGTTCTTCTAGCACTGATATTCATTCTAAAATTTAGTTAGAATATTCCCTCTCTCTCATTAGAAATGGACTGCCTCCTATAATTTCTATTGTCAGTGAAATCTTACCTTGACTATCATTAAACCAATTTAAAACAGTGTTATTAGTGCATTTAAACACACACAAAAAGACTTCACTAATTTAGAAGTATTGAAAATAAATATACATGTACTTTAATCTTAATACCCTTGGGAAGGTGTATTATTCATGTCAAACTTGATTTGGAAAATTTTGACTGAGAAGTTTCTCTGAACACCTGGGGACAACTGACTTCATTAGATTACAGCTGGTATTGTCCATTGTCTATTTAAAGCCTAACAAAGAAAAGAGAGAGGTGAGGTGTGTTCATTCTCTTCAGTTAAATTCTCTTCCACACAACTGATTTAGAAAGCGATTTTATCCAAGATTTACACAAACTTCTTGTACCATAATTACTCTACATTATCTAGTTTGGATGTGCTTTCAATCTATTACTTCAAAAAATTAAGTCACTAAAAAAGCAATTTTCTTGCTAATAAATGTTACTTCAGATCACATTCTCAAGAGTATATTGTGTATTTGCGGACTCAAACTAGAACAAGTGTATACATAACCACTACCTGGGATCATCAATAAAACAATGTAAGATTTTTCAGAAAACAAAATGCTAAATATTCAAACTGATAAGTGTATAGCTTATTCTGTCTTCACATGTCATTACAGAAAGACTCCAAGTGAGAAGGGTTTAAGGCTTTGTCACTCAAGGTATAGTTTGTTAATCAACAGCAATAGCATTTCCTGGGAACCTGTTAGAAAAACAGAATCTTGGGCTCCACTTCAAAACTTGCTGTATTAGAATCTATAGTTTAGGCCTTGACCCAAAGGTCTTGAGCCCCCCTTTCCCATCCTTTCTCTCTGTCTGTATGTCTGTGTGTATTTCTTAAAGTCTCATCACACCCTCTATTCTCTATGGACCTGGCTGACGAGCTGCAGCAAATGGCGACCAACCTGGGGTGAATAGGGAAGGCTCACGGAAAGTGAAAATTTGAATATATTAGTGTGACGAGACACCGAGAGGAGCCACGGGTGATTGAGGCCTCTGACAAGTTCCTGCTGGTTTGTGACCCTCTTGGGAAACAACAGGGTAAAGTATGGGGAGCTCCAAACCTTTGGAACAAAACTGCCCAGGTATGTGTCCTCTGAGACAGCTCCTAAAAGCAGGAGGAGTGGAAACTAGTAAAAAATCAGGGAAAGGCAGCTTTTACAAATAAATAAATAAATAGAATCTGGTCTAGGCACATTGGAGGCATAATGGGTAGACCCAAATTCTAATCTTGATTCTGTCATTTATTGTACTTAGTCACTCAGTCATGTCCGATACTTTGTGACCCCATGGACTATGGCCTGCAAGGCTCCTCCGTTCATGGTCCGATACTTGTGACCCAGGCTGTTTTTTTCCTTGAAAAGAAAAGGGTAGTGTTCATTCTCTTCAGTTAAATTCTCTTCCACACAACTGATTTAGAAAGCGATTTTATCCAAGATTTACACAAACTTCTTGTACCATAATTACTCTACATTATCTAGTTTGGATGTGCTTTCAATCTATTACTTCAAAAAATTAAGTCACTAAAAAAGCAATTTTCTTGCTAATAAATGTTACTTCAGATCACATTCTCAAGAGTATATTGTGTATTTGCGGACTCAAACTAGAACAAGTGTATACATAACCACTACCTGGGATCATCAATAAAACAATGTAAGATTTTTCAGAAAACAAAATGCTAAATATTCAAACTGATAAGTGTATAGCTTATTCTGTCTTCACATGTCATTACAGAAAGACTCCAAGTGAGAAGGGTTTAAGGCTTTGTCACTCAAGGTATAGTTTGTTAATCAACAGCAATAGCATTTCCTGGGAACCTGTTAGAAAAACAGAATCTTGGGCTCCACTTCAAAACTTGCTGTATTAGAATCTATAGTTTAGGCCTTGACCCAAAGGTCTTGAGCCCCCCTTTCCCATCCTTTCTCTCTGTCTGTATGTCTGTGTGTATTTCTTAAAGTCTCATCACCCCCTCTATTCTCTATGGACCTGGCTGACGAGCTGCAGCAAATGGCGACCAACCTGGGGTGAATAGGGAAGGCTCACGGAAAGTGAAAATTTGAATATATTAGTGTGACGAGACACCGAGAGGAGCCACGGGTGATTGAGGCCTCTGACAAGTTCCTGCTGGTTTGTGACCCTCTTGGGAAACAACAGGGTAAAGTATGGGGAGCTCCAAACCTTTGGAACAAAACTGCCCAGGTATGTGTCCTCTGAGACAGCTCCTAAAAGCAGGAGGAGTGGAAACTAGTAAAAAATCAGGGAAAGGCAGCTTTTACAAATAAATAAATAAATAGAATCTGGTCTAGGCACATTGGAGGCATAATGGGTAGACCCAAATTCTAATCTTGATTCTGTCATTTATTGTACTTAGTCACTCAGTCATGTCCGATACTTTGTGACCCCATGGACTATGGCCTGCAAGGCTCCTCCGTTCATGGGGATTCTCCAGGCAAGAATACTGGAGTGGGTTGCCATGCCCTTCTCCAGGAGATCTTTCCAACACAGGGATGGAACCCAGGTCTCCTGTACTGTAGGTGGATTCTGCCATTTATTACCTAAACTTAATTTCATCTCCATTTCTTCATCTATAAAGTGAGACTAAATATTAACTACCTTAAGGAATGTTCCCTGATTTTATTTTCTTTTTTCATCTGAAGAGTATGGCACAGAGTAAGTCCTCAATAAATATCTGCTAAATCTAGTTACCAAAAATGTTAGAATCTAAAATTTCTGACTCACAAAACTCAAGTGTATTTTTTTACAAATAATTTATTCTACCGTGAACTGAATATGTTTGCTTTTATTAAGATGTGGAATTATTCTCTTTGGTGTTTTTCCTTAAAAATTCAAATGGAAATTAAAAGAGAACTGTTTACCTTCCCCTTTCATCTCTCTTCTTCTTTAAACTCATATTTCTTTCTAATATAAATGAATGCAAGAGCCCTAAAGAGAAAACTGAATGAGCACTGTAGTGATTTTTCAGGACCTCCAAATGAGTGTAACTAAACTCCCTCAAAGCACAAATCCAATCCAGGACAAAGAGACTATTCTGTTAAATGGTTAAATGACAAGATAGCAATACAAATCGAACTTATCCATAGCACAGATGCAACGTTTGGGTAAAAGCCTTGATCTGTTCAGAGAGAGAGCCACAGGATAACCAGGGAACTGAAGGTTGCTAAACCAAATCAAGAAAATCAAAACAAGCAAGAATAAATGCAACAGAGACACCATAAAGGGTGCCTTTGAGCTATATGTCTAAAACATGGGATATAGGCAATCAGCAGCCCCAAGCAGCAACTGATGTGAGATCCTTTGATTAACCTGGCACCCAAACTTTTAAACTATGACCCAGACTTACAAACTGTAAGACAGTCTATTGCATTTGTAATAAAAAAGAAATTGTTCATCCAATTTTGGTTAATTATCAGTTTTCTACATAAACCATAATCTTAACCTTATTAGTAGAGTTTTTAAAATTTATTTTATAAAATATATTTTCAACTTGAGTAATTCCCTAGTTACCATTTGCTTGTGGATCTTATGTATAACCACTTTAATGTTTTTTCCAATGTCACTATATTAACAGTTTCCACTTGCCAAATGGCAGGCTTTTCATGCTTTCTGGTATCCTTGGATATTCTAAAGTGAATAGGAAATATTTAACAGAATTTGAACAGCCTCCTCTCTGCTGGCTTTATGTTCTAGCTCTTGACATTCCTCTTGGCTAATTCTATTCTTGGTACAATTCTGTGTACCTCCATTACACAGGTGGTAATGACCTTTGACACCCTTTGAGGTGTCTATTTTCTCAACATCTGGTGCCTGTGACACCATCCTGCCTCTAAATTCCTGGGATAAATGCCATCTGTAACTCTATTCTGGTCATGAATATATTGGCGTGAACCCAAGCTTCACCTAGAGTCCTCATTTGGAGAGAAGTGATTTCTACCTTTCATCTCCACACCTATGAAAGCAGAAGAAATCCCACAAACAGGTTCATGGTGACAAAGTGCTTTCAATTTTACCATCTGGTTTTTCAGCATCATAAGCACCTACAAGAATCTGAGCAGGAATAAATTGTATTCTCACATCTGTATCCTACACCAATTCTCCCTTCCCATTGTGACAGATACCTTCATTAGCTGTGATGATTCTTTTATCTCAGGAGCCCTTTCATCTCTTATCTCACCTCACTCTGGTTTCCTTTAAGGACTCCTATGGAGCCACATTCCATCCTTCATAAGTGCCACAAATGTCAGTAAGAGTCTGATCTGGATCTCAGGCTAATCAGGGGATGGAGTTAGAAATAAGGGGATGACTGATAGGAAAGCATTTCATACCTCAGTGCCTTTGAGCTATATGTCTAAAACATGGGATATAGGCAATCAGCAGCCCCAAGCAGCAACTGATGTGAGATCCTTTGATTAACCTGGCACCCAAACTTTTAAACTATGACCCAGACTTACAAACTGTAAGACAGTCTATTGCATTTGTAATAAAAAAGAAATTGTTCATCCAATTTTGGTTAATTATCAGTTTTCTACATAAACCATAATCTTAACCTTATTAGTAGAGTTTTTAAAATTTATTTTATAAAATATATTTTCAACTTGAGTAATTCCCTAGTTACCATTTGCTTGTGGATCTTATGTATAACCACTTTAATGTTTTTTCCAATGTCACTATATTAACAGTTTCCACTTGCCAAATGGCAGGCTTTTCATGCTTTCTGGTATCCTTGGATATTCTAAAGTGAATAGGAAATATTTAACAGAATTTGAACAGCCTCCTCTCTGCTGGCTTTATGTTCTAGCTCTTGACATTCCTCTTGGCTAATTCTATTCTTGGTACAATTCTGTGTACCTCCATTACACAGGTGGTAATGACCTTTGACACCCTTTGAGGTGTCTATTTTCTCAACATCTGGTGCCTGTGACACCATCCTGCCTCTAAATTCCTGGGATAAATGCCATCTGTAACTCTATTCTGGTCATGAATATATTGGCGTGAACCCAAGCTTCACCTAGAGTCCTCATTTGGAGAGAAGTGATTTCTACCTTTCATCTCCACACCTATGAAAGCAGAAGAAATCCCACAAACAGGTTCATGGTGACAAAGTGCTTTCAATTTTACCATCTGGTTTTTCAGCATCATAAGCACCTACAAGAATCTGAGCAGGAATAAATTGTATTCTCACATCTGTATCCTACACCAATTCTCCCTTCCCATTGTGACAGATACCTTCATTAGCTGTGATGATTCTTTTATCTCAGGAGCCCTTTCATCTCTTATCTCACCTCACTCTGGTTTCCTTTAAGGACTCCTATGGAGCCACATTCCATCCTTCATAAGTGCCACAAATGTCAGTAAGAGTCTGATCTGGATCTCAGGCTAATCAGGGGATGGAGTTAGAAATAAGGGGATGACTGATAGGAAAGCATTTCATACCTCCACATACTCAGCTCTGATCTCACTAGGCCAATTTTTTTCAAACTAATTAGTAGTATGTTTTTGAAATATTAGAACTGTAAACTTACATTAAAATGATTCTGCTTAGCATCTTATATACAAACATATTCTCAACTATTGAGAGTGCTTTTCATAGAATCTGAGATATATCTCAATGTTTTTGGCAAAAATATGTAGATGAGTCCAATAAACATAGATTTCAAAGTTTACACAGACCATTAAAACTACTTGCAATTAACTAAGTAAATATGCAATCATTAACCTGTAAGTTTTAATAGTATCGATTTTGAAAATGAAAGGATTTGGGATTATACAGGCCAACTATTAATACTTACTTTTATAAGCAGGAACTTAGTAAAGTTAAATGACATTGAAAGTTACCAGGCTTAATCTCAAACTGAAACTTCCTGATTCTTAGTTTGGTTCTCTTTCCCTTACGCCCATTATCTTATAAGGACAGCCTGTGAGGTAAAAGTATTTTGCCACAATGATCCATTCATTCAGTCAGCATATATTAATATTTATTGACCATCTATTGTGTTTCAAGTGATGTATGAGAAAGGGTGACCTACCTGGAGTGGAAATTTTAGTTAGAATCTCCTGTCTTCCAAACCTGATGTGTGTTCTTAAGCAAGTGGTATATATACCTAAATCTTAGCATCCTTATTGTAAAATGAAGGTAATAGTTAAATCATCTGCAAGGTTTCTTTCAGTTCCCAGTATCTGTAATTCAGTCAAACATCTATACAACTTAAACAACAACAACAAAAAACCCTCATGAATGAAGATTTAAAGTTTCATAGATACTTTGCCCAAAACCAAATGTAAGATGTTCATTTGGCAGATTTAGGTCACTGAAAAACATCTGATGCATACTTTTGTTATAAAAGGAGAAAAGAGACCATGATAAATTACTACCTGTCACTATGCACAAACAAATCAAACTACTAATAACTTACAAAAAAAAAAAAAGGTTTAGTGCATATCTTAGGTACTTAATAGTATATTTGTTAGAATCTGGGAAAATAAAATGATTCAACCATGCCTTCCTAAAAAAGCTGTATGACAGCTCTAAACATTCAGAATTAAGTCCTCAAATGCATTTTATAAAGAATTTCTAATGGATGTCATAAGTGAAATTTGGCAACCATTTGAATTAAATTGAGCTAACAGATAATCTCGAAGGCCAACCTAGATATTAGATCTCATATAAGTAAGCACTGGGGAGGGATATATAGCTTGATGAATTCTTTAATATTTCAAGAAATGCCAGAGAATTAGATTTAAATAACTAGAGTTAAATAATTAGATTAAATAAAATCAACTCTTTATCAATAAACAGAATGACTGGTCATTTTGCTACCATAAAATCAGAGACTATGTTTAAATTCTGATTTGCTCTTATAAAGTTACAGTTGTAGATCACTGTACTGTAAACCACACCCTTTCCTGTTACAAATGAGAAAAATATTTTTTCAGAAGTTTACCAGAGTCAGAGCTATGACTGTAGTGTTCAATTCTATTACACCATACTACTATTTCCTAATTACCTTTTTATTTTTAACTTAATTGAAGTATAGCTGAAGTAGAATAAATCTTATAAAGTATACAATGTGATCAGTTTTGATATATGTATACACCCATAAAATCATCATCACAATCTGAATGATATTGTCCATCATCCAAAGTTTCCTCAAGCCCCTCTGTATTCCATTCCTTACTCTACCTCCATCCTCAGGTGATCATCGATTTTTTTATTAGTCACTATTGATTAATTTGTATCTTCTAGAATTCTACATAAATGATCACACAGTATATGGTGCTCTTTTTGGCCTGGATTCTCTCAATCTGCATAATTTTGAGATTAACACATATCATTGCATGTATCAGTGTTCACTCCCTTTTATTCCTGAGTGTATTGCTTCGTGGGCCTTCCCTAGTGTTTCAGTGTGGTTCAGTCTCCAAGGAGAAGACGTAGGTTCAATCCCTCGGTTGGGAAGACCTCCTGGAGAAAGAAATGGCAACCCACTATGCACAAACAAATAAGTAATAACTTACAAAAAAAAAAAAAGGTTTAGTGCATATCTTAGGTACTTAATAGTATATTTGTTAGAATCTGGGAAAATAAAATGATTCAACCATGCCTTCCTAAAAAAGCTGTATGACAGCTCTAAACATTCAGAATTAAGTCCTCAAATGCATTTTATAAAGAATTTCTAATGGATGTCATAAGTGAAATTTGGCAACCATTTGAATTAAATTGAGCTAACAGATAATCTCGAAGGCCAACCTAGATATTAGATCTCATATAAGTAAGCACTGGGGA
The DNA here is from genome assembly GCA_022376925.1 of Tragulus kanchil. Taxonomy (NCBI): domain Eukaryota; kingdom Metazoa; phylum Chordata; class Mammalia; order Artiodactyla; family Tragulidae; genus Tragulus; species Tragulus kanchil. Next base: position 108,310,194 of record JAIOJX010000028.1, on the reverse strand, counting down.
GGGATATATAGCTTGATGAATTCTTTAATATTTCAAGAAATGCCAGAGAATTAGATTTAAATAACTAGAGTTAAATAATTAGATTAAATAAAATCAACTCTTTATCAATAAACAGAATGACTGGTCATTTTGCTACCATAAAATCAGAGACTATGTTTAAATTCTGATTTGCTCTTATAAAGTTACAGTTGTAGATCACTGTACTGTAAACCACACCCTTTCCTGTTACAAATGAGAAAAATATTTTTTCAGAAGTTTACCAGAGTCAGAGCTATGACTGTAGTGTTCAATTCTATTACACCATACTACTATTTCCTAATTACCTTTTTATTTTTAACTTAATTGAAGTATAGCTGAAGTAGAATAAATCTTATAAAGTATACAATGTGATCAGTTTTGATATATGTATACACCCATAAAATCATCATCACAATCTGAATGATATTGTCCATCATCCAAAGTTTCCTCAAGCCCCTCTGTATTCCATTCCTTACTCTACCTCCATCCTCAGGTGATCATCGATTTTTTTATTAGTCACTATTGATTAATTTGTATCTTCTAGAATTCTACATAAATGATCACACAGTATATGGTGCTCTTTTTGGCCTGGATTCTCTCAATCTGCATAATTTTGAGATTAACACATATCATTGCATGTATCAGTGTTCACTCCCTTTTATTCCTGAGTGTATTGCTTCGTGGGCCTTCCCTAGTGTTTCAGTGTGGTTCAGTCTCCAAGGAGAAGACGTAGGTTCAATCCCTCGGTTGGGAAGACCTCCTGGAGAAAGAAATGGCAACCCACTGCAGTGCTCTTTCCTGCAAAATCCCATGGACCGAGGGACCTGGAGAGCTACAGTTCATGGGGGTCACAAAACAGTTGGAAAGAGCCCCATGGCTGACAACAACAACACATTGCATTATATGGATATATCACATATTTATTCATTTACTCATTGATGAATGTTTAGATTACTCTATATTAGAGCTATTACAAATAAAGCTGTTATAAGTAGTAATGCACATTTTTGTGTGAGCATGTTCTCATTTCTTGTATGTGAATAGCTAAGAATGGAATGGATGGTTCATATGGTATGTGTATATTTAACTTGAAATTTTCCTGTCAACTTTCCAAAGTAGTTGAATCATTTAACCTTCCCAACAGCATAAAAGTTGTGTTGCTTCATAAGACCTGGGTTTGATCCTGAGTTGGGAAGATCCCTTGGAGGAGGGCATGGCAACCTATTCCAGTATTCTTGCCTGGAGAATTCCCATGGACAGAGGAGTCTGGCAGGCTACCGTCCATGGAGTTCCAAAGAGTCAGACTCAACTGAGCGACTAAAACCCAGCACAGCAAACTTGTCAACATTTGATATGGTCAGGTTATTTTTGTATTTTTGTTACTGTTTTTTGTTTAATTTAAACCATTCTAAGGGTATGCTATCCCAGTTGTTACATTCTTTTTTAATCCCTGGGACTTTATTGACACAATCTGAACTCTTCTGGAAATCTGGGAGAAAGAATAATACATATAATAATGTAATTTGAACTGAAGGACAAGGATAAGGGTATTTTTTTTCTCATAGCCTACTTTTTTATAAATTTTGGCCTCTCGTATTGGTTTTTTATTTATTTATTATCATCCATCTTTATTTTTTGGCATGTGTGGGCCTCCCATTGGAGTGGCCTCTCTCATTGCAGAGCACTAGGTTGTAACTGGACACACTGGTCCAGCCTCTCCGTGGCATGTGGGATCTTCCTGGGTCAGGGATCAAACTGGCATCCCTTGCACTACAAGGTGGACTCTTTACCCACTGGACCACCAGGGAAGCCCTGTAAATTATTTTTTCTTCAATGGAAATTACCTTAATCTCTGTACCGATCAACTGTACTGATCAACAATTAAAAACGGACTTAACAATTGTCGTTGCTGTTTAGTTGCTAAGCTGTGTCTGACTCTGCAACCCCATAGACTGTAGCCCGCCAGGCTTCTCTGACCATGAGATTTTCCAGGCAAGCATAGTGGAGTGAGTTGTCTTCTCCAGTGGATCTTCCCAACCCAGAGATCGAAACCTGCATTTCCTTCATTGCAGACAGATTCTTTACCACTGGGCCACCTAGGAAGCCCTTAATGACGCATACTACTTAATAATTTTTAGCTTTTTTCAATGTATATTTTCAAGCTTTTTTTTCTTTACTCTTATTAACTTCTTTTTTCTAAAAGGAGTATAAGAAATAATCCTGGGGTTGAAAACACAAGTGCCCAAAGGATGAACATGGATAATACAAAAACATAAAGTCACTCAAGGAATAAAATAGAAGTCATTTATTACATACCAAATTGAAGCACAGAGGCATGTGATCAACTAATTATCTGTGTACAAGGAATTTCTTTAAACTGAATCTGGAAGAATAATGAGTTTTCCAGATGAAGAACTGGTAGAAAGGTATTCCTGGAGGAAGAAGTAATGTATGCAAGGCCACTGAGTTGTTTGTATCCCTGGAACATAGCTCAAGGGCTAAATACTCAATTAGTGTCTATTGAATACACTAATGAATGAGTTATGTCAAAAAAAACCTTCAATCTCTCTTAGTGTTCTTTTTGTCTCCCATATGTCAGTCACTAAAAATCTACCACTACAGCATCATAATATATTACAAATTTCAAAAGTGACTAATTTTATACCAGTTACATCTTAGGATGCTGCTTCCTAAAATCATCTTGGAATGTCTTAATTTCATTAGTAATTGATCAATAATTTATTAAATAGTTAACATAAAGTAAACTAATTCTGGAGAGCTCTCAGAGAGCCAATGATCACCTCTTAAGAACATTAAATCTTTTTCTTGCTTTATATCCTAAAAAACAGCTGATATTTGGACAGAGTCATTTATCTAGTCACTAACTATAAATCAAAAGAATGACTGTAGTTGATTTGGGATACTTTTCTTTAAAAAACAAAACCTACTACAATGGGATCTTTGATACAATTTAGGTGTTTTTCCAAAACATATTTATTTGCTGCTGTTTATTCTTCTTAAAAATAATAAAGAAATATGTTGGCAATGTTTACTGCAGAATTGATACTAAAAGATCTGCACTTAATTCCTGAGTCTTTATTTATCTTTTTAACATTCATAAATACTGAAGCCCATCATCCTTTATCAGAAATTATGAGATAGAAGGATTAGAGGAAAATTTAGTAATTTTTTTTCTAATCTAATATTTGATAGGAAAAAAAATGACTACTGAAAGGAAAGGAAGAGGGGTATACACCCAACTAGGCAAAATTTAAATTATTGATGGGAATTTAGGTTCAGATAAATATTTATTTATTATTAAAACAATAAGAACTAAAAACTTATTTTTCTAGCTATTTTACTTACTAGACACTCTAAACAGTCCTTTATATTGAGACAAGCAAAATGCTGTGGATTAAGCATAGGGCTCCTGACAAGGTATAGAATCTAACAGAAGATGCCCACCTAAACCGGGATCCCCAAAGAGCTACCATCTGAGCCCCTATCAGGGTGAACAGAAATAAAGAAGCATTTCTATTCGTATTTGGGGTAGTTCTATCACCAGAATACTTTTTAATACTGAAAGATATTTTTAATTGTGAAATGCTCAATCTGTCCAAAAGAACAGGAGTTGTCTTAATACTTTAAAGACACAGTCAAGCCAAGAGAAGACCAAATGGCATCACTGACACAGTTCTTTTTGTCTCCCATATGTCAGTCACTAAAAATCTACCACTACAGCATCATAATATATTACAAATTTCAAAAGTGACTAATTTTATACCAGTTACATCTTAGGATGCTGCTTCCTAAAATCATCTTGGAATGTCTTAATTTCATTAGTAATTGATCAATAATTTATTAAATAGTTAACATAAAGTAAACTAATTCTGGAGAGCTCTCAGAGAGCCAATGATCACCTCTTAAGAACATTAAATCTTTTTCTTGCTTTATATCCTAAAAAACAGCTGATATTTGGACAGAGTCATTTATCTAGTCACTAACTATAAATCAAAAGAATGACTGTAGTTGATTTGGGATACTTTTCTTTAAAAAACAAAACCTACTACAATGGGATCTTTGATACAATTTAGGTGTTTTTCCAAAACATATTTATTTGCTGCTGTTTATTCTTCTTAAAAATAATAAAGAAATATGTTGGCAATGTTTACTGCAGAATTGATACTAAAAGATCTGCACTTAATTCCTGAGTCTTTATTTATCTTTTTAACATTCATAAATACTGAAGCCCATCATCCTTTATCAGAAATTATGAGATAGAAGGATTAGAGGAAAATTTAGTAATTTTTTTTCTAATCTAATATTTGATAGGAAAAAAAATGACTACTGAAAGGAAAGGAAGAGGGTATACACCCAACTAGGCAAAATTTAAATTATTGATGGGAATTTAGGTTCAGATAAATATTTATTTATTATTAAAACAATAAGAACTAAAAACTTATTTTTCTAGCTATTTTACTTACTAGACACTCTAAACAGTCCTTTATATTGAGACAAGCAAAATGCTGTGGATTAAGCATAGGGCTCCTGACAAGGTATAGAATCTAACAGAAGATGCCCACCTAAACCGGGATCCCCAAAGAGCTACCATCTGAGCCCCTATCAGGGTGAACAGAAATAAAGAAGCATTTCTATTCGTATTTGGGGTAGTTCTATCACCAGAATACTTTTTAATACTGAAAGATATTTTTAATTGTGAAATGCTCAATCTGTCCAAAAGAACAGGAGTTGTCTTAATACTTTAAAGACACAGTCAAGCCAAGAGAAGACCAAATGGCATCACTGACACTGTAGTGGAGCTTTCACAGTAGAGATGATTGTTGGGAAAAGTGAGTGATCACATGACAATGGATAACTATGCATGAAGACTTGAAAGACTCCCTACTATTGAAATCAGTATTGATAATGCCCTCTGCGATTTAGATAGAAGAAAAAAACTATCATAAAATCAACATGGTCATTTAAATTGCATTGCTTTTGCATTTTTGTTTGTATTTGACTTGTGGTTTTTTTGTTTTTATTGTTACATACGTCTTGGACATCTAAGGAGCTTATACATAATTTTATGTTTGTACCTATATTAAGAGACTTTTTTCAATTTTTTTTTTCCTTCAAAACAGATATATACATTCTTTGGATACATACTGAATATACAGTGTAGGCTTGATAAGGACTGGCTTAGCATTTGATTTCTTGTGTAGATCTACCTGGAGTATGGACCAGTTACTTTGGTCAGAGAGTGCCATGGCAATTACGGTGGCCATTACAACCTGTGAAAGTTGTCTTTTATTTCAATATCTATGAACTTTTTTAAATGGTTCTTCCCTGTAGCAGAAATATACCTCAGATGAATTAGGTTAAACTAAATTAAACTGCCATTCTTATCAGTCAAAACCAGCCATATATCTATGCATTTTCTTATCATACAACCTAACACATGCTCAAGTTTCTTCTCCTTCAAGAAGGACAGCCTGACCTAAACCAGTATGAATGCATCATAACCTTTAAAAAAATATTTATTTATTATTAAAACAATAAGAACTAAAAACTTATTTTTCTAGCTATTTTACTTACTAGACACTCTAAACAGTCCTTTATATTGAGACAAGCAAAATGCTGTGGATCAAGCATCGGGCTCCTGACAACGTATAGAATCTAACAGAAGATGCCCACCTAAACCGGGATCCCCAAAGAGCTACCATCTGAGCCCCTATCAGGGTGAACAGAAATAAAGAAGCATTTCTATTCGTATTTGGGGTAGTTCTATCACCAGAATACTTTTTAATACTGAAAGATATTTTTAATTGTGAAATGCTCAATCTGTCCAAAAGAACAGGAGTTGTCTTAATACTTTAAAGACACAGTCAAGCCAAGAGAAGACCAAATGGCATCACTGACACTGTAGTGGAGCTTTCACAGTAGAGATGATTGTTGGGAAAAGTGAGTGATCACATGACAATGGATAACTATGCATGAAGACTTGAAAGACTCCCTACTATTGAAATCAGTATTGATAATGCCCTCTGCGATTTAGATAGAAGAAAAAAACTATCATAAAATCAACATGGTCATTTAAATTGCATTGCTTTTGCATTTTTGTTTGTATTTGACTTGTGGTTTTTTTGTTTTTATTGTTACATACGTCTTGGACATCTAAGGAGCTTATACATAATTTTATGTTTGTACCTATATTAAGAGACTTTTTTCAATTTTTTTTTTCCTTCAAAACAGATATATACATTCTTTGGATACATACTGAATATACAGTGTAGGCTTGATAAGGACTGGCTTAGCATTTGATTTCTTGTGTAGATCTACCTGGAGTATGGACCAGTTACTTTGGTCAGAGAGTGCCATGGCAATTACGGTGGCCATTACAACCTGTGAAAGTTGTCTTTTATTTCAATATCTATGAACTTTTTGAAATGGTTCTTCCCTGTAGCAGAAATATACCTCAGATGAATTAGGTTAAACTAAATTAAACTGCCATTCTTATCAGTCAAAACCAGCCATATATCTATGCATTTTCTTATCATACAACCTAACACATGCTCAAGTTTCTTCTCCTTCAAGAAGGACAGCCTGACCTAAACCAGTATGAATGCATCATAACAGAAATGTCTTAACAGCAACCAACATTCCTTGATGTTATCCTGATTTTGGTCAATGCCATTCAGTCAAATTAAAATTAAAGGCTTTTTCTTTATAAAGAAATAACATATTGAAAAAAGCAACTATTGAACATATATACGGACTTCTCTAGTGGCTCAGCAGCAAACAATCCAACTGCCAGTGCAGGAGATATGGGTTCTATCCTTGGGTCAGGATGATCCCCTGGAGAAGGAAATGGCAATCCATTTTAGAATTCATGTCTAGGAAATCTCATGAACAGAGCCACCTGGCAGGCTATAGTCTGTGTAGTCTCAAAGAGTGGGACACGACTTAGCAACTAAACAGTAACAAAAACAAGTGAACATATATAAAGAAAGAAAGATAGAAAAAATATAAAATCAAATGATAGTAAGTGAAACACCATCTTGGGGAACTACTTGGCCATTGATCAAGGTGACCTTCCTAATATATCAGAAGTTAATTAATCAGGTTTTTGTATACAGCAATACAGAAAAGATCCAGAACTTCCAGAAACAGCTATCAGTTAGAACAGTTTTTCAATAGAGTTTTTATTTCCTATTCACTACAATACTAAGAAGCAATCAAATAGTACCCGTACAGTTTTAACAACCCTTTTTTGTAAGGGTATTTTCCTTTTATTGTTTTAAATTTCCCAAGAGTGAAGAACCCCACCCACATCTAATTGTGAGAGAAGGGCAAAGAAGAGTTTGTCCATGTTACTGCTTTTTATTGCTGAGGTGATCTACCCCCTATTTCATACCAAACACGATTGCTAGTGACAACATCCAAGTGCAACTTTTCTGATTTCATTTGAAACAAAGATATGTGGGTTCCACATTCCTCCAACATAAATATTTCTAAATAACCAGGATGACAAAATCCTCATGATACAATGCATGATATGAAGAAATATGAGGAACATCTCGTGTCCTTATTACTCCCGTGTTTAATGTTTTTATTTTCTACTTCAAGAATAACACATGCTCAAGTTTCTTCTCCTTCAAGAAGGACAGCCTGACCTAAACCAGTATGAATGCATCATAACAGAAATGTCTTAACAGCAACCAACATTCCTTGATGTTATCCTGATTTTGGTCAATGCCATTCAGTCAAATTAAAATTAAAGGCTTTTTCTTTATAAAGAAATAACATATTGAAAAAAGCAACTATTGAACATATATACGGACTTCTCTAGTGGCTCAGCAGCAAACAATCCAACTGCCAGTGCAGGAGATATGGGTTCTATCCTTGGGTCAGGATGATCCCCTGGAGAAGGAAATGGCAATCCATTTTAGAATTCATGTCTAGGAAATCTCATGAACAGAGCCACCTGGCAGGCTATAGTCTGTGTAGTCTCAAAGAGTGGGACACGACTTAGCAACTAAACAGTAACAAAAACAAGTGAACATATATAAAGAAAGAAAGATAGAAAAAATATAAAATCAAATGATAGTAAGTGAAACACCATCTTGGGGAACTACTTGGCCATTGATCAAGGTGACCTTCCTAATATATCAGAAGTTAATTAATCAGGTTTTTGTATACAGCAATACAGAAAAGATCCAGAACTTCCAGAAACAGCTATCAGTTAGAACAGTTTTTCAATAGAGTTTTTATTTCCTATTCACTACAATACTAAGAAGCAATCAAATAGTACCCGTACAGTTTTAACAACCCTTTTTTGTAAGGGTATTTTCCTTTTATTGTTTTAAATTTCCCAAGAGTGAAGAACCCCACCCACATCTAATTGTGAGAGAAGGGCAAAGAAGAGTTTGTCCATGTTACTGCTTTTTATTGCTGAGGTGATCTACCCCCTATTTCATACCAAACACGATTGCTAGTGACAACATCCAAGTGCAACTTTTCTGATTTCATTTGAAACAAAGATATGTGGGTTCCACATTCCTCCAACATAAATATTTCTAAATAACCAGGATGACAAAATCCTCATGATACAATGCATGATATGAAGAAATATGAGGAACATCTCGTGTCCTTATTACTCCCGTGTTTAATGTTTTTATTTTCTACTTCAAGAATAAAACATCCCAAATCTTGTATACAGAAGCTTTATGTCCACTGTGTTCCCAGATGAAGAAAGGATTACCTCCTGACAAATGAGCAATGGAGTATCAGAAAAAATACTCTATGACTTCTCTGTCATGGTACCAAAAGACTACAGCTAAGAAAGCAAATACATATTCGCAAGGGAAAAAGTGATATCATCTATGAAAAAGGGCTAAACAGAATAATAATAAATGGTAAAATATTCCTGAAGTCCTGTGATAGTGAAATTATTAACTTGTTCATTCAACTGTTTACAAGAATTGATTTTATGTAAGGTATTATTTAATACAAGTAATTAACATTCATTGAGTGCTTATATTGTGTCAGACACTACACTAGCTATTTTATATACATTATTTCAAAATTATTATGAATAGGTACTATTATTATACCAATTTTACAGAAGAAAATTAGGAAGGTAAAGGGGTTAAATAACAAGTTCATAAGTGGCTATGCTGGGATTTGAACTTATAACTGACACTGTTTTCTTTCTACTACACCATACAGACCACTTAAAAACATTTGAAACCTGAAGAGATATAAATATTTAGAGTGCCTAACAATGTACAAATCAATATTCTGTTAAATATAAATTATTCAAATTTCATTTGGGGTTTCAAATTTTCATTTGGGATCAAAAGCATAAATATCAAAATAGTTCTTCTGTTGACAGCAGCATTTCCCAGTCTCAGCTATAGCACTTTCCAATGGCCAATATCACAATGAATTTTTCTAAATTGTTTTAGAGAAGAACCCCACCCACATCTAATTGTGAGAGAAGGGCAAAGAAGAGTTTGTCCATGTTACTGCTTTTTATTGCTGAGGTGATCTACCCCCTATTTCATACCAAACACGATTGCTAGTGACAACATCCAAGTGCAACTTTTCTGATTTCATTTGAAACAAAGATATGTGGGTTCCACATTCCTCCAACATAAATATTTCTAAATAACCAGGATGACAAAATCCTCATGATACAATGCATGATATGAAGAAATATGAGGAACATCTCGTGTCCTTATTACTCCCGTGTTTAATGTTTTTATTTTCTACTTCAAGAATAAAACATCCCAAATCTTGTATACAGAAGCTTTATGTCCACTGTGTTCCCAGATGAAGAAAGGATTACCTCCTGACAAATGAGCAATGGAGTATCAGAAAAAATACTCTATGACTTCTCTGTCATGGTACCAAAAGACTACAGCTAAGAAAGCAAATACATATTCGCAAGGGAAAAAGTGATATCATCTATGAAAAAGGGCTAAACAGAATAATAATAAATGGTAAAATATTCCTGAAGTCCTGTGATAGTGAAATTATTAACTTGTTCATTCAACTGTTTACAAGAATTGATTTTATGTAAGGTATTATTTAATACAAGTAATTAACATTCATTGAGTGCTTATATTGTGTCAGACACTACACTAGCTATTTTATATACATTATTTCAAAATTATTATGAATAGGTACTATTATTATACCAATTTTACAGAAGAAAATTAGGAAGGTAAAGGGGTTAAATAACAAGTTCATAAGTGGCTATGCTGGGATTTGAACTTATAACTGACACTGTTTTCTTTCTACTACACCATACAGACCACTTAAAAACATTTGAAACCTGAAGAGATATAAATATTTAGAGTGCCTAACAATGTACAAATCAATATTCTGTTAAATATAAATTATTCAAATTTCATTTGGGGTTTCAAATTTTCATTTGGGATCAAAAGCATAAATATCAAAATAGTTCTTCTGTTGACAGCAGCATTTCCCAGTCTCAGCTATAGCACTTTCCAATGGCCAATATCACAATGAATTTTGCAGAGGTAACTGAGAAACTATTATCATGTTGGCCATTATAGAAATTTCCTGCTGGTTCCTCTGTTAGTGGAATTCTCAAATGGAAAATGCCTACAGTCTGGAATATTCAATAGTGGGTTTTTCCCTGTGCATTTGCTAAACAATAACCTGGAGTTGCACCAGTTCTCCCTCCATTTTGACTTCCATGGTAGTAGACTAGAGCATGATCCTTTCATAAAAACATTTGATTATTAATTTACTTATACAATTATCTCTTACTGGGCTTTCCTGGTGGCCCAGTGGGTAGAGAGTCCGCCTTGCAGTGCAAGGGGCTCTGGTCCGATCCCTGGCCCAGGAAGATCCCAAGTGCCACAGAGCGGCTGGACTGGTGTGTCCAATTGCCAGCCGGTGCTCTGGAGCGCATGTGCCCAAAGCCGGTGCTCTGCGGTTAGAGAGGCCACTGCAACTGGAGGCCCACCCATGTCAAAGAATAAAGATGGATGAAAATAATAAATAACTAAGAAAGAGCTCATAGCATGAAGTTAAAAAAAAAAATCTCTTACTGAGCACCTATTAACACAATCTATGTTACAGGAATGTTGCTCAAAGAAAATGTAACCAATAGTAGTTTACATATCTATCATGAGAAAATGTGGCATATTTAAGACCTTTCTGTGATTCATTTTGCATACATTCTCTAAGGAAGACATGTCAAAAAGAATCTATTCCTACTTCCCAATTCTCTAAATTCCTCGGACCTTTATCAGGAGGGACATGTGCCTTTTTCATGATTTTTATCCCTAGCCTCATGCATATATGCCTTATGCATTGCTGGTGCTAAAATAATAATAAGGTTTGCTATTCAAATAAATGAACTCCATACCCTTTCAAATCCTTTAGCAGCATCCATTAAAAAAATAACAGTAGCCTGTGGGTCAGAGGCTCTGGTTTTTATCCTGACAATATGCCAAACCTACCATTTGACTTTTTAAACAAGCCTTAGCAACTGACTGCTTCCATGAAAGTGAATGGAACTGAACAGATGACTAGGATGTTTAGAGATGGCACCAGATGTTCCTTAGTTTAACACTGGTGAATTTCAGCTTATTTCTGAAAATAATTGCTTTAGAATAAGCCTTCCACCAGAGAGCTCATGAGGAACAAGCAGACTTTTGGAGGTGATGCTGGGAAGTACTTGTGAGTGGTTCAACCCTGCAGATCTATGAACTGTGGAGAAGATGAAAAATTCTGAGACCTCGCAATCAGAATGGGCTCAGGAATTCCAGCAGGAATAGACTAATTGGTCCCACGTACTGGGTCTACAGGCTTCCCTGGTGGTTCGACAGTAATGAATCTGCTTAGAATACAGGAGCTGCAGGAGACTCAGGATCAATCCCTAGTTCAGGAAGATCCCTGGAGAAGGAAATGGCAGCCCACTGCAGTATTCTTGCCTGGAAAATCCCACGGACAGAAAAGACTAGTGAGCTATATGCCATGGGATTCCAAAGAGTCGTACACAACTTAGCAGCTAAATAACAAAGTGGATCTGCCCTGGGAAATAAAACTGACTATGGGCAGAGAAAGAATATATAATCATTAAGATGCACCAGGTATCTTGGGAAGCAAGATAGGTGGATTAGATGGAAGCTTCCAGAAGTAAACACTTTGGGCTCTCCTTATGGGAGCAGGTAAAACTGCTTAGAGGGCATCTGTGACAGCATTATACTAATGGAAGTTTGCAGGCAATTAAAGTTTGTGGGCCATGTAAGGGTGAAGAAAGCCAGATTCTAGAGTCAGTAACTACAAATGGCACACATGGTCAAGGAAGGACACAGCAAGACTGGAGAAAGACTGAATATGATAATCAAAATTTATCAGGAGGGACATGTGCCTTTTTCATGATTTTTATCCCTAGCCTCATGCATATATGCCTTATGCATTGCTGGTGCTAAAATAATAATAAGGTTTGCTATTCAAATAAATGAACTCCATACCCTTTCAAATCCTTTAGCAGCATCCATTAAAAATAACAGTAGCCTGTGGGTCAGAGGCTCTGGTTTTATCCTGACAATATGCCAAACCTACCATTTGACTTTTTAAACAAGCCTTAGCAACTGACTGCTTCCATGAAAGTGAATGGAACTGAACAGATGACTAGGATGTTTAGAGATGGCACCAGATGTTCCTTAGTTTAACACTGGTGAATTTCAGCTTATTTCTGAAAATAATTGCTTTAGAATAAGCCTTCCACCAGAGAGCTCATGAGGAACAAGCAGACTTTTGGAGGTGATGCTGGGAAGTACTTGTGAGTGGTTCAACCCTGCAGATCTATGAACTGTGGAGAAGATGAAAAATTCTGAGACCTCGCAATCAGAATGGGCTCAGGAATTCCAGCAGGAATAGACTAATTGGTCCCACGTACTGGGTCTACAGGCTTCCCTGGTGGTTCGACAGTAATGAATCTGCTTAGAATACAGGAGCTGCAGGAGACTCAGGATCAATCCCTAGTTCAGGAAGATCCCTGGAGAAGGAAATGGCAGCCCACTGCAGTATTCTTGCCTGGAAAATCCCACGGACAGAAAAGACTAGTGAGCTATATGCCATGGGATTCCAAAGAGTCGTACACAACTTAGCAGCTAAATAACAAAGTGGATCTGCCCTGGGAAATAAAACTGACTATGGGCAGAGAAAGAATATATAATCATTAAGATGCACCAGGTATCTTGGGAAGCAAGATAGGTGGATTAGATGGAAGCTTCCAGAAGTAAACACTTTGGGCTCTCCTTATGGGAGCAGGTAAAACTGCTTAGAGGGCATCTGTGACAGCATTATACTAATGGAAGTTTGCAGGCAATTAAAGTTTGTGGGCCATGTAAGGGTGAAGAAAGCCAGATTCTAGAGTCAGTAACTACAAATGGCACACATGGTCAAGGAAGGACACAGCAAGACTGGAGAAAGACTGAATATGATAATCAAAATTTACCAGGAAGAGCTCTTAAAGTCACCATGCTGCTCAATGCTTATACTAATGCTTGAATTTTGTGAAACTGATGATTTATTTTTCCTCAGAGAAAATCCATTTATCTGATTCTTTTACCTTTTTCCTCAACTCCTAAACTATCTATGACCAGTATTTTTCAAATTCTTCTATGGATGATACATTTGACTAAGACTCAATGAACACAATTAAAAATAGTTACAAGATCACTTAGACCTTACATTAGTGGTCTAGTGATCAGCATAGATTCAAAGATAATCTGGTCTATAATGCAAACACACTCAACTTTCTTTACTTACTGTTCTAGCTCACACAAGACCTCATGAAATAATATTCTTATCAGAATACTTCCCACATAGCTTGTTTACCAAATCTCTCTTACTGAAGTGATATCTTATTTGTTGGACTTCTGAGACTTGCCTTTCACTGCTAAGAACGAAACAAAAAATGCCTCAAAGTGGATTAAAGGCCTAAATGTAAGACCAGAAACCATCAAACTCTTAGAGGAGAATATAGACAAAACACTCAATGACATAAATCAAAGCAAGATCTTCTATGATCTACCCTCTAGAATATCGGAAATAAAAACAAAATTAAACATGGGGGACCTAATGAAACTTAAAAACTTTTGCACAGCAAAAGAAACTACAAACAAGGTAAACACACAACCCACAGAATGGGAGAAAATCATAGCTAATGAAACAACTGACAATTAATTTTCAAAATATACAAACAACTTAGATAACTCAGCACCGTAAAAATGAACAACCCAATCAAAAAATGGGAAAAAGACCTAAACAGACACTTCTCCCAAGAAGACATAGAGATGGCCAAAAAACACATGAAATATGCTCAAAATCACTTTTTATTAGAGAATGCAAATCAAAACTACAATGAGATATCACCTTACACCAGTCAGAATGGCCACCATTAAAAAAACTGTATACAGACAATAATTGCTGGAGAGGGTGCAAAGAAAGCCAGATTCTAGAGTCAGTAACTACAAATGGCACACATGGTCAAGGAAGGACACAGCAAGACTGAAAATGATATGATAATCAAAATTTACCAGGAAGAGCTCTTAAAGTCACCATGCTGCTCAATGCTTATACTAATGCTTGAATTTTGTGAAACTGATGATTTATTTTTCCTCAGAGAAAATCCATTTATCTGATTCTTTTACCTTTTTCCTCAACTCCTAAACTATCTATGACCAGTATTTTTCAAATTCTTCTATGGATGATACATTTGACTAAGACTCAATGAACACAATTAAAAATAGTTACAAGATCACTTAGACCTTACATTAGTGGTCTAGTGATCAGCATAGATTCAAAGATAATCTGGTCTATAATGCAAACACACTCAACTTTCTTTACTTACTGTTCTAGCTCACACAAGACCTCATGAAATAATATTCTTATCAGAATACTTCCCACATAGCTTGTTTACCAAATCTCTCTTACTGAAGTGATATCTTATTTGTTGGACTTCTGAGACTTGCCTTTCACTGCTAAGAACGAAACAAAAAATGCCTCAAAGTGGATTAAAGGCCTAAATGTAAGACCAGAAACCATCAAACTCTTAGAGGAGAATATAGACAAAACACTCAATGACATAAATCAAAGCAAGATCTTCTATGATCTACCCTCTAGAATATCGGAAATAAAAACAAAATTAAACATGGGGGACCTAATGAAACTTAAAAACTTTTGCACAGCAAAAGAAACTACAAACAAGGTAAACACACAACCCACAGAATGGGAGAAAATCATAGCTAATGAAACAACTGACAATTAATTTTCAAAATATACAAACAACTTAGATAACTCAGCACCGTAAAAATGAACAACCCAATCAAAAAATGGGAAAAAGACCTAAACAGACACTTCTCCCAAGAAGACATAGAGATGGCCAAAAAACACATGAAATATGCTCAAAATCACTTTTTATTAGAGAATGCAAATCAAAACTACAATGAGATATCACCTTACACCAGTCAGAATGGCCACCATTAAAAAAACTGTATACAGACAATAATTGCTGGAGAGGGTGCAAAGAAAAGGGAACACTCCTGCATTGTTAGTGGGAATGTAAATTGATACAACCACTATGGAGGAAAGTATGGAGATACCTTAAAAAACTGAAAATAGAAGCACCATATGACCCAGTAATCCCATTATTAGGCATATATCATGATGAAATCAAAACTGAAACAAATACCTGTACCCCAGTGTTCATTGCAGCACTCTATACAATAGCTCGAACATGGAAGCAACCTAGATGTCCATTGACAAATGAATGGATAAAGAAACTATGGTACATATATACAATGGAGTACTTCTCAGCTATAAAAAGAAATGCAGAAGTATCAGTCCTAATGAGGTGGATAAATCTGGAACCTATTATACAAAGTGATATAAATCAAAAAGAAATGGACAAATACAGTATACTAACACATATATGTGGAATCTAGTAAGATGGTACCGATAAGTGCACACAGAGAACGGCAATGGAAAAACAGACTTAGAGAACAGACCTATGGTCATTGAGGGCAGCAAAGATCGGACAAGAGGTACGGAAAGAGCAACAAGGAAACCTACACTATCATATGTAATAGAGATAATCACTGTGATTAAGTGTAAGACTAAGGAAACCTACATGGGGACTAAGCATCAACCTGGGTGGGTGGGAAGGGGGAAAAGGGAAGGAAGGCTCAGGGAAGAGGGGTCAGGGATATACCTATGACTGTTTGGGGATCATGTGTAACTGAAAACAAAAAAACCCTATAAAAACATATAACAACTTTGCTGTACACCTGAAGCTAATGTGACATTGTAAAACAAATATACACCAATAAAAAAATGCAATGCCCAATGGGTTATACATCTCTGACAGTATATGACTCAAAAATCAGTCACTGATTAATTATGTAACCTCAGTGAACTCTCTCAGTGAACTCCAGCTTCCACATAAGAAGATGAAGGAGAAGAAGGAAGAGAAGGGAGGGAGGGGAGAGGGAGAAAAGGGGTTAAGGGGAGAGGAAGGAGTTGGGAACTAAACAACCTAAAAGATTCTTTGATTTAAATAAGTTTTCAGAGCTCCATGTAGATATACTCCAATTTTGGTAAAAACAGAGCCTAGGATATACATGGCTTATATACATAAAAGTCAATGTGATAACAATAGCTAAGTTAGAGAATAATAACCATATGTTAGCATTTTTTCTAGGAGTTATGAATATCTATGAATTCATGGAATAACTGTCACAGAAACTCAATGAGATAAGCACCACTATCTTCACCCCCATTTTCCAGATGAGGAAACTGAAGCAAAGACATTAAATAATTTGCCAATGTAAAACATACAGTGAATTGTAAAATCAAGGTTTGAACTCATCTGGCTCCAGCTGTCATGCCCTTGAAACACTGTTATACTGCCCCCTGATGATGGATGAGCTCGCAGTTTTGGGTGGCTGATGATGACAGAGATGATGAGATTCTGGATGGCCTTTTACAATAAAATGGATAATAACTTTTAATTATACCATCCTTCCTAGGGTAGTTTTCTTAGATAGCTATAGTAATATGACTTCAATATTCATCCAGTTGCTCAGATTAAAAATCAAATGATAATTCTTGACTTTTGCCTTTCTCTCAGTCCAAAACCCATTAGAAAGTTCTCTTAGGTCTACAATCAAAGCAAATCTAGAATCCAACCATTTCTCACTGCTATACTGCTACCACTCAGTACATCTTCATCTTAACCGTCATCTATCATGTTGCAATTACCTCCTAAATCACCTCCCTGATTTTACACTTACCCTTCTACAGTTTAATTTCCACATAGCATGCTGAGTAGCCATTTTTAAAACACAGACCACATCATTCCTCTACTCAAAACCCTCCTATGGCTTCCCATTGTATTTGGAATAAAATATAAACTCTTTACTAAGTTCTGACTCTATATGATCTGGCCTTCATGGACTTGTTATCCATTTCTTTTTTATGGAATATATTTTGCTATCTGAATAAACTTCCTGAAGTATTTGAACTTTTGATGCTCTGTACTTTTTTCCTACCAAAGTAAAATTGCTATGTACTTACTGGAAGAGTTAACTCATTAGCATTAAACAACCTAAAAGATTCTTTGATTTAAATAAGTTTTCAGAGCTCCATGTAGATATACTCCAATTTTGGTAAAAACAGAGCCTAGGATATACATGGCTTATATACATAAAAGTCAATGTGATAACAATAGCTAAGTTAGAGAATAATAACCATATGTTAGCATTTTTTCTAGGAGTTATGAATATCTATGAATTCATGGAATAACTGTCACAGAAACTCAATGAGATAAGCACCACTATCTTCACCCCCATTTTCCAGATGAGGAAACTGAAGCAAAGACATTAAATAATTTGCCAATGTAAAACATACAGTGAATTGTAAAATCAAGGTTTGAACTCATCTGGCTCCAGCTGTCATGCCCTTGAAACACTGTTATACTGCCCCCTGATGATGGATGAGCTCGCAGTTTTGGGTGGCTGATGATGACAGAGATGATGAGATTCTGGATGGCCTTTTACAATAAAATGGATAATAACTTTTAATTATACCATCCTTCCTAGGGTAGTTTTCTTAGATAGCTATAGTAATATGACTTCAATATTCATCCAGTTGCTCAGATTAAAAATCAAATGATAATTCTTGACTTTTGCCTTTCTCTCAGTCCAAAACCCATTAGAAAGTTCTCTTAGGTCTACAATCAAAGCAAATCTAGAATCCAACCATTTCTCACTGCTATACTGCTACCACTCAGTACATCTTCATCTTAACCGTCATCTATCATGTTGCAATTACCTCCTAAATCACCTCCCTGATTTTACACTTACCCTTCTACAGTTTAATTTCCACATAGCATGCTGAGTAGCCATTTTTAAAACACAGACCACATCATTCCTCTACTCAAAACCCTCCTATGGCTTCCCATTGTATTTGGAATAAAATATAAACTCTTTACTAAGTTCTGACTCTATATGATCTGGCCTTCATGGACTTGTTATCCATTTCTTTTTTATGGAATATATTTTGCTATCTGAATAAACTTCCTGAAGTATTTGAACTTTTGATGCTCTGTACTTTTTTCCTACCAAAGTAAAATTGCTATGTACTTACTGGAAGAGTTAACTCATTAGCATTAAACACTGAGATAATTACTACATTAAAATCTCATCTCATGTGAAGAGGCAGAAATGAAAGCTGCCCCCTGCTTCCTTTAATTGTCACAATCTATGGAAACTTTCTAAACTATCTTGAGTATTCTTTTGTTTTTAAATAATAAAGAATACCTTCTCAGCAGATTTTTATTCTCTAGGTACTGTCTATTCATCATTACAAATGGTAAGTTGCTGGCTGAAACTGATATTTGTCAATTCTCATAGAAACTGTGAAATAGTTAATGATACCATTTAATTTTAAAACCTACGGTTAGCAAGTAGCAAGCATACACAGTGTGCAGAAAGGAAAATCTGCCGCTTCCCAGAACCTGATTTTCTCATCATGGAAAATCAAACAGGTCAAACACAGCTCACGCATAAAAGTTAAAAAAGAAGCTCTTGTTTCTAGTGATAGTTCAGGGAAGTGCTCTAGCCAATTCCATTCACATGTTCTAAAAGCATTAATTTCTCCCTTATATATCTATGGGAGTAATGACTATTTAGTGATTTAAAGGACTTTAAAATTGATATAATCCATTTTCTTTCCATTAAATATCCCACTGCAGTATCTATAATTTGACCTCTACGTGTACAGACAACAATAAAACTAAAAATTTCTAAACTGACTAATTTATCAGCTCAATCATAGGAGCTGAAATAAGTTAGCTCTCAATTTCCAAAATAGTATTAAGAGCAACATCCTTTTTCATTGTTAACTAGGGCTGTGCATTTAGTTCTCTAGAAACAGATCTGAAGTTGTGTCCTCTGCTCACCTTATACTAAGATTAGATCTACACATTTTGAACTCTATTTGGAGCATAGATAACAGTTTCTGTGACTCTGTCATTAAAATAAGCAGCCACAAAGTTAAATATAATCACAATGAACCAAAGAATTAACATGAAATACTGTTAGTAATTCATTCAAAGGACAAGCTAGTTTTCCTACTGTTAGCTTCAAAGGTTGCAGATAAACTAAAAAATATAAGCAAATTGAAATAAAGGGAGTGAACATAACTCTTGAGACTGATTTAGGTGATTTTACTCCTTCTTCATATCTTTCCCAGAAGACAAAATGGAGACTGAACCGTTGATATCTTAACCAAGCATATTAAAAATAGTTTACAACCAATATGGTACTAGCACTGACCTAATAATATAGACCCAACTTGCCAAAGTGAGGAAGTAGTATCTTTGAGGGCCCCTATTGTGGCAGGAATCAACCATTTAGTTGCTGATTTGGGAGAAGTCTGGTGGGTTCTGGGAGAGAGTCTATGGTCAAGTCAGCAGGGTGAGAGTAGGCCCACTAAGGAGCTAAGAGCACAGGCTCTTTACTCATCAGTAATAAAAGAGCCATACAATGCAAACCAATTGAACATTATCCTTAAGAATGTCATAAGTTTTTGATAATTGAAGAAAGGAAGTAAGGAGGAATAAACATATTGAGGCAGCACACAGATGGGCTCCAGGCTACATTTTTTAAAAAACCCCATTTATACTTTAAAATAGAAATGACAAGAAGGCCTTCTTCAATGAACAATGCAAAGAAATACAGGAAAACAACAGAAGGGGAAAGATGGAAGTCTCTTCAAGAAAACTGAAGAAATCAGAGGAACAATTCAGGCAGAGATGGGCACAATAAAGGACAGAATAGGTAAAGACCTAATAGAAGCAGAAGAGATCAAGAAGAGGTGGTAAGAATACACAGAAAAACTTTACAAAAATGATCCAAATGACCCAGATAACCACAATGGTGTCATCACTCACCTAGAGCCAGACATCCTGGAGTGTGAGGTCAAGTGGACTTTAGGAAAGTACTGCTGCATATAAAGCTAGCGGACATGATGGTATTGCAGCAGAGCTCTTTAAAATCTTAAAAGATGATGCTATTAAAGTGCTTCACTCAATATGTCAGCAAATTTGGAAAATCCAACAATGGCCTTAGGACTGGAAAAGATCAATCTTCATTCCAATTCCTGAGCAGTACAGTATTAAAGAATGTTCAAACCACCAAACAATTGCACTCACTTCCCATACTAGTACAGTTATGCTCAAAATCCTCCAAGCTAGGCTGCAGCAGTTCTTGAATCGAGAAATTCCAGATGTACAAACTGGTTATATAAAAGGCAGAGAAAGGAAAGATCAAATTGCCAACATTCTTTGGAAAGTAAGGGAATTCTAGAAAAACATCTATTTCATTGACTTGCTAAATACTTTGACTGTGGGGATCATAACAAACTATAGAAAACTCTTATAGAAATGGGAATAATAGACTATTTTACCTGTTTGGGGCCCCTATTGTGGCAGGAATCAACCATTTAGTTGCTGATTTGGGAGAAGTCTGGTGGGTTCTGGGAGAGAGTCTATGGTCAAGTCAGCAGGGTGAGAGTAGGCCCACTAAGGAGCTAAGAGCACAGGCTCTTTACTCATCAGTAATAAAAGAGCCATACAATGCAAACCAATTGAACATTATCCTTAAGAATGTCATAAGTTTTTGATAATTGAAGAAAGGAAGTAAGGAGGAATAAACATATTGAGGCAGCACACAGATGGGCTCCAGGCTACATTTTTAAAAAGCCCCATTTATACTTTAAAATAGAAATGACAAGAAGGCCTTCTTCAATGAACAATGCAAAGAAATACAGGAAAACAACAGAAGGGGAAAGATGGAAGTCTCTTCAAGAAAACTGAAGAAATCAGAGGAACAATTCAGGCAGAGATGGGCACAATAAAGGACAGAATAGGTAAAGACCTAATAGAAGCAGAAGAGATCAAGAAGAGGTGGTAAGAATACACAGAAAAACTTTACAAAAATGATCCAAATGACCCAGATAACCACAATGGTGTCATCACTCACCTAGAGCCAGACATCCTGGAGTGTGAGGTCAAGTGGACTTTAGGAAAGTACTGCTGCATATAAAGCTAGCGGACATGATGGTATTGCAGCAGAGCTCTTTAAAATCTTAAAAGATGATGCTATTAAAGTGCTTCACTCAATATGTCAGCAAATTTGGAAAATCCAACAATGGCCTTAGGACTGGAAAAGATCAATCTTCATTCCAATTCCTGAGCAGTACAGTATTAAAGAATGTTCAAACCACCAAACAATTGCACTCACTTCCCATACTAGTACAGTTATGCTCAAAATCCTCCAAGCTAGGCTGCAGCAGTTCTTGAATCGAGAAATTCCAGATGTACAAACTGGTTATATAAAAGGCAGAGAAAGGAAAGATCAAATTGCCAACATTCTTTGGAAAGTAAGGGAATTCTAGAAAAACATCTATTTCATTGACTTGCTAAATACTTTGACTGTGGGGATCATAACAAACTATAGAAAACTCTTATAGAAATGGGAATAATAGACTATTTTACCTGTCTCCTGAGAAACCTGTATGTGGGTCAAGAAGTAACAGTTAGAAACTTTTATGGAACAACTGACTGGTTAAAAATTGAGAAGAAGTACGACAAGGCTGTGTATTCTCACCTTGTTTGTTTAACTTCTATGCAGAGCACATCATGTAAAATGCTGGGCTGGGTGAGTTAAAGCTTGGAATTAAGATTGCCAGGAAAATATCAATAATCTCAGATGATATGATAATGGCAAAAAGTGAAGAGGAACTAAACTGTCTCTTGATGGAGGTGAAAGAGGAGACTGAAAAAGTCAGATTAAAACTCAATTATAGGGCTTCCCCTGGTGGTCCAGTGGGTAAGGACACCGCCTTGCAGTGCAAGGGGTACCGGTTCGATCCCTGGCCTGGGAAGATCCCACGTGCCGCGGAGCGGCTGGACCGATGGGTCTAACTACCGAGCCAGAGCTCTGGAGCGCATGCGCCCAGGGCCGGCGCTCTGCAACGACAGACGCCACCGCGATGGGAGGCCCACAGGAGCCAAAGAACAAAGATGGATGAAACTAGAGAAATGAAAGACCAATAGAAGTGGCCCGCCAGCTCCCCTCCCTCCCCAACCCGACCCCCGCCCAAAATAAAATAAATAAAATAAATCTTTAAAAAAAAAAACTCAGTAATAAAAATCTAATACCATGCCATCTGGTCTCATCACTTCATGGCAAATAGAAACGGAAAAAGTGGAAGCAGTAACAGATTTCCTCTTCCTGGGCTCTAAAATCACTGCAGATGGTAACTTCAGCCATGAAATTAGAAGATGATTACTCCTGTAAGGAAAGCTATCACAAACCCAGGTAGTACCTAAAAAGCAAAGACCTCATTTTGCTGACAAAGGTCCATATAGTCAGGGATATTGTCTTTCCAGTAGTCATGTATGAATTTGAGAATTGCACCATAAAGAAGACTGAGCACTGTAGAATTGATGCTTTCAAACTGTTGTGCTGGAGAAGACTCTGGAGAGTCCACTGGACTGCAAGGAGATCAAACCAGTCAATCCTAAAGGAAATTAACCCTGAATACTCATTAGAAGGACTGATGCTGAAGCTGTAGCTCCAATACCTCAGCCACCTGAGGTAAATCACTGACTCACTGGAAAAGACTATGATGCTGGGAAAGACTGAAGGCAGAAGAAGAGGGTGACAGAGGATGAGATGGTTGTATGGCACCACCAACTCAATGGACATGAACTTGCACAAACTCCTGGAGACTGTGAGGGACAGGGAAGCCTGGCGTGCTATAGCGCATGGGGTTGCAAAGAGTCAAACATGACTTGACAACTGAATAACAATAACCACAGAGAATTAGCAATAGGAACAGGGTAACTAGTTGGACTTTGTTTCCAGTGGACACATAAGACAACAGTAACAGCAGAGGCAGAGAGAGGCTAAGACCTGCCTAGGTAAAAGATCAAGAGGTCACATATTTCTCACTCTTGGGGAGACCTTGACTGCACATGAACACTCAGCGGGGCTTCACTGGTGGTCCAGTGGGTAAGAACACCACCGTGCAGTGCAAGGGGTGCCGGTTCGATCCCTGACCTGGAAGGATCCTGCATGCCACGGAGCAGCTGCACAGATGTGTCCAACTACCGAGCCGGAGCTCTGGAGCACATGCGCCCAGAGCCAGTTCTCTGCAGTGAGAGAGGCCACTGCGATGGGAGGCCCACACAGGCCAAAGAACAAAGATGGATAGAAATAAATAAATGAAAGACTGATAGAACTGACCAAAAAAAAGAAAGAAAGAAAGAAAGGCTCCTTGGGCTTCAAAACAGGAGGGAATGCCAGAATATAATAAGTTTTGCTAAATTCCCAAAGAGCCTCATGCTAAAATCCATGGCTAAAGGATGCATCCACATATTAGGAGTATAAGACTATAGGAAAACAAAGCCCCAGAAGACTGTCCCTTTATAAATTATTTAAACTTGCTAAAGGTGTGCTTACCTTCTCTGAGCTTGCCTGTGCATCTACCAGCTTGCACTTTGCTTTTCTAATAAGCACCTTACTTTCCTCTCTATCTTCTATGTCCTTGTCAAAATTTTGTTTTTAATGCAGACAAGAACTGGGCCCAGATTTTAGCCAGTAGTCTAGTGGTTAGGATTTGGAGCTCTCACCACCTCAACCAGGGTTCAATCCCTTTTTTCGCTTCCAGTTACTGCTCACTACTATCTCCCTGAGGTCAATCAGTCCCTTGAAAAAAAATATTTTTTTTTTTGGCCACTTCTTTTGGTCTTTCATTCATTTACATCTTTGTTCTTTGGCCTGTGTGGTGGCCTCTCTTGCTGCAGAGCATGTGCTCTGGGTGCATGTGCTCAGAGCTCCAGCTCCATAGTTGGACACATCGGTCCAGCCTCTCTGCGGCACGCGGGATCCTCCCAGGCCAGGGATTGAACCAGTATTCCTCTTTCTTTAAATCAAAAAAAAGAGTAAAACAGGGTAACTAGTTGGACTTTGTTTCCAGTGGACACATAAGACAACAGTAACAGCAGAGGCAGAGAGAGGCTAAGACCTGCCTAGGTAAAAGATCAAGAGGTCACATATTTCTCACTCTTGGGGAGACCTTGACTGCACATGAACACTCAGGGGGGCTTCACTGGTGGTCCAGTGGGTAAGAACACCACCGTGCAGTGCAAGGGGTGCCGGTTCGATCCCTGACCTGGAAGGATCCTGCATGCCACGGAGCAGCTGCACAGATGTGTCCAACTACCGAGCCGGAGCTCTGGAGCACATGCGCCCAGAGCCAGTTCTCTGCAGTGAGAGAGGCCACTGCGATGGGAGGCCCACACAGGCCAAAGAACAAAGATGGATAGAAATAAATAAATGAAAGACTGATAGAACTGACCAAAAAAAAGAAAGAAAGAAAGAAAGGCTCCTTGGGCTTCAAAACAGGAGGGAATGCCAGAATATAATAAGTTTTGCTAAATTCCCAAAGAGCCTCATGCTAAAATCCATGGCTAAAGGATGCATCCACATATTAGGAGTATAAGACTATAGGAAAACAAAGCCCCAGAAGACTGTCCCTTTATAAATTATTTAAACTTGCTAAAGGTGTGCTTACCTTCTCTGAGCTTGCCTGTGCATCTACCAGCTTGCACTTTGCTTTTCTAATAAGCACCTTACTTTCCTCTCTATCTTCTATGTCCTTGTCAAAATTTTGTTTTTAATGCAGACAAGAACTGGGCCCAGATTTTAGCCAGTAGTCTAGTGGTTAGGATTTGGAGCTCTCACCACCTCAACCAGGGTTCAATCCCTTTTTTCGCTTCCAGTTACTGCTCACTACTATCTCCCTGAGGTCAATCAGTCCCTTGAAAAAAAATATTTTTTTTTTTGGCCACTTCTTTTGGTCTTTCATTCATTTACATCTTTGTTCTTTGGCCTGTGTGGTGGCCTCTCTTGCTGCAGAGCATGTGCTCTGGGTGCATGTGCTCCAGAGCTCCAGCTCCATAGTTGGACACATCGGTCCAGCCTCTCTGCGGCACGCGGGATCCTCCCAGGCCAGGGATTGAACCAGTACCCCTTGCACTGCAAGATGGTGTCCTTACCCCCTGGACCACCAGGGAAGCCCCCCTGTAAATTTTTTATCTTGTATTTCTCTTCCCTTATGGAGATCATACTTATCCATTAGAATTCAATCCAAACGTCACATATAAAGTCAAATGCCTCACTCCCAATTCCCTACCCTCCTTGTTCTCATTCTCCTCGCACTATGATTATATGTGGGTACATAGGTGTTTTTCTTACTGTTCATGAGGTTCTCAAGGCAGTAGTTTGCCATTCCCTTCTGAAGTGGTTTGCCATTCCCATCTCTAGTGGACCATATTCTGTTGACCTGTATAGTTAAATCTATGGTTTTTTCCAGTAGTCATGTATTTATATGAGA
Source organism: Tragulus kanchil (assembly GCA_022376925.1). Classification (NCBI taxonomy): domain Eukaryota; kingdom Metazoa; phylum Chordata; class Mammalia; order Artiodactyla; family Tragulidae; genus Tragulus; species Tragulus kanchil. The sequence goes on along the minus strand of JAIOJX010000028.1, from coordinate 108,284,160 downwards.
ATTGGACCATACGGAAGGTTATGTGCTAAAGAACTGATGCTGTGGTGCTGGAGAAAAATGTTGAGAGTACCTTGGACAACAAGGAGATCAAACCAGTCACTCTGAAAGGAAATCAAGCCTGAATGCTCATTGGAAGGACTGATACTGAAGCTCCAATACTTTGCCACTTGATGTGGTGAGCCAACTCATTGCAAAAGACTTTAATAGTGGGAAAGACTGAAGACAGGAGGAGAAGGGGGCAACAGAAAATGAGATGGATGGATGGTTGGATGGCATCACCGTCTCAATGGACATGAGTTTGAGCAAACTCTGGGAGATAGTGAAGGACAGAGAAGCCTGACATTCGGTAGTCCATGGGGTTGCAAAGAGTCATATACATTTGAGAAACTGAACAACAACAATATCAGGTTTTGCTCAATATCACTTAATCAGATTAGACTCGAAGCTGTATGAGGTCCAAGACTTTGACTTAGACCTTGTATTTTGGCTCACCATTTTCTTCCTAGGAATTAGAAAAATACTTGATGCAAATTAAATATTTTTAATTAATGAATAGAGAGGTGAGTTTGATTTTAAAATGTTACATACCATACAAGGTCAATTATTGTCTAACTCACAATAAAGCAACAAAGGAAAAGATACAGTAAGTATCCTACATATGAACCTTCAAGTTACAACCTTTCAAAGATTTGAACATGTGTTCACATGCCCAATCACATAAGTTAGTTCATGTGTCTGGCATACATTTTCACATGTACAGCTTCTGCAAGCATTTGTGCTTCTGTATACTCTACTGGACATTACTGTTTAAAGTACAGTAGTACAGTGTCTTTACTCCAGGCCCAAGACATCTGGAAACAAGTGTAAAAGAAGCAGTGATATAGCTGGTACTACTGTATTTTAAAAGGTACTGACTGTATTGTAAGATTAAAAATGTTTTTTAATTTATTATTTTTATGCATCACTTGTATGAAAAGTATCGATATTATAAACCTATTACAGTATAGTACTATATACCTGATTGTGTTAGTTGGGTACCTAGGCTAACTTTGTTGACTTACTAACAAATTAGATTTATGAATGTCTAACAATTCTTAGAACAAAACAGTTTCATATGTAGGGGACTTACTGTAATGATAAAATCTGTAATTGAGTTCTTATGAGATAATCACTATGAAATTTAAATTTAGGAAATCAAGCCTGAATGCTCATTGGAAGGACTGATACTGAAGCTCAATACTTTGCCACTTGATGTGGTGAGCCAACTCATTGCAAAAGACTTTAATAGTGGGAAAGACTGAAGACAGGAGGAGAAGGGGGCAACAGAAAATGAGATGGATGGATGGTTGGATGGCATCACCGTCTCAATGGACATGAGTTTGAGCAAACTCTGGGAGATAGTGAAGGACAGAGAAGCCTGACATTCGGTAGTCCATGGGGTTGCAAAGAGTCATATACATTTGAGAAACTGAACAACAACAATATCAGGTTTTGCTCAATATCACTTAATCAGATTAGACTCGAAGCTGTATGAGGTCCAAGACTTTGACTTAGACCTTGTATTTTGGCTCACCATTTTCTTCCTAGGAATTAGAAAATACTTGATGCAAATTAAATATTTTTAATTAATGAATAGAGAGGTGAGTTTGATTTTAAAATGTTACATACCATACAAGGTCAATTATTGTCTAACTCACAATAAAGCAACAAAGGAAAAGATACAGTAAGTATCCTACATATGAACCTTCAAGTTACAACCTTTCAAAGATTTGAACATGTGTTCACATGCCCAATCACATAAGTTAGTTCATGTGTCTGGCATACATTTTCACATGTACAGCTTCTGCAAGCATTTGTGCTTCTGTATACTCTACTGGACATTACTGTTTAAAGTACAGTAGTACAGTGTCTTTACTCCAGGCCCAAGACATCTGGAAACAAGTGTAAAAGAAGCAGTGATATAGCTGGTACTACTGTATTTTAAAAGGTACTGACTGTATTGTAAGATTAAAAATGTTTTTTAATTTATTATTTTTATGCATCACTTGTATGAAAAGTATCGATATTATAAACCTATTACAGTATAGTACTATATACCTGATTGTGTTAGTTGGGTACCTAGGCTAACTTTGTTGACTTACTAACAAATTAGATTTATGAATGTCTAACAATTCTTAGAACAAAACAGTTTCATATGTAGGGGACTTACTGTAATGATAAAAATCTGTAATTGAGTTCTTATGAGATAATCACTATGATAATCACTTATTTAATTTTCCTAAAACCCTATGAGGTGAGCATTAATTTCACTGTGATCCTTTTGTAACTGAGAGAACAAAGGCTTAGAGTAATAAAGTAAATTCAAAAAATTAAGAGCTAGTGTTAGACTAGAATTTTAAGCCAGGTCTGTCAAATACCAAAGACTGAATTCTTAATCTCCATACATTCAGTTTCCCTATGTTTAATTAATTTTACAAATACCCCCTTCTTTTGGGGCAAATGAGCCAATAAATAGTGTGTGCTTCCATACTAGAAATGCATAAGAACCAAACCAATGTATTGTCAGGGAGATAACAATAAAAACTGCCACAGACATGTTCTGGTATATCATGGATAAGTAGATGGTGTACTTCTGAGAAATATCAGGATTTATGAAAGAAAATATTTAGGCAATCGATGTTTATGTGGGTGCAATTTTTCTGGCGACACCAGATGCCTATAGTGCTTCCTGACATCTGCCATATTCCACTCTAAGTACAAAATACATACATACATATATATATATATAGTTGATAAAGTTGAATAGATTGTGGCTTTGCATATGAGTAAACTATACTTACTATTTCTATAAGGGATAATTTAACCAAGAACTCAGAAGCTTAACTTGATCTCTCAGGTACTATGGAAGATTAGAAAGAGCATAGACTTTGGAATGAAACAAGCCTGAACTCAAAATCCTGGGCTTGTTATTTACATGCTGTATAATCTTGAACAATGTTTTTAACTTTACAGAGTTTTAAGTTTCTTTATCACTAAAATAATACAGCATTGCATAACCTGTTGGTTGCTACATCATTCAAATAGGAATGGTGTCCAACAAAGAGTAGCTAATTACACAAATCAAACCAAAGTTTGGCATACAGAATATGAAGGTTAATTTTTTTTAAAACTTTAAACTTTTTATTTTATATTGGTGTATGGCCAATTTTACAATGTTGTGGTAGTTTCAGGTGAATTGCAAAGGAACTTAGCCATACATATACATGTATCTATTCTCTCCCAAACCTCCTTCACAAGCAGGCTGGCACATAACATTGGATAGAGTTCCATATACTATACAGTATGTCCTTGTTGTTTATCCATTTTGAATACATAAGTGTGTACATGACCTTCCCAAACTCCCTAACTATCCCTCCCCCTGACAATCATAAGTTCGTTTTCTGTCAGTCTGTTTTGTAAACAGGTTCATTAGTATCATTTCTTTTTAGATTGCACATGTAAGAGATGCCATCTCTGACTAGTGTTAGACTAGAATTTTAAGCCAGGTCTGTCAAATACCAAAGACTGAATTCTTAATCTCCATACATTCAGTTTCCCTATGTTTAATTAATTTTACAAATACCCCCTTCTTTTGGGGCAAATGAGCCAATAAATAGTGTGTGCTTCCATACTAGAAATGCATAAGAACCAAACCAATGTATTGTCAGGGAGATAACAATAAAAACTGCCACAGACATGTTCTGGTATATCATGGATAAGTAGATGGTGTACTTCTGAGAAATATCAGGATTTATGAAAGAAAATATTTAGGCAATCGATGTTTATGTGGGTGCAATTTTTCTGGCGACACCAGATGCCTATAGTGCTTCCTGACATCTGCCATATTCCACTCTAAGTACAAAATACATACATACATATATATATATATAGTTGATAAAGTTGAATAGATTGTGGCTTTGCATATGAGTAAACTATACTTACTATTTCTATAAGGGATAATTTAACCAAGAACTCAGAAGCTTAACTTGATCTCTCAGGTACTATGGAAGATTAGAAAGAGCATAGACTTTGGAATGAAACAAGCCTGAACTCAAAATCCTGGGCTTGTTATTTACATGCTGTATAATCTTGAACAATGTTTTTAACTTTACAGAGTTTTAAGTTTCTTTATCACTAAAATAATACAGCATTGCATAACCTGTTGGTTGCTACATCATTCAAATAGGAATGGTGTCCAACAAAGAGTAGCTAATTACACAAATCAAACCAAAGTTTGGCATACAGAATATGAAGGTTAATTTTTTTTAAAACTTTAAACTTTTTATTTTATATTGGTGTATGGCCAATTTTACAATGTTGTGGTAGTTTCAGGTGAATTGCAAAGGAACTTAGCCATACATATACATGTATCTATTCTCTCCCAAACCTCCTTCACAAGCAGGCTGGCACATAACATTGGATAGAGTTCCATATACTATACAGTATGTCCTTGTTGTTTATCCATTTTGAATACATAAGTGTGTACATGACCTTCCCAAACTCCCTAACTATCCCTCCCCCTGACAATCATAAGTTCGTTTTCTGTCAGTCTGTTTTGTAAACAGGTTCATTAGTATCATTTCTTTTTAGATTGCACATGTAAGAGATGCCATCTCTGACTTAATTTTACTCACTATGACATTCTCTAGGTCCACTCATGTTGCTACAAATGGCATTTCATTCTTTTTAACGGTTGAGCAATATTCCATTGTATATATGTACTATTCCTCTGTCGGTGGACATTTAGCTTGCTTCTATACCTTGGTTATTGTTAACAGTGTTGCAATAAAGATTTGGATGCCTGTGCCCTCTCAGATCATATTTTTCTCTGGATATATGTCCAAGAGTGGGATTTCAGGGTCCTATGGTAGCTCTATTTTTAGTTTTTTAAGGAACCTCCTTACTGTTCTCCATAGTGGCTGTACCAATTTACATTCCCACCAACAGTGTAGGAAAGTTTTCTTCTCTCCACACTGTCTACAGCATTTGTTGTTTGTGGATTTTTTTGATGACAGCCATTCTGACCAGTGTGAGGTGATTACTCTTAGTTTTGATTTGCATTTCTCTAATAACTAGTGATGTTGAACATCTTTTCATGTGCCTACTGGTCATCTGTATGTCCTCTTTTGAAGAAATGTCTATTCAGGTCTTCTGTCCATTTTTTTGAGTGGGTTGTTGGTTTTGATGCTGCTAAGCGTCATGAGCTATTCATGAATTTTGGAGACTAATCCCTTATCTGACACATCATTTGCAAATATTTTTTCCCAATACGTGGTTTGCCATTTTTTTGAATTCACTGTTTCCTTTGCTGTGCAACAGCTTTTGAGTAGGTCCCAATGTTTATTTTTGTTTTTATTTCCATTATTCTGGGAAATGGATTGAAAAAGATGTTGTTGTGATTTATGTCAGAGAGTGTTCTGCCTATGTTTTCCTCTAGGAGCTTTATAGTGTCTGGTCTCACATTTACATCTTTAATCTATTTAATGTAGAAACTTGGAGGGTGTTTTATGCCTTAGTTCTTTTACCAGGGATCAAACCTGTGCCCCCTGCAGTGGGAGTGGACTTGTAACCACTGGACCACTAGGTAACTCCCAAGATTAATTTTTAAATCAGTCAATTTTAAGTAATCAGGTTACTTATGTGGGTGAAACTCATCTGAGCAGTTGAAGACCTGGATAGAATAAAAAGACTGGTTTCCCCAAGCAAAAGAAGTGGGGATTATCTAGCTGACTGCCTTGAGACTTCATCTATTCCACCAGATTTCCTGGGTTTCCAGTCTGCCAGCCCTACAGATTTTGGACTCACTGGCTTGCATAATCACAGAAGCCAATTTTCTCTCTCTTTACATAGATATAGATATAGAGATATAGATATAGATATATCCCTCCAGCCAAACTGACACACAAAATCAACCATCACAAAGAATTTGGGTCATTATTTGGGGATCATATTTCTAAGTTCTTTTAAGAAAAATTATAAAAATTTGAGGACTGGTGATAATTCTAATATTAGGGGATCATTTAAAATATTACAGTCAGTTTAAGAAGTTAAATTCCATAAGGGGCCAGATAGAAATATTTTAGGCTTTCAAGTCATAAGGTCTCTGACACAACTACTCAGATAATACATAATGGAAAAGCTTGGCTAAGTCCTATTAACCTTTATTTATGGGCACTGAAACTTAAATTTCCAGTAATTTTCATATATCACAAACGATTATTTCACTTTTCATGTGCCTACTGGTCATCTGTATGTCCTCTTTTGAAGAAATGTCTATTCAGGTCTTCTGTCCATTTTTTTGAGTGGGTTGTTGGTTTTGATGCTGCTAAGCGTCATGAGCTATTCATGAATTTTGGAGACTAATCCCTTATCTGACACATCATTTGCAAATATTTTTTCCCAATACGTGGTTTGCCATTTTTTTGAATTCACTGTTTCCTTTGCTGTGCAACAGCTTTTGAGTAGGTCCCAATGTTTATTTTTGTTTTTATTTCCATTATTCTGGGAAATGGATTGAAAAAGATGTTGTTGTGATTTATGTCAGAGAGTGTTCTGCCTATGTTTTCCTCTAGGAGCTTTATAGTGTCTGGTCTCACATTTACATCTTTAATCTATTTAATGTAGAAACTTGGAGGGTGTTTTATGCCTTAGTTCTTTTACCAGGGATCAAACCTGTGCCCCCTGCAGTGGGAGTGGACTTGTAACCACTGGACCACTAGGTAACTCCCAAGATTAATTTTTAAATCAGTCAATTTTAAGTAATCAGGTTACTTATGTGGGTGAAACTCATCTGAGCAGTTGAAGACCTGGATAGAATAAAAAGACTGGTTTCCCCAAGCAAAAGAAGTGGGGATTATCTAGCTGACTGCCTTGAGACTTCATCTATTCCACCAGATTTCCTGGGTTTCCAGTCTGCCAGCCCTACAGATTTTGGACTCACTGGCTTGCATAATCACAGAAGCCAATTTTCTCTCTCTTTACATAGATATAGATATAGAGATATAGATATAGATATATCCCTCCAGCCAAACTGACACACAAAATCAACCATCACAAAGAATTTGGGTCATTATTTGGGGATCATATTTCTAAGTTCTTTTAAGAAAAATTATAAAAATTTGAGGACTGGTGATAATTCTAATATTAGGGGATCATTTAAATTATTACAGTCAGTTTAAAGAAGTTAAATTCCATAAGGGGCCAGATAGAAATATTTTAGGCTTTCAAGTCATAAGGTCTCTGACACAACTACTCAGATAATACATAATGGAAAAGCTTGGCTAAGTCCCTATTAACCTTTATTTATGGGCACTGAAACTTAAATTTCCAGTAATTTTCATATATCACAAACGATTATTTCACTTTTCATTTTATGTTTCACCTATGTAATAATGTAAAATCCACCCTAAACCCATGGGTTATACAAAAACAGGCTGCAATTTGCTAACCTTTGGTCTAGACTGATCATTCTTAAACAGTGAGCTTTGGTAACTTGGGAGTACAAGGTTCCACCTGATGGTATGTCATTCAAAATTTTGAGTTCCTTTTTTGGTTGCTATGGGCTGAACAAATGACATGAAATGTCACAGACTTATTCTTATGTATGTCTGATGCTACTTACTATTAACCTACTAATAATTTAAACATTACTTATACTTAGTTATGTTTTAAAAAATACTAAAACTGATCCAATACTAGAATTTTTTCCCATGTCTTAGCCTTTTCAGATTTTACAGAAATTACATGTTATATCCCCCTAATTGATATTAAACATCATGACCATAACACATTGTACTTCTGCTCCATACCACTTACCACAGTTGTAATTATTTTTTAATTAAAATATTTTATTCCCACTAGGCTTTTAGCTAAGATCAGTGATCATGCCTGTTTTTTTTCACCAGTATATACCCAGCCCAGAGCAAATGTGGAAAATTGTAGGTGTTTGGTATATATTTGAGGCCTGAATGAACACAATGAATTGCTTCTGGTCATTAACTGCTTCAATTCTTAATTTTTTAATTATAAGGAATTTTTCATTTAGTTGTACCATTATCAATTCAGTTTGTTAACGGCTGTTTACCCTACTGCTCAAAATGATGTTATGTTTATATTAATATTTTGGGTCTTTAATTTTAAACTGACAAGTCTTAAGAATGAAATGTGGTTCTAACATGAGTCATTCACACTTCTACTGTTAAAATGGTTAAATGAAATTTATTCCTAGGGTATGGGGTGAATGACAGAGAGGGGAAGGTTAACAAGAACATTATATTATTAGCTACAAGTTATTACTCCAAAGGAAAATGGTCAAATGTTTGAAAACTTTTGTATTTGCAAAAAATGTACTTTGTGGATGATAGGGTCCTATCTGTTTTAGTTGACACCCTTTGGCTCAGGAATATTTAATTTCTAGATATTCTTGCTTCTTCTTTAGCTCAAGGCTAGACTTTGAGAACAATTCTGCTAAACCTCACCTAAGTTCCACTTGGGGTAATGCAACTTTTACTAGCTTGTTTCCAAGACAAGATGTGACAAAGAAAGTCCTCCCAACTCACAATAATGCTTCCAAGTCATTAGCTTTGTTTTTACAAATACACAGGTACAAAATGGAACTCTAGGGATGATGGTGAAACCACTCTGGGTCTGAACAAAATGACATGAAATGTCACAGACTTATTCTTATGTATGTCTGATGCTACTTACTATTAACCTACTAATAATTTAAACATTACTTATACTTAGTTATGTTTTAAAAAATACTAAAACTGATCCAATACTAGAATTTTTTCCCATGTCTTAGCCTTTTCAGATTTTACAGAAATTACATGTTATATCCCCCTAATTGATATTAAACATCATGACCATAACACATTGTACTTCTGCTCCATACCACTTACCACAGTTGTAATTATTTTTTAATTAAAATATTTTATTCCCACTAGGCTTTTAGCTAAGATCAGTGATCATGCCTGTTTTTTTTCACCAGTATATACCCAGCCCAGAGCAAATGTGGAAAATTGTAGGTGTTTGGTATATATTTGAGGCCTGAATGAACACAATGAATTGCTTCTGGTCATTAACTGCTTCAATTCTTAATTTTTTAATTATAAGGAATTTTTCATTTAGTTGTACCATTATCAATTCAGTTTGTTAACGGCTGTTTACCCTACTGCTCAAAATGATGTTATGTTTATATTAATATTTTGGGTCTTTAATTTTAAACTGACAAGTCTTAAGAATGAAATGTGGTTCTAACATGAGTCATTCACACTTCTACTGTTAAAATGGTTAAATGAAATTTATTCCTAGGGTATGGGGTGAATGACAGAGAGGGGAAGGTTAACAAGAACATTATATTATTAGCTACAAGTTATTACTCCAAAGGAAAATGGTCAAATGTTTGAAAACTTTTGTATTTGCAAAAAATGTACTTTGTGGATGATAGGGTCCTATCTGTTTTAGTTGACACCCTTTGGCTCAGGAATATTTAATTTCTAGATATTCTTGCTTCTTCTTTAGCTCAAGGCTAGACTTTGAGAACAATTCTGCTAAACCTCACCTAAGTTCCACTTGGGGTAATGCAACTTTTACTAGCTTGTTTCCAAGACAAGATGTGACAAAGAAAGTCCTCCCAACTCACAATAATGCTTCCAAGTCATTAGCTTTGTTTTTACAAATACACAGGTACAAAATGGAACTCTAGGGATGATGGTGCCAACATCAAGGCCTTAAAATTCTGGTCTAATCTGAGACATATGAAAGGTTTCCTTGAAAAATAGGACCACTGATCTGCACTCAGTAGCTTCAGATACAGTTTTGGTCTATTTAACCTCAATATTTCTAGCATTTAAGCAAGAAAGATTCAATTCCAACAACTCTTATTTTAAACTATTTTACTAAGGGCAGCATTAAAGGTAATTAATTTAGGTAAAAAACAAAATTTAAACAAGCAAGGAAAAAGAATGTTAATTACTTTAGGGAAATGTGTAAACTTCTTCACTGAATGCTTTTCATTAGAATTGTTGATTCAAAAATAAGAGGAAAACTGCAAAATTACCAATAAATTCACCGGATCCTGAAATCCTTTATGTCCTTAAATCCTTTGGCAGCCTCTGCACAAAGTTATCTAGGAATCTAAAGACCTAGTTCTGCCAGTTCCTCAACCTGACACTCTGATATGTACTTAGAACTTAACCTGCAAGTTTTACACAGATTGACCCAATTTCCCAAATTGAAAATGATGGCTAAATTGTTTCTAACACTGTAACAAGTCCTTGATAAGAGATAATCTTGTCAAGCTGTGATGTCAGTTACATCAAAAAAGAAGAACAGTTTAAGGAAAACTTCAAAATAAATGTGGAAGTGTTTGTAAAGGAGAGAATAGCTGCTTAGATTTAAACTATTCTTTCTTTCTCTCTTTCTTTCTTTTTTGTAGAGACAATACTCTAGTACTGACCAAAAAAAAAATCTGTTTTGCCTTCCATCTTTGACCTAACTTAAACAAGCTAACATCTCTCAAAGAGCCCTCTCTACATCTATCCAGATCCTACCTGTTTTTCCAGTTGCAGCTGAAGTCCTTCCCCTTCAACTTCTGCCTGAGTCAGCTTCCAAATGCTTCAGCCTGTATTGACTTCCTTTTTCACTAAAGCATCATTGTCTCAGCTTCTCATTATATCTTTTGTTTCTTGGTTGCTTTGCTTTTATTGAACTGTTTCTCTGCTCCATAATCAGAGTATAAACTCTAGGAGAGCTCAGAGAGTGCTTTATCTCCTTTCAAAGTAGGAGAGGATGTTATGAGAAGCTACTGTAGTGTGTTGTGACAGCACTGACACAGACTGGGAATTTGGAAAGACTGCCCAGTGGAGATGCCCAAAAGCAACACTCTCTCATTCCTAGGCCTCTGCTTAACCTGATGATCCAGTCAGAGCTCTGATTCTCTTTACCTTCCCTCAGACTATATTTACCTCAATTCCAACAACTCTTATTTTAAACTATTTTACTAAGGGCAGCATTAAAGGTAATTAATTTAGGTAAAAAACAAAATTTAAACAAGCAAGGAAAAAGAATGTTAATTACTTTAGGGAAATGTGTAAACTTCTTCACTGAATGCTTTTCATTAGAATTGTTGATTCAAAAATAAGAGGAAAACTGCAAAATTACCAATAAATTCACCGGATCCTGAAATCCTTTATGTCCTTAAATCCTTTGGCAGCCTCTGCACAAAGTTATCTAGGAATCTAAAGACCTAGTTCTGCCAGTTCCTCAACCTGACACTCTGATATGTACTTAGAACTTAACCTGCAAGTTTTACACAGATTGACCCAATTTCCCAAATTGAAAATGATGGCTAAATTGTTTCTAACACTGTAACAAGTCCTTGATAAGAGATAATCTTGTCAAGCTGTGATGTCAGTTACATCAAAAAAGAAGAACAGTTTAAGGAAAGAAAACTTCAAAATAAATGTGGAAGTGTTTGTAAAGGAGAGAATAGCTGCTTAGATTTAAACTATTCTTTCTTTCTCTCTTTCTTTCTTTTTTGTAGAGACAATACTCTAGTACTGACCAAAAAAAAAATCTGTTTTGCCTTCCATCTTTGACCTAACTTAAACAAGCTAACATCTCTCAAAGAGCCCTCTCTACATCTATCCAGATCCTACCTGTTTTTCCAGTTGCAGCTGAAGTCCTTCCCCTTCAACTTCTGCCTGAGTCAGCTTCCAAATGCTTCAGCCTGTATTGACTTCCTTTTTCACTAAAGCATCATTGTCTCAGCTTCTCATTATATCTTTTGTTTCTTGGTTGCTTTGCTTTTATTGAACTGTTTCTCTGCTCCATAATCAGAGTATAAACTCTAGGAGAGCTCAGAGAGTGCTTTATCTCCTTTCAAAGTAGGAGAGGATGTTATGAGAAGCTACTGTAGTGTGTTGTGACAGCACTGACACAGACTGGGAATTTGGAAAGACTGCCCAGTGGAGATGCCCAAAAGCAACACTCTCTCATTCCTAGGCCTCTGCTTAACCTGATGATCCAGTCAGAGCTCTGATTCTCTTTACCTTCCCTCAGACTATATTTACCTCTCTTTTTGAAAGAACATCCACTTTGTACTCAGTTCTTTGGGTTCTGCTTCAACTTTGTCTTCATTTCTTTTTCGTTAGGGCAAAAAGAGCCGAGCTAGAAACAAGCTTGCCTCAGGTTTAATGGGTACTCTGATTTATTTTTATTTTTCTCTTATATCTCTGTATTATATATGCTGTGGTGCTACTGCATATGGATTGGTTTCAGGTCACTGGTTGGCAAACCTGTACTCCAGTTCCAGAGTGGTATTTCACTTTCAGACTTCACCGTCTGTTGAGCAAGTATGTTATTTATGTCAGAACCAAAGATAAATAAATAACATTGCAGCAGACTTTCCAGCCCAGATTTTTTGTGTTCTGCAAAGCAAGTGGTAGAGTTATATCCACTTTCTGAGTAGGTGGTTGAGGATAAAGAAAGTTATATATCTAAAAAAGCATAGAAATAGGGCTTCCCTGGTGGTCCAGTGGGTAAGGACACCGCCTTGCAGTGCAAGGGGTGCCAGTTCGATCCCTAGCCTGAGAAGATCCCATGTGCCACGGAGTGGCTGGACCAATGTGTCCAACTACCGAGCCAGAGCTCTGGACCGCATACGCCCAAAGCCGGTGCTCTGCGACAACAGAGACCACCATGATGGGAGGCCCACACGGGCCAAAGAACAAAGATGGATGAAAATGGACAAATGAAAGACCAATAGAAGTGGCCCACCTGCTCCCCTCTCTCCCTACCCCACTCCCACCAAAATAAATAAATAAATCTTTAAAAAAAAAAAGCATAGAAATAACTCTTAGGGCTCTTTTTTTAAGTTATAAAATGGACTTTCTCCTTCAAATACATACTTGTGTACCAATATTCATAGCAGCATTCTTTATAAGAGCCAAAAGGTGGATGTAATCCAAAATTAATCAAAAAATTAATGGATAAACAAATTTGGCATATACAAACAATGAAATACTATTCAGCCTTAAAAAAAGAAAAGAAATTCTGGTGCATGCAACCCCATAAATGAATCTTCAAGATTCTATACCAAGTGAAATAAGTCATTCACTAAAAGACAAATATTATATGATTTCATGTAAATGATGGACCTAGAGTAGTCAAATTCATACAGACAGAAAGTAGAATGGTGGTTTCCATGGAGTGGGGGGAGCAGGAATGGGGTGTAAGTATTAATATTTAGTGGTGCACAGTTTCAGTTGGGGACCATAAAAAGGTTTGGGATATGGAAGGTGGTGGTGACTGTATATCAGTGTGAATGTACCTAATGCCACAGAACTGTACAATTAAAATGGTGAAAATGATAAATTTTATGTTATGCATATTTTACCACAAGGTAAAAGGGGAGGTTTTCTGAATAGTATTTCTCTCTTCCTTGAAAGTAACAAAACAATGAAAGAAACTAAAAATGGAATTCTACCCATTTCTTCACTTGGCTATCCCCAATAATGACTTTTACAAATAAGACTTACCTGATTGCTTTCTTTTTAAGGTGTTTTAAAATATATATATCTAGAGGAAACACATATTTTTATACTATTTAGAAACTTTTCTTTAAATCACTTAACTTTTACCTATCAGGTGTATTTTATTTATTCTGCCCCAGATACTTCCTATACCTTTTGATATCTTAAATTCAGTCTATAGGGATATAACCATTGTATTCTGCAATAGAAAACAGAAATTACTATGCACAGGTAACTTAGAAAAGGGAACAAATTTTCTTAAATTAATTAAGCCAGTGTTGCTGACAGTATGATCTTACAGCATCTTGCATTACAACAACTACAGAACCTACTAAAATTCTTATCCTACATGTACTGAGTCAGCGTCTTTGAAACTGGTGACTTGTAACCTGCATTTTAAATTAGCTCCTCTAAGTACCCCAATACATAAGGCAAACACTTTCAGACATAAAAGAAGAAACTGACAGTAACACAATAATAAAAGACTTTAACACCCGCCCCCCTTACACCAATGGACAGATCATCAAAACAGAAAATTAATAAAGAAACACAAGCCTTAAATGACACATTAAAGAGATACCACGTTACTTTAGGACCTTCCAATCAAGTTTCATCAAGCCTTAAAAGAAAAGAAATTCTGGTGCATGCAACCCCATAAATGAATCTTCAAGATTCTATACCAAGTGAAATAAGTCATTCACTAAAAGACAAATATTATATGATTTCATGTAAATGATGGACCTAGAGTAGTCAAATTCATACAGACAGAAAGTAGAATGGTGGTTTCCATGGAGTGGGGGGAGCAGGAATGGGGTGTAAGTATTAATATTTAGTGGTGCACAGTTTCAGTTGGGGACCATAAAAAGGTTTGGGATATGGAAGGTGGTGGTGACTGTATATCAGTGTGAATGTACCTAATGCCACAGAACTGTACAATTAAAATGGTGAAAATGATAAATTTTATGTTATGCATATTTTACCACAAGGTAAAAGGGGAGGTTTTCTGAATAGTATTTCTCTCTTCCTTGAAAGTAACAAAACAATGAAAGAAACTAAAAATGGAATTCTACCCATTTCTTCACTTGGCTATCCCCAATAATGACTTTTACAAATAAGACTTACCTGATTGCTTTCTTTTTAAGGTGTTTTAAAATATATATATCTAGAGGAAACACATATTTTTATACTATTTAGAAACTTTTCTTTAAATCACTTAACTTTTACCTATCAGGTGTATTTTATTTATTCTGCCCCAGATACTTCCTATACCTTTTGATATCTTAAATTCAGTCTATAGGGATATAACCATTGTATTCTGCAATAGAAAACAGAAATTACTATGCACAGGTAACTTAGAAAAGGGAACAAATTTTCTTAAATTAATTAAGCCAGTGTTGCTGACAGTATGATCTTACAGCATCTTGCATTACAACAACTACAGAACCTACTAAAATTCTTATCCTACATGTACTGAGTCAGCGTCTTTGAAACTGGTGACTTGTAACCTGCATTTTAAATTAGCTCCTCTAAGTACCCCAATACATAAGGCAAACACTTTCAGACATAAAAGAAGAAACTGACAGTAACACAATAATAAAAGACTTTAACACCCGCCCCCCTTACACCAATGGACAGATCATCAAAACAGAAAATTAATAAAGAAACACAAGCCTTAAATGACACATTAGAAGAGATGGATCTCACTGTTATCTTTAGGACCTTCCACCCAAAAGAAGAAGTATACACTTTCTTCTCAAGTGCATATGGAACATTCTCCAGAATAGACCACATCTTGGGCCACAAATCAAACCTCAGTAAATTCAAGAAAATTGAAATTATATCAACCAGCTTTTCTGACCACAATGCTATGAGACTAGATATCAATTATAAGAAAAAAAAAAAAAAACCACTAAAAACACAAGCACATGGAGATTAAACAACATATACCTAAATTAGCTCCTCTAAGTTAAACTAATTTACACTGAAGTTTGACAACCAGTAAACTAAAATAAAAGTAAATAATACCACTATCAGGAGTATATCTCCTTAGAAAAGCAGGAAAAGATGACAGGTGTGAATCTGATCAGAGGGCAGAAACAAGAGACGCTGTACACTGAAATCAAAATTATAATATTTTTTCCTCAGTGTACTCACTGATTCTTTAACTATGATAGACAGCATCAGAATGATGGCACAGATTTAAATAACAACAACAACAACAACAAAAAAAAAAGACTTTCATGGGGAGTTACATGGAGGGAATGATTTGGTTTTATAAAGTGTTTTATAGAACTTGAAGGAAAAGCATAGTGCATCATATGTGTAAAAATAAATAAAACAGAAACCTCAACTAAAATAAGAGTCAGGGAAGTCAGAAGGGGAAGCTTTCACATGCTATGACAATAGAGCCCAAGCAAAAGAAGAGACTCTCTTCTTGGCCTGGCAAGAGATCGGCAAATTTGTTTTAGGGCAACATGTATCAGTGGCAACAATATGAACAGGGCACAGTCCCTTGGTATTTTCATCTTTGATCAGCCAGCCCATATTCAGATATAACTTTGCATTATTATATAGTGCTTATATTTTATTTGAATTCCTAAGTAACTTCTAACCAGGGCTACCCAAAGATCTTTACGCTTTTCTTCCTTGAAGTTTTTGTCTTACATCTTTGAAAATTGTAGAATGTCTCCCTATAGCCAAAAATACCGTATCTGTAGAAAATCATCAAAACAGAAAATTAATAAAGAAACACAAGCCTTAAATGACACATTAGAAGAGATGGATCTCACTGTTATCTTTAGGACCTTCCACCCAAAAGAAGAAGTATACACTTTCTTCTCAAGTGCATATGGAACATTCTCCAGAATAGACCACATCTTGGGCCACAAATCAAACCTCAGTAAATTCAAGAAAATTGAAATTATATCAACCAGCTTTTCTGACCACAATGCTATGAGACTAGATATCAATTATAAGAAAAAAAAAAAAAAACCACTAAAAACACAAGCACATGGAGATTAAACAACATATACCTAAATTAGCTCCTCTAAGTTAAACTAATTTACACTGAAGTTTGACAACCAGTAAACTAAAATAAAAGTAAATAATACCACTATCAGGAGTATATCTCCTTAGAAAAGCAGGAAAAGATGACAGGTGTGAATCTGATCAGAGGGCAGAAACAAGAGACGCTGTACACTGAAATCAAAATTATAATATTTTTCCTCAGTGTACTCACTGATTCTTTAACTATGATAGACAGCATCAGAATGATGGCACAGATTTAAATAACAACAACAACAACAACAAAAAAAAAAGACTTTCATGGGGAGTTACATGGAGGGAATGATTTGGTTTTATAAAGTGTTTTATAGAACTTGAAGGAAAAGCATAGTGCATCATATGTGTAAAAATAAATAAAACAGAAACCTCAACTAAAATAAGAGTCAGGGAAGTCAGAAGGGGAAGCTTTCACATGCTATGACAATAGAGCCCAAGCAAAAGAAGAGACTCTCTTCTTGGCCTGGCAAGAGATCGGCAAATTTGTTTTAGGGCAACATGTATCAGTGGCAACAATATGAACAGGGCACAGTCCCTTGGTATTTTCATCTTTGATCAGCCAGCCCATATTCAGATATAACTTTGCATTATTATATAGTGCTTATATTTTATTTGAATTCCTAAGTAACTTCTAACCAGGGCTACCCAAAGATCTTTACGCTTTTCTTCCTTGAAGTTTTTGTCTTACATCTTTGAAAATTGTAGAATGTCTCCCTATAGCCAAAAATACCGTATCTGTAGAAAATACCAAAAGAATTAGAAGAGTGCATGAACTGGTTTTTGCCTCTCTAGAAATTATACTTCTGTCAAAAAAAAAAAAAAAGGAGAAGAAGAAGGAAGACTTAAAATCCAAAGCAACAAAACATTAAATTGGTGAAAATATTGTCAGTAATGCAAAGGCTTTTAGTATTTACAAAGTCTTTTCCACAGTTCCAATATGTATCCTTTAAAAAAGGATTTCAGAACACTGTGACTGCAGTATGTTTCACAGTCAATGTGGTTTGAATGATAAGGCTCATGTCTCTTCTCTTCAACTCCTCTAATGTCTATACTATGCTTTCACTCTGCCTTTTCTGCCTGTATATCTACATTCAACTTTTTCTTTCAAATAAAGAATGCTGCCTCTGATTGTAATAAGAACAGTTCCTTTTTTAAAAACTCTTAGCTTCATTAATGAGATAAAATGATATCTGTTGGTACTTTTTTAAGTACTGTGAATAAATCCTTTCTGAGCAATTATCTTGGAAATGGTCATCATCACTCCCCATCCCTGTCCTGGATGTTTCATATCCATGTTATAGTCCCAGGTACTCTGGGTTCAAAAAGAAACATCTGCCTGAGCAGCATTTGAGGACATCCATCTGCAGCACCAGGTAGAAGGAATGGATACAAGGGGATCCACTGGGAAGAAAGAACTTTCAGATCTTCGTGGCTGAATGGAGAGGTTAGGCAGAGGGGAAAGAGTTCAGTTTAAATCAGACATTTCAAGCTGGGTGATAAAGAAAATCATGACACTACCAGCAGAAATTGAAAAAAAACAAAGAACTAGTTTTGAGAGCAAAATACTGCATTTCACTTCAGATAGAATTTTAAAACTGGTGACTGGATAGAAATGTATAGGAGAAAACTGCTGGTCCAATATTACAGTTAAAGAAGGGGGAAGGTCCAGAGACGGTGATTTATCATTTTCATTTTATGCAATGGTTAAAGGCTCCGCTGGTGGCTCAGATGGTAGAGAATCCACCTGTATTGCGGGAGACTTGGGTTCAACCTCTGGGTTGGGAAGATCCCCTGGAGGAAGGCATGGCAACCCACTCCAGTATTCTTGCCTGCAGAATCCCATGGACAGAGGAGACAGGCAGCCTACAGTCCATGGGGTCACAAAGGGTGACATGACTAAGTGGCCAAGCACACACAGTTACGGAATTATAATGGATGAAACATCTCAAATGAAGGAGTGAAGAAAGACAAGCAGAGTGTAGGGATGGACCTTTAAGGTATGAAGAAGCAGAGAAGCCAGTGAAACGGACAAACAAATTAGTAATCAAAGAAACTGGTTAAGAACTGTAGTGACTCAGATTTGTAGAGGAAAACGGAGAAAGAAAAGCAAGATAGTGGGGATCTCAGTTGTGTGAAACACCAGAAAAAAGACCAATGAGAATAGGGACCAAGAAAAAAATCAGGTTTGGAAATTCAGAGGCTATTAATGTGAGTCAGATTTTAGGATAATGAGGAAGTGGGAAAGACAGGTGATAGCACTATACCATAGAAAGATTATATATATCACATGCATCATTCAAAAATTTCTAGTAGCCACATTTTTTTGCCATTTTTAGTAGCCACATTTTTTAAAAATGAAAAAGAAATAAATGAAACTAATTTTAATAGTATATTTTGTTTAATATAATTTCAAAATATAAATTGGAAAATCTGAATCTGTAATTAATGTAAAAATTATTGAAATTTTAGCATTCTTATTATCTTTTGCCTTCCTCAAAATTTATTGTGTATTTTATACTTGCAACCCATCTCATTTTGGTTGCTATATTTCCAGTGCTTAAATACACATGAATAGTGGCTTTCTTATTCAGTTTAAATCACTTGAAAACACTACCAGCAGAAATTGAAAAAAAACAAAGAACTAGTTTTGAGAGCAAAATACTGCATTTCACTTCAGATAGAATTTTAAAACTGGTGACTGGATAGAAATGTATAGGAGAAAACTGCTGGTCCAATATTACAGTTAAAGAAGGGGGAAGGTCCAGAGACGGTGATTTATCATTTTCATTTTATGCAATGGTTAAAGGCTCCGCTGGTGGCTCAGATGGTAGAGAATCCACCTGTATTGCGGGAGACTTGGGTTCAACCTCTGGGTTGGGAAGATCCCCTGGAGGAAGGCATGGCAACCCACTCCAGTATTCTTGCCTGCAGAATCCCATGGACAGAGGAGACAGGCAGCCTACAGTCCATGGGGTCACAAAGGGTGACATGACTAAGTGGCCAAGCACACACAGTTACGGAATTATAATGGATGAAACATCTCAAATGAAGGAGTGAAGAAAGACAAGCAGAGTGTAGGGATGGACCTTTAAGGTATGAAGAAGCAGAGAAGCCAGTGAAACGGACAAACAAATTAGTAATCAAAGAAACTGGTTAAGAACTGTAGTGACTCAGATTTGTAGAGGAAAACGGAGAAAGAAAAGCAAGATAGTGGGGATCTCAGTTGTGTGAAACACCAGAAAAAAGACCAATGAGAATAGGGACCAAGAAAAAAATCAGGTTTGGAAATTCAGAGGCTATTAATGTGAGTCAGATTTTAGGATAATGAGGAAGTGGGAAAGACAGGTGATAGCACTATACCATAGAAAGATTATATATATCACATGCATCATTCAAAAATTTCTAGTAGCCACATTTTTTTGCCATTTTTAGTAGCCACATTTTTTAAAAATGAAAAAGAAATAAATGAAACTAATTTTAATAGTATATTTTGTTTAATATAATTTCAAAATATAAATTGGAAAATCTGAATCTGTAATTAATGTAAAAATTATTGAAATTTTAGCATTCTTATTATCTTTTGCCTTCCTCAAAATTTATTGTGTATTTTATACTTGCAACCCATCTCATTTTGGTTGCTATATTTCCAGTGCTTAGTAAGTACACATGAATAGTGGCTTTCTTATTGGACAACTCAGGGTCAGAGAAAGTAAATATGTCCCAGGCCAACAGAGTAAAAACAGGAATGGGTATGGAAGCCAGTAACCAAAATTGCAAGTGGAGATAAGGTATCCTAAATGGATTATCTGAACCTTACACAAGAAGTGGGATGAGAGTGGCAGTTAAAGGTCCTAGAAATGACATTTGTGGGCAAGGAGCACATCTCTGTCATGTTCAATACACTAGGAGAAGACTGAGAAATGAGGGTGAGGCCATTTCTAGAGTGTTAAGGGGAAGGTAGTCCTATTGGGAGATTTATATTTGAATTATGTTGAAGGAAATATTTGATGAACAGCAGTATGGAAATAAATAAAGATCAACCAAACAACAAATTCATATACTACACACAAAAAAGTGACTTTAGCTTACAAAGTAAAACCCACTCTATACCATATATATGAGAAATCCCAAAACAAAGTTATTCAAAAAGTTTAAAGTGGTAGACAAATGTATATCAAAAGAAACAAAAGGAAGGAGCTGTGATCTTAACATCTGACAAGCTAGAATTCAGTAACTTAAGCATTAAAATAAATGGCATGTCATTACGTAAAAGAATATGAATATATAATAGTTTTTAATATTTATGCACTGAACTTCATACCAACCACTTTATAAAGCAGAAACTACAAGAAATATAAGGAGAAATAGCCAGAAACACAATGTACAATTTTAATACTCCACTCTCAGTGCAAGACAACTAGACAAAAAATAAAGATACAGAAACCCTAAACAACATAAGCAATAAATTATAGGTACATATATCAGGCTTTGCATCCCAAATATGTGTTCTAGATCCTATAATCATTCATGAAGATCAACAATACACTATGATCCAAAGAAAACCTCAATGTTCTTAACAAAGTAGAAATGATACAAAAATAATTCTCTCATCTTAAAAATATAGAAATAACAAAATTAAAACATAAATAGTCCTTTCTATATAAAGTTAAGTAACTCTCTATTAAACAATTCTCAAGACAAAGGGGAACTGAAATTTCAGAATCACTTATAAATTAAAATGATGAAAACGAAGACACTATTTATCAGTATCAATGAGATATAATTAAAATGAAGGTTAGAGAAGAAAAATCATAGTCTTAGATAGTTATACTGTGAAAAAATGAAAAGATGACAATAAATAAATATCCATTTGAGTTAATAGAAAGACACTTATTATTCTTAAACAGTACTTATTTAATATCACAGAGATGTCAATTCTTCACGAGTATATAAAATTTCACTTGGAAGCAGTTAAAAAAAAACAGAAAATGGAACGGTAATATTAAAGACAATGGCAAAAATAATGAGTTGTAAACAGAAAAAAAAAAGAATTTGGGAGAGCATTAGCAAAATAAGAATCTACTAACTAATCAAGCAAAAAAGGAACACAAATGTACAAAATAAGAAATGATAAGTGAGTAACCATAAAAACAGGAATAAAAAAATCATAAAAGATTGCATGGTGCAATTCTGTGCTAATAAATTGTAAAATATATATGAAATATATACATTCAGAATATTAGCCCTAGTGTATATGGAATGTCCAACAAACTAGGTTTAATAAAAAATACATAATTTTTCACAAGAGTAACCCACAAAAACATATGGACAAAATGGTTTGACAAGGGGATTCTAGCAAATCACCAAAGATCTGCCTATCCTCCTCCTAAACACCTCTTTAACTATGATCTATGCCCACTACGGTTGCCTGAGCTCAGAGCTTCATAGTCTTTTGCCTGGATGCCCCATTCCTTTCTCCTCTATTTTCCCTCTGTAATCTGATGCTGGAATGTTATTTTGAAAATGAAAATATGATCACAATTTTATTTAATTTCCCAATTTAAGTGTAATTGAAATCATAGGTGTGAAAGTTACAATGGGGAAACTTCTGCCATCATCTTATAAATCTGTCTAATAAATCTGATTATCAATATAGTCTTTGAGTATGTGGGCTTAAGGTGTTTTGTTACATTCATACTGTTTCTTTGAAAGACATCAATAGTAAAGAATCTGCCTGGGGTTTCCCTGGTGTCACAGCTATAAAGAATCTGCCTGTCAATGAAGGAGACACAGGTTCGATCTCTGGTCTGGGAAGATCCCACATGCCGAGAAGCAACTAAGCCTGTGTGCCACAACTTCTGAGCCTGTGCTCCAGAGCCTGGGAATCAAAACTATTGAGCCCACAAGCTGCAACTACGGAAGCTTGAGTGCCCTAGAGCCTATGCTCCACAAAAGAGAAGCCACAGCCATGAGAAGCCTGCTCACCACAACTAGAGGAATGTCTTTATAGCAATAATGATCCAGCAAAGCCAAAAATAAATAAATAAAATTATTTTAAAAAAAATCTGCCTGCAACATGGGAGACGCAGGATATGCAAGTTTGACCCCTGGGCTGGGAAGGAGGAAATGGCAACCCACTCCAGTATTCTTGCCTGTAGAATCCCATAGATAGAGGAGCTTAGTGACCACAGTCCATTGGATCCCAGAGTTGGACACAACTGAGTGATAGAGCATGCACACACAGAATTGAAAAGATAAGACAGCTGAGGGTTCAATGTTTCCTTCGAAACATATCAAAAGAAACTAAAGGAGAAAAGAGAGAATTTCGCAGAGAAAAGATAAAGGCATAAAACTCATCTTCCCAGAGATTTTGTGGGGAAGTCAGGTAAGTAACCATCTTCATCTTGAAAAGCTATCTCAGGATATTTAGTCAAGACAGTCATGTAACTAGCATGTGATGCAGTCAGGACTAAAGCCCAGACTGCAGCCAAAGCCAGCATTCTGCACACACTGCCTTTCTTCATCTATCAGTCCTTAGCAAGTCTGTTCTTTGAAATGTCAAGACTGCTTATATTGCCTAGTGTTGCTATCTCACTTCTCTTAAATTTTATTTTCCTTAAAAGCAAGAAACATATTTTATTGTACCCTTTAATCAACAAGGGTGCCTCGCAGAGTGAAGTACTAATTTATGCTACAGAACTCTTGTGTATTTTTAACTATTATTATAACATATATTTTCTTAAATCTATCAGATTTCTGTGAAGGCTGGTATATACTTTTGAAGTACTTTTACTGTTGGAAACATCAAACAACAATCAGTATTGAGGCTACAAAGAAAAAGAGCTTTATTTGGGGGTCTTAAGAATAGCAATTTGGGGACTTCCTTAGGTATAGTGAATAAGTATCCTTCTGCCAATATCAGGGGGAAACAGGTTCATTCTTGGTCCTGGAAGATTCCACATGGAATCTTGTGGAGCATCTAAGCCCATGCACCACAACTAATGAACCCAAGCTCTAGAGCCCATGAGCTGCAGCTACTGAGCATATGTGTCACAGCTATTGAAGCCCAAGTGCCATAGAGCCTGTGCTCTGCAATAAGCACATAGTTGCCATGAGAAGCCTGTGCACCACTATGACGAACAGCCCCCACTCGCCACTAGAGAAAGTCTGTGCAGAACAGCAGACAAAAAAAGATCCAGTATAGTTTAAAAAAAATTTTTTTTTAATTAAAAAAAGAATTGCAATTTGTGAGACAGATTCAGGTAACACCAAAGGACTGTTTCAAAGAAAAGAGTCAGGGGCTTAAGAAGACAAAAACCACAAGGTTATTAATTTGCGAGAGAATTGTGATTGATGCAAATCAGAGGATATTTGTCCTTACAGAATCACAAGTTGCTTTCGGGTAAAGATTCAGTAAGTAGATAGGCTGTCACAAGTTTTTTTTAAGGTCCATGATGGATAAGTATCTTGAGTAGGACAGTAAGTGTTCAAAAAGTCAGATTCCATCTGGGCCGAGAGGTGCATAAGTCACATTTCCTCAGTGGCTTCTCAACACCATTTCAGAAAGCTCTATTCTGACTTTCATTTCACAAAAGAAATTGAGAGGGACTGTGTTTACACCTAAAACAGTGTATACATAGCTGTTGTGAGGCACGCTCAGTGAAGCCCCAACTCCACTCATGGTAGATGGAAAAGAGGTTTATTAGGCTGGTGCCAGCGATCACCCATGAGGAACAAGGTTTCTTGCAAGGTCCCCGGCTTGAGGCAAGGGATGATTTTTAAAGGCTGGGAGAATTAATGGTGCGAGACCGTTCCCTGGTACCCACACACCAGCACATTCCAGTGTCTATGACAACAAGAAACAAACAGGTTTGGTGACTAGGAAACAGAGATCAATAAAACATATAATCAACCTATATCCTAGGGGTAGCATAATAACCCAGGGGCTTTCTATAACAGTTATGCATTCTTGCTTAACATAATTGTCTAGGAGCTTTTCATGATTCACAGTTTTTGTTTAGGTTACAATCAATAAAGATTAACAGAAAACAATCAATGCTAACAGAAAGTAATTTAGTCTAACAGGTGAGTCACTAACAGGTAACCCAGGAAACAAGGGATGAATCATTTAAGTAGATCTAAATAAATCATTTTATATTATGTGTCCCTTTCCACAATAGCAACCTTATGTCTTAGATTTTTTTTCTTTACACAAGGGACAATTTCAAATATTTTGTTCCTTTATTACTACAAATAGTTCCAAAAAATATAGCAACCATATACTTATTATTAGTTTGCACTGCTCTTCAGTGTAAAAATTGTATTGTCAATGAAGTCAGGAAAATCTAGATGATGTGGAAAATATTTTGATTGACTTAGTAAAATTTCTCAACTTAATGTATGAATAGTATTTTGCTTCATCTTGACTACTTGAATACACTTCATACCCTAAGGCTAATATGGAAGATCTACCAGCTGTTAATCCATTATATACATTCAGCATGGTTAATTTTTTAATATTGCATCATTAAAAATACTCATCAGGGGGTGGAGCTAAGATGGCTGCGTAGAATGACGTGCACTCATCTCTCCTGCAAAATCGCCTGAATTGCAACGAGTTCCTGAAAAACCATCAACAGGAGGAGGTTGGATCTGATCACAAAAAGATACCCCCCATCGAAGAACAAAGGAGAAGTGGCAACAAGGCGGTAGGAAGGCGCAATCGTGCTCTTACAAGTCAAACCTCATACCCACCAGAGAGGTCGGGTGGGCCAAAGGCGCAAAGCCTGTTGCAGATCAAGACCCGGGAAAGGAGTGGTGATGCCCAACAGGGACTGAGCCAGACCTGCTTTGGAGGGTCCACGTGCCCCTTGAGCTAAGGTTTTAATGGTGACGGGCGGGGGGGTTCCTGGTACCCACACACCAGCACATTCCAGTGTCTATGACAACAAGAAACAAACAGGTTTGGTGACTAGGAAACAGAGATCAATAAAACATATAATCAACCTATATCCTAGGGGTAGCATAATAACCCAGGGGCTTTCTATAACAGTTATGCATTCTTGCTTAACATAATTGTCTAGGAGCTTTTCATGATTCACAGTTTTTGTTTAGGTTACAATCAATAAAGATTAACAGAAAACAATCAATGCTAACAGAAAGTAATTTAGTCTAACAGGTGAGTCACTAACAGGTAACCCAGGAAACAAGGGATGAATCATTTAAGTAGATCTAAATAAATCATTTTATATTATGTGTCCCTTTCCACAATAGCAACCTTATGTCTTAGATTTTTTTTCTTTACACAAGGGACAATTTCAAATATTTTGTTCCTTTATTACTACAAATAGTTCCAAAAAATATAGCAACCATATACTTATTATTAGTTTGCACTGCTCTTCAGTGTAAAAATTGTATTGTCAATGAAGTCAGGAAAATCTAGATGATGTGGAAAATATTTTGATTGACTTAGTAAAATTTCTCAACTTAATGTATGAATAGTATTTTGCTTCATCTTGACTACTTGAATACACTTCATACCCTAAGGCTAATATGGAAGATCTACCAGCTGTTAATCCATTATATACATTCAGCATGGTTAATTTTTTAATATTGCATCATTAAAAATACTCATCAGGGGGTGGAGCTAAGATGGCTGCGTAGAATGACGTGCACTCATCTCTCCTGCAAAATCGCCTGAATTGCAACGAGTTCCTGAAAAACCATCAACAGGAGGAGGTTGGATCTGATCACAAAAAGATACCCCACATCGAAGAACAAAGGAGAAGTGGCAACAAGACGGTAGGAAGGGCGCAATCGTGCTTTTACAAGTCAAACCTCATACCCACCAGAGAGGTCGGGTGGGCCAAAGGCGCAAAGCCTGTTGCAGATCAAGACCCGGGAAAGGAGTGGTGATGCCCAAAAGGGACTGAGCCAGACCTGCTTTGGAGGGTCCAAGTGCCCCCTTGAGCTAAAAGTGCCCTTGAGCAGTCCTCAGAGGGACGCCATTCAGTTCCCTTTGAAGGAGATTACCATTAACTGGATGATAGAGCTGCCGAGTAGGACTGGAAACTCAGTGGGCACTGTGATCCAGGAGAGGGGAATAGCGATCGTGCATGGGACTGAGCCAGACTCACCTCTGAGTAATCTGACGTCTCCCGTGGTGGTGGGTTGACGGTGGCCTGCAGCAAGGTTGGGGTTACTGCAGAAGTGCTTCCCATAGAGAGTGTGGGAATAAATCCTTTGTGAGAGAGAAGCCATTTTCCCTACTGTAGTTTGGATGCTGGTCAAACTACAGGGCTGCTGGTCAAACTACAGGGAGGGAATTTAGCCCCACCCAGCAAGAAAAGGGATTTGGATTAAGAATTAAGAAACTCCCAGGGCTAGCCTGGGCGGACCTTTTAGTTCTGGAATAGGCCGAAATAAGCAAGCAGTCACAGAGGTCTTCAGATCCAACCACTGCCAGAGGCAAGAAAAAGACTGATAATTCCTGAATAATCAACAAGAGAGAGAAAAACATAAACAATATTTTAACGTTTTGTCTGAAGCTGGAGTTACTGCTGGATTTTTTAAAATTTCATTTTATTTCTTATTCTTTTTTATTGCTCTTTTTGTTTTGTTTTATTTTTTCTCCAATTTTTTTTCCCTTTTTTCCAAATCCTCTCAGTGCACCCCCCCATTTTTTGGGTGTATGGGGGGGTGTAAGTGTGGGTGTGTTTATTTCCTCCATTGAATTCTATTGAAGCTACTAATCTTCTCAGTAAGACTGAATGTATTCAAGTTTACATAAGTTTTTTTTTTCTTTTTCCTTCTAAACTACACATTTTCTTTTGGTATGAACTTCTGGTTCCATATTGGCCTTTTAAGGTTCTGTGGGGGTTTTATTTGTTTTTATTGTTTTTGCTTTCTTTTTCTATATTTTTCTATATACTTATCTCTGTTTTAATTTTTAAATACTTTCATTTGTACTACTACTTCCTCTATAACTCTTTGCTTTCTCTGATGCTCCTTTCCTACAGCACTAAACTCTAATATATACAAATCTTTATCTCCCTATATTTAACTTTGCAGTATTATTCTATATTTCTCTTCTTTCCTCCCTTTCTCTTTTTCCCTTTTCCCAGCATATTTTTTAGTCTGTTCTGTCCTCATTGCCATATCCCCAATGGGGACCCTGCTCTAGCATTATTCTCCAATTGGTACTCTACTTAGTTTGGTTATTAACTGGATATCATTCTTGGTTTTCTCTATTTGCCGTGCTAACATACTGTACTATATTTTTGGTTGGAATGCTTGGATTATGTTGCAGTTGTATTTGTTTGTGTGTATAATTCAATATGCTAGAGAGTATTTGCATAATATTTTAATTACCATTTGTCAAAGGTATGCCTTCTGATCCTCATTCGCGTATATATGTTTTAATATCATTTGATGCCATAACAAACAAGCCGTGAAATCTTCATTCCCTGGTCAGGCAATGAGCCCAGGAGCTGTAGGGAGGGAGCACTGACTCCACAACTCTACAATACTAGAGAACACCTAACACTAGAGAGCAATAAACAGTGAGAACGCCAACAAAGGTAAGCACTTGTATGCAAGTCCTGACATAATTCAACCACCAGCATCATCCAGAATAAGAAGACCCATCCAAACAACAAATATCAACAAACATAACTCAAAGTCTGGGAAAAGGAAACCCCAAACAGAGTTAGTTTAAAAATTAATAATAACAATGAAATGGCAGAGAAATACCACACAAGTGAAGGAACAATCCACAAACACACAAAATCAAATTAATGAAGAGAATTTGGACAAACTTTCTGAAAGTGATTTCAGAAGAATGATAGTAAAGATGATCAAAGACACTGAAAACAATTTCAGAGAAATTGCAAGATACAACTAACACACTGAATAAAGAAATACAAGAACTTACCAAAAAACTAACAGAGACAAACAACTCAATTGCTGAACTGAAAAACACTGTAGAAGGAATCAAGAGCAGAGTATCTGAGACAGAAGACCGGATAAGTGAGCTGGAAGATAAAATGGTGGAAGTAACTGCTGAAAAACAGAATACTTTCATTTGTACTACTACTTCCTCTATAACTCTTTGCTTTCTCTGATGCTCCTTTCCTACAGCACTAAACTCTAATATATACAAATCTTTATCTCCCTATATTTAACTTTGCAGTATTATTCTATATTTCTCTTCTTTCCTCCCTTTCTCTTTTTCCCTTTTCCCAGCATATTTTTTAGTCTGTTCTGTCCTCATTGCCATATCCCCAATGGGGACCCTGCTCTAGCATTATTCTCCAATTGGTACTCTACTTAGTTTGGTTATTAACTGGATATCATTCTTGGTTTTCTCTATTTGCCGTGCTAACATACTGTACTATATTTTTGGTTGGAATGCTTGGATTATGTTGCAGTTGTATTTGTTTGTGTGTATAATTCAATATGCTAGAGAGTATTTGCATAATATTTTAATTACCATTTGTCAAAGGTATGCCTTCTGATCCTCATTCGCGTATATATGTTTTAATATCATTTGATGCCATAACAAACAAGCCGTGAAATCTTC
Organism: Tragulus kanchil; assembly: GCA_022376925.1. Classification (NCBI taxonomy): domain Eukaryota; kingdom Metazoa; phylum Chordata; class Mammalia; order Artiodactyla; family Tragulidae; genus Tragulus; species Tragulus kanchil. The sequence goes on along the minus strand of JAIOJX010000028.1, from coordinate 108,254,946 downwards.
ATTCCCTGGTCAGGCAATGAGCCCAGGAGCTGTAGGGAGGGAGCACTGACTCCACAACTCTACAATACTAGAGAACACCTAACACTAGAGAGCAATAAACAGTGAGAACGCCAACAAAGGTAAGCACTTGTATGCAAGTCCTGACATAATTCAACCACCAGCATCATCCAGAATAAGAAGACCCATCCAAACAACAAATATCAACAAACATAACTCAAAGTCTGGGAAAAGGAAACCCCAAACAGAGTTAGTTTAAAAATTAATAATAACAATGAAATGGCAGAGAAATACCACACAAGTGAAGGAACAATCCACAAACACACAAAATCAAATTAATGAAGAGAATTTGGACAAACTTTCTGAAAGTGATTTCAGAAGAATGATAGTAAAGATGATCAAAGACACTGAAAACAATTTCAGAGAAATTGCAAGATACAACTAACACACTGAATAAAGAAATACAAGAACTTACCAAAAAACTAACAGAGACAAACAACTCAATTGCTGAACTGAAAAACACTGTAGAAGGAATCAAGAGCAGAGTATCTGAGACAGAAGACCGGATAAGTGAGCTGGAAGATAAAATGGTGGAAGTAACTGCTGAAAAACAGACTCTAGCTCAAAGAATGAAAAGAGCAGAGGATAGCCTCAGAGATCTCTGGGATAATATCAAATGCACCAATATTCGAATTATAGGGGTTCCAGAAGAAGAAGAAAAAAAGAAAGGCTATGAGAAAATTTTTGAAGAGATTATAGTTGAAAATTTCCCCAGCATGAGAAAAGAAATAGTCAATCAAGTCCAAGAAGCTCAAAGAGTACCATACAGAATCAACCCGAGAAGAAACACACCAAGACACATATTAATGAAGTTAACACAAATTAAACACAAAGACAGAATTCTCAAAGCAGCAAGGGAATAGCAACTAGTGACATACAAGGGAAAGCCCATATCTTTAACAGCTGATCTTTCAACTGAAACTCTGCAGGCCAGAAGGGAATGGCAGGACACATTTAAAGCGCTGAAAGAGAATAATCTGTAACCAAGAATCCTCTACCCTGCAAGGATCTCATTCAAAATTGACGGAGAAATCAAACGCTTTACAGATAAGCAAAAATTAAAAGAATTTAGTCACACCAAACCAGGCTTACAACAAGTGTTTAATGGACTCATATAGACAACAAGTATAAGAGAAGGAGAAGATCCACAAAACAAAACCATCATAACATCTAAGAAGATGACAATAGGATCATTTGTATCAATAATTACTTTGAATGTAAATGGACTAAATGCTCCAACCAAACTACACAGGCTGGCTGAATGGATTCAAAAACACGACCCATACATACGCTGCCTCCAGGAAACTCACTTCAGACCTAGAGACACTCATAGACTGAAAGTGAGAGGATGCAAAAAGATATTCCACACAAATGGAAATCAAAAGAAAGTTGGAGTAGCAATCCTCATATCAGACAAAATAGACCTCCAAATAAAGAAGACTAGAAGAGACAAGGCAGGACACTACATCATGATCAAGGGATCTATCCAACAGGAAGACAAAACAATCATAAACATCTATACACCCAACACAGGAGCATCCCAATACATAAGACAACCACTTTCAGACATAAAAGAAGACATCGACACTAACACAATAATAGTAGGAGACTTTAACACTCTTCTCACACCAATGGACAGATCATCCAAACAGAAAATTAAGAAAGAAACACAAGACTTAAATGCCACACTTGAAAAGATGGACCTCATGGATATATTTTGGACCTTACATCCAAAAGCAGAAGAATACATTTTCTTCTCAAATGCTCACAGAACATTCTCCAAGATAGACCACATCTTGGGCCACAAATCAAACCTCAGTCAATTCAAGAAATCTGAAAATTTTCGGACCACAATGCAATGAGACTAGAGATCAACTGCAGGAAAAAAACTGCTAAAAACAGAAACACATGGAGATTAAACAACACATACCTAAAAAACCAACTGATTACCGAGCAAATCAAAGGAGAAATTTAAAAATTCCTAGAAGAAACGACAATGAACACATGACAGTGCAAAACCTATGAGATATCGCAAAAGCAGTTCTAAGAGGGAAGTTTATGACAATGCAATCCTACCTCAAGAAACCAGAAAAATCTCAAACAGACGACCTAACCCTAAGCTTAAAATAACTGGAGAAAGAAGAACAAAAACACCCCAAAGCCAGCAGAAGAAGAGAAATCATAAAGATCCGAGCAGAAATAAATGAAAAAGAATCAAAAGAAACAATAGTAAAGATAAATAAAACAAAAAGCTGGTTGTTCGAAAAGGTCAATAAAATCGACAAACTGCTGGCCAGACTCATCAAGAAAAAAAGAGAGAAGAACTAGATTAACAAAATCAAAAATGAAAAAGGAGAGATTACAACAGATAATGCAGAAATCCAAAGGATTATAAGAGACTATTGTGAACAACTCTATGGCAACAAACTGGACAACCTGGAAGAAATGGACAGTTTCTTAGAGAAGATTAATCTTCCAAGACTTAACCAGGAAGAAATTGAAACTATGAACAAGCCAATCACAAGCTCAGAAATCAAATTTGTGATTAAAAATCTACCCAAAAATAAAAGCCCAGGACCAGATGGCTTGCTATCGGTATCAAAAAACAATCATAAACATCTATACACCCAACACAGGAGCATCCCAATACATAAGACAACCACTTTCAGACATAAAAGAAGACATCGACACTAACACAATAATAGTAGGAGACTTTAACACTCTTCTCACACCAATGGACAGATCATCCAAACAGAAAATTAAGAAAGAAACACAAGACTTAAATGCCACACTTGAAAAGATGGACCTCATGGATATATTTTGGACCTTACATCCAAAAGCAGAAGAATACATTTTCTTCTCAAATGCTCACAGAACATTCTCCAAGATAGACCACATCTTGGGCCACAAATCAAACCTCAGTCAATTCAAGAAATCTGAAAATTTTCGGACCACAATGCAATGAGACTAGAGATCAACTGCAGGAAAAAAACTGCTAAAAACAGAAACACATGGAGATTAAACAACACATACCTAAAAAACCAACTGATTACCGAGCAAATCAAAGGAGAAATTTAAAAATTCCTAGAAGAAACGACAATGAACACATGACAGTGCAAAACCTATGAGATATCGCAAAAGCAGTTCTAAGAGGGAAGTTTATGACAATGCAATCCTACCTCAAGAAACCAGAAAAATCTCAAACAGACGACCTAACCCTAAGCTTAAAATAACTGGAGAAAGAAGAACAAAAACACCCCAAAGCCAGCAGAAGAAGAGAAATCATAAAGATCCGAGCAGAAATAAATGAAAAAGAATCAAAAGAAACAATAGTAAAGATAAATAAAACAAAAAGCTGGTTGTTCGAAAAGGTCAATAAAATCGACAAACTGCTGGCCAGACTCATCAAGAAAAAAAGAGAGAAGAACTAGATTAACAAAATCAAAAATGAAAAAGGAGAGATTACAACAGATAATGCAGAAATCCAAAGGATTATAAGAGACTATTGTGAACAACTCTATGGCAACAAACTGGACAACCTGGAAGAAATGGACAGTTTCTTAGAGAAGATTAATCTTCCAAGACTTAACCAGGAAGAAATTGAAACTATGAACAAGCCAATCACAAGCTCAGAAATCAAATTTGTGATTAAAAATCTACCCAAAAATAAAAGCCCAGGACCAGATGGCTTCACAGCCGAATTATACCAAACATTTAAAGAAGAGCAAATGCCTGTCCTTCTGTCCTTCTAAAACTCTACCAAAAAATTGCCCAGGAAGGAACACTTCCAAACACATTCTAAGAGGTCGCCATCACCCTGATACCAAAACCAGGCAAAGACAACACATACAAAAAAAATTATAGGCCAATTTCACTGATGAATTTAGACACCAAAATCCTCAACAAAATCCTAGCAAACAGAATTCAACAACACATCAAAAAACTCATACATCATGATCAAGTTGGGTTCATCCCAGGCATGCAAGGATTCTTCAATATCTGCTAGTCAAAGAATGTGATATACCATATCAACAAATTGAGAGACAAAAATCACATGATCATCTCAACAGATGCAGGAAAAGCCTTTGACAAAGTACAGCATCCATTTATGATAAAAACTCTTCAGAAAATGGGCATAGAAGGAACCTATCTCAACATAATAATAGCCATTTATGAGAAGCCCAAAGCGAACATTATCCTCAACAGTGAAAAACTCAAAGCATTCCCTCTAACATCAGGAACAAGACAAGAGTGTCCACTTTCACCACTACTATTCAACATACTCCTAGAAGTTCTAGCAACGGTAATAAGAGAAGAGAAAGAAATAAAAGGAATCCAGATTGGAAAGGAAGAAGTCAAGCTCTCTCTATTCGCAGACGACATGATATTGTACATAGAAAATCCCAAAGACACTATTACAAAACTACTAGAGCTAATCAACAAATTCAGCAAAGTCACAGGATACAAAATCAATACACAGAAATCACTGGCATTCCTATACACAAACAATGAAAAATCAGAAAATGAAATCAAAGAGGCAATCCCCTTCACCATTGCAACCAAAAGAATCAAATATCTAGGAATAAGCCTACCCAAAGAAACAAAAAAACTGTACACTGAAAACTACAAGACACTCATGAGAAACATTAAAGACTTGAACAGATGGAGAGATATTCCATGTTTCTGGGTCGGAAGAATCAATATTGTGAAAATGACCATACTACCAAATGTCATCTATAGATTCAATGCGATCCCTATCAGACTACCAATGACATTCTTCACAGAACTAGACCAATGAATAACACAGATCAAAAAAATAAAATAAAATAACACAGTTCATATGGAAACACAAAAGACCCCGAACAGCCAAAGCAATCCTGAGGAAGAAGAATGGAGCTGGAGGGATCAGCCTCCCCAACTTCAGACTCTACTACAAAGCAACAGTCATCAAGACAGTATGGTACTGGCACAAAAACAGAAATATTGACCAATGGAACAAAATAGAGAACCCAGAGATAAACCCATGCACCTATGGATACCATATTTTTAATAAAGGAGGCGAACATATAAAATGGGACAAAGACAGCCTCTTCAATAAATGGTGCTGGGAAAATTGGACAGCCACATGCAAAAAAAAATGAAGTTGGAACATTCCTTGACACGATACACAAAGATCAGCTCAAAATGGATTAAAGACTTAAATGTAAGACCAGAAACCATCAAACTCTTAGAGGAGAATATAGGCAAAACCCTCAAGGACATCAACCAAAGCAAGATCTTCCATGATCCACCTACTAGAATAGCAGAACTAAAACTGAAAATGAACATGTGGGACCTAATGAAACTTCAGAGCTTTTGTACAGCAAAAGAAATTACAAAAAAAGCTGAACAGACAACCCACAGAATGAGAGAAAATCATAGCAAATGAAACAACAGACAAAGAATTCATCTGCAAAATCTACAAGCAACTCAGACAACTCAGCACCGGAAAAATGAGCAACCCAATCAAAAAATGGGAAAAGGGCCTAAACAGACACCTCTCCAAAGAGGACATACTGATGGCCCCAAAACACATGAAACGATGCTCGACTTCGCTTATAATTAGAGAAATGCAAATCAAAACTACAATGAGATATCACTTCACATCTGTCAGAATGGCCATCATCCACAAATCAACAGACAATAAATGCTAGAGAGGGTATGGAGAAAAGGGAACACTCCTGCATTGCTGGTGGGAATGTAAATTGACACAGCCTCTATGGAAAACAGTATGGAGATTTCCTAAAAAACTTAAAATAGAAGCACCATATGACTCAGCAATCCTACTCTTAGGCTTATACCCTGATGAAATCAAATCTGAAAGAAACACCTGTACCCCAATGTTCATTGCAGCTCTCTATACAATAGCTAGAACATGGAAGCAACCTAGATGCCCATCGACGAGCGAATGGATCCAAAAGCCCTGGTACATATATACAATGGAATACTACACAGCTCTGAAGAGAAATGCAGAAGAATCAGCCCTAATGAGGTGGCTGAATCTAGAACCTATCATCAAAAGTGAAGTTAGTCAGAAAGAGAAGAACAAGTACAATATACTAATACATATATATGGAATCTAGTATGATGGTGATGATGGCACATGCAGTGAAGTGACAGAAAGACAGACATGGACAGTGGACATATGGACATTGTAGGGAAGGAACAGTGGGTGAGAGGCGTAAAGGAAGTAGCATGAAGGCCTGTACTATCATATATGAAGAAAATAGCTATAGTCATTGCTCTGTGAGAAAAGCAGATACTTCAGGGGTGCTGTATAATGGTCTGGAGCGGTGGGTAGTGGGGATATACACATGACTAACTGAGAACATACATATCTGTAAAGAACAAAACTGTAAAAGTTAAAAAAAAAAGACAGGTTTTAAGTTGTAAAAGAGAAAAAAAAACACTCATCAGTGCTCATCATTCAGAGTAACTGAAGAAAAGATTAATGTGGTAAAAAGTTTGAAAGATAAATTACATTAAAGTTACTACTTAAAATATACACAATAATTACATGATATCTAGTTAAGAAATTGCTTCAGCGAATAACTGGAAATTAGCACATTTACAGCTGTTCTCTTCTGACATATATAAAGACTGATCAAGTTTGTTCTCCCAAGTAGTTTTTAACATAAACATGCAAATTTTATTAGTATTGTCAATTTTCTTAGGAAACCCTTTTACATAGATGGCATAAGAAAAGTCTAAGCAAATAAACACAAGATGTAAATTCACTAGATGTAAATGATTATTTTACTTGCATATAGATTGCTGCCATTTAATTTGGTGTGTTTTTCTGGATTATTCCCATATTCATTTATGAAATCAAATCTGAAAGAAACACCTGTTACCCCAAAATTGGAGATTTCCTAAAAAACTTAAAATAGAAGCACCATATGACTCAGCAATCCTACTCTTAGGCTTATACCCTGATGAAATCAAATCTGAAAGAAACACCTGTACCCCAATGTTCATTGCAGCTCTCTATACAATAGCTAGAACATGGAAGCAACCTAGATGCCCATCGACGAGCGAATGGATCCAAAAGCCCTGGTACATATATACAATGGAATACTACACAGCTCTGAAGAGAAATGCAGAAGAATCAGCCCTAATGAGGTGGCTGAATCTAGAACCTATCATCAAAAGTGAAGTTAGTCAGAAAGAGAAGAACAAGTACAATATACTAATACATATATATGGAATCTAGTATGATGGTGATGATGGCACATGCAGTGAAGTGACAGAAAGACAGACATGGACAGTGGACATATGGACATTGTAGGGAAGGAACAGTGGGTGAGAGGCGTAAAGGAAGTAGCATGAAGGCCTGTACTATCATATATGAAGAAAATAGCTATAGTCATTGCTCTGTGAGAAAAGCAGATACTTCAGGGGTGCTGTATAATGGTCTGGAGCGGTGGGTAGTGGGGATATACACATGACTAACTGAGAACATACATATCTGTAAAGAACAAAACTGTAAAAGTTAAAAAAAAAAGACAGGTTTTAAGTTGTAAAAGAGAAAAAACACTCATCAGTGCTCATCATTCAGAGTAACTGAAGAAAAGATTAATGTGGTAAAAAGTTTGAAAGATAAATTACATTAAAGTTACTACTTAAAATATACACAATAATTACATGATATCTAGTTAAGAAATTGCTTCAGCGAATAACTGGAAATTAGCACATTTACAGCTGTTCTCTTCTGACATATATAAAGACTGATCAAGTTTGTTCTCCCAAGTAGTTTTTAACATAAACATGCAAATTTTATTAGTATTGTCAATTTTCTTAGGAAACCCTTTTACATAGATGGCATAAGAAAAGTCTAAGCAAATAAACACAAGATGTAAATTCACTAGATGTAAATGATTATTTTACTTGCATATAGATTGCTGCCATTTAATTTGGTGTGTTTTTCTGGATTATTCCCATATTCATTTATTCAACTAAATTCAAATAGCCCTCTTTTTTTAGGACATGAAGAATTGAAAATGCAAGTTTGTGAGAAGATTATGATGCTTACTTTGAACTATTATTGTAAGCCTAGAAAATAGAAGGAATACTTTGTTCAAATGATTCTGCCCTTTCACCTAGTTTCGCTGACCACAGGGGCCAGCAATTCAGAGGCGATGTGACAGACCCCCGAACTAGCCCCTCAGTCTTAGAATCAACAAGGTTTGTTAAGCTATAACCACTGGCGCCGATGTGATTATAGATAAGAATACCTATGTCACCCTCTTCTTGATCTATGTAAACAACTTATGCGGTGGGAAAATGGGAAGAAAGAAAATTCAAGATTGTGTGAAAAATGCGATGATTGCCTATAAAACCATGTATCCCCTTTCAGTCAGGGCTGCTGCACATTTGAGCCGGTTTTAGGCTGTGTGCAGCCGTCGGCTGGCAGTAAAGACTCTTAATTAGGTTTATTCCTGCTAAGAGTGGTCTCTGTTTATTCTCGGCACAACACTGAGTAACAAAGAAGGTTTCCACCATAGTTTGCACTAAAGGTAGTTTCTAGGAGTGACAGTCTAGAAAAGACTCCAAAAATCTTAAAATAAGTCCCAGCTCATATAGATGCCAACAGGCCTCAGATCCTTTCCAAAGACTTCCTAAAACTCTATGCACTGCAAAAAGTCTGAAGCCTGGTCTTGATAGTCAATTTAGCACTCAATACTAAGCAATAAATTGCTTCAGCGAATAACTGGAAATTCACATTTACAGCTGTTCTCTTCTGACATATATAAAGACTGATCAAGTTTGTTCTCCCAAGTAGTTTTTAACATAAACATGCAAATTTTATTAGTATTGTCAATTTTCTTAGGAAACCCTTTTACATAGATGGCATAAGAAAAGTCTAAGCAAATAAACACAAGATGTAAATTCACTAGATGTAAATGATTATTTTACTTGCATATAGATTGCTGCCATTTAATTTGGTGTGTTTTTCTGGATTATTCCCATATTCATTTATTCAACTAAATTCAAATAGCCCTCTTTTTTTAGGACATGAAGAATTGAAAATGCAAGTTTGTGAGAAGATTATGATGCTTACTTTGAACTATTATTGTAAGCCTAGAAAATAGAAGGAATACTTTGTTCAAATGATTCTGCCCTTTCACCTAGTTTCGCTGACCACAGGGGCCAGCAATTCAGAGGCGATGTGACAGACCCCCGAACTAGCCCCTCAGTCTTAGAATCAACAAGGTTTGTTAAGCTATAACCACTGGCGCCGATGTGATTATAGATAAGAATACCTATGTCACCCTCTTCTTGATCTATGTAAACAACTTATGCGGTGGGAAAATGGGAAGAAAGAAAATTCAAGATTGTGTGAAAAATGCGATGATTGCCTATAAAACCATGTATCCCCTTTCAGTCAGGGCTGCTGCACATTTGAGCCGGTTTTAGGCTGTGTGCAGCCGTCGGCTGGCAGTAAAGACTCTTAATTAGGTTTATTCCTGCTAAGAGTGGTCTCTGTTTATTCTCGGCACAACACTGAGTAACAAAGAAGGTTTCCACCATAGTTTGCACTAAAAGGTAGTTTCTAGGAGTGACAGTCTAGAAAAGAATCCAAAAATCTTAAAATAAGTCCCAGCTCATATAGATGCCAACAGGCCTCAGATCCTTTCCAAAGACTTCCTAAAACTCTATGCACTGCAAAAAGTCTGAAGCCTGGTCTTGATAGTCAATTTAGCACTCAATACTAAGCAATAAATTATTCAAATGGAAAGACTGATTGTGTCATTTTCTTATTCCTTTTTTTTTTTAAATTTTGGAATCTTTTATTGGTTTTCTATTTGTTTATTTTCATCCATCTTTATTCTGAGGCCTGTGTGGGCCTCCCATTACAGTGGCCTTTCTTGCCGCAGAGCACCGGCCCTGGGCACATACGCTCCAAAGCGCTGGCTGGTAATCGGATACATGGGTTCAGCCGCTCTGCGGCAAGTGGGATCTTCCCAGGCCAGGGATTCAATCGGCTCTTGCACTGCAAAGCAGACTCTTACCCACTGGACCACAAGGGAAGCCCTGGTTTATGTCATTATAGAGACAAAATTGTGTGTACTAGTCATTTAGTCATGCCCAACTCTTTGTGATCCTGTGGATTGTAGCTCACCAGGTTCCTATGCCTATGGAATTCTCTAGGAAAGAGCACTGGAGTGGGTTGTCATTCCCTTATCCAGCAGATCTTCCTGACCCAGGGATCAAACCCAGGTCCCCTGCATTGCAGGCAGATTCTTTACCCATCTGAGCCACCAAGAAAGCCCCATGTCTTATTAAACTACCACATATTCCTTTATCTTGAAGACCAAGTGAACAATGTAGGAAACACTCAAGTTCCGAGAGAAAAAGATGGCTCTGGATTAGCTTCAATCTGGCTAACTGAAAGAATTTAATAGAGACTACAAAAGTTGGGAAAATCAATTTACAGAAAAGCAATTAAGCATTATGGTTTAACCCAGGGCAAGCAGTTGTGGGGCAGTACTACTCCCCTACATCTAATGATATGAAGGGAGAAAACGGCTACTCAAAACTTAAGAAAGAAGGGCACTTGACAGACTCTACTGCCTCTGCAAGAAAGAGAGCAGTCAACCTATTTTTCTGAGTGAGAATAAGAAATAAGAATAGGTGGGGGGAGGGCTTCCCTGGTGGTCCAGTGGGTAAGGACACCACCTTGCAGTGCAAGGGGCGCCGGTTCCATCCCTGGCCTGGAAAGATCCCACGTGCCGCGGAGCGGCTGGACTGATGTGTCCAATTACCGAGCCAGAGCTCTGGAGCGCATGCGCCCAGAGTCGGCGCTCTGACAACAGAGGCCACTGCAATGGGAGGCCCACACGGGCCGAGGAACAAAGATGGATGAAAACAGATAAATGAAAGACCATTGGAAGTGGCCAGCCCGCCCCTCCCTCCCCAACATGCCCCTCTCCCCAAAAAGAATAAGTGGGAAATAATTGCCCTGACTTCTGCCTCCAGAGATTTCCACTGGCTGAACAAAACCAGAAACAAGAGGACAACAGAGCTCTTTGATGTGGTCCAGATAGGTTAGCTCTTGCACTGCAAAGCAGACTCTTACCCACTGGACCACAAGGGAAGCCCTGGTTTATGTCATTATAGAGACAAAATTGTGTGTACTAGTCATTTAGTCATGCCCAACTCTTTGTGATCCTGTGGATTGTAGCTCACCAGGTTCCTATGCCTATGGAATTCTCTAGGAAAGAGCACTGGAGTGGGTTGTCATTCCCTTATCCAGCAGATCTTCCTGACCCAGGGATCAAACCCAGGTCCCCTGCATTGCAGGCAGATTCTTTACCCATCTGAGCCACCAAGAAAGCCCCATGTCTTATTAAACTACCACATATTCCTTTATCTTGAAGACCAAGTGAACAATGTAGGAAACACTCAAGTTCCGAGAGAAAAAGATGGCTCTGGATTAGCTTCAATCTGGCTAACTGAAAGAATTTAATAGAGACTACAAAAGTTGGGAAAATCAATTTACAGAAAAGCAATTAAGCATTATGGTTTAACCCAGGGCAAGCAGTTGTGGGGCAGTACTACTCCCCTACATCTAATGATATGAAGGGAGAAAACGGCTACTCAAAACTTAAGAAAGAAGGGCACTTGACAGACTCTACTGCCTCTGCAAGAAAGAGAGCAGTCAACCTATTTTTCTGAGTGAGAATAAGAAATAAGAATAGGTGGGGGGAGGGCTTCCCTGGTGGTCCAGTGGGTAAGGACACCACCTTGCAGTGCAAGGGGCGCCGGTTCCATCCCTGGCCTGGAAAGATCCCACGTGCCGCGGAGCGGCTGGACTGATGTGTCCAATTACCGAGCCGGAGCTCTGGAGCGCATGCGCCCAGAGCCGGCGCTCTGCGACAACAGAGGCCACTGCAATGGGAGGCCCACACGGGCCGAGGAACAAAGATGGATGAAAACAGATAAATGAAAGACCATTGGAAGTGGCCAGCCCGCCCCCCTCCCTCCCCAACATGCCCCCTCTCCCCCCAAAAAAGAATAAGTGGGGAAATAATTGCCCTGACTTCTGCCTCCAGAGAGATTTCCACTGGCTGAACAAAACCAGAAACAAGAGGACAACAGAGCTCTTTGATGTGGTCCAGATAGGTTAGCTCTCCAGGACACAGAGAGGATGGAGAAGAGTAAAGTTTGAGGGCAAGTGGAAAATATCCAATATAGTACGTTTTTTCAGGTAACATAAAATCTAATTCAAGCTTACTAAGCAAACAAAGGTATATATTGGTCTAAGTATCTGAAAACTACAGAGGTAGCTCTATCTTCAGGTCCAGCTTCAACTGGCATTTCAAAGGATGTTATTGGGGATTCAGTATATTTCCATCTCTCAGCTCTGTTCCCTTCTGTTTAGACTTTATTCAAAGTGGCAAAATGTTTGATAGCAGTTTCAGGTTGAAATCCAGAAAAAAAAATGTGAAAGAACAATAAAATATAAACAATCAAGTTAAAAAACAAAAGGTCCTTTTGACAGTTTAATGAGAGTTCCTGGACTTAACTTCCAGTGGCCTAAATCAAGTCACTTGCCCATTCTGAAACCAATCAATTTAAACACAGGAATGAAATATGATAGCCTATACTTAGACTCAGTAGTTTAGGCCATATGAAACCCAGGAACAGAGGGTGGGGGAAATGTGGGTAGTGTTACCAAAATTAGGAAAAAAACAGGTGTGGAAAAGACATCAAATAACCACAGAAGTCTATTTGCTAATCTCATTTCTCAGCTCTAATTCTCAGATGGTGAAGAATCTGCCTGCAATAAAGGAGACCTGGGTTTGGTCCCTGGGTAGGGAAGATCCCCTGGAGAAGGGAATGGTAATCCATTCCAATGCTCATGCCTGGAGAGTTTCATAGACAGACCATGGTGTCACAAGAAGTCAGACACGGACTGAGCGACTTTCACTTTGAGGAATATATAAATTCACTAGTTTCAGTTGACCATCGAGCATTAAAAAAATATGGTAAGAACTTTCACCTTCTAATTTCCACATTTTATGCCAATGAAGCCATGCGACACTCATATGCATATATTTATATACTCATATATGTAGATATTGCTATCTATGTTAAGTATATATATAAAACTTCTCATCTTACAATGATTCGATTTGTTGTATTATTAAGCATTTATATTAGCTTTCTAGATCTATAAGCAGTATGCACAACATAAGCATTCCCTTTAGGTCACCAATTCTTGAAATAAAAGGGAGTCATTTTTTCAGTTGTTAGTGTGACTTCTTCCCCAACTACTGGCACAGGAGTTGAATAAATCATAGAAAGATGAATCAATGAGTCAATTTGGGACTAATAATGACAGAATTATACTTTGGAGTATTTTTCTCTGAAAATGAAATATCTTTATTTTCAAACATAAATCACACTGTCACAGAAACTTAAAGCTGGAAAGGCCTGGATTATTTTAAAAACTAAGAACCAACAAAGGTCAAGTGACCTAAAAACTAGATAACATTTTTTAAATCAAATCTTGAAGAAATGAAAGTCTATGTCCCAGAGAAACTGCAGTATGATAAGGTAATGTGAATAGAGTTTCTATATTTTAGCCAGGGATACTATATGAACTTGAAATTCCCAGGAAATCTAACCATGTGAGTGGCAAGGGGCTATTAAGGCTAAGCCTGGATGTATATTCCCCTTAAATCATCCTGTTTAGATGTCCAAAAAACACATGAAAAGATGCTCAAAGTCACTTATTATTAGAGAAATGCAAATCAAAACTTCAATGAGATATCACCTCACACCAGTCAGAATGGCCATTATTAATTAAATAATCAATGTAATGACATATTACTTTGAAATTACACTATACTATTGTGAGTTTTATTCTTCTCTAAATCTTTAAATTTAAACAAGAGTGCTCATCTTTTTATTCTGTATAACTGATAAAAGCTATAGAAATAATTCACTTTTATATCCAGATCCACAGGCTTAGAATTAAGGAAGATTTATCAGGATAAAAGCAAAATATTGGCAATAACCATTCATGCTATATTTTTCAATTATGATGTTTCTATAACTTGTTCATCACTGAATTCCCAGCACCTAAGTTGAAATGTGTCCACAGAACTGGGCATGAGGCAGTTAACAGCAAACCTTTTAAGTTGCTTTAATTAAGAGAAATGTTCTACAGCTTACAAAGGGAGTCACTTGGGGTCAATGATTCATGCAAAAGGAAGAAAATGTTTTACTCAATGCTCAACATGGAAGTTATTTTGCAGAAATCACCAGACTGAATAAGAAACCTCCTGAAGTTCTAAATCTTGGAAATAGCAAAATAAAAGAATTACAAGCTTAGAAGTTTTGTTGATAAAGGCACTTAACTGAATAAATCATAGAAAAATGAATCAATGAGTCAATTTGGGACTAATAATGACAGAATTATACTTTGGAGTATTTTTCTCTGAAAATGAAATATCTTTATTTTCAAACATAAATCACACTGTCACAGAAACTTAAAGCTGGAAAGGCCTGGATTATTTTAAAAACTAAGAACCAACAAAGGTCAAGTGACCTAAAAACTAGATAACATTTTTTAAATCAAATCTTGAAGAAATGAAAGTCTATGTCCCAGAGAAACTGCAGTATGATAAGGTAATGTGAATAGAGTTTCTATATTTTAGCCAGGGATACTATATGAACTTGAAATTCCCAGGAAATCTAACCATGTGAGTGGCAAGGGGCTATTAAGGCTAAGCCTGGATGTATATTCCCCTTAAATCATCCTGTTTAGATGTCCAAAAAACACATGAAAAGATGCTCAAAGTCACTTATTATTAGAGAAATGCAAATCAAAACTTCAATGAGATATCACCTCACACCAGTCAGAATGGCCATTATTAATTAAATAATCAATGTAATGACATATTACTTTGAAATTACACTATACTATTGTGAGTTTTATTCTTCTCTAAATCTTTAAATTTAAACAAGAGTGCTCATCTTTTTATTCTGTATAACTGATAAAAGCTATAGAAATAATTCACTTTTATATCCAGATCCACAGGCTTAGAATTAAGGAAGATTTATCAGGATAAAAGCAAAATATTGGCAATAACCATTCATGCTATATTTTTCAATTATGATGTTTCTATAACTTGTTCATCACTGAATTCCCAGCACCTAAGTTGAAATGTGTCCACAGAACTGGGCATGAGGCAGTTAACAGCAAACCTTTTAAGTTGCTTTAATTAAGAGAAATGTTCTACAGCTTACAAAGGGAGTCACTTGGGGTCAATGATTCATGCAAAAGGAAGAAAATGTTTTACTCAATGCTCAACATGGAAGTTATTTTGCAGAAATCACCAGACTGAATAAGAAACCTCCTGAAGTTCTAAATCTTGGAAATAGCAAAATAAAAGAATTACAAGCTTAGAAGTTTTGTTGATAAAGGCACTTAACTGAAATTAAAACAATTTCAGGGGCTTCCCCTGGTGGTCCAGTGGGTAAGGACACCGTCTTGCAGTGCAAGGGGCGCCGGTTCGAGCCCTGGCCTGGGAAGATCCCACGTGCCGCGGAGCGGCTGGACCGATGTGTCCAATTACCGAGCCGGAGCTCTGGAGCGCGTGCGCCCAGAGCCAGTGCTCTGCAACGACAGACGCCACCGCGATGGGAGACCCACAGGAGCCAAAGAACAAAGACGGATGAAAATAGAGAAATGAAAGACCAATAGAAGTGGCCCGCCCGCTCCCCTCCCTTCCCAATCCGACTCCCGCCCAAAATAAATAAATAAATAAATCTTTAAAAAAAAAAAAAAAAAACAATTTCAAGCTAAAAGAGTGAAAAGTCTGCAACTCATAGTATAAATCTTATATAAAATGTGGTGATTCAACTCAGAAAGATACTGGGTATGAAGAAGTATGGAACCCAGTAAGTTGAACGATGCAGAATTTTTAAATACCCCCTATCCTTTCAACTGTTCACATAACATGGTCTCTAGCTGCTTTGCTATCCTGAGGTTGAACTGCTCCAAATAAGCATCATTGTCTAAAATATGACACTGAAGTACAACACAATTGTGATAGTCAATTTTATGTATTGATTTGGCTAGGTCATGGTACCTGGATATGTAGCCAAACATTCTGGATGTTTATGTGAGGGTGCTCTGAGATGAAATTAGCATTTAAGGATAAAAGCAAAATATTGGCAATAACCATTCATGCTATATTTTTCAATTATGATGTTTCTATAACTTGTTCATCACTGAATTCCCAGCACCTAAGTTGAAATGTGTCCACAGAACTGGGCATGAGGCAGTTAACAGCAAACCTTTTAAGTTGCTTTAATTAAGAGAAATGTTCTACAGCTTACAAAGGGAGTCACTTGGGGTCAATGATTCATGCAAAAGGAAGAAAATGTTTTACTCAATGCTCAACATGGAAGTTATTTTGCAGAAATCACCAGACTGAATAAGAAACCTCCTGAAGTTCTAAATCTTGGAAATAGCAAAATAAAAGAATTACAAGCTTAGAAGTTTTGTTGATAAAGGCACTTAACTGAAATTAAAACAATTTCAGGGGCTTCCCCTGGTGGTCCAGTGGGTAAGGACACCGTCTTGCAGTGCAAGGGGCGCCGGTTCGAGCCCTGGCCTGGGAAGATCCCACGTGCCGCGGAGCGGCTGGACCGATGTGTCCAATTACCGAGCCGGAGCTCTGGAGCGCGTGCGCCCAGAGCCAGTGCTCTGCAACGACAGACGCCACCGCGATGGGAGACCCACAGGAGCCAAAGAACAAAGACGGATGAAAATAGAGAAATGAAAGACCAATAGAAGTGGCCCGCCCGCTCCCCTCCCTTCCCAATCCGACTCCCGCCCAAAATAAATAAATAAATAAATCTTTAAAAAAAAAAAAAAATTTCAAGCTAAAAGAGTGAAAAGTCTGCAACTCATAGTATAAATCTTATATAAAATGTGGTGATTCAACTCAGAAAGATACTGGGTATGAAGAAGTATGGAACCCAGTAAGTTGAACGATGCAGAATTTTTAAATACCCCCTATCCTTTCAACTGTTCACATAACATGGTCTCTAGCTGCTTTGCTATCCTGAGGTTGAACTGCTCCAAATAAGCATCATTGTCTAAAATATGACACTGAAGTACAACACAATTGTGATAGTCAATTTTATGTATTGATTTGGCTAGGTCATGGTACCTGGATATGTAGCCAAACATTCTGGATGTTTATGTGAGGGTGCTCTGAGATGAAATTAGCATTTAAGCTGGTGGATTCTGAGTAAAGCAAAATGCTCTCCATAATGTGGGTGAGCCTCGTCCAATCAGTTGAAGGCCAGAATAACACAACAGACTGACTTCCCTCAAGCAAGAGAGAATTCTGCCAACAGAGAAATCTGCCTTCAGGCTTGAACTGCAACATCAGCTCTTGGATCTCAAACCTGATAGCCTTCAGACTGGAACTGTAACATCAGCTATTTCTGCCTGCCTACCCTGCAGATTTTGGACTTGTCAGACTCTATAATCACATGAACCAATTCCTTAAAATAAATCTCTTTCTATACATATATATATATACACACACACACCCTATGGTTCTGTTTCTCTGGGGAATCCTGACTAATATAACAAGCATATAGATACTTGTCCTATATGCACAGAATTCTGTAAGAGATTATTCCTAATCACATCTCAGAGAGGATAACCCTTAATCATTGATAAAATGTAAACAAAAGATTACTATAAGATAAAAGACAGCAACTAAATGCAAACCATGAAGAAGAAAAATATAAAAGGAGGAAGAAAGAAGAGAAAATTACATGTGCTTTTTTAGTTATCACTTCATTTAACTCATAATTGAGCGAAAAGGAAAAAAAAAAAAAAAAAACTCCTTTAAAGACTTTTTTTTAATTAATCCATCTGCTTCTGGAGTATCCAGTTATCATGCACCACTGACCAATCCAGAAAGCACTTCTATTCTACACTGAACCAATAATGTAAACCAATTTTTGAAATACCACCTTTTCTCTGTTACTATAATTTTCAGATGACATGTTTTATCTGCCAAGACTACCTCACAAGGCAAGAGGTGATACCATAACTCAGAACTGGAAATTATTTCCAGGTCCCCTTCACGCAACATGGCTACTTAAGCCTTGCTAAACCATATATATGACATATATGACATTATATATATGTCCCATACCTGAGTGTGTATGATATCTACTGTGAATATTTGTACAATGCCATTCATTCATTCGAGCATATTTCTTTAATCCCTGATATGTGCCAGGCACTGAGCTAGCTATTGAGTACAAAGTCATAACAAGACAGATATGCCCCTGTCTTCATGGGCCTTCTTTTACTGGGGAAGACAAATAATCAATAAGAAAATAAATTGTAATAACTGTTATGATGGAAATAAATGGAAATAGAAGAGGTCATCTTTCTTTTTTTTTAATTATTTTAAAGATTTTACAGAGTTTTGTTGTTCACCGACATTTATGTTCCCAGATCATTCATATACATATCCCTGGTCCCCCCACCCACCCAGTTCCCCGCCTCCTACCCCTCCGGACCATCGCCCCAAGTGATTGTAGGCATTCCTATTCCCTTAGCACAATGACAATAGCTATCTTTTCCACACGTGCCAGTATAGGTTTCGATGTTACTTCCTCTATGCCTCCCTAGAAGAGGTCACCTTTAAATGAAGGCCTGAATATTTAAAGGAATAAAAATTTTAAAAGTAAGGAAAGAGCATTTCAGAAAATTTCAAGTACAAAAGCTATGACCTGGGAAAAACTTGGCAGTACTTAGAAAGTATCAGAAATTCCATGTGGCTGAATCAATGGACATTTGTTGGTGTGCCATAGTTCATGGGGTCACAGAGTCAGACATAACTGAGCAACTGAACTGAACTTCAGTGAATTCCAGTGATAATGGACAGGATTTAAAGTGAGATAGGATACAGAGACCAGATCATGGTAAATTTAGAAACCAGATTATTCTCTCAGAAAGTAAAACCAGAAAACATCAAAGCACAATGTACAAGAACCATCATCTGTGAAAGTAGCTGCAAGCAGAAGTGACAAGTGTGTGTGTGGCTAGAGAGTTTGAAAAATATACAATCCAGAGTGACTACAGTATAGACATAGAGAATAATGATGAGACTATGATTATAACTTAAGATGAAACATAATCAATGATATTGAACCCTGCCTGAAGGAGTAATCTGCTAACAAGTCTGAGATATTACTTAAAGGTGTTCTCCAGCCATGGTAGGGCAGGGGAAGATATGGGAGGTGTTACTACATTGTTCAATATCTTCCTGTTAATGTTTCAATATTATTCTATTGTTATCTATTTTGTACATTGGGCTTCCATTTCAAAAATAGGTCAAAAAAATCTTTGAAAATTGCTTTAAAAACAGAAATATATAATTTTATATGTATATAATGATTCAAACCTGGAGACTATAACTAATATATACTATAAATATGGAGACTTTCTTTATGGTCCAGCTCTCACAATCATATGTGGCCCTTGGGAAAACCTTGACTATACGGACCTTTGTCAGCAGAGTAATGTCACTGCTTTTCAACACACTGTCTAGGTTTGTCATAGTGTTCCTGCCAAAAGAACAATCATCTGATTTCATGGCTGTAGTCACCATCTGCAGTGATTTTGGAGCTGGACCGTAAAGAAGGCAGAATGCCAAAGAATTGATGCCTTCAAAATGTGGTCTGGAAAGGAGTCCTGAAAGTCCCTAGGACAGCAAGCAGATCAAACCAATCAATCTTAAGGGAAATCAACCCTGAATATTCACTAGAAGGACTGATGATGAAGTTGAAGTTCCAATATTTTTGTCATCTGATGTAAACAGACGACTCATTGGAAAAGCTCCTCATGATGGGAATGATTGAGGACAGAAGGAGAAGAGGATATCAGAGGATGAGACGGCCGGATGGCATCACTGATACAACAGACATGAACCTGGCAAACTCTGGGAGATGGTGAGGGACAGGGAGGCCTGGAATACTGCAGTCCGTGGGGTCTCAAAGAGTCGGACATGACTAGGCAATTGAACAAAAGCAATACGGACACTAAACTATATATGTACATATAGCAAGAAGAAAGAAGAGAGAGAAAGTTGCAGAAGATGAGAGAAAGATGGTGGGGAAAGAAAAAGAAAGAGAAAGGAGACACAGAAGGGGTGTCTAGGTGACCAGGGTATCTGATAGCCTTAGAAAAATACTCATATAGAGAAAATGAATGCATATAACTATGTAGTTTAATGGAATTAGTCTTAACATCACCCAACAGACTGCTTTTGTTCTGATTCCAAGATCACAAACTTCTTCAGAATAAAGCTGGCCATTCATGGAAAAATACATTGAAACACTATGAGTCTCTGGTACACATGTTTCACCATTAAACATCATCAATGTAGTTTCTAAATCAGTGTCTAATTAGTTTGGTTAGTATATCAGCCTACCAAGCCTGACTTGAATTTCTGGCAATCCCCTAGGGCAACGACTACGTCTTGGAATTGTCACACTCAAGATTTCCTGAGAGTGACCAGCCAATGTCTCTTTGTGATTTCTGTGGCTGCTCTCTTTCTATCCACAACTAACTGGAACTAAAGAAACTCAACCATTTAAAGAGATTTCTGTGGCTGACTCTCTTTCAAACCCCACCTGTCTAGGTTTGTCATAGTGTTCCTGCCAAAAGAACAATCATCTGATTTCATGGCTGTAGTCACCATCTGCAGTGATTTTGGAGCTGGACCGTAAAGAAGGCAGAATGCCAAAGAATTGATGCCTTCAAAATGTGGTCTGGAAAGGAGTCCTGAAAGTCCCTAGGACAGCAAGCAGATCAAACCAATCAATCTTAAGGGAAATCAACCCTGAATATTCACTAGAAGGACTGATGATGAAGTTGAAGTTCCAATATTTTTGTCATCTGATGTAAACAGACGACTCATTGGAAAAGCTCCTCATGATGGGAATGATTGAGGACAGAAGGAGAAGAGGATATCAGAGGATGAGAGGGCCCGGATGGCATCACTGATACAACAGACATGAACCTGGCAAACTCTGGGAGATGGTGAGGGACAGGGAGGCCTGGAATACTGCAGTCCGTGGGGTCTCAAAGAGTCGGACATGACTAGGCAATTGAACAAAAGCAATACGGACACTAAACTATATATGTACATATAGCAAG
Organism: Tragulus kanchil; assembly: GCA_022376925.1. Lineage (NCBI taxonomy): Eukaryota > Metazoa > Chordata > Mammalia > Artiodactyla > Tragulidae > Tragulus > Tragulus kanchil. The sequence continues at coordinate 108,233,633 of JAIOJX010000028.1, read as the reverse complement.
AAGAAAGAAGAGAGAGAAAGTTGCAGAAGATGAGAGAAAGATGGTGGGGAAAGAAAAAGAAAGAGAAAGGAGACACAGAAGGGGTGTCTAGGTGACCAGGGTATCTGATAGCCTTAGAAAAATACTCATATAGAGAAAATGAATGCATATAACTATGTAGTTTAATGGAATTAGTCTTAACATCACCCAACAGACTGCTTTTGTTCTGATTCCAAGATCACAAACTTCTTCAGAATAAAGCTGGCCATTCATGGAAAAATACATTGAAACACTATGAGTCTCTGGTACACATGTTTCACCATTAAACATCATCAATGTAGTTTCTAAATCAGTGTCTAATTAGTTTGGTTAGTATATCAGCCTACCAAGCCTGACTTGAATTTCTGGCAATCCCCTAGGGCAACGACTACGTCTTGGAATTGTCACACTCAAGATTTCCTGAGAGTGACCAGCCAATGTCTCTTTGTGATTTCTGTGGCTGCTCTCTTTTCTATCCACAACTAACTGGAACTAAAGAAACTCAACCATTTAAAGAGACTATCTACAGTCGGAACCCACACTTACAGGCAATATAATATGACAGGAAAATAACTTCTTACCTACTTCATAGAAAAAGAAGCACAGTGGGTTAAAGAAAGGCATGCAGTTTTAGCACTAGGACTGGTTTTCTTTTTATCATAGAACAGACAATGTTAAAAGGTTAGATATAAAGGCTCATTGTACTTAAATCCTTAGTTTTAAAGCTGATGAGAGCCTTGAGAGACTATATAGGTCTGCTTCCAAAACAACCAGGATTCCTGGACTAAACTGTTTGCATTATAACTCTCTACCACATGGTAATAGTTCCTCACAACTTTAATCTTCCCTATAATCATTAAAACTTCATATTGCCATTCTATGCAATGATGGGTAAATTATAAAACAAAATTATGTTTCCTAAGAAACAAATACTTAGGTAAATGATCCAGGGGAAATCAGTCCTGAATATTCATTGGAAGGATTGATCATAAAGCTGAAGTTCCAATATTTAGGCCAGCTGATGTGAAAAGCTGACTCATTGGAAAGAGTCATGCTAGGAAAGACTGAGGTTAGGAGGAGAAGTGGGGGACAGAGGATGAGATGGTTGGATTCATCACCGACTCAATGGACACGAGTCTGAGCAAACTCCAGGAGACAGTAAAAGACAGGGAAGCCTGGCGTGCTGCAGTTCATGGGGTCACAAAGAGTCAGACATGACTGAGCAACTGAACAACAACAAACAAAGAAACAAAAGATAGCCTTCTATAAAACTTCTTTCTTTCCATTATGAGCAATAGGTTTTTAGTTAACTCCAGCCTATATGGTAGTCAAAATGATTCATGGAAAAATACATTGAAACACTATGAGTCTCTGGTACACATGTTTCACCATTAAACATCATCAATGTAGTTTCTAAATCAGTGTCTAATTAGTTTGGTTAGTATATCAGCCTACCAAGCCTGACTTGAATTTCTGGCAATCCCCTAGGGCAACGACTACGTCTTGGAATTGTCACACTCAAGATTTCCTGAGAGTGACCAGCCAATGTCTCTTTGTGATTTCTGTGGCTGCTCTCTTTTCTATCCACAACTAACTGGAACTAAAGAAACTCAACCATTTAAAGAGACTATCTACAGTCGGAACCCACACTTACAGGCAATATAATATGACAGGAAAATAACTTCTTACCTACTTCATAGAAAAAGAAGCACAGTGGGTTAAAGAAAGGCATGCAGTTTTAGCACTAGGACTGGTTTTCTTTTATCATAGAACAGACAATGTTAAAAGGTTAGATATAAAGGCTCATTGTACTTAAATCCTTAGTTTTAAAGCTGATGAGAGCCTTGAGAGACTATATAGGTCTGCTTCCAAAACAACCAGGATTCCTGGACTAAACTGTTTGCATTATAACTCTCTACCACATGGTAATAGTTCCTCACAACTTTAATCTTCCCTATAATCATTAAAACTTCATATTGCCATTCTATGCAATGATGGGTAAATTATAAAACAAAATTATGTTTCCTAAGAAACAAATACTTAGGTAAATGATCCAGGGGAAATCAGTCCTGAATATTCATTGGAAGGATTGATCATAAAGCTGAAGTTCCAATATTTAGGCCAGCTGATGTGAAAAGCTGACTCATTGGAAAGAGTCATGCTAGGAAAGACTGAGGTTAGGAGGAGAAGTGGGGGACAGAGGATGAGATGGTTGGATTCATCACCGACTCAATGGACACGAGTCTGAGCAAACTCCAGGAGACAGTAAAAGACAGGGAAGCCTGGCGTGCTGCAGTTCATGGGGTCACAAAGAGTCAGACATGACTGAGCAACTGAACAACAACAAACAAAGAAACAAAAGATAGCCTTCTATAAAACTTCTTTCTTTCCATTATGAGCAATAGGTTTTTAGTTAACTCCAGCCTATATGGTAGTCAAAATGATTCTTTTATAATGAAAGTCATAATGTGCCTTTCTGCTTAAAACACTAGAGCAACCCCTACTCCATGAAGAGTAAATGCCAATTGCCCCAACAGGCTACAGATCCTATACCTCTGTGAACATCCTGTTCCTGCCACACTGTCTTGCGTGCTGTTCCCAATACACCAAGTACCTACCTGTCTTAAGACCTTTGTCCTAGTTGTTCCCTCTGCCTAGAACTCTTTTCTCCCAAATAAGCTGAATGACTAAGTCCTTCATCTCCTTCAAGTCTTTGCTCAAACGTTATCTTAATGAGACCTCCCCTGATCATTCTGTTTAAAAGTACTACATCTACCCCCCTGCATTTCTGATGCCCTTTACTTGACTTACTTCATTTCTTATAGGACTTAACACCTTCTACCATACTACATCATTTATTTATTTATTATATTTATTTCTCTGTCCCTCACCACCAGAATGTAAGATCCATGAAAACAGGAATTTTGGTGTGTTTTTCCATGATTATATCCCTAATATCTGAAACAGTGCCTCTCAACAAATTATCTGCTGGATGAATTCATTCATTCATTCAATTAATTGCATTTAGAAATTTAAACACTTTATGTCTGAAAGTGAAAGTGTTAGTCACTCAGTCATGTCTAACTTTTTGCAAGCCCAGTGAGCATAGCTTGCCATACTCCTCTGTGCACAGAATTCTCCAGGCAAGAATACTGGAGTGGGCTCTCATTCCCTTCTCCAGGAGATATGCACAACACAGGGATGGAACCTGGGTCTCCTGCATTGCAGGCAGATCCTTTACCACCTGAGCCACCAGGAAAGCCCAACTTTAGGTTTACCAACAATCAAAATAGGTAGGATTAACGCTGAATCTTTACTCAGACATGCTGGCTCTTCCAAAGGATTCCATTAAAGAGAGAAATATACTAAAGCAATAATATATTTCTAGCCTCTGAACTTATTCTTTGGTGTTGCCATCAATAAAATAAAAAGATACTGTTTAAAAATTAAAAGATGATCACAAGCATTTACTGTATAGCAATTGGAACTATACTCAATACCTTACAAAAATCTATTCTGTATAATGGAAAAGAATCTGAAGCTGTATACCTGAAACTAACACAATATTGTAAGTCAACTACAATTTAATAAATACTTTTTTGGAAAGATAATCAATTACATTTTTCAAAGAGATGCCCAAGTTACATTAAAAATGAGTATCAAACCAACCCAGAATATATTGTCAAGGAATACTATTTATATAGCTTCAATTAAGCTGCCCATTTTTCTTGGTTATACCCTTGATGTGTTCTCTTTCATAGTATTCTGATAAACTGCCACAAAATGAGATTTCAAGAAGTGTGTGTGTGTCTGTTGGTATCTTTATAAGCAGTTAGGAAAGCTAAGTACCTGAAGTAAAGCATATAGACATATCTATTGCATGCAAGTATTGTGCACATCTTTCAACTGGTTTGTTTTCTCAACAATGATGGTGGATTTGTTCTTAAGTATCTTCATTCTATTTTCAAGTACATTATCTTTTTTTAAATATATTATTTATATTTATTTGGCTGTATTGCGTCTCAGTTATAGAATGTGGGCTCTAGTTCCCTGACCACGGATCGAACCTGGGCCCCCTGCATTGGGAGCACAGAGTCTTAGCCACTGGGCCACCAGGGAATTTCTCTCAAGTACATTCTTAATGGATAAAGGGCTAGCTAAGAACAGCAGTGCAGGTGGCCACTGTGTATGGTCAAACATTGTACATCTCTAGGCGTGCCACACATGTCAGACAAGGGCTGTGACACTGGGGCACCACTACCACCACCACCACCGTTCCCTGGATTTGTGCCATGTTCACCCGTGAGTCTTATTCAGTCTAACCAGCCCAGAACAGAACTAAAACCAATGATTTTTCCCCTCAGAAAAAGTAATTCAAAACTACTGAGTTAATCCATTCTAGACAATGAGATATGAAACCAATTTATATTAAAATAATATCCTCAAAACATTTACCAGTAATTAAAATATGTTGAAGATGTTTGAGACACAACAATCTTTTTTTTTTTTTGAGTTTTTTCCAGCTTTATTTATTTTTTGAACCTTTATTTTGCTTTTAACCTTTACAGAGCTTTGCTGTTTACAGATATGCATGTTCCCAGATTGAGACACAACTATCTTAAAATGACTTTATATAACATATCACAGTTTCCCATCCCTGAATCTTCATTTAATTGGCAATTCGTTTTCTGGTAAAGGATAAAAAAATCTGATACTTATGATGATCTTACAGCACCCTCAAGTGGATAAATACTAGATTGGCAATGTCTTTATTGCAGATGGGTTGATCTTTGATAGAAAAAAATGAAAAAAGAAGGTGGTAGAAACCAAGATTACTGAATAAATGAAGATGTACCAACCCTTAACACAAGGTCTTGTAGTTTGAGCAGTTCATGCAGACCAATATCAGAAAAACAAACTACCCAACGAAAAAGTGGGCAGAAGACCTAAACACACATACCTTCAAAGAGGGCGTTCATATGGCTAATAAACACATGAAAAGATGCTCAACATCACTCATTATTAGAGAAATGCAAATCAAGGCTACAATAAGTAATTCTCACACTGATTAGAATGGCCATCACCAAAAAATCAACAAACAATAAATGCTGGAGAGGGTGTGGAGAAAACGGAACCCTCCTGCACTGTTGGTGGGAATGTAAACTGATACAGCCACTATGGAAAATAGTATGGAGAGTCTTTTTAAAAACTAGGAATAAAACCACCATATAGGGCTTCCCTGGTGATCCAGTGGGTAAGAAGTCTGCCTTGCGATGCAGGGGACACTGGTTCAATCCCTGGCCCAGGAAAATCCCCTGTGCTGTGGAGTGGCTAGACCGGTGTGTTCAATTGCCAGCCAGTGCTCTGGAGCGCAAGCACCAAGAGTTGGTGCTCTGCAGTGGAGGAGGCCACTGCAGTGGGAGACCCACACAGGCCGAAGAACAAAGATGGATGAAAATAAATAAACAAAAAATCAATAAAAGAGGCCAAAATTTTTAAAAAACCTACTATATGATCCAGCAATCCCACTACTGGGCATATACCCTGAGAAAGCCATAACTGAAGTAGACACATGTAGTCCCAGTGTTCACTGCAGCACTATTTACAATACCTAGAACATGGAAGCAACCTAGATGTCTTACAACAGCTGAATAAAGATGAATAAAGATGGATAAAGAAGTTGTTGCACATATATACAATGCAATATAGTCAGTTCTAATGAGGTGGATGAACCTAGAGCCTATAATACAGAGGGAAGCAAGTCAGGAAGAGAAAGGCAAATATCTTACATTAACACATATATATATGGAATTCAGAGGGTTTCCCTGGTGGCTTAACAGTAAAGAATCAGACTGCAATGTAGGAACCGCAGGAGACATAGGCTTGATCCCTATGTCAGGAAGATTCCCTGGAGAAGGGCATAGCAACCCACTCCCGTGTTCTTGCCTGGAGTATCCCATAGCCAGAGGAGGCTGGCAGGCTAAATCCATAGAGTCACTAAGAGTCAGACACAACTGAATTGACATAGCATGCTTGAACTCATTCATGGAATCTAGAAAGATGGTACTGATGACCCAATTTGCAGGGAAGCAAAGGAGACACAGACCTAGAGAACAGACTTGTGAACACAGTTGGGGAAGGAGAGGGTGGGACAAATTGAGACAATACCATGGGAACATGTATATTACCATATGGAAATAGCCAGCCAGTAGGAATTTGCTGTATGATACAGGAAGCTCAAATGGGTGCTCTGGGACAACCTAGAGGGGTGAAATGGGGAGGGAGGTAGGCGGCAGTTGAAGTGGGAATGGACATATATATTCCTATGGCTGATTCATGCTGATGTATGGCACAAACCAACACAATATTGTAAAGCAACTATCCTCCAATTAAACATAAATACGTTAAAAAAAAAGAAAAAAACCAAGGACTTACAGTTTAAACCATTTCTTTAATAATGAGCATGGGTTTTGGCTGGCCATATTTTCAATTTAGTATTCTTCATTCTTTCTTGATTCAATTTGGGGGGAAGGTTTGAATAGAACTCTGAATAGAACAAAGCTACCTTATCTGGTGGGGCTTCCCAAGTGGTGCTAGTGACAAAGAACCCACCTTCCAATGCAGGAGATTTAAGAGACCCAAGTTCAATCCTTGGGTTGGGAAGATCCCCTGGAGGAGGGCATGGCAACTCACTCCAGTATATTCTCCCTGAGAAGCTACAGTCCATAAGGTCACAAAGAGCTGGACTGAAGACTTAGCATGCACACACCTTATATGGTAACAAAACTGTAATCTAAATCTCTTGTATCACATGCTTTTGAATGAAACCAAGTGGCCTTGTTACAGGGAAAAAGGCTCAAGATTATCTTTAGATGTTGAGATAACAGATGTGTTTTAAATAAAATAAGCTCTATACATAAACTATATCCTTAAGAAGCACAGTTTCAGTCGACCTTATAAATTAAATGGCACAATAGAAAGACCGTTGCAGTGAAGAAACCAAGTCTGACCCCAAGACTTGGGGTCAAACTGTTTCCGCGACTTGCTTTCCGTTGCTTTTGTTATTGTAATCAAACAGAATGATTTGCCTAGGAGGATCTTGCCCCTCTGCTTCAGGATTAAACTAAATTGCCTTTGTTCAGAACCCTGTCCACCTGTAGGTGGCAGGAAAGGAGAAATTAACACATCCCCTTCCTGAGGCTTGCCATTTTAGGAGATGTTTGCAAGATTAATGTCCTTTTTACTTTGCTTCCTCACCTCCCCCCATCTCTGATATATAAAACAACCTGACGTCCAGACCCTAGTAAGATGCCTATTTTGAGGCGCTAGCCTGCCATCTCTGCTTCTCTCATGGCCTTGGGTGCTCTGGGACAACCTAGAGGGTGAAATGGGGAGGGAGGTAGGCGGCAGTTGAAGTGGGAATGGACATATATATTCCTATGGCTGATTCATGCTGATGTATGGCACAAACCAACACAATATTGTAAAGCAACTATCCTCCAATTAAACATAAATACGTTAAAAAAAAAGAAAAAAACCAAGGACTTACAGTTTAAACCATTTCTTTAATAATGAGCATGGGTTTTGGCTGGCCATATTTTCAATTTAGTATTCTTCATTCTTTCTTGATTCAATTTGGGGGGAAGGTTTGAATAGAACTCTGAATAGAACAAAGCTACCTTATCTGGTGGGGCTTCCCAAGTGGTGCTAGTGACAAAGAACCCACCTTCCAATGCAGGAGATTTAAGAGACCCAAGTTCAATCCTTGGGTTGGGAAGATCCCCTGGAGGAGGGCATGGCAACTCACTCCAGTATATTCTCCCTGAGAAGCTACAGTCCATAAGGTCACAAAGAGCTGGACTGAAGACTTAGCATGCACACACCTTATATGGTAACAAAACTGTAATCTAAATCTCTTGTATCACATGCTTTTGAATGAAACCAAGTGGCCTTGTTACAGGGAAAAAGGCTCAAGATTATCTTTAGATGTTGAGATAACAGATGTGTTTTAAATAAAATAAGCTCTATACATAAACTATATCCTTAAGAAGCACAGTTTCAGTCGACCTTATAAATTAAATGGCACAATAGAAAGACCGTTGCAGTGAAGAAACCAAGTCTGACCCCAAGACTTGGGGTCAAACTGTTTCCGCGACTTGCTTTCCGTTGCTTTTGTTATTGTAATCAAACAGAATGATTTGCCTAGGAGGATCTTGCCCCTCTGCTTCAGGATTAAACTAAATTGCCTTTGTTCAGAACCCTGTCCACCTGTAGGTGGCAGGAAAGGAGAAATTAACACATCCCCTTCCTGAGGCTTGCCATTTTAGGAGATGTTTGCAAGATTAATGTCCTTTTTACTTTGCTTCCTCACCTCCCCCCATCTCTGATATATAAAACAACCTGACGTCCAGACCCTAGTAAGATGCCTATTTTGAGGCGCTAGCCTGCCATCTTCTCGCTTAGCTGCCTCTAACTCTCAGTGGCCTTGAGGGCTTCAGGGAGGCTACATGACTTAGTTCACATTCCTATAACTGCTTTGTTTGTAGCTAGCCTTACTTAACTATGTAACAGCCTTAACAGATATGTAACCAATGTAGGTCCTAATTCACTTCTCCATAAATTCCTAGTGCCTGCCTCTGTAAACTCCCTATGCCTGCTTTCCTTATTTGCAGAGCCAGAGAGTCTGAAACCCCTGAATAAACAGGGTTAAGCGTTGCCTCCCCAATGATGTAACCTTCTTCTAAAGAGATAAAAGCAAACGTTGGTCTTTGTTCTGGGTGCAGTCTCTGGATACAAATCCACAAGGGGACTGTGTTGACAGGCAGTAAACCTGCTTCCTGGAGAAAAGTCTTAGTGTTAGGTCCTGAGTGGAATCTTGATACATTTCCTCAGAGTCACTGGCCTGTCCTGAGGTGAGCAGAGTGAGCTTGGATTCGCTAACAAGAGTACGAGACATACCTTAAGATAATGTTTATCCTAAAACTAGTTTTGGAACAAATTATTAACCTCTCCATATCTGTTTCTTTCTTTTAAAAAATATTAGAGTAGAAACCAGAGCAGAGAGTAATCAACAGCTTTTTTGTATCAGTCAAGGTTCTTTTGGTACCAAGCCCTAAATTTATTCAAACTGGCTTAAGGAATAAAAAGGGATTTTTGTTTTTTAAACAACAAAAAAGAAATGCTGAAAATTTAAAAGGAGGAATATTAACATATCACTAGGCTCTTATTCAGTTCTACCCACTCTTTTCTGATACACACATCCCATCCTTGACCCCAGATGAGGAATGGGCTTTGCTGAAACTGTTTACATTAGTATCAAGAACCAGAAGGAACCTGCATACAAGTATTTCTTACAAAATCATAGATGATTTGTATAAATCTTGGTAATAGACACGTTTCTGAGATCCAGACAGACCTTATCTTTGGCATTCATTGTCACTAGCAGCCATGCATGTTATTTGGGGAAAGCTGGGAGAATACAAGAGAAGCTACTTTGTAATATGCTGTTTCTTCCCCTGCTGTATGTGGTAACTGTTCTTCAGTGAAGTTTGTGTGTTCTTTGCTAAATAAATCAGACATTTAATCTGTAAGTTTGTGTGTGTGTGTGTGTGTGTGTGTGTGTGTGTGTATCACACAGAAACAGAGGCTCTCTTACCACCAATCTATAACTTGCCTGAAATCACACACTTAACCAAAATGTCCATAATTAAAAATAAAATATCCCTAACTCAGTTTCAATCCTGCAGTCTCCAGAAAGCATTCTGCTTCTTTACATCTCTATTCCTTTAATTATATCATTCCTTCATCCTGAATTCTCTCCTCTCTTACCTTCATCAATTCCCACTACCTCATCCCCGAGAGACAAAAGGGGAAACTAAGCAGATGTGTAGCAGATGTCCATGACAGTAGTACTTACCACCGTGCCATATCTGTTCTTCTTAGTCTATTCCTCTGTTAATCTGTGTGCCAGGCAAGAACTAGGTGGGTTCTTTTTCATCTTTATGTATCCTGAGGTGAGCAGAGTGAGCTTGGATTCGCTAACAAGAGTACGAGACATACCTTAAGATAATGTTTATCCTAAAACTAGTTTTGGAACAAATTATTAACCTCTCCATATCTGTTTCTTTCTTTTAAAAAATATTAGAGTAGAAACCAGAGCAGAGAGTAATCAACAGCTTTTTTGTATCAGTCAAGGTTCTTTTGGTACCAAGCCCTAAATTTATTCAAACTGGCTTAAGGAATAAAAAGGGATTTTTGTTTTTTAAACAACAAAAAAGAAATGCTGAAAATTTAAAAGGAGGAATATTAACATATCACTAGGCTCTTATTCAGTTCTACCCACTCTTTTCTGATACACACATCCCATCCTTGACCCCAGATGAGGAATGGGCTTTGCTGAAACTGTTTACATTAGTATCAAGAACCAGAAGGAACCTGCATACAAGTATTTCTTACAAAATCATAGATGATTTGTATAAATCTTGGTAATAGACACGTTTCTGAGATCCAGACAGACCTTATCTTTGGCATTCATTGTCACTAGCAGCCATGCATGTTATTTGGGGAAAGCTGGGAGAATACAAGAGAAGCTACTTTGTAATATGCTGTTTCTTCCCCTGCTGTATGTGGTAACTGTTCTTCAGTGAAGTTTGTGTGTTCTTTGCTAAATAAATCAGACATTTAATCTGTAAGTTTGTGTGTGTGTGTGTGTGTGTGTGTGTGTGTGTGTATCACACAGAAACAGAGGCTCTCTTACCACCAATCTATAACTTGCCTGAAATCACACACTTAACCAAAATGTCCATAATTAAAAATAAAATATCCCTAACTCAGTTTCAATCCTGCAGTCTCCAGAAAGCATTCTGCTTCTTTACATCTCTATTCCTTTAATTATATCATTCCTTCATCCTGAATTCTCTCCTCTCTTACCTTCATCAATTCCCACTACCTCATCCCCGAGAGACAAAAGGGGAAACTAAGCAGATGTGTAGCAGATGTCCATGACAGTAGTACTTACCACCGTGCCATATCTGTTCTTCTTAGTCTATTCCTCTGTTAATCTGTGTGCCAGGCAAGAACTAGGTGGGTTCTTTTTCATCTTTATGTATCCAGAGCCTAGAGAGCATTTATTAAAAGAAGTAAATATGTGTTTATTTAGAAATGAAATTTCACATCACAATAAAAATGGGCTCAGAGTGAAGATACCAAAGATCTTGATTGCCTTTAATGCTCTGCCCTCTCTTACCTCCCATGTGCTATACTTAGTCACTCAGTCATGTTTGACTCTTTGCCATCCCACAGACTGTAGCCCACTGGCCATGGCAACCCACTGGAATGGGTTGCCATGCCCTCCTCCAGGGGGTCTTCCCAACCCAGAGATGGAACCAGATCTCCCACACTGCAGGTGGATTCTTTACCATCTGAACCACCAAGGAAGCCCAAGAATACTGGAGTGGGTAGTCTATCCCTTCTCCAGGATATCTTCCCAACACAGGAATCGAACCAGGGTCTCCTGCATTGCAGGCAAGCTGCACTACCAGTTGAGCTAACCAGGGAAGCTCCTCACTTCCCATATATTCACATAGTCACTCATACTGCTTAATATGGAAAACTTACTTTGAAAACATTTTAATGATAAAACCAGTAACCAAAAACATTAAATCAAGAAATGAAAAAGAGCATTGACATTCTATGTCCACATTGAGAAGCTCTATATGTGGGACCATATGATAAGAAGATAGGCAAAACTAGTTCCCTGCTTTCTCTCTTCATTCCCTCTGGTCCTGCCCCAAAGATCTGGTACTTGGTCCCTTTCTTTTTTTTTTTTTTTAAAAAAAAACCTTTATTTTACTTTTAACTTTTACAGAGTTTTGTTGTTTACAGATATGTATGTTCCCAGACTAGTCATATGTATATCCCCCCTTCCCACCCCTCCCAACCATCACACAGTACCCCTGAAGGATCCCCTTTTCTCACAGAGCAATGACTATAGCTATTTTCTCCACTTATGATAGTACAGGCCTTCATGCTACTTCCTTTACGCCTCTCACTCTCTGTTCCTTCCCCACCATGTCCATATGTCCACTGTCCATGTCTGTCTTTCCGTCGCTTCACTGCGTGTGCCATCATCACCATCCTACTAGATTCCATATATATGTGTTAATATACTATATTTGTCCTTCTCTTTCTGACTGACTTCACTTTTTATGATACATTCTAGATCCAGTCACCTCATTAGGGCTGATTCTTCTGCATTTCTCTTTACAGCTGTGTAGTATTTCATTGTATATTACTTGGTCCCTTTCAAAGCCAAAAGTGTCTATCCCAGCAGAAAGACACTTGTAATTGTAAAAGGTTCAATTGCCTGCTGTGGGAGTGGTATTTGGAAACTGAAGAACAATGTTGCCTCTGGCACTTAACTACTATCACTACTCCATTCGGGGCACTAACCAAAGATGGAAACCCCCAGCCTGACCTCTGATTACACCTGCTTGAAATTTGAAAGCATTTGATAAACACTTGAGGAACACTGCTTAACCTCTAAAAGCAGCTACTTTTTCCTATTTTTATGGCCATGTCACATCAGTTTTAGATGTTCAAGATATAGGGTGGATGGAGGTTAACTCTTGGTGTTGGAATTAGGAAAAGGAGTGTTTTTGCTGTTTAGTCGCTAAATCAAATTGGACTCTTCTCCAAGTCCATGGACTGTAGCCCCCCAGGCTCCTCTGTCAATGGGATTTCCCAGGCAAAATTACTAGAGTGGGTTGCCACTTACTTCTCCAGGGGATCTTCCTGACCCAGGATTTGAACCCACATCTCCTGTACTGGCAGGCAGATTCTTTACCACGGAGCCACCAGAGAAGCCCAGGGAAAATGAGTAGCCAGATCCAATAGCAATGAAGGCATATGCTACTCAAGAATGGTTTTACAAAGGGACATTCTCAGAATAAGTACCATTGTCCAGCATCTGGTTCTCAGCCACTGGCTTCTCATTCCCTCCTGATCCTTAGTAACAGATCAACTCTAACTAAAACCACATATCTTATTTATCAGAATGTCCATATAGTTTCTTTTTAGGGATCAGATTTCTTTACAGTAACAGCACCCTCCTTCATAATAAGAGCCATTGTCTAGAGTTCTAACCTAACACAAATGCATCTGTACCACTGACTGAACTTTCCTGATGTCACCCCCTTAGCTTGAAAGTTATTATCTTTTAAACTTACATTCTTTGTTCAATTTCCTCAAAATTGTTCACCTATCTGCCTGGATTTTTCCCAAAATATCGTGGAGGCATTCACTATATTCTGTCTGGCTCTTCTATTCAGGTGGTGAGACAGTGAAGGGCAAACTAATCACTCCAAATATACTAAGCTGGAGATGTGGCAGAATAACTGCTGCTATTTGTTTCTGTTCAACAGAACCAGACAGCACGATTTAAGCAAACTTCAATATATTTTAATAAAACAAAGTCACATTATTTCAGTATTAAAGGTAGGATTCCTGGTATTTTCCTGGTGGTCTAGTGGTTAAAAATCTGCCTTCCAATGCAATAGACATGAAGTTGATCCCTGGTCAGAGAACTAAGATCCCACGTGCCACTCTGGAGCCTGCGTGCCTCAACAAGAAAGAAGCCCATGTGCCACCACAGCAAAGATCTCAAGAGCCACAACTAAGACCTGATGAAGCCAGAAACAAATCAATAAAAAATAAATAAAATTAGGCCTTCTATATGATGAAAAACACTTCCTCCAGCAACTCTGCCTGTGAAGAACCATTCAGTCGTAGAACTCTAGCCTTCTGCCAGCCGGTGATATTGAGCTATACACCTGGAGTCTCTGGGTCTGTTTCCTCAGCTTCCAAAATGAGAGTACAATAAGGCATAGTGTTTAGGATACCAAGTCAGTAAGTGTGAGGGGTGAGCCACAATTACCTGTGGAAAATCACTTAAATTACTCCTTAATATAGTGACTTTAGCGTACACACCAGGAGAAGGAAATGACAACCGACTCCAGTATTCTTGCCTGGGAAATCTCAAGGACAGAGGAGCCTGGCGGGCTACAGTCCCGGGGGTCGCAAAAGAATCCGAGGCAGTTTAGTGACAAAAGACCAACACAAAATTTGCATGTGTCTAGGCATTAAAGCCATCGTGGCTTAGTTAACACTAAATTCACTAACAGTGAACAGAGTATGGCTAGAGAACATAACTCCAAGGTTTCATAAACGTTTATGTCCTTCCTTTCTTCGGTTTTCCGCCTATGAGGAATTGTCCCAGAGCAGTCGTTTTAACGCGGTTATGCCTGGGCGTAGGTAGTGCCTTAATCTAGGGATTACTTCAAGCAAAGAAACTTTGTGAGAACTCCCTCCGGGTTCTCATCCTGACACTGACACTTAGAAGCGCCTCGCTAAATACGAAGATAAATGATTATTTACCACAGACGTTTGTTCGGGCCATTTCAATGTAAAAACATCGCATAAATTTTAAAACGAAAACTTGTTACACAGGTCACCACTTCAGAGCCGCCGGCCTTTAGCCGGAAAAGCTTGGCCTCACCCTCCCGGCTTCCGTAATCTCGCTGAATTTCGCGATAGCGAGGCTCGAGCCGCAGCCCCGCCCCTGGGGGCGGCTCCGGAACACTTCCGGGAGGCACCTCTGGAAGTGTCCGCGACCAATGCTTCCGGCAGCTTGCAGGACGGGTTTTCAGCCTCCACGACCACGGGCTGAAGTAGTGGGCACGCGACTGGGGGCTGGCAGCCCACTGCTCTTTGGCCCCGACGGTCTCTAGCCATGGACCGGGACCTCCTGCGGCAGTCACTGAATTTCCACGGCCCGTCATTGCTCTCACTGCTCCGGAGCGAACAGCAAGACAATTCTATATGATGAAAAACACTTCCTCCAGCAACTCTGCCTGTGAAGAACCATTCAGTCGTAGAACTCTAGCCTTCTGCCAGCCGGTGATATTGAGCTATACACCTGGAGTCTCTGGGTCTGTTTCCTCAGCTTCCAAAATGAGAGTACAATAAGGCATAGTGTTTAGGATACCAAGTCAGTAAGTGTGAGGGGTGAGCCACAATTACCTGTGGAAAATCACTTAAATTACTCCTTAATATAGTGACTTTAGCGTACACACCAGGAGAAGGAAATGACAACCGACTCCAGTATTCTTGCCTGGGAAATCTCAAGGACAGAGGAGCCTGGCGGGCTACAGTCCCGGGGGTCGCAAAAGAATCCGAGGCAGTTTAGTGACAAAAGACCAACACAAAATTTGCATGTGTCTAGGCATTAAAGCCATCGTGGCTTAGTTAACACTAAATTCACTAACAGTGAACAGAGTATGGCTAGAGAACATAACTCCAAGGTTTCATAAACGTTTATGTCCTTCCTTTCTTCGGTTTTCCGCCTATGAGGAATTGTCCCAGAGCAGTCGTTTTAACGCGGTTATGCCTGGGCGTAGGTAGTGCCTTAATCTAGGGATTACTTCAAGCAAAGAAACTTTGTGAGAACTCCCTCCGGGTTCTCATCCTGACACTGACACTTAGAAGCGCCTCGCTAAATACGAAGATAAATGATTATTTACCACAGACGTTTGTTCGGGCCATTTCAATGTAAAAACATCGCATAAATTTTAAAACGAAAACTTGTTACACAGGTCACCACTTCAGAGCCGCCGGCCTTTAGCCGGAAAAGCTTGGCCTCACCCTCCCGGCTTCCGTAATCTCGCTGAATTTCGCGATAGCGAGGCTCGAGCCGCAGCCCCGCCCCTGGGGGCGGCTCCGGAACACTTCCGGGAGGCACCTCTGGAAGTGTCCGCGACCAATGCTTCCGGCAGCTTGCAGGACGGGTTTTCAGCCTCCACGACCACGGGCTGAAGTAGTGGGCACGCGACTGGGGGCTGGCAGCCCACTGCTCTTTGGCCCCGACGGTCTCTAGCCATGGACCGGGACCTCCTGCGGCAGTCACTGAATTTCCACGGCCCGTCATTGCTCTCACTGCTCCGGAGCGAACAGCAAGACAACCCGCAATTCCGGAGCCTCTTGGGGTCGGTGGCAGAGCCTGCCCGGGGCCCGGCGGCCCAGCAGCAGCTACAGGGCAGGTAAGGGGATGGCGGCGCCGCTGGGAGACGGGGGAGGGGACGCAGCTCCGGGCTCCACTACCTCAGAGGGGCTGCTGGGTTCTGAAGGAGCTGAGCCGAGGCTTGGAGCACGTAAGGACTGCGGCGCAGGTTTTTAGGGTAGTATGGAGGAGGGTGGTGCAGTATGCGGGCTGAGCATTTAAAATCTGGTACTCCTCACCAGAGGCGCGTGACTCTTTAGCTAAAATCCCTTGGGCTTGTGTGTCTGGAACAGTGCGCTGTGACTTTTTTTTTAAGTTTCCGCGCCCTCCATCTACAAACTGGCAAATGAGGGGATCCCTATTTAAAAGTTTTTCGGAGGATGTGTGGTCAAGAGTTTAGGATGCACACGATTGGGCGAAGGAAAGCTGTGAGCAGGAGCTTGTACTTACTAAAAGGTTTTGCCGGTAAACCGATTTCCATAAGTTTTATTTCTTTTCAAGAAAAGAGAAGAAAGTTGACAACATTGAAATACAAAAATTCATTTCCAAAAAAGCAGATCTTCTTTTTGCACTTTCCTGGAAATCAGATGCACCTACAACTGCTGACGTTAACGAAGACAATGATGGTGAGTTTAGTCTTAAAATCGTATGTGGTTTAGTTTAACACCACTTCAGATGAAGTAAAATACAAAGCTCTTACTAGTAATTTTGTAAATTTTTTTTCAGATCATTATGCAGTCATGCCACCGTTAGAACAATTCATGGAGATACCCAGTATGGACCGGAGAGAGCTGTTTTTTCGAGATATTGAGCGTGGTGACATAGTGATTGGAAGAATTAGTTCCATTCGGGAGTTCGGGTTTTTCATGGTTCTGATTTGTTTAGGTAGTGGCATTATGAGAGATATTTCCCACTTAGAAATTACAGTAAGTTGCTAACCTTTTGGTTATTTGATGATTTCTGTTTTTGATAAAATGTTATCTCAGTGCAAAAATGACGTGTTTGTATGCAGTCGTAATGAAGTGTACACTGCAGACTTGGTTTTGAGAGCTTTAAGTATTAATTGGAGAAAATATTTTCTTTGGGTAATAAGTTTCTTTTAAGAAAAGTTATCAGTGATAGAGTTATGGTTTCTGCCACCATTTCTAGCTTTGGGTGTCTTGGTTCCTTTGGTTCACAGGGGTAGGGTCCTTTTTTAAAGGCTCATAGAGAGTTATCAGCGGACAGGATGAGACTGGTTAGTAGCCTGGGGTTATTTCTTATAGCGGAACAAGTCTTCAGTTACTTAGTTTTGCGGTAGCATGTAGATAATTTCAGGCAAATTCCTGCCTTATGTTTACTCTTTAGCTAAAATCCCTTGGGCTTGTGTGTCTGGAACAGTGCGCTGTGACTTTTTTTTTAAGTTTCCGCGCCCTCCATCTACAAACTGGCAAATGAGGGGATCCCTATTTAAAAGTTTTTCGGAGGATGTGTGGTCAAGAGTTTAGGATGCACACGATTGGGCGAAGGAAAGCTGTGAGCAGGAGCTTGTACTTACTAAAAGGTTTTGCCGGTAAACCGATTTCCATAAGTTTTATTTCTTTTCAAGAAAAGAGAAGAAAGTTGACAACATTGAAATACAAAAATTCATTTCCAAAAAAGCAGATATTATTTTTGAAGTTTCCTGGAAATCAGATGCACCTACAACTGCTGACGTTAACGAAGACAATGATGGTGAGTTTAGTCTTAAAATCGTATGTGGTTTAGTTTAACACCACTTCAGATGAAGTAAAATACAAAGCTCTTACTAGTAATTTTGTAAATTTTTTTTCAGATCATTATGCAGTCATGCCACCGTTAGAACAATTCATGGAGATACCCAGTATGGACCGGAGAGAGCTGTTTTTTCGAGATATTGAGCGTGGTGACATAGTGATTGGAAGAATTAGTTCCATTCGGGAGTTCGGGTTTTTCATGGTTCTGATTTGTTTAGGTAGTGGCATTATGAGAGATATTTCCCACTTAGAAATTACAGTAAGTTGCTAACCTTTTGGTTATTTGATGATTTCTGTTTTTGATAAAATGTTATCTCAGTGCAAAAATGACGTGTTTGTATGCAGTCGTAATGAAGTGTACACTGCAGACTTGGTTTTGAGAGCTTTAAGTATTAATTGGAGAAAATATTTTCTTTGGGTAATAAGTTTCTTTTAAGAAAAGTTATCAGTGATAGAGTTATGGTTTCTGCCACCATTTCTAGCTTTGGGTGTCTTGGTTCCTTTGGTTCACAGGGGTAGGGTCCTTTTTTAAAGGCTCATAGAGAGTTATCAGCGGACAGGATGAGACTGGTTAGTAGCCTGGGGTTATTTCTTATAGCGGAACAAGTCTTCAGTTACTTAGTTTTCTGCATTAGGTACTTGCATGTAGATAATTTACAGGCAAATTCCTGCCTTATGTTTACAGTAATTAAGTGTTTGTACATTATGATACTTTGCCCAAGGTGAATAAACCTAAATTTGAAATACTATGTCACTTTAATGTAAAAGGTTTGATATTTATTGTCTATTAAGGCAGATAGGAAGAAAAGTAGAAGATACTGCAAAGTGGATAACACACCTAAATCTTGAAGAATTCATATTTCATTTTCTTTGGAAGTGTCCTATTTTCTGGACAAGTTTTAGTTTTATATTTAATAAGCATAAAATGTCTTTTTGCTTCATTATCCACAGTTACAGTCAGTTTCTAAAACTTAATTGCAAGTGTCATGAGATTTTGGCTAAAGCCTGAACCAGGAAACTTTTATTATGTTTGGAAATTTGAATTTAGATTCTGACATGCTAGTTGTTTTTTTAATGAACCCATCAACTCTTAGCTGTTTATACTGAACAGATAGAATAAAAGACTTCTCACGGAAGAATAGAATGTCTGGTGTTTTACAGTGCTTCTCATTGCAGGCTCTTTGCCCACTAAGAGACGTGCCTTCTCTCAGTAACCATGGGGATCCTTTATCATATTACCAAACTGGTGACATCATTCGAGGTGATCAGTTTTCTCATGTTAATAAAAAATTTGTCATATTTATGTTAGTTTGCATTGCCTTGTTAATCAACTTAATTTTCTCGTTTTTTTTCTAAGCTGGAATCAAGGATATTGACAGATACCATGAAAAGCTTGCAGTATCTCTAAATGACGTGTTTGTATGCAGTCGTAATGAAGTGTACACTGCAGACTTGGTTTTGAGAGCTTTAAGTATTAATTGGAGAAAATATTTTCTTTGGGTAATAAGTTTCTTTTAAGAAAAGTTATCAGTGATAGAGTTATGGTTTCTGCCACCATTTCTAGCTTTGGGTGTCTTGGTTCCTTTGGTTCACAGGGGTAGGGTCCTTTTTTAAAGGCTCATAGAGAGTTATCAGCGGACAGGATGAGACTGGTTAGTAGCCTGGGGTTATTTCTTATAGCGGAACAAGTCTTCAGTTACTTAGTTTTCTGCATTAGGTACTTGCATGTAGATAATTTACAGGCAAATTCCTGCCTTATGTTTACAGTAATTAAGTGTTTGTACATTATGATACTTTGCCCAAGGTGAATAAACCTAAATTTGAAATACTATGTCACTTTAATGTAAAAGGTTTGATATTTATTGTCTATTAAGGCAGATAGGAAGAAAAGTAGAAGATACTGCAAAGTGGATAACACACCTAAATCTTGAAGAATTCATATTTCATTTTCTTTGGAAGTGTCCTATTTTCTGGACAAGTTTTAGTTTTATATTTAATAAGCATAAAATGTCTTTTTGCTTCATTATCCACAGTTACAGTCAGTTTCTAAAACTTAATTGCAAGTGTCATGAGATTTTGGCTAAAGCCTGAACCAGGAAACTTTTATTATGTTTGGAAATTTGAATTTAGATTCTGACATGCTAGTTGTTTTTTTAATGAACCCATCAACTCTTAGCTGTTTATACTGAACAGATAGAATAAAAGACTTCTCACGGAAGAATAGAATGTCTGGTGTTTTACAGTGCTTCTCATTGCAGGCTCTTTGCCCACTAAGAGACGTGCCTTCTCTCAGTAACCATGGGGATCCTTTATCATATTACCAAACTGGTGACATCATTCGAGGTGATCAGTTTTCTCATGTTAATAAAAAATTTGTCATATTTATGTTAGTTTGCATTGCCTTGTTAATCAACTTAATTTTCTCGTTTTTTTTCTAAGCTGGAATCAAGGATATTGACAGATACCATGAAAAGCTTGCAGTATCTCTATATAGCTCATCTCTTCCACCACATCTCTCTAGTGTTAAATTGGGTGTAATTAGTTCCGAAGAACTTCCTTTGTACTACAGGTAATTTTATCCACATTGTCTCAACAAGTTACTTGCAAAACAGTTTCTTGGCTAAATAATAGCTAATTCTGCCCAACTTCTAACAAAGTAGAATTTTAGTTTCTCTTATTTCAAAATATGTTAATTTTATGTTTATAAACCAAAAATCTCTTCAGACTTGGTAAAAGGAAGCAAATCATAATTACTACACCTTCGTGTACAAAAATGATCTGAGTATTTAAATCCTATACTATAATGTTATTTCTTTAATGAAAGTAGACATGCTAATTGTGTGAATCATCTTTATATTTTGTGACTTTTTCTTTTCTTTTAGGAAAAGCACTGAACTAAATAGCAATTCTTTGGAATCATATGAGAATATCATGCAGAGTTCTTTGGGATTTGTTAATCCAGGAGTAGTTGAGTTCCTTTTAGAAAAACTGGGAATAGATGACACTAATCCACCATCTTTAATGAGGGGCCTTCAAAGGTATAGTAAAGTAAAGGTATAGTAAATCAGTACTATTCTGTTAAGTGGTGAGGTCTGTGGTACTGAGGTCAAAAGCTGCATAACTGAAGAACACATTCGATTATCCTGAGTTTGGTGTGACAGCAGTCTGCCAAAGTTTGAATGAACTGTCTTTCTGGAATGGAGTCTTCTATCAGTGATTGGTGTGTGCCATGTGACCAGGTAGATGCAGAAAATTTAGAAGAATTTTAGTTTTAGTATGCTAAAGGGAAAATACTGTTTAACAATAATAGTCATTCCTGGGAGTTCAAAAATTTTGCTTTGTAAATGGAAATACAAATTTCTTGCTTGAGATTCAGTTTTTATCTGAAGTGAAATATAGCTACTCAAGGAAATATTTACAGTTTGACTTTTATTTTCTTCAATAGCAAAAATTTCTCTGAAGATGATTTTGCTTCTGCATTGAGAAAGAAGCAGTCTGCATCTTGGGCTTTAAAATGGTATGGAGACTTTGTCTTTCAACAATTGCATCATCTAATGTAAAAGGTTCAGTTAAGGCAAGCATGCTTATGTCATCTTTAAGACAAAATTTGTTTATAAATGAATTTAAGTGATACTTTTTGAGATTAGCTCTTTTATAGGTATAAATGCTATTATGTTGTAAACTTTATAAAGATTTACAGTATTTTTAATTTTGTTAGAAATTTGTATTTTTATATCTGGATTTCATAAATATTTGTTATGAAATTACCCAGACAGACTACTTCTTAGTTATACTGAGAATAATGAAGAGTAAATAAGAACCACTTTTGATTTGCCTTGAAATTTTATTTGTGCTAACATTTTGTTTGGATATTCTGTGAAATATTTGTTATGTATGCTTTAAAATATATTTCTAGTGTGAAGATTGGAGTTGATTATTTTAAGGTTGGACGCCATGTGGATGCTATGAATGAATACAATAAGGCTCTGGAAATAGATAAACAAAATGTGGAAGCTTTGGTAGCTCGTGGAGCATTGTAAGTGGATCATGCATTTTAAGGAGTATTTACAAGATAAATGTGTGTAAGATTTATGAATAGCTTACAAGATAAATTCCCTAATTTTGTTTCATGTCTTTAGATATGCAACAAAAGGAAGTCTGAACAAAGCAATAGAAGATTTTGAACTTGCATTGGAAAACTGTCCAACTCACAGAAATGCAAGAAAATACCTCTGCCAGACACTTGTCGAGAGAGGAGGGCAGTAAGTGTCAGATTTTGCTTAACAGTAGAGATCTAATATTTAATAGCTAACTACTATAAAATCTTGAACTTAATGTAAGGCAATAGGATATTTAATTGACTTAATTCAGACACTTTTAGTTTCAGTGTTGAACATGTTTTTTTAAATATAGTCCTTTTTACATTTTCTGGTCCTCTTTTCCTTATTAGTTACGTTCTTTATGATTAGAGACATTTTAGTGTCTTGAGTTCACTGTTTTAAATATGTATTTTCTTCAATAGCAAAAATTTCTCTGAAGATGATTTTGCTTCTGCATTGAGAAAGAAGCAGTCTGCATCTTGGGCTTTAAAATGGTATGGAGACTTTGTCTTTCAACAATTGCATCATCTAATGTAAAAGGTTCAGTTAAGGCAAGCATGCTTATGTCATCTTTAAGACAAAATTTGTTTATAAATGAATTTAAGTGATACTTTTTGAGATTAGCTCTTTTATAGGTATAAATGCTATTATGTTGTAAACTTTATAAAGATTTACAGTATTTTTAATTTTGTTAGAAATTTGTATTTTTATATCTGGATTTCATAAATATTTGTTATGAAATTACCCAGACAGACTACTTCTTAGTTATACTGAGAATAATGAAGAGTAAATAAGAACCACTTTTGATTTGCCTTGAAATTTTATTTGTGCTAACATTTTGTTTGGATATTCTGTGAAATATTTGTTATGTATGCTTTAAAATATATTTCTAGTGTGAAGATTGGAGTTGATTATTTTAAGGTTGGACGCCATGTGGATGCTATGAATGAATACAATAAGGCTCTGGAAATAGATAAACAAAATGTGGAAGCTTTGGTAGCTCGTGGAGCATTGTAAGTGGATCATGCATTTTAAGGAGTATTTACAAGATAAATGTGTGTAAGATTTATGAATAGCTTACAAGATAAATTCCCTAATTTTGTTTCATGTCTTTAGATATGCAACAAAAGGAAGTCTGAACAAAGCAATAGAAGATTTTGAACTTGCATTGGAAAACTGTCCAACTCACAGAAATGCAAGAAAATACCTCTGCCAGACACTTGTCGAGAGAGGAGGGCAGTAAGTGTCAGATTTTGCTTAACAGTAGAGATCTAATATTTAATAGCTAACTACTATAAAATCTTGAACTTAATGTAAGGCAATAGGATATTTAATTGACTTAATTCAGACACTTTTAGTTTCAGTGTTGAACATGTTTTTTTAAATATAGTCCTTTTTACATTTTCTGGTCCTCTTTTCCTTATTAGTTACGTTCTTTATGATTAGAGACATTTTAGTGTCTTGAGTTCACTGTTTTAAATATGTATTTTAATAACCTAGAAATATAATAGGTAAATAATCTTTTCCTGGACATGCACTAAAAGTTTTGTTTAGTAGAGTGAATTTCTAACTCATTTCATCATTCTAGTAATTATAATGCCAGAAATATAAATTGAGAACTCTGTAGTTCATTGTGAATAAGACTTAACTGTTACATTCAGCTTATTGCTCTACTTTTTCTAGTAAAATCCACAAATTTAGATTAAATGAAAATCTTGTAACTTGTGTTATTATCCTCAGATACTGGCATAGTACTTGGCATAATGACTAACAGACTAGCATAATTTATAAAGTATTTTGAAGAAACTTAACACTTCAAATATAAGTAATTTGGTAACAGCCTGCTTTAATAATTAAAGGCCAGTTTATGATTATTATAGCATCTTTTTGCTATCAGTTTTTTATATAGAATCATCCCTTTTC
Organism: Tragulus kanchil; assembly: GCA_022376925.1. Lineage (NCBI taxonomy): Eukaryota > Metazoa > Chordata > Mammalia > Artiodactyla > Tragulidae > Tragulus > Tragulus kanchil. Next base: position 108,209,784 of record JAIOJX010000028.1, on the reverse strand, counting down.
TGCTACATGAAGTTGCCAGATCATTATAGTTTTTGATCATTCCAGAACTCTGTTATATAAAACAAAAATTTTGCAATATTTGTTTTTAACTGATGTGAATTTGTGCTTGGACCCAAGTGATTAGAGCAGTTTTTTACTTTCTTACTAGGTATATAGCTAGTACCTATTCAGATGGGGTTGTCTTATTAGTCACATATTGGTGATATTTAGCTCTATTAATGGCAACACCATCTATTCCGTCAACCAGTCTAGAAATCTTGATTGTCTCTGGATTGTCCCTCCTTCCCCTCATTCAATCTGACCCAGAAACAGTTGCATTAAAACTGTTGGGTTCATTCATTTGTTTTACAGTGACTGCTTTTTCCTGCTTTCTACACAGTGGAAATACTCTGCAAAATCCTCTCAGTGCTATGTATCTAAACTTGCTAATTCCGATTTCTCACAACATAGACTTGAGAACATCATCTAATAATTACCCTTTCTACAGGCTGGTTGTGGTATGTGTGCCTTGGTATTTCCAACTTTAGCAGTGAATTTTCTTGGAAACTTTTTATGTAGAAAGGAAAACTCATCATAAACTACTAGGAAACGCTAGCCCATATAATTTTGTGCTAAAGCTCAAGATCATACTCATACTAAATTTCAGACGTACCAGTTGATTGTGTGTTTCACAAATTATACTGAAATGCCACTGCTTGACCTATAGTATGACTTTCATTATCAGTAATTTATTTCTGTTCACTTTGTTGGTTTAATTGAGATATAATTGACACATAACTTTATATTTCAGGCTATGTACAACACACAGTTCAATATATGTATATATTGTGAAGAGTTGACCACAATGTCTGGTTAACATCCATCATCACACATAATTACATTTTTTTTCTTGTGATGAAAACTTTTAAGATGTACTCTCTTTGCAACTTACAGATATACAGTATGGTACTAACTGTAATCACCAGGCCGTACATTACATCCCCAAGACTATCTTAAGAGCTGGAGGTTTATAAATCACTTTCCTCTGTTTTGCCCAACCCTAACCCCACCTGGAACAATCACCAGTCTCTTGTTTATTTTTGAGTTAAATTTTTCTGATTTATGTGACTTTTTAACAGAAGATTTTTTGGGGGAGGGGTCTCTTTTATTGGTCTTTCATTTATTTATTTCCATCCATCTTAATTCTTTGGCCTGTGTGGGCCTCGCATCACAGTGGCCTCTCCTCACACAGCACTGGCTCTGGGCGCATGCGCTCCAGAGCACTGGCTCATAATTGGACACACCGGTCCAGCCGCTCCGCAGCATATGGGATCTTCCTGTGCCAGGGATCAGACCGACACCCCTTGCACTGCAAGGCAGACTCTTTATCCACTGGACCACCAGGGAAGCCCTATGTAACTTTTCATTGTCTTTTTACAACACAGTAACAACAAAAATGGCAGTAAAAGCACAGTATTTAAGTACTGTTCAATTTGAAAAGTAATTTGTGAAACATGGTCTTTCCCTAATAAACTCTCATATAATTACCCTTTCTACAGGCTGGTTGTGGTATGTGTGCCTTGGTATTTCCAACTTTAGCAGTGAATTTTCTTGGAAACTTTTTATGTAGAAAGGAAAACTCATCATAAACTACTAGGAAACGCTAGCCCATATAATTTTGTGCTAAAGCTCAAGATCATACTCATACTAAATTTCAGACGTACCAGTTGATTGTGTGTTTCACAAATTATACTGAAATGCCACTGCTTGACCTATAGTATGACTTTCATTATCAGTAATTTATTTCTGTTCACTTTGTTGGTTTAATTGAGATATAATTGACACATAACTTTATATTTCAGGCTATGTACAACACACAGTTCAATATATGTATATATTGTGAAGAGTTGACCACAATGTCTGGTTAACATCCATCATCACACATAATTACATTTTTTTTCTTGTGATGAAAACTTTTAAGATGTACTCTCTTTGCAACTTACAGATATACAGTATGGTACTAACTGTAATCACCAGGCCGTACATTACATCCCCAAGACTATCTTAAGAGCTGGAGGTTTATAAATCACTTTCCTCTGTTTTGCCCAACCCTAACCCCACCTGGAACAATCACCAGTCTCTTGTTTATTTTTGAGTTAAATTTTTCTGATTTATGTGACTTTTTAACAGAAGATTTTTTGGGGGAGGGGTCTCTTTTATTGGTCTTTCATTTATTTATTTCCATCCATCTTAATTCTTTGGCCTGTGTGGGCCTCGCATCACAGTGGCCTCTCCTCACACAGCACTGGCTCTGGGCGCATGCGCTCCAGAGCACTGGCTCATAATTGGACACACCGGTCCAGCCGCTCCGCAGCATATGGGATCTTCCTGTGCCAGGGATCAGACCGACACCCCTTGCACTGCAAGGCAGACTCTTTATCCACTGGACCACCAGGGAAGCCCTATGTAACTTTTCATTGTCTTTTTACAACACAGTAACAACAAAAATGGCAGTAAAAGCACAGTATTTAAGTACTGTTCAATTTGAAAAGTAATTTGTGAAACATGGTCTTTCCCTAATAAACTCTCATATAAGCCTCTGCCCTATATTCATATTTGAGGACTTCTAATTTTTACCGAAAAAAGCTAAATTTTCCTTTCAAATTTAGGTTAGAAGAAGAAGAAAAGTTTTTAAATGCTGAAAGTTACTATAAGAAAGCTTTGGCTTTGGATGAAACTTTTAAGGATGCAGAGGATGCTTTGCAGAAGCTTCATAAATATATGCAGGTGATTCTTTATTTCCTCTTAGAAATAGAGTTCTTTTTAAAATTAATGCCAAAATTTAACTTTCTTCTAGGGATAGATCACTTAATTAAGGCATTATGAAAAGGTTTTAGATACAACTTTCTTAATTGGATTTGACATTACTTCATAGTTTTGTTAAGAAAATTCCCATTGCTTAAATTTGGTGTGTGGTTTTGAGAACTGTCCTTATTGTGAGCTTTCCTGGTAGTTACAAAATTCAATATTGTTATTGAGCTAATTATAAAAATCTTTCTGAGAAATATTTTAGACTGTCTTTTCCTGTAATACTGATGATGATGTTTTCTCATGCATTTTCTTCTGAATTGGACCATTGCTGCTGTGTGTGACATCTGGTGCTGCTCATCCCCATCCTCACACTGGAAAATGATTTCCTATGTAATCATGCATCCAACTGGGCTGTGCTATTTTTTAAATGGTTTGTATTTGAACATGGTGAACCCCACTTCAATTCACCGTATTGGAATTTCTTTCTCTGAATTTTATTTATGAAATTTGTCCTGTTTAAATTTTTTAATGTTTTTTAATATTTTTCATGTGTTTTATTTTTTCCCTTTCTTGCAATCTGGGTCATGGGTATCAATGCAATGGCTTCCCTTTTTTTTCATGGAATACCAACTGCAATATGGTCTCAATACTGTTCTGGCTGTTCAATGATTAATGCCAAACACCTGTGATTAATTTTTATATGTTAAAAATACTTGTTTAATGCTGGATATATGGTGATTTGGGTATACCACATTTGATTTCTGGCTGGGGGTGGGGTTGATCTTTTGAAAACTGAATTTTATACATTCTGCTATTTTTAACGTGTGGTTTTTTCCGATATCTGGGTTCTAAAAGAAATCTTTGGAATTAAGAGAAAAACAAGCTGAAAAGGAAGAAAAGCAGAAAACAAAGAAAATAGAAACAAGTGCAGAAAAGTTGCGTAAGCTCTTAAAAGAGGAGAAAAGGTAAACTATAATATTCAGTGTCTTTAAACCTAAAGCGAGTACTGAGTTGAACCAGAGTGCCATATGGAAGATAAAGTAAGTAAAAAATAAAAGCATTTCAAGTCATAATCAATAATTCTTAGCAAATATGTGTACCATAAATTTTTCTATAGATGAGATATAGCAAAGTAGAATCAAAGGCTAGAATTCTGCCCTCAAAGTTAACTTTATATTTATATTTAAAATATGTTGTTTTAATTATCTGTATTTTAGGGAAAAATGTTTTAGAATTAGAGTAGTAGTTTTACCTGGGCATGGTTTTATACCCCATGGGACAGTTTTGGTTGTCTTAATTGGTAGACTGCTACTGACATCTATGGGACTGTTATTGAGAACTTCCTTATTGTGAGCTTTCCTGGTAGTTACAAAATTCAATATTGTTATTGAGCTAATTATAAAAATCTTTCTGAGAAATATTTTAGACTGTCTTTTCCTGTAATACTGATGATGATGTTTTCTCATGCATTTTCTTCTGAATTGGACCATTGCTGCTGTGTGTGACATCTGGTGCTGCTCATCCCCATCCTCACACTGGAAAATGATTTCCTATGTAATCATGCATCCAACTGGGCTGTGCTATTTTTTAAATGGTTTGTATTTGAACATGGTGAACCCCACTTCAATTCACCGTATTGGAATTTCTTTCTCTGAATTTTATTTATGAAATTTGTCCTGTTTAAATTTTTTAATGTTTTTTAATATTTTTCATGTGTTTTATTTTTTCCCTTTCTTGCAATCTGGGTCATGGGTATCAATGCAATGGCTTCCCCTTTTTTCATGGAATACCAACTGCAATATGGTCTCAATACTGTTCTGGCTGTTCAATGATTAATGCCAAACACCTGTGATTAATTTTTATATGTTAAAAATACTTGTTTAATGCTGGATATATGGTGATTTGGGTATACCACATTTGATTTCTGGCTGGGGGTGGGGTTGATCTTTTGAAAACTGAATTTTATACATTCTGCTATTTTTAACGTGTGGTTTTTTCCGATATCTGGGTTCTAAAAGAAATCTTTGGAATTAAGAGAAAAACAAGCTGAAAAGGAAGAAAAGCAGAAAACAAAGAAAATAGAAACAAGTGCAGAAAAGTTGCGTAAGCTCTTAAAAGAGGAGAAAAGGTAAACTATAATATTCAGTGTCTTTAAACCTAAAGCGAGTACTGAGTTGAACCAGAGTGCCATATGGAAGATAAAGTAAGTAAAAAATAAAAGCATTTCAAGTCATAATCAATAATTCTTAGCAAATATGTGTACCATAAATTTTTCTATAGATGAGATATAGCAAAGTAGAATCAAAGGCTAGAATTCTGCCCTCAAAGTTAACTTTATATTTATATTTAAAATATGTTGTTTTAATTATCTGTATTTTAGGGAAAAATGTTTTAGAATTAGAGTAGTAGTTTTACCTGGGCATGGTTTTATACCCCATGGGACAGTTTTGGTTGTCTTAATTGGTAGACTGCTACTGACATCTAGTGGGTAGAGGCCAGAGATGCTACTAAGCTTGACAGTGATGTAGAATTCCCCCACTGTCATCCTACCCTCCCAGCAAAGAATTATTTGGCCAAAAATGTAAATAATGCTGAAGTGGTAAAACCATGAACTAGAGGTAGCCAAATATAAAACTTCAATTCTCTCTTTTATGTATTCTTTCAAAATGATGGTTTTGCTTACAGTGAAAACTGTACACAAATATTTTTCTAAGAGTCATGACTAATGGTAAAATTGGATCTTGTAATAACTAAGATGATCAGTATAATTCCTATCTAAGCCCCAAACTTTTATGAAATCTTTACAGAGAATAAAATAGAACTAAAATATTTATGGGTAATTAAACAGTTTTATACTGAACGTATCTGATGAGTTAACTGCATTTTTTTTAGGCTAAAGAAAAAAAGAAGAAGATCAACTTCTTCCTCTTCAAGTGTTTCTTCTGCTGATGAATCAGTTTCTTCTTCTTCATCCTCTTCCTCTTCTGATCACAAGAGGCATAAGAAGCATAAAAGGAATCGCTCAGAGTCTTCTCGAAGTTCCAAAAGGCATTCAGCTAAGCCAGCCTCAAATCAGATAGATCAGAATAAGAAAGATGACTGCTTCCCAGTTCCAGCCAATACTTCAGCATCTTTTCTTAACCAAAAACAAGAAGTGGAAAAACTACTGGAAAAGCAGGATAGGTTACCATATCAAAAGACACAGGTAAAAGAAAAAGATAGATGCTCACTCTCTTCATCTTCAGTTGAACTTTCGGATGATTTTGGAGGTAGGTCTGAAGAGCCAAGAGATCTTTATAATAGCTGTAAAACTCAGGCAAGTAGCAGCAGAACAGAAAAGCCATATAAATCAGAGAGACATTTTTCCAGTAGAAGAGATTCCTCAGATTCCTTTTATAGGAATTCAGAGGACAAGGTAAAAATGTACAGTTATAGAAGATTTGAAAAAGATACAGAAGGAAGAAAAGAGCACTATAGAAAGTGGGAGTCAGGTTCCACAAGATGTGCCACTTCACCAGGAAGCTCTGACTACTACTGCAAGTCAGTTGAAAAATATAAGAAATACACTTACTCTGGATCACGTGATTTCAGTAGACATGAGCAAAGATATCAATTAAATAAAAATCAAAGAGAATATGAAAGAGAGGGTAATTCTAGTGGGTAGAGGCCAGAGATGCTACTAAGCTTGACAGTGATGTAGAATTCCCCCACTGTCATCCTACCCTCCCAGCAAAGAATTATTTGGCCAAAAATGTAAATAATGCTGAAGTGGTAAAACCATGAACTAGAGGTAGCCAAATATAAAACTTCAATTCTCTCTTTTATGTATTCTTTCAAAAATGATGGTTTTGCTTACAGTGAAAACTGTACACAAATATTTTTCTAAGAGTCATGACTAATGGTAAAATTGGATCTTGTAATAACTAAGATGATCAGTATAATTCCTATCTAAGCCCCAAACTTTTATGAAATCTTTACAGAGAATAAAATAGAACTAAAATATTTATGGGTAATTAAACAGTTTTATACTGAACGTATCTGATGAGTTAACTGCATTTTTTTTAGGCTAAAGAAAAAAAGAAGAAGATCAACTTCTTCCTCTTCAAGTGTTTCTTCTGCTGATGAATCAGTTTCTTCTTCTTCATCCTCTTCCTCTTCTGATCACAAGAGGCATAAGAAGCATAAAAGGAATCGCTCAGAGTCTTCTCGAAGTTCCAAAAGGCATTCAGCTAAGCCAGCCTCAAATCAGATAGATCAGAATAAGAAAGATGACTGCTTCCCAGTTCCAGCCAATACTTCAGCATCTTTTCTTAACCAAAAACAAGAAGTGGAAAAACTACTGGAAAAGCAGGATAGGTTACCATATCAAAAGACACAGGTAAAAGAAAAAGATAGATGCTCACTCTCTTCATCTTCAGTTGAACTTTCGGATGATTTTGGAGGTAGGTCTGAAGAGCCAAGAGATCTTTATAATAGCTGTAAAACTCAGGCAAGTAGCAGCAGAACAGAAAAGCCATATAAATCAGAGAGACATTTTTCCAGTAGAAGAGATTCCTCAGATTCCTTTTATAGGAATTCAGAGGACAAGGTAAAAATGTACAGTTATAGAAGATTTGAAAAAGATACAGAAGGAAGAAAAGAGCACTATAGAAAGTGGGAGTCAGGTTCCACAAGATGTGCCACTTCACCAGGAAGCTCTGACTACTACTGCAAGTCAGTTGAAAAATATAAGAAATACACTTACTCTGGATCACGTGATTTCAGTAGACATGAGCAAAGATATCAATTAAATAAAAATCAAAGAGAATATGAAAGAGAGGGTAATTATGAGGAGGATATTAAAACAGAGGTTCAGGAAGAGGGACTCAATAGCAAGGAGCAATCAGAAGGTGGAGTTAAAAAAAATTTACCTCAAAATTTACTCAATATATTTAATCAGATAGCTGCATTTGAGAAAGAAAAAGGAAATAAGCCAAAAAATTAATACGCCAAGGAGATCATCACCATTACACTGAGGACTTATAATAAAAGATTTGGATCTTTTAGTAACAGTCCAGCACAGAAGTCTCGGCTCCTGCGGTAAATTTATTTGCAGATGTTATGGAAATAAAGTGCTTTTTATAGTGACTCTCAAAGCATATTTGTTTCAGTTCTAGGTCCCCTTTTCATAGCTTGATTTTTTGAGGCTTTTCATGTGTATGTAATATATAGTTATGTACACTTATTTCTTACTCTGATTTAAACTTCATCACCTAAAGATAACTCGAAGTATTGTTTCTCATTGTACTATGGTGTGTGAGAATTCCTTGGGTACACCTTATCCTGCTGCTTAAGAAAATGCTAAATTTGTGCACTTGGATCATTTTTACACAAAGTTATTTCATTCTGTTAAATTAAAAGCTCTTGACTTTCAAAAGAGATATTTGAATGTTACGTACCATTTTATATTCATTGTTTAAAGATGAAGTTTCTTGCATAATATTTAATTTTAAATGGTAGACAGATTATCTGTCTTCTCTAGTTGACCTCTAAAGCATAATTTAATTAAAATGGTTTCTGTACCAGCTTTTCAATAAGTACCTTAGGAATAAAGCCATGAAAGTTTAATAGGGGCCCATTTTGCTCATTTCTCTGTTTCTTTCCTCCTCCTCGCTAGCAGTGGCAAGTAAAGCACACTATAAATCTGGTCTTCCACTAAGAAGAAGAGACACTATGGGAAGGGGTGACAGTTATAGAAGATTTGAAAAGATACAGGAGGGCTTTCCACAAGATGTGCCACTTCACCAGGAAGCTCTGACTACTACTGCAAGTCAGTTGAAAAATATAAGAAATACACTTACTCTGGATCACGTGATTTCAGTAGACATGAGCAAAGATATCAATTAAATAAAAATCAAAGAGAATATGAAAGAGAGGGTAATTATGAGGAGGATATTAAAACAGAGGTTCAGGAAGAGGGACTCAATAGCAAGGAGCAATCAGAAGGTGGAGTTAAAAAAAATTTACCTCAAAATTTACTCAATATATTTAATCAGATAGCTGCATTTGAGAAAGAAAAAGGAAATAAGCCAAAAAATTAATACGCCAAGGAGATCATCACCATTACACTGAGGACTTATAATAAAAGATTTGGATCTTTTAGTAACAGTCCAGCACAGAAGTCTCGGCTCCTGCGGTAAATTTATTTGCAGATGTTATGGAAATAAAGTGCTTTTTATAGTGACTCTCAAAGCATATTTGTTTCAGTTCTAGGTCCCCTTTTCATAGCTTGATTTTTTGAGGCTTTTCATGTGTATGTAATATATAGTTATGTACACTTATTTCTTACTCTGATTTAAACTTCATCACCTAAAGATAACTCGAAGTATTGTTTCTCATTGTACTATGGTGTGTGAGAATTCCTTGGGTACACCTTATCCTGCTGCTTAAGAAAATGCTAAATTTGTGCACTTGGATCATTTTTACACAAAGTTATTTCATTCTGTTAAATTAAAAGCTCTTGACTTTCAAAAGAGATATTTGAATGTTACGTACCATTTTATATTCATTGTTTAAAGATGAAGTTTCTTGCATAATATTTAATTTTAAATGGTAGACAGATTATCTGTCTTCTCTAGTTGACCTCTAAAGCATAATTTAATTAAAATGGTTTCTGTACCAGCTTTTCAATAAGTACCTTAGGAATAAAGCCATGAAAGTTTAATAGGGGCCCATTTTGCTCATTTCTCTGTTTCTTTCCCTCCTCCTCGCTAGCAGTGGCAAGTAAAGCACACTATAAATCTGGTCTTCCACTAAGGGGAAGTTAGGAAATGGTCCTAGTATTGCAAATGTCCACTTGGCAAGGTGCCGGGTATATTTTTAAATAGCCTAGAGCTCACTTGCATTTCTGTTTTTGTTCCTGGAGTCTGAGTAAATGACTCAGCTGACAGAACCTGGACTTAATTAGAATAAATTTCAGCAACTAGAGCTGAAGAAGGATAGATATTGGATCATAATGATTCTCCTCAAATTATTAAAAATACAGTCAGAGGTATTTTCATGGGCTTTAGAGTCTTTCCAACTCATGACACTGGATGCATAGGTTGGAGGGTAGCAGGTATCTTCATCTACAGTGGTCTAAGTGACAGAATGATGTCGGAAGACGACACTTAGTCCTTGTTCTGTTCAGTTCTTGCCAACAGTAAAATACCAAAACTTACCTAACTGGATGTGTACACTTTGTGACCCTCAGACTTCAATGATAGGGGTCTAATGAAAAAGCTAAAATTTGTTTTGCAGTGAAAAACTCTGATCAAAAACAGTAAGTAATGGCAGTAGAGATCAGTCACTCGGGTGTTATCCTTTGCACCAAAAAGAAATATATCTGAAAAGAGTCCCTAGTTCCTTGTATGTGTTGAGAGCTCTAGTATATCATCCCTACATTGTCTTACATAGTGGTGTTTTTAAAGAGTGGAAACTCTTGATACACACCTTGACCTTTAGGAACTGCTAGTACAGTTTCAGGGTTTTACATAACACTTTATTTCATAAAATCTCTTTGAGCATCGCTGTCAACTAGAATTGTCATTTTCCAAAGCATCTTTGTGGCTTAATGTTACATTCAGGTACAGAAAATCAGGATAGTACTTTATACAACAGCTGGGCTGAATTTAGAAATTCCATCTTTCCCAAAACTTATTTCCTAGGATGTATTAAGCAGATGGTATAATTTATGAGGTTATGTTCAGGAAAGCCATCACAGCCCCCCCTCCCCCCAAAAAATTCAAAATTTACTTATCAAAAATTCCTTTTTTTTCCCGCTGAAGATTACTGTGTCAGTAGTTTGTATGTACTCAGGCTATACCTGGGTTTCCATAAGTAGATGACTTAACATGGTAGATGAATGTTAGGATAATTCTCCACAGATTTGGAGACAATGGAGTTGATCCCTATTTCACCATTTAATCTTATGACACAGAAGTTGGGACTATATTTCAGTTAAACAAAGACTTGCATGCTAGCCTGAGAACCATTCCACAAATACTGTGCTAGGCTTTGGTTGGTGGCTCAATAATAGTCGTAGAAGTTACACTGCAATTCCAGTGTGTCAAGCCCTGTGCACTTTATATATATTATCTGATTATTTCAGTAAACTTGATAGAGACAGCTCTGTCTCCATATTACACATGAGGAAAAAGCATAGAGAAGTAACTTTCCCAAGGTCATAGAACTAGTAAGATACAATCTCTTGCCTTCATAGAATACAGTTAATACTTCAACTTCCAAGTAATTTGCAAAGTAAAATATGGTGGAGAATAAGAACTTTGGTGAATCTGAAGTGCAGACTTCAGATAGGGTCTAATGAAAAAGCTAATTGTTTTGCAGTGAAAACTCTGATCAAAAACAGTAAGTAATGGCAGTAGAGATCAGTCACTGGTGTTATCCTTTGCACCAAAAAGAAATATATCTGAAAAGAGTCCCTAGTTCCTTGTATGTGTTGAGAGCTCTAGTATATCATCCCTACATTGTCTTACATAGTGGTGTTTTTAAAGAGTGGAAACTCTTGATACACACCTTGACCTTTAGGAACTGCTAGTACAGTTTCAGGGTTTTACATAACACTTTATTTCATAAAATCTCTTTGAGCATCGCTGTCAACTAGAATTGTCATTTTCCAAAGCATCTTTGTGGCTTAATGTTACATTCAGGTACAGAAAATCAGGATAGTACTTTATACAACAGCTGGGCTGAATTTAGAAATTCCATCTTTCCCAAAACTTATTTCCTAGGATGTATTAAGCAGATGGTATAATTTATGAGGTTATGTTCAGGAAAGCCATCACAGCCCCCCCCCCCCCCAAAAAATTCAAAATTTACTTATTAAAAATTCCTTTTTTTTCCCGCTGAAGATTACTGTGTCAGTAGTTTGTATGTACTCAGGCTATACCTGGGTTTCCATAAGTAGATGACTTAACATGGTAGATGAATGTTAGGATAATTCTCCACAGATTTGGAGACAATGGAGTTGATCCCTATTTCACCATTTAATCTTATGACACAGAAGTTGGGACTATATTTCAGTTAAACAAAGACTTGCATGCTAGCCTGAGAACCATTCCACAAATACTGTGCTAGGCTTTGGTTGGTGGCTCAATAATAGTCGTAGAAGTTACACTGCAATTCCAGTGTGTCAAGCCCTGTGCACTTTATATATATTATCTGATTATTTCAGTAAACTTGATAGAGACAGCTCTGTCTCCATATTACACATGAGGAAAAAAGCATAGAGAAGTAACTTTCCCAAGGTCATAGAACTAGTAAGATACAATCTCTTGCCTTCATAGAATACAGTTAATACTTCAACTTCCAAGTAATTTGCAAAGTAAAATATGGTGGAGAATAAGAACTTTGGTGAATCTGAAGTGACCATAAAATTAATCAGTTTTTAGATTTTATGAGTCTCACCAGAATGTTTGCAAAAAAAAAAAAAATGAGCTCTTTACCCATTTTATTCATTGGACTTGGCTGTGCCTTTTGCTAGCTGTTACTAAAAATAATAAAATACTCTGATGATCAGGAGAAACAGGTTTACTATCACTACTTCCTTTCAAAAGGAGTTGTGACAGTTCTAAACAGTGACTTGTCATAACAAATACTTTTTTCCAAGACTTGAAGGAGACAGTATTCATTTAAGTATATACTGATAAATTTATTTGAAAGCCAATTTTACAACAGTTCACCCTCTAGGAGTTGAGAGTGTTGGGCACATGTTAGAAAGAACTGACTGAAATGATTAATTCTTAATCTGGTAGTCTTGCAAATTTATGGGATTCCTAGTGCAGATCTAATTATGCCTAGCTTTCTTTAAATTGTTTATTAAGTCAAGGAAATCTTGTAAACACTTCTTGGTTGTATCTTGAGATCAGAATCTTCGGTGTTTGACCTCTTTGAAGATCAGAGTGGCCTACTTCTAGAAACTTAAGCTGCACTTTTGTTGATAAACAGTGGTTTTCTTTCCTATTGACTTTTCTTGGGCGGGGGGGAGGTGGGTAGTGCCTAAAAGAACCTAACAGATTTCTTCCCCCAAAGGCTGGGAAATATGTTTCCTTTAATAGATAAAACCTAATTTCAGGATCTTCTAGGGTAAAAGAGAAATTTTATTAGTGTTTAAATTTTTAACTCTAATGTGGTTACAGTGAATCTTTAGAAATTTCTTCTTCAACTAAAAGTTAGGCTTTGGTTGGTGGCTCAAAAAGTCGTAGAAGTTACACTGCAATTCCAGTGTGTCAAGCCCTGTGCACTTTATATATATTATCTGATTATTTCAGTAAACTTGATAGAGACAGCTCTGTCTCCATATTACACATGAGGAAAAAGCATAGAGAAGTAACTTTCCCAAGGTCATAGAACTAGTAAGATACAATCTCTTGCCTTCATAGAATACAGTTAATACTTCAACTTCCAAGTAATTTGCAAAGTAAAATATGGTGGAGAATAAGAACTTTGGTGAATCTGAAGTGACCATAAAATTAATCAGTTTTTAGATTTTATGAGTCTCACCAGAATGTTTGCAAAAAAAAAAAAAATGAGCTCTTTACCCATTTTATTCATTGGACTTGGCTGTGCCTTTTGCTAGCTGTTACTAAAAATAATAAAATACTCTGATGATCAGGAGAAACAGGTTTACTATCACTACTTCCTTTCAAAAGGAGTTGTGACAGTTCTAAACAGTGACTTGTCATAACAAATACTTTTTTCCAAGACTTGAAGGAGACAGTATTCATTTAAGTATATACTGATAAATTTATTTGAAAGCCAATTTTACAACAGTTCACCCTCTAGGAGTTGAGAGTGTTGGGCACATGTTAGAAAGAACTGACTGAAATGATTAATTCTTAATCTGGTAGTCTTGCAAATTTATGGGATTCCTAGTGCAGATCTAATTATGCCTAGCTTTCTTTAAATTGTTTATTAAGTCAAGGAAATCTTGTAAACACTTCTTGGTTGTATCTTGAGATCAGAATCTTCGGTGTTTGACCTCTTTGAAGATCAGAGTGGCCTACTTCTAGAAACTTAAGCTGCACTTTTGTTGATAAACAGTGGTTTTCTTTCCTATTGACTTTTCTTGGGCGGGGGGGAGGTGGGTAGTGCCTAAAAGAACCTAACAGATTTCTTCCCCCAAAGGCTGGGAAATATGTTTCCTTTAATAGATAAAACCTAATTTCAGGATCTTCTAGGGTAAAAGAGAATTTTATTAGTGTTATAAACTCTATGTGGTACAGTGAATCTTTAGAAATTTCTTCCTTAAAGGCTCTATTATATTAGAATTGAGTGTAGTTTCATGGCTAGCATGAAAAGTCTTTATGTTTTCCACTGGATGAAACTTTCATCTGGTCATTTTGTAGTTCTAACACTATTTCAGTAGGCATCTCTATCAGTATAGGGCACCCAGAAATACATAGTATGACATGCTATTTTAAAATTACGAAAGTTTTGTGTTTACAACTTGTTCAAAATGAAATTCAAAATATTTACTTGCTGGTCTTTTTGCTTTTACCACTGCTGGAGGCACTACTACCAGTAGTTGGTCTAGAAGTGCTGCCACTTAGTGAAGAGGGTGGGAAGTTCAGTTCTAATACTTTAATTGAAGTCTGAGAAGCAGACGTGCTTGTACTCTTAGATGACCTAGAATAAAACCAGAATTATTGTAATTTAATTCAGAATTTTTATTTTAGTAGAGAATCCTCCACTAATGGCAAAATAATGTCCTAATCCCACAAGTACTTAAAGAGATTTTTAAAAAGACACTATTAATAGTGCTAATGATGAGTTTTAAAAGCATGACCATTAATATCAAGAAATGAGTTTAAAAAGGAAAAGATGGGGCTTCCCTGGTGGTCCAGTGGGTAGGGTGTCCACCTTGCAGTGCAAGGGGCACTGGTTCCATCTCTGGTCTGGGAAGATTTCCACATGCCGTGGAGCAGCTGGACCAGTGTGTCCAATTGTGAGCCATTGCTCTGGAGCGCATGCACCCAGAGCCAGTGCTCTGCAGCGAGAGAGGCCACTGCAATGGGAGGCCCACACAGGCCAAAGAATGAATATGGATGAAAATAAATAAATTTTAAAAAATAAAAAAAGGCCAAAAATATTTTTTAAAAAAAGGAAAATATAATGTTTCAAATCAGAAAAACAGTTAAATACATTACTATTTAAAAATATGTTTTCAAGTAATTTAGAATCATTATTGAAAGTTTGCCAAGGGCTTCCCCTGGTGGTCCAGTGGGTAAGGACACCGCCTTGCAGTGCAAGGGGCGCCAGTTTGAGCCCTGGCCTGGGAAGATCCGACGTGCCACGGAGCGGCTGAACTGATGTGTCCAATTACCGAGCCGGAGCTCTGGAGCGCATGTGCCCAGAGCTGGTGCTCTGCAACAAGAGGCCACTGCGATGGGAGGTCCACAGGAGCCAAAGAACGAAGACAAATGAAAATAGAGAAATGAAAGACCAATAGAAGTGGCCCGCCCACTCCTCTCCCTCCCCAACCTGACCCCCACCCAAAAAGTAAATAAATAAATAAATCTTTTAAAAAAAAGAAAGTTTGCCAAGATCATTTTAAAAAGGTAATAAAAACAGGCAAGGGGATATGGGTGCTGGCAAAAGTGACTAAAATGTTAAATTTACACAATTTAAGCTGAAAAGAAGAGATTGAAGGGCTTATTGACAGGATAAAGTAGTGGGGCCATTTGAAAAGCATAATACCTATCCCTATAATCGGAAAGCTTAGTTTTGAAAATACATATGTTTTACTTAAACAGTATTTTTTAGGAAATCCTTTTATGACATCTCTTTCTAAGAGTAATGAAAAGTAATACGGCTGCTGAATGTAGGAGGTTGGGGATTTTAAAATCAGAATCATCATCATTAATAAAAAATTACTTTCTCAGCAAAGCACAGGAGTATTGACTAAGTGTCTATCTGATGACAGAATTCTGGATAAAACTAAAATGCATAAGTACAGAATAATTTTCTTTTTAGCAAAATAATGCAGCATAAATAAAATTCTGACTCTTTAGATTTTACAGTGGATTTTAATTATAAAAATCTTACTCTGTACAAGTGGTCCTTTTATGGTTTCATAAATTCTCCCTACACTCAGTGGTGACCATGCTACATGTATCCTCCAACATTTCACCCAGCTTTATCCTGCTGAACTAGCTGATGGTCATAAAGCACTAAATGCCAAAGTGGCAATGATAATACTAGAGAGAAGCCAGAAGGGAAGAGTCTTGTTCTGCTGGCTGCTTTCTCCATCTGTGACACTGACGTGGGAAGGCAGAGGAGAGACTAGCAGTACACTGGCAAGCCCTGCAGCTATGGCATAGGGCAAGTGGCCAGTCGCTTGGAAGGAAAGCTCAAGAGTGAGTAAGGGATGATGTCTTCCACTTACCGTTGTGATAACAGTGAAGCCTGGGAAGAAGATCTAGAACTGTGACGACTGCCTTTAGTACTAGCTGTAGGTAGTTCTAAACCACTCTGGAAAAATATTCAATAGCTATCATTAGTACCAGTGCACTTTAGAATATTTTTCAGTAGGTTTCATTTTATAATGAATACCATAAATTTTTCTTCCTGAAATGGTTAAGAAATATTTATAATATTTAACTAGAAGAAAACTCTTATTACCTGTTGAAAGTATGTTTGAAGGATAATACCAATCTCAGCATTTTCTTGTGTGATATCAACTAACATTTCATCAATCATCTTGTGAAGCTGTTTCACTTCACGAAATTTGATGTCTTGCTCTTCTAGTGTTTCATCTTTTGTATCTTTCAAAAGACGAATTTCCTTGATAAGTTTGGCACACTGTTGGTCAACAGTAGTCAATAATTATTCACACCTATTTTCTAGAACTTATTATTTTTAATGCATGAAGAAAGATGTGAGGTTACCATTTGGAACTTCAAAAAATATACATATGACAGGTCAGTTTTTAAAAGTTATCAATACCTGTTTAGTTACTCTTTCTAATTTTGGCTTCTGCTCCTCAGTTTCTCTGTTTAGTTGAAGTACATAAGCTTCCTTCTGAGATACTTTTTCTTTGGCATTATTTGCTAAATGTTCTATAACTGCTGAAGTGTTTTCCATGCTCTGCAGAAAGTAAATATTAACAAACTTACTGATTAGGATCAGAAATAACTTATAATTGGTCATCTGTAAAATATTACTCTGTACAAGTGGTCCTTTTATGGTTTCATAAATTCTCCCTACACTCAGTGGTGACCATGCTACATGTATCCTCCAACATTTCACCCAGCTTTATCCTGCTGAACTAGCTGATGGTCATAAAGCACTAAATGCCAAAGTGGCAATGATAATACTAGAGAGAAGCCAGAAGGGAAGAGTCTTGTTCTGCTGGCTGCTTTCTCCATCTGTGACACTGACGTGGGAAGGCAGAGGAGAGACTAGCAGTACACTGGCAAGCCCTGCAGCTATGGCATAGGGCAAGTGGCCAGTCGCTTGGAAGGAAAGCTCAAGAGTGAGTAAGGGATGATGTCTTCCACTTACCGTTGTGATAACAGTGAAGCCTGGGAAGAAGATCTAGAACTGTGACGACTGCCTTTAGTACTAGCTGTAGGTAGTTCTAAACCACTCTGGAAAAATATTCAATAGCTATCATTAGTACCAGTGCACTTTAGAATATTTTTCAGTAGGTTTCATTTTATAATGAATACCATAAATTTTTCTTCCTGAAATGGTTAAGAAATATTTATAATATTTAACTAGAAGAAAACTCTTATTACCTGTTGAAAGTATGTTTGAAGGATAATACCAATCTCAGCATTTTCTTGTGTGATATCAACTAACATTTCATCAATCATCTTGTGAAGCTGTTTCACTTCACGAAATTTGATGTCTTGCTCTTCTAGTGTTTCATCTTTTGTATCTTTCAAAAGACGAATTTCCTTGATAAGTTTGGCACACTGTTGGTCAACAGTAGTCAATAATTATTCACACCTATTTTCTAGAACTTATTATTTTTAATGCATGAAGAAAGATGTGAGGTTACCATTTGGAACTTCAAAAAATATACATATGACAGGTCAGTTTTTAAAAGTTATCAATACCTGTTTAGTTACTCTTTCTAATTTTGGCTTCTGCTCCTCAGTTTCTCTGTTTAGTTGAAGTACATAAGCTTCCTTCTGAGATACTTTTTCTTTGGCATTATTTGCTAAATGTTCTATAACTGCTGAAGTGTTTTCCATGCTCTGCAGAAAGTAAATATTAACAAACTTACTGATTAGGATCAGAAATAACTTATAATTGGTCATCTGTAAAATATTCATTTAACTTTGATTCATTTGATTTTGTGTATAATGTACATTTTCTTGGTAGATAATAAGTATAATGGTTTATGATTAGGTTTTATATATAATTCCACTAGAAAGTATTTTTATGGTATTTGGGAGAAAAACAGTGACTACTGAAAGCATACAATTTTCAAAGATTTCCAGTTCATATCATCTGTCCTTTAACTTTATTAGTCAAAAAAATATATCTAAATGTTGATAAGTGCACTCAGTCATGTCCAACTGTAGCCCACCAGGGTCCTCTGTCTGTGGGATTTTTCAGGCAGGAATATTGCAATGGATTGCAATTTCCTTCTTCCTGAACCTTCCCAACCCAAGAATTGAACACATGTCTCTTGTGTCTCCTGGCAGGTGGATTCTTTACCACTGAACCATCATGGAAGCCCTTAAATGTTTATATAGAGCCTGCTTATAACCAAGAACATTGTTTTCTCATCTCTCAAATTTTGTTTTAAGGAACAATCTCTAAGGTGATTTTAAAGTATTTAAGTGAAAGTGGATAGATCATAATTAGCTCCAATTCATCAACAAACTAACAAGTAATTGTCAGGGCTTAGCACTAATTTAACTAATATAGTTACTACTTTGATCACTTATTTTTTTCTCATTTAAGGGAGACATCTATCATTAACTGCTGCTCTAAAAGGTTGTATCAGATAACAAGAGAGTAGAAAGATTACAATGATCTTTCAAAAGACGAATTTCCTTGATAAGTTTGGCACACTGTTGGTCAACAGTAGTCAATAATTATTCACACCTATTTTCTAGAACTTATTATTTTTAATGCATGAAGAAAGATGTGAGGTTACCATTTGGAACTTCAAAAAATATACATATGACAGGTCAGTTTTTAAAAGTTATCAATACCTGTTTAGTTACTCTTTCTAATTTTGGCTTCTGCTCCTCAGTTTCTCTGTTTAGTTGAAGTACATAAGCTTCCTTCTGAGATACTTTTTCTTTGGCATTATTTGCTAAATGTTCTATAACTGCTGAAGTGTTTTCCATGCTCTGCAGAAAGTAAATATTAACAAACTTACTGATTAGGATCAGAAATAACTTATAATTGGTCATCTGTAAAATATTCATTTAACTTTGATTCATTTGATTTTGTGTATAATGTACATTTTCTTGGTAGATAATAAGTATAATGGTTTATGATTAGGTTTTATATATAATTCCACTAGAAAGTATTTTTATGGTATTTGGGAGAAAAACAGTGACTACTGAAAGCATACAATTTTCAAAGATTTCCAGTTCATATCATCTGTCCTTTAACTTTATTAGTCAAAAAAATATATCTAAATGTTGATAAGTGCACTCAGTCATGTCCAACTGTAGCCCACCAGGGTCCTCTGTCTGTGGGATTTTTCAGGCAGGAATATTGCAATGGATTGCAATTTCCTTCTTCCTGAACCTTCCCAACCCAAGAATTGAACACATGTCTCTTGTGTCTCCTGGCAGGTGGATTCTTTACCACTGAACCATCATGGAAGCCCTTAAATGTTTATATAGAGCCTGCTTATAACCAAGAACATTGTTTTCTCATCTCTCAAATTTTGTTTTAAGGAACAATCTCTAAGGTGATTTTAAAGTATTTAAGTGAAAGTGGATAGATCATAATTAGCTCCAATTCATCAACAAACTAACAAGTAATTGTCAGGGCTTAGCACTAATTTAACTAATATAGTTACTACTTTGATCACTTATTTTTTTCTCATTTAAGGGAGACATCTATCATTAACTGCTGCTCTAAAAGGTTGTATCAGATAACAAGAGAGTAGAAAGATTACAATGATAGCTAACTTTTACTAAAGGTTTATTACCTAAAGCCTTTAGAATTTACCTGGATATCTTCCTGTAGTTCTCTGATTTGTCTTTGTTTGTATCTGTATTTTTCATCAATAGCTCTTTTTTGTTCTTCCAGTTGAATTTTCACCTCATACTCAGCACCTGAAGTTTAAAAGAATTTTTGCTTTAAATTTTTAACATGCTGCGTGGAAAGCAATCTTAAAAGTCTTACATATGTGGGCTTCCCCTGGTGGTCTAGTGGGTAAGGACACCGCCTTGCAGTGCAAGGGGCGCCGGTTCGAGCCCTGGCCTGGGAAGATCCCACGTGCCCGCGGAGCGGCTGGACTGATGTGTCCAATTGCCGAGCCAGAGCTCTGTAGCGCATGCGCCTAGAGCCGGCGCTCTGCAACAACAGAGGCCACCGCGATGGGAGGCCCACAGGAGCCAAAAGAACAAAGACGGATGAAAACAGAGAAATGAAAAGACCAATAGAAGTGGCCCGCCCGCTCCCCTCCCTCCCCAACCCGACCCCCGCCCAAAAAATAAATAAATAAATAAATCTTTAAAAAAAAAAAAAAGTCTTACATATGTAAACTTTCGCCATTTCTGTAATGAAAGGTCAAAATCCTTATGTCTAGTTCTTGAAAACTAGGATGTGAAGTAACTATTCTTATTTTGTCAGCCTAGAGCACTCAATATGCAGCTATTTTCTTCAGATTTGAAATGAATGCTGTAGAGAGGTGATATGCCACATCACTACAACTAATAATGGAATTAACACATTAACATTTATTTTAAAGGAGGGGGGATGATTAGGTTTTCCAACTGAATCAAACATGATACACTTCTGTCTTCCTTATCTTATAGTGTTTCTCTTTTTAAAATAACTGTGCAGCTTTCATTGCATGTACATTGATTTAAAAGTTTCAATAATTCCTGCATACCAGATGGAGTCACTTTCTGAAAAGATTGTTTGTAACTGTTGTTGCAGCTGTTCAGCACTTGCAGGGTGTTTCCTAGAGCATAGATTTCTTTTTCAGCTTTGTTGATCTTAGCATCTAAACTGTCACCTTCCCTTTGAAGTTCTTCTTTTTCTTGAGCAGCCTATGAAAAAAAGAATAGACTGGTTAAAGTATTTATCATGGGAGAGCATGTCAGTATTCAGGGCAAGAAATAGTTAACTCACAACAGTACCAATTTGCCTTGATGCCTGCAGGCAGCACCCAGGATTTGTTTCTTGCACTTGAGTTACCAAATCTTCATGGTCCTCCAAATATACCACATAGGACACAAAACCATGATGCCAACAACCAAATTGTAAGCCCAATTTTATATATATATTGTATTTCAAAATAGTTTTAACTAGAGAAAGATAATTAAATGTGGCCAGAAAAACTGAAGTCTATAAGTTGCTGAAAACCAAAAATTCCTCAATGAGTACTGAACATAGTGACTTCTTACAGCTAAACTAGGCTAGGCCTTATAGAGTTGTACCCAAACAGTTCCAAAGCACTTCTCCAATTAAAGATTGAGATAGGGACTTTCCTGGTGGTCCAGTGGGTAGAGAGTCCACCTTGCAGTGCAAGGGGCACCGGTTCAATCCCTGGCCCAGGAGGATCCCATGTGCCGCGGCGTGGCTGGACCAGTGTGTCCAATTATAAGCCCCCGCTCTGGAGTGCATGCACCCAGAGCCAGTGCTCTGCAACGGGGGAGGCAAGGGTGGTGGGGGGCCCACACAGGCAAAAGAATAGAGTTGGATGAAAATAAAAAAGAATGAAAAAGGTCAAAATGTAAAAAAAAATACTTGTCTAAAAAAAAAAAGGTTGAGATAGCCTGCATATATATTAAAAAGTGCCCCCATGAAAAGACGCTCATGATTGCTAATCATTACAAATGCAAATCAAAACTACAATGAAATAGCCCCTTATACCTGTCAGAATGGTCATCCTTTAAAGTCTAAAAATAACAAATGCTAGAAGAGGAGTGAAGAAAAGGGAACCCACACTTGGTGGGAATATAAATTGATGTGGCCACTATGGAAAACTCGTATGGGGGTTCCTGAAAGAGCCATATGATTCAGTCTTGATCTAACTGTTGTTGCAGCTGTTCAGCACTTCCCTAGAGCATAGATTTCTTTTTCAGCTTTGTTGATCTTAGCATCTAAACTGTCACCTTCCCTTTGAAGTTCTTCTTTTTCTTGAGCAGCCTATGAAAAAAAGAATAGACTGGTTAAAGTATTTATCATGGGAGAGCATGTCAGTATTCAGGGCAAGAAATAGTTAACTCACAACAGTACCAATTTGCCTTGATGCCTGCAGGCAGCACCCAGGATTTGTTTCTTGCACTTGAGTTACCAAATCTTCATGGTCCTCCAAATATACCACATAGGACACAAAACCATGATGCCAACAACCAAATTGTAAGCCCAATTTTATATATATATTGTATTTCAAAATAGTTTTAACTAGAGAAAGATAATTAAATGTGGCCAGAAAAACTGAAGTCTATAAGTTGCTGAAAACCAAAAATTCCTCAATGAGTACTGAACATAGTGACTTCTTACAGCTAAACTAGGCTAGGCCTTATAGAGTTGTACCCAAACAGTTCCAAAGCACTTCTCCAATTAAAGATTGAGATAGGGACTTTCCTGGTGGTCCAGTGGGTAGAGAGTCCACCTTGCAGTGCAAGGGGCACCGGTTCAATCCCTGGCCCAGGAGGATCCCATGTGCCGCGGCGTGGCTGGACCAGTGTGTCCAATTATAAGCCCCCGCTCTGGAGTGCATGCACCCAGAGCCAGTGCTCTGCAACGGGAGAGGCCACTGTAGTGGGAGGCCCACACAGGCAAAAGAATAGAGTTGGATGAAAATAAAAAAGAATGAAAAAGGTCAAAATGTAAAAAAAAATACTTGTCTAAAAAAAAAAAGGTTGAGATAGCCTGCATATATATTAAAAAGTGCCCCCATGAAAAGACGCTCATGATTGCTAATCATTACAAATGCAAATCAAAACTACAATGAAATAGCCCCTTATACCTGTCAGAATGGTCATCCTTTAAAGTCTAAAAATAACAAATGCTAGAAGAGGAGTGAAGAAAAGGGAACCCACACTTGGTGGGAATATAAATTGATGTGGCCACTATGGAAAACTCGTATGGGGGTTCCTGAAAGAGTTGCCATATGATTCAGCAATCCTACTCCTGGGCATATACACAGATAAAACTACAATTCAGAAAAGACACAGCACCCTTATGTTCATAGCAGCACTATTCACAAAAGCCAAGGGAAGGAACAGATGAATGGATGAAGATGTGGTACATACATGCAATGGAATATTACTCAGCCATAGAAAAAGAATGAGATAATGCTGTGTGCAGTAACATGACGAACCTAGAAGTTATACTAAGTGAACACTTACATGTGGAATCTAAAACACAAACCTATCTAAAAACAGACCCATAGAGAACAGATTTAAGGTTGCAAAAGGTAGGGTAAGGGAGGGAAGGAGTGGGAGTCTGAGATTAGCAGAAGAAAATTTAGCTACAGATCCACCAGGGAAGTACTGGAGGCTATGTTTTTAATGACAAGTCTCAAATGGAAAAAGAAGGGTTCAGGAATCAAACCTCTAGTTCACATTTCTTCTAAGCAAGAAAAAGTTCTCACAGTCACATTACTGCCTCCTTCAGACCTGATCAAGTTTTCTCATATAATTTAAGGTCTGCTCTAGTTTTTCTTTTTTAAAGTCTTTCTCAGGCTCATTGGCATGAAATCATACTTTAGTTCTTTTTCCAATATGTTAAGACATTACAGTTGGCTCAATTACTGAAGCAAGTTTGTGATAAAATGTATTTCTAAAACTAAACTGATTGACATGGAGAACAGGTGTGTGGTCACCAAGGGTGGGGGGAAGGGATAGACTGGGAATTTGACATTAGCAGATGCAAACTAATACAGAATAGATAAACAAGGTCCTACCATATAACATGGAGCTATATTCAATATCCTATGATAAACCATAATGGAATGAATATTCAAAAAAAAATGTTTGTGTAAGTGACTCACTTTACTATATAGAAATCAACATTGTAAGTAAATCAACTATATTTAAATAAAATTTCTTAAAAATAAATGAAAGTGCCAACAACCATTTTTAGTCAAAATCAACTAATAATTTCTTTGGTAAATATATTCAGTCACCATACAGTAGCATCATTGCACACCCACTGATTGCTTTTGCCCGTTTTCTGACCATAGATAACTTTCCTCAACATAAGCCTGACTGACTGAAATTATTAAAAAAAAAGTTTCATTTTTACACATCTGGCACATATGAGGTATTATGAATAAAACATCTAAATATGCTATGCAACAGAACATGTGAATAACTTCTCCTGGAGAAGATGGAAGGTGCACACATCACACAGTGTAGTATGGGTTGGGGCCGCCTTAAGGGTTACAGAAGGAAACTCAGAAGATTAACTAGAAGTTAGAATGGAAGGTGCACCCACAGGGCCATCCTCTAAAAGTATGAGTTGTCGATCTCCTTCCCACTCCTATTCATGGACGATACAGGAAAAATTAGCTAACAGGACAATTTCCATTCCTTTCTTGACTTTAGACGGCTCCAGACCTCTCTACACTGAGATTAGCAGAAGAAAATTTAGCAAAATGTTTTAATGACAAGTCTCAAATGGAAAAAGAAGGGTTCAGGAATCAAACCTCTAGTTCACATTTCTTCTAAGCAAGAAAAAGTTCTCACAGTCACATTACTGCCTCCTTCAGACCTGATCAAGTTTTCTCATATAATTTAAGGTCTGCTCTAGTTTTTCTTTTTTAAAGTCTTTCTCAGGCTCATTGGCATGAAATCATACTTTAGTTCTTTTTCCAATATGTTAAGACATTACAGTTGGCTCAATTACTGAAGCAAGTTTGTGATAAAATGTATTTCTAAAACTAAACTGATTGACATGGAGAACAGGTGTGTGGTCACCAAGGGTGGGGGGAAGGGATAGACTGGGAATTTGACATTAGCAGATGCAAACTAATACAGAATAGATAAACAAGGTCCTACCATATAACATGGAGCTATATTCAATATCCTATGATAAACCATAATGGAATGAATATTCAAAAAAAAATGTTTGTGTAAGTGACTCACTTTACTATATAGAAATCAACATTGTAAGTAAATCAACTATATTTAAATAAAATTTCTTAAAAATAAATGAAAGTGCCAACAACCATTTTTAGTCAAAATCAACTAATAATTTCTTTGGTAAATATATTCAGTCACCATACAGTAGCATCATTGCACACCCACTGATTGCTTTTGCCCGTTTCTGACCATAGATAACTTTCCTCAACATAAGCCTGACTGACTGAAATTATTAAAAAAAAAGTTTCATTTTTACACATCTGGCACATATGAGGTATTATGAATAAAACATCTAAATATGCTATGCAACAGAACATGTGAATAACTTCTCCTGGAGAAGATGGAAGGTGCACACATCACACAGTGTAGTATGGGTTCGGGGCCGCCTTAAGGGTTACAGAAGGAAACTCAGAAGATTAACTAGAAGTTAGAATGGAAGGTGCACCCACAGGGCCATCCTCTAAAAGTATGAGTTGTCGATCTCCTTCCCACTCCTATTCATGGACGATACAGGAAAAATTAGCTAACAGGACAATTTCCATTCCTTTCTTGAACTGTTTTGAGATCTGGCTTCCCAGACCTCTCTACACAGGAAATCACACCTGTTCAGGGTATTTGCTACAAGGGAAAGATGAACACAGAAGTCAGGAGGGAAACTGCATCTAATTCCTGATCACTTCTATATTTCGTCTTAGGGATACAAGGTAAAGATAATTGAGGTGGCAGTGAACTCCCAAAACATCAGAAAAAAACAGAGTGAATTCACCTGATCTGTTTACCTTCTGATATGAAGGCAGGGGAACAGCCCCGTTCCCCTCTGACTATCTGCCACACCAGGACAGCAAAAGTAAACTGGAGTGTAAGATTCAGAGGCGGTGGGGCTCCAGGTGACAATCCAGTCTAGGCTGTGGTCATATGAGTGGCTACAGTGAAATATAGCTTTGAGCCTGAAGTGTTGAACAGGTTGTCACCAGCATGTGATACCCAGAGTGATAGTAGGTCTTAGAGTAAAAGAGATTATAAACCTTGAATAAAGGAGGGAAACATGACATAACACAAATGATAGCAAAGAAAAAGCCAGTCGTGTCAGAATGGTCCAAACCTCTCTTTGACCTCATATGAATAAAACTAATAGTGCTTCAGTATCTCTATCTAGCAACTCATATTTTTCAACCCTAATTAAGTGCAATAGCTACTAGAGTGCTATGAAATTTGAAATCTCATAGCAAAAAAAAAAATGCCAATTTAGTTTTTAACAAAAAGCTATAAAAGAATAGATACTTCATTTTATCACAAGTATAAATCAATTAGTGAAAGTGTTAGTAGGTACTCAGTCACGTCCAACTCTGCAACCGCAGGGTCTGTAGCCCGTCAGGTTCCACTGTCCACGAAATACTGGAGTGGGTAACCATTCTCTTCTCCAGGGGATCTTCCCTACCTAAGGATCGAAGACTGGTCTCCTGCACTGCAGGTGGATTCTTTACTGTCTGAGCCACCAGGGAAGCCCATAAATCCAGCAAGCTTACCTTTATTACATAATAGGCCTGTGTTTTCTCCTCTTCTCCTTCAGGAGGCAGCATAACAACAGTAAGAATTTCATACCTATTCTTCAGCTTATCAATTTTACTTAGCCGCTCATGAAACTCAGAACTAACATGAAAAGAAAAAAAAGATTAAACACAGAAAAACAAACAACATACTTTTTAAAAAAGACTATGCTGTTCTTATAGAAGACATTTGTGTTATATAGAAGAGACATTGTGTTATTACTGAACTCAAACAGTTAAAGTAGTAACTTTCTTACTCTGCAATTCTATACTTTAGTGTAAAGGGTCTCAGATTTCACCTATTCGAAAGCTAACAAGTTAGTCTTCCAGTTTCATAGATGCTGGCAGAAAACACAAGATTTCTGGGTCAGAGAAAAAGGACTTCACCACTCACTGGCATACCAAGTAGCATGAGCTTCCTTTCTGCATTGGTCCCCTTGCTCCCACGGTCTTTCCTGGTAGCTCAGAAAGTAAAGCAACCGCCTGCAATGCAGGAGACCTGGGATCAATCTCTGGGTTGGGAAGATCCCCTGGAGAAGGAAATGGCAACCACTCCAGTATTCTTGCCTGGAGAATCCCATGGACAGAGGAGACTGGTAGGTTACAGTCCATGGGATCACAAAGAGTCGGACATGACTCCTCAGTCTATCTCTAGCTCCAAAGGCTGTTCACTATCCAAATATCCTTTAGAAGAGGTGTGTGTGTGTGTGTGTGTGTGTGTGTGTGTGTGTGTGTGTGTGTGTCAGTTGCTCAGTAGTGTCTGACTCATTGCTACCCCATGGAGTATAGCCCATCAGGCTCCTCTGTCCTTGGGATTTCCCTAGGCAAGAATATTGGAATGGGTTGTTAGGCCCTCCTACAAGGGCTCTTCCTGACCAGGGATCAAACCCCTCTCATGCACTGGCAGGCAGGTTCTTTACCACTAGCACCACTTGGGAAGGCCATCCTTTAAAAGATAGTCCAGTGCAAACCAAAACCACAGAAAGATATTACCTCACACCCATGAGAATGGCTACTATCAAAAAGGCCAAAAAAAAAGAAAAAAAAAATGAGAACAAAGTATTTGTGAGGATGCAAGAAACAGAACCTTCAAGAATTGTTGGTGGGACAGTGAAATGGTACAAACACTATGGAAAGCATGGCAGTTCCTCAAAAAACTATTAGAAATAAAATAGCCATATGATCCAATCATCCTACTTTTGGGAATATATTCTAAAGAACTGAAAGCAGGTTTTCAAAGAGATGTCTGCACACCAATGTTTATACATCATTCACAATTGTTTGCAAGAGCCAAGAGTTGGAAGCAAACCAAACGTCCATGGACAGATGAATGGATAAAATGTGACACATACAATGGAATATTATTTAGCCTTAAAGAGGAAGACTGTCACATGCTGTATGGGTGAACGTTGAGAACATCATGCTAAATAAAATAGGTTAGTCACAAAAAGACAAATATCAGTACTACATGATACACTTACGTGAGGAATCTAACATAGTGAAATTAAGGCAGAAAAAATAGTGGCTACCAAGGACTGGAGAAAGAGGAAAATGCAAAACTAATATTTAACGGGTATAGAGTTTCAGTTTTACAAGATAAAAAAGCTCTAGAGATCTGTTGGCTCAACATATAAAATTCTTAACACTACTAATGGTACATGTAAACTGTGTAAGATGGTAAATTTTGTGGTTTTTTAACAAAAATGTTTTAAAAGATAGTTCTAGTTTTATAAAATGAAAAATTTCTAAAGATCTGTTGCTCAAAAAATGCGAAAATATTACTAACTGCACATTTTTTAGTGGTTAAAATGATAAATATTATGTGTTTTTCACCAAAATTTTTAAAAGATGGTTCAAAACAGAATAACTACTGCTTCTCCCTGCAAGCATGCAGAAATATGAGAAACGTTGGAGAACTGTCTCCTAAGATTTACACTCTTAAAACTGCTGGTTACTTTTTTCCTTTTATTCCAGTAAGTTTGTATTTTAAAATCATTTTAACTTATTTTGTAATAATATTAATAATGCTAACATATGTACAGCAATGTGGAGACTCATCTGCCAGGTACAACTTCATGGAAATAAGCCTTCCAAACATAGTGAAAACAGAAAAGACAGTAAATAATCCACCTGCAATGCAGAAGACCCGAATTTGATCCCTGGGTTGGGAAGATCCCCTGGGGAAGGAAATGGAAACCCACTTCAGTATTCTTGCTTCAAGCATTCCATGGACAAAAGAGCCTAGTGAGCTACAGTCCATGGAGTTGCAAAGAGTTGGGCACGACTGAGCAACTAACACACACACACACACATTTTATTACCTCTTCAAATGAATAAGAAACAGATGGACATTCAAGGTAATGGAGAGAACAGTCAGTTCTTCTGACATTACTCATGCATTTTTGAAATTCATTCACAATTGTTTGCAAAATACCAAACTCCATACAGTGAGGGAACATACTGAATATTTTTAGTGGGCACATGCTGTATGGGTGAACGTTGAGAACATCATGCTAAATAAAATAGGTTAGTCACAAAAAGACAAATATCAGTACTACATGATACACTTACGTGAGGAATCTAACATAGTGAAATTAAGGCAGAAAAAATAGTGGCTACCAAGGACTGGAGAAAGAGGAAAATGCAAAACTAATATTTAACGGGTATAGAGTTTCAGTTTTACAAGATAAAAAAGCTCTAGAGATCTGTTGGCTCAACATATAAAATTCTTAACACTACTAATGGTACATGTAAACTGTGTAAGATGGTAAATTTTGTGGTTTTTTAACAAAAATGTTTTAAAAGATAGTTCTAGTTTTATAAAATGAAAAATTTCTAAAGATCTGTTGCTCAAAAAATGCGAAAATATTACTAACTGCACATTTTTTAGTGGTTAAAATGATAAATATTATGTGTTTTTCACCAAAATTTTTAAAAGATGGTTCAAAACAGAATAACTACTGCTTCTCCCTGCAAGCATGCAGAAATATGAGAAACGTTGGAGAACTGTCTCCTAAGATTTACACTCTTAAAACTGCTGGTTACTTTTTTCCTTTTATTCCAGTAAGTTTGTATTTTAAAATCATTTTAACTTATTTTGTAATAATATTAATAATGCTAACATATGTACAGCAATGTGGAGACTCATCTGCCAGGTACAACTTCATGGAAATAAGCCTTCCAAACATAGTGAAAACAGAAAAGACAGTAAATAATCCACCTGCAATGCAGAAGACCCGAATTTGATCCCTGGGTTGGGAAGATCCCCTGGGGAAGGAAATGGAAACCCACTTCAGTATTCTTGCTTCAAGCATTCCATGGACAAAAGAGCCTAGTGAGCTACAGTCCATGGAGTTGCAAAGAGTTGGGCACGACTGAGCAACTAACACACACACACACACACATTTTATTACCTCTTCAAATGAATAAGAAACAGATGGACATTCAAGGTAATGGAGAGAACAGTCAGTTCTTCTGACATTACTCATGCATTTTTGAAATTCATACATAGTATTTAAAAAATCTGAATTACTACCTTACATTTTGCCATTCTTGATCAATATATCTTATTTGTGATGCAAGCATTGTTTTGTGAACCTTAATTTCTTCAGTCCTTTCTTCCATAGCTGTATGTAATTGCTGTTTCCTTTTTTCCAGAGAAAGAACTTCTTCTGCCTTACTGTGAAGCAATTCTCGAGTACGTTTAACCTCAAGTTTTAAAAGATTGTCTTCTATCATCAAGTCCTATCAATATAAAAAAATCTTAAAATACTGAAATAATTATTTGTATACCCAAACCAAAAAATGTTTCTTTTTCATTGCTACAAAAGTCAAACTTGAAAATAGAACTTTTTATAATTTAACCATTTTCCAAGATATTAAGGTTAAATTTAGATTGCTGAGTCATAACTCTGCTTTTTTTCCTTTTATCTTTATTTTAAGAAAAGGGCTTATCGCTATTCCAAGTCTTTTATTATAATTCAATTTTAAATTCAAGTTTTACTATTAATAAAAAAAAAAGTTGTTCCTAAAATTGAAAGCTTCAATATCCCTATGGATAAGCATTTTTAGTTCTAAAATAAGTCTTACAAGATAATGTGTAAATATATTTTTATTTTAAAAGAATTCAATCATGAGTAGAGCTTTGAAAGAGAGCCATGAGTAGAATACAGATGCAGAAGAGATTAACAAGAGGTGGCAAGAATGCACAGAAGAGCTATACAAGAAAGGTCTTAATGACCTGGATAACCACAACGTTGTGGTCACTCACCTAGAATCAGACATTCTGGAGTGTAAAGTCAAGTGGGCCTTCAGAAGCATTACTACAAAGAAAGCTAGTAGAGGTGACAGAATTATATCTGGATTATTTGAAATCCTGAAAGATGATGTTTTTAAAGAGCTGCACTCAATATGTCAGAAAATTTAGAAGACATACCAGTGGCCACAGGGACTGGATAAGGTCAATTTTCGTTCCAATCCCAAAGAAGGGCAATGCCAAAGAATGTTTAAACTATAGTACAATTGCACTCATTTCACATGCTAGCAAGATTATGCTCAAAATTCCTCAAGCTTGGCATTAGGAGTATGTGAAGTAAGAAATTCCAGATGTACCAGTTGGGTTTCAAAGAGGGAGAAGAACCAGAGATCAAATTGCCAACATTGCCATTGAATCATGGAGAAAGCAAGAGAGCTCCAAAATGCATCTGTTTTATTGACCATGCTAAAGCCTTTGATTTCATCAATCACAACTGTGGAAAATTCTGAAAAGAGAAGGGAGTACTAGATCACCTTTCCAGTGTCCTGAGAAACCTGTTATGCAGGTCAATAAGTAACAGAAAGAACCAGACGTGGAAAAATGGACTGATTCAAAATTGGGAAACGATTATGACAAGGTTGTATACTGTCACTATCATGTGAAATGCTGGGCTGGATGAATCAGAAGCTGGAATCAAGATTTCCAGGAGAAATATCAGCAACCTCAGGCATGCAGGTGATACCACTATAATGGCAGAAAGTGAAGAGGAACTAAAGAGCCTCTTGATGAGGGAGAAAGAGGAGAGTGAAAAAGCTGGCTTGAAAGACATTTAAAAAACTAAAATCATGGCATCTGGTCCCATCAATTCATGGCAAATAGAAGGGGAAAAAATGGAAGCAGTGACAGATTTGATTCTGGGGGGCTCCAAAATCACTACAGATGCAGTCATGGAATTAAAAGGAAAGCTATGAAAAACCTAGAGAGTGTTATTTAAAAAGCAGAGACATTGGGCTTCCCTGGTGGTCCAGTGGGTAAGGACACTGCCTTGCAGTGCAAGGGGCACCGGTTCGATCCCTGGCCTGGGAAGATCCCACGAGCCACGGAGCGACTGGACCGATGTGTTCAATTACCGAGCTGGAGCTCTGGAGTGCATGCGCCCAGAGATGGTGCTCTGTGACAACAGAGGCCACCGCGATGGGAGGCCCACACGGGCCAAAGAACAAAGATGGATGAAACTAGACAAATGAAAGACCAATAAAAGTAGCCCGCCTGCTCCCCTCCCTCCCCACCCTACCCCCCACCCCACAAAAAAAAAAATTTTTTTTTAATTTTAAAAAGCAGAGACATCACTTTGCCAACAAAGGTCCATATAGTCAAAGCTGTGGTTTTTCTAGTAGTCATTAAAGATGTGAGAATTAGACCATAAAGAAGGCTGGGAGCTGAAGAACTGATGCTTCTCATGGTGCTTGAGAAGACTCTAGGGAGTCCCAAGGAGATTAAATCAGTCAATTCTAAAAGAAATCACCTTTGAATATTCACTGGAAGGACTGATGGTAAATCTGAAGCTCTAATACTTTGGCCATTTGATGTGAAGAGCTGACTCACTGAAAAAGAGTTTGATGCTGGGAAAGATTGAAGGCAAAAGGAGAAAGGGGCAGCCGAGGATGAGACAGATAGCATCACCAACTCAATGGACATAAACTTGAGCAAACTCTGGGAGACACTGGAGGACAGAGGACCCTGATGTGCTACAGTCCACGAGGTCCCAAAGAGTCAGACAGCACTTAGTGACTAAACAACAACAACAGAGTATTGACACAACATCACACTAATAAATCAATTTTAAGATTAGAAAGCCTGGATAAAATACTCTAGAATATAAAATTTTACTATTTTAAAACAAAGCTTGTTATTTGGAGAAAAGATCCCCATATCTCATATGTACCAGAAATAAATTCCAGGTAAATGAAAGAACTTAATGAATGAGATGAAACCAAATACAGCCACTAGAAACAGTAAATATTGTTTGATTTTTAGTGTGATGAAAAAGTTTCAAAGCATAAAAATTACACAGGGAAAAACACTTAAACATATATGAGATTTTTCAAGAATTTTACGTAAAAAAACTGAATAGAAATGTGGGGCTTCGCTGGTAGCTCAGCGGTGAAGAGTTTGCCTGCCAATGCAAGAGACACAAGTTTGATCCCTGATCTAGGAAGATCCCACATGCTGTGGAGCAACTAAGCCCGTGAGCCACAATTACTGAGCTTGTGCTCCAGAGCCTTGGAGCTGCAACTATTGAAGCCCTTGTGCTCTAGAGTCCTAGTTCCACAACAAGAGAAGTCACCACAACAAGAAGCCTGCTCACCTCAACTAGAGAGTAGCTCTCACTCCCTGCGACTGAACAGCCTGCAGCAGCAGTGAAAACCCAGAATATTCAAAAATAAATAAATGAGAAATTTTTAAAAAATGAATAGAAATGTAAAGACAATGGTACAAATATTTATGAGTTAGTATTTTAATATACAAAGATCTTTTGCCAAGTATTTTAAAAATGTAAACCACCTAATGGAAACGTACACAAGGAAATGAACTAGAAACTCAAAGGAAAAATTATGGAACATAACAGAAAACAATGTTTTAACATTTTCATTGAAACATACTTATTTTAAATTTTATGCCTAAAATGTTTTAAAATGTCACCAATTTTAAAATGCAGAGTTGGGCTTCCCCCGGTGGTCCAGTGGATAAGGACACCGCCTTGCAGTGCAAGGGGCGCCGGTTCGAGCCCTGGCCTGGGAAGGTCCCATGTGCCACGGAGCGGCTGGACTGATGTGTCCAATCACCGAGCCGGAGCTCTGGAGCGCATGCGTCCGGAGCCGGCGCTCTGCGACAACAGACGCCACCGCAATGGGAGGCCCGCTGGAGCCAAAGAACAAAGACGGATGAAAATAGAGAAATGAAAGACCAATAGAAGTGGCCCGCCCGCTCCCCTCCCTCCCCAACCCGACCCCCGCCCAAAATAAATAAATAAATAAATCTTTAAAAAAAAAAAAAAAAGAATAAAATGCAGAGTAAAAACAATGAGATACCATGTCTGCCCATCAAACAAACAGTAGTTTTATAAATTATATTATAAAATTACAGCCCTGGTGGTGGTAAATAAAACAGAATGCTTATACATCACTGGCAGACAGTATTAACTGAACTCTCTAGAAGGCAACTGAACTTTAAAGTAGTTTCAAGATATGGAAATATTAATCCTTCTGAACCATAATTATACAGCTAGAAATTTATCCTAAGGAACAATTGTATAATGAAATAAGTGCACAGTACATGATAGCACTATTTATAGTAGCCAAACACTGGAAACAAATACATATCCAAAATAGGAGATGGTCCAATAAATTATAGTAACTTCATGCAAATGGGATGTAGGAAGCTCTTAAAGACACTTAATATTTGGAAAACACGTGCAATATATTTTTAAATTTTTGAATATATAAAGCCAATTTACTTTAAAATACTGAGGGAAAATAATATACTGTAGCACTGCTTATTATTTGTACAGTAATTATAGGGACTTAATTTTGCATTTATAATTTGTTATATGAAATTTTTTCTATAATTAGCATGCAAATATGTGTGTTTTAATATTATTTATCCAGATGATTTTATTGCACCTGTTTCAAAGCTTTGGCTTTATTAAGTTCTTTCTCTGATCTGTCATTGAAAAGGGTTACTTCATTTATTTTGTTCATGAGGAACTGTTTTTCATCACGATATTTACTATTTGACTTCTTGGTAAAATAAAGATCATTCTGTAAAAAAGAAGAAAAAACTATATAAATATATTTTTTAAATAACACTATTAAATGCATACTACTAAACATGACTTACATTAAATTGTATGCTCTGTTAAATATTTATAATAATCAGATATTTAACTCTCACCTTTCATGGTCTAATGTCTCTAATAGGATATACATGGATATTCACATAGAAACATTTTCATTTTTATTATCCATTGATATTTGAGTTCAGTTTGATTTCAATAATTCTAGAAAATATGTATGATTACAGTTCAAACTGAATTATTAGGTGATTGCCATTTATGCGATGAAATGGGAGGGCAGAGTTTGAGTTCTGGGTAAATACAAGGGTTCACCTTCTGGAGTTCAGCATTTGATTCAATCCAAGCCCCAGAAGGTAAAAATGTTAACGGTCTGAGAAAGCATAGGATACTGGTTTAACTACAAGCTCTGGAATTAGATGACCTCAATTACATATTAGCCATCTGACCATGGTGGGCAACCTACTCTTCCTCAGTTTCCTCATTTCTAAAATGAAGATGATAACGATATCTATCTTCCTGGGCTGTCGTGAGAGTTAAAGAAGTTATTGGCAAAGAGTATGTGCAACAATGTTTGGCACAGGGAAATATGGTTATGACTATCATTACATATGTAATCGCATATTGCTAGATAGCAAAAGGCCAGATAAGACCTAATTCCATCTATGACTAAATGGGTCATACATACTCATTATACATGTTTGTATCCTCCCTCCCACCCAGAACCAGAACTGGATCTGTTCTCTTTGTCCCTGCCTTAGTCCTTCTTATGGACCTAAAGCAAAATGCTTCCAGTGCCCACATCGGTCTCCCTTCTCCCTTCTTCTTCCTCTCTCCCTTCCTTCCTCCCTTCCCTGCCTTTTGCACTGCCTGAATTTCTCTGAACTATCAGAACCTACGATTAAAGCAGGACAGTATGAATTTTTTTTCACATGAAGATATAATTTCATAACATTAACTTTTAGAATAAAAGTTTTAAGTTAAGGTAATTTTCAACCAGAAGATACTTGTTTCCATCATTCAAAATAAGAGATGGAATGGCATGGGAAAGAGGCTGCAGAATGACTTTATAATCTCATGCTACTACTGGGAGCAGAAAACCTTCATGAGAAAATTACCTAGCTTTGCTATCTTTAAAAATTCACTTGCATTTCTATTAATTTATTTACCTCTCTGTCAAAAACAAAGTTGGGATGGGCATAAGTACTAGCTTACTGCCTAATGGCCAGAGTAGTTCCCTAGGGTAGTTAAAACAGGAAACAACTAGAATCATTCTCACACAGACACACTTCAGATGAGGGTCAAAAACACATCCAGATATGAATGTCCTCCTCTGTCATTCTATAGCACCGATATTCTCACATTCTATATAAGTAAAACAATACCATTTATTAAGCACATACTAAAAGCATTTTGTTAAGATATACATTGCTTCTAATTCTCCCAAATGTCCTAAAATAATATCAAATATAGTTTTCCATTTAAAAATGAGTAAACTAGAACTCAGAATGCTTAAAAGAGCAGTAGTCAGGTACAACCTTGACATTCAAAACTAGTTCTGATTCCAAAACATCTGATCTTTTTACTAAACCAAAAAAAACACAGTCTTTTAAAAATTTTTTCAGAGTACAAACCAGTATTTTGTCATGTTGAATGTTTTCCCCCTAATTTTAAAAAATTAACAGTTTCCTTTCACCTTTGTAGCCCTTAAGGAATTCAGGGCAATTTTTCTTATAACCACTAGAGGACACTCATCACTAGCCTTTCTAGCTGTTTAGCATTTAAAATCGTTGGCCTTCCCCTCCCATTCAGATCCATGCTTTAAGGCCTTCACTCTTCCCAGTTAAACTTTCACAGATATATATTACATGGGGCTTCCCTAGAGACTCAAATGGTAAAGAATCTGCCTGCAGTGCAGGAGACCCTCCATACGTTCTCCTAACACAGGTTTTATATTACCATAAACATTTTATAGTATCTAAGGATGAAGAACATTTTAAACTTATTAACAAAATTGAATCATCTGACATATATAACAAAGTATTTGCATAACAAAAGATGACCAATAAAAGAGCAGCTTCTTTTAAATGCCATTTCAGTGATAAAAAGCAACCAAGTTATTATGACAGACACATAAAAGAAAGCTAGAACTTATCAATTTTTTAAATACGTGTGTTATTTAAGGCCATGTTTAAATCACATGGACCAGGGATCAAATCCTAGGTGTGTAATCATGGACAAGTTACTTATTCTGTAAAACAAATAATATCTTCCTCACAAGATATTTCTAAGGATTAAATGAAATAAAATACTAAAGGTATATACATAGCATAGAGTAAATACATAGTCGATGGTAATGTTACAGTCCCATATAGAAAGAAGCATGAGAAGTATAGAAGTATGAGCATTAGTTCATAAATGCATAATCAATGGTAATGTTATACTTCATATTTCTATATGAAAATGTAAGCATAGAAATACGAACATTAGTTCATGCATTTGTTATATACGTGGGTAGCTCGGCAATCATCCTATCCAAAATCAAGTCTTAGGAACATGTTGACTTAAAATGACTAATGACTAGGATATTTGAGACATAAAAAGTATTTTAGCTAAGTTACATGAAGTTTCTTGATCTGTGTTTCCAAAAGGTTAAGTGTAGATTTTTTCTCTTCCAGTGTCTTTTGAAGTTCAATAGTTTTTGCTTCAAGGGCTTGTTTTTCTTCTGAATTAATTTCTCCCTTTAACCGCGACATTCGGCGTTCCACTTGTTGAATATAAAAGTCCTGTTACAGGTTTTAAAGAAAGTTAGTAAGGAGAAAAAGTTAAAACCATTTATATAAATGCAAAAACACTATAAATACTTTCTTATGAGTTTAGCCTGATATCATCATTTACTAAATAAAGTCACGTTAATCCTTCAGTGATTTATATGATGAAATGCTTCTTACCCTAAGGGGAGAAACAGCAAACTATTCTTCAACAATCAGTGAATATCACAGTAAACAGAACTAATCTTCTGAAAATGAAATAAAGCATTTAGATGGGCTTTATCATACTCCTAGGACAAAACATCAGTAAATCCACTAGATTAACATGGACATGGATTTTTAAGGGTACATTTTCCAAGGAGTACAAAAGAGTCACAGATTGTTAGCAATAAAAGGCTCAGATATGATGAACTTCTACACAATCTTTTGAATATTATACATTAGCATCTGTAATTTTGAGAAACTAAAACTATATTAGATGAAGATGTATTGAAGGAGGACATTAAAGAAATTAACATGAGACAGAATGTATAAATAGAACAAAAAAAGAAAAATTTTAAAAATACTTTTAACCTATTCGTCTAGGGATAGCGGTGGGGAGGCTGATATGTGTACAACATACAGTTTTGTGGGGTGTGGAAGACAGGGAGAAGTTGGTTCTTTTTGGAATTTTTTTGGCTTCACCATGCAGCATGCGGTATCTTATTCCCCAACCAGGGATGGAACTCACACCCTCGGCAGTGGAGGCATGGCGTCCTAACCTGTGGACCAGCAGGGAATTCCTAACATACATTTTTTTCTAAGTTTCAGATATCCCTCTCCTTGTTTTACTCCATGTCCAGTTGCTCCAGGTTCCTTTAAAGCAAAGTTCTCCCTCACTAGAGCTGTCTATCCTCGTACCTATTTATTTCAGATCAAGAAAAAAAGTAGCTTTTAAGGCTCTCTCACCCTGCTCTGACCTAACATGATATTCCATTTGTAGCATCTGTCTCCCCGCCACCCCAAGAGTTCTTAGGAATCTTTGTTTTTGTAGGAAACTGTGGTATCCTGACCATCACAATTGTGACAAATCAATATGAAGACATCCATAAGAGTAACATCTACCTGAGTGTACGTAATTTCTTGCTGCTGCAAGGTTTCAAAGTCCAGTTTATGTAACTGACGGTTGAGGAGTTTTAGAGAAGAACGGGTTCCTTCAACTTCAGATACAAGAGATTTTTCTTTCATTGTCTCAGTCTGTAATTCCTGAACTTTCTTAAATAACACATCTTTCACTATGTTCAACTGAACTTCGACTTCCTGATAATAAGAATAACAAAGATTAAGGAACTATAATGGCTTTAAGTGTTTTATTGCATGAATATTATAATTTAGGGGCTCATCTGTGAAGCCTCATTTTTGCCCTGGAGAGTATAAAAGCCCTTCTCACAATTTCAACAAATCCCAACACTGCTTGTAGTCTACTCTAGTCTACTAGACCAGAACAGTCATTTTCTATTCCTGTATCATATACCTTGACCTGTCATCTATCCTATGTCACCTTAGCCTTACAATGTGACCATTCCACTGCTTTCCTTAGAACATAAAATATACTAAAGACACACAACTTATAAGTTCACAAAGTTTCCTAAAGTCTTGAAAATCTTAGTTAAGGAAGAACTCTCCTACCTTCTTTTCAGCACTATCCAGTGGTGAGCAGGTAACTGTTTAACCACCAGCTTTCTAGCAGATGGAAGGTTAGGAGGAAGAGGCTGATTTCCATTATTATTTATATTTCAACTAAGGCCAATTTCAAACTACTCACATGATTCCTCTAAATACAGAACTGGGAGGAGATAAGCAGTTGCAGACCATTGGGCAGTATATCTACTATACATATATAATCACTGAGCTGCTTATCCTTCCCCAATTTAGCCTTTTTATATGTAGTTGCTCCAGGTTCCTTTAAAGCAAAGTTCTCCTCACTAGAGCTGTCTATCCTCGTACCTATTTATTTCAGATCAAGAAAAAGTAGCTTTTAAGGCTCTCTCCACCTGCTCTGACCTAACATGATATTCCATTTGTAGCATCTGTCTCCCCGCCACCCCAAGAGTTCTTAGGAATCTTTGTTTTTGTAGGAAACTGTGGTATCCTGACCATCACAATTGTGACAAATCAATATGAAGACATCCATAAGAGTAACATCTACCTGAGTGTACGTAATTTCTTGCTGCTGCAAGGTTTCAAAGTCCAGTTTATGTAACTGACGGTTGAGGAGTTTTAGAGAAGAACGGGTTCCTTCAACTTCAGATACAAGAGATTTTTCTTTCATTGTCTCAGTCTGTAATTCCTGAACTTTCTTAAATAACACATCTTTCACTATGTTCAACTGAACTTCGACTTCCTGATAATAAGAATAACAAAGATTAAGGAACTATAATGGCTTTAAGTGTTTTATTGCATGAATATTATAATTTAGGGGCTCATCTGTGAAGCCTCATTTTTGCCCTGGAGAGTATAAAAGCCCTTCTCACAATTTCAACAAATCCCAACACTGCTTGTAGTCTACTCTAGTCTACTAGACCAGAACAGTCATTTTCTATTCCTGTATCATATACCTTGACCTGTCATCTATCCTATGTCACCTTAGCCTTACAATGTGACCATTCCACTGCTTTCCTTAGAACATAAAATATACTAAAGACACACAACTTATAAGTTCACAAAGTTTCCTAAAGTCTTGAAAATCTTAGTTAAGGAAGAACTCTCCTACCTTCTTTTCAGCACTATCCAGTGGTGAGCAGGTAACTGTTTAACCACCAGCTTTCTAGCAGATGGAAGGTTAGGAGGAAGAGGCTGATTTCCATTATTATTTATATTTCAACTAAGGCCAATTTCAAACTACTCACATGATTCCTCTAAATACAGAACTGGGAGGAGATAAGCAGTTGCAGACCATTGGGCAGTATATCTACTATACATATATAATAGATGCTAGTAATTTTATTTTCTTTTTTTGGGGGGGGGGGGCACTTCTATTGGTCTTTCATTATTTATTTTCATCCATCTTTGTTCTTTGGCCTGTGTGGGTCTCACATCGCCTCTCACTGCAGAGCACCAGCTCTGGGTGCATGTGCTCCAGAGCTCCGGCTTGGTGGTTGGACACATGGGTCCAGCTGCTCCGCGGCACATGGGATCCTCCCAGGCCAGGGATCAAACTGGTGCTGGTTGCACTGCAAGGCGGTGTCCTTACCCACTGGACCACCAGAGAAACCCAATGCTAGTAATTTTAAATAATCTTAAAAGGTTAGATAACAGTAAAATGTAATAAAATAATTTGGAAGTGTCGAGTACTTACTACTTTGGCTTATATAATCAATTTATTTATTATTGATTTATTTGTATTTACTTACTATATTTAATAACAGAACGTATTTGATTATAAGTCTATATAATTTAGTTTTTAATAGTAGCTACATTTAGCAGCTGACTTATAAAATTTCAGAGAATTTAGTGATCAGCTCTTGTGAGCTGGTAACTGCTGGCACCAACACACTACGGGCACTTATCTTTGTTCACATCTTGCCTGTAGCTGACTTCCCCACCCGTGCATCCCTCTAGGAAATAGAAACCAGCACCCCATTTTCACTTCTCCTGTCTCAGGAGGCAGGTCTGTCTTACCTCCAAGTGTCACACTAACGTATTCTAGGCTTCAAACAGATCTCCCATGCCAAGATCTATTGAGAGCTCTCATTTTAGAATCTAAATTAATTTCCTCTGTGTTTTCTTGACCTGTCATCTATCCTATGTCACCTTAGCCTTACAATGTGACCATTCCACTGCTTTCCTTAGAACATAAAATATACTAAAGACACACAACTTATAAGTTCACAAAGTTTCCTAAAGTCTTGAAAATCTTAGTTAAGGAAGAACTCTCCTACCTTCTTTTCAGCACTATCCAGTGGTGAGCAGGTAACTGTTTAACCACCAGCTTTCTAGCAGATGGAAGGTTAGGAGGAAGAGGCTGATTTCCATTATTATTTATATTTCAACTAAGGCCAATTTCAAACTACTCACATGATTCCTCTAAATACAGAACTGGGAGGAGATAAGCAGTTGCAGACCATTGGGCAGTATATCTACTATACATATATAATAGATGCTAGTAATTTTATTTTCTTTTTTTGGGGGGGGGGGGCACTTCTATTGGTCTTTCATTATTTATTTTCATCCATCTTTGTTCTTTGGCCTGTGTGGGTCTCACATCGCCTCTCACTGCAGAGCACCAGCTCTGGGTGCATGTGCTCCAGAGCTCCGGCTTGGTGGTTGGACACATGGGTCCAGCTGCTCCGCGGCACATGGGATCCTCCCAGGCCAGGGATCAAACTGGTGCTGGTTGCACTGCAAGGCGGTGTCCTTACCCACTGGACCACCAGAGAAACCCAATGCTAGTAATTTTAAATAATCTTAAAAGGTTAGATAACAGTAAAATGTAATAAAATAATTTGGAAGTGTCGAGTACTTACTACTTTGGCTTATATAATCAATTTATTTATTATTGATTTATTTGTATTTACTTACTATATTTAATAACAGAACGTATTTGATTATAAGTCTATATAATTTAGTTTTTAATAGTAGCTACATTTAGCAGCTGACTTATAAAATTTCAGAGAATTTAGTGATCAGCTCTTGTGAGCTGGTAACTGCTGGCACCAACACACTACGGGCACTTATCTTTGTTCACATCTTGCCTGTAGCTGACTTCCCCACCCGTGCATCCCTCTAGGAAATAGAAACCAGCACCCCATTTTCACTTCTCCTGTCTCAGGAGGCAGGTCTGTCTTACCTCCAAGTGTCACACTAACGTATTCTAGGCTTCAAACAGATCTCCCATGCCAAGATCTATTGAGAGCTCTCATTTTAGAATCTGAATTAATTTCCCTCTGTGTTCTTATACCTAATTAAGCATATTTGTCTTTGGCCTCCAATGAACCTCAATAGGAAACAAAATAACTTTGTGATTGCCACATTTGAATTTTTACAAATCGAGAAATCTAATCGGATATACAGGCTTACAAAATACATTGCTTTTCATATAACAGACAATTTTCACTGAGTTTAAGACCTTCTCAAAGACTGCCTGTAGAGTTTTAAAGTTAGTGTTTGGTGATGAATAACACAGAAAAACATACAGGATTGAGATTTTCCCAAACAAAAAAAATCCCCAATAGCCCCAAAAACACACCCCTGCTTACTTATACATGCTGCCAACCTCATTGTTTTCTAAGTCAGCAAATTTCTTTTAAAATATCACTAGTTTTTTAATTCTGTCTTCAGAAGGTTTGTTTCATATACAATTCACAGTCTTTACAGATTTCTAGTAAGCTCTAATACTATCCCCTTCCAGGTGCCACAGAAAATCATGCTTTTGAAGGAGGAAAAGCCACAACATTTTTAAAAATAATGTTGTATGATTTCGACTCACATACCACTTAAATCAAGACTGTTGCACGAGTTCATTACTCAGGAATTTTAAATGTACAACAGCACACTGAGGAAGTTGGATTCTATCCAAACATAAATGAAACCACATTTGAAACAAGCCTCAGCAAATGGGGGATTCTATAAGCCCCTTCAGCAGCCTCTCCTCTTCCCCCATCAAAAAAAGAGCAAAAGCAAGAAGTAGTGCCTGCATAATGAATATGCGATAGGGCACACAAACCATTTTGAAGTTTTCAAAGAGGAAATGGTGAAGTAGTCTTTTCCAGTTCCTCAAAAGTTGGCTTTAATGGTACCAGAATGCCAGACAGATTAAGGTAAAAAGGGGTGCCAGTGAAGGTTAGCAAGCATTTTAAGCACATTTACTAATAACAGTACCAAACTGGAAGAGGTTAGAGAGAGCAGACGCTGAAGAAACATGCGTATTGAATGTGGACCCACAGGGTGGGGGATGGGAGGGCATTTAACCACAAACAAAACAAAAAATGATAGGCAGGTAGAAATCAGCTGTAAAACAAGGGCATTTTCAAGATGCATTTGCAATTCAAAAACATATGGATGGCAAACAGAGACATGGAATCTCAGATAGAGGGGCTGCCTCTAAAAGAAGCCGTCAAAACTAAACGGTAAGAGTGAAGCACATAAGGAATTAAAAGTTTAAAATAAAAAGAGGTCCAACAACTCAACAATCTAATTACAGATGTGATGACCCCAGAAACCACAGTGTCTTAA
Organism: Tragulus kanchil; assembly: GCA_022376925.1. Taxonomy (NCBI): domain Eukaryota; kingdom Metazoa; phylum Chordata; class Mammalia; order Artiodactyla; family Tragulidae; genus Tragulus; species Tragulus kanchil. The sequence continues at coordinate 108,166,072 of JAIOJX010000028.1, read as the reverse complement.
AAGACCCCCTGCTCCTCTGAGCTCAAGAGTTGATTTTATTCACTATTACTGCATTTGCTGTGATTTTTAAAAAGCTGAAAGTAAACTTTACCTTCATACCTCTTTCTTCCTCTCTTAGCATGTCTTCCAAGTTGGTAGCTTTCTCCTCTACAGACATAGTTTTCTCAGTTATCTGCTTTAATTTCTTTTTTTCAGTCTGATTATGATTTTTAATTTTGTATAACCTATACAGAATTATGAGGAAAAAGCAGAAAACATGTCTAAAAGGTACTTAATGCAAACAAACAAGGAATAGTTTACCCTGATTTCTTAATATAATATGAAGTTTCTTTTGCCATGAACCTTTTTATTACCAGTGAATATACAAATATTGCTTCTAAGCCTTTGTACAGAAAAAACAGGAAAAACTTTTTAAGTTTAATAATTCATAAATGAAACCACATTTGAAACAAGCCTCAGCAAATGGGGGATTCTATAAGCCCCTTCAGCAGCCTCTCCTCTTCCCCCATCAAAAAAAGAGCAAAAGCAAGAAGTAGTGCCTGCATAATGAATATGCGATAGGGCACACAAACCATTTTGAAGTTTTCAAAGAGGAAATGGTGAAGTAGTCTTTTCCAGTTCCTCAAAAGTTGGCTTTAATGGTACCAGAATGCCAGACAGATTAAGGTAAAAAGGGGTGCCAGTGAAGGTTAGCAAGCATTTTAAGCACATTTACTAATAACAGTACCAAACTGGAAGAGGTTAGAGAGAGCAGACGCTGAAGAAACATGCGTATTGAATGTGGACCCACAGGGTGGGGGATGGGAGGGCATTTAACCACAAACAAAACAAAAAATGATAGGCAGGTAGAAATCAGCTGTAAAACAAGGGCATTTTCAAGATGCATTTGCAATTCAAAAACATATGGATGGCAAACAGAGACATGGAATCTCAGATAGAGGGGCTGCCTCTAAAAGAAGCCGTCAAAACTAAACGGTAAGAGTGAAGCACATAAGGAATTAAAAGTTTAAAATAAAAAGAGGTCCAACAACTCAACAATCTAATTACAGATGTGATGACCCCAGAAACCACAGTGTCTTAAAAGACCCCCTGCTCCTCTGAGCTCAAGAGTTGATTTTATTCACTATTACTGCATTTGCTGTGATTTTTAAAAAGCTGAAAGTAAACTTTACCTTCATACCTCTTTCTTCCTCTCTTAGCATGTCTTCCAAGTTGGTAGCTTTCTCCTCTACAGACATAGTTTTCTCAGTTATCTGCTTTAATTTCTTTTTTTCAGTCTGATTATGATTTTTAATTTTGTATAACCTATACAGAATTATGAGGAAAAAGCAGAAAACATGTCTAAAAGGTACTTAATGCAAACAAACAAGGAATAGTTTACCCTGATTTCTTAATATAATATGAAGTTTCTTTTGCCATGAACCTTTTTATTACCAGTGAATATACAAATATTGCTTCTAAGCCTTTGTACAGAAAAAACAGGAAAAACTTTTTAAGTTTAATAATTCAGTAGCTATTATTCTGTAGTTATTGAACCAAATAAAGAAAAACAACATTCAATAATTTTTCTAGAAATATTCAAGAATTACCAACATTCTTAAATATCTTTTTTTCTTACCTTGTTGTGTTTTCACTAATGTCCTTCTTTATTTTGGAAATATTTTTTCTCAGAGCTTCTAGATCACTGGAACTTCTATGCACAGTGGCTTTTAAAGAATCCAGCTATTTATTAGTTAACAGACAGAAATTAAATATTTTACACTATATCTCATAAATTAATTAATTTCATTTCTGTTAAGTTTTATTTGGAAAACATTCATTTCTAACCTTATAACACCCAAAACATAATAGCCTTGTTTCTGTAATATATATTTAACAATTTTTCTTTTTGATATTAAATTTCAAACAACTTGCAAGATACTGACAAATTATAGAGACCTAAATATATGAGTTAAAAGCACATAGAACAGAAGCTTCACACCATTGTATTTGGCAATGATTTCTTGGATGTTGACACCAAAGGCACAGACAACAAAAGAAAAATAGACAAATTGGACTTCATTAAACAAAAAATTTTTGTACAGCAAAAACAATATCAATAGAGCAAAAAAGCAACCCAAACAATGGGGGAAAATATTTGTAAATTATATATCTGTTAAGGGATTCTAATATCCAGAATATATAGGGAACTTCTAAAACTCAACAACAATAACAACAAGCCTGACTCAAAAATGGGCAAAAATCTTGATATTTCTCTAAAGAGATACTCAAAACAACAATAACTAAAAAAAAACAATGAAATACCACCTCACACCATTAACATAGTTTCTCAGTTATCTGCTTTAATTTCTTTTCAGTCTGATTATGATTTTTAATTTTGTATAACCTATACAGAATTATGAGGAAAAAGCAGAAAACATGTCTAAAAGGTACTTAATGCAAACAAACAAGGAATAGTTTACCCTGATTTCTTAATATAATATGAAGTTTCTTTTGCCATGAACCTTTTTATTACCAGTGAATATACAAATATTGCTTCTAAGCCTTTGTACAGAAAAAACAGGAAAAACTTTTTAAGTTTAATAATTCAGTAGCTATTATTCTGTAGTTATTGAACCAAATAAAGAAAAACAACATTCAATAATTTTTCTAGAAATATTCAAGAATTACCAACATTCTTAAATATCTTTTTTTCTTACCTTGTTGTGTTTTCACTAATGTCCTTCTTTATTTTGGAAATATTTTTTCTCAGAGCTTCTAGATCACTGGAACTTCTATGCACAGTGGCTTTTAAAGAATCCAGCTATTTATTAGTTAACAGACAGAAATTAAATATTTTACACTATATCTCATAAATTAATTAATTTCATTTCTGTTAAGTTTTATTTGGAAAACATTCATTTCTAACCTTATAACACCCAAAACATAATAGCCTTGTTTCTGTAATATATATTTAACAATTTTTTTTTTTGATATTAAATTTCAAACAACTTGCAAGATACTGACAAATTATAGAGACCTAAATATATGAGTTAAAAGCACATAGAACAGAAGCTTCACACCATTGTATTTGGCAATGATTTCTTGGATGTTGACACCAAAGGCACAGACAACAAAAGAAAAATAGACAAATTGGACTTCATTAAACAAAAAATTTTTGTACAGCAAAAACAATATCAATAGAGCAAAAAAGCAACCCAAACAATGGGGGAAAATATTTGTAAATTATATATCTGTTAAGGGATTCTAATATCCAGAATATATAGGGAACTTCTAAAACTCAACAACAATAACAACAAGCCTGACTCAAAAATGGGCAAAAATCTTGATATTTCTCTAAAGAGATACAAAAGGTAGATAAGCATATGATAACATGCTCAACATCATAATCATTAGGGAAATGAAAATAAAAACTACAATGAAATACCACCTCACACCATTAACATAGTTACTATAAAAAAAAAAAAAAAAACCACCCTAAAATAGCCAGTGTGGATGAGGATGTGGAGAGATTGGAACCCATGTCTATTGTTAGTACAAACGCAAAATGGGTACTGCCACTGTATGATAGTTCTTCCAAAAATTATAAACATAACTATTGTATGATACAGCAATCCTGGGATAATAGCAGCATTATGGACTATAGCTAAAACATGGAAGCAACCCAAGGCCATTGATAGGTGAAGGGATAAGCAAAATAAGGTACACACTCACAGTGGGATAGTATTCGGCCTGAAAAAGGAACAAAATCTTGACATGTGCTATAACGTGGATGACCACTGAGAACATGATGGTAAGAAAAATAAGTGAAACAGTCAGTCAGAAAAAGACAAGTACTTCATGATTCCATATATATGAGCTATTTACAGTAGCTAAAATTATAGAGACAGAATGTTGAATGGTGGCATCTAGGGGCTGAATGGACAGGGAGATGGGAGATTAAGCGTTCTGTGGGTACAGTGTTTCAGCTTTACAGGAAAAGAGCTATGAATATGGGTGATGGTGATGACTGTACAGCACCAGGAATGTATTTAACTCTTGAAATGTGCATGTGAAGACAGTTAAGATGGTGAGTTGACTATGTACTTCACCACAATAAAAAAAATTTGAGAAAAAAAATAAGGATTTTTACATGCTTGAAAACTCTGTCTAAATAAAAGAATCCCAACACAAAATGCACCATACTGTATGATGTCCAAAACAGGCAAATTCATAGAGACAGAAAGCAGACCAGGACTTGCCAGGGCCTGGGGGCCCGGGGATGGGACAGAGGGACAGAAAGAAAATGATTGCTAATGGGTATATGGTTTCTTTTTGAAAGATCAAAATATTCTAAAATTAGATAGTCATAATGGTTTCACAATTCTGTAAAATATTAAAAATAATTGAACTATACACTTTAAAAGGGTACATTTGATATGTAAATTCTGTCTCAATAAATAAATTATAAATGAATGAATACCTGCATTCTTTTCTGCAATTGGTTTAAGCTTTAAAATTTTTGAGGATGAGTTATTAGCAGTGACATTTAATTTATGCAAGAAATTCACTTATTTTACTTATTCAAGATCTTCATTATTCTCCTTAGACAGAATAAAACTTTTATCCTTTATCAGAAAAGTAAAGTATAACAACTTATAGATTTAAATGTTCTGCAATGTTCCAATTTTCCACCTAAATAGCAGTAACTTCAGATAATATGTGCTTCTCTGTTGGCTCAGATGGTAAAGAATCTGTCTGCCATGTAGGAGACCCAGGTTTGATCCCAGGGTCAGGAAGATCTCCTGGAGAAGGGAATGACAACCCAGTATTCTTGTATGGAGAATTACATGGACAGAGGAGTCTGGCGGGCTAAAGCCCATGGGGGTCTCAAAGAGTCAGATACAACTGACAGACTAACACTTTCACTTTCTTTTCAGATAATATGGCCTCACGGCACAAATTTCATAAAGAGCCCTTTATTGCTAACTATGAGGATTGCTAACTCTCCCTATGGAATAATCTAATTGACACACATGATCAAAACAAGAAAAGAGCAAAGCAGAAGATTTTTATTCTCTCTTTGTTTAAAGACATTACAGCCCTATATTATCCCACTATCACACTGAAATGTTTTCCCTTCACAAGGTAAGACACTGAATGTCAACAGGTAGTTTCACCTAGAATTTGAACGTTAAACCCACCATATACATGTATCTCTGGAAAGACACTTCAAGTTATCACCAGTGTCAACAATTCATCTTCACATTTGTCCATTTGCAGTTATAATTTCCAGCCTAGATCCCTCATAAATCTATTGTCTTGAGTTACTTACAAAACATCATGTGTGCCGGGCAAGTAAGGCACTGAACAATTCCAGCAGAACCCTTTCCACCACCTACAATGTGAATGCCAGCTCCTGTTTCTTTCATCCAATCAAGGTCTCATTAGTGTATCCTGAGGGCTCCACAACGTGAACAGACATAACAAAAAGAACTAGAAGACAGTTTCTTAACACAGGAAAGCCTTTGATATGTAAATTCTGTCTCAATAAATAAATTATAAATGAATGAATACCTGCATTCTTTTCTGCAATTGGTTTAAGCTTTAAAATTTTTGAGGATGAGTTATTAGCAGTGACATTTAATTTATGCAAGAAATTCACTTATTTTACTTATTCAAGATCTTCATTATTCTCCTTAGACAGAATAAAACTTTTATCCTTTATCAGAAAAGTAAAGTATAACAACTTATAGATTTAAATGTTCTGCAATGTTCCAATTTTCCACCTAAATAGCAGTAACTTCAGATAATATGTGCTTCTCTGTTGGCTCAGATGGTAAAGAATCTGTCTGCCATGTAGGAGACCCAGGTTTGATCCCAGGGTCAGGAAGATCTCCTGGAGAAGGGAATGACAACCCAGTATTCTTGTATGGAGAATTACATGGACAGAGGAGTCTGGCGGGCTAAAGCCCATGGGGGTCTCAAAGAGTCAGATACAACTGACAGACTAACACTTTCACTTTCTTTTCAGATAATATGGCCTCACGGCACAAATTTCATAAAGAGCCCTTTATTGCTAACTATGAGGATTGCTAACTCTCCCTATGGAATAATCTAATTGACACACATGATCAAAACAAGAAAAGAGCAAAGCAGAAGATTTTTATTCTCTCTTTGTTTAAAGACATTACAGCCCTATATTATCCCACTATCACACTGAAATGTTTTCCCTTCACAAGGTAAGACACTGAATGTCAACAGGTAGTTTCACCTAGAATTTGAACGTTAAACCCACCATATACATGTATCTCTGGAAAGACACTTCAAGTTATCACCAGTGTCAACAATTCATCTTCACATTTGTCCATTTGCAGTTATAATTTCCAGCCTAGATCCCTCATAAATCTATTGTCTTGAGTTACTTACAAAACATCATGTGTGCCGGGCAAGTAAGGCACTGAACAATTCCAGCAGAACCCTTTCCACCACCTACAATGTGAATGCCAGCTCCCTGTTTCTTTCATCCAATCAAGGTCTCATTAGTGTATCCTGAGGGCTCCACAACGTGAACAGACATAACAAAAAGAACTAGAAGACAGTTTCTTAACACAGGAAAGCCTTTATACTTACCTGTAGAATAATTTGTTATAAACACACAGACTAGTCCTTTTAGCTGACATACCTCATCCTTCAGCTGAATTCTATTAGCTTCATGACGCTGGTATTCCGTTCTACATTTTAAAACTTTACAATCAGCAACAGAAATTTTTTTCTCATATTCTGTGTTATTCCCAATCTCACTTTCCAAAAACTTGATCTTTTCCTTAACCAAATTTTCTTTTTCTCTTATTTCCTGCTTTATGCTTGCTAATGCCTAGAATTTGAAATATATGTTAAATATATGTTTAATGTGACAAACAAAACTAAAACTATAAGGAATTTAGCTTTTTTAGTATTTATTTTACCAAAACTTAAGAAAAAAATTTTAAGAGACTAATTTAAATGAATAAAATAAAATATCAGTATGCCACTAATATCTATAAGCTCATATTTTTAAAGATCTATTTTATTTCATCCATCTGGTATTTTGATAACAGTATGAAAAAATGTTGATCTTTTATCAACAAAAGGTGACATCTAAAAAATAACAGTATTGCATATCTGTAAACAGCAAAACTGTAAAAGTTAAAAGTAAAATAAAATTAAAAATATATATAACAGTATTGAATAGTTTCCACATTTCAATGAAATTTGCCAAGTATTTAACAAGACCAGGTTTTTTTTCACTTTTTGAGAATTTTATTTTTGTTATTTGTTTCAATAGGAATGTCTTTAACTTAGCCTTCTTGCTGGTCTTAGAGAACAAAATAACTAGAATATGCAAAGTAGTAACAGACACAACTGAGCCACTAACACACACACACACACACACACACCCTCTACGGTGTTCATTCAACCAAAAGACAGGTCAAAACTAAATATCTGGCTGTCAAATAATTATTCTAGAATTTCCTGCCTTAAATTAATTTTTTACCACTTAATCATATGCTTTAATTCCTACATTACAGGACATTAAGAAGGTAATATATTCACAGTAGTTAAGGTATCATGTAGGTGATGCCACAGATGGGATACACCACAAATCAAGAGCCAGTTGTTAAACACTTAGAGGCATTCCACTACCTATGGGATCACTTCTGAGCACCCTCCCTAGTCTTTTTCAATACATAGAGCCAAGAGATGTCACCCTGTGAATAAGGAATCACTGAGGATGAGACCAGAGTGCTGTAAGTTACGGATTCCAGCAGATCAGCAGGCTGAGTCAGTTGAGTGACAGGGTTGTATAAGAATTCAGATTATGGATCTGCAGTCTTAGATGTGACACATATGATTTACACAGAGGAAGCAGTGACAACTTGATGTTTAAAAGCCATATGAAGCAAAAAAGAGAAACCAACATTAGTATTAAGAAATAAGAGGTACTCATAGTTAAGACTGGTTCTCCCAAGTACCTTCTAGGAAGGTACAAGCCATTTTGTTGATAAATGTTGATTAGTCACAGGAATTTAAAATAAAGAAATAATGTTTTATATATGTTACATATAACAAGTAAACCACACACAGGTATCAAAATTCCAGACTGCCAGTGACCTGAGCTGCTTGCCTTTCCGTGGAGTATATTCAGAATGGAAGTTCACACATTTTCTCATGTGCCTTCTTTCCTCCTCAATTCCTCCACCCTCCCCAACTTCTGTAATCTTCCTATCTCACCACTATTTTACTCCTTAATGATTTCCCCAAAAAGTTACCCTAAATCACCTCTGAAAGTAACAAATGATAACACTAGACCTGTGTTTAAACAGAGTCGTGTTCCTCCCCTTTGGAGCTTTTGCCCTTTTCTGGATGGTACCTCAGTTTCAAAATGGATACTTTGTTGCAGTCTAGGTTTCTTTCCTGACTCGCCCTCCTTCTCTCTTGGCCACCCACGAGGCTCATTTCCCTACACCTTTTGCTTTGCACACAAACAGCACACATTTTAAATCCAAGGCACCTTGGACAGCTGTGAATAAATCAGGTCATTTGTTTTACTGCAATAAAGTAATCTGTTGATTTTCTCTTGTTCTACATTTCAGAGGTGTCAGGATCCAGTCTTGGAGATTATATACCATAAGTAAACAGTCTTCGTAAAATCACATTTCCAATAGATATAGAATCAGCTTTGGAAAACATTTACCAAAACTATTGAATTCTGCTACAACCGTGACTTTCAAATAACAATGTGACTTGCATTGAAATGAATAAGCAAAATACAAAAGATATAAATACAGCTGAAAGTTGCAAGAACCAAACAATAACTTTACCAAGGCACAGTTATCGATGTCTTTATCTCTCTTCTGCATCTGTTCTATTGTGTTCTCCCACTGTTGAGTGACAGGGTTGTATAAGAATTCAGATTATGGATCTGCAGTCTTAGATGTGACACATATGATTTACACAGAGGAAGCAGTGACAACTTGATGTTTAAAAGCCATATGAAGCAAAAAAGAGAAACCAACATTAGTATTAAGAAATAAGAGGTACTCATAGTTAAGACTGGTTCTCCCAAGTACCTTCTAGGAAGGTACAAGCCATTTTGTTGATAAATGTTGATTAGTCACAGGAATTTAAAATAAAGAAATAATGTTTTATATATGTTACATATAACAAGTAAACCACACACAGGTATCAAAATTCCAGACTGCCAGTGACCTGAGCTGCTTGCCTTTCCGTGGAGTATATTCAGAATGGAAGTTCACACATTTTCTCATGTGCCTTCTTTCCTCCTCAATTCCTCCACCCTCCCCAACTTCTGTAATCTTCCTATCTCACCACTATTTTACTCCTTAATGATTTCCCCAAAAAGTTACCCTAAATCACCTCTGAAAGTAACAAATGATAACACTAGACCTGTGTTTAAACAGAGTCGTGTTCCTCCCCTTTGGAGCTTTTGCCCTTTTCTGGATGGTACCTCAGTTTCAAAATGGATACTTTGTTGCAGTCTAGGTTTCTTTCCTGACTCGCCCTCCTTCTCTCTTGGCCACCCACGAGGCTCATTTCCCTACACCTTTTGCTTTGCACACAAACAGCACACATTTTAAATCCAAGGCACCTTGGACAGCTGTGAATAAATCAGGTCATTTGTTTTACTGCAATAAAGTAATCTGTTGATTTTCTCTTGTTCTACATTTCAGAGGTGTCAGGATCCAGTCTTGGAGATTATATACCATAAGTAAACAGTCTTCGTAAAATCACATTTCCAATAGATATAGAATCAGCTTTGGAAAACATTTACCAAAACTATTGAATTCTGCTACAACCGTGACTTTCAAATAACAATGTGACTTGCATTGAAATGAATAAGCAAAATACAAAAGATATAAATACAGCTGAAAGTTGCAAGAACCAAACAATAACTTTACCAAGGCACAGTTATCGATGTCTTTATCTCTCTTCTGCATCTGTTCTATTGTGTTCTCCCACTGTTGAATGAGTTCTTGCCTTTCGTTATGAATGTTACGAAAATCTTGGGCTGCTTTATCCAATTCTAACTGTGAAATGAAGAGCAAATAATATTTCTGTGAATTTAAGTGCTTTTGTGAACCTCACTTTGACAATTAAGAAATAAAAATCTTTGCTGAACCAACCTGTGCACTTAAAGTCTCTGCAAGTTCGTTGTCAAGTACCTTTCTTCTCTGATTACATTCCACAGTCAGTCTTTCTAATTGCAGGGTCAGTGCCTAGGATGCAGTTACATGCAAAAATATTCATAACTATCATTACACTAATGTAAAAGCTGTTAGACAGCACATCTCACTTTAAACATTATACTATACATACATTATACATATTTATTTGAAATCTAAAATAACTCAATATAATATATATATATATTCTGTATCTTCTAACCTCAAAATGCTGCAATGAAAACCCAATTGTTCCTAAAAGACTTTAAATACTTTTTAAAGTGAGTTAGGAAAAAGATTGAACAATAATTTTCCATTTAAGATTATTTTAATAATGCATACAGTATTAACCTACTAGAAAATTGCATGTTTCATGATACTAAAATACTATCAGATTTAATTACAAGTAGATTGTTAAGTAGTGGCAGTGATAGTATTTATATTACATAATATATTACAAGAATATTTTAAATAAACAATAGCTCTATAGTACCAAATAGCAAAACCACCCATTACATTCAAACTATAACACAAAGGAATTTAAAATACTAATACATAGTTCTAATACAAAACTTTCTTTTCTGAAATGCTTTTGAGGAACCTTCTTAATCAGGATTCTTAACCTAGAATGCAAAGATCTCTAAATGGCCAAAGGGCTTTAGAGGAGCTGTAAAACTTCCATAAGATTTTGTGGGTTTTGGAGTATATTCAATTTTCTAGACAGAGGATAGTTGGCTTTATTAGACCCCCAAATGTGTAAGAACTACTTTATAATTTTAAGTCCCATTTAGATTACAATGTTGATATACTACAGAGAAAATCTAACACTACAATTTATAATACTCACCCTAATTTTATTATCATCTCTCTGAGCATACTTCTGAAGAGTGAGGGCATCGCTGTCTTTACGAACTGATTCTTCCAGCCAGGCCTCCAACGCTTGCTGGTCCCAGTGCATTTGACATTTCAAACCATCCAATTTTTGATTAGTTTTAAATATGGAATTTGACAATTAAGAAATAAAAATCTTTGCTGAACCAACCTGTGCACTTAAAGTCTCTGCAAGTTCGTTGTCAAGTACCTTTCTTCTCTGATTACATTCCACAGTCAGTCTTTCTAATTGCAGGGTCAGTGCCTAGGATGCAGTTACATGCAAAAATATTCATAACTATCATTACACTAATGTAAAAGCTGTTAGACAGCACATCTCACTTTAAACATTATACTATACATACATTATACATATTTATTTGAAATCTAAAATAACTCAATATAATATATATATATATTCTGTATCTTCTAACCTCAAAATGCTGCAATGAAAACCCAATTGTTCCTAAAAGACTTTAAATACTTTTTAAAGTGAGTTAGGAAAAAGATTGAACAATAATTTTCCATTTAAGATTATTTTAATAATGCATACAGTATTAACCTACTAGAAAATTGCATGTTTCATGATACTAAAATACTATCAGATTTAATTACAAGTAGATTGTTAAGTAGTGGCAGTGATAGTATTTATATTACATAATATATTACAAGAATATTTTAAATAAACAATAGCTCTATAGTACCAAATAGCAAAACCACCCATTACATTCAAACTATAACACAAAGGAATTTAAAATACTAATACATAGTTCTAATACAAAACTTTCTTTTCTGAAATGCTTTTGAGGAACCTTCTTAATCAGGATTCTTAACCTAGAATGCAAAGATCTCTAAATGGCCAAAGGGCTTTAGAGGAGCTGTAAAACTTCCATAAGATTTTGTGGGTTTTGGAGTATATTCAATTTTCTAGACAGAGGATAGTTGGCTTTATTAGACCCCCAAATGTGTAAGAACTACTTTATAATTTTAAGTCCCATTTAGATTACAATGTTGATATACTACAGAGAAAATCTAACACTACAATTTATAATACTCACCCTAATTTTATTATCATCTCTCTGAGCATACTTCTGAAGAGTGAGGGCATCGCTGTCTTTACGAACTGATTCTTCCAGCCAGGCCTCCAACGCTTGCTGGTCCCAGTGCATTTGACATTTCAAACCATCCAATTTTTGATTAGTTTTAAATATGGAATTCTAATTTTCAAAGAGATGGAGCAGGGAGAGATTATAAAACATTAATACTATATACTGAAATAAAACATAATATTACAGCTATAAAAAGAAATATTTAAAAGAAAGAAATCTTGTCTCTGTCCCTGACCTCCAAATATATATAACATACAATATTTATTAATAGAACTATCATACTTATACTTTAATTCTTTAGTTGTGGGCTTCTCTGGTGGTCCAGTGGGTAAAGTGCCCACCTGGCAGTGCAAGAGGTGCTGGTTCGACCCTGGCCCCGGAAGATCCCACGTGCCGCTGAGCGGCTGGACTGGTGTGTCCAATTACAAGCCAGCACTCTGGAGCGCGTGCACCCAGAGCCGGTGCTCTGCAAGGTAAGAGGCCACTGCAATGGGAGATCCACACAGGCCAAAGAATAAAGATAGATGAAAATAAATAAATAAAAAAACAATAAAAGACACCAAAATTTAAAAACAAATTGGTAATTCTTTGGTTGTGAAATAGAGGGGAGATAATTATCAAATTGAAAACAACTGTTGAGCCAAAGTTTACTTAAAAAGACATTAGAGGGGCTTCCCTGGTAGCTCAGTGGCAAACAGTTCACCTGCCAATGCCAGGGACATGACTTCAATCCCTGATCTGGGAAGATTCCACAAGCTGTGGAGCAACTAAGCCCACGAACCACAACTATTGAGCCTGAGCTCTAGAGCCCCCAAGCTGCAACTATTGAGCCTAATGAAGCCCATGTGCCCTAGAGTTCGAGTCACCACAACAAGAAGCCTGTTCACCTCAGCTAGAGAGTAGCCCCCACTCCCCGCAACTAGAGAAGAGCCTGCAGCAACAGTGAAAACCCAGAATAGTCAAAAATAAATAAATACGTAAAATTAAAAAACAAAAGACATTAGGGTGGTTCTCCTAGAGCAATCTCCTCACTCCACCAAAACTGCCCCAAGCAGATATGCAATCTTAATAAAAAAAAAAAAAAAAAAATAGGGCTTCCCTGGTGGTCCAGTGAGTAGGGAGCCTGCCTTGCAGTGCAAGGGACACTGATCTGATCCCTGAACAGAGAAGATCCCAGGTGCCGCGGAACGGCTGGACTGGTGTGTCCACTTATGAACAAGCCAGCACTCTGGAATGCATGCACCCAGAGTCGGTGCTCTGCAACGAGAGAAGCCACTGCAACGGGAGGCCCACACATGCCATAGAAAAAAATGGATGAAAATAAAAATTAAAAAATAATAATGTGCCTGATACTCTAACTCAAGCCCAAGACAAGTCCCCTTTAGGCCCATTTCCAATCAGATTTCTGCCTCTAAAAGGTATCTTATATACAGATTTTAGAAGCACATCTAATTAAAACAAATATAGTAGTTAAGGAGGTAAAAATATTTGTCAGCGTATTTATTTAACAACTCTAGATTCATAAAAGAAAACAGATCTATATGCAAACAAATATAAATTAATATGATAAAATATGTATGTGTGTGTGTATATGGGATTCCCTGGTGGCTCAGATGGTAAAGAATATGTCTGTAGTGCAGGAAACCCACAGATTTTTTACCATTTGAGATACCAGGGAAGCCTTGTATATATACAAATATATATATACACATACATTTCCTTATATAGTTGTATATACATGTATATACTCATTATGTATGTATATTTATTACTTATTGTTATGTATATTTATATATTATATATCTGTGTATAAATATATATTTCCATATATTTCATATATAAAATATTTCTATAAGTATATGCATATGTGAAGAGAAGAGCTCCCAACCAGGTAACTAAAAACTAAGGAAACGAGAAAAACAGGTTATAGTATGTTAATATTAAAGTCACAAGTTAATAATATGAAAGGTAAAACCTTTGACTAAAAAATGAAATTCAAAATTATAAGTGACTTTTTAAATGTAGTTTTAAAGAATGTAGTACTTATAAATAAATTATGCCTAATATTTTGTAATAGGCAGCCAATACAATACCTTACACATTGTAAGGCTCAATGACTATTGGGTAAGTGAACACTGAGAAAACAAACGTAATATCCTATCAAACCACAGCTTCATGTGACTTCATTGTCCAAAAAACAACACAAGTGAATGTCAGGAAACTAAAGAATGCCTTTCCCATAAAGGAAAAAAAGGAAAAAAAAGTTTATTCGGTGAGGGAAGAAGGAATAATAGCACAAAATTGTAAGTACGATTTCAACACATACTTCCTTATCATTTTTCTTTTCCCATATTGAAGTTATCTCATTTTCCAATCGTTGAATTTCATCCGTCACTCGTCCCAGTTCTCTTTCAGCGATCATCTTAAAATGTTCTTCACTTTCAATCTCATGGTCCCTGGCTTTGCAAAGAGACTACCAAATAACATATAAGAGAGAAAGTCTTTTTACATTTTAAAATTATAAAATAACGTTAAAACCAGACAAAAAATAACACAGTTCCCAAAGAACGTTGAAATGAAGTACTATTTATTCCACTTCTCTAGAGACAGATCCAAGAGAGATGGCACGAAGGGATGACAGCTCTTTGCAACTTTTCAACTCCATCACTTACTAGTTATGACAGTTCATGGAATATGCTAGGGAAAAAATGTCAGCAATTTTCAAGTCTAGGGAAACTGTTGAAAACCAAAGTTTATATACTGAGGTTTTAAAAGATATAATTCATTTATTTAAAAATAAGAAATGGGGCTTCCCTGATGATCCAGTGGGTAAAGAGCCCGCCTCGCAGTGCAAGGGGCACCTGTTTGAGCCCTGGCCTGGGAAGATCCCACATGCCGCGGAGCGGCTGGACCAGTGTGTCCAACTACCGAGCCAGTGCCCTGGAGTGCATGCGCCCAGAGCCAGTGCTCTGCAATGAGAGGTCACTGCAATGCGACGCCCACATAGGCCAAAAAATAAAGATAGACGAAAATAAAGAAAAATAAAAAAACAGCAAAAGAGGTCAAAATTTAAAAAATAAAAATAAGAAATGAAATAAATTTTCAAATATTTAGGAAATGGTATGTTTTAAGAACTGACCACATATCCAATTAAAAGGATAATTTTTAAATAATTATGTAAATAGTGATGGTTGTAAATATGCTCTAGAGTATATTAACATACAATGATGCCTTTGTGTTAGATTTTACTTAGTAAGATCATATTTGTTGCCTACTGATCTTGAAGGAATTCAAAGTTATCACCATTGATATTGTTTTTACATTAGTAAGGCTGTTAGTGTTAAAGAAAGTTTGTCTTTCATCTCTATTATCCTACTTGAGGTTTCAATATAATGAAATACACCTACAGAAGATCTCTGCTGCTCAAATCCGTAACTCAGTGGTTTAATAATTTGAGGTAAATATGTTGTTCTAAACCATTTATTAATTACTAAGTCACATCAGAATTCCAAAATCTTGAGATTGTTTTTTTAATTCATTAAATTTATAGCTTTCTAATAAGATCTGTAAAAACCATGAAGTAGTTACTTATCTATTATTAATTATATATTCGTATTAAAAAGATGACTTGTTCAGCTTTTAAGAATTACATAGTTCTTCAAAGAAAAGTAGATGCATTTTTATAAAATAAGGAAGTTTAAGATAGAAGCTATAAACTTTCCAATGCTGATATACAGAGCATTTGGATTTCCTGTGCATCATCAGAGAGATTCTTTACAAGAATAGACTGTCCATAAAACAGATGCTTACTTAATTAATCACTCTAAGTTTTAATTTTTATTATTTATGTTAGTATTTCTAAAATGCAATGTACTGTTCCTAGTTACCTTAGCTTCCTAAAAATAAATTAACTTTTCTATTATTTCAGAACTATCATTATAAAATTCAGTCTTTAAACTATTCTAAAATACCATGGTGTCCTTAGGGATACTGAAGTGTGTGAACCGTTTGAGCCCTGGCCTGGGAAGATCCCACATGCGGGAGCGGCTGGACCAGTGTGTCCAACTACCGAGCCAGTGCCCTGGAGTGCATGCGCCCAGAGCCAGTGCTCTGCAATGAGAGGTCACTGCAATGCACGCCCACATAGGCCAAAAAATAAAGATAGACGAAAATAAAGAAAAATAAAAAAACAGCAAAAGAGGTCAAAATTTAAAAAATAAAAATAAGAAATGAAATAAATTTTCAAATATTTAGGAAATGGTATGTTTTAAGAACTGACCACATATCCAATTAAAAGGATAATTTTTAAATAATTATGTAAATAGTGATGGTTGTAAATATGCTCTAGAGTATATTAACATACAATGATGCCTTTGTGTTAGATTTTACTTAGTAAGATCATATTTGTTGCCTACTGATCTTGAAGGAATTCAAAGTTATCACCATTGATATTGTTTTTACATTAGTAAGGCTGTTAGTGTTAAAGAAAGTTTGTCTTTCATCTCTATTATCCTACTTGAGGTTTCAATATAATGAAATACACCTACAGAAGATCTCTGCTGCTCAAATCCGTAACTCAGTGGTTTAATAATTTGAGGTAAATATGTTGTTCTAAACCATTTATTAATTACTAAGTCACATCAGAATTCCAAAATCTTGAGATTGTTTTTTTAATTCATTAAATTTATAGCTTTCTAATAAGATCTGTAAAAACCATGAAGTAGTTACTTATCTATTATTAATTATATATTCGTATTAAAAAGATGACTTGTTCAGCTTTTAAGAATTACATAGTTCTTCAAAGAAAAGTAGATGCATTTTTATAAAATAAGGAAGTTTAAGATAGAAGCTATAAACTTTCCAATGCTGATATACAGAGCATTTGGATTTCCTGTGCATCATCAGAGAGATTCTTTACAAGAATAGACTGTCCATAAAACAGATGCTTACTTAATTAATCACTCTAAGTTTTAATTTTTATTATTTATGTTAGTATTTCTAAAATGCAATGTACTGTTCCTAGTTACCTTAGCTTCCTAAAAATAAATTAACTTTTCTATTATTTCAGAACTATCATTATAAAATTCAGTCTTTAAACTATGCTAAAATACCATGGTGTCCTTAGGGATACTGAAGTGTGTGAACCGTTTGCCTCCTCTCAAAATGACTCCAGGAGGTTATGCTGAAATTTTTTTTAAGTAGACAGAAACTACATTATATGTTTTATTAGATCTGTTTCCACTTAAGGCTATCATTTCTCACTGCCATCACTGTACCCTTCTCATATAATCAGCTGCCTAATGTTATATCAAACTGTTTGAATGATGATCTCGCCTTTCTAATGAATTAATTATTCCTTGAATTTGGTGGCAGCAGAGTTCCTAAAAGTTTTTTTTTTTTCTACCTACTTTCAGGTTTAAGGTTACATTCATAATCATTTAGTTATGTGAAACTTTCCCTTTACATCTCTAAAATCAAATCACAGATGTAAATGCAATGTGAAATGTTCCATGACTACATGATACAACCAATGCGAATTTCAACAGTAGTGTACCTGAGTAAACAAGAACTCCTGCTTAACATTCTTGAAGTGAGAAGTCATAGCATTAATTCGATCTTCATAGTCATGTAGCTGATCTTGCAAGCTTGACCTTTCATTCTGCAGCTTTGACAACTGTAAATAATAAATGTTATGATTAACCAAAGTGCTTCTAAGTTTTTATCTTATTAAAGGATCTAAGATCAAAAGAAAATTAATTTTTTATTTACTTTTCTTCTTTTAATATCATTTGAATATCTAACGCATATTGATCTTTTAAATATTATAAGGCAGTGTTCTGATTTAGAGACAACTGTGGGAAAATTAGCAGCAGATTAAAAGAAAATAGAAATCTCTCTCAGATTTACAGTGTCCAATGCTAAAATCTATTTTTTATATCACAATACCTTAAGGGAAAATGAGATTCTATTCTATAATTGAACTACAAGATAGCTAAGACAAACAGACCATAGCAACAAGATATAACAAAAACATAGAGTATGAAACATAAATTTGAAAAGTAGCTGAACACTCAGCATAATAATTTCCCTATGAACTCCTATGCAAAAACCAATAGACTTAGGCTAAGCTTAATAGAACAGAACAAAAACTCTCACTTGCTTAAAATCTGTTTCTTAATGAATTTTGTGTCTGAATAAGAACTGTGAATAGAAAAAAAGCATTGTAAATGCAAGTAAACAAGCAAACCTTTAGAAAATTACACAGAAGATTCTCAAGACCACTAAAATATAAAAGTAATATAAAAGCTCAATAAAAAAAAAAATGCTTCCTTAGTGTCTTGAGTCATGGCTCCCCATGTTGGGGCTACACTCCAAGAAGTACACAACACCATCCACTGAAGTACTTGAATTTTACTTGAATTTTTAACTGAAGAATAAAGAAAATAAATACTAACTTACACATTTTTATGTCCTTCACAATAAGAGACTGCTGTCCTGTCTACTGTGCTAAGAAAGCATATCAATTATGTCCTATATTTTATTAAACTTACTAGTACAGTTGACCTTTGAACAATCTGGGTCTGAATTGTGGGTTTACTTATACACAGGGTCTTTTTGTTGTTGTTGTTCAATTAAAAAGTACCTATATTTCTATTTTACAAATCTTTAAGTGTGGAGAAAAGTTTGTGTTTGATTAGAGATCACAATATGGGAAATCAAAAGAACTATGGTTCAAGTCCTGATTCTATCCAAACTGTCTCAGTTTCCTGCCCTTGGGTAAATCATTTATCAATTGCTTGTTTTTCAGGTAGAGATAGTAGTAGTCAAATTTTCCACTGCTAGCAGGGCAGGTAGCACCTCTAACACTAACATTGTTCAAGGTCAACTGATAATAATAGTGGCTTTTTATTTCATTAATTTTCATTTTTTATTTAAATTCCCTCTATTTTAACTTCACTGTTCTTTTTAAAAACTTATTCGTTTCTTTACTTTTTTTCTTACTGATTATTATGGCCTAAATGTTTATGTCACCCCCAAATTCATATACTGAAACTCTAATCCCCAATGTGATGTTACCTGGAGGTGGAGCCCTTGGGAGGAAAGTAGGTTTAAATTAGAACATGAGGGCAGGGCCCTCATTATGAGAGTAAGATCCCTATAAGAGGAAGAAAGAGCAGAGATCATTGTCTCTATTAGTCATGTGAGAACAGAGCCAGAAAGCAGCCATCTGCAAGTCAGGAAGAGGGCTCTCATCTAATAGAATTATCCAGTATGGCACCTAATGTTCACCTCAGCCTTCAGAATTGTGAGAAATAAATGTCTGTTTTTTTAAGTCACTCAGTGTATGCTTTTTCACTATGGCAACCCAAGCTAAGCCACACTTTAAATGCATTTAAGTCTAAAAGTTTTTGCTAAGAATTTCTGTTTCCCATTCCATAGACAGGAGAGCCTGGTGGGCTACAGTCTATGCGGTCACAGAGTTGGACACAACTGAGCACACATGAATAAGGGCAAGCATCAGTCTCCTTTTACTGTTTTCTAAAAGGTGATTTTTTCCCCCTTTAGTTTCTCTTTGCTATGAAGCTATCCAGAAATATATCTCTGAGAATCTTGCCTAAGCATTTAAGATATGTATCGTAGTCTGCTCAGGCTGCCATAACAAAATATCATAGACCGAGTGGTTAAAACAACAGAAGTTTGTTTCTCACAATTCTGGAGGCTAGGAAGTCCAAGATCAAGGTGCCAGCCAATTCGGTTCCAATCAAATTTCTCTTCCTGACTTGAAAATGGCTGCCTTCTCACTGTGTCCTCTCATGACAGAATGAGCCCTGGTCTCTCTTCTTCATCTTACAGGAATACTAATCCCAGCATATCCCCCCGCCCCATCTTGTTCAGTTGCTCAGTTGTGTCCAACTCTTTGGATCCTGTGGACTATAGTATGCCAGGCTTCCCTGTCCTTCACTATCTCCCAGAGTTTGCTCAGACTCATGTCCACTGAATTGATGATGTCATCCAACCATCTCATCTCTGTCACCCCCTTCTCCTTCTGCCCTCAATTTTTTCCAGCATCAGGGCCTTTTCCAATGAGTCAGCTCTTTGCATCAGGTGGCCAAAGTACTTAAGCCCCCTCCCTCCATCTAGACCTCATCAAAACCTAATTACCTCTCAAAGGCTCCACCTCTAAAAACCATCGCATTGGGAGTTAGGGCTTCAATCTATCAATTAGTGGGGCAGGAACACAAATGTTCAGTTCATAACAATGGAGAGCATTTTTTAAATTGTTTATTATAAATTCTGCTGACTTACGGTCAGAAAATGTGACCTACAAAATTTCTATCATTCATTTTTAATTGTTGTAAAATACATATAACATAAAATTTACCATTTTAACCATTTTCCAGTACATATTAAGTATAGTGGTATTATGTACATCCACATGTTATATAACTATCACTACCATCCATTTCCAAAAATTTTTCATCCTCCCAAACTGAAACTCTGTACCCATTAAATACTAACTCTCCATTCTCCTTACTCCCCTAGACTTTAGAAATCATCATTTTACTTTGTGTTCATGAATCTCACTACTCTAGGTCACCTCATATAGGTGGGATTATATAATATCTGTCCTTGTGCATCCAGCTTATTTCACTTAGCATACAGATCCCAAAGAAAACTATGCGAAGCATATTCTTAATTTTCAGGTTATGTGCTTATTGTTTCTTGTATTACATGGTTTTATTTTAGGAGTACATTATCATTTACAGTCTCTCTGTGTGTGTGTATCTTTTATTCTTGTCTTTTGTGTTCTGAATCTGTTTTCTTTGGGATCTTTTTGTTTATCTTCATGTTCCTTACATTATATGTTTTCAATAAATAGCTGGTGATTCCTGCATGTCCTTTTATATTTGGAAAAACAGTCATTATTGAGAAACACATGGAAAAGAGAAAGTATCTTGAAGAGCTAATACTATGATTTAAGGAATATAAAGTTAGTGTAGGCAATGCAAGGAACCAGACAGGCAACCAAGGATGTGAGGAATGAAAAGCACAGTGCTGTGGGCATTTCTTGAAAGAAGCACACATGGATAGTACCCAACTAGTCAAAAGAAAAATCAAAGTGAAAAATTCAAAAAACAATAAACTTAGTAAAAGTAGCTGTATAAAGGACCATTAAATCATATTAAATATAAAATTAAGACTAAATACTTGTAGTAAATTAAGAGCATTGAAGAGAATGAAAATAAAACAAGCCTTGATAATATAAAAGTAATAAAATCACTTTTTAATGAGAAAAGAAGGTAGCAGAAAGGGTAAGAGAGGTAATGTTCAGTTCATAACAATGGAGAGCATTTTTTAAATTGTTTATTATAAATTCTGCTGACTTACGGTCAGAAAATGTGACCTACAAAATTTCTATCATTCATTTTTAATTGTTGTAAAATACATATAACATAAAATTTACCATTTTAACCATTTTCCAGTACATATTAAGTATAGTGGTATTATGTACATCCACATGTTATATAACTATCACTACCATCCATTTCCAAAAATTTTTCATCCTCCCAAACTGAAACTCTGTACCCATTAAATACTAACTCTCCATTCTCCTTACTCCCCTAGACTTTAGAAATCATCATTTTACTTTGTGTTCATGAATCTCACTACTCTAGGTCACCTCATATAGGTGGGATTATATAATATCTGTCCTTGTGCATCCAGCTTATTTCACTTAGCATACAGATCCCAAAGAAAACTATGCGAAGCATATTCTTAATTTTCAGGTTATGTGCTTATTGTTTCTTGTATTACATGGTTTTATTTTAGGAGTACATTATCATTTACAGTCTCTCTGTGTGTGTGTATCTTTTATTCTTGTCTTTTGTGTTCTGAATCTGTTTTCTTTGGGATCTTTTTGTTTATCTTCATGTTCCTTACATTATATGTTTTCAATAAATAGCTGGTGATTCCTGCATGTCCTTTTATATTTGGAAAAACAGTCATTATTGAGAAACACATGGAAAAGAGAAAGTATCTTGAAGAGCTAATACTATGATTTAAGGAATATAAAGTTAGTGTAGGCAATGCAAGGAACCAGACAGGCAACCAAGGATGTGAGGAATGAAAAGCACAGTGCTGTGGGCATTTCTTGAAAGAAGCACACATGGATAGTACCCAACTAGTCAAAAGAAAAATCAAAGTGAAAAATTCAAAAAACAATAAACTTAGTAAAAGTAGCTGTATAAAGGACCATTAAATCATATTAAATATAAAATTAAGACTAAATACTTGTAGTAAATTAAGAGCATTGAAGAGAATGAAAATAAAACAAGCCTTGATAATATAAAAGTAATAAAATCACTTTTTAATGAGAAAAGAAGGTAGCAGAAAGGGTAAGAGAGGTAATCTCTTCATTTCAAAGATGCAAAATAAACATCAAGGACTCAACTTATACTGGCTACAAATGTAGCAAAGAATCTTTTAAAAACAATTTAACCATTTCATTTTTTTTATTTAGTTTTTCTTAATGATAACGAAATTTTTTAGCAAGCACTATCTCTTATAACCAAGTAACACTCATTGATTGTCAACAACTTCATTTTCTCCTCATAAACACAAGTACAATTAAATTTCTATACTAAAACAGCACATGTAGTAGGATCTCATATTTATACCTCTGTCTTTTCTGTCTATATACCTGTA
This sequence comes from Tragulus kanchil, assembly GCA_022376925.1. Classification (NCBI taxonomy): domain Eukaryota; kingdom Metazoa; phylum Chordata; class Mammalia; order Artiodactyla; family Tragulidae; genus Tragulus; species Tragulus kanchil. The sequence goes on along the minus strand of JAIOJX010000028.1, from coordinate 108,143,181 downwards.
GATCATGATGTCTGGATATGTTTAAAGCCATGATAACCACTTCTATGATCAACAGTGAGTACTCTAAGGAGAGAATATCTTGTATTTTTTATTTTATAATTTTAAACCTTCAAGAGTTGCTTTTTTAATATCAGAATTTATTAGGTGATTTGATTATGCCCTTATTCTTTTTATTGCTCTGTATTTCTACAATAGCTAATCCAAGTAATATGTAAATAAAATCCTATAGGACTAGTATTATAGCAATAATATCCAAAACTAACATCTAAATGGACCTTAATCTATAGCAGTGTCCTTAGAGCTATATAACAACCTTAGGAGATAATTATCTTACTCATCTCCAGTTTAGAGAAGAAGAAACAGACTCAATGCTGGTAAGCAGGATCTGAACCCAGGACTGGGTACTTATTATTATTCCTCAGTACTCAGTGCTAAATCTCTTATATTCCCTAATGTAGCTCTTCACTTAAATTAATAACCAAAATCTGAAGACATATAATTAAATTTAGGTAAATAAGAATATTTTGAAAAAAAATTTTTTTTCAAGAAACAGAGTGGAGGATTTTCATTTCTCAGAGGAGAGAAGACCTACACTTCCATTCTATAAAGCAGTGTATGCCTCATTGGTTCTTCTTGGACCTTCTTCCACGCAACACATTGCCATGTGATGGAAATTTAGACTGACTGCTAAAAGTAGCTGTATAAAGGACCATTAAATCATATTAAATATAAAATTAAGACTAAATACTTGTAGTAAATTAAGAGCATTGAAGAGAATGAAAATAAAACAAGCCTTGATAATATAAAAGTAATAAAATCACTTTTTAATGAGAAAAGAAGGTAGCAGAAAGGGTAAGAGAGGTAATCTCTTCATTTCAAAGATGCAAAATAAACATCAAGGACTCAACTTATACTGGCTACAAATGTAGCAAAGAATCTTTTAAAAACAATTTAACCATTTCATTTTTTTTATTTAGTTTTTCTTAATGATAACGAAATTTTTTAGCAAGCACTATCTCTTATAACCAAGTAACACTCATTGATTGTCAACAACTTCATTTTCTCCTCATAAACACAAGTACAATTAAATTTCTATACTAAAACAGCACATGTAGTAGGATCTCATATTTATACCTCTGTCTTTTCTGTCTATATACCTGTAGATCATGATGTCTGGATATGTTTAAAGCCATGATAACCACTTCTATGATCAACAGTGAGTACTCTAAGGAGAGAATATCTTGTATTTTTTATTTTATAATTTTAAACCTTCAAGAGTTGCTTTTTTAATATCAGAATTTATTAGGTGATTTGATTATGCCCTTATTCTTTTTATTGCTCTGTATTTCTACAATAGCTAATCCAAGTAATATGTAAATAAAATCCTATAGGACTAGTATTATAGCAATAATATCCAAAACTAACATCTAAATGGACCTTAATCTATAGCAGTGTCCTTAGAGCTATATAACAACCTTAGGAGATAATTATCTTACTCATCTCCAGTTTAGAGAAGAAGAAACAGACTCAATGCTGGTAAGCAGGATCTGAACCCAGGACTGGGTACTTATTATTATTCCTCAGTACTCAGTGCTAAATCTCTTATATTCCCTAATGTAGCTCTTCACTTAAATTAATAACCAAAATCTGAAGACATATAATTAAATTTAGGTAAATAAGAATATTTTGAAAAAAAATTTTTTTTCAAGAAACAGAGTGGAGGATTTTCATTTCTCAGAGGAGAGAAGACCTACACTTCCATTCTATAAAGCAGTGTATGCCTCATTGGTTCTTCTTGGACCTTCTTCCACGCAACACATTGCCATGTGATGGAAATTTAGACTGACTGCTAAAGGTCTTAGGAAGTTTCCTGAGCTGGTTACAATATTTTTAACAACTATCAGGAATTGGTTGCAAGTTGGTTAAAATACTCCTTAGTTGTTTAGTCGCTAAGTCATGTCCAATTCTTCGCGATCCCAAGGACTATAGCCCACCAGGCCCCTCTGTCCATGGGATTCTTGAAGCAAAAATACTGGAGTGGATTGCCATTTCTTTCTCCAAGAGATCTGCCCGACCCAGGGATGGAACTGCCTCTTCTGCGTTGGCAGGCGGATTCTTTACCGCTAAGCCACCAGTGAAGTCCCCAAATATTTCTTACAAGGTAAAATATTTGATACTGTTCTGTGTCAACTTAATCCTCACTTTGAAAAGCTGTGAACTGCGTACTGTACAGGCTTACTAAAGCATCCATCATGAAAGCATTTCTTCGAATCATTTTAAACATTACTGGCAGAAATTCAAAAGGAAACCTCAACCATAGCGTGTTTTGTTTACGAACATCCGCAAATAACTGTTGCTAGGCAAACCTCAGAAGTCCCTCTGAAAATCAAGCTTAATTTTGAGGCAGGAAAAAAGCCGGCGCGAGAACTGGCCTTCCCTCTATTGCTCAGAAAGCTGAAAATGAGTGCAGGAGTGTAAGAGGAGGGAGTAAAGATTCAAGCTTTATAGTCGTGGACACCAGTTATGGTTTCAGCAGGTTTGACTGATATCAATGCGTAACAAGTATCGAAAAGGCGAACGAGGAAGGGTGCCGGAAAGAGGCTGACCGAGAAGAGATGGTATTAAGGAAGGAACGAGAGAAATAAACGGGTTTAAGTTTTTCTGCCAACCAGAAAACATCTCCCAAAGACCCCTCTCCCTTGTCCGCCCCATCCCGCCTTTTCACCTGATCCTTACCTGTTCTTGTAGTATCTTGTTCTCCTCGTTCGCAGGGCCCCTCTCCCTTGTCCGCCCATCCCCACCAACATTTCGCAGGGGGGTTTCATTTCTCAAAAAATTTTAAAGCAGTGTATGCCTCATTGGTTCTTCTTGGACCTTCTTCCACGCAACACATTGCCATGTGATGGAAATTTAGACTGACTGCTAAAGGTCTTAGGAAGTTTCCTGAGCTGGTTACAATATTTTTAACAACTATCAGGAATTGGTTGCAAGTTGGTTAAAATACTCCTTAGTTGTTTAGTCGCTAAGTCATGTCCAATTCTTCGCGATCCCAAGGACTATAGCCCACCAGGCCCCTCTGTCCATGGGATTCTTGAAGCAAAAATACTGGAGTGGATTGCCATTTCTTTCTCCAAGAGATCTGCCCGACCCAGGGATGGAACTGCCTCTTCTGCGTTGGCAGGCGGATTCTTTACCGCTAAGCCACCAGTGAAGTCCCCAAATATTTCTTACAAGGTAAAATATTTGATACTGTTCTGTGTCAACTTAATCCTCACTTTGAAAAGCTGTGAACTGCGTACTGTACAGGCTTACTAAAGCATCCATCATGAAAGCATTTCTTCGAATCATTTTAAACATTACTGGCAGAAATTCAAAAGGAAACCTCAACCATAGCGTGTTTTGTTTACGAACATCCGCAAATAACTGTTGCTAGGCAAACCTCAGAAGTCCCTCTGAAAATCAAGCTGAATTTTGAGGCGGGAAAAAAGCCGGCGCGAGAACGGGCCCTTCCCTCTATTGCTCAGAAAGCTGAAAATGAGTGCAGGAGTGTAAGAGGAGGGAGTAAAGATTCAAGCTTTATAGTCGTGGACACCAGTTATGGTTTCAGCAGGTTTGACTGATATCAATGCGTAACAAGTATCGAAAAGGCGAACGAGGAAGGGTGCCGGAAAGAGGCTGACCGAGAAGAGATGGTATTAAGGAAGGAACGAGAGAAATAAACGGGTTTAAGTTTTTCTGCCAACCAGAAAACATCTCCCCAAAGACCCCCTCTCCCCTTGTCCGCCCCATCCCGCCTTTTTCACCTGATCCTTACCTGTTCTTGTAGTATCTTGTTCTCCTCGTTCGCCACCGGGATGGCGAACCCATCTTCCCTATGCAGCTCCTCCAGGAATTCACTACTCATGAGGACAAATGAATAGGGGACCTCAGAAAAAGGGGAAAAGAAAGAGCCAACCGTGAGCGGCACCTGAGGCAAACCCAGGAACTCGCAAACCTCGGGAATAGATGCTACCGGAGCTTTAGCAACCGTTCCGCGCCCTTAGTTACCAAACCGGAAGCGCTCAGGTCTGCAGGCAAAACTTCCGGTCGGGAACTAAGTCTTGGAAGCCAGGGCAACTTTTTCTTGAGCCCCAGGGGGAGTAAATCAACTTACTCCTCCAGAAGTGCCCTGGGGTGGCCAGGTGCGCCTGCATAGCGGGCTTTCAACTTGCGGCTCCGGATAGCCCTCTCGGCGATCCCGCGGACTGTAAACTCGGTGGTGCCTGCAGTCTCCGGAAGACCACAGGGCACGGATCCGCACTGCACTACTCAGCTGTGACCCCGGGCGGCAGATGGGAGCTAACGAAAAGAATAACCCGGGCTTTCTTTTCAAGTGGTGTTTGAGTTTCACTAGAAGGTGAAGGCTCCTAGGCTGAAGTAGAAAGGTGTCTTGAAGCAGACAGAATTCACTGTCTGTAATTATTGATAGATGTTTTGATCTTCGTCTGTTTTAACTTCCGATCTTCCACCAAATATTCTGCTCTGTTTCAGAGTCTTAGCGAACTGTAGACGTGAACTGCGCAAAGGTGGCTGACTTGCAGTACAAAGTTCCTATACCTTTATTTTCTTTATATTTTCATTTATTAACATTTACACATCTTTAATTCCATGCAAAACCTGTATTCCTAATCTCAAAAAAGGAGATGTAAAATGGCAGTTAGCTCATTTGAATTACCTGCTTGGCCCCTGTAGGCGTTTGAGTTTATTTAGGCCCTGTGTCGCGGAGAGTCTCAGAACTGGAAAGGGCAAAAACAGTGAACTAATCTAATCCCTTCATTTCTTAAATAAATAAACTGAAACACCCCGAAATGAAGCGGGTAAGGTCGACCTGACCTAAACTAGGATACAACTCTTAAACTATGCTTTCTGCAATGAGAAATGTTCTTGGCTGGAATGCACTTTTCCACTGCATCATGAGGATCAGTTAATTTTGCTTATCCAGTAGTTACCTATCTTTTGCTTTCTTTTGTCATTGCTACCCTTTTGAGTTTTATCTTAGCTGTTTGTTGTTAAACTTATCATAAGAAGTTTATGTCCCCATATACTCATCACCTTGATTTAACGATTTTTTTTGCTAAAGTAAAACAAAACTTAACCGTTCATCTATAACTGCTTGAGTACCCATCACTAACGTTTAACTTATTTATGTCTTATAAACACAATATGACTATCACATCTAACAGAATTAACAATATCAAAATACCTCTTTGTGATGAATATCTTTTCACAGTCGTGTTTCCTCAAATGTCTTTAAAATGTCTCCTCTACCCTCGGTTTGTCACTACACTTTTGAAATCCTCTTTTATAGCTTTGTCTATTTGTGCTCACGTGGTTTTCCATGTATTTAATCTTACAGACTTAGAAATAGTGTTTTCAATGACTAGAGTTGGCAACATATCTTATTCCCTACTGCTACAATGCATACATTTCCAAGGTGGTCACGAGAAAGACAGTTTGTAGAGAGAATCTGTATGAAATAATGGACTTTTACAGCTTAAATAACGTTATAGAGGTCATCTTTCACTTTACAGTAGTTTAATTGTCCCTACTAATGAAAATATTAGTATCTAACACATATTAAGATGGCATAGAGTTAGTTATACTTGAAAATTGTTACAGCAGTGTCTTTTTTTAATGATTATTTTAAAATGTGAATACTGAGGCAGCTGCCTTGGCCTGTGCCAGTCTGTTGATCCACCCCTCTCAGTGTCAGCTGTAGCTGCCAAATGCATGATTGCAGCTGTCTTTACTGGATGCTTCTTTAGGCTCCAAGGACATAAGAACTTCGGCAGTCAGATCCCTGCAGAGAGCCTCATTTCCCATAAATCAAGGCTTCTGTTTCCTGAATTTCAGGATGCTGACTATACTGTGTTGAATTTTGGACAAAATGCCCATGCATCCTCTAAATTCTACCATGGACATTCAAAATGTCCACGCATCCTCTAAATTCTTTAAACAATAACCCTGCTTCTCCCTCGTCACCACAGTATTTCTATCATTCAATCCTCACTTTCATAATTTTACAACTTCCAGGATCTCTCTGTTTATTCAGATCCAAATTTAGAGTCACTGACCATTAAATAATCAATTTAGTTCCCCAGTGCTAAGGTAGATGTTACCATTTTACTATTTCATTCAGTAGATAACTTCATCCAAATTAGGTTGTTCAGGCTAAAATGTGAAGAGATATTTGATTTTCCAAAAGTATGTGATCCTTGTTTAAGAAAAGAAAAATACATGTAAGTATGAAGTAAAAGGAAAAGTTTTAAAACTTAAATTTATGTTCCTTAAAATTAAACAAACAAATATGACTATCACATCTAACAGAATTAACAATATCAAAATACCTCTTTGTGATGAATATCTTTTCACAGTCGTGTTTCCTCAAATGTCTTTAAAATGTCTCCTCTACCCTCGGTTTGTCACTACACTTTTGAAATCCTCTTTTATAGCTTTGTCTATTTGTGCTCACGTGGTTTTCCATGTATTTAATCTTACAGACTTAGAAATAGTGTTTTCAATGACTAGAGTTGGCAACATATCTTATTCCCTACTGCTACAATGCATACATTTCCAAGGTGGTCACGAGAAAGACAGTTTGTAGAGAGAATCTGTATGAAATAATGGACTTTTACAGCTTAAATAACGTTATAGAGGTCATCTTTCACTTTACAGTAGTTTAATTGTCCCTACTAATGAAAATATTAGTATCTAACACATATTAAGATGGCATAGAGTTAGTTATACTTGAAAATTGTTACAGCAGTGTCTTTTTTTAATGATTATTTTAAAATGTGAATACTGAGGCAGCTGCCTTGGCCTGTGCCAGTCTGTTGATCCACCCCTCTCAGTGTCAGCTGTAGCTGCCAAATGCATGATTGCAGCTGTCTTTACTGGATGCTTCTTTAGGCTCCAAGGACATAAGAACTTCGGCAGTCAGATCCCTGCAGAGAGCCTCATTTCCCATAAATCAAGGCTTCTGTTTCCTGAATTTCAGGATGCTGACTATACTGTGTTGAATTTTGGACAAAATGCCCATGCATCCTCTAAATTCTACCATGGACATTCAAAATGTCCACGCATCCTCTAAATTCTTTAAACAATAACCCTGCTTCTCCCCCTCGTCACCACAGTATTTCTATCATTCAATCCTCACTTTCATAATTTTACAACTTCCAGGATCTCTCTGTTTATTCAGATCCAAATTTAGAGTCACTGACCATTAAATAATCAATTTAGTTCCCCAGTGCTAAGGTAGATGTTACCATTTTACTATTTCATTCAGTAGATAACTTCATCCAAATTAGGTTGTTCAGGCTAAAATGTGAAGAGATATTTGATTTTCCAAAAGTATGTGATCCTTGTTTAAGAAAAGAAAAATACATGTAAGTATGAAGTAAAAGGAAAAGATATCCTTACCTCCATGCTAATCTCATTTTCAAAAGGTTGCTCTGTTTTGGCATTTATCCTAGTGGCATTTTTTTAAAATGAGGCTATAAATACATATATGTGTGTATGTGTGTGTGTGTGTAAATAGATATTACTTTTTTTCCTATAGAAATAAAATAAAAAGATTCTTTTATAAATTCATTTTTTCATTTAATATTCATTTTTTAATATTTTCAATAGTGGCCATGCTTTCATATCAGTACATTAGATCTTTGGTCTTTTAATGGCAGCTTAAAATTCAGTATTATCAATTAATTTTGACCTTATAAGCAATGCTATAATGAACATCTTTATAATACCATATTCCACCAATTCTGGAGTATAATTATTTTCACATTTCTTGTTGCTCTTGTTTACTGCCACACATCAACCTGAATCAGCCATAGGTGTACATATGTCCCCTCCCTGTTGAACTTCCCTCCCATCTCCCTCCCCATCCCATCCCTCTAGGTGTTTTAAGATTTTTAATATCTCCAAAATTGGAATGCAGTTTCACTTAGTGTTTTATTTGGTGAATAAGATACAATCTTACACACATGTGTTTTTCTGCATGACATTTTCTTAAAAGTAAACTTAATGGAAAACAGGTATAAGCAGTTTTATTTTGATAGATAACACTAGGTTTCTTTCAAAATATCTTTGCATTCCAATAGATTTTGACAGTATTCTTGCATACTGGATGTTATGAAGTATTAAATATTTTACAACCTAAGGATAAAAATACATTATTCCATTGTTTATTGACAATTCTGTAATTATGAGTGCAACTTAATATCACATTTCTTTGGCTAAGAATTTTTTTTTCATATCCTTTGCCCACTTTTTTCCTATTAGGTTGTCTCTTATTGAATTATAACAGTGTTTTTTTATGTTATAGTTTCTTTGTTATAGATGTTTGTGTCTGTGTATGAATAATATTTTTTTTCCTAATCTTTTTTTTTTTTCATCTATCTTTATCCTTTGGCCTGTGTGGGCCTCCTATTGCAGTGGCCTCTCTTGTTGCGGAGCACCAGCTCTGGGTACATGCACTCCAGAGTGCTGGCTCGTAATTGGACACACTAGCCCAGCCTCTCCACGGCATGTGAGATCTTCCCAGGGCAGGGATCGAACCGGTGCCTCCTGCACTGCAAGGCGGACTCTTTACCCACTGGACCACCAGGGAACCCCTTTTCTGTTTTTTAAAATTTGTTTTTTTTAGTGTATTTGGCTGTACACATCTCAGAAACTGCTCATGTTGCCATCGGTATCCTTCATATTTCAATGGCTACGTTCATCATTAACTTATTTGATCTCTGGGCTGCATTCAGCTCAGCTATTCCTTCCTCATTAAAACATTTTCTTCTTTTGGCTTTTATGACATCTCCCCATCTCCACTGCCACCTTTCCAGTGTAGACTATCATCGTGTCTCATGTCACCACTGTAATTGCCTCTTCAACAGTCTGCTCACTTTTCTTGTTCCCCTGAAATCCATTTTCCCTCAACAGCTAAAGTAATCTTTTAATTTAAACAGCTAATTTTGAAATACTTCCCAATATAGAAAAGTTGAAGTAATTTTACAGTAGGTACTGTTATCCCCTGGATCTAGATTTTTCCTAGGTCCTACTGTAAATGTTTGACTATTCTTACTATCACGTATCTATCTATCCATTCATCAATCCATGGTACTTACTGGTATATTTCAAAATAAGTTGCAGTAATCAATACACTTCCCTGCTAAATACTTCACTATGTATATGTTGACTTCTGCATTCCAATAGATTTTGACAGTATTCTTGCATACTGGATGTTATGAAGTATTAAATATTTTACAACCTAAGGATAAAAATACATTATTCCATTGTTTATTGACAATTCTGTAATTATGAGTGCAACTTAATATCACATTTCTTTGGCTAAGAATTTTTTTTTCATATCCTTTGCCCACTTTTTTCCTATTAGGTTGTCTCTTATTGAATTATAACAGTGTTTTTTTATGTTATAGTTTCTTTGTTATAGATGTTTGTGTCTGTGTATGAATAATATTTTTTTTCCTAATCTTTTTTTTTTTTCATCTATCTTTATCCTTTGGCCTGTGTGGGCCTCCTATTGCAGTGGCCTCTCTTGTTGCGGAGCACCAGCTCTGGGTACATGCACTCCAGAGTGCTGGCTCGTAATTGGACACACTAGCCCAGCCTCTCCACGGCATGTGAGATCTTCCCAGGGCAGGGATCGAACCGGTGCCTCCTGCACTGCAAGGCGGACTCTTTACCCACTGGACCACCAGGGAACCCCTTTTCTGTTTTTTAAAATTTGTTTTTTTTAGTGTATTTGGCTGTACACATCTCAGAAACTGCTCATGTTGCCATCGGTATCCTTCATATTTCAATGGCTACGTTCATCATTAACTTATTTGATCTCTGGGCTGCATTCAGCTCAGCTATTCCTTCCTCATTAAAACATTTTCTTCTTTTGGCTTTTATGACATCTCCCCATCTCCACTGCCACCTTTCCAGTGTAGACTATCATCGTGTCTCATGTCACCACTGTAATTGCCTCTTCAACAGTCTGCTCACTTTTCTTGTTCCCCTGAAATCCATTTTCCCTCAACAGCTAAAGTAATCTTTTAATTTAAACAGCTAATTTTGAAATACTTCCCAATATAGAAAAGTTGAAGTAATTTTACAGTAGGTACTGTTATCCCCTGGATCTAGATTTTTCCTAGGTCCTACTGTAAATGTTTGACTATTCTTACTATCACGTATCTATCTATCCATTCATCAATCCATGGTACTTACTGGTATATTTCAAAATAAGTTGCAGTAATCAATACACTTCCCTGCTAAATACTTCACTATGTATATGTTGACTTTTGTTGACATTCTTCCCTCTGTAAGTAAAGTTTATATACAAACAAATACACAAATCTTGAGTTTTGACAAATGCATATACCAGGTTAACCTAAAGTATGCTCAGGAAGTGGAACATTACCACTACCCCAAAAAGGGTTCTGCTTGCTTCTTTCCACTCAGTCCCAACTCTTGCCTCCCCTGACTTCCCAGAGGCAACTCACTGTTCTGGTATTTTCTCTGTCATAGTTTCATGTCTTTTAAAACTTCAATCACTGGAAAGGTATCCAGACTCTATTGTGCTGTATTTACTATATTGACAATTTATTGCCTCTCCACTCCAAAGCCACCCATTTTGCCTGCTCTGTGAAACCAGATATGGGCCCTTTAAATATTTCTTTTTCGATAGTTGACTCACCATCCAGCTTTATCAATTAAGGGCACAGGAGAGACATTGCAGGAGAATAAAAGCCTTTTTTTTCCTCCCTGGTTTCAGTGTCCTCACCTGGCAGACTCCTGCAGCACGCACAACTTCTCCAGGGTCCAGTGCTTGCACCTCAAGCCGTTTTCCCAGCATCATGCTCCTGCAGCACTGGTGGTTTCCCCAGGACCCAGCTCCTGCTGTGCACAGCAGCTTTCCTTAGCACCCACCCCTTCCCTAACTTGGGAAACTGGGCAACAGAGTAACTTCAGTGAGGCATCACCCCCTTTAATAGGTTTCCCTGGCACCATAGAGAACAGATGTCCAGCAAGTTCAACCAGTGTAGTGACTTCTGTTCATTTAGCTGGGGGCGTGGGTGAGGGGGCTGTTCCCTGGGCACACTATCTCAGGGTTAAGGATAGTAACTGCTCCTTATAGCTGCTATTTCTACATCGTTTACAGTTTTCATCTTGACAACCAGCCCATTGTTACTCCATCTTCTGTTACAACTAATAATTCTTTGTATTGAGCTCTCTGTTAAATCACTATGTGAATTCCCTTTGTCATTCCTGATGCATCCTTCACTGGTATATTTCAAAATAAGTTGCAGTAATCAATACACTTCCCTGCTAAATACTTCACTATGTATATGTTGACTTTTGTTGACATTCTTCCCTCTGTAAGTAAAGTTTATATACAAACAAATACACAAATCTTGAGTTTTGACAAATGCATATACCAGGTTAACCTAAAGTATGCTCAGGAAGTGGAACATTACCACTACCCCAAAAAGGGTTCTGCTTGCTTCTTTCCACTCAGTCCCAACTCTTGCCTCCCCTGACTTCCCAGAGGCAACTCACTGTTCTGGTATTTTCTCTGTCATAGTTTCATGTCTTTTAAAACTTCAATCACTGGAAAGGTATCCAGACTCTATTGTGCTGTATTTACTATATTGACAATTTATTGCCTCTCCACTCCAAAGCCACCCATTTTGCCTGCTCTGTGAAACCAGATATGGGCCCTTTAAATATTTCTTTTTCGATAGTTGACTCACCATCCAGCTTTATCAATTAAGGGCACAGGAGAGACATTGCAGGAGAATAAAAGCCTTTTTTTTCCTCCCTGGTTTCAGTGTCCTCACCTGGCAGACTCCTGCAGCACGCACAACTTCTCCAGGGTCCAGTGCTTGCACCTCAAGCCGTTTTCCCAGCATCATGCTCCTGCAGCACTGGTGGTTTCCCCAGGACCCAGCTCCTGCTGTGCACAGCAGCTTTCCTTAGCACCCACCCCTTCCCTAACTTGGGAAACTGGGCAACAGAGTAACTTCAGTGAGGCATCACCCCCTTTAATAGGTTTCCCTGGCACCATAGAGAACAGATGTCCAGCAAGTTCAACCAGTGTAGTGACTTCTGTTCATTTAGCTGGGGGCGTGGGTGAGGGGGCTGTTCCCTGGGCACACTATCTCAGGGTTAAGGATAGTAACTGCTCCTTATAGCTGCTATTTCTACATCGTTTACAGTTTTCATCTTGACAACCAGCCCATTGTTACTCCATCTTCTGTTACAACTAATAATTCTTTGTATTGAGCTCTCTCTGTTAAATCACTATGTGATTTTTCTCTCTCCTGATTGCACCCAGATGGATAAAAATATGTGCATTTTTCACTCAGCTTCATGTTTTTTATATTCATCCATATTACAGTATCAATGGTTCATTCCCTTTTATTGCTGAATGTTATTTCCTTACATAAATATAACACACTCTGTTTATCTGTTCTCCTAATGATGAACCCCTGGACTGTTTTCAGTTTGGGGAAACTGAATAGAGCTATTATAAACATTCTTCTTTTTTAGTACACTTTTTAAAATATTTATTTTTATTTATTTGACTGTGCCAGCTCTTCTTATGGCATGTGGGATCTTTAGTTACCCAACCAGCGAGCGAACAAAGGCCCATTGCATTGGGTGCCTGGAGTCTTAGCCACTGGACCACCGGGGAAATCTTTAGTACACTTTTTTATTTTTCAGCTTTTTAACTCTATTTTATATTGAAGTATAGTTGACTAACAATGTTGTAATAGCTTCAGGTATACAAAGTGATTCAGTTATACATATACATATATCTATTACTTGTAAAATTCTTTTCTCACTTAGATTTTTCTATAATATTGAGCAGAGTTCCCTGTATTATGCATTAGGTCCTTGTTGGTTATTCATTTAATACACTTTTTGTTTTAGAATAGCTCTTTTTTAATTTCTGCCTCTTTATTGATTTTTTTTGGTCCATTTATTTTCATCCATCTTTACTCTCTGGCCTATGATGGCCTCCCGTCGCAGTGGCCTCTCTTGTTGCGGAGCTCTGGGTCTGGGCACATGTGCTTCAGAGCGCTGGCTCACAACTGGACACACCAGTCCAGCCACTCTGTGGCAAGTGGGATCTTCTCGGACCAGGGATCAAATTGGTGCCCCCTGCACTGCAGGCGGATTCTTCACCCACTAGATCACCAAGGAAGCCCCTAGAAAAACTTTTACGGACAGAAAACTTGCCAAGATAATGTCCCAATATATCATTCATCCAGTTTCTGTTTCCTCTAACATTATCATCACACATTCCTGTGGTACATTTGACAAAATTTAGAAGCCAACACTGGTCTGTTACAACTAATAATTCTTTGTATTGAGCTCTCTGTTAAATCACTATGTGATTTTTCTCTCTCCTGATTGCACCCAGATGGATAAAAATATGTGCATTTTTCACTCAGCTTCATGTTTTTTATATTCATCCATATTACAGTATCAATGGTTCATTCCCTTTTATTGCTGAATGTTATTTCCTTACATAAATATAACACACTCTGTTTATCTGTTCTCCTAATGATGAACCCCTGGACTGTTTTCAGTTTGGGGAAACTGAATAGAGCTATTATAAACATTCTTCTTTTTTAGTACACTTTTTAAAATATTTATTTTTATTTATTTGACTGTGCCAGCTCTTCTTATGGCATGTGGGATCTTTAGTTACCCAACCAGCGAGCGAACAAAGGCCCATTGCATTGGGTGCCTGGAGTCTTAGCCACTGGACCACCGGGGAAATCTTTAGTACACTTTTTTATTTTTCAGCTTTTTAACTCTATTTTATATTGAAGTATAGTTGACTAACAATGTTGTAATAGCTTCAGGTATACAAAGTGATTCAGTTATACATATACATATATCTATTACTTGTAAAATTCTTTTCTCACTTAGATTTTTCTATAATATTGAGCAGAGTTCCCTGTATTATGCATTAGGTCCTTGTTGGTTATTCATTTAATACACTTTTTGTTTTAGAATAGCTCTTTTTTAATTTCTGCCTCTTTATTGATTTTTTTTGGTCCATTTATTTTCATCCATCTTTACTCTCTGGCCTATGATGGCCTCCCGTCGCAGTGGCCTCTCTTGTTGCGGAGCTCTGGGTCTGGGCACATGTGCTTCAGAGCGCTGGCTCACAACTGGACACACCAGTCCAGCCACTCTGTGGCAAGTGGGATCTTCTCGGACCAGGGATCAAATTGGTGCCCCCTGCACTGCAGGCGGATTCTTCACCCACTAGATCACCAAGGAAGCCCCTAGAAAAACTTTTACGGACAGAAAACTTGCCAAGATAATGTCCCAATATATCATTCATCCAGTTTCTGTTTCCTCTAACATTATCATCACACATTCCTGTGGTACATTTGACAAAATTTAGAAGCCAACACTGGTCTGTTACTATTAACTAAACTTCAGATTTTCCAGTCTTTCCATTAATATGCTTTTTCTGTTTCAGAATACAACCTAGCGTGCCACATTGCATTTTTTTTAAAGATTTATTTATTTATTTATTTGGGGGGCGGGGGTCGAATTGGGGAGGGAGGGGAGGGGCGGGCCACTTCTATTGGTCTTTCATTTGTCTATTTTCATCTGTCTTTGTTCTTTGGCTCCTGTGGGCCCTCCATCACAGTGGGGTCTGTCGTTGAAGAGCGCCGGCTCTGGGCACGTGCGCCGCAGAGCTCCGGCTCCGTGATTGGACACATCAGTCCAGCCGCTCCGTCGCACGTGGGACCTTCCCAGGCCAGGGCTCGAACCGGCGCCCCTTGCACTGCAAGGCGGTGTCCTTACCCATTGGACCACCAGGGGAAGCCCCCAGGGGAAGCCCCCACATTGCATTTTGTTGTCATATCTCCTTAGTCTTCCCTGGTCCATAACAAGTTCTCAGTTTTTTCCTTTGTTCTTTTTTTTTTAAAAAAAAACCTTAACAGTATGGAGAAACACTGGTCACATATTTTGTAGAATGTCTCTTAATATCTCCTAGTGTTTTATCTTTTGGCTTTCTCATGATTAGTCTAGAGTTATGGTTCTGGTGGAGAATAATAATTCAAACTATGCTGTTTTGTCACTCAGTTTGTTCCAGCTCTGGCCATTGGCCTCTATCTCTTTAACATGCCTTCATCTTTTTGTTTTTTGAGTATCTCCTTACTTTCTGACCTGCAAAATGCTCCAGGCTCATCTTGTGTTTTCCCCTACACAGCCCAAGAATTAGCATTTCTCCAACGAGCTGTGATTCCTTTTTATTAGAGAGTGATATTTAGGTATCAAGGTCTAGGCTCTGGGCCTGTTTGGTGTTGCAGAGCTGTCATTACTCCTGAGCCCTCTCAGCAGACAAACAAGACAATACATGTATGTCTACTAACCCAGGAATTCATGCTTATCTATAATTGGCTTTGTCTTTGTGTATCTGTATGAGCTAAACACTGGTACATTCTGATGTCTCTGACTCCAATCCAGTACCGTGAGTCCATTCTTGCCTTCCCTTCTTATTTATTTGAAACTTCCCTTCTGACATCAAGAAACCTTGTTCCCATTATCCATCATCCATTTACTTATTCGTTCAACCTCAAAGTACATTTAAATTTTTTCAGATTTATTAATGTATTCCCTGGTGCACAGACAGTAAAGAATCTGCCTGGAGTGCAGAAGACCCAGGTTCAATCCCTGGGTTGGGAAGAACCGTTGGAGGGAGGGAATGGTTACCCACTCTAGTATTCTTGCTTGGAGAATTCCATGGATAGAAGAGCCTGGTAGGTGTAGTCCATGGGATCGCAAAGAGTTGGACACCACTGAGCAACTAACACTTTGAAGTTCTCTCAGTACAAGCTTTTTCAAGGACATCTGTTTTTATTGCTCTTGGATAAATACTAAGCAATACAATTGCTGATCATAGGATAGACACATGTTTAGTTTTGTAAAGCATGCCATACCGTTTCCAAAATAGTTGTACCATTTTAAGGGCTTTTTTTAAAACTTAAATCAGATTTATTCCAAGATAATGGATTCCTGGTTTAGTTGGAATTAAATCTAAACCTCTTAACCTGATCTCAAAATCCTATGTGATCCTATTTCTGCTTATCTTTTTCCCAAATTCTTTTGTCCTTTTTCCCCTTATTCACTATGTTTTATCCACCTTGAATTTTTTCCAGTTACTTCCTCAGAGCGTCAAAAAAACAAGGAATCTCACAGCCTTTAAGTCTGCATAGATGCTGATCCTTCTGCCTGGAATATTTTCCTTCCATAACATCTAGCTTTATTCTTTAGGGTTCTACAGTCTTCAGTTTATATAGAACCTTCTTAGAGAGAGCTTCCTTGCCCATTCAACTGAACATAGCTTTTATCAGTTACTCTCTCTTATAGCAGAATTTTCACATTTAGTAATTACAGTCAGACCTTCACCACAATGAGAACTTAACATTTTCATTTCCTTCTTTATTTTCTGTCTTTGCCACCAGGCTATAATATGTAAGACAGTATGAACCATAGGCATTTTGTTCACCTTGTATTTAGAAACTAGCACAATACCTGCACATGCTCAATAAAAATCTGCTGAGAGAGAAAATATATAGATGAAAAGAGGAGTCTTTTCTATCCAGATTCATGTATCTATAATTGGCTTTGTCTTTGTGTATCTGTATGAGCTAAACACTGGTACATTCTGATGTCTCTGACTCCAATCCAGTACCGTGAGTCCATTCTTGCCTTCCCTTCTTATTTATTTGAAACTTCCCTTCTGACATCAAGAAACCTTGTTCCCATTATCCATCATCCATTTACTTATTCGTTCAACCTCAAAGTACATTTAAATTTTTTCAGATTTATTAATGTATTCCCTGGTGCACAGACAGTAAAGAATCTGCCTGGAGTGCAGAAGACCCAGGTTCAATCCCTGGGTTGGGAAAAACCCTGTTGGAGGGAGGGAATGGTTACCCACTCTAGTATTCTTGCTTGGAGAATTCCATGGATAGAAGAGCCTGGTAGGTGTAGTCCATGGGATCGCAAAGAGTTGGACACCACTGAGCAACTAACACTTTGAAGTTCTCTCAGTACAAGCTTTTTCAAGGACATCTGTTTTTATTGCTCTTGGATAAATACTAAGCAATACAATTGCTGATCATAGGATAGACACATGTTTAGTTTTGTAAAGCATGCCATACCGTTTCCAAAATAGTTGTACCATTTTAAGGGCTTTTTTTAAAACTTAAATCAGATTTATTCCAAGATAATGGATTCCTGGTTTAGTTGGAATTAAATCTAAACCTCTTAACCTGATCTCAAAATCCTATGTGATCCTATTTCTGCTTATCTTTTTCCCAAATTCTTTTGTCCTTTTTCCCCTTATTCACTATGTTTTATCCACCTTGAATTTTTTCCAGTTACTTCCTCAGAGCGTCAAAAAAACAAGGAATCTCACAGCCTTTAAGTCTGCATAGATGCTGATCCTTCTGCCTGGAATATTTTCCTTCCATAACATCTAGCTTTATTCTTTAGGGTTCTACAGTCTTCAGTTTATATAGAACCTTCTTAGAGAGAGCTTCCTTGCCCATTCAACTGAACATAGCTTTTATCAGTTACTCTCTCTTATAGCAGAATTTTCACATTTAGTAATTACAGTCAGACCTTCACCACAATGAGAACTTAACATTTTCATTTCCTTCTTTATTTTCTGTCTTTGCCACCAGGCTATAATATGTAAGACAGTATGAACCATAGGCATTTTGTTCACCTTGTATTTAGAAACTAGCACAATACCTGCACATGCTCAATAAAAATCTGCTGAGAGAGAAAATATATAGATGAAAAGAGGAGTCTTAAATTTTTACATGGTTAGATCTGTCACTCCTTTGCTTGGTAATATTTATTTTTGCATCTCACTAAGGAAATGCTTTCCCAGAAGACTAGAACGATGACCTATTTTTATATATTATTTATATGTAACAATGTTGTGTTAATTTATGTTGTACAATAAAGTGACTTATACATACATGTACATTCTTTTATATATGTGTGTGTGTGTGTGTGTGTGTGTGTATTCTTTTCCATTATGGTTTATCACAGAATACTGAATATAGTTCTGATAGGGACAGAATAGAATAGGTACTTGTAAAGTCCTAGTGGGGGACTGTAGGTGAAACGGTAAAACTAGGAAAACTTGGGAGGCCAGTAAGCTAACGATAACTCAAGAAAGCTGCTCCTTATTCAAGAAAGCAGGCTTGACTAAGTATAAATAGCTAATGAAGGAAGAGCTAATGAAGGAGGAGCTAATGGTGTATGCCTTACGTCTGCATCTATGTCTGCTTGAAGAAGGTGGTCTTCTACCCTCCTATATATATATTGCTGCCCACCCAATCATGGGAGCAGAGCTTTCCCACCTGCCGACTTGCACCTCTTACAAGCATCCTATCCTAATAAATCCACTTCTTGACTATCACTCTGACCCTCGTGGAATTCCTTCTGTGCTGAGGCACAAAGAGCCTGAGCCTCAGCAGGTCCAGGTGTTGGGTGAGTGATTTTAATTCAAAGATTGCTGGAGACTAGGGTTTTGGCTGGATTAAGTCCCGGCCGCGTGGGTTCAAATCCCAAACAGGGGTTTTTTTGGCTGGGATTGAGTCCCAACCGTGTAGGTTCAAGTCCCAGACCAGGGTTTGGCTGGATTGAGTCCTAGCCATGTGGGTTTAAGTCCCAAGTATGGTTTGATCATGTCTGATCCCCCGCCACTTGGGTTCAAGCCTCAAGCAGGGTTTTGGCTGGGGTTAAGCCTCAGCCACGTGGATTCAAGCCTCAAGCAGGGTTTTGGCTGGGGTTAAGCCTCAGCCACGTGGGTTCAAGTCTCAAGCAGGGTTTGGCTGAGTTAAGCCTCAGCCACGTGGGTTCAAGTCTCAAGCAGGGTTTGGCTGAGTTAAGCCTCAGCCACGTGGGTTCAAGTCTCAAACAGGGTTTTAGCTCGATTGATTTCCAGCCACTTGGGATCAAGTCCCAGACAGGGCTTTGACTTGACTGAGTTCTAATCATGTGGGTTGAAGTCCCAAGCAGAGTTTGATCAGATCTGGGCCTGGGATTTAAGTCTCAATCCAAGGTAGAACACTTTCAGTTCCACGTGCTATCCAGTGAAATCTTATTGTTTACTCATTGTATATAAAATAGTTTGCATCTGCTAACCCCAAGTTCCCAAGTATATTTTTATAATTATATACTTTTACAATCAAATATTCTATATTAAAATTTTAATGCACATAAAATTTGTTTTATGTATAAGAGGAAGTAGATTCATACTTTTTGTTTTGTTTTTGGTTTTGGTTGTTCTTTTCTTTTTTTATTTAAACTTTTATTTTACTTTTAACTTTTACAGAGTTTTGTTTTTTTACAGATATGCATGTTCCCAGATTAGTCATATGTATATCTCCCCCATCCCACCCTCCCAACCATCACACAGCACCCCTGAAGGATCCCCTTTTCTCACAGAGCAATGACTAGAGCTATTTTCTTCACTTATGACAGTATAGGCCTTCATGCTACTTCCTTTACGCCTCCCACCCTCTGTTCCTTCCCCACCATGTCCATATGTCCACTGTCCATGTCTGTCTTTCTGTCGCTTCACTGTGTGTGCCATCATCACCATCCTACTAGATTCCATATATGTGTGTTAATATACTGTATTTGTCCTTCTCTTTCTGACTGACTTCACTTTTTATGATACATTCTAGCTCCAGCCACCTCATTAGGGCTGATTCTTCTGCATTTCTCTTTATAACTGTGTAGCATTCCATTGTATATATGTACCAGAGCTTTTGGATCCATTCGTTTGTCGATGGGCTTCTAGGTTGCTTCCATGTTCTAGCTATTGTATAGAGAGCTACAATGAACATTGGGGTACAGGTGCTTCTTTCAGATTTGATTTCATCAGGGTATAAGCCTAAGAGTGGGATTGCTGGGTCGTATGGTGCTTTTTTTTTTCATTTTTTAAAGAACTCTCCATACTGTCTTCCATAGAGGCTGTATCAATTGACATTCCCACCAGCAATGCAGGAGTGTTCCCTTTTCTCCACACCCTCTCCAGCGTTTATTGTCTGTTGATTTGTTGATGATGGCCATTCTGACGGGTGTGAGGTGATATCTCATTGTAGTTTTGATTTGCATTTCTCTAATTATAAGTGAAGTAGAGGGCTTCCCTGGTGGTCCAGTGGGTAAGGACACCGCCTTGCAGTGAAAGGGGCGCCAGTTCGAGCCCTGGCCTGGGAAGATCCCACGTGCCGCGGAGTGGCTGGACTGATATGTCCAACTACCCAGCCGGAGCCCTGGAGCGCATGTGCCCAGAGCCGGTGCTCTGCGACAACAGAGGCCACGGCGATGGGAGGCCCACACAGGCCAAAGAACAAAGATGGATGAAAATAGATAAATGAAAGACCAATAGAAGTGGCCCGCCTGCCCCCTCCCTCCCCACCCCACCCCCGCTTCACCCCACCGCCAAAAATAAATATAAATCTATAAGTGAAGTAGAGCATCGTTTCATGTGTTTTTGGGCCATCTGTATGTCCTCTTTGGAGACGTGTCTGTTTAGGTCCTTTTCCTATTTTTTGATTGGGTTGTTCATTTTTCCGGTGCTGAGTTGTCTGAGTTGCTTGTAGATTTTGGAGATGAATTCTTTGTCTGTTCTTTCATTTGCTATGAATTTCTCCCATTCTGTGGATTGTCTGTTCAGCTTTTTTTGTGATTTCTTTTGCTGTACAAAAGCTTTTAAGTTTCATGAGGTCGCACATATTCATTTGTCTTTTTAGTTCTGCTATTGTAGTAGGTGGGTCAGAGAAGATCTTGCTTTGATTGATGTCCTTGAGTGTTTTGCCTATATTCTCCTCTAAGAGTTTGATGGTTTCTGGCCTTACATTTAAGTCTTTAATCCATTCGTTCGTCGATGGGCATCTAGGTTGCTTCCATGTTCTAGCTATTGTATAGAGAGCTACAATGAACATTGGGGTACAGGTGCTTCTTTCAGATTTGATTTCATCAGGGTATAAGCCTAAGAGTGGGATTGCTGGGTCGTATGGTGCTTTTTTTTTTCATTTTTTAAAGAACTCTCCATACTGTCTTCCATAGAGGCTGTATCAATTGACATTCCCACCAGCAATGCAGGAGTGTTCCCTTTTCTCCACACCCTCTCCAGCGTTTATTGTCTGTTGATTTGTTGATGATGGCCATTCTGACGGGTGTGAGGTGATATCTCATTGTAGTTTTGATTTGCATTTCTCTAATTATAAGTGAAGTAGAGGGCTTCCCTGGTGGTCCAGTGGGTAAGGACACCGCCTTGCAGTGAAAGGGGCGCCAGTTCGAGCCCTGGCCTGGGAAGATCCCACGTGCCGCGGAGTGGCTGGACTGATATGTCCAACTACCCAGCCGGAGCCCTGGAGCGCATGTGCCCAGAGCCGGTGCTCTGCGACAACAGAGGCCACGGCGATGGGAGGCCCACACAGGCCAAAGAACAAAGATGGATGAAAATAGATAAATGAAAGACCAATAGAAGTGGCCCGCCTGCCCCTCCCTCCCCACCCCACCCCCGCTTCACCCCACCGCCAAAAATAAATATAAATCTATAAGTGAAGTAGAGCATCGTTTCATGTGTTTTTGGGCCATCTGTATGTCCTCTTTGGAGACGTGTCTGTTTAGGTCCTTTTCCTATTTTTTGATTGGGTTGTTCATTTTTCCGGTGCTGAGTTGTCTGAGTTGCTTGTAGATTTTGGAGATGAATTCTTTGTCTGTTCTTTCATTTGCTATGAATTTCTCCCATTCTGTGGATTGTCTGTTCAGCTTTTTTTGTGATTTCTTTTGCTGTACAAAAGCTTTTAAGTTTCATGAGGTCGCACATATTCATTTGTCTTTTTAGTTCTGCTATTGTAGTAGGTGGGTCAGAGAAGATCTTGCTTTGATTGATGTCCTTGAGTGTTTTGCCTATATTCTCCTCTAAGAGTTTGATGGTTTCTGGCCTTACATTTAAGTCTTTAATCCATTTTGAGTTGATCTTTGTGCATGGTGTCAGGGTATGTTCCAACTTCATTTGTTTGCATGTAGCTGTCCAATTTTCCCAGCACCATTTGTTGAAGAGGCTGTCTTTGTCCCATTTTATATGTTTGCCTCCTTTATCAAAAATAAGGTACCCATAGGTGCGTGGGTTTATCTCTGGGTTCTTGATCTTGTTCCATTGGCCGATATTTCTGTTTTTGTGTTTCTATTTCCTCTAAGATCAGGAACAAGATTCATAGTTCTTTTCCAAAACAAATAGAAATTTTCACAGCACTGTTTGTGAAAGTCTATATTCTGTGGTTTGAAATGTGTCCTTTTCATATACTTAATTTTTATATATACAATTTACATGTTTCTGAATGTCTGATACTTTATTGATTTACTTATCTATATGTATAAAAGTACCAAACTGGTTTGAGTAGCATAACTTGTTACTACAGTAGAGCCAAACAAATCATCTGTTACCACCGATACAACTCCTCTTGTTTATTTTCAAATACTTCCTTGCAGTCAAGTTATCAAGTTCAAAAAGGTTGAAGAGCCTAGGGATTGTCATTGAAATTTCCTTGAATATACATAATAAGAAGAAATGAAAGTTTTATTGTCTTCATACCCAGATACATACAAAATACCTCCATTTTCTCAGATTTTTCATTTTTGTAATTCATTCTTAATATAGTTCTATATGACCAGATTTGGGACCTTTAAATAACCTCAGAATTAGAAGAAACTTGTTAGATTGCCTCTGGCTACAAAACACGCCTCAGCAACATGCAATACTTTTACACTGCTAACAGTAACATTGCTTAGGTATTCACTCCCTTCTGTGGAAATGCATTTCTTTATGAAATAGATACTAACTTGGATAATGAGATAACAGTCTCATGGAAAGAAGAGGGTCTCATAATTTCCTCCCTATACAAAATATGTCATTAGATTGAATATATTGATCAATGTCTATAACATTTTGTAACACATTTTACAAGGCTCTTTTTAGTGGAAATTTGATTCTGACAATTTTGTTTCAGGGTATTTTTTTTTTCTGCTAAGGTGGGTCAGAGAAGATCTTGCTTTGATTGATGTCCTTGAGTGTTTTGCCTATATTCTCCTCTAAGAGTTTGATGGTTTCTGGCCTTACATTTAAGTCTTTAATCCATTTTGAGTTGATCTTTGTGCATGGTGTCAGGGTATGTTCCAACTTCATTTGTTTGCATGTAGCTGTCCAATTTTCCCAGCACCATTTGTTGAAGAGGCTGTCTTTGTCCCATTTTATATGTTTGCCTCCTTTATCAAAAATAAGGTACCCATAGGTGCGTGGGTTTATCTCTGGGTTCTTGATCTTGTTCCATTGGCCGATATTTCTGTTTTTGTGTTTCTATTTCCTCTAAGATCAGGAACAAGATTCATAGTTCTTTTCCAAAACAAATAGAAATTTTCACAGCACTGTTTGTGAAAGTCTATATTCTGTGGTTTGAAATGTGTCCTTTTCATATACTTAATTTTTATATATACAATTTACATGTTTCTGAATGTCTGATACTTTATTGATTTACTTATCTATATGTATAAAAGTACCAAACTGGTTTGAGTAGCATAACTTGTTACTACAGTAGAGCCAAACAAATCATCTGTTACCACCGATACAACTCCTCTTGTTTATTTTCAAATACTTCCTTGCAGTCAAGTTATCAAGTTCAAAAAGGTTGAAGAGCCTAGGGATTGTCATTGAAATTTCCTTGAATATACATAATAAGAAGAAATGAAAGTTTTATTGTCTTCATACCCAGATACATACAAAATACCTCCATTTTCTCAGATTTTTCATTTTTGTAATTCATTCTTAATATAGTTCTATATGACCAGATTTGGGACCTTTAAATAACCTCAGAATTAGAAGAAACTTGTTAGATTGCCTCTGGCTACAAAACACGCCTCAGCAACATGCAATACTTTTACACTGCTAACAGTAACATTGCTTAGGTATTCACTCCCTTCTGTGGAAATGCATTTCTTTATGAAATAGATACTAACTTGGATAATGAGATAACAGTCTCATGGAAAGAAGAGGGGTCTCATAATTTCCCTCCCTATACAAAATATGTCATTAGATTGAATATATTGATCAATGTCTATAACATTTTGTAAACTTGTACATTTTACAAGGCTCTATTGGATAATTGGCTGCTCAGTTAATGAAAGAAATGGATGTAAGTCTCTACAGAGGAACACTACCTTACAGCCAAATATTACACAATATTTCTAAAATTACTGTACCATTTTTTCAATGTTTTTATCATTGTTGCTGAAAATAGTAATCCCTTAATTAATACTTGCTGAATTGATGAATGGATCATTTTAAAGAATTTATTTCTCCTAATAACAAGGAGCTATAACTATTTTTAGAGAAAACATGTTCTACTGAGGAGAAATAGTAAAGACTTCCCTAATTATAGACTTTCTAATATCCTTTTCTGGGAAATTACATTTACAAATTTATTTTGCCTATGGCACCCACTGTCTTGTAAAATAAATTACATAGTTTTATTTTTGGATGTGCCTGTGTTTGTGTGTACATAAAAAATCAATTGCTGTAGGTAGGTGACCTAAAATAATACCTAACAGTATTTTTTATGACTGTTTCCTAGGTGCAAGGACAAAGGGGAAAAGAAGGCTCTTTTATAGCATAATATTCTCATCTACCAGTAAAACAATCCTCAAAAATGGAAAGAATTGGCTAAACCAGTACTATAGGAAGCTTTGATATTCATAGTTTCATACTTTTGCTAGTGGAAACACATATTTTATAGATTTTATTCATTTATTCTAATCCAGTAGATGGTGCTACATGTCTGTCTATGTAAAGTACCACAAATGTCTTTTTTTTTTTTTCTTTTTTCAATCTTGTCTTTCTTTCTTTTTAGCTGGAACTCTCATCAAGGTCTACTATTATAATGAAGCTCATTATTCCTGACATCTGAGTCAGATCTCTGGGTAGAGCATTAAAGATGTACTTAAGGAGAAACCACCACCGCACCCGCCCCTGCATAAATAACTGTGGCCCAAATACCAATTTAACAATCTCTTAAGAATTTTTTCCCTAATCTCATTCTTACTCTAAAATGGCAAAATCTTCAGTGTCACACAGACCTCTATGTTTCATTTGATGCAAAACCATTTTTCTTTATGAAATAGATACTAACTTGGATAATGAGATACTCTATAAAATTTCCTCCCTATACAAAATATGTCATTAGATTGAATATATTGATCAATGTCTATAACATTTTGTAAACTTGTACATTTTACAAGGCTCTATTGGATAATTGGCTGCTCAGTTAATGAAAGAAATGGATGTAAGTCTCTACAGAGGAACACTACCTTACAGCCAAATATTACACAATATTTCTAAAATTACTGTACCATTTTTTCAATGTTTTTATCATTGTTGCTGAAAATAGTAATCCCTTAATTAATACTTGCTGAATTGATGAATGGATCATTTTAAAGAATTTATTTCTCCTAATAACAAGGAGCTATAACTATTTTTAGAGAAAACATGTTCTACTGAGGAGAAATAGTAAAGACTTCCCTAATTATAGACTTTCTAATATCCTTTTCTGGGAAATTACATTTACAAATTTATTTTGCCTATGGCACCCACTGTCTTGTAAAATAAATTACATAGTTTTATTTTTGGATGTGCCTGTGTTTGTGTGTACATAAAAAATCAATTGCTGTAGGTAGGTGACCTAAAATAATACCTAACAGTATTTTTTATGACTGTTTCCTAGGTGCAAGGACAAAGGGGAAAAGAAGGCTCTTTTATAGCATAATATTCTCATCTACCAGTAAAACAATCCTCAAAAATGGAAAGAATTGGCTAAACCAGTACTATAGGAAGCTTTGATATTCATAGTTTCATACTTTTGCTAGTGGAAACACATATTTTATAGATTTTATTCATTTATTCTAATCCAGTAGATGGTGCTACATGTCTGTCTATGTAAAGTACCACAAATGTCTTTTTTTTTTTTTCTTTTTTCAATCTTGTCTTTCTTTCTTTTTAGCTGGAACTCTCATCAAGGTCTACTATTATAATGAAGCTCATTATTCCTGACATCTGAGTCAGATCTCTGGGTAGAGCATTAAAGATGTACTTAAGGAGAAACCACCACCGCACCCCCGCCCCTGCATAAATAACTGTGGCCCAAATACCAATTTAACAATCTCTTAAGAATTTTTTCCCTAATCTCATTCTTACTCTAAAATGGCAAAATCTTCAGTGTCACACAGAACTCTATGTCATTTCATTTAAAAAATCCAGATGCAAAATCATAGTCCATCTTCTTCTTCTAAGTACTGTTAGCTGCTATTATTGTGAAGCAACCATAACAATGATAATAATTGACAACAAAAGTTTAAATGTAAGATTGTCATGGATAGATCGACATGTAAATTAAGTGCTTAGAAGATAAAGTACGCTAAAAAACTTAGGTATATGAAATTTTATAAACAAAGTTTGTTGTTGAATCTGATTAAGTGAAGCAAAGAAATTAATGTTTCATTGTAAATTATGAAAGACTGAAAGCTGTAGAAAAGTACAGACTCTAGTCAGGTATTAGCAAAAGTAATCCATATCACCCCACAATGTGCAGTTAATTTCTGCTACTCATTTATTAGAAGCGCAATAGTGAAATGACATATAATCTGAATCAGAAGTCAGCAAGTTTTTTTTTATCTTTGTAGTTTTGTAATATGTTACTAGTTCACAGATTTCATTTGAAAGTGTCATTGTATTATAAAATAGGGAGAAGGAGATATTAACTACTAATATAAAAATTAGAACAGTTTTATTATTGTATTAGTTTATTGTATAAAATTTTGATTGTGTTAACTGTGATGCGATGTCACAAAGTCCCTTCACATACTTTGAAAATTCTTTTACTATTTTTCATTGTATGGAAAGAAAAATGAGGGCTGTAATGACTAATTTTAGATGAGCTCTATACATAATATAGGTATTAATCATCTGCTGGCCAAAGGCTTAATAGAATTATTTTATTCAGTGAATTATATCACTGTACTGACTATAGTCTAATATAAATACAGAGAAACAAGTAGAAACCTTTCAAGTGTCTATTTCATCATTTATGCTTTCCTTCACCAGTCTTTGAATAACTCTTTCACCAGTCTTTGAATAAACACAAAGAGGCAGAACTGCGTAGGTTATTCTTGGGTGGGCTATGCAACATGGAAAAGCCATGATCTTAATCCAGCAATGACATCTGGATGAAAAAGCCAAAAAATACAGTTTAAGTGGTCAGTTGTAATACAGACAAGGTAAGGTAAGATAAATCAACTTAGGTATCTAATTGGAGCCAGATCAGGGTCGAGGTGCCATTAAAGCTCCCTTGTGTGAGGTGCTTCCCTGGAGGGAATTACATTCACCCAAAGACTAGATGAGCCACAAGGGAAGTGGCTTTTTTTTTTTTTTTTTGATTTTTGGCAACATCATGTAACATGTGTGATTTTAGTTCCCTGACCAGGGATTGAACACATTCCCCTGCAGTGCAAGCGTGGAGTCTAAACCACTTGGCTACCAGGGATGTCCCCACAAGTGGCTTTTATATTTTTGTTTTTCTGAAGTATGATAAATTTGTCAATACAAATGTAGAGTTCATCATTCATAAAAGAAATATTGACCTAAGGCCTTAATTTACAAAATTAAAAAAAAATGATTATCCTTTCCCTCAAGGAGTTTACCATCAAGTAGAGATACTGATCACAAAAGCTATCTCCTATCACTAACAGGTAACTGCCTTCATAATTAATCTCTCTAACAGCATCTCACACCTATCACTAACAGGTAACTGCCTTCATAATTAATCTCTCTAACAGCATCTCCACACCTCTGCCAAAATGATATTTTTTAACCTGGAAATCTCATCTCTTCCCATAAAAACTCTTCCATACATCTCCAAGATCTCTCTGACATGGATTCTAAGGCTCTCATGAACTGACTCCGCTCCCTCCCCAATCTCCTCTCTCACTCATTTTTACCTCATACTGTTTCCTTTCCCTCAAGTTCTCTCACTTTAAGCCTTAGCACAGCTGTTTCTGCTGCCTGGGTACCCTTCCCATATTTTCCCAGCTGTCAACCTTCCCTCACCTATATACGTTTCCCCTGGTGTCATATTTCTGCTATCATGAGGATTCTTCTTTTTACTTCTCGGAGTCCTTCTATTACACTGTAAGCAACTCAGGTCACAGAGGTTTCACTGATTTAAGATTGGCTCCCCAGCACTGGGGGCTTCCTTGGTGGCTCAGTGGTAAAGAAGCCACCTGCCAATGCAGGAGACACAGGTTTGATCCCTGGATTGGGAAGATTCCCAGAAGAGGGAAATAGCAACCTACTCCAGTAGTCTTCTCTGGGAAATCCCATGGACAGAGGAGCCTGGTGGGCTACAGTCCACGAGGTCGCAAAAGAGTCAGACATGATTTAGAGACTAAATGACAACAACCTCCCCAGCACTAGGCACATAGTAGACATCCATTCGTTTATTCATTGTATAGTCATTGAGCACCTAATACATGGGAATTACATTCACCCAAAGACTAGATGAGCCACAAGGAAGTGGCTTTTTTTTTTTTTTTAACATCTTGTAACATGTGTGATTTTAGTTCCCTGACCAGGGATTGAACACATTCCCCTGCAGTGCAAGCGTGGAGTCTAAACCACTTGGCTACCAGGGATGTCCCCACAAGTGGCTTTTATATTTTTGTTTTTCTGAAGTATGATAAATTTGTCAATACAAATGTAGAGTTCATCATTCATAAAAGAAATATTGACCTAAGGCCTTAATTTACAAAATTAAAAAAAAATGATTATCCTTTCCCTCAAGGAGTTTACCATCAAGTAGAGATACTGATCACAAAAGCTATCTCCTATCACTAACAGGTAACTGCCTTCATAATTAATCTCTCTAACAGCATCTCACACCTATCACTAACAGGTAACTGCCTTCATAATTAATCTCTCTAACAGCATCTCCACACCTCTGCCAAAATGATATTTTTTAACCTGGAAATCTCATCTCTTCCCATAAAAACTCTTCCATACATCTCCAAGATCTCTCTGACATGGATTCTAAGGCTCTCATGAACTGACTCCGCTCCCTCCCCAATCTCCTCTCTCACTCATTTTTACCTCATACTGTTTCCTTTCCCTCAAGTTCTCTCACTTTAAGCCTTAGCACAGCTGTTTCTGCTGCCTGGGTACCCTTCCCATATTTTCCCAGCTGTCAACCTTCCCTCACCTATATACGTTTCCCCTGGTGTCATATTTCTGCTATCATGAGGATTCTTCTTTACTTCTCGGAGTCCTTCTATTACACTGTAAGCAACTCAGGTCACAGAGGTTTCACTGATTTAAGATTGGCTCCCCAGCACTGGGGGCTTCCTTGGTGGCTCAGTGGTAAAGAAGCCACCTGCCAATGCAGGAGACACAGGTTTGATCCCTGGATTGGGAAGATTCCCAGAAGAGGGAAATAGCAACCTACTCCAGTAGTCTTCTCTGGGAAATCCCATGGACAGAGGAGCCTGGTGGGCTACAGTCCACGAGGTCGCAAAAGAGTCAGACATGATTTAGAGACTAAATGACAACAACCTCCCCAGCACTAGGCACATAGTAGACATCCATTCGTTTATTCATTGTATAGTCATTGAGCACCTAATACATGACATTCTCTCTGTAGTAAGCGATAGGGACATGTATCAATGAGCAAAACTAGAGTAGGATGCTGCCTTCCAGAACTTTTGTTGACTGAGCTAAAGCATACCAAGGGCACACAGCTTGGCAAAGCTATCAGAACTCATCAGGCAAGCATGTTTGTCTCCAGGCAGGAGAGCCTCAGGGGCACAGCTGTCACACTATTAAAATAGAGTCCTAAAAGAAAGGGTGGGAGGAACGGAGGGAATGCCATGGAAATGTATACACGACAATATGTAAAACAGATAGCAAGTGGGAATTTGCTGTATGACTCAGGCAACTCAAATAGGGGTGGCTTGGCGTGGGAGGTGAGAGGTAGGTTCAAGAAGGAGGGGATGTATGCCTATGGCTGATTCAAGTTGATTTATGGAAGAAACCAGCACAATATTGTAAAGCAATTATACTTCAATTAAAAATAAATACATTTTTAAAATAGGGCTTTGTATCCTAGATGTAAGACAAGATACTATAAAACTCTTACAGGGAAACATAGGCAGAATACTCTGACATAAATTGCAATAAAAACTTTTTCAGTCTATCTCCAAGAGTAATAAGAATAAAAACAATAATAAATGGGACCTAATTAAGCTCAAAATCTTTTGTACAGCAAAGGAAACCATAAACAAAATGAAAGGACAGCCCACAGAATGAGAGGAAATATTTGCAAACAATGCACTTGACAGAGGATTAATCTCCAAAATTTACTAATAGCTGATGTGACTCAGTATCCAAAAAAAATAAAATAAAATGTGTGGAAAGTCTTCCCTGGTGGTCCAGTGGATAAAGAGTCCACCTTGCAGTGCAAGGGGTGCTGGTTGGATCCCTGGCCCAGGAAGATCCCACATGCCCAGAAGCGGCTGGACCCATGTCTCCAATTACTAGCTGGCGCTTTTGAGCGCATGCACCCAGAGCCGGTGCTCGATAGCAAGAAAAGCCACTGCAATGGGAGGCCCATACAGGCCAAAGGACAAAGATGGATGAAAATAAATAAATGAAAGACCAATAAAATAGACCAAAATTTAGAGACTAAATGACAACAACCTCCCAGCACTAGGCACATAGTAGCACTTTTAATTTTACATGACATTCTCTTTTGTAGTAAGCGATAGGGACATGTATCAATGAGCAAAACTAGAGTAGGATGCTGCCTTCCAGAACTTTTGTTGACTGAGCTAAAGCATACCAAGGGCACACAGCTTGGCAAAGCTATCAGAACTCATCAGGCAAGCATGTTTGTCTCCAGGCAGGAGAGCCTCAGGGGCACAGCTGTCACACTATTAAAATAGAGTCCTAAAAGAAAGGGTGGGAGGAACGGAGGGAATGCCATGGAAATGTATACACGACAATATGTAAAACAGATAGCAAGTGGGAATTTGCTGTATGACTCAGGCAACTCAAATAGGGGTGGCTTGGCGTGGGAGGTGAGAGGTAGGTTCAAGAAGGAGGGGATGTATGCCTATGGCTGATTCAAGTTGATTTATGGAAGAAACCAGCACAATATTGTAAAGCAATTATACTTAAATTTAAAAAATAAATACATTTTTAAAATAGGGCTTTGTATCCTAGATGTAAGACAAGATACTATAAAACTCTTACAGGGAAACATAGGCAGAATACTCTGACATAAATTGCAATAAAAACTTTTTCAGTCTATCTCCAAGAGTAATAAGAATAAAAACAATAATAAATGGGACCTAATTAAGCTCAAAATCTTTTGTACAGCAAAGGAAACCATAAACAAAATGAAAGGACAGCCCACAGAATGAGAGGAAATATTTGCAAACAATGCACTTGACAGAGGATTAATCTCCAAAATTTACTAATAGCTGATGTGACTCAGTATCCAAAAAAAATAAAATAAAATGTGTGGAAAGTCTTCCCTGGTGGTCCAGTGGATAAAGAGTCCACCTTGCAGTGCAAGGGGTGCTGGTTGGATCCCTGGCCCAGGAAGATCCCACATGCCCAGAAGCGGCTGGACCCATGTCTCCAATTACTAGCTGGCGCTTTTGAGCGCATGCACCCAGAGCCGGTGCTCGATAGCAAGAAAAGCCACTGCAATGGGAGGCCCATACAGGCCAAAGGACAAAGATGGATGAAAATAAATAAATGAAAGACCAATAAAATAGACCAAAATTTAAAAAAAAAAAATTTTTTTTTAACTGTGGAAGCTCTAAATAAACAGTTCTCCAAAGAAGACAAAGAGATGACCAAAATGCAAATCAAAACTACAATGAGGTATCACTTCACACCAGTCAGAATAACCATCATCAAAAGTCTACAAAGCAATAAGTGCTGGAGAGAGTGTGGAAAAAAGAGAACTTGCCTCTGCTGTTGGTGGGAATATAGATTGGTACAGCCACAATGGAGGTACAGAGGTTCCTTAAAAAACTAAGACTAGTTTTTTATAAAAACAAGTACAAAAACAAGTCTGGTGGAACGGGGCTGTGGTTTGAACTTTCCATGCTGCTGTATGGACAAAGCACCACTCCACTGGGCTAAGAAACTGGCTTTTGTGTGGTTGAGGCTTTAAGTGATACCGCAGAGAGGTAGCCTGCTTTAATTCAATGAGCTATATAGCTCTCCACATAATATATGGGTAAGTTTACTCAAAGCACTTTTTATCAGCTGTCAATCTGTTTCCCAATCTGCATTTGGCTACATTTCAGGCAGCAAAGGAGAAAGGAGGATTTATTCTATGGTCTTTGCCCTTGGGGAATTAACTGTTACCCATTACTTCAGTGAATTGTATGCGAAGTAACTGCTGTGCTCCTGCTGTGTTCTGGGTATTATTCACATAAATCCTATGTAAAGCTAGGTCTATATGCAATCACTTAGTTTAGACAAAAGTGGATGATGTCTGTATCTATGTGCCTGAATCATTGGAAGTGCTGATTATGTCATCTCATGTTGAGACACCGGTGAAGGTACACTGAGTCCTTCCTCTTAATATCTGCAGAGTTTCTGCCTGCACTCTAAGAAATTTGTGGCATCATTGTTTTTCCTTTCTACACATGGAATGCTGATTTCTTATTACTCCCCTAGCATTACCTATTTCAAAGTCTTTTGAGAATGAGTGTCTTAAGTTTCAGTGAGGGTTTCTGAAAATACAAACTATTCTACCCTCTTTCCTCATCTTCTTTTAACTCTAACTGTTAGTAAGGTTCATGTAAGGGTGGCTAGTAATGGTAGGAGAGAGAGTGAAAGAGAGACGAATGTGGGGGAGAGAGAAAGAGATGCACACATTAACCAACAGTTTTCTTTTATGAACAAGAAAATTGGCCGTTTTCCTATTAGCATATGAGGAACCTAAAAATGTCCCTTGTTGTCAAGGCAACAGCTGTTCCTTGGGTAGCTACAATAGAAAAGAAGCCAGAGCAATCTTTATAGGATCAAGTCTTTTTTATCATCAAATCATAGAAAGGAACCTTGAGAGTCTACCCAGTCTATTCTCCTGCCTTTAGTTAAGACCTACTAAAATAATTTGAAACTAACATTGAAAAAGTCTGATTTTAAATAATTCTGCAAAGATTTCATAGTTTTACTTGGTAATCATTTGCAATGTTTTTACAGTTCACATTATTTATAAGATTTTTTTTTCAATCATCCTAACTTAAATCTTCCAATGCTGCAGCTTGAAATCTACTCCTATTAATCTTGTCTCAGTGGAAATAAACAACTGTACACTTTCCTCTTTAAGAGAGCCTTGCCTGTACTTGAAAAAATAACAAAAATGTCTGACAAATTCCTCGAAATGAATAATGCTAGGTTCTTTCATCTTTTCAGCCGATTGTATTATAGATCTCCTCTGATGACACCCTGCACTCTGCAAGGCCATTTCTAATTAGGGCACCCAGTCCTATCTTGTTGCTTATCTTTCAACCTGATCCGTGGTACTCCCCCAAAGCAGCAAAGTAGACCATCCTGTTCTCAGTCTATCTTCTCAAGTCTTTTAGGTTACCATAATCTGTAGAATTACATTCAGTGTATATTATTGTGCACAGACTGGCTGATAGAGCTTTTGCTGCTCGATGTGAACATAATCACTCATTCCCCACCTGGAACTTGGGCAACTGATTTTCTTCTTCAAGTAGACTACTATCACTTTTCCTGGTAGAATTGTATTTTCTTGCTTTTTTCTTTCAAGGTGAAGCTCATGCTCTCGCTCCCTTGCATTAGCAGGTTTAATGAGCATACTTTCTGTGCCCCTGTCCCAGTTACTAATTCATATATGCTGAGCACTAGCCACAGGAAGGCATCATGGAAATAAATTTTAAAAGATAGCCCCTGGTCAATCAGGCACAGAAAAATGTATCACGTAGAATCACAGATATATCCTTCTCACTGAATTTCCTGTATCATTTTGGCTTACTGGCTTAATTCTTCAGCCATGGATGACATAAGTTCTGGTCCTAGTTTTTATTATCTTTTAATTGAGGGACTGCAAATGTAGACTAATAGCATTTATTGATGCCTTTCTCTGTGAGAGGCACTGTTGTGAATCACTTCTTTTAATATAATCCAAGTTTCACAACAATTCTAAAAAGTAGATATTTATTGTCACTCCCATTTTACACAAAAACAAAGTGAAGTTTAACACACTCAAGTAACCTTCCCAAGATAACATCCTATCAGACGATGGAGTCATATTTTGGCCTGACCCTCTATGCTCTTAAATGTTCCTCCATGGAAGTAGGAAAATGGGTGCTCTCTCACATGCTGATTTTAGTCAGTAGCATCTTTCTGAAAGATAACTTGGTAGTATCAGAATCCTTTAAAAGATGCACATCCTTTCCTCTGGGATTTATTTTTTATTTTATTTAACAAAAATCTATATAATGCTATGTGCCAGGAACTGTGCTAAGCAGTTTTCAAATATTAAAAGTAAAATTTTATGGCCAACTTGTACTTTTTTATAAGAAAAAGCAAATTGATAGACTTAGAAACTAAACAATTTTCCTAAAGTTTCACAGTTTATAAGATGTGAAGCTGGGTTGTGGCTGCTAAATCGTATATTGACAGGAAGAGACTAAATAAAACACTATTACAATGTATCTAATTTTTATGTAAAAAATAGACGTCTATAAATGGACACATAAAAAACTATGAGAATACAAGAACAACAAAATTAAACTAATTTTTTTAACACTAATTAAATTAGTGATGAGGTTATGTATGGGTGATATTTTTCTTGAATATATTTGTACATTTCTTCTTTTATTTATATATTTTCTAAATAGCAATTCTTAATTTAAAAGTAAGCTAAAGAGATTATAATAAGGTTTCTCTGGGGTCTTTTTGGCAGTGTATGGTGCTTATATTGCACAAGTTTATGTGAACAGCCATGCTTGGAACAAACTTAAACTGGAAATATATCTCCTCGGTGCATCCTTTATTAGTATCATCAGTCTAGCAAGCAAAAACGATTACTTAATTTGGTTTAATGAAGTTATATATCTAGTGAACAATCCTAATTTATGAGTTTGGAAAACTTCACCCTAGATCCATCAATATGACAAGCCATTTAACTCCTCTTACTACATCTCTGGATTATGTTGAAGGTGTTTGTGGTTCTGGGATACAGTAGTGGTCAAGAGCCTGATTCCAGGTTCTGTTATCCAACCAGGCCATGGTTCTGTTCCTAATTCCACCATTTATTTTAGCTGTGTGAACTTGAACTTCATTTTCCTTATCAGTAAAACAAGGATACTAATAGCATTAAGCCCTAAGGCTTTTGAGAGTAATAATTGAGATAATGTGTGTAAAACACCACTGTCGGGTACAGAGAAGTAACTCAGTATAGAATAGCTATTCTGTTATTACTGCTTATTACTGTTTAATGTTCATTTTAAAATACATTTGAGATTCTCTAGTAAATTTAACTACGCAGTTTCTTCAGGTATGCTCACCTGAGGGATTTAAATTTTTCTTTAGTAAGGAGATGAGAGAAAGCAAGGCATCATCTATGATCTGACCTACTTAAACTTGTTCAACTTCGATATTTTAAATGATCCCTATGGTTTTCTAAGATCAGTTTTTATCATCAATATGATTACTACATCTACATTGATTAATAATGATTTTATGAACTAGTCAGAATCCATAGTCAATTTATACTTGTGATGGCTATGCCACAATCTGCTTTCACATACTGTCTGAGATTAAGCTACGGACCCCTATGTATCCTAGTCCTTGTCTGACACTCATGCTGTATTATTTGACTATTGCCAGTTTCCAAATTAGTGATGAGGTTATGTATGGGTGATATTTTTCTTGAATATATTTGTACATTTCTTCTTTTATTTATATATTTTCTAAATAGCAATTCTTAATTTAAAAGTAAGCTAAAGAGATTATAATAAGGTTTCTCTGGGGTCTTTTTGGCAGTGTATGGTGCTTATATTGCACAAGTTTATGTGAACAGCCATGCTTGGAACAAACTTAAACTGGAAATATATCTCCTCGGTGCATCCTTTATTAGTATCATCAGTCTAGCAAGCAAAAACGATTACTTAATTTGGTTTAATGAAGTTATATATCTAGTGAACAATCCTAATTTATGAGTTTGGAAAACTTCACCCTAGATCCATCAATATGACAAGCCATTTAACTCCTCTTACTACATCTCTGGATTATGTTGAAGGTGTTTGTGGTTCTGGGATACAGTAGTGGTCAAGAGCCTGATTCCAGGTTCTGTTATCCAACCAGGCCATGGTTCTGTTCCTAATTCCACCATTTATTTTAGCTGTGTGAACTTGAACTTCATTTTCCTTATCAGTAAAACAAGGATACTAATAGCATTAAGCCCTAAGGCTTTTGAGAGTAATAATTGAGATAATGTGTGTAAAACACCACTGTCGGGTACAGAGAAGTAACTCAGTATAGAATAGCTATTCTGTTATTACTGCTTATTACTGTTTAATGTTCATTTTAAAATACATTTGAGATTCTCTAGTAAATTTAACTACGCAGTTTCTTCAGGTATGCTCACCTGAGGGATTTAAATTTTTCTTTAGTAAGGAGATGAGAGAAAGCAAGGCATCATCTATGATCTGACCTACTTAAACTTGTTCAACTTCGATATTTTAAATGATCCCTATGGTTTTCTAAGATCAGTTTTTATCATCAATATGATTACTACATCTACATTGATTAATAATGATTTTATGAACTAGTCAGAATCCATAGTCAATTTATACTTGTGATGGCTATGCCACAATCTGCTTTCACATACTGTCTGAGATTAAGCTACGGACCCCTATGTATCCTAGTCCTTGTCTGACACTCATGCTGTATTATTTGACTATTGCCAGTTTCCATGGGAAAGGAACACCAGATTAAATACAATGTGTTAGGGAAAAATAGCAATAAAATAGCTTATTCCTGTAGCATTCTATGGCCATTTCCAAAGAGCCTTCTTCTATGTTTCCATGTCACTGTAGGGAGGAATGAATGAGTGCACATACATGTGCACACACACACACACACACACACACACAGAGCTCTTTCAATAAAATAAGAGAATAGTATTTACATCCTTCTAGCACTGTTTTCTCTGAACTCTGAAGAAACAGCTTGGGGAAAACCCTTGCTGGCTTTTGCCAATAGAGTTATTACACCAAAATCTGAACTGGCTTTTCAACTGGATTTGGTCATGTGAGTCAAAGCCGAGTTTGTGTTGTTGTATGTCTCCCTGCCTCTCTCCACTCTGCACATTAGTTGAGCCTCACTGCTCTTCCCTGTAATCCGCCTAGCCCCACTCTCCAGGTTGGTTGAGCCTCACTGCTCCAACAAGTAATGCAGCCCTGACACAATAGGGGACGGCAAGGGCAGTGTGGGAGAAATCAGATAATGCACATACCAGCTTGAGGGACTGGCTTCCTTTCAAGTGCCACATTATAAACTGACCAAGTGAAACAGGAAGGCATTATCCTGTCTTATCTGGTGGTTAAAAGGGGTGCAGCTCCTTATTGGTGAGGTTTGGGGCTTGTTGCCAAAGGATTCTCCTTTTCGCTGCTTCCCATGTTCCCCCAAAGGGCTGTATCTTCCCCTCTCTGAGCTGTTTTGACTTGAACATGCTTCAGGATGTTCACCTGTCATCACGTGTCAGGACCGGGTGATGTCACTGCCACATAGGTTTTATAAAGAACAGGTCAATTCCAAAGTCAATTTAGAAATGTCTCCAACTGGAGGGAGAGTTTAAGGACTCCAGGATACCTGAGAGAGAACCTTGATTTCTTAGAGTTTCCCACATTCATGCATCCCTCCCCCTAGGACTGGCTTTAGTCTTTTCCCAGGGAAACCTGTCATTCTGGGATTACTGTCTTCCTATCTCAGAGAAGAGTATATAAACACACATACATACCTCAGAGTCAGGATCTACATTAAATGTTTCCAAGTTTTTTTTTTTTTTTTTTTTTTTGCCCAAAAAGCTTCACAAGGGAATCTGAAGCTTAATCTGAATGTTGAGAATGACCGCCCACAGCATTCCTATAGTTCCAACTAGAGACAAACTCAAAGGTTAACTTTTTACATTTCTGAGCCATTCTGAGAGAGCAAAAACATCCTGAAGCTCAACATTCCACTTATGACTGATAATAATCAATAATGAAATATACAACATAACTTTTGAAAAATATCTAAAACAGGTACCTAGTTTTTATTCAGTGTTATGAGTAAATGGCTTAGTATGCCAGAACCAAAAGCATAGCCCTGTAACAGCATAATTAATTCTACAAAGATGAGCACACAAACCATCATCCAATTGCTATTTGTATGATTTTGAAGTAAACTATTCAAGGTCTCTGAAGTTTGATCTCATTATAGGTAAAATGTATTCTCAATCTATTTCATACAAGTTTCTAAGGAATAAAAATAAGTAAAGACCCTTGCTTAACGCACTGTTGGTGGACAGGACCATTCAATTCCAAAGAGAAGGTTAGCTTCCTTCCATTTCCTATTTCTGTGTCTCCCCTACAAACAGCTAGACTTTGTTTTCCACTGGACTAGAGATCTTAATTTACCTATTTGTCCCATGATGCTAAATTTCCATTCTATTTAAGGACTTGAAAAGTAATGCACACTATCTTAGGAATTCAAAGGTGTGTATAGATAACATTTCATTAAACTATATAAAAGTCTGATGTTGAAGGAGACAAAGATTCTCATCTTAATTTTACAGGCACTTGAATTTTCTGAGGTTGTATGCTTCCAAGAAAACAACCAATCTGTGACCAAGATGTAATTAAGACTCATGATTTCCAATTCCCAGGCTTTGACTCAAACCTCTGAAAATGCTTCAATTCAATGAAACTAATGGCACTCCAGTATACCTGAGAGAGAACCTTGATTTCTTAGAGTTTCCCACATTCATGCATCCCTCCCCCTAGGACTGGCTTTAGTCTTTTCCCAGGGAAACCTGTCATTCTGGGATTACTGTCTTCCTATCTCAGAGAAGAGTATATAAACACACATACATACCTCAGAGTCAGGATCTACATTAAATGTTTCCAAGTTTTTTTTTTTTTTTTGCCCAAAAAGCTTCACAAGGGAATCTGAAGCTTAATCTGAATGTTGAGAATGACCGCCCACAGCATTCCTATAGTTCCAACTAGAGACAAACTCAAAGGTTAAGTTTTTACATTTCTGAGCCATTCTGAGAGTGCAAAAACATCCTGAAGCTCAACATTCCACTTATGACTGATAATAATCAATAATGAAATATACAACATAACTTTTGAAAAATATCTAAAACAGGTACCTAGTTTTTATTCAGTGTTATGAGTAAATGGCTTAGTATGCCAGAACCAAAAGCATAGCCCTGTAACAGCATAATTAATTCTACAAAGATGAGCACACAAACCATCATCCAATTGCTATTTGTATGATTTTGAAGTAAACTATTCAAGGTCTCTGAAGTTTGATCTCATTATAGGTAAAATGTATTCTCAATCTATTTCATACAAGTTTCTAAGGAATAAAAATAAGTAAAGACCCTTGCTTAACGCACTGTTGGTGGACAGGACCATTCAATTCCAAAGAGAAGGTTAGCTTCCTTCCATTTCCTATTTCTGTGTCTCCCCTACAAACAGCTAGACTTTGTTTTCCACTGGACTAGAGATCTTAATTTACCTATTTGTCCCATGATGCTAAATTTCCATTCTATTTAAGGACTTGAAAAGTAATGCACACTATCTTAGGAATTCAAAGGTGTGTATAGATAACATTTCATTAAACTATATAAAAGTCTGATGTTGAAGGAGACAAAGATTCTCATCTTAATTTTACAGGCACTTGAATTTTCTGAGGTTGTATGCTTCCAAGAAAACAACCAATCTGTGACCAAGATGTAATTAAGACTCATGATTTCCAATTCCCAGGCTTTGACTCAAACCTCTGAAAATGCTTCAATTCAATGAAACTAATGGCACTTTGGTCTCTGGAATTAGATCCTGTTATCAATGACTTCCACATGGACAGATCATTCCAAAATGTGTAATTAACCAAGAAAATGCAAATAAACCAATTTGTACCTGCTATTTAGAAGTAAGACACAGAAATGGCTTGAGTTCATTATTTGAAAACTAACCTTTTTTGCTTCAAATGTAGTTTATGTTCTTCACTTGTTCACATATTTTTCAAAAATTACATTTTCAGTGAAATATTGTAGATCATTTGTGATTATATTGCCAGTAAAGGGCTTGGAATGGAGAGAGAAATACATGTCATCAGACATAATTGGAAGAAAACTCTTTTTTGAGTGATCTTTAGCAATTCAATGTAACATTTTTTTGAAATTCTATTGTGTACTAGGCTCTGTGCTGAGTAGGGTATGAGTCAAGCTCCCAGTCTAGCCCAGTGGGAAACATGGTAACACTTGGCTGATATTACTGAATGATTGAACCTAGTGGAATAGGAAAATAAGTATTCTTCAGAAAAGCAGACATATAACACAGGTCTATAAGGTTACAGTCTAGAAAGGCTTCATAGAAGAAGAAATATTTAATGCGGACAGACCTGGAAGGCTATTTCTTTCAAATGACAAGAGTTCCAATTCTCAAATAATAAGGAAAAAAAAAAGATTATGGTTTGCCACTATTAGAACAAGGAGTGGATAGAACACCCTGACTCTCTTAGTCTCACCACCTCTCTTATCTGATTGTCTTTGCATGTTGGCCTCATTGGCTTCAGCACACGTGAGCTTTCTCCTTGTCTTAGGAAACATGGTCACCCATAGCTTTGGACTAAACGTCATTCCAAAGTAATAATACAGAAGGCAAGGTTATCTCTTGCCTATCAGCAATCTTGGAAAGACTTCCACTGGCACAGCTTGGATTACTTGCTCACCCTTGGATCAATCATTGTAGCCACAAGCATTGTATATGGCCTAGGTCAGTGATGGGCAAGGCTTTCAGAAACACATCATTGCAAGGGGTAAGAGCAGATTCTCCCAGAAAGAGGAGCCAAAAGAATAAAATCCACTGCAGTCTAGAAAAACAAATGGGCTACCCCCATGTTAAGATGGAGAGAAGAGTCATTCCAAGCAGAGAGTTTGAACAAAAACTAGAAGAGAAAACAGTGGATAGTATTGGTGGCAGTAAAGTGACTTTGTTATTCCTGTTATCAATGACTTCCACATGGACAGATCATTCCAAAATGTGTAATTAACCAAGAAAATGCAAATAAACCAATTTGTACCTGCTATTTAGAAGTAAGACACAGAAATGGCTTGAGTTCATTATTTGAAAACTAACCTTTTTTGCTTCAAATGTAGTTTATGTTCTTCACTTGTTCACATATTTTTCAAAAATTACATTTTCAGTGAAATATTGTAGATCATTTGTGATTATATTGCCAGTAAAGGGCTTGGAATGGAGAGAGAAATACATGTCATCAGACATAATTGGAAGAAAACTCTTTTTTGAGTGATCTTTAGCAATTCAATGTAACATTTTTTTGAAATTCTATTGTGTACTAGGCTCTGTGCTGAGTAGGGTATGAGTCAAGCTCCCAGTCTAGCCCAGTGGGAAACATGGTAACACTTGGCTGATATTACTGAATGATTGAACCTAGTGGAATAGGAAAATAAGTATTCTTCAGAAAAGCAGACATATAACACAGGTCTATAAGGTTACAGTCTAGAAAGGCTTCATAGAAGAAGAAATATTTAATGCGGACAGACCTGGAAGGCTATTTCTTTCAAATGACAAGAGTTCCAATTCTCAAATAATAAGGAAAAAAAAAAGATTATGGTTTGCCACTATTAGAACAAGGAGTGGATAGAACACCCTGACTCTCTTAGTCTCACCACCTCTCTTATCTGATTGTCTTTGCATGTTGGCCTCATTGGCTTCAGCACACGTGAGCTTTCTCCTTGTCTTAGGAAACATGGTCACCCATAGCTTTGGACTAAACGTCATTCCAAAGTAATAATACAGAAGGCAAGGTTATCTCTTGCCTATCAGCAATCTTGGAAAGACTTCCACTGGCACAGCTTGGATTACTTGCTCACCCTTGGATCAATCATTGTAGCCACAAGCATTGTATATGGCCTAGGTCAGTGATGGGCAAGGCTTTCAGAAACACATCATTGCAAGGGGTAAGAGCAGATTCTCCCAGAAAGAGGAGCCAAAAGAATAAAATCCACTGCAGTCTAGAAAAACAAATGGGCTACCCCCATGTTAAGATGGAGAGAAGAGTCATTCCAAGCAGAGAGTTTGAACAAAAACTAGAAGAGAGAAAACAGTGGATAGTATTGGTGGCAGTAAAGTGACTTACCTTACTATAGCTTAGTGGGAAAGAATGGAAGATTGCTTGAGGTCAATAGAGTGCATATCTGAAGCCATATAAAGAAGTTGATGTGATGTTCTCTAAGCAGAGTACAAGTTTTTAAGGTGTTGAGCTACGTCTATATTTTATATTTCAGAAATATATTTTCTTATATCATGGAGGGTATGCTGGATAGAAATACTGGAGACAAGGAGATAGGGTAGGAAAGATATGGTGTGCATGTTGTTTTGTCTGAAAGCCTTCATTTCCTGGTGAGAACCTCCTCTCTGCTCTTTCAGGTCTTGGTGAGACTGTTGATCAGTGTCCCATAGAACCAAAAGATTGGGTCAATTTTAAGGTCAAAAACCAGAAGGCTGGGTCAATTTTCCTGGGACACACAATTGGTTCATGGATAAACATGTGATTCAAGCAGAGCCAATCTGAGTTCTTTCCTGGAGTAAGCTCATAGATCCTTTCAGAAAAATAGTCTAAATCTATAGGCTAAGAATTCCCAATAGCCATCCTGTCATTACACAGAAAGAGTCTTATAAAATAGAAACCAACATATAAGAAGAAATCGACATGAAAGGGAGAAAAGAGCTCTACAGACATTGTGTCACCCCTGGGTGGCAGTGTCTTGAAATTCCCAGTTGTTGTGTTAATATCATTCATCTTTCATTCGTCTCTTAATTGCATTTACTTCAAAAATTACCTGTCATTTACTGAACACCTACCAGATATTAGGTATGGTACTGGGTACTTTATGTACATTATCATATTAAGTCTTTACAATAACCTTAAAAGTAAATACTATGATCCCCCATTTGACAAAGGGAAAAGCCACAGGTTTGACACAAATGTATCTGTACTAGTGTTTGCCTCTGGAGTGATTGGGACTGTTCACAGACAGCACATGCAAACGAACTCAGTCACTTTAGTCATGTCTGACTCCTTGCAACATACAATAATTCCAGTAAGCGCAACTAAAGAACAGTGGATTAGATGGAGAGAAGAGTCATTCCAAGCAGAGAGTTTGAACAAAAACTAGAGAGAGAACAGTGGATAGGATTGGTGGCAGTAAAGTGACTTACCTTACTATAGCTTAGTGGGAAAGAATGGAAGATTGCTTGAGGTCAATAGAGTGCATATCTGAAGCCATATAAAGAAGTTGATGTGATGTTCTCTAAGCAGAGTACAAGTTTTTAAGGTGTTGAGCTACGTCTATATTTTATATTTCAGAAATATATTTTCTTATATCATGGAGGGTATGCTGGATAGAAATACTGGAGACAAGGAGATAGGGTAGGAAAGATATGGTGTGCATGTTGTTTTGTCTGAAAGCCTTCATTTCCTGGTGAGAACCTCCTCTCTGCTCTTTCAGGTCTTGGTGAGACTGTTGATCAGTGTCCCATAGAACCAAAAGATTGGGTCAATTTTAAGGTCAAAAACCAGAAGGCTGGGTCAATTTTCCTGGGACACACAATTGGTTCATGGATAAACATGTGATTCAAGCAGAGCCAATCTGAGTTCTTTCCTGGAGTAAGCTCATAGATCCTTTCAGAAAAATAGTCTAAATCTATAGGCTAAGAATTCCCAATAGCCATCCTGTCATTACACAGAAAGAGTCTTATAAAATAG
Organism: Tragulus kanchil; assembly: GCA_022376925.1. Lineage (NCBI taxonomy): Eukaryota > Metazoa > Chordata > Mammalia > Artiodactyla > Tragulidae > Tragulus > Tragulus kanchil. The sequence continues at coordinate 108,098,915 of JAIOJX010000028.1, read as the reverse complement.
AAACCAACATATAAGAAGAAATCGACATGAAAGGGAGAAAAGAGCTCTACAGACATTGTGTCACCCCTGGGTGGCAGTGTCTTGAAATTCCCAGTTGTTGTGTTAATATCATTCATCTTTCATTCGTCTCTTAATTGCATTTACTTCAAAAATTACCTGTCATTTACTGAACACCTACCAGATATTAGGTATGGTACTGGGTACTTTATGTACATTATCATATTAAGTCTTTACAATAACCTTAAAAGTAAATACTATGATCCCCCATTTGACAAAGGGAAAAGCCACAGGTTTGACACAAATGTATCTGTACTAGTGTTTGCCTCTGGAGTGATTGGGACTGTTCACAGACAGCACATGCAAACGAACTCAGTCACTTTAGTCATGTCTGACTCCTTGCAACACTATGGACTGACCTGCCAGGCTCCTTTGATAACTTACAACACTTTTCTTCTATGGCGTCAGGAACAAAAGCATAGAGTTAAGATTTAGACAAACCTGGGTTGAATTTCCACTCTATGACTTTTTTGAATCATGATTTTCTCCTACGTAAAAAGGCGATGAAAATATCTCTTTTTGAGAATGAAGATGATAGCTGTAAAACTCTGGTATAGCATCTAGCACGTTGGAAACACTGGACTGAGGGTAGACATGCTTTGTGTATAAATATGTCTCCACTTCAGACTTCTCTTGTGTCATACTCATCTTTATGTCTCTGTTCTCTGACAAGGAATGTGGTACCTGAGGCCTGGTACTCAAGAAATGAGTACCTGGTACTCAGGAAATGGGTGCTGAATTCACACAGGAGTAGATACAGCATCAGAGAAGTAAGAGGAAAATCAGGAGAAAATAGAGACATGGAAAGAAGAAATACAGAGTGATGAACAATGCCAAATGCTCTTGAGGGCTATGAAAGAACAGGTCTGCAAATATGGCATGAAATCCCACAGATAGGACTTGGGTCGTTTAGTGATTCTAGTAAAATGTTGAGTCTCAAAGGAGATGACAGTGCCCATAGCATAAATGTGATGAAGAGATCAAAAGGCAGAAAGTCTAGACAACCTTTGCCATAAGTTGACTAATAAAGGAAAAGAAAGGAACCAGGAGGTAATCTGAAAGTGAAGCAAGGAAGACAATTTTTGTATAGCAGGAGGAAATGTTAAATGTATTTAACCAAAAGGGAAGACATGGTTGAGTTAGAAAAAGTATCTGATACTTAGAAATGGACAAAAATAATCATTGAAAATCCTACTGGGCCCTTCCAGGTGTTTTACAACTCTGTGGAGGTGGAATTTAACTTGTAAAAAAAAAAGAAAAAAAGAAACCTGGATAGTAATACAAATTATTCTTGGCAATAGCTACAAATGAATTTTGTGCAATAGAGATATAATTGATTTTTGCCCTATAGGAAAGATAACTCCATGTACTTTTTGGATAACACCCTAAAGGACGTAACCAGTTTTTCATCTATTAGTAAGTTTGCTTCAGCATTCCCAGCTACTCTGAATTTTAACATAATTAGTCTGACTCCTTGCAACACTATGGACTGACCTGCCAGGCTCCTTTGATAACTTACAACACTTTTCTTCTATGGCGTCAGGAACAAAAGCATAGAGTTAAGATTTAGACAAACCTGGGTTGAATTTCCACTCTATGACTTTTTTGAATCATGATTTTCTCCTACGTAAAAAGGCGATGAAAATATCTCTTTTTGAGAATGAAGATGATAGCTGTAAAACTCTGGTATAGCATCTAGCACGTTGGAAACACTGGACTGAGGGTAGACATGCTTTGTGTATAAATATGTCTCCACTTCAGACTTCTCTTGTGTCATACTCATCTTTATGTCTCTGTTCTCTGACAAGGAATGTGGTACCTGAGGCCTGGTACTCAAGAAATGAGTACCTGGTACTCAGGAAATGGGTGCTGAATTCACACAGGAGTAGATACAGCATCAGAGAAGTAAGAGGAAAATCAGGAGAAAATAGAGACATGGAAAGAAGAAATACAGAGTGATGAACAATGCCAAATGCTCTTGAGGGCTATGAAAGAACAGGTCTGCAAATATGGCATGAAATCCCACAGATAGGACTTGGGTCGTTTAGTGATTCTAGTAAAATGTTGAGTCTCAAAGGAGATGACAGTGCCCATAGCATAAATGTGATGAAGAGATCAAAAGGCAGAAAGTCTAGACAACCTTTGCCATAAGTTGACTAATAAAGGAAAAGAAAGGAACCAGGAGGTAATCTGAAAGTGAAGCAAGGAAGACAATTTTTGTATAGCAGGAGGAAATGTTAAATGTATTTAACCAAAAGGGAAGACATGGTTGAGTTAGAAAAAGTATCTGATACTTAGAAATGGACAAAAATAATCATTGAAAATCCTACTGGGCCCTTCCAGGTGTTTTACAACTCTGTGGAGGTGGAATTTAACTTGTAAAAAAAAAAAAGAAAAAAAGAAACCTGGATAGTAATACAAATTATTCTTGGCAATAGCTACAAATGAATTTTGTGCAATAGAGATATAATTGATTTTTGCCCTATAGGAAAGATAACTCCATGTACTTTTTGGATAACACCCTAAAGGACGTAACCAGTTTTTCATCTATTAGTAAGTTTGCTTCAGCATTCCCAGCTACTCTGTTTTTTCAAATTCTCCTGGACAGGCATAATTATTTTGATAACATTCTTTCATTGATTAATGACCTGAATAAACTTTTTGCTATGTGTTTATTTTATATTTGTATAAGAGTCATTTGCTTGAGTATATGAAACTCATATTTTAACACTGAAAATTATGATTTAGTGGAAGAGCACTGTTGAAGATCACAGAATAGAGAGCTGTTTACACAAGACCCTAGAAAAGGAATTCAGGTAAGGACCGGGTTTGAATAAAGCATCTCGTCTCTGGGAAGAAGGGAAGACAGCAAAGACCTTTCTTTTTCTCTTTTTTGTGTGTTTAAAAAGCATTTTATTTTTAATTAATTTTTTCAATTTAAAAAGTGTTTGTACAGTTTGTAGACCTTAAGGTTAATTTCTAGCTACAGCTATTACAAAATATTGTCATATTCCCCATACTGTATAATACATCCTTGAGCCTCTCTTACACCCAATAGCCTGTACTCCCTCCTCCACCACTGTATACCCCCTTTTCCCCACTGGTAACCCCTGTTTTTCACCTGTATATCTGTGAGTTTGCCTGTTATTTTGTCATTCATGAGTTTGTTTTATTTTTTAGGTTCCACATATAAGTATATCATACAACAATTTGTCTCTCTCTGTCTAAATTTTATCTTGGTGAAAGTATAGAAGTCAAACTCTTGATTGCGTGCTGTCTGATTCACTCTCCACCGACTATATAATAAAATGAACTCACTTCATGCTGGATCTCTTCCACTGTCCCCACTTTCATGAGGCTGTGGTAAATGTAGCACACTCAGCTGGTGTGCAGAGACACTAAGCACTTATTTTTTTATGGTAGGTAGCTGTACTGAAGCTTTTCAAATAACAAAGCACATTTTCCCATAACTCAAATATGTTCTGTTATGTTCTCCTAATTTAAAGACGCTTTCTGAAATGTTTCTGCCTTCAGGGAACACTCAGACACAATGTTCCAGGAACATAGGAAACACCCAAAATATTGTTACAAAAATATAAGGTCAATTTGGCATTATCTATTAAGAGACTTGCCCTATAGGAAAGATAACTCCATGTACTTTTTGGATAACACCCTAAAGGACGTAACCAGTTTTTCATCTATTAGTAAGTTTGCTTCAGCATTCCCAGCTACTCTGTTTTTTCAAATTCTCCTGGACAGGCATAATTATTTTGATAACATTCTTTCATTGATTAATGACCTGAATAAACTTTTTGCTATGTGTTTATTTTATATTTGTATAAGAGTCATTTGCTTGAGTATATGAAACTCATATTTTAACACTGAAAATTATGATTTAGTGGAAGAGCACTGTTGAAGATCACAGAATAGAGAGCTGTTTACACAAGACCCTAGAAAAGGAATTCAGGTAAGGACCGGGTTTGAATAAAGCATCTCGTCTCTGGGAAGAAGGGAAGACAGCAAAGACCTTTCTTTTCTCTTTTTGTGTGTTTAAAAAGCATTTTATTTTTAATTAATTTTTTCAATTTAAAAAGTGTTTGTACAGTTTGTAGACCTTAAGGTTAATTTCTAGCTACAGCTATTACAAAATATTGTCATATTCCCCATACTGTATAATACATCCTTGAGCCTCTCTTACACCCAATAGCCTGTACTCCCTCCTCCACCACTGTATACCCCCTTTTCCCCACTGGTAACCCCTGTTTTTCACCTGTATATCTGTGAGTTTGCCTGTTATTTTGTCATTCATGAGTTTGTTTTATTTTTTAGGTTCCACATATAAGTATATCATACAACAATTTGTCTCTCTCTGTCTAAATTTTATCTTGGTGAAAGTATAGAAGTCAAACTCTTGATTGCGTGCTGTCTGATTCACTCTCCACCGACTATATAATAAAATGAACTCACTTCATGCTGGATCTCTTCCACTGTCCCCACTTTCATGAGGCTGTGGTAAATGTAGCACACTCAGCTGGTGTGCAGAGACACTAAGCACTTATTTTTTTATGGTAGGTAGCTGTACTGAAGCTTTTCAAATAACAAAGCACATTTTCCCATAACTCAAATATGTTCTGTTATGTTCTCCTAATTTAAAGACGCTTTCTGAAATGTTTCTGCCTTCAGGGAACACTCAGACACAATGTTCCAGGAACATAGGAAACACCCAAAATATTGTTACAAAAATATAAGGTCAATTTGGCATTATCTATTAAGAGACTTCAAGATGTAACTTTCGATTTAGCAATTCCACTTCAAGGAATGCATCCTGGAAAAAACGATCAGAGGCTAATGTTATATTAGCACTGGTACAGCGTTTATTTTGGAGAAAGAAGTAACTTAGTGTTCTTTCAGTAGAGAAATGGTTCAAAAATTTTTAGTTCGTTGCATTATGGTCCTGTCAGTACAATCACATTTATAAAGATTCTGTGGCAACACAGGGCAAATGTAAGCAACAAAAATGCTAAATTAAAAAATCAGGACACAATTACACATGTATTATGAAGTCCGTTTTGTGAAATGTACACATAATAAGAGCAAAAAGAAATACAAATATTTCATGCTATCAAAATCCAGTTACTGAATTTAGATAGCAAGCTTTCAGAGAGAAACATCTGTATGTAAAGGAATAACTACCTCTGATTCAGAAATGACATTATTTTCTTCACCTACTCTTGCAAATTATGCACATTAGCTAAATTAAAATATTTCTTTTAAAAAAATAAATAACATACTTCCTTTGTAGTTGATAAGCTGTTACAGTTCAAATATTTCTATTGTTACAATAATAAGAGATTAAAAGCATTTTTCTCTTAACCTCAGCTTTTAGAAGTCACTACAACCCTGTTATTCTGCATCATTTCAAATCTAACAAAATACTTTTTCTTCTTTGCTGTCAAATGGTTAAAACATATATACCCGGCTATATTTAAAATATATAACCAACAAGAGCCTACTCTATAGGTAGGTTCTCTGGTACTCTGTCCGATATTCCCAAGCCTCCCCTCGGCCATGAAAATGAAGTATCTATCACAAGACAAATTACCATTTGTGATCTTAGTTAACCAATTCTTGATAGACAAGATAAGCGATATGCTTAGAGACACAAATTTTTTTGAAGCTTAATTCAAAAAAAGTTTTTTGTTCTGTTATGTTCTCCTAATTTAAAGACGCTTTCTGAAATGTTTCTGCCTTCAGGGAACACTCAGACACAATGTTCCAGGAACATAGGAAACACCCAAAATATTGTTACAAAAATATAAGGTCAATTTGGCATTATCTATTAAGAGACTTCAAGATGTAACTTTCGATTTAGCAATTCCACTTCAAGGAATGCATCCTGGAAAAAACGATCAGAGGCTAATGTTATATTAGCACTGGTACAGCGTTTATTTTGGAGAAAGAAGTAACTTAGTGTTCTTTCAGTAGAGAAATGGTTCAAAAATTTTTAGTTCGTTGCATTATGGTCCTGTCAGTACAATCACATTTATAAAGATTCTGTGGCAACACAGGGCAAATGTAAGCAACAAAAATGCTAAATTAAAAAATCAGGACACAATTACACATGTATTATGAAGTCCGTTTTGTGAAATGTACACATAATAAGAGCAAAAAGAAATACAAATATTTCATGCTATCAAAATCCAGTTACTGAATTTAGATAGCAAGCTTTCAGAGAGAAACATCTGTATGTAAAGGAATAACTACCTCTGATTCAGAAATGACATTATTTTCTTCACCTACTCTTGCAAATTATGCACATTAGCTAAATTAAAATATTTCTTTTAAAAAAATAAATAACATACTTCCTTTGTAGTTGATAAGCTGTTACAGTTCAAATATTTCTATTGTTACAATAATAAGAGATTAAAAGCATTTTTCTCTTAACCTCAGCTTTTAGAAGTCACTACAACCCTGTTATTCTGCATCATTTCAAATCTAACAAAATACTTTTTCTTCTTTGCTGTCAAATGGTTAAAACATATATACCCGGCTATATTTAAAATATATAACCAACAAGAGCCTACTCTATAGGTAGGTTCTCTGGTACTCTGTCCGATATTCCCAAGCCTCCCCTCGGCCATGAAAATGAAGTATCTATCACAAGACAAATTACCATTTGTGATCTTAGTTAACCAATTCTTGGTAGACAAGATAAGCGATATGCTTAGGTGATTTTCGATTGTACCTTTGTGATGGCAACCAAATCATGCTTTATTTCTTTATTGGTTCCTAGACAACCTCAAGAGTTTGGGATATGGGTTTGTGTACGTAGGCTTTCGATATAAATGTAAGCCACAAGTTTTGCTCGGGGTCCTTGCCTAAATAAAGGCCTTGGACCCACCGGTGTAAAGCCAACCTAATAAACCTCTTTTCCATCCACCACGAGCTGAGTTGGGTGCTTCACTGAGCGTACCCTACAACACCCAGTGTCCAGGGGATAAAGTCTCAATTCTATAACACGGTTCGTGACAGTCTCATCTTTGTCTACTTAATTCTCCAGCCTCATGTCTTCTAGCTTTCTTGTCACACTGTGTCCCAGCACTTGCAAACACTAGCACCAGAACCCCTAGGATGTGCCATATCCTCATTCATGTCCTCGTCCTCTCTCTTTATATGTTCTAGTCTCTATGCCTTGAAGTTTTTTTTTTCTTTCTCGCTTTCCCATTGGGCCTAACAATAGCTGATACCTGGTTATTCTCCAGGTCTTAGTTGAGATAGCTCTTTCTGCAGGAGGCTTTCCTTGAACTCTTGGTCTGTGTGATACGCCCTTCCACTTGCATCCACGGCATCCTGCTGCAAGCACTTTTGAGTATTTTGCTATCAGAAAGTATGCTAGGATAAGATGTGGTATGAAGTATAGTGTAATGTTTTTTATTGTAACTATTTTTTCTTTGCATGTTTGTCCTGGCCTGGGAAGATCCCACGTGTCGTGGAGCAGCTGGACCAATGTGTCCAACTGCCGAGCCTGAGCTCTGGAGCGCATGCACCCAGAGCTGGTGCAGAGAGAGAGGACACTGCGATGGGAGGCCCACACAGGCCAAAGAGCAAAGATGGAAATAATGTTCGCTTGTTTCTATATGTATATATTTGTTTGTTACTTGGTGCTGCCTAGCTGGACTGAATGTTCCTTGAGGAGAAGTGCTCTGTTTACTTCCATTGTCTCAAGGCCTAGCACAGCACTTGATATACAGTAGGAGCTCTATTATATCATTACATGATTAAATGGACAAATGAAGGAAAGCATCTCAAAGCCAGATAGGAGTGTCTCTTGAGTTGCCCACTAGACCCTGACTTCACACAGATAGAGAGCAGCCACTGTTCTACAACCAGTGTGGATGCACAACCACTCTTAAGATATGTATCTTATGATATATGTCGGAAAGCAGAGGCTTGTTTAGAAATGAAATAAATGCATGTTAACTGATCCAAAATGCCTAGCTATATTTAAATATATCACTCACGGTTTTAAATTAAACTGAATACCTTTATCTTTACCAGACTTTGATGTCATCCATGATTTTCTCCCCCTGTGATCTCTTGGAATTTGTTCAATGTCTTTTCACTGTAACAAAGGAAAGAGGAGTAATACTGCAAAGGTAATACTCCATTGCTGCAATCCCCCAAAGAACACTGTACCCAAGTGACCCTTTGTATGTATTGTGGAAAATGGGAGTCTGGGCCAAGAAACTTTGGGAATGCTGCTTATTATTTCCTGCTCTTGGAAAGGTACCACACCGATGATATACTAAAGGCTGAGAAAATTTGTTAGCTTAGCTTTCTTGAAGCTTGAATTATCAAACCTGTTCAAGCTTGTGGCCCAACTAAAACAATTTAGAAATTGGTGACATGTGAATTGATGATTGCATCCAATACCAAGAGGTCAAGCTCCAATTCTATCTGTCAGTTCTTACAACTCACTTCAGCTCCAGAATCTCAGTTCCCTAATTTGTAAAATAAGGAAGCTGGTCTAGAAAACGTCAAAGATCACTTGCAGACCTAAAATTCCATTTTAATCACGTCAAATAATTTGTTGATCTACTTTGCATGGGAGATACTTAAGAAAAAAATATATGGCAAGGATTATTTGATGTAATCATAGAGAACTAAATTTCATTACATTTGCTTTCTGCTTTTTAATTTTACATCATTGTCTAGACCTCTAGATGGACATTCACATGCCTGAAACCTATTTGATCGTCACTCATGAAAATAAAAAATAGTTAATTTGGCCCTCTCAGCAATGGTCCTCTTACATATATAGGACCATTTTCTTCTTTTCCTCTCCTGATTTATATCATTACATGATTAAATGGACAAATGAAGGAAAGCATCTCAAAGCCAGATAGGAGTGTCTCTTGAGTTGCCCACTAGACCCTGACTTCACACAGATAGAGAGCAGCCACTGTTCTACAACCAGTGTGGATGCACAACCACTCTTAAGATATGTATCTTATGATATATGTCGGAAAGCAGAGGCTTGTTTAGAAATGAAATAAATGCATGTTAACTGATCCAAAATGCCTAGCTATATTTAAATATATCACTCACGGTTTTAAATTAAACTGAATACCTTTATCTTTACCAGACTTTGATGTCATCCATGATTTTCTCCCCCTGTGATCTCTTGGAATTTGTTCAATGTCTTTTCACTGTAACAAAGGAAAGAGGAGTAATACTGCAAAGGTAATACTCCATTGCTGCAATCCCCCAAAGAACACTGTACCCAAGTGACCCTTTGTATGTATTGTGGAAAATGGGAGTCTGGGCCAAGAAACTTTGGGAATGCTGCTTATTATTTCCTGCTCTTGGAAAGGTACCACACCGATGATATACTAAAGGCTGAGAAAATTTGTTAGCTTAGCTTTCTTGAAGCTTGAATTATCAAACCTGTTCAAGCTTGTGGCCCAACTAAAACAATTTAGAAATTGGTGACATGTGAATTGATGATTGCATCCAATACCAAGAGGTCAAGCTCCAATTCTATCTGTCAGTTCTTACAACTCACTTCAGCTCCAGAATCTCAGTTCCCTAATTTGTAAAATAAGGAAGCTGGTCTAGAAAACGTCAAAGATCACTTGCAGACCTAAAATTCCATTTTAATCACGTCAAATAATTTGTTGATCTACTTTGCATGGGAGATACTTAAGAAAAAAATATATGGCAAGGATTATTTGATGTAATCATAGAGAACTAAATTTCATTACATTTGCTTTCTGCTTTTTAATTTTACATCATTGTCTAGACCTCTAGATGGACATTCACATGCCTGAAACCTATTTGATCGTCACTCATGAAAATAAAAAATAGTTAATTTGGCCCTCTCAGCAATGGTCCTCTTACATATATAGGACCATTTTCTTCTTTTCCTCTCCTGATAAGTAACTGAAATAAAACTAATGGATACACAAGTACAAAGATATCATAAGGTTGAGACCTCTGAGTCTGACAAACAAAAAGCCGATTCCACAACTGCAGCATGCTGTAGACACATCTGGCTTACTTTAGCTCACAATGGAGTAATATGAATTGTGCTAAAAACCACTATTTGTGCAAATGCAAATAATATTCCATCTGCTCAGGATTTTTTTTCTTATATAGCTTTTGTTCCAGTGTGGTAAAAGCCTGTTTCTTTACCCTGAAGTGCTCCTGCTGATGAAGAGTGAAGTACATGACAATGAACTAAAATCCATTATCAAACAAATACAGTGAGCTTTTCAGCAAGTCATCACAGGGAATGTTGCCTTTTTCTCTGGCATTAAGGAGAAAGCGATTTGTGCTCATGCAAATAAGACAAAGTGGTGGGTTTTTAAAAAATGTATATATATATATACATATATATATATATATATACACATATATATACATATATATACACATATGTATTCCATACACAGTAGTTTGCTTTGTAACTGTTCCATTTTTATATCTCTCTGGTGGGGGAGAGCAGCAGAGAAGCATTTTGGCAGCCTTCTTTAGATTTCCTTTTGGTTTGAGTAGTGATAAGTTCTCAACAGAAGAATTTGAGCTCTGCCTTATGCTATCTTGAATAACTTACTTGGGAATTGGGAGAACTGCCTTCCCAGCTCCTGAGAAGAACCTAGGGCAAGTTGGAAGGAAATTTAACCCTGTGCTGCTGAAACCATAGTAAGTTTCAAGAGCTCCCAGACGTCAAGCTGAAGAAAAATGAACCTAGCAAGTTCGTCAAATAATTTGTTGATCTACTTTGCATGGGAGATACTTAAGAAAAAAATATATGGCAAGGATTATTTGATGTAATCATAGAGAACTAAATTTCATTACATTTGCTTTCTGCTTTTTAATTTTACATCATTGTCTAGACCTCTAGATGGACATTCACATGCCTGAAACCTATTTGATCGTCACTCATGAAAATAAAAAATAGTTAATTTGGCCCTCTCAGCAATGGTCCTCTTACATATATAGGACCATTTTCTTCTTTTCCTCTCCTGATAAGTAACTGAAATAAAACTAATGGATACACAAGTACAAAGATATCATAAGGTTGAGACCTCTGAGTCTGACAAACAAAAAGCCGATTCCACAACTGCAGCATGCTGTAGACACATCTGGCTTACTTTAGCTCACAATGGAGTAATATGAATTGTGCTAAAAACCACTATTTGTGCAAATGCAAATAATATTCCATCTGCTCAGGATTTTTTTTCTTATATAGCTTTTGTTCCAGTGTGGTAAAAGCCTGTTTCTTTACCCTGAAGTGCTCCTGCTGATGAAGAGTGAAGTACATGACAATGAACTAAAATCCATTATCAAACAAATACAGTGAGCTTTTCAGCAAGTCATCACAGGGAATGTTGCCTTTTTCTCTGGCATTAAGGAGAAAGCGATTTGTGCTCATGCAAATAAGACAAAGTGGTGGGTTTTTAAAAAATGTATATATATATATACATATATATATATATATATACACATATATATACATATATATACACATATGTATTCCATACACAGTAGTTTGCTTTGTAACTGTTCCATTTTTATATCTCTCTGGTGGGGGAGAGCAGCAGAGAAGCATTTTGGCAGCCTTCTTTAGATTTCCTTTTGGTTTGAGTAGTGATAAGTTCTCAACAGAAGAATTTGAGCTCTGCCTTATGCTATCTTGAATAACTTACTTGGGAATTGGGAGAACTGCCTTCCCAGCTCCTGAGAAGAACCTAGGGCAAGTTGGAAGGAAATTTAACCCCTGTGCTGCTGAAACCATAGTAAGTTTCAAGAGCTCCAACTACAGGATTTGCTGATGATGACAGTCAAAGGTAACAAATGATCCAAGTTCAATCTTAAACATTTCTGAGTGCTCATTCTTTTCGGTGTCCTGAGCCTTAATCTGAGGGCTTTGTGAAAGTTATACTCTTCCTGAATTAATAGACTATTTCTCTGTTTTCAAGAAGAGTATCTATATGAGTGACAATTATATCAGTACTGCTATTATTACTACCACTGCACAAGACACTGATAAGCCAACTCCGAGAACAGTCGGATTCGGGTAAATGTATGCAAGCTTCTTTTCAGTCCACTTCTTCCTTAGCTTTGCCCTTTGTTTCGCTTTCTTGTCCCCTTCTCCTAAGATCTGTGATTTCTATTTCAACAAAACAGAGGAAAAAGCAGAAGAACTTGATCCTTTCTTCCTAAAATCAGAGAAGTGAGGCAGGAGATTATAAGCTTGTATGAGCATGAAAACACACTTTTATTTTTACACAAAAACTGAAGATTTATTTTTACAGCACTTCTGGCTGTTTTATTTATACCTGATTATTTTATTCAATATTAGCTGGATTTTAAGTAATCCAACTAATATTTTCATCTTTGTGAAATTTGAAGGGTTTTCTTTTGAAAGAGAGTATTTTTGGAGGTTTTTTTCTCTGTTATAATTTATAGAATATATAGATATCAGACTATGCATTTCTCTTTTAAGTTTTAATTTTATAATGCTATTTTCAATTAACATTAATTTGTGAGTCTGAAATATAATAAAGCACATATAATGATGCTAACAGACAATGAAACAATAGCTGTAAAAACACTTGAATTTTTAGAGAAAAAATTGCTATGGACATCTAAGATGTTAATGCTGTTAATGAATGTAATTTATATTTCTGGGTGAAAAATGATTGCCAAAGAATTGTATTTCCTTTCTAGAGCACATTGTAAATATCAACAGATGATTATTTTCTTCTAGGTTATTTTCTAGGACATACACTAAACTGTCTTTTATAGCCTATGTAAAAACTGAAATTAAGCACCTGAATACAGAATTATGTTACATTGACAATTTTGCAGTAAGCTACCTGCAAATATTAACTTTATTCATCAAAGAGTTCAATTTCAGAGCTAAAAACATGATCTAAAATGAATTAGTAATTTAGAATCTAAACAGACTAAACTAAGCAGTTATGTTGGTATAGTATCTGTAATTATATTTACAATTTGTGGTGTATTTTAGAGCTACTGGGAATTGTGAAGAGATAAAATAATATTTGCCCTAATAAGACCACTTCCATCAAAAGTGATTTCCTTTTATGTAAAGGCAAGATAACTTTTCACTCTTCCTGACTTCAAAAGAAAACACATAATTCCAAATATGTGTTAAACTTTTAACATAAAATCCTTACACATTAAACCATTAATGTATGGTTGGTCAGGAAAATATCTCATTCCACTTACAATACTGTCTCAGTTTAATTAGACCCTGAAAAGTAATGGATTTAAATTCAAATCCTGGCCAACATTAATTATAGAATTCTTAATATTGTAGCTTGCCCTTTACTAAATTACTAGGATATGTCCTGTGTTAAATAAAAAAGGAAATGAGCTTCTGGGGACAAAGGACTGATTACTGTAAAATATTGTATGTATTGATATGTGGTACTAAAGTCTAAAGTCTTCTCTTAAGATTAAAAAAAAAAAAAAACACAGAATCTTGAAGTCCTAGAACTTTGAATTTTGAAGAACTGGAACTTTGTTCTCGTGCTCTTTATTCACATGCACGGGAAGTCAAAGACTAGCTGTTTCTAACAGCTGTGACTTTTGAACATTTTTTAAACTTATTTAATAGGTTAAGATCACTCTTCCATGTGCATGCACAGTAGCTCAGTTGTGTCTGGACTTTTCGCAACCTCCTGTATGTCACCTGCCAGGCTCTGTCCATGGGATTTTTCCAGGCAAGAATACTGAAATGGATTTCCCATTTCCTTCTCTGGGTGATGATCTTCCTAATCCAGGGATCAAACCCACGTTTTCTGCATTGGCAGGTGGATTTTTTACCACCAAACCACCTGGGAAACCAGAGTCAGATGGGATTGAGTGACTGGAACACACACTCACCTGGGTCTCCCCTTAATCCTAGTTCTGTGGAGACTTGGTCCACATATAGCAGTTATGGACACTACCGGGGAAGAAGTACTCCTGGATCATTTATTTCATGGACACAGGAAGCGGACATAGCAGTGACTGAGAATAAAATGCACAGGCACATGCCAGATTCTCTCCAGACTTATTCTGAGATCCTTACCAGCCTCCTCTCACTTCTCTTTGACATAACTTCCTTCCATACCAATTAATCAATCAACAGGTTTTTATTAAACTTTGGTCTTCATAGCAGGACTTCTATGAACCACACCTCAGGCAGAAACTGAAGGGGAATAAGCAAAGACTAGATTCACATTCATATCTAACTTCTGTCAATTACTAAGCTGGCTATGTGACCTACTTGGTCAGTCTCTTAGTTGCAATCTAAAAATGACTCAATTTTCTCATCTTCTTGCCCCGTTTGCCTCTTGACTTTGTTCTGAGAACTGAAAAATTACTTTATGGAGAGAATGCTTTGGGAATTGTAAAACACAAGACATATAGAAAGTAGTATTAATAGACTTTGTTCTGTGTGGTTTATAAATTTCTGTAACTTCCCAGAAAAAAAAGATGTTAAATAATTTTAAATTCGCAAAAATTTTATTATAAGATGCACATCAAATATCACTGTCAACTCTAATTTCAGTAGTCAAATAAATTGAAAGTTATTAGAGGACAAACAATAAAAAGATTATTTTCCATTTGCTTTCTTCTTAATTTATTTCAGCCAAAAGTTTAGACAATGACTCTGAATTTCCAGAAGTCAAAAAGAAACAGTTCAAACTCAATTAATATAGTATAATTTGGTCTTAGATTAAAAGAATTTTTAAAAATTCAGTAGGGCGCCACTAGTGTTCAGTGCAGGATTCCTTTCTCATGTTTCTTTATATGTTTTGTCATATCTTATATTCTGAGAAAAGCTCATTTAAGAAGTTGGGATAAAAGGAAATGCATTAGAATCATCCTTCACGAGTGAAGGCTTAACCATCAACACAGTGACATAACAGGTTTCAGGGTATCCACGGCCATCGAGTCAAAAGCAGAGAACCCTGAGTACCAGAGTGACCATTTACCCATTCTGTAGCATGGGTCTGCGGCCTCCTCACCAATCCCAGAGCCAAAAAAGAACATTAAGTAATTAAACTACATATTAGCACACAGGCAATAAAACTGATACTCTGCTCAGAGGAGAGACCTTATGTCAGTAATCCAAACCAATCTATCTGTTAATGAACATCTCTGACTTGTTTCAAGGCAAAAACTGATTTGAAGCAGCAAACTAGGAAGGGACTCACACTAACTTCCCTTCCTTTTTACCCCAAATTAATCAATCAACAGGTTTTTATTAAACTTTGGTCTTCATAGCAGGACTTCTATGAACCACACCTCAGGCAGAAACTGAAGGGGAATAAGCAAAGACTAGATTCACATTCATATCTAACTTCTGTCAATTACTAAGCTGGCTATGTGACCTACTTGGTCAGTCTCTTAGTTTCAATCTAAAGATGACTCAATTTTCTCATCTTCTTGCCCCGTTTGCCTCTTGACTTTGTTCTGAGAACTGAAAAATTACTTTATGGAGAGAATGCTTTGGGAATTGTAAAACACAAGACATATAGAAAGTAGTATTAATAGACTTTGTTCTGTGTGGTTTATAAATTTCTGTAACTTCCCAGAAAAAAAAGATGTTAAATAATTTTAAATTCGCAAAAATTTTATTATAAGATGCACATCAAATATCACTGTCAACTCTAATTTCAGTAGTCAAATAAATTGAAAGTTATTAGAGGACAAACAATAAAAAGATTATTTTCCATTTGCTTTCTTCTTAATTTATTTCAGCCAAAAGTTTAGACAATGACTCTGAATTTCCAGAAGTCAAAAAGAAACAGTTCAAACTCAATTAATATAGTATAATTTGGTCTTAGATTAAAAGAATTTTTAAAAATTCAGTAGGGCGCCACTAGTGTTCAGTGCAGGATTCCTTTCTCATGTTTCTTTATATGTTTTGTCATATCTTATATTCTGAGAAAAGCTCATTTAAGAAGTTGGGATAAAAGGAAATGCATTAGAATCATCCTTCACGAGTGAAGGCTTAACCATCAACACAGTGACATAACAGGTTTCAGGGTATCCACGGCCATCGAGTCAAAAGCAGAGAACCCTGAGTACCAGAGTGACCATTTACCCATTCTGTAGCATGGGTCTGCGGCCTCCTCACCAATCCCAGAGCCAAAAAAGAACATTAAGTAATTAAACTACATATTAGCACACAGGCAATAAAACTGATACTCTGCTCAGAGGAGAGACCTTATGTCAGTAATCCAAACCAATCTATCTGTTAATGAACATCTCTGACTTGTTTCAAGGCAAAAACTGATTTGAAGCAGCAAACTAGGAAGGGACAAAAGGGTTGCAGAAGGATATTTCATACAAGTAGAACTTAGTATATGAAAAGACAAGAAGAAAAGATAGAAACACCTAAGAAGCAATGTAAGGGTTCCAAAAGGGGAGAGATTTAGAGTTCTTTATGGATGTGGCAGCCTTCCACATATCACAGGTGCAGTCTATGGGCCTCTACTGAAGACTCCTGGAAGTGTTTGCTTAGTATGTAAGATTGAAGCTCATACTAGAAAAATTAAAATATAAGAAAAGGGTTGATTACTGAGGATTTAATCCTCAAGAAGCAGTACTGTATGGCTATAGTAGTACAATTCACTTGCCAAGAGTTCAGTCTCTAATGTAACTCCATTTAACTTTTTTAAAAAATCATTTGAATTTTTCTATAAATAAATGATAATGTTACTGGCTCTCTATTGATGTGGGAAGCCATTGAAGGTCATCCTTCCTGTGGTTTTGATAAATTCCTAGTTCTCCCCGCATCCACCATCAGGGGTGAGCTCACTGATCTACCATGGCTACTCCTCAGTCTCCATGTTAGCACTAACTATTCTAGCTTGGTGCTTTTGATTGTGTTTACAAAGTTTGTAATTGATCCCATAGTCAGAATAAAAACAAAACCCCCTACATTCATAGCAGTTTATCAACTAGAATATTCTATTGCTTACAATGGGTTTTCAGTTGTTTTGACATGTTGTTTCATAATGACTCTTTTGGAAAGAAATATTAGATTTTTTAGATCAGTTCCCAATTGATATCTAACTAATGGATTCTAGTGCAGCGCAATCATATGCCAAAAGGACATAGAAAAATCTGCTGACATATGGGAGAAATAATGAGTTTATCTCTATCTTTAAAAAAGAACAAAAGGGGACTTCCCTGGTGGTCCACTGGGTAAAGAATCCACCTTGCAGTGCAAGGGGCGCCGGTTTGATCCCTGACCCGGGAAGATCCCACGTGCCACGGAATGGCTGGACTGATGTGCCCAACTACCGAGCCAGTGCTCTGGAGCACATGTGCCCAGAGCCAGTGCTCTGCAGCGAGAGAGGCCACTACAATGGGAGGCCCACACAGGCCAAAGAACAAAGATGAAAATAAATGAAAGACCAATAGAAGTGCCCAAAAAAAACTTAAACAAAAGAACAAAAGTGTACAGTATTTAATACGCAGTTGATCTTGACACCCTAATTAGTCAGTCTATCATAAAAGGCTTATCTGTCTGGCTAAAGGGAAACGTGTGGTTTTAGCAATGCCAGGATCAACAGGAAAGCCTTAATTCATCTACAAGTTTATTTTGGTGTATTACAGTTTATTCATGAGGACAAATCTCCATACAGATATTATTTTAAAGAATGGAGTCTTTACAATACTTGATGTTAGATTGGAAGATAAGCCTGGTATACTACAGATTTTGCTGATAACTTCCAAAACTACTGAAAAGAGTAGAGTTTAAAGTAGAATTGTGACTTTTTTTTAAAGACAACTGTTCATGATTTATTGACCCTTTGTAGACAATAAAGACTAGGTAATGGTGTGTGATCCAGCAGATAATTTTATAAAATAAATAAGTAAACTTAATAATGATGCTATTAGTAGGGAAGGGTTTTCTGAAACATTGTTAAGTGAAAAATATAAAAGTAATTTTAAATTAGTCATTTCATCTTATCTCTTTCTAGTTCCTTCCTATTTTGTGAATTTTATAATGAATATAATGTGCAATATTACATTTATTATATCTAAAGTATATTTTTATTATCACGTAGATATTTAGAGTAATGACAGTAATGCATCTACTAAGCAAATGTATTGAAGGTGCATGCTCGAATGTGTTTTTTAACAGAGATGTGTGATCAACTAACTCATGCATAATGATAGGAACATTTCACACCTAATGACATCTCGATGACAACAACGTATTGCCACATTCTGGGGATCCTCTAAAGCACTATGGAGTCATGCTTTTACTTGCTTATTACACTAAACTGGAAAGTGATAATATGTATCAATCGAGATGCTTCCAGTTGCAAGTACAAGTAACCTGCCAGAAATAGTGTGGGCTTTTGACAAAGGGAGATAAGGGCTCCAGGCTCCATTTTCTGTTATTTTCTTAGCTGTTCCCTCTCTTTCAGTCGGCTGTAGTTCCTAGGCAAGTGTGTCCCCTAATCTCAAGATAACTGCCAGTAGAAGACAGGGAAATGGAATTCCTCGCCCATGTGTACAGAAAGTGTGTGTGTGTGTGTGTGTGTGTCAGAGAGATAGACAGACAAGCAGACAGACCCATCTGTGAAAGCTCAGAAAGCTTCTTACCCAGAGGCCCTGAGCAAGACTTTTCTCAAGTTTTATTGGCCCAACTGACTTAGAACCTTATCTAAACCAATTGCCATAAACCTTGAAAAAGACTATCATAATTGGCCACTAAAGTGTTTGAGTGGAATGCATACAGAAGAATCAATCATATTCACTAGATACCCAAATGGGTATGTAGCAAATGAGTCATTGACTTGAGTGATCATTCTTGTTCTAATCATAATTACCATTTATTGTAATTGTTATTTTATTATTGCCAAAATAGTGATAAAATAGCAAAGATTTGTATTGCATAAAAGAGCATAATAATAGGGAAAACTATCTACAGACAAATAGATCTAATTGATAACTGAGAAGTAAGTCAGAAATTGCCATAAATCCATGAAACTTATTCAATACAAGAGGTTGGAAAAAGTGACTCACTGTGTGGAAAAAATAAAGGTAACACCCACCTCTTCATAAATACAAAAATAAACTTCAGATAGTTTGTATAAAGTGTAAAAAATAAAATTATAAAAGGAGAATTAACTTTATGCAATGATTTTTCTACTCTTTGTGAGTAAAATATTTAGAAGTAATATTTATGAAAGTAAAGAGGATCTTCCTGGTGGTCCAGTGGCTAAGACTCCATATTCCCAATGCATGAGGTCTGGGTTTGATCCTTAGTCAGGGAACTAGATCCTACATGCAACTAAAAATTCCCCATGCTGCAGCTAAGACCCAGAGCAACCAAGTAAATATATTTAAAAAAAAAGTAAAAGTATGGAAGTTTATAATAGTATGAATAAAAGAAAGGAACTTTTTTTACTATAAAATGTAAAGCTATGTATCAATCTCTTCAGTTGCAAGTACAAGTAACCTGCCAGAAATAGTGTGGGCTTTTGACAAAGGGAGATAAGGGCTCCAGGCTCCATTTTCTGTTATTTTCTTAGCTGTTCCCTCTCTTTCAGTCGGCTGTAGTTCCTAGGCAAGTGTGTCCCCTAATCTCAAGATAACTGCCAGTAGAAGACAGGGAAATGGAATTCCTCGCCCATGTGTACAGAAAGTGTGTGTGTGTGTGTGTGTGTGTCAGAGAGATAGACAGACAAGCAGACAGACCCATCTGTGAAAGCTCAGAAAGCTTCTTACCCAGAGGCCCTGAGCAAGACTTTTCTCAAGTTTTATTGGCCCAACTGACTTAGAACCTTATCTAAACCAATTGCCATAAACCTTGAAAAAGACTATCATAATTGGCCACTAAAGTGTTTGAGTGGAATGCATACAGAAGAATCAATCATATTCACTAGATACCCAAATGGGTATGTAGCAAATGAGTCATTGACTTGAGTGATCATTCTTGTTCTAATCATAATTACCATTTATTGTAATTGTTATTTTATTATTGCCAAAATAGTGATAAAATAGCAAAGATTTGTATTGCATAAAAGAGCATAATAATAGGGAAAACTATCTACAGACAAATAGATCTAATTGATAACTGAGAAGTAAGTCAGAAATTGCCATAAATCCATGAAACTTATTCAATACAAGAGGTTGGAAAAAGTGACTCACTGTGTGGAAAAAATAAAGGTAACACCCCACCTCTTCATAAATACAAAAATAAACTTCAGATAGTTTGTATAAAGTGTAAAAAATAAAATTATAAAAGGAGAATTAACTTTATGCAATGATTTTTCTACTCTTTGTGAGTAAAATATTTAGAAGTAATATTTATGAAAGTAAAGAGGATCTTCCCTGGTGGTCCAGTGGCTAAGACTCCATATTCCCAATGCATGAGGTCTGGGTTTGATCCTTAGTCAGGGAACTAGATCCTACATGCAACTAAAAATTCCCCATGCTGCAGCTAAGACCCAGAGCAACCAAGTAAATATATTTAAAAAAAAAGTAAAAGTATGGAAGTTTATAATAGTATGAATAAAAGAAAGGAACTTTTTTTACTATAAAATGTAAAGCTATATTAATTTTAAACCATCATATATTAAAGGGCCAACAATAAATGCAAAATACTAAATGATCTTTAAGATAAATATACCAATAATTAAATGATAAAAGGATGAGAGGAGATGATTCACCAAAGGAGGTAATTCAAATTCCCAATAAACAAAACCATCCAAATCCACTAGCAGTTTTAAGACGTCCTAGTAAAAACAAATATACATTTCATTTTAAAAAATAAATTTCACCAAAACCTTTAATTGAAAAAACCCTGTCCAGCGCTGATTTGGTTTACAAGAAACCGGTACTAATACACTTTTGATAGAAATTGAATTTTTATTTTATTAAATCCACAAAAGTTTTGAAAACTAACACAGTCAACTTATGCAAAGCATTTGAGAAGGACTCTTTTTGCATTTTACTTGTGGGAGTGAAAGGTATTATAACTATGATGGAGTTTGGCAATAAATTCCAAATAACTCAAAAATGCCTATATTCATTGGCAACTATGTTACCAAAGGAGACAGCAAAAAAAATGCAGACATAAATTTGTTAAATAGGGCTTCCCCTGGTGATCCAGTGGGTAAGGACACCGCCTTGCAGTGCAAGGGGCGCCGGTTCGATCCCTGGCCTGGGAAGATCCCACGTGCTGCGGAGCAGCTGGACCCATGTGTCCAATTACCGAGTCGGAGCTCTGGAGCGCATGCGCCCGGAGCTGGCGCTCTGCAACGACAGACGCCACCGCGATGGGAGGCCCACAGGAGCCAAAGAACAAAGACGGATGAAAATAGAGAAATGAAAGACCAATAGATGTGGGTCGCCCACTCCCCTCCCTCCCCAATCCGACCCCCGCCCAAAATAAATAAATAAAAAAAAATTTGTTAAATAAACTTATATAATGTCCCTAAATTAGAAACAACCTGTGCATACAAACATAGTAAATGGTTTGATAAAGTATTGTAAGATTAATTCAACTGAATATTTTATAGTCATTAAAAATTATGTTTAGGGGCTTCCCTGGTGGTCCAGTGGGTAAGGACACTGCCTTGCAGTGCAAGAGATGCCGGGTCAATCCCTGGCCTGGGAAGATCCCATGTGCCACTGAGAACCTGGACTGATGTGTCCAACTACTCAGACAGAGATCTGGAGCACATGCACCCAGAGCTGGTGCTCTGCGACTAGAGAGGCCACTAGGATGGGAGACCCACACAGGCCAAAGAACAAAGATGGATGAAAATAAATAAATGAAAGACCAATAGAAGTGGCCAGGAAAAAAATTATGTTTATAAAAATATTTGTCATGAAAAAGGACTATGTTATTAAATGAAATGTTATCAAATCCTAGCAAATATATCTCAGTTTTGTAAAAAAAATTATGGATATGGGGCTTCCCCTGGTGGTCCAGTGGGTAAGGACACCGCCTTGCAGTGCAAGGGGTGCTGGTTCGAGCCCTGGCCTGGGAAGATCCCACGTGCCACGGAGCGGCTGGACTGATGTGTCCAATCACCGAGCCAGAGCTCTGGAGCGCATGTGCCCAGAGCCGGTGCTCTGCAACGACAGACGCCACCGCGATGGGAGGCCCACAGGAGCCAAAGAACGAAGACGAATGAAAATAGAGAAATGAAAGACCAATAGAAGTGGCCCACCCGCTCCCCTCCCCCCCAAAGTAAATAAATAAATAAATCTTTAAAAAAAAAATTATGGATATGTATAGAAATAAGCTGACAACATCTTCAAATATCTTTGGGATACAGAAAGAAAGTAGATTTTTATTTTTCAATTTATATCATTGTATAATTCTCAAATATTCTACAATGAACAACTCAAGTATTTTTCTTATTTAAGAATATATTGAAATTCCTTATATTTTCAAAACCCTTGTCCTTTTTTAAGAAACAAAACTCTTTTCTCCTTCATTCATGGATGTACATACTGAGGAATTTTAAGGAAATCATAACAATACACTACAAAAATACATATTACATCTAAAGTACAACAACAAAAATTTTACATCTTAAAATTGACTAAAGAGAAGTTTTGTAGTGAAATTATACCTACAATACTATCAAAAATGTATGAGATCTAAAGCTCATTTTAAAGTCCTACATACCTATAGCTGGTTAAATGCACTGAAGAAAATCTAATGTTAATTGGTATGTAGATAACCATAAGTCAATCATTTTCATACATAACCTATTCAGTCTTCCCCATAACATAAAGTATTATCCCATTTTTACAAAAGAAAAAATGAGCTTACATGAGTTTATGTACCTACCCAGCAAGTTTAGCAAAGTTTCAAATCAAGTCTGTTAGATCCAAAATTTCCTAGCTTTTCACAACTTTGTTCATACTGCCTTTTAAGTCATTTACAAGGAAAAAACTGATCAATTAAATGATGAACAGTCTATAAGAAAAGCAAGCTATAGTTTTTGAAGAATAGCATACTATTGATCTACTTGCAAAATTTTATTTTAGTTTTTTGCCTGAATTAAACTGATAATTTAATTCATCTCCTATTTTCAGTTTAGACTTAAGTTTCTTCCCAGCCTACAACTCTTAGAACAGACAGAAAGCTGTGTCTCCAAACTACCAACCATCCTGTTACCTTAGACTCTCTAGAAGAATAGATGCTTCTCTTTTCATGCAGGTGTTACACTCTATGTATGCAGACGCCTAGGGGGTAATGACACACTAATTATGTCTTTCATGGGATTTTTTGACTTAACCCACACATTGCCAAGGTAAAAAACAAGTCACCTAAGAAACTTCAGTTAGTTAAGTATTTTATAAACAGAGTATTAACATATCACAATTCAAGGAGTTCACTGATCTTAAACCTTGTATTCTTTTTTGACACATTTGACAAAACTCTATTGCTAGTGAATTCCACCTTGCAAATTTCAGAATAAGTGTATTTTAAAGGCAACATAATACCATATAATTGCACACTGAATTTTAGAATTAATAATGCTGAATACACAAACAGCATTTTTCATCCAGTTTTCTCAAGAACAAGTATTTTGTCACTAAACTTTGACAGTGAGAGAGATAACCCCATTTGTAAAGTGCCCTGGACGGACCTGAAAATGATATTTTTTCTCTGGTATCTTACAGCAGCAGATTTCTAAAATCATTTGTATGCCTCTTAGTTGTATTGCTATGTTTTGCTTGCTTAGTATTCTTTTTCAACATCTGTTTTGATCATCAGTATAAGTACATTTGTTACCTTTGTTTCAAATATTTCTTCCAAAGAGAAAGAAAATGGGTAATCTGGATTCAGGACAGAGATGAGGGGAAAAAGAGGTATGTGTCTCCTTTCCCCATTCCACCATTCTTTCCTGAGACTGCTCTACTCTCACCCTACACATACACCACAAATAATCATTGTGATTTTATTTGTGTTAATAATGTACACTATCAAGACAGTATTTTTAAAACTTCTTCTAGCTAATGTGCAAAGCTTGTATCAAAACACTATGAAGATCTTAACAACAGAAACTATAAGCATATTTAATTTTTCAGAATTAGGTTAAATGCTATTTGAGTATAGTAACCATCCTCCCCAATACAGGGTACAATTCTCTTTGTAAGAAATCTGTTTATATTGATATTTTATGAAATAGCTTTTTTGGAGTGTTTCTTAATATTTTAAATAGGGTTCAGCAGAGTAACCTGGAAAATGTGCTCCAAACTCCCCTCTTATGACTCTCTAGAAGAATAGATGCTTCTCTTTTCATGCAGGTGTTACACTCTATGTATGCAGACGCCTAGGGGGTAATGACACACTAATTATGTCTTTCATGGGATTTTTTGACTTAACCCACACATTGCCAAGGTAAAAAACAAGTCACCTAAGAAACTTCAGTTAGTTAAGTATTTTATAAACAGAGTATTAACATATCACAATTCAAGGAGTTCACTGATCTTAAACCTTGTATTCTTTTTTGACACATTTGACAAAACTCTATTGCTAGTGAATTCCACCTTGCAAATTTCAGAATAAGTGTATTTTAAAGGCAACATAATACCATATAATTGCACACTGAATTTTAGAATTAATAATGCTGAATACACAAACAGCATTTTTCATCCAGTTTTCTCAAGAACAAGTATTTTGTCACTAAACTTTGACAGTGAGAGAGATAACCCCATTTGTAAAGTGCCCTGGACGGACCTGAAAATGATATTTTTTCTCTGGTATCTTACAGCAGCAGATTTCTAAAATCATTTGTATGCCTCTTAGTTGTATTGCTATGTTTTGCTTGCTTAGTATTCTTTTTCAACATCTGTTTTGATCATCAGTATAAGTACATTTGTTACCTTTGTTTCAAATATTTCTTCCAAAGAGAAAGAAAATGGGTAATCTGGATTCAGGACAGAGATGAGGGGAAAAAGAGGTATGTGTCTCCTTTCCCCATTCCACCATTCTTTCCTGAGACTGCTCTACTCTCACCCTACACATACACCACAAATAATCATTGTGATTTTATTTGTGTTAATAATGTACACTATCAAGACAGTATTTTTAAAACTTCTTCTAGCTAATGTGCAAAGCTTGTATCAAAACACTATGAAGATCTTAACAACAGAAACTATAAGCATATTTAATTTTTCAGAATTAGGTTAAATGCTATTTGAGTATAGTAACCATCCTCCCCAATACAGGGTACAATTCTCTTTGTAAGAAATCTGTTTATATTGATATTTTATGAAATAGCTTGGGAGTGTTCTTTATTTTATCTTTTATAATATGATGTTAAGTTGACATTGTTTTTCCAGATACTGCTCTTATAACTCTTTCAGCACTATGGCGTTGAAAAGGTAGGGCTTCATCAGTACTTATTTAGGTTTCAAAGACCTGGTCACCAGATAGTCTAAGAAATGTGTAATCATAATTGAACAAAGTAATATTGATAGAAATTAAACTTGCATTATGAGGAACTTTGGACTTCAAAACTCTTGAAATAAGAAGTTTTCACCTGTCCTTAAAACCAAGAGGTCAAGTATTCATTGACCAATAATGGCTCGCCCCGCCATCAGCTAGACAATATTTTTTGAAATCCAATCAGCTCTTTCACACAGACAACCTTCATTTTCTATGTTATCAGAAAGTTAAATTTGCCATTCTATATGCCAATAAAAGTTAAGTTGTTTTGATCTGATAATTGTAAGATGTACTTTATGTATCTTAATTTGTAAGTTTTTAATGCTAAAGCTCAAAGCTTTTCAGATATAACAGTAGTGCTGGAAATGAGGTACAAAATGCTGGAATTCAAATTAACCAATAAATATATTTTAATATATATCAGCAGGACTCTAGAGGATTCCATTAATGTTGAAAAATAGAAAGGATTTAGGTTAATTTGGTAAGAAGGCAGGTCAGAACGTTTACAACAGTGGTATAGAATTGTATAGAGATGCAAAATTTTTCAAGAGAGCAGAATTTTTTCAAAAACGCTGACTCTAGCTGTCACAGTCCTGCCTTGGCTAAATCCAGTGGAGAGATAGGAGGACTTTCTAATTTGCTTTCCCTCTATTTTAATAATAGCTGTGCTAATTTATGAAAGGCCAACCAGGCAGTGGGCAACAGAAAATTAAATCCCCATCATAAGTATTTTTACAAAAAATTTCTTCTTCTAGCTAATGTGCAAAGCTTGTATCAAAACACTATGAAGATCTTAACAACAGAAACTATAAGCATATTTAATTTTTCAGAATTAGGTTAAATGCTATTTGAGTATAGTAACCATCCTCCCCAATACAGGGTACAATTCTCTTTGTAAGAAATCTGTTTATATTGATATTTTATGAAATAGCTTGGGAGTGTTCTTTATTTTATCTTTTATAATATGATGTTAAGTTGACATTGTTTTTCCAGATACTGCTCTTATAACTCTTTCAGCACTATGGCGTTGAAAAGGTAGGGCTTCATCAGTACTTATTTAGGTTTCAAAGACCTGGTCACCAGATAGTCTAAGAAATGTGTAATCATAATTGAACAAAGTAATATTGATAGAAATTAAACTTGCATTATGAGGAACTTTGGACTTCAAAACTCTTGAAATAAGAAGTTTTCACCTGTCCTTAAAACCAAGAGGTCAAGTATTCATTGACCAATAATGGCTCGCCCCGCCATCAGCTAGACAATATTTTTTGAAATCCAATCAGCTCTTTCACACAGACAACCTTCATTTTCTATGTTATCAGAAAGTTAAATTTGCCATTCTATATGCCAATAAAAGTTAAGTTGTTTTGATCTGATAATTGTAAGATGTACTTTATGTATCTTAATTTGTAAGTTTTTAATGCTAAAGCTCAAAGCTTTTCAGATATAACAGTAGTGCTGGAAATGAGGTACAAAATGCTGGAATTCAAATTAACCAATAAATATATTTTAATATATATCAGCAGGACTCTAGAGGATTCCATTAATGTTGAAAAATAGAAAGGATTTAGGTTAATTTGGTAAGAAGGCAGGTCAGAACGTTTACAACAGTGGTATAGAATTGTATAGAGATGCAAAATTTTTCAAGAGAGCAGAATTTTTTCAAAAACGCTGACTCTAGCTGTCACAGTCCTGCCTTGGCTAAATCCAGTGGAGAGATAGGAGGACTTTCTAATTTGCTTTCCCTCTATTTTAATAATAGCTGTGCATAAGTAATTTATGAAAGGCCAACCAGGCAGTGGGCAACAGAAAATTAAACTCATTTTATCTGAAAGCAGGTGGATTTCTATATATCATTAGCATGCATAGAATTCTCACAATGTTATTTCTCATACTGATGGAATGTAACCAAATAATATATGAGTTTTTTGCTTATGCACGAGTGAAATTTTTAGATAAAAGTGCCAGCCCCAATGGCAATTTTCTGCAAAACGAAAACTAATTCTGCGAAGCTTCTTATTACTGGAAAGACTCATTTGGCTTGCATTAGAGACTGACATAAGTGACTTTAGGATTTTACTAACAGATTAGATGAGATGTGCCACATACTGTAATATCATTAGAGAATGTAACAGCACTGGAACGCTCTGGGGCACTTATTAAGGGTACCGGCACAAGTAAATTGTTTTCTTTTATGACACAAGCTTTTGAATTTTTTCTCTGATTAGAATGCTTTATTTTTATGGATTTTTTTCTGACATTTAAAATAACTTTTATTTTACGCTCCCCAAAATTGCACACAAATTGTTTTGCATGATTCAGCTCAGTGTTACTAAATGCATTATCTATGCCTTATTTCATGAATATCACCTATGCGGAGAGTAGATATGTATTAAGAAAACAGCTTACACAATACTAAAATCAGAACTCCTCTAACAGAATATTATCCTAACTTACAGCAAAGACTAATCTTCATGGCTCGAAGGAATTTTTGCTAATAGTATCTTTCACTAATTCAATGTTTGTGTAGGTCCTACTCTCAGCCTCTAACAAGATCTTAAAATGGGATCATTAAAAAGGTTATTATAAATTAGATGCTCCTACTGTTCTGTTTAACTTCCATCCTAAAATTGATTCAAGTGCATGACATATTATAGATGTTTTTTATTTGGATGCACCTTCCCTTATCAAAAATTATGCATCAAGCAGAATACTTCTTGCTAAAGTAGGCAAAAATGTAGGGTGAAAGATGGAAATGTTTGTCACTTTATAAAAGAAGCTATGGGAAAAGTTCGCAATATTGGGGGAATGATTTTATGCTCAATATTTTCTCCTTTCTGAATTGTATTTTCCTAATTATTTTTTTTACCTCTTCCTGGGCATGGAGAGGGTTTTTGTTTTTCTTTCTTTCTAAAATTTCTTTTATACTTCTTCATCAAAGAAGGAAATTAATGAGAAAAAGTGTACTACACACCAAGTCAGCAGGAGAAGAGCAACCATTGATTGAGTTTGAGAATGAGCATGCAGTGTCTTAATCTATAGATTGGTGAGGGGAAGTGTTGTGGAGTCACACACAGATAGTAGGTTGATTCCCAGCTCTGCCATTCTACTTCCTGTCTGATTTTAGGTGAATGACCTCCCTTCTTGAGTTTTTATTTCCTCACCTAGTTGATGGGATCACAGTAGCACTGACCTCGAAGTTCTCTCTGAGGATCACATGGATCTGAATCACCCTGCTATTCATATTCTATTTCTACAGCAGGAAGGTTGGTGGTGGTGGTGTTCTTTAGTCGCTAAGTCACGTCCAACTATGTTGTAACCCCCATGGACGGTAGCCCGCCAGGCTCCTCTTATGAATATCCAAGGCAAGAATAGTAGAGTGGGTTGCCATTCCCTTCTCCAGGGATTTTCCCAACCCAGGGATCAAACCCACATCTCCTGCATTGGTAAGTGGATTCTTTACCACTGAGCCACCAGGGAAGCCCATACAGCAGAAAGAAGGCTCTTGTAAAGAAAGTGGCCCAATAAGTTGAAAATTGTAGCAGACCAATACTGGATGATGTTCCAGATTTCTACAAGAACTCAGTTGTATTAATTAAAAAATAGAATATGAAAATAATCAATGAAACAATCCTCCAGGAATAACCCTAAGCCACACACTCTTCCATCTAGGAATGACTGAAGTCAGTCACTGTTATGTTCAGAAGTCACCTCTTCTGAGAACTGGGTTGAGTCAAGTTAGTCAGAGCCATCTGTGTGTTCCTAATGCTGTTATGAGTGCACTTATCACCCTGCATGGGTATTATTTCCTTAATAACCTTCCTCACATCTTAAGCTCTTTGAAGGCAGGGACTTTGTCTTCTCAATTTCTTAGCTTAATCTGCCAGCATATTGCTTGATATACAGATGTCATTAAAAGGAGTACCTATGGGGCTTCCCTTGGTGGTCCAGTGGGTAAGGACACCGCCTTGCAGTGCAAGGGGCGCCGGTTCGATCCCTGACCTGGGAAGATCCCACATGCTATGGAGCGGCTGGACCGATGTGTCCAATTACTGAGCCGGAGCTCTGAAGCACATGCGCCCAGAGCCGGTGCTCTGCAACGACAGATGCCACCGCGATGGGAGGCCCACAGGAGCCAAGGAACAAAGACGGATGAAAATAGAGAAATGAAAGACCAATAGAAGTGGCCCACCCGCTCCCCTCCCTCCCCAACCCGACCCCCGCCCTAAATAAATAAATAAATCTTTAGGAAAAAAAAAAAAAAAGGAGTACCTATGAAGAAACAGGCTCACAGACATAGAGAACAGACTTGTGTTTGCCAAGAGGGACAGGGTTGGGGAGGAAATGATTGGGAGTTTGGGACTAGCAGACTCAAGCTATTATATATGGGATGGATGAACAAGGTCCTAATGTATGGTACGGGGGTATTGAATATCCTGTCACAAACCAAAATGGAAAAGAATATATGCATGTATAACTGAATCACTTTGCTGTTGAACAGGAATTAACACAACATTTTAAATCAGCTATACTTCAATAGAATAATACTGTTAAGAAACAAACATTTATGAGCCTTCTGTGCATTTGCAAAAGTGTTCAAAAAAAATTTCAATAGAAAAACTTTAAAAGTAGGCTGGTGGCTTAGTTGTTTAGTTGGGTCAGACCCTTGAGACCCATGGACTGTAGCCTGCCAGATTCCTCTTTCCATGGGATTCTCCAAGCAAGAATACTGGAGTAGGTTGCCATTTTCTTCTTCAGGGAATCTTCCTAACCCAGGAATCAAACCCAGTTCTCCTGCATTGGAGGCTGATTCTTTACCAACTGAGCTATAAGGGAAACCCTTTAAATATAGGTTAATAAGTACTTACTTGAATTTCCACAAACTGTCACTATAATGTCTTCTTTATTACTTGTGAAATTTAATATTCATAAAACTTCATTACATTAAAAAAGAATAAGATATTTCTCACTACCCAAATTTCGGAGAATGCAAAATAATTATGAAAAAATTAGAGTCTATCTTAAAATAGACAAGTTATACATAGCTAAAAGTTTTTGGATGTAGAGGTGTTATAGTCCTTCAAAATTATTTTTGCAGAAAAAAATACAGTTGAAGTGGGATGTCATGCATTTCAAGATGATATGATGTGGAGTAGATCTATAGAAGCGTGAGGCCCAGGACCTCGGAGGTCTTTAACAGCCTGATAACAGTAGAAGAGTAGGCCAGAATTTAAACAGGCTGGCTGAAGCATGGTGAGACTAATCAAGAAAAGCTTCTTATGGAGGTTTCCCTGATATTCAGCATAAAGGTGGGGGGAGAAAGATGGTTGGAGAAGGGACGTTATGCCTCACCAGAACTAATCTCATAAGTAAGCAAAGTAAGAGACTGGAAGTATTTTCTGAGGTACTGGACAAGACCCTTTGACTCACCTGCACCCTCTTCCCCCCAGATCTTTTCCAATATGTCTTTTGAGACCTGAAATTTCACCAATATAAAATAATCTTATCCAAAACTCATGTCAAAAAATATATTGCATTGTGGGTTTTAAATCTTTCGATTGGGAGTTTGGGACTAGCAGACTCAAGCTATTATATATGGGATGGATGAACAAGGTCCTAATGTATGGTACGGGGGTATTGAATATCCTGTCACAAACCAAAATGGAAAAGAATATATGCATGTATAACTGAATCACTTTGCTGTTGAACAGGAATTAACACAACATTTTAAATCAGCTATACTTCAATAGAATAATACTGTTAAGAAACAAACATTTATGAGCCTTCTGTGCATTTGCAAAAGTGTTCAAAAAAAATTTCAATAGAAAAACTTTAAAAGTAGGCTGGTGGCTTAGTTGTTTAGTTGGGTCAGACCCTTGAGACCCATGGACTGTAGCCTGCCAGATTCCTCTTTCCATGGGATTCTCCAAGCAAGAATACTGGAGTAGGTTGCCATTTTCTTCTTCAGGGAATCTTCCTAACCCAGGAATCAAACCCAGTTCTCCTGCATTGGAGGCTGATTCTTTACCAACTGAGCTATAAGGGAAACCCTTTAAATATAGGTTAATAAGTACTTACTTGAATTTCCACAAACTGTCACTATAATGTCTTCTTTATTACTTGTGAAATTTAATATTCATAAAACTTCATTACATTAAAAAAGAATAAGATATTTCTCACTACCCAAATTTCGGAGAATGCAAAATAATTATGAAAAAATTAGAGTCTATCTTAAAATAGACAAGTTATACATAGCTAAAAGTTTTTGGATGTAGAGGTGTTATAGTCCTTCAAAATTATTTTTGCAGAAAAAAATACAGTTGAAGTGGGATGTCATGCATTTCAAGATGATATGATGTGGAGTAGATCTATAGAAGCGTGAGGCCCAGGACCTCGGAGGTCTTTAACAGCCTGATAACAGTAGAAGAGTAGGCCAGAATTTAAACAGGCTGGCTGAAGCATGGTGAGACTAATCAAGAAAAGCTTCTTATGGAGGTTTCCCTGATATTCAGCATAAAGGTGGGGGGAGAAAGATGGTTGGAGAAGGGACGTTATGCCTCACCAGAACTAATCTCATAAGTAAGCAAAGTAAGAGACTGGAAGTATTTTCTGAGGTACTGGACAAGACCCTTTGACTCACCTGCACCCTCTTCCCCCCAGATCTTTTCCAATATGTCTTTTGAGACCTGAAATTTCACCAATATAAAATAATCTTATCCAAAACTCATGTCAACTAGTAAATATAGATGTAACTGAGAGATCTAACCCTTTAAGCAATATCATTGATTTAGACTATATTGTGGGTTTTAAATCTTTCTTGGGGCTGAATTTGTTACGAAAGAAAAGGGTGTGAGAACGTTAAGTGACCGAGCAGGGCTATGACTGGAGAGGGGTGGTAAGCCAGCTCTCAGGATTCTACTGCAGACTGCATTCAGGAACAGCTTGCCTTTCTGGACAAAACCTGTGTGCCACGTTCAGTCACTCAGTTGTATCTGACTCTTTGCAACCTCATGGACTGTAGTCTGCCAGGCTTCTCCGTCCATGGAATTTCTAGACAAGAATACTGGAATGGGTTGCCATTCCCTGCTCCAGGGATCTTCCCCATCCAGGAATCAAACCTATGTCTCCTGCATTGGCAGGCGTATTCCTTACTACTGAGCCACCTGGGAATTGGACACAACCTGAGACAAACACAAACTATACTGAACAGTCCATTGGTGAAGTGTGAGTAGTATTTAATGCAAGAACCACTGGGGGCTCCTGAATTGTAAGAACAGAGAATTGCCTGAACCTAAGAAGGAGCAGGGAACAAAAATAGCAAACAGCAGCAAGCCACATTTTTATTGAGCCAGTGTGAAAGAGAAGACACAGATTAGTCCTATAAAGGTGGTAAAGACAGGGCAATTTTAACCTATATATAGTTAGTTGTTTTGTATATTTAATTCTCAGAATTTATTTACCCATTTGTTGCTGTTTAGTGCTAGGTTGCATTCAGCTCCTTTGCAACCCCATGAATTGTAGCCTGCCAGGTTCCTCTGTCCATGAGATTTTCCAGGCAAGAATACTGAAGTGGGTTGCCATTTCCTTCTCCAGGGATCTTCCCAACCTAGGGATCTAACTCATGTCTTCTGCATTGGCAGGTGGATTCTTTACCACTGAGTCACCAGGGAAACCTTAGTTACTCATATGTCTCAACTAATCGGCAGACTAAAGTGACCTCTAGGAGAAACCTAGCAATGTTTTATGCTTACTCCAAAGTTAAATGTGTGTCTAATTTTTAAGGTTAATGACATCTGAGAAAACACCTGCCAAGGTACCATATGTTTTTATAAAATTTAATTCAAGTTAACAAATGGATCATATAATACCAAGAGACTGGCAGCAAAATCATTGTAATAAGAGTATTTGCTATAATAACTATAACCTTTAAAAATCATGAATCACTACATTGTACACTGGTAATATATTGCACAGCAACTATACTTCCATTAAAAACTGATTTTAAAAATGGTATTTGTGACATGTGTTTCAGAAGCTTCAAGGAGTCATTGAAATACTCAGACCTCACTTTGGGGATTTAGTAAACTAGGAATTCATAACAAGTCTTTGAGCTCAGTCATATTTCTTTTTAATACATAAATTTATTTTATTTTATTTTTTATTTTAAAACGAGTATCTGTGCAGTAGTTGAGAGAAGAGTAGTTACTTTTCTTTGTTGTTTTATATCATTATTTATCCTGTGTCTTCCATGGGCAAAATGATTGGTCCCCAAGGAGGTATCAATGAGTCCCCTATTTCTTCTCACAGCATTCTATTTCCTAATCTCTTTTTTCTGACCTAGCCATAAAATGCTAAATCTCATACCTTATAATATTCAGACAATTTCAGCTCAATCAAACTGAGAGAAGCATAGAATTTTTCTTCTACAGCTTGTCTCTAATCTACCTTCTAGTTTGAGGAGGAGTTTAATTGTTGATCTTCACAGGACCTTTAGGAATGTTAAGAAAATGGATTAATATTTATTTAAGGAGGATAAATCAAGGGTATTATTTAAAATAAACAATTCCGTCCTTTCAAAATCAAGGAATGAGGTAAAAGGGATATTTTTCTCAAAGTATGAATGCCACAAGGGCTTCTCACATTGATTCATTGCTTATAGATAAAAAATAACTTAAGCTGATTTCTGTTGTTTATAGAGTAAGTCTAAAATGTTCCACCAAAATAGGTAATGACATTTTTATGTCCATAAATGTGCATGTAAGTCCAATTATGTATTTGTTGTCATTTAAACATCACCACCATTATTGAAACAGAAGTGCCAGTACTAATTCTTGCTGTCACATTTTCCAAAAAATGAAAATAAGGCTTTTAAGTAAAATGCTAAGGTTTTCAATCTGAATTATTCATTCTTTGCATGGCCTTAGCAGAACACCCTCAGCAAAATAGCTAAACAAAAGCCTACCAGGGTTCTGGTTTCTAATCTGGTTAAGAAATACATTATAGGATTTTTTTTTAACTTCACAGTTAATGGAAAAGTTTTCCTTTCCTGAAACTCAGCAAAGAGTTCAAGAAAGCTTCTCTCACTGCCACAGCCTCCATCTAATTGAAGTGCCATGAGGAGACCTTGAAAACAGTGGCATTAGTCACACAGCTAAACAAGCTACCTTTGATGGTACCAGTTGACCAATCAAAACCTTTCCCCAGATGATCTTTGTGGGAATAGCAATCCATTAATAATAACTGAAGCAATGATCTTTCATGCCACCTTTCTTTCATGCAAGACCACTCCACTGGTAATCTCTTAGGGGAACTATTAGCTACTTCAATGTCCTTCATAGAGGACACTCTGCCTGTTCCAACATTTATTTCACTGTAACATTTTTATTTACTTCTTTCCTACAGAAGTGCCTTTTAGAAATTAAAATAATTTTCACTGTAGCTCTAGCAGGGATATAGGAAGTGGAAAAAAGAAGAAATGGGTGTGAGAATAAATGAGTTCAGAAGAAAAACACCTTTTATCCCACACCTAACTCTGAATTTCAAGATTATCAAAGAAAAGAAATACACTAAATGATAATATCCATCTTAGCTATTCTTTGTCATTAAGTGATATAAATCTATGTTTCTAAATGTTTCAAACTAATAAATAACATTTTGAAGAATTTTCTAAACTTTGATCTTAATACTTATATTAATCAATACTAAATAAAAGAAGAGGATGAGAGACTAATCAGTAGTCCTGACTATACCCCCAGCTACTACCATGCCATGAGCACCATGTCAGAGTCTGTATATTATTTGTCTTTTCCCAAACAGTTCTTTGCATAGAATAGGTGCTCAGTAAGTATTTTAGGAATAAATTCTTTACCACAGGAGACAAACCAGGAATGAAATCAGCCGTTATATTGCTAAATATTCTATAGCCCTGCACAGTAGTTGCCTTGTCAATTTTTTATATTGACATGAACATTGCCGCTACTTTAACACTATCTTTTACATGTAATGACTTTTTTTATAGGAGTTTGCTACATTTTCAAGAGTATCGTTGGATCAATTTATCCAAACTCTCAGGAATAGAGGCCACAATTGGGAAAACATTTTCCATTAGCTGAACTGTGCAGAATAACTCATATGGTATAATCTCTATCCTACTCCTACCCCCAAACCTTCTGGCTAAACTGTTTTATTAAAAATTGTCCCAAATCTACAAGTGTTTTCACAGCTCCAAACTTTCTGCATCACTTTCTATATCTAACATGGTGAATATATAACCAAAGGTTACTAGGGGAGCATCAAAAATTCATAATTTTAAATTATTAAATAAACATAGCCAAAGTCTGAATTGACTTATTAGTTTGTGTAATAGGATGAAACTTTGTTATATTAACAGGATTTCCCCTTTCCAAGAATATTTTGTCAATCTGTGGCTCTTCCCAATTGGTCAGGGCTAAACAATTATTCAGGGAAGGACACATGACCAGAATGCAGAGTACACAGACATTCAGTTCTTATTTTCTGATTGCTGTAAGAGGTTCTTAGAAATTAAGGCTTAAACAGTTTTTTTCATACGGGAATTTTCAAATAAGATATAAAAGCACAGAGATGAGTAATACACTCCTATGGATATACTACCTAGTTTCAACAACTCAAGGCTAATCCTGATTAGTCTACACCCTTACCACTCTAGATCTGCCCTGAAGTTTCAAGGGCAAATTCTGGACAGCATACAATTTCACACACAAATATTTAATATATATCTATAAGATAAAGACTCTTTTGTGAGTCCCTTTCTCCATACATTTGTTTGTTGTACAAGATATATTAGCTGGAAAAGGCTCATTTCTTAGTATCTGCCACATTTAGTCATATATTATTTGTCTTTTCCCAAACAGTTCTTTGCATAGAATAGGTGCTCAGTAAGTATTTTAGGAATAAATTCTTTACCACAGGAGACAAACCAGGAATGAAATCAGCCGTTATATTGCTAAATATTCTATAGCCCTGCACAGTAGTTGCCTTGTCAATTTTTTATATTGACATGAACATTGCCGCTACTTTAACACTATCTTTTACATGTAATGACTTTTTTTATAGGAGTTTGCTACATTTTCAAGAGTATCGTTGGATCAATTTATCCAAACTCTCAGGAATAGAGGCCACAATTGGGAAAACATTTTCCATTAGCTGAACTGTGCAGAATAACTCATATGGTATAATCTCTATCCTACTCCTACCCCCAAACCTTCTGGCTAAACTGTTTTATTAAAAATTGTCCCAAATCTACAAGTGTTTTCACAGCTCCAAACTTTCTGCATCACTTTCTATATCTAACATGGTGAATATATAACCAAAGGTTACTAGGGGAGCATCAAAAATTCATAATTTTAAATTATTAAATAAACATAGCCAAAGTCTGAATTGACTTATTAGTTTGTGTAATAGGATGAAACTTTGTTATATTAACAGGATTTCCCCTTTCCAAGAATATTTTGTCAATCTGTGGCTCTTCCCAATTGGTCAGGGCTAAACAATTATTCAGGGAAGGACACATGACCAGAATGCAGAGTACACAGACATTCAGTTCTTATTTTCTGATTGCTGTAAGAGGTTCTTAGAAATTAAGGCTTAAACAGTTTTTTTCATACGGGAATTTTCAAATAAGATATAAAAGCACAGAGATGAGTAATACACTCCTATGGATATACTACCTAGTTTCAACAACTCAAGGCTAATCCTGATTAGTCTACACCCTTACCACTCTAGATCTGCCCTGAAGTTTCAAGGGCAAATTCTGGACAGCATACAATTTCACACACAAATATTTAATATATATCTATAAGATAAAGACTCTTTTGTGAGTCCCTTTCTCCATACATTTGTTTGTTGTACAAGATATATTAGCTGGAAAAGGCTCATTTCTTAAGGAAAATATAATCACAATGATATCATTATCACATTTAAATAGTAAACAATAATTATTTAACATCATTAAATATCTTGTCAGTCATACTTCTCTGATGGCTTGTAAATGAAACACATGACGTCTTACTTGCAAAATCTGGGTGAGGAGACATAACATCTACTCCAAAGACTAAACATAAATTGTCCAGACTGAGGGGACAAATGAGAAAGCAAGTGGATCCTGTACCCAACCCTTTGAGCCAAGACCCAGAAATTCTTGGTGGGTGAACTCCATGTAAGCCTTCTAGGATTTTGATGCAAAGCTGAATTAAACGGAAATTGAATCTCTGCCTCTCAGAGGAACAAGAGCTAGAGATAGATATCAATTCGACCTGTGGAAGAACAAAGTGCTTTTTGACACAACTGGCTGTAAGGCCTGTAAATTTATTCTCAATCCACTTGATTTGTTTCTCTAAATTGGGAACTGAGAGCGTGAGTTGGACCAGCTATACTTGGTGGCCAAGGACACAAAATAATACTAATCATAGAGATCTCCTGGAAAAGTTGTGTTCTTACCCCAGCTCCCCAAGTGAAAACACTATCGACTCAAAAATGGTTCCTTAGGGCCCTACAAAAAAAAGTTTCTAAGTTCTCATTCCTGGAGTTACTTGGTTCCCCAGCTGTAAATTTCATACAATGCCAAAATAACAGACAAACATAGACTATAATAATAGTAATTTTTTTCTTTTAAATATCATTATATTTCAGAACATATAAGTGAGAATAGATGCAGTCTACTAAAGAATCTCCTTCCAAGTACCCTTTCCACTAAAAACAACAACAACAAAAATCTGGACTTCCTTGGTTGTATAGCCAATAAGAATCCACCTGCCATGAGGGACACAGGTTCAATCCCTGGCCTGGGAAGATTCCACATGTCGCAGAGCAACTAAGCCTGAGCACAACTGCTGAAGCCTGCACACTTTAGAGCCCACAAGTCACAACTACTGAGCCCACATGCTGCAGCTACTGAAGCTTGTGCCCCCAGAGCCTGTGCTCAGCAACAAGAGAAGCCACTGCAGAGAGAAGCGTGCACACTGCCACTAGAGAAAAGCCCACACAGCAACAGAGATCCAATACACCCCAAAAATAAAATATAAATAAATGAAATTTTTAAAATCTGTTTGATAACTAAACACTCCAGACCACAAAATTAACACTAGATTACATATTTTACAACCAACGGTACCTCCATCTGTTAAAGTAATAGCTATCTCGATCAGTGTTAAAACACTGCTAAGCATATTATGTAGGTTGCCTCATTTAATTTTCATGAAAGGCCTATGAAGTAGATATTGTTATCCCCAATTTATAGATGAGGACACAAAGTCACATAGCTAACAAGTGGAACGGCCCATAGACTAACAGAGTCTTGTGTGTCACTCACTAGAGCCTAGAGATCTTGACATTACATTACCCAGAATCTCTCTCTTGGAAACTGAAAAAAAAATCTTCTCAAGAATATGGTCTCTAGAAGTGACATTTCCTTAAACTCTTAACTATTCAAGTTTTTATCTTGAATTCTGAGTTTAAACTTCAAAGTATAGAGTGAGAACAAAAGATACTTAAGAAATAAGTTCTTCATAGTCCTAACACACACTGATGTTTTACTCTTGGTTTTTTTTTTTTTTTTTTTTTGAACTACAATAAGCTTTGTATTTATTATCAGGTGGCTTTTTCAAGCTACCACTATAGAATTTGACCTGGTATTCATGACCAGGGTTTCTGTAATTCCAAGTCAGAGTTATGAAAGAAAATTATGAGACAATGGTTGATAATATTGAAAAAACTCCATATTTACAGGAGATTTTTTCAAGTGACTTACTATGATGTCTATTCATGGGAAGAAAGCATTTCAAAAGACAAGTATATAAAGAAGTTATCCTACAGTAAAGAGAACAAAGCCCATTAATGACAATGATGTGAACATTCAAGAAATTATTAAAAGGAGCTTTCACTTTGAGGGAAAATTAATTTACCCAGAATTTAGTGCAATTGTTGAAATAAGAAAACCAGAGAGGCAAGGCAGCAGACCTGTGGTCAAAGTTTTGCCTGAAGTAATAGCAGTTATGAAGGAGACAACATTTTGCTTTTCTCTTTTACATTTTGTCAAAAAAGCACTGGAGGCATATACCTTAGACTCTTAATGTTGTCATTTTTTAACAGCATAGTTCTTTTTTTCCTGCCAGAATTTAAAGTAATTAATAGGTCTATAGACTTTTTTTTTTAATAAGGACTTGTGGTGGTGAAGGAGGAGGGAGTCTTCTTTTTTTTTGTTTTTAATTTTATTCTGGAGAGTGGTTGGAAGGGAGGGAGGCAGGCGGGCCACTTCTATTGGTCTTTCATTTGTCTATTTTCATCTATCTTTGTTCTTTGGCCCGTGTGAGCCTCCCATCGCCATGGCCTCTCTCGTTGCAGAGCACCGGCTCTGGGCTCATTCGCTCCAGAGCTCCGGCTCGGTAATTGGACACATCAGTCCAGCCACTCTGCGGCACATGGGATCTTCCCAGGCCAGGGATCGAACCGATGCCCCTTGCACTGCAAGGCGGTGTCCTTACCCACCGACCACCAGGGAAGCCTGGTCTATAGACTTTTATCTCAGTTTTATCTATATATATTTTCAAACTCTTAGTTCCTGAGTTATAGAGAAAAACAGTTCCATATCATAAAACTACAGGTTTCCTTTTTCAAAATATTTAAATACATAGAGTCTTGCAGAAAGTGTTTCTCAGGGATACTTGCCTTGAGGCAGAGAGATGGCTTCTCTGTCTGGCTCCCTCCATAATGAGTAGCCATCTTTGTCCAGGAAAGTCCTGGTATTCATAAATTTATTGCAAGTTATGAAAGAAAATTATGAGACAATGGTTGATAATATTGAAAAACTCCATATTTACAGGAGATTTTTTCAAGTGACTTACTATGATGTCTATTCATGGGAAGAAAGCATTTCAAAAGACAAGTATATAAAGAAGTTATCCTACAGTAAAGAGAACAAAGCCCATTAATGACAATGATGTGAACATTCAAGAAATTATTAAAAGGAGCTTTCACTTTGAGGGAAAATTAATTTACCCAGAATTTAGTGCAATTGTTGAAATAAGAAAACCAGAGAGGCAAGGCAGCAGACCTGTGGTCAAAGTTTTGCCTGAAGTAATAGCAGTTATGAAGGAGACAACATTTTGCTTTTCTCTTTTACATTTTGTCAAAAAAGCACTGGAGGCATATACCTTAGACTCTTAATGTTGTCATTTTTTAACAGCATAGTTCTTTTTTTCCTGCCAGAATTTAAAGTAATTAATAGGTCTATAGACTTTTTTTTTTAATAAGGACTTGTGGTGGTGAAGGAGGAGGGAGTCTTCTTTTTTTTTGTTTTTAATTTTATTCTGGAGAGTGGTTGGAAGGGAGGGAGGCAGGCGGGCCACTTCTATTGGTCTTTCATTTGTCTATTTTCATCTATCTTTGTT
This sequence comes from Tragulus kanchil, assembly GCA_022376925.1. Lineage (NCBI taxonomy): Eukaryota > Metazoa > Chordata > Mammalia > Artiodactyla > Tragulidae > Tragulus > Tragulus kanchil. The sequence goes on along the minus strand of JAIOJX010000028.1, from coordinate 108,057,962 downwards.
CTTTGGCCCGTGTGAGCCTCCCATCGCCATGGCCTCTCTCGTTGCAGAGCACCGGCTCTGGGCTCATTCGCTCCAGAGCTCCGGCTCGGTAATTGGACACATCAGTCCAGCCACTCTGCGGCACATGGGATCTTCCCAGGCCAGGGATCGAACCGATGCCCCTTGCACTGCAAGGCGGTGTCCTTACCCACCGACCACCAGGGAAGCCTGGTCTATAGACTTTTATCTCAGTTTTATCTATATATATTTTCAAACTCTTAGTTCCTGAGTTATAGAGAAAAACAGTTCCATATCATAAAACTACAGGTTTCCTTTTTCAAAATATTTAAATACATAGAGTCTTGCAGAAAGTGTTTCTCAGGGATACTTGCCTTGAGGCAGAGAGATGGCTTCTCTGTCTGGCTCCCTCCATAATGAGTAGCCATCTTTGTCCAGGAGAATATCTTCATAGTTCTAATTCCATAGACTCTTCAAGAAACCAACAGAAAATAATACGGGAATGGAAAATAGCCCTTAAATTATAAGATAGATTTAGCACCACTGTTTTATGAATTTACCTCTAGTCCTTAACACCATAAAAGAGACATGCACGTCATCAGATATGTGTGTTCCCTGCTTCCAAAAGAAAAGTGTGTCCTCTAGAACTCTATTAGCCTTCATAATTCTAAGCTTTTGCATTTCATGGAACCCTTACCCCTCAAGAATTAACTTGTAGGAAAAGGGGATGACAGGACAAGATGGTTAGATGGCATCATTTACTCAATCGACATGAGTTTGAGCAAGTTTGGGAGATGGTGAAGGCCCATTGGGACGCAAAGAGTCAGACGTGACTGACTGAACTGAACTGATACTTAAAATATTCTGATACCTTCAATTCCTGAAATACTACCCCTCATTCACTGTAAGTGCTGTGAGCAACCTAATTAAACATTAGGACACAACTATAATCATCTGTTTCCCTATATCCTCCCTCACCAGATGATTGTTCTTCAAAGGCATAAACAAATATTGTTCATCTTTCTTAGCTGCAAGTCCAATGCTTGACATACATGAAAATATCTAATTAAAGTTTCTGTTTTTTAGAAGAGAGAAGGAGGATTGAACTTCCACTGTGAGTACCTAGGTGACCTCCCATCGCCATGGCCTCTCGTTGCAGAGCACCGGCTCTGGGCTCATTCGCTCCAGAGCTCCGGCTCGGTAATTGGACACATCAGTCCAGCCACTCTGCGGCACATGGGATCTTCCCAGGCCAGGGATCGAACCGATGCCCCTTGCACTGCAAGGCGGTGTCCTTACCCACCGACCACCAGGGAAGCCTGGTCTATAGACTTTTATCTCAGTTTTATCTATATATATTTTCAAACTCTTAGTTCCTGAGTTATAGAGAAAAACAGTTCCATATCATAAAACTACAGGTTTCCTTTTTCAAAATATTTAAATACATAGAGTCTTGCAGAAAGTGTTTCTCAGGGATACTTGCCTTGAGGCAGAGAGATGGCTTCTCTGTCTGGCTCCCTCCATAATGAGTAGCCATCTTTGTCCAGGAGAATATCTTCATAGTTCTAATTCCATAGACTCTTCAAGAAACCAACAGAAAATAATACGGGAATGGAAAATAGCCCTTAAATTATAAGATAGATTTAGCACCACTGTTTTATGAATTTACCTCTAGTCCTTAACACCATAAAAGAGACATGCACGTCATCAGATATGTGTGTTCCCTGCTTCCAAAAGAAAAGTGTGTCCTCTAGAACTCTATTAGCCTTCATAATTCTAAGCTTTTGCATTTCATGGAACCCTTACCCCTCAAGAATTAACTTGTAGGAAAAGGGGATGACAGGACAAGATGGTTAGATGGCATCATTTACTCAATCGACATGAGTTTGAGCAAGTTTGGGGAGATGGTGAAGGCCCATTGGGACGCAAAGAGTCAGACGTGACTGACTGAACTGAACTGATACTTAAAATATTCTGATACCTTCAATTCCTGAAATACTACCCCTCATTCACTGTAAGTGCTGTGAGCAACCTAATTAAACATTAGGACACAACTATAATCATCTGTTTCCCTATATCCTCCCTCACCAGATGATTGTTCTTCAAAGGCATAAACAAATATTGTTCATCTTTCTTAGCTGCAAGTCCAATGCTTGACATACATGAAAATATCTAATTAAAGTTTCTGTTTTTTAGAAGAGAGAAGGAGGATTGAACTTCCACTGTGAGTACCTAGGTGACCTCAATTAGGCAGATTAGAAGCTATGAAGGTAAAAATAAGAACAGAGACAAAATTTGTTCCCCTAGCTGGGCTTCCTTAGTAGCTCAGTCAATAAAGAATTCACTTGGTATGTAGGAGACCTGGGTTTGATCCCTGGGTCAGGAAGATTCCCTGGAGAAAGAAATGGCAACCTACTCCAGTGTTCTTGCTTGGGAAATCCCATAGATGAGGAGCTTGGCGGCCTATAGTCCATGTAGTCACAAAAGTCAGAGGCAACTAAACCAGCATAATAGGGCTAGACTAAATCATAAGGCATTTGGACTTTGACGGTTTCTTCTTAGGGCCTAACCTCCAGGATCCCTGGTTCTGCACTCAGCCGCTGTGAGCTTCTACTTGAACTTGCCCCTCTCAGCCTCCATCCCACATCCCATTCCTTTTCCTATTTCCTCTTCCACAAATCCACCATTCTAGTTTCTCTCCTAGCTTACTGCTGTCTATTAGCAGACCTAAAACTTGCGTGTGGAAATTTCTCATGTATTCCAAGTGTGTTCCCCTGAGATGCTTCATTCAGAGTGATTTTGATGTTACATTTAGGAAATGTTTATACACAATCTCACTCTTGAGGACAAAATGTGCATTAGCTTATTAAAGGCTCAGAGAAGTCTTACACTGAAAAACTATTGATTTTGTATAATCCTGTATTTTTCAAAATTATTTGTTAATAAAATCTTTTTTTATACCACTCCTTTATGTTCCACAGGACTCCTTTTCCTCAGAACACACCCTAGAAAGCACCAGAAAAGGAATAGCAATTTCAAGTGACTTAGCTGAATCACAACATGTATTTTCTAAAGACTGTGTTTTAACCCAAAAAGCCTGATTCTTTGGTAGAAATTTCATGTGCTTACTTGTGGTGGAACTTTTGGGCAAAATGTCTCTATGGAGCACTTGAGATTATGTCATGATGGAGAAATTTTTTATGTGTCTATTATGTACCAAGAAATATACTTTAAGGTTTAAAGTATCTTTTTACCAGTTATTTCATAAATAATCCTATAAGATAATTATGAAAAGTAAGAAGGAAAATCAAATTGTTAGTCACTCAGTTGTGTCTGACTCTTTGCAACTCCATGGACTGTAGCCCATCAGGCTCCTCTGTCCTTGGAATTCCCCAGGCAAGAAAACTGGAGTGGGTAGCCATTCCCTCATCCAGGGAATCTTCCCAGACCAGGAATGGGATGTGGGTCTTTTGCATTGTAGGCAGATTCTTCACTGTCTGAGCCTCCTGGGAAATCCATGAGATAATTATATGTTTGTCTATTTTAAAAATGAGGAAACTGAGATCATAGGTTAAGTATTTGCCCAAGATCACACAATTCATAAATGGTGAAAATGAGTCAAATCCAGTTCTTATCCAATATTAAATCTTATAGCATTAAATTCTATCAATATCTCCACATACACAACCTGAGTTTCTAGGCCAGTATTTCGTAAAACTTGGTCCTAAGGAGTTTATGAAAAACTCAGGTAGTACCAGGACCAGGTGGTTTTAACAAGCTCCTCAGCTGACTGTTATACACACTAAAGTGCGAGAACCACAGTTCTAGATATATATTATTTTTACTACATAACACTATCATCATTCAACTAATTGTCAATCAACACATTATAATGTTGGTCTTGACTCTTATGTTGTCCTCTCAAGGCCAGCCCAATTGAGTCTTCATCCTACCTTGCCTTTGAATATTACCATACAGCTTTCCCTGAGGAAGACAACACACACCCTGAATATAAAAGAGACAAGTGTTTTCACGCTTTGAATGCATTGCTTTGGTTGTGATGTCACAGGTGAAACTCACCACTACTACTGACTGTCTCAGGGAAATCGCCTATCTCAACTGGCAAAATTTTGAAAGCAAAAGATACCTATTAATAGGCATTGTTTGAAATAACAAAAGAAACTCAAGACTTTTGACTTTCTTCTGCTGACAGCGATGTGTGAAAGGTTTTGCTTCTCTTTTATTGCTGGTGCTTTTTTATACATTAGCATTTTCCTCTTTACTAATTCCTGAGACAAACCAACTGTTTTTTCTGTTAACTTATCTGCTATCAAGTCCAAAAAGGTTAAGTAACTGTCATTTTTCTCTACACTGGATCATGTAAAATATGATCCTCCTACCCCTTCCACACAAATTTACACACACTTTAGCTACTTTTCTTATTGCTTGGCCAAAGCAATAAGAGAAATACTACTACTCGCCTCGCTGTAGAGTCGAACATGACTGAAGCAACTGAGTGCTCATGCACGCGAGGGCTACAGAGCTCACACATCAGCCCTGGACTTATTAGCTCCACACTCATTTTACTTGAAAGTGAAACTTTTAATCTTCTTTAAGGCTATAAAACTTCAGGCTTGCCATCACATGCAGCCTAACCTCTCCTAACCTATACAGCTTCTGTTCCCCCAGGAATTGCATACAGTATGACTCTGGTTCTGAATTTGTTTTGATATGAGTAAATAAAATAAAAGAGATGATATCCGTGATAATATTTTTGTGTAAAATTTTAAAAATCCTATTAACATAATATTCAACACTCAGCTACCGAGCTATGTGATTCCATGATTCTTTTTTTTTTTTTCATCCGTCTTTGTTCTTTGGCCTCTGTGGGCCTCCCATTGCAGTGGCCTCTCTCACTGCAGAGAACTGGCTCTGGGCGCATGTGCTCCAGAGCTCCAGTTCGGCAGTTGGACACATCGGTGCAGCTGCTCCGTGGCCTGCGGGATCCTTCTAAGCCAGGGATCGAACCAGCACCCCTTGCACTGCAAGGCAGTGTCCTTACCCACTGGACCACCAGGGAAGCCCTCTATGATTCTTTGATAAAAATAACCTTGAGGGCCTCAAGGTGGTATGTATGCATGTGTGCTCAGTCACTTCAGTTGTGTGATCCTATGGACTGCAGCCTGCCAAGCTCTTCTGTCCATGGAATTCTCCAAGCAAGAATATTGGAGTGGGTTGCAATTACCCTCACCCAGGGGATCTTCTTGACCCAGTGATGGAACACACATTTTTTACATTTATTGAATTGGCAGGTGGGTTCTTTACTACTAGAGTCATGTGGGAAACCCATAAGGTAATATATAAGATTGAAAGAGAAGCTGGGTACACTCATATGTGATTTAGACAATGCTTTCTTGTATAAAATACAATGCTTAGATTGACTCAGTTTTAAATTAAAACAGGATCACTGCTACTCCTGAAGTTTCTATGTCCTGACTTTTTCTCTTCCATTTTAAATATTATTTTCCTAACTGTGACATCTGACATCAGTGAAAATTCGGAAAACACTAATGTTGTTCTTTCCTTTTGTGTCCCCTTGCCCTTTGTTTCTCCATAAGTATCCAGCAGGACAAGGGAAATGGCAAGATCTAGAGAAAGTTCTGGGGAAACCAAGAGAAAGAAAGGAAGGGGTAAGGTCTCCAGACTCTTTCACACACCTGAATTGTCATAAACTGGGTAGCAGTTTGAAGAGGAGCAGTTTACATGTTTGATTTTTCAGAGCAAATCTCACAGTAGCACCTTCCTCTGTTGTTGTTTTTCCTAAACTTTTCCAGCTTTTTCTTCTTATGTAAATATATAAGTCCTGCACCCCATTTCATGCTTTATTATTCCCAAATAGCAAATGCATTAGGCCCTTTGATTCATCTGTGGAGAATGCATTTTGAAGCAAAGCTTAATACCCTAAAATGGTTAGTTCATGGGGTTTTAATTTTAGGAATCTCAGAAAAGCATTAATTCATAGTCTTCAATTGGCACAAAAACTCAACGGATCTTCTCATGGAAAATCCCTCCTCCTGTCTTTTTGCTCAGAAGTGTGCGGGGAAACTAAATGCAAATCAAAGCCCTCATAAAACTTGTCTGCTCTCCGCTGGCTTCCTGGAGAGGCCGCCTAAACCACAGTCTTAAAGAAACCAGTCTCCACAGGGAACACAAGTCCTTGACATCTCATGGTGGTCAACCAGAAGAAAACTCATATCACCTCTGGGGCCATCAAAGTGTTTTTATGAGACACAGTTTCAGTCCCATGACCAAAAGCAAGGCCTGAAGATCCCAATCTTATTTTTATTTTCTGAACTGATCAGACCTCCCTGATCAGTCCTTCTCTGAAGATAGTATCGTTAGGTTCATGTCACAAGAATCCTAACATAAAGGAACCCGGAGTGCTGCAGTCCACAGGGTCACAAAGAGTCAGATATGACTGAGTGACTGAACAACAACAACATAAAAAGTACATCATGCTAATGGCAATTTTGGGACTATTATTAACCAATAGATCAGGTTTTTTCTCTATCCGTATAATTTTAACTTTTGAGCAAATCATTCTCCATGAAAATAAGTAGTTTCATAGTAAAAGAACAGATGGAATATAATTTCTGCAAAACCAAACCAACCAAACAAACAAAAATCCAAAGGAATGTTACTATTGTTTCTGAATTTTCTCAGCATGAAACAAAACTAAATTTTACCTGCAAAAATCCTCCTAATAACAAGTTCCTGGTAGTCTAGTGATTAGGATTCAGGACTTTCACTGCCATGACCCAAGATCCTACACACTAAGTGGCCATGCTGAGAAAAAAAAAATCCTCCTCATGTGACTAATCTGAAATTATACATATCTGTAAACAACAAAACTCTGTAAAAGCAAAAAAGGAAAAAAAAAAAGAAAAGAAAAAATCCTGCTGAAAAACAAATATGGATGAGGAAGGGGAACGAGGAAGGCATTTTTACATGACATATTGTGCATCTTTCAAACTTTCAAGTTTTTAAAAAACAGCATCTATTAGTTTATCACTCAATATAATGTCCCACCTGGTTATCAACTCTAGAAACAGTATTCCATACATGCTCCTTGGCCAAAGTCAAGATTTGGCTCAGCTTGAACCCATCCTAAAGTTGGTCTATGTAGGAGCAATTTTAGACCCATTTCTTTGTTGTTTTGTGCTCTGACATTGGGCCCCATTTCTTGCAGCTAGCTTTCTATCTTGACCAGGCATTAAGCTTGTACCCTTGAACTGGGTCCTAGCTTCCTGCCCCAAACTGTTTTCTGAACTTGACACCTGCTGGGTTCTCCCTAGTTGCCAATGGCTCTGAAGGCTTGTCCCTGAAAGCCAGTCTGGAGGCAGGAGCCCAGAGACCTGCCTCCACCTTTGCCTCAGGCTTCTCTTTCTGAAGCTTTACATAATTCCAAGTCTGGGATGCTCTGTGGATCTTTGAGAACACATAGCTCTTGCCACAATACCTAATCTTGCTCTCTAACCAGACTACCATATATTTATGTCCCCATTCTAGCCAGATATTGTTATCCATCCACTTAGCCTTCCCCTTAGGACTGTGCACACCCAAGAGGCACGTAGATTTCCCAATGCCTTTCTGCCCTGCCTTACCTGACTCTATGCTACCCATCAACCTCCAGTCCTAACACTGATCTCTAAGATTATGCTTAGCCCATGTCCATCAGCTTGTTAATTTTAGGTTTTTAGGTTTGCAAGGGAAAAATTAAAAGTTACGATCTTTACCTAACTTCAATATTCAAGCATCTGGCATGAAAACAAAAAACCAATCAACAAACAACAAAAACAGATGTTCAACATTTAAAAAAACATCTTAGAATCCTAGAGTCAAAGAGAGATCATGTATGTAAATTCCTACTCACCACAGACTTCCTTGATAGCTGACCCTGGAGTCTTTCCAGACAGGTTGTCCAGACCAACCTCTTTATATTGACTCTGTAGCACTAAACATTTTATTCATTAATGGAAGATGAAAACAAAAGAGCATATGAAACTTGCTAATTTTACATTCATTCCATTAACTTAGTAGCAGGCACTGTATTACAGTTACCCAGGAGTCAGAGTGACAGAGGAGCAAGCTGGAGGCCAGAGGAGTTTGTCAACTTCAGGAAAAAGCTGTGATTTAAGAGTGGGATAGACTAGAAGGAGTGAGATGGGAGGCTAGGAGGAGAAATCTTTTGAATCAGAATGGAGCAGAAATGTCTCTCATCTCCCTAGGATCACAGAAATGACAGATATTTGTACATCAGAGGCCAGGAGATTTGTACAAAATTGTGTAGAGTTACTGGCATTTTTTTGTTCCTTCAGTACCGATTTCCACTGCAAATTAGTTTTTTTTTTTTTCATTTCACAGGTGAAAGTAGTCATACTTCTAAAATATGCATAAAAATTGGCAATTTTTGAATTAAAAATTATCCAATTTCTTCAACTTCTAAAAAAGAGAACCATAAGTCAAAAAAAAAACAGAAGGATAATTAAATCCAGACACCAGCTCCAGTGTGTCTGATCTTGAAAACTCTATTTAACCCCTCTGAGCCTGAATTTCTCCATCTATAAGACCTGCTATGAAGCTACAAAAATAAAAGCCACCGTTTATCAAACTCAGACTTTGGGCCAGATTTCAGGCTCTGCAATTTAGATAGATTACCTCTTAAATCTTCTCAACAGTCCTGTAAGCTAAAAATCCATTATTCCTGTTTTCCAGATGATGAAACTGAGGTTTCCATTTTTTAAGCTACCCATCAACCTCCAGTCCTAACACTGATCTCTAAGATTATGCTTAGCCCATGTCCATCAGCTTGTTAATTTTAGGTTTTTAGGTTTGCAAGGGAAAAATTAAAAGTTACGATCTTTACCTAACTTCAATATTCAAGCATCTGGCATGAAAACAAAAAACCAATCAACAAACAACAAAAACAGATGTTCAACATTTAAAAAAACATCTTAGAATCCTAGAGTCAAAGAGAGATCATGTATGTAAATTCCTACTCACCACAGACTTCCTTGATAGCTGACCCTGGAGTCTTTCCAGACAGGTTGTCCAGACCAACCTCTTTATATTGACTCTGTAGCACTAAACATTTTATTCATTAATGGAAGATGAAAACAAAAGAGCATATGAAACTTGCTAATTTTACATTCATTCCATTAACTTAGTAGCAGGCACTGTATTACAGTTACCCAGGAGTCAGAGTGACAGAGGAGCAAGCTGGAGGCCAGAGGAGTTTGTCAACTTCAGGAAAAAGCTGTGATTTAAGAGTGGGATAGACTAGAAGGAGTGAGATGGGAGGCTAGGAGGAGAAATCTTTTGAATCAGAATGGAGCAGAAATGTCTCTCATCTCCCTAGGATCACAGAAATGACAGATATTTGTACATCAGAGGCCAGGAGATTTGTACAAAATTGTGTAGAGTTACTGGCATTTTTTTGTTCCTTCAGTACCGATTTCCACTGCAAATTAGTTTTTTTTTTTTTCATTTCACAGGTGAAAGTAGTCATACTTCTAAAATATGCATAAAAATTGGCAATTTTTGAATTAAAAATTATCCAATTTCTTCAACTTCTAAAAAAGAGAACCATAAGTCAAAAAAAAAACAGAAGGATAATTAAATCCAGACACCAGCTCCAGTGTGTCTGATCTTGAAAACTCTATTTAACCCCTCTGAGCCTGAATTTCTCCATCTATAAGACCTGCTATGAAGCTACAAAAATAAAAGCCACCGTTTATCAAACTCAGACTTTGGGCCAGATTTCAGGCTCTGCAATTTAGATAGATTACCTCTTAAATCTTCTCAACAGTCCTGTAAGCTAAAAATCCATTATTCCTGTTTTCCAGATGATGAAACTGAGGTTTCCTAAAGGTTCAATAATCTTCCACTGGAAATGTGATCCACATGCATCTAATTCCAAAACTCTTTCTCTTAACTAGATGCTAAACTTTGGGAAAGGGTCAGAGCTCTTACGTAAGCACATGCAAGGAACTGGATTCCTATAGTATGCCTGTTTCTATTTTTTTTTTTTTTTTAAAGATTTATTTATTTATTTACTTTGGGCGGGGGTCGAGTTGGGGAGGGAGGGGAGTGGGTGGGCCACTTCTATTGGTCTTTCATTTCTCTATTTTCATTCATCTTCGTTCTTTGGCTCCTATGGGTCTCCCATCGCGGTGGCGTCTGTCGTTGCAGAGCACTGGCTCTGGGCGCATGCGCTCCAGAGCTCCTGCTCGGTGATTGGACACATCAGTCCAGCCGCTCCGCCGCACGTGGGATCTTCCCAGGCCAGGGCTCAAACCGGCGCCCCTTGCACTGCAAGGCGGTGTCCTTACCCACTGGACCACCAGGGGAAGCCCGCCTGTTTCTATTAATTTGACAGTGGGTTTCTTGTCACTATTTCACTGAAAAAGAAAAAAGAGGGTTACTATTGTAAAAACTTTTTCAAAAAATACAGAGCAAAAACTTCACACACACACACACACACATACATACACACAAGGACATTGCCCAGCTGGTCAATCTCAGTCTTGGTCTGCCTCCCATTATTGAAAAATTGGAGATCCAGAACTTTTCTATGCACTACACCTGTACATGTATGGTGATTTTACATCATTAGAACTATACGGCACATATTATTCTTAGATTTGCCTTTTTTCACTAATCAATGAATCTCTTTTAATCTGTATAACATTACACATGTGGACGATATTTACTTTTTAATTTTAATGTTATATTGGAGTATAGTTGATTAACAATGTCATATTAGTGCTCGCTTCAGCAGCACATATACTAAAATTGGACAATACAGAGAAGATTAGCATGGCCCCTGTGCAAGGATGACACACAAATTCATGAAACAATGTCATGTTAGTTTTGGATGTACAGCAAAATGATTCATTTACACATATACATGTATCTATTCTTTTTCAAATCCTTTTCCCATTTAGGTTATTACATAATAGTGAGCAGAGTTCCTTGTGATACACAGTAGGTCCTTGTTAGTTATCTATTTTAAATATGAAGGTGTTTACTTGTCAGTCCCAAACTCCCAGTCGATCACCGGCACCTAGTAACAATAAGTTCCTTCTCTAAGTCTGTGAGTCTGATTCTATTCTGTAAATAAGTTCATTTGGATCATTTTTTAGATCCCACATATAAGAAATAGTGTATGACATTTGTCTTTCTCTGTCTAACTTACTTCACTTAGTACGATAATCTCCAGGTCCATCCATGTTGCTGCAAATGGCACTATTTCATTTTTAATGGCTGAGTAATATTCCATTGTGTATATATGTACCCTACTTATCCTAATGTTAATGAATTCTTAGTATGTTTCTAATTTTCAGTTATTATAGGAAATGCTATCAAGAACACCTTTATATCTGAGCACATATACAAAGTATTTCTGTAGAATTGCTTATAGAAGTGGATTGCTGGGTCAGAGCGTCTGTGTACTTTTAGTTCTGATGCACATTATATAAATTCACATTCTACCACAGTATGTGTGTGCTCTCTACATTCTTACTGAAACTGGAAATAGGCAAGCTTTTATATTTTTGCTAGTTTTATGAAGGAAAAATGGTAACTTGTTCTTATTTGCATTTCCCTGAATGCTAGTGAGATTATGCATTTGTTTTGATTACCCAGGTGTATTTCATCTCCCAAGAATTATTTGCCTCTCCATTGTAATATTTTTCTTTTTATGGTTGTATTTGAAAGAGAACTTTATATGTTAGAGATATTATGCCTTTGAATATCACATACATTGCAGATATTTTCTTCCAGTTTATTGCTTGCCTTTTAACATTTTTAAATGGGTAGAGAATGTCATTTTAATGTAGTTAAATCTGTCACTTCTTTTTATTTATGACTTGGTACTTTTCTGTAGTGCCTAAAAATATCTTCCTGGTTAAAGATCACAAAGGACATTCTACTTTATTTTCTTCTAGGATTATTATGGTGCTATTTTCTTGTTGGCAGTATTGTTGATTTGTTTGTTACACTAAATTATTAGTTCCCTTGAATTTTTTGTGACCACCAAGGATATAATTGTTTTTTTTTTTTCAAATGGCGGTCAACTATCTCCACACACGAGTTGAACAGTTCATCCATTCCATTGATTTGAAATGTACCTTTATAATAACTACATCTCCATGTATACACTAATCTTTTTTTTTACACTAATCTTATTGTAGACTTTGTATTCTGTCCCCTTGACTGCTTGTTCTTTGTATCAATATCCCTCACATATTAATTTACCTATAGCATATATTCTTCATTTCCGCTTCCTAAATTTTATAAGTAATAGTGCCAAGGGATCTAGATATAGCTACCTACAATCTACTCTAATAATTCAGTTAAATTTAAAGGCTGAGTAATATTCCATTGTGAAGACCCTACTTATCCTAATGTTAATGAATTCTTAGTATGTTTCTAATTTTCAGTTATTATAGGAAATGCTATCAAGAACACCTTTATATCTGAGCACATATACAAAGTATTTCTGTAGAATTGCTTATAGAAGTGGATTGCTGGGTCAGAGCGTCTGTGTACTTTTAGTTCTGATGCACATTATATAAATTCACATTCTACCACAGTATGTGTGTGCTCTCTACATTCTTACTGAAACTGGAAATAGGCAAGCTTTTATATTTTTGCTAGTTTTATGAAGGAAAAATGGTAACTTGTTCTTATTTGCATTTCCCTGAATGCTAGTGAGATTATGCATTTGTTTTGATTACCCAGGTGTATTTCATCTCCCAAGAATTATTTGCCTCTCCATTGTAATATTTTTCTTTTTATGGTTGTATTTGAAAGAGAACTTTATATGTTAGAGATATTATGCCTTTGAATATCACATACATTGCAGATATTTTCTTCCAGTTTATTGCTTGCCTTTTAACATTTTTAAATGGGTAGAGAATGTCATTTTAATGTAGTTAAATCTGTCACTTCTTTTTATTTATGACTTGGTACTTTTCTGTAGTGCCTAAAAATATCTTCCTGGTTAAAGATCACAAAGGACATTCTACTTTATTTTCTTCTAGGATTATTATGGTGCTATTTTCTTGTTGGCAGTATTGTTGATTTGTTTGTTACACTAAATTATTAGTTCCCTTGAATTTTTTGTGACCACCAAGGATATAATTGTTTTTTTTTTTTCAAATGGCGGTCAACTATCTCCACACACGAGTTGAACAGTTCATCCATTCCATTGATTTGAAATGTACCTTTATAATAACTACATCTCCATGTATACACTAATCTTTTTTTTTACACTAATCTTATTGTAGACTTTGTATTCTGTCCCCTTGACTGCTTGTTCTTTGTATCAATATCCCTCACATATTAATTTACCTATAGCATATATTCTTCATTTCCGCTTCCTAAATTTTATAAGTAATAGTGCCAAGGGATCTAGATATAGCTACCTACAATCTACTCTTAGAACTGCTAAATTCATGGGGAAAATAGTGCTCCTTTTGATGAAAACATCATTAATGCCTCACATACTCAGTAAAGCCTGTTTGAAGCTACCTAAATAGCAAATTCATTCACTACATCTTAATACCAAAGACATTATGTCCTTGATTGAGTGATTTGGAGAACTCCTACCCTCTGCATCTTTCCCTCTTTCCAATTAATATGGTCAAGAAACAAATACCTCTTTAATCGCATTGCCTTGCGTTGCTATATAACACAGGGAGCTCAGCCCAGTGCTCTGTGACAGCAGATTCAAGAGGGAGAGGATATATGTTTACTTATGACTGATTGACATTGCTGTATGGCAACATTAAAAACAATTACCTTCCAATTAGAAAGAAATTTTAAAAAAATGAATGCCATAAAAAAGTATTGGCAAGCAGGAAATTGATCGAAAATGCTGGCTTTCATGAGTGATAACGTAACATACTGACCATGAAACTCAAACCATTCATTTTAATACACATTTCAAGACAACGATGATTATATAGAGAGTTATTTAAATAATTAGAGGCAGAACAGTTCAGAGATTTAAACTATGGGCTTTAGAATCAGACAGTTTAATTCAAATAATAGAATCACAGTTAATTAATTCATGGCAAGTTACTTAACTTCTCAGGAAACTCAGTTTCCTCACCTATAAAATAAAGATGAAAATGCTTACCTTGCCTGGGTGTAAGGATTAGAAACAATGCATGTGAAGTATTTAAACACTGCAACACTTTGTAGGTACCCAATATATTGTGATTGTTAGTGTTATTCAGTTGTATCTCTTGCGTGCATATAGTGGTTTTCCCTTTTCAAAGTGCTTTTTGTGTCTTTTCGTGTTATTTTCATGGTTGAAATGTGGGCACAGGGACATTGAGATGGCCAGCTGCTGGCAACATTCACTGTTGTGGAGGGAAATAAGGGTGAGCTCGAGAAAGCATTGTACGCTGTGGGATCTCAAGGACTCAGATTCCTCCGACACCCCCAGGCAAGAACTGAAAGACAGAGCTCCTCTGAGAGCATTTGAGTGTTAGAAATTTATGACGTTTTTATAAGATGATCCATTTAATACAGATCATATTTAATCCCATTGAGGATCTGGTTTAGATGAGCTTTGCTTTTCTATATGATCATTGTGAATGAAAAATAGTGTCAAAAGTCTAACTTCCTTACATTTGCACAGAAGTCAGTGGGGAAATATAGTTGTATTTACATTTTGCATCAATTATTTGATCTCCATGTTAGGCCACAAATTACATATTAAAAGTCCTCAGTGTCTAACTGCTTACCTGCTAAATTAACCAATTAATTGTGTTATAACCATTATTGGAGATACTATTTAGAGATAAGCTTAAATGGCTAGGTGGTGGTGTCAGTTCAAGCAATGAACAATTGTATTTTTTTCAGCATTGTAAAAAAATTCACTTTCTATTCATTTGCTAACAATGACTTGCCTCAATATTTTCTTCCCACCCCTAGAGCATTGATCAATATGCTTTGGTGTATGTGCAATTTAGTATAGAATAACAAGGGCAATAAAGAAATAAACCTCAATTCACTCATAAAGAGGTCATTCAGGGACCAAGCCATAATATATGCCTTGTGGGGGTGCGCAAAAAAGCATAGACATTGATTATTGTTTACTTCAAAGCAAAATTACTTTCTTGGACTCAGTGCCCAGCATGGATCCTTGTGAGGCACAAGATTATATGAAAACTAACATCTGATATAAAAGGTAAAGTGACTAATAAATATTTTATGTCTGCAATATAGTATCTGAAATGCATTTGAATCTAATCATCACTTTCCTTGTGAATGGTAATGTGATCAAAAAACAATTTTTTTGTCAATTTAAGCTGATACTAAAATGGACATAGCAATAACCACATATAAAGCCCAAATCAATATTTTTAAAAATTGATGAGAAGGCCACTTGGTACAAAAATGACCATGTATTTTTAACATTCTGCATTTGCAAATAATGAAGGCTCACATGGATCATAATAATTGTTACTGGTTTTTAATATTGGGCAAAGCACAAATACAAAATGTACTTGAAGCTGAGCTTTAAGTAGATTATGAACATTTAATATAGAATGTTATCATAATATTCAGAGCACCAAATTGCAGACTTCTGTCACCCACTTTCAAGCAAGCTTCTGAAGATCATAGTTAATTCTGCTGATTTATGGTAATGCTGCAGCATTATCGTCCACAGCATCAGAAACCACTAACAAGCTTAGTATAAGCTTGGGCTGAAATGGTTTGAGGTTTAAATTTCTGTAACGATTATAAAGTAGAAAGAGTAAAATCCCACTTCAGCAAAAAAAAAAAAAAAAAAAAATACTGCATTTCCACTATCACAACCATCCCCCACCTTCCAGTAGCCTTCCCTGACTGCATCAAGAGAAGTAACTTTTAATGGACTGGCATTTAAAATCTTCCACATAGTCTTTTCTGAATGGTAATATTCCTAATTCACATATAGAATGCTCACAGCTTTCCCTTGCAAAGGAAGACACCTCTAAAAGAAGTTACTCTACCCTATCTTTCTAAAACGGTTGCTCTTTTTAAAACAAATTCCGTTTCTGGAAGTTCCATTTTTTGAACATTAATTTACATTATATTCAATCTTCTAGAAAATGGTTGGAAATCAGAACATTTTAATGGCCATTATCCTCTCCTGGCCAAATGATTGTGTCGCGTTAATGTGTGGCCCTTAAGCAGATGAGACCCATTTGTTGTCTTCTTTCCGGCTGCTGGAAGTCAAAGGAAGCACTGGTTTGAATCAGCACAGTAAAATAGGGGCCTGTCTATCCAGCCTGCTCCTCGAAAAGGTGAGTGCATCCTTGTCACTGAACACAATGAGCAGATGCTAATAGCGGCCAGAGATTTGTGGCGTCTTCGAGATGCAAAGTACGGTAACAACCACACCAAGACAAAAGAGCAGCTCCCGTGATTGCAAACCGATTTCTAAGAAAGTGAGCTAAAGGAAGAACCCTGTGTCACACACTTGTGGCTGTATCCTCTTGCTTGAAATAAGACAGAAACAGATTCAACAGGAACTGCCTTCGTGCTTTCCATAAGACAGTAAATTCATGCCACCATTCAGAGCTTTAGGAAGTGTCTCTATGAAAAAGCCAGTCTTTGCCTTTTGTTCTTGGGAAATAGCCACAATTGAAAAACAGGAAGGAGTGGGAGACATACCTTCTGTAAAGGTGCTAATAGTCTGTGGTGGGTGGAATTGGATATGAAATAGGAAGACCAGTGAGTCCTCCTGAAAGTACGATTTTGGTTCAGTGGGTATGTACCTCTCTAGACTAATTTCCAGCTCAGCTGAAAAACAGGCTGACACTTAGGACACAGGAAAAACACACAGGGAAAGAAAACAGAATAACAATGTGTGTTGATTTACACTGCACCGAAAACCAAACGAGTTTCTCATGACACCTGTTTTAACTTGAGAGAGAAATTTTTGTATCCATAACCAAATTTTAGTATCCCCGAAGGCAAAATCTTTTTAGAGAAATAAAAATCAAGATTCCTAAAGTTTTCTCTCTTCTAAAAGAGAGTGTCGTTTTATGTGGATGGAGAAGGATTCCTAAAGCATTGAACTCTGGCTCTGAGGAAACCTGATCTAAAAGAAGTTACTCTACCCTATCTTTCTAAAACGGTTGCTCTTTTTAAAACAAATTCCGTTTCTGGAAGTTCCATTTTTTGAACATTAATTTACATTATATTCAATCTTCTAGAAAATGGTTGGAAATCAGAACATTTTAATGGCCATTATCCTCTCCTGGCCAAATGATTGTGTCGCGTTAATGTGTGGCCCTTAAGCAGATGAGACCCATTTGTTGTCTTCTTTCCGGCTGCTGGAAGTCAAAGGAAGCACTGGTTTGAATCAGCACAGTAAAATAGGGGCCTGTCTATCCAGCCTGCTCCTCGAAAAGGTGAGTGCATCCTTGTCACTGAACACAATGAGCAGATGCTAATAGCGGCCAGAGATTTGTGGCGTCTTCGAGATGCAAAGTACGGTAACAACCACACCAAGACAAAAGAGCAGCTCCCGTGATTGCAAACCGATTTCTAAGAAAGTGAGCTAAAGGAAGAACCCTGTGTCACACACTTGTGGCTGTATCCTCTTGCTTGAAATAAGACAGAAACAGATTCAACAGGAACTGCCTTCGTGCTTTCCATAAGACAGTAAATTCATGCCACCATTCAGAGCTTTAGGAAGTGTCTCTATGAAAAAGCCAGTCTTTGCCTTTTGTTCTTGGGAAATAGCCACAATTGAAAAACAGGAAGGAGTGGGAGACATACCTTCTGTAAAGGTGCTAATAGTCTGTGGTGGGTGGAATTGGATATGAAATAGGAAGACCAGTGAGTCCTCCTGAAAGTACGATTTTGGTTCAGTGGGTATGTACCTCTCTAGACTAATTTCCAGCTCAGCTGAAAAACAGGCTGACACTTAGGACACAGGAAAAACACACAGGGAAAGAAAACAGAATAACAATGTGTGTTGATTTACACTGCACCGAAAACCAAACGAGTTTCTCATGACACCTGTTTTAACTTGAGAGAGAAATTTTTGTATCCATAACCAAATTTTAGTATCCCCGAAGGCAAAATCTTTTTTTAGAGAAAAATAAAAATCAAGATTCCTAAAGTTTTTCTCTCTTCTAAAAGAGAGTGTCGTTTTATGTGGATGGAGAAGGTAGTCTTCAGAAAACATAAAGCATTGAACTCTGGCTCTGAGGAACAACAGCTGATGGGAGTGAATGAAAGAGTTAAGGGGTGAGGTACAATCGGGTTGGTGGGGAACTAAGGTAGGGGAAAAGGAGACAGAAGCCTCTGTGGGATTTGGCGCAGGGACGGCAGGGATACCCAGGGAATCGAGCCTTTGTCATTCCTAACGGGCTTCCTAAGGCACAGTAACAGGTCAGTAGCGAAGGTTCAGTAAAGCGGATAACGGGGCCAAAACAAACAAACAAAAAGCTAACCCAAGAAGGAAAGTAAGTCGTAATTTCACGCCTTTTAGAGCTCAGAGCGAAACGGGGAAACCACAGGTCTCCCTGAGATTCCAGATGGGGCATCCTCTGAAGTTCAAACACCGATTCCTCACTACGGCTTTCTTTTCAGGATGTCATTCTCCCGCCTCCACACTCACTACCAAACAAACATAGAAATCTACTACTGTTCTCCCCATGCACTCCATTTTCTTCCAATCTGAGAGCCATTTGTGTGTATAATTGAAAATTAGCAGTGCAGCTGTTTGAAGAGAGTAATTTATCACAGCGCATTGTTCGTGCCTGACACTTTAGACCTGGCTCTAACAAGCCAGTGGTTGCTGGGGGTTGAGCTACAGAAAGTGATTCGGCTGTAATGCTGCGTTTCCCCTGCTTTGTTGCTAATTGTAGCCTCTTTTTCTCCATTGAATTGGGAGTTGAGTAAAAGAGCTTGTTTGCTCTGTGCGGTGAGGCTGCCAGGGCCGCTTGGGCTATTATCACAAGATACTCTTGATCTTTTGAAAAGCAGGAAATAGAATTTTTCTCCAACAGGGAAAGTAATTTGCGATGCGTCCATTAGTTCTTCATTAAAGCAAGATTAAATTGCACGGCAAATCACATCTGTGTTTGGATGATTAAAGGGTGGCATTTTAGAGGCCAAAACTAATTACTAGTCAAAATGAATGGGAGTGAAAAAACAGTCATGTTTTACGAGGGCTGAGTCGAATTCACTATTTCTTCTCTTTTAATGAGATGAGCCTGTCCTCATCTTTTCTAGGCCATGCTAACAACCCCAAAGGTAGTCTTCAGAAAACATAAAGCATTGAACTCTGGCTCTGAGGAACAACAGCTGATGGGAGTGAATGAAAGAGTTAAGGGGTGAGGTACAATCGGGTTGGTGGGGAACTAAGGTAGGGGAAAAGGAGACAGAAGCCTCTGTGGGATTTGGCGCAGGGACGGCAGGGATACCCAGGGAATCGAGCCTTTGTCATTCCTAACGGGCTTCCTAAGGCACAGTAACAGGTCAGTAGCGAAGGTTCAGTAAAGCGGATAACGGGGCCAAAACAAACAAACAAAAAGCTAACCCAAGAAGGAAAGTAAGTCGTAATTTCACGCCTTTTAGAGCTCAGAGCGAAACGGGGAAACCACAGGTCTCCCTGAGATTCCAGATGGGGCATCCTCTGAAGTTCAAACACCGATTCCTCACTACGGCTTTCTTTTCAGGATGTCATTCTCCCGCCTCCACACTCACTACCAAACAAACATAGAAATCTACTACTGTTCTCCCCATGCACTCCATTTTCTTCCAATCTGAGAGCCATTTGTGTGTATAATTGAAAATTAGCAGTGCAGCTGTTTGAAGAGAGTAATTTATCACAGCGCATTGTTCGTGCCTGACACTTTAGACCTGGCTCTAACAAGCCAGTGGTTGCTGGGGGTTGAGCTACAGAAAGTGATTCGGCTGTAATGCTGCGTTTCCCCTGCTTTGTTGCTAATTGTAGCCTCTTTTTCTCCATTGAATTGGGAGTTGAGTAAAAGAGCTTGTTTGCTCTGTGCGGTGAGGCTGCCAGGGCCGCTTGGGCTATTATCACAAGATACTCTTGATCTTTTGAAAAGCAGGAAATAGAATTTTTCTCCAACAGGGAAAGTAATTTGCGATGCGTCCATTAGTTCTTCATTAAAGCAAGATTAAATTGCACGGCAAATCACATCTGTGTTTGGATGATTAAAGGGTGGCATTTTAGAGGCCAAAACTAATTACTAGTCAAAATGAATGGGAGTGAAAAAACAGTCATGTTTTTACATTAGATAGTGTGGCTTGTAATTAGATTCAAGCTAATTCCACTATTTCTTCTCTTTTAATGAGATGAGCCTGTCCTCATCTTTTTCTAGGCCATGCTAACAACCCCAAATGTATAATTTTGATAATACTTAGAGTTTACTTTATTGAAATTTCTTTGCTACCTGCCACAAGTGACTGTTCTCTCCAGTGGTACTTCATTATATAGAAACATAACTTCTCAGAAAGATCGTCTACAACAAAAGTCATTCCTACAGGAAAAAAGAGTAATTTTAAATGGATATACATAAATGTATTTGTGTAAAATGTATGCTTTTACAGGTTATTGAAATTAACAATCTTTGGAAATTTGTGCAAAACAAATCCTTCTCAGTTGCGCAACTAAAACAAGTACCTTTAGCGATGAAGAGCAAGGTGTAAGAGTAAGCAATGAAGTATCAAAGGACTCCAAATTTCCTGTCCCTGGATGTTCTTGTTTCTTTCCTACATTGCAATATGATGTTTCTCAAGTCTCCTGTACGTTTTCACCATTTCCTATGATTAAGGCACGTTATGATGGATTCTTCCTCTGAGTTCAGTTTTTATTTTCATTTAAAACAAACATGGGAAATTAAAAGCATTGCACCAAGAATATGTAAAATCAAGATTCTTAAAGTTATTATAATATTTCTCAAAAGTGGGTTAAATTTGCTCTCAGAAATATTTTTCAATTTTTAATGGTGGAAAGATGGTTATTGCTGAAATTAACGGAGATCATATTTAGATGAGTCAAGCAGCTATTGAAGGCAAAAAGAAATAAATGGGCATTTCCTCTGGCCTAGGTGCTCTTAGAATATAGTTAGTGCCTTATCAGAAACATCTTAAGAGGACGAGAATCCATTCAGATCTCTTTTTTTAATTGAAGAATTGAAGGATAATAACTTTACAGAGTTTGGTTGTTTACTGTCAAAAATCAACACGAATCACCCATAGGTATACATACATTCCCTCCCAGTTAAACTTCCCTCCTGTCTCCCTCCCCATCCCACCCGTCTAGCTTGGTACAGAGCCCCTGCTTAATTTCCCTTAGTCTCACAGCAGATTCCCATTGGTTTTGCTACTTTCCCCATACATCTCACCCACTCTTTCCTCCCCTCAGTGTCCCTAAGTCCAGTTTTTGAATATACCAGCTTCAGTGGCCTCAGTGAAGTAGGAGCTTACTAAACAGGACAACACAAAGTTTTCCCTTTCTGGCAATTAACTCAGACTTTGACATCAGAATGTCTCCTGCATCCGAAGATGGATTCTTTACCACTGAGCTATCAAGAAATCTCCTCATTCCATTTTTTTAACTGAATTTTATTAGATTAATTACATTTTTTAACTGTTCATACTATAGTTGTATTTTGCATACCTGCATATGTGTGCTTAGTCATGTCTGACTCTTTGCAACCCCATGGACTGTAGCCTGCCAGGCTCCCCTGTCCCTGGAATTCTCCAGGCAAGAACACTGGAGTGGGTTGTGATTTCATTCTCCAGAAGATCTTCCCAAACCAGAGATTGATCCTGCATCTCTTGCATTGGCAGGCAGATTCTTTACCACCGAACCACCTGGGAAGCTAGGTTTTTTTTAGATAACACTTAATATGTGACATTTCTTAAGACAATAGGTCCTGTTCTGTTCTTATTTTGTGCTAATCTTTTGCATCTTGTCGCAAAGATATCAAAATGGCACAGACAGGCAGTTAAAAGACCTTTCTGGTACAAAGCAGAAGATGTACAATGCAGCACGCAGAGGCAATCACTATGAATACCGGTTGTTCATGTGGGTGGTGCCTTGGCTGCAGTACAAGTGAATAGATTTCTTTTGATGCCAGCTCAAGAAAATGAATAAAGCCAATGTTTGTTATCTATGTTTCCACAGAAACAAGTGGTACTAACTCATGCTCTTGTTGGCCATCTCAGGAGAGGATTCAGCGTTTAAATGGTCCCTCAACCAAGTGTCCCTAGAAAGAAATCTGTACTTAGCAACCTTCATTGAGGACTTATAGAGAGCTCTTTTCCTTATGCCTTGGGAACATTTTTCTTGCCTTTAAGGAATTTGAACTAAGGATCCTTTTTAGTGATTAAAAAAAACCTAGCAGTTACTGCATATAACATTAAAACCTCTTTCTTATAATTGAGACTCTTAACTGTGACAATATGAGGTTTCTTAAGAAATTAAAAATAGAGCTACCATATGATCCAACAATCCTAATCCTGGGCATATACCCAGAGGAAAACATGGTTCAAAAGGATACATATACCCTAATTTTCATTGTAGCACTGTTTACAGTATCCAAGACATGGAAGCCACCTAAACATCCATCAACAGAGGAATGGGTAAAGAAGATGTGGTACATGTATACAATGGACTATTACTCAGCCATAAAAAGGAATGAAATAATACCATTTGCAGCAACAGGGAGGGACTGGAGATTATTATACAAAGTGAAGTAAGTCAGAGAAAGACAAATATCACATGATATTTCTTATAGACATAATCTAAAAAAATGATACAAATGAACTTATTTACAAAACAGGGACAGACTTATAGACTTAGAAAAGAAACTTATAATTACTTTTGGGATGGATTGGGATCTTCCCAAACCAGAGATTGATCCTGCATCTCTTGCATTGGCAGGCAGATTCTTTACCACCGAACCACCTGGGAAGCTAGGTTTTTTTTAGATAACACTTAATATGTGACATTTCTTAAGACAATAGGTCCTGTTCTGTTCTTATTTTGTGCTAATCTTTTGCATCTTGTCGCAAAGATATCAAAATGGCACAGACAGGCAGTTAAAAGACCTTTCTGGTACAAAGCAGAAGATGTACAATGCAGCACGCAGAGGCAATCACTATGAATACCGGTTGTTCATGTGGGTGGTGCCTTGGCTGCAGTACAAGTGAATAGATTTCTTTTGATGCCAGCTCAAGAAAATGAATAAAGCCAATGTTTGTTATCTATGTTTCCACAGAAACAAGTGGTACTAACTCATGCTCTTGTTGGCCATCTCAGGAGAGGATTCAGCGTTTAAATGGTCCCTCAACCAAGTGTCCCTAGAAAGAAATCTGTACTTAGCAACCTTCATTGAGGACTTATAGAGAGCTCTTTTCCTTATGCCTTGGGAACATTTTTCTTGCCTTTAAGGAATTTGAACTAAGGATCCTTTTTAGTGATTAAAAAAAAACCTAGCAGTTACTGCATATAACATTAAAACCTCTTTCTTATAATTGAGACTCTTAACTGTGACAATATGAGGTTTCTTAAGAAATTAAAAATAGAGCTACCATATGATCCAACAATCCTAATCCTGGGCATATACCCAGAGGAAAACATGGTTCAAAAGGATACATATACCCTAATTTTCATTGTAGCACTGTTTACAGTATCCAAGACATGGAAGCCACCTAAACATCCATCAACAGAGGAATGGGTAAAGAAGATGTGGTACATGTATACAATGGACTATTACTCAGCCATAAAAAGGAATGAAATAATACCATTTGCAGCAACAGGGAGGGACTGGAGATTATTATACAAAGTGAAGTAAGTCAGAGAAAGACAAATATCACATGATATTTCTTATAGACATAATCTAAAAAAATGATACAAATGAACTTATTTACAAAACAGGGACAGACTTATAGACTTAGAAAAGAAACTTATAATTACAGGGTGGGGGAATGATTGGGTTAGGGACAGATTGGGAATTTGGGGTGACATATACACACTGCTATATTTGAAACAGAAAACCAACAAGAACCTACTGTATAGCACAGGGAACTCCGTTCAATATTCTGTAATAATCTAAATGTGAAAAGAATTTGAAAAAGAATATATATACATATGTGTGTGTGTGTGTGTGTGTGCATGTGTGTGTGTGTACAAGTGAATCGCTTTGCTGTATGCCTGAAACACAACACTCTTAATCAACTATATTCTAATATAAAATAAAAAGCTTAAAATACCGGATACCATTAAATAGTTATGAGAATGTAAAATAGCTGAAACTCTTTCATTGTTGGTGGGAATGCAGAGTGATCAACCACTCTGGAGAACTGGTAGGCAGTTTCTTATAAATATTATATAAAAGTTATATATAAAATATAAATTAAAAAAGAATTAAGAGGCCTTTAAAGTGCAACTTACTGAGGGAACATTATATGCTTATTAAGTGTGACATAACTCAGTTTATTGTGACTTCTTTAGGACACCTAATACAGGTGTAAAAGTAATTATGAAGCTATGGCTTTATTTTCATCCCTACTGCCCACCTCCGCTCATTTGAGCTGCAGGGAATGACTGAATGAATAGTGAAGAGAGAAAGAGCATTTGTCCTCATGATGGGAAGCAACTAGTTGAGGAGGAACCATTGGCGGTCCAAAACCATCTACTCCTCTCTACCAGTAATCCATCCCTCCAGGATGGAAGGCCAGTTGGGAAAGAGAGATGTTTATAAAGAACAATAAATCAGACGTTAACGATGTATTTTTTTAAAGGCCTGGCAAGTTGCCCCAAAGTCAAAAGACATGGCAGAGGGCCCAAATCTCTATTTACTCTCTTCTGTAGAACAAAAATGCTCCTGCAAGTCCTCTTCTGCAACTAACCCTGGAAGATACAAGATGGCTGCTGGGCAAGCCCTAATGCTTCCTGCTGTGTTTTCCCAACTACCTGTTTCCTCCAGGAGAAATATTCAAAGTGATAAAAAGAAAACTGCTATAGTTTGAAAAAAAGGAATAGCCTTATAATTACAGGGTGGGGGAATGATTGGGTTAGGGACAGATTGGGAATTTGGGGTGACATATACACACTGCTATATTTGAAACAGAAAACCAACAAGAACCTACTGTATAGCACAGGGAACTCCGTTCAATATTCTGTAATAATCTAAATGTGAAAAGAATTTGAAAAAGAATATATATACATATGTGTGTGTGTGTGTGTGTGTGCATGTGTGTGTGTGTACAAGTGAATCGCTTTGCTGTATGCCTGAAACACAACACTCTTAATCAACTATATTCTAATATAAAATAAAAAGCTTAAAATACCGGATACCATTAAATAGTTATGAGAATGTAAAATAGCTGAAACTCTTTCATTGTTGGTGGGAATGCAGAGTGATCAACCACTCTGGAGAACTGGTAGGCAGTTTCTTATAAATATTATATAAAAGTTATATATAAAATATAAATTAAAAAAGAATTAAGAGGCCTTTAAAGTGCAACTTACTGAGGGAACATTATATGCTTATTAAGTGTGACATAACTCAGTTTATTGTGACTTCTTTAGGACACCTAATACAGGTGTAAAAGTAATTATGAAGCTATGGCTTTATTTTCATCCCTACTGCCCACCTCCGCTCATTTGAGCTGCAGGGAATGACTGAATGAATAGTGAAGAGAGAAAGAGCATTTGTCCTCATGATGGGAAGCAACTAGTTGAGGAGGAACCATTGGCGGTCCAAAACCATCTACTCCTCTCTACCAGTAATCCATCCCTCCAGGATGGAAGGCCAGTTGGGAAAGAGAGATGTTTATAAAGAACAATAAATCAGACGTTAACGATGTATTTTTTTAAAGGCCTGGCAAGTTGCCCCAAAGTCAAAAGACATGGCAGAGGGCCCAAATCTCTATTTACTCTCTTCTGTAGAACAAAAATGCTCCCTGCAAGTCCTCTTCTGCAACTAACCCTGGAAGATACAAGATGGCTGCTGGGCAAGCCCTAATGCTTCCTGCTGTGTTTTTCCCAACTACCTGTTTCCTCCAGGAGAAATATTCGTTAGCTCCCAAGCACCCTTCAAGATCCTAGAGCCCATTTGGATGTGATTAGTTTCCAATTATTGGCTTAATCAAAGCTGTGAGCACAAATAACTGCTCTGTGTATCTCAGAGAACAAGAAGACATAAGCCTTAAATTGTGGCATAAATAATTTGTTTTAGAGATAGTTCTAATGCTGTTATTACAATGCCTGGCTGTGGGGGCAGAATTCAATGACTGCTGTGACAGACTGTTTCTCTTAGCTTCAACCCTGGGTTGTGTGACCAGACACAAAACCAAAATACTAGGATAAAGACTTTCAAGGCAAATACTTAAATTATTTTTTTCTCAAAAAAATACTTCCCTTTCATCTATTAGCCTTCAAAGGAGAGGAGAAAGTGGAAAAAAAGAAAGAAAGAAAGAAATGACAAAGATACAACAATCCGTCCTTATGCGAAGAAGATATGTTCCAAGTTCCCCAGTGGATACCTGAAATCTCAGATGGTACCAAATCCTAAGTATGTAGGGTGACTTCCATTACTTTAGAAAAGTAATCCCATGCATATTATACTATGTTTTTTCCTAAACATACATACCAATGATAAAATTTAACTTATAAATTAGGCACAGTAAGAGATTAACAACAGTACCTATTAATAAAATAAAGCAATTAAAACTATATACTGGAATAAAGTTACAGGAATGTGAGCTCTCTCTAAACCTTACTATACTATACCCACCCTTCTCCTTGTGATGGTATGAGATGATAAAGTATTTGCATGAGGGGATGAAATGGGGTGAATGACAGGCACTATGACTTAGTGTTAGGCCCTTTACCTCCTGACTATGTGTCAAAAGAAGGATCATCTGCTTCAGGTCATTCTGGGAAGAGAGTTTATAAAGAACAATAAATCAGACGTTAACGATGTATTTTTTTAAAGGCCTGGCAAGTTGCCCCAAAGTCAAAAGACATGGCAGAGGGCCCAAATCTCTATTTACTCTCTTCTGTAGAACAAAAATGCTCCTGCAAGTCCTCTTCTGCAACTAACCCTGGAAGATACAAGATGGCTGCTGGGCAAGCCCTAATGCTTCCTGCTGTGTTTTTCCCAACTACCTGTTTCCTCCAGGAGAAATATTCGTTAGCTCCCAAGCACCCTTCAAGATCCTAGAGCCCATTTGGATGTGATTAGTTTCCAATTATTGGCTTAATCAAAGCTGTGAGCACAAATAACTGCTCTGTGTATCTCAGAGAACAAGAAGACATAAGCCTTAAATTGTGGCATAAATAATTTGTTTTAGAGATAGTTCTAATGCTGTTATTACAATGCCTGGCTGTGGGGGCAGAATTCAATGACTGCTGTGACAGACTGTTTCTCTTAGCTTCAACCCTGGGTTGTGTGACCAGACACAAAACCAAAATACTAGGATAAAGACTTTCAAGGCAAATACTTAAATTATTTTTTTCTCAAAAAAATACTTCCCTTTCATCTATTAGCCTTCAAAGGAGAGGAGAAAGTGGAAAAAAAGAAAGAAAGAAAGAAATGACAAAGATACAACAATCCGTCCTTATGCGAAGAAGATATGTTCCAAGTTCCCCAGTGGATACCTGAAATCTCAGATGGTACCAAATCCTAAGTATGTAGGGTGACTTCCATTACTTTAGAAAAGTAATCCCATGCATATTATACTATGTTTTTTCCTAAACATACATACCAATGATAAAATTTAACTTATAAATTAGGCACAGTAAGAGATTAACAACAGTACCTATTAATAAAATAAAGCAATTAAAACTATATACTGGAATAAAGTTACAGGAATGTGAGCTCTCTCTAAACCTTACTATACTATACCCACCCTTCTCCTTGTGATGGTATGAGATGATAAAGTATTTGCATGAGGGGATGAAATGGGGTGAATGACAGGCACTATGACTTAGTGTTAGGCTTCACTTGACCTCCTGACTATGTGTCAAAAGAAGGATCATCTGCTTCAGGTCATTCTGAACCATTGAGTTTGATGATGGTTGAATGTTAGGAGCAGACAATGCCAGTGACTGCGGACCCCTGGCAGGACCGAATAGGATGGGGTAAGATTTCATCATGCTACTTAGAACGACTTGTGGTTTAAAAACTCATGAATTGTTTATTTTTGGAATTTTCCATTTAATATTTCAAAACACAAGGACCTTGAGGAAGTGAAATTGCAGAAAGGAAAACCACAGATAAAGGAGGAGTACCATTATAACCAGGCAAGTATGAGAGTTTCCTACACAAACTCCATTCTAAGTGAAACTTAGTCATGAATGTATATATTGGCAAATCTGAGAAGGAAACTTAGTGCGGCTTTCCAAGGGCATAAGAGAAGTTTAAATGCGTGGAATTATGTTTGTAAAGTAATAGAAGCCAAATGTGTTTATAATTTTACTTTCTTCCACTCCAGTATCAACACTATTTTCTCTGTTGTCGTTCAGTCACTAAGTCATATCTGATTCTTTGGTACCCCATGAACTTCAGCACACCAGGCTTCTTTGTCCTTCACCATCTCCCGGAGTTTGCTCAGATGCATGTCCTTTGAGCTGGTGATGCTATCCAACCGTCTCATCCTCTGTCACTCTTTTCTCCTCCTGCCCTCAATCTTTCCTGGTATCAGGGTCTTTTCCAGTGAGTCAGTATACATATATAATACAACACTTTAAGCAAAAAAAAAAAATATATATATATATACATATAACTATATGATAGGGTTACGGTGGTATTGTTTGTGTACTTATAAACACACAGTGTTTGTGCACATGTGTTCAGTTCAGCTCAGTCATGAGCTCATGAGCTAGTCATGAGCTAGTTGCTCAGTCATGTCAAACTCTTTGCAACCCCATGGATCACAACACACCAGATTTCCTTGTCCTTCACCATCTCCCACGGGGAACTCTGTTCAATATTCTCCCAGAGCTTGTTCAAACTCATGTCCATTGACTCAGTAATGCCATCCAGCCATCTCATCCTCTGTCATCCCCTTCTCCTTTTGCCTTCTATTTGTTCCAACATCAGGGTCTTTTCCAATGAGTTATCTCTTTGCATCAAGTGGCCAAAGTACTGGAGCTTCAGCTTCAGCATCAGTCCTTCCAATGAATATTCAGGGTCGATTCCTTTAGGATTAACTGATTTCATCATGCTACTTAGAACGACTTGTGGTTTAAAACTATGAATTGTTTATTTGGAATTTTCCATTTAATATTTCAAAACACAAGGACCTTGAGGAAGTGAAATTGCAGAAAGGAAAACCACAGATAAAGGAGGAGTACCATTATAACCAGGCAAGTATGAGAGTTTCCTACACAAACTCCATTCTAAGTGAAACTTAGTCATGAATGTATATATTGGCAAATCTGAGAAGGAAACTTAGTGCGGCTTTCCAAGGGCATAAGAGAAGTTTAAATGCGTGGAATTATGTTTGTAAAGTAATAGAAGCCAAATGTGTTTATAATTTTACTTTCTTCCACTCCAGTATCAACACTATTTTCTCTGTTGTCGTTCAGTCACTAAGTCATATCTGATTCTTTGGTACCCCATGAACTTCAGCACACCAGGCTTCTTTGTCCTTCACCATCTCCCGGAGTTTGCTCAGATGCATGTCCTTTGAGCTGGTGATGCTATCCAACCGTCTCATCCTCTGTCACTCTTTTCTCCTCCTGCCCTCAATCTTTCCTGGTATCAGGGTCTTTTCCAGTGAGTCAGTATACATATATAATACAACACTTTAAGCAAAAAAAAAAAATATATATATATATACATATAACTATATGATAGGGTTACGGTGGTATTGTTTGTGTACTTATAAACACACAGTGTTTGTGCACATGTGTTCAGTTCAGCTCAGTCATGAGCTCATGAGCTAGTCATGAGCTAGTTGCTCAGTCATGTCAAACTCTTTGCAACCCCATGGATCACAACACACCAGATTTCCTTGTCCTTCACCATCTCCCACGGGGAACTCTGTTCAATATTCTCCCAGAGCTTGTTCAAACTCATGTCCATTGACTCAGTAATGCCATCCAGCCATCTCATCCTCTGTCATCCCCTTCTCCTTTTGCCTTCTATTTGTTCCAACATCAGGGTCTTTTCCAATGAGTTATCTCTTTGCATCAAGTGGCCAAAGTACTGGAGCTTCAGCTTCAGCATCAGTCCTTCCAATGAATATTCAGGGTCGATTCCTTTAGGATTAACTGATTTGATCTTGCAGTCCAAGGGACTCTCAAGAGTCTTGTATAACTCTCCATATAAGGTTAAGGATCTATAGTTAAATTTTATAAATAATAAAAATATCATTACACACAGACTGTGTACATTGGTTATTTTAATAGTGGGGAAGGAGACAAATATGAAACCCTTTATAGTTTGGGGTGGTTTTTTTTTCATACTTTTGACTTTGTATTAACACCTTGAAATGCCTATGCTTTATTTGTTTCTTTAAGACAGAAAGGGAAGAGTTTGTCTCCAGCACTAGAGTGAAGAACTGGAGACTATCCTGTGCTCTCAAGCTTTGGCAAGAGTGCAATTATGAACAGTCTCCAATTGGTCATTTTCTAGTGCTCTGCGGAGAAAGAAAGCCAACGCCCTCCCCCTGGAAAGGCTCCCCTATAGAACCAGGCCTTCTGCAGGCCCTAACCTGAGTGACAGCAGGGGAGAAGACCCGGCTGGGACGCTTGGGGCAGGGACCTGTCTGCTTCTGGTTTGCAGAACTGCCCCCGCACGCCACAGCAGGGTGGAGATCTCAAGTCTTTCCAACCAGACAGAGGAAGTAACCTGACCCACGAACTCTGTCCTGACCTTTTCTTGAAAAACAGCCTAGAGGTAGTCGATATCCTTCCACTCAAAATAACTCTTAGAATGCTTGCATGGGAGAACAAGCAAAATGTGCACAGAATAAAAACAGTTTAAAGGAGAAATTACATAGGCCTTCCTGGCTTACCTGTGGTGGAAACTGGTTACAGAAAGAGAACTCCCATTTTATTTTCATGTATTTCACACACATTCAAAGGAGAGCCAGAAGAACATCACACAAACTGTAGATTTCACTCATCATTGGCACATAAGGGGAGAAATAAATAGTGAAATTACCTGGTTGCACATAAATGCAACAGTGGATTCTTCACTCCTTTGGTCCCTGATTTTCACAAGTCTCTCTTTAGCCACTGAGGAAACTGAGTCGAGAGAAGCAAAATTAACCTTTATGTCACACTGTTCAGCTAGGTTTAAAACTCAAGACTATAGAATGCAAAATCTCATATACATTCTTCTTGACACACAATGTCTCCAAAAGAAACCTACTGCTTTATGTAAATAAAGTGATCATGATGATGATGATACAGTTAAATGCTATTTTGGTTATTTTTACAAAAAAAACTGTCTGAACTGAAAAAAAAGCAGTTAAGGATCTATAGTTAAATTTTATAAATAATAAAAATATCATTACACACAGACTGTGTACATTGGTTAAAAACAAATATGAAACCCTTTATAGTTTGGGGTGGTTTTTTTTTCATACTTTTGACTTTGTATTAACACCTTGAAATGCCTATGCTTTATTTGTTTCTTTAAGACAGAAAGGGAAGAGTTTGTCTCCAGCACTAGAGTGAAGAACTGGAGACTATCCTGTGCTCTCAAGCTTTGGCAAGAGTGCAATTATGAACAGTCTCCAATTGGTCATTTTCTAGTGCTCTGCGGAGAAAGAAAGCCAACGCCCTCCCCCTGGAAAGGCTCCCCTATAGAACCAGGCCTTCTGCAGGCCCTAACCTGAGTGACAGCAGGGGAGAAGACCCGGCTGGGACGCTTGGGGCAGGGACCTGTCTGCTTCTGGTTTGCAGAACTGCCCCCGCACGCCACAGCAGGGTGGAGATCTCAAGTCTTTCCAACCAGACAGAGGAAGTAACCTGACCCACGAACTCTGTCCTGACCTTTTCTTGAAAAACAGCCTAGAGGTAGTCGATATCCTTCCACTCAAAATAACTCTTAGAATGCTTGCATGGGAGAACAAGCAAAATGTGCACAGAATAAAAACAGTTTAAAGGAGAAATTACATAGGCCTTCCTGGCTTACCTGTGGTGGAAACTGGTTACAGAAAGAGAACTCCCATTTTATTTTCATGTATTTCACACACATTCAAAGGAGAGCCAGAAGAACATCACACAAACTGTAGATTTCACTCATCATTGGCACATAAGGGGAGAAATAAATAGTGAAATTACCTGGTTGCACATAAATGCAACAGTGGATTCTTCACTCCTTTGGTCCCTGATTTTCACAAGTCTCTCTTTAGCCACTGAGGAAACTGAGTCGAGAGAAGCAAAATTAACCTTTTATGTCACACTGTTCAGCTAGGTTTAAAACTCAAGACTATAGAATGCAAAATCTCATATACATTCTTCTTGACACACAATGTCTCCAAAAAGAAACCTACTGCTTTATGTAAATAAAGTGATCATGATGATGATGATACAGTTAAATGCTATTTTGGTTATTTTTTTACAGAAAAACTAGTTAATTTACTGTGCATGGAAACTGAAAAAAAAATAGCAGTTTTACCAAGTGTGAGGCAGAAAATATAGCAAATTATTTTTATTTTGTTTTGTTTTGTTTGTTTGCCTTTTTTTTTGCCATTTGCAAATGAATGTTTAAAGTAATAAAACAATCTTATTTCTGCCTTGTAGAAACAAGCACTTTTACCCTTTTGTTTGTTTTCTTCTAGCCTTTTAAAAAGGTACCTGCTCAGTCACTCAGTCATGTCTGATTCTTGGCATTCCTACGGACTGTGCCCACCGGACTCCCCTGCTCAAGGCATTTCCCAGGCAAGAATACTGGAGTGGGCTGCATTTCCTTCTCCAGAGGATCTTCCCAACCCAGGGATCAAACCCCCAACTCTTGCATCTCCTGAGTTGGCAGTCATATTCTTTACCACTGGTGCCACCTGGGAAGCCCTAAAAAAAAAAAAATTATTATTGTCATTCAGTTCCAACTCTTTGAGACCCCAGGGACTGTAGCGCAGCAGGCTTCCTTCACTGTCTCCCAGAGTTTGCTCAAATTCATGTCCATTGAATTGGTAATGCTATCTAACTATCTTATCCTCTGTTGAAAAAAAGAAGGTATGTCTTATTTATTCTACACTATGCTTCAATTTACTGATTTTTATCCTTGATTTAAAATGTTTATAAGGTAGCATAGGTGAAAGTAAGGAGAATAACCAAAGCATCCTTCAACAAATGATGTTACCAACAATGAATCTAAGTAGTTCTTTATGCTAATAATAAAATAGATCCATGTGAACTAAGTTGGAAAGCTATCTAGGATGTATCATAAACTGAACAAACAAAGTGCAGAATATGAAATCTATGATTTCACAGAAACCAAAAATAAGCCTATAAATATGATTACTTGTATTCATGCCTAAGTATACTGAGGAAACTGAGTCGAGAGAAGCAAAATTAACCTTTTATGTCACATGTTACTAGTTTAAAAATAGAATGCAAAATCTCATATACATTCTTCTTGACACACAATGTCTCCAAAAGAAACCTACTGCTTTATGTAAATAAAGTGATCATGATGATGATGATACAGTTAAATGCTATTTTGGTTATTTTTTTACAGAAAAACTAGTTAATTTACTGTGCATGGAAACTGAAAAAAAAATAGCAGTTTTACCAAGTGTGAGGCAGAAAATATAGCAAATTATTTTTATTTTGTTTTGTTTTGTTTGTTTGCCTTTTTTTTTGCCATTTGCAAATGAATGTTTAAAGTAATAAAACAATCTTATTTCTGCCTTGTAGAAACAAGCACTTTTACCCTTTTGTTTGTTTTCTTCTAGCCTTTTAAAAAGGTACCTGCTCAGTCACTCAGTCATGTCTGATTCTTGGCATTCCTACGGACTGTGCCCACCGGACTCCCCTGCTCAAGGCATTTCCCAGGCAAGAATACTGGAGTGGGCTGCATTTCCTTCTCCAGAGGATCTTCCCAACCCAGGGATCAAACCCCCAACTCTTGCATCTCCTGAGTTGGCAGTCATATTCTTTACCACTGGTGCCACCTGGGAAGCCCTAAAAAAAAAAAAATTATTATTGTCATTCAGTTCCAACTCTTTGAGACCCCAGGGACTGTAGCGCAGCAGGCTTCCTTCACTGTCTCCCAGAGTTTGCTCAAATTCATGTCCATTGAATTGGTAATGCTATCTAACTATCTTATCCTCTGTTGAAAAAAAAAAGGTATGTTTTATTTATTCAAAACTAGGCTTCAACTTACTGATTTTTATCCTTGATTTAAAATGTTTATAAGGTAGCATAGGTGAAAGTAAGGAGAATAACCAAAGCATCCTTCAACAAATGATGTTACCAACAATGAATCTAAGTAGTTCTTTATGCTAATAATAAAATAGATCCATGTGAACTAAGTTGGAAAGCTATCTAGGATGTATCATAAACTGAACAAACAAAGTGCAGAATATGAAATCTATGATTTCACAGAAACCAAAAATAAGCCTATAAATATGATTACTTGTATTCATGCCTAAGTATATAAGAACCCTGCCTTCATATCTGTTGCTGTGAGCATAAGTAAAAGACTGGAGCGTGGTCATCTCTGGAGTAGAAATAGAAAGGGAAAGGAGATCACTTTCACTCTTTATTTTATACACTCACTTATATAGCAAGCCTGTGTGCTGTGTACTTATGTGTTCCCCCCAAAATACATATGTTGAAGCCCTAATCTCCTGTATGACTGCTTTGGGAGTAAGGATGTAATCAAGATTTAAATGAGGTCATAGAGTGGGACTGTGAACCAAAAGGATTAGTGTCCTTATAATAAGACAGAGAGCTCATTCTCTCTATCCTCCCCTCCCACTTCTCCCTTCCTTAGGAAAGGTTGTATGCTGGTTCAGGATGAACCAGGATGGGCCCAAGTTCAACGTCTTGGAGGACAGAAAGAAAAGCAAAACCAAACCTAACTTTGGTTAACAACTGTTTTGTTCCAACCGATGAACGGGAATCAGTACTTTGCCTGATTGTTTCTGAGGTAAGGAAAAAAGAATTTTGAAAGTCCAGTGTCTGACTTTGTTACATTTACACAAGGGAGGCATGTGTGAGTCTTACCAAGTCATTTTTCAAAACACGATGGGTTGGGGGGCATATTAATCTTAACTGTTTTCCAGGAGAAGGGGCTCAGGTAAAATTCAACATTGTCCATTTCTGCAAATGAGGTTAAAAATAACTACCACTCCATTTCTTAAGAATTTACTGGTATGCTGGTTTTTTTTTTTTTCCCATATCTCTGCCCAAGTTTTATGGGAAAGCTCAAATAACATTAAGTAAACTTTAAATGCTTGCAGCTGGTATTCCAGATTTTAATCCTACAGTAAAAAATGATGCATAGGTGAAAGTAAGGAGAATAACCAAAGCATCCTTCAACAAATGATGTTACCAACAATGAATCTAAGTAGTTCTTTATGCTAATAATAAAATAGATCCATGTGAACTAAGTTGGAAAGCTATCTAGGATGTATCATAAACTGAACAAACAAAGTGCAGAATATGAAATCTATGATTTCACAGAAACCAAAAATAAGCCTATAAATATGATTACTTGTATTCATGCCTAAGTATATAAGAACCCTGCCTTCATATCTGTTGCTGTGAGCATAAGTAAAAGACTGGAGCGTGGTCATCTCTGGAGTAGAAATAGAAAGGGAAAGGAGATCACTTTCACTCTTTATTTTATACACTCACTTATATAGCAAGCCTGTGTGCTGTGTACTTATGTGTTCCCCCCAAAATACATATGTTGAAGCCCTAATCTCCTGTATGACTGCTTTGGGAGTAAGGATGTAATCAAGATTTAAATGAGGTCATAGAGTGGGACTGTGAACCAAAAGGATTAGTGTCCTTATAATAAGACAGAGAGCTCATTCTCTCTATCCTCCCCTCCCACTTCTCCCTTCCTTAGGAAAGGTTGTATGCTGGTTCAGGATGAACCAGGATGGGCCCAAGTTCAACGTCTTGGAGGACAGAAAGAAAAGCAAAACCAAACCTAACTTTGGTTAACAACTGTTTTGTTCCAACCGATGAACGGGAATCAGTACTTTGCCTGATTGTTTCTGAGGTAAGGAAAAAAGAATTTTGAAAGTCCAGTGTCTGACTTTGTTACATTTACACAAGGGAGGCATGTGTGAGTCTTACCAAGTCATTTTTCAAAACACGATGGGTTGGGGGACATATTAATCTTAACTGTTTTCCAGGAGAAGGGGCTCAGGTAAAATTCAACATTGTCCATTTCTGCAAATGAGGTTAAAAATAACTACCACTCCATTTCTTAAGAATTTACTGGTATGCTGGACATATCCATAATATTTTCATAACCTCCATAACATTAATTTAATTTAATTCATAACAACCCCCTTAAGTAAGTGCTACTGTCCCAAGTTTTATAAAGAGGATCCAGGCTCATGGAAAGTAACATTCTCAAGGTCACAAGACTAGTTAGTAAATGCTTGCAGCTGGTATTCAAACCAGATTTTTTTAATCCTACATCCCACTGCGTTCATAAAATTACATGAAAAGTGTAACTGGGAAGTTGGTGGATTCCTTGGTGATCTGTAAGGTGAGTGTGGATTTAAACAACCAAGTTCTCTTGGAGTTTATGCCGTCTGAGTGGAAGGTGACTTGGAGAAATGAAGCTTTATGTGCTAGAAAGAATACAGTTTTTCATGTCAAATTACCTGACTCTTGAGTCCTAGCTGTATCATTTCCTCAATAAAACACTCGATGAGTCAGTTTAGCTGAGTCTCAGTTTCTCCACCTTTGCAAAATGGAAGTAAAACCAGAACTATTTCAAGTTCTCTCTAATTTTATCAATGTGTTAAGTGGTTTGCCAATCATAAAGCCCAAGTACAAAGTTAATTAGTTTAACCTTCATTGTCCTTATTCTTACCAGTCAACCAAATGTAAGATGCTTCATTAAGAAAATAGGACTTATCCAAGTTGGCTGGAACGTTTTACAGAGTTGTTGACATGTTAAGTTGAAGCTGTTATTTACTTCTACAGATAAATATGTAGAACATTTCTAACAGAAGAATTATCCAGGGCTAATAATTTAAACCTGACAGGGTCACCTGGGATTGGGGTGCTTCACATGCAGAAGATGTGTTAAGCAATCAGATGAAAAGAAACAGGAAACATTTCAAAATGCAGAAGTACTGGGAGGTAAGGAAAAAAGAATTTTGAAAGTCCAGTGTCTGACTTTGTTACATTTACACAAGGGAGGCATGTGTGAGTCTTACCAAGTCATTTTTCAAAACACGATGGGTTGGGGACATATTAATCTTAACTGTTTTCCAGGAGAAGGGGCTCAGGTAAAATTCAACATTGTCCATTTCTGCAAATGAGGTTAAAAATAACTACCACTCCATTTCTTAAGAATTTACTGGTATGC
The DNA here is from genome assembly GCA_022376925.1 of Tragulus kanchil. Taxonomy (NCBI): domain Eukaryota; kingdom Metazoa; phylum Chordata; class Mammalia; order Artiodactyla; family Tragulidae; genus Tragulus; species Tragulus kanchil. Next base: position 108,020,373 of record JAIOJX010000028.1, on the reverse strand, counting down.
TGGACATATCCATAATATTTTCATAACCTCCATAACATTAATTTAATTTAATTCATAACAACCCCCTTAAGTAAGTGCTACTGTCCCAAGTTTTATAAAGAGGATCCAGGCTCATGGAAAGTAACATTCTCAAGGTCACAAGACTAGTTAGTAAATGCTTGCAGCTGGTATTCAAACCAGATTTTTGTAATCCTACATCCCACTGCGTTCATAAAATTACATGAAAAGTGTAACTGGGAAGTTGGTGGATTCCTTGGTGATCTGTAAGGTGAGTGTGGATTTAAACAACCAAGTTCTCTTGGAGTTTATGCCGTCTGAGTGGAAGGTGACTTGGAGAAATGAAGCTTTATGTGCTAGAAAGAATACAGTTTTTCATGTCAAATTACCTGACTCTTGAGTCCTAGCTGTATCATTTCCTCAATAAAACACTCGATGAGTCAGTTTAGCTGAGTCTCAGTTTCTCCACCTTTGCAAAATGGAAGTAAAACCAGAACTATTTCAAGTTCTCTCTAATTTTATCAATGTGTTAAGTGGTTTGCCAATCATAAAGCCCAAGTACAAAGTTAATTAGTTTAACCTTCATTGTCCTTATTCTTACCAGTCAACCAAATGTAAGATGCTTCATTAAGAAAATAGGACTTATCCAAGTTGGCTGGAACGTTTTACAGAGTTGTTGACATGTTAAGTTGAAGCTGTTATTTACTTCTACAGATAAATATGTAGAACATTTCTAACAGAAGAATTATCCAGGGCTAATAATTTAAACCTGACAGGGTCACCTGGGATTGGGGTGCTTCACATGCAGAAGATGTGTTAAGCAATCAGATGAAAAGAAACAGGGAAACTCACAGAGTACTTGACCAATAACACTGCGCATAAAAGCTAGGAGTGCTTTACTGAGGTAGTGAAAAGATACACTTGCAGTCATATTATAGCAATGCACTCAACCCTCATTATACAATGCTACCTACAAACACTGTTAGAGTTTACTCTAACTCTGTATCCATTATAATAAAATCTCACTTTTAAGGATTTATAATTCAGCCAAAATAATTTGCTACAGGAGTGTTTCAAAGGACCTTTTTCTATAACCCTTTGAATAAAATCCCAACATCAGAAATTCTAAACAATAAAGACCCTGGCACTTCTAAAGCAGTTGTTGTTGGATGAGTGTTAAATTTTTGGTCACGTGGGCTTTATTTCTATTATATGAAGTTCTTCTGGATCACATCTTACTTTAGTTAATAGGCACTAATAGGAAATGGAGAGCCTCAAAACAGTTTTCTTTGGTATATTTTTTATTAAGAGAATGAATGGAAAAGGCATGTGAATATAAAGAAGAAAAAGTTAGTGCATTTTTGCTAGAAATTCACTTAGTCCAGCCCTGATAATTAAGTTTTACAAAATACAAAGATTCTGTTTTGCCTAAACTTTAAGAAAAAGCTGTGTGTCTATGGAAATTGATTAAATTTTTCAAGATGATAAAGGGATAATGGGAAATGCTAAGAGAAAAATCATTTAATCTGGGATTACCAAACTTTCTTCCTAGGAACATCAGATGTTAATAGATGGCCTCATAAAACAAACTAAGTAAAATAAACAATAAAATGAATTTAGTGAGCTATACAAATTTGGAATAGTGTACAAAGAAGCCTTTCTTGGAAATCTACCAAACATCCTTAGCCTATTAAAAATTCTGAAAAATATATTTAAACCTGTTTAATATGTTTATCCTTCCATTACCCACATTTATTCTTACCCAATGGCTCCCCTTTTTACAATTACCCACTGTTCATCACAAAACAAACATTAGGAATCAGTGGACTTAATCCATAGAGTAGAGTTTCTCTTTGTACAGTGAGAGACCATGGCCAGAATCCCCTGTTAAAAAAGAAAGATTCCAGGGCCCCAACCCCAGGTCTACTGATTTGGACTCTGTAGAGTTCAGGCCCGCATTCTGCATACTGACACCTTACTTCTGCCACCAACGTCATAGTTGGGATTATTATGTACTCTGAAGATTGATAGTCACTGAGACAGTATCCAATAAGATAACCTAAGGACATAAAACTGGTAGGTGTTGTTCAACCCTCATTATACAATGCTACTACAACACTGTTAGAGTTTACTCTAACTCTGTATCCATTATAATAAAATCTCACTTTTAAGGATTTATAATTCAGCCAAAATAATTTGCTACAGGAGTGTTTCAAAGGACCTTTTTCTATAACCCTTTGAATAAAATCCCAACATCAGAAATTCTAAACAATAAAGACCCTGGCACTTCTAAAGCAGTTGTTGTTGGATGAGTGTTAAATTTTTGGTCACGTGGGCTTTATTTCTATTATATGAAGTTCTTCTGGATCACATCTTACTTTAGTTAATAGGCACTAATAGGAAATGGAGAGCCTCAAAACAGTTTTCTTTGGTATATTTTTTATTAAGAGAATGAATGGAAAAGGCATGTGAATATAAAGAAGAAAAAGTTAGTGCATTTTTGCTAGAAATTCACTTAGTCCAGCCCTGATAATTAAGTTTTACAAAATACAAAGATTCTGTTTTGCCTAAACTTTAAGAAAAAGCTGTGTGTCTATGGAAATTGATTAAATTTTTCAAGATGATAAAGGGATAATGGGAAATGCTAAGAGAAAAATCATTTAATCTGGGATTACCAAACTTTCTTCCTAGGAACATCAGATGTTAATAGATGGCCTACGCAAAACAAACTAAGTAAAATAAACAATAAAATGAATTTAGTGAGCTATACAAATTTGGAATAGTGTACAAAGAAGCCTTTCTTGGAAATCTACCAAACATCCTTAGCCTATTAAAAATTCTGAAAAATATATTTAAACCTGTTTAATATGTTTATCCTTCCATTACCCACATTTATTCTTACCCAATGGCTCCCTTTTCACAATTAACCACTGTTCATCACAAAACAAACATTAGGAATCAGTGGACTTAATCCATAGAGTAGAGTTTCTCTTTGTACAGTGAGAGACCATGGCCAGAATCCCCTGTTAAAAAAGAAAGATTCCAGGGCCCCAACCCCAGGTCTACTGATTTGGACTCTGTAGAGTTCAGGCCCGCATTCTGCATACTGACACCTTACTTCTGCCACCAACGTCATAGTTGGGATTATTATGTACTCTGAAGATTGATAGTCACTGAGACAGTATCCAATAAGATAACCTAAGGACATAAAACTGGTAGGTGTTGTTCCTCTGGAGTAAAAAGATCCATTTTTTGAGATCAAAATAACTTTTATTCAGAATCAGTCTCATCATGGAGGATATGATTGGACAGGCAATGCAGTTGAAGCAGTGTAATTGAAAAGACACCTGTGTAAAGTGGTTGTACAATAACATCGAAAGCCTCTTATTGAGAGTCTATTATCAGTCATGGTGTTCAAAATTCCAATATTTGAAACCCTATTGTTCTTAAAAGTATAAATTCACAATAATGTTTTTCAAAAGCAGTATTACATTAGATATCAAGACTTAAAATATGAATAACATTTGACTCAGTGATTTCACTTCAGGGAAAAAATTGTAATTCATAAAAACAAAGTTCATATAAAGATGTTCACTATAAAACTTATAGAAATATTGAAAACAACCAAACCCTCTGAGAGTATATAAATAAATTTATGTATATTCATATAATACTATACTAGATATTTGTACTAAAGTTCATAACAAAATGAAAAATATACTGTAATGCTAATTGAAGAAGTCAGATGGTGTCCAGAAAATGGAATTAGAAAAAGATGGGAGGGATCTCCCTGGTGGTCCAGTGGCTGAAATTCTGTGCTCCCAATGCAGGGGGCCCGGGGTTCAATTCCTGGTCAGGGAATAAGATCCCACATGCTGCATCTAAGAGTTCAGAAGCCACAACTAAAGATCCCACATGCCACAACTAAAACCCAGCACAGTCCACCAGGCTCCTCTGTGCATGGTTTCCTCCAGGCGAAAATACCAGAGTGGGTTACTGTTTCCTACTTCAGGGGATCTTCCTGACCCAGGGATTGAACCTGTGTCTCCTGTGTCTCCTCTATTGGCAAGTGGGTTCTTTATCACTAGCATCACTTGGGAAGCTCAGACTACACATATACCACATCTCTATTCAGTCAAATCATATTTCTTTTTAATTTAAAAAAATTTTTATTAGAGTATAGTTGATTTACAATATTGTGCTAGTTCTTCTGTACAGCAAAGAGGATCAATTATACATATATCCACTCTTTTCAAGATTCTTTTCCCATATAGATCATTACGGAGAATTGAGGGAGTTCCTTGTGCTCTAGACCATATAATAGCATGTAGATGTCAATCCTAGTTTCCAAATTTATCCATCCTCCTGACCTCTGCTTTCCCCTCTGGTAACCATAAACTTGTTTTCTACATCTGTGACTCTACCTCTGTTTTATAAATAAGTTTATTTGTACCATTTTTTTAGTTTCCACATATAAGCAACAACGTATGATAGTTGTCTTTGTCTGAATTATTTCACTCAACGTGGCAATCTCTAGCTCCATCTGTGTTGCTGAAAATGGTCTTATTTTATGCTTTTTTATATGAGTACTATTCCATCATATATATATATGTATACATACATATATACATATATGATGTCATATACACACGTACACACAAACATCACATCTTCTTTTTTCCATTCCTTCACTGATGGATATTTAGGTTGACTCCATGCCTTGTCTGTTGTAAATAGTACTGCAAGTAACATTGGGGTACCTGTGTTTTTTCAAATTATGGTTGTCTCTAGATATATGCCCAGGAGTGGGATTGCAGGTTCATATGATAGGGCTACCTTTATTTTTTTAAGGAACTTCCATACTGTTCACCATAGTGGTTATACCCATTCATATTCCCACCAGTAGTGTAGGAGAGTTCCCTTTTCTTCACACTCTCTGTAGCATGTAGTTGGTAGACTTTCTAATGATGCTCATTCTGATCAGCATGAAGTGATACCTCATTGTAGTTTTGATTTGCATTTCTCTAATAATTAGTGGTGTTGAGAATTTTTTTCATGTGCTTTTGGGCTATCTGTATGTCTTCTTTGGAGAAATGTCTATTTAGATCTTCCATCCACTTTTTTTCCATACAAATTTTATTTCTTCTTATTTTTTCACAGGGTTTTATTGTTAACTGCCACACATCGACCCAAATCTGCCACAGGTATACATATGTTCCCCCTTCCCCCCAATCTCCCTCCCCATCTCACTCCACCAGGATGCCACAGAGCCCATTTGAGATCACCTAGTCCCACAACATATTCTCCTCCCTCACAGTGATGTCCTTAAATCTGTTCTCCATGTCCACTTCTCCATTGCTGCTCTGCATATTCATTTATCAACACCATTTTTTTAGATTGCTTACACATGTGTCAGTATACAATATTTATCTTTCTCTCTCTGACATACCTCACTCTGTATAATAGGTTCTAGATTCATCCACCTCATAAGAACTAATTCAAATGCATTTCTTTTTATAGCTGTGTAATATTCCATCGTATTTATGTACCACAGCTTCTTTATCCATTCATCTGTCGATGGACATCTACGTTTCTTCCATGTTCTAGCTATTGTAAACAGTGCTACAATGACGGATGGGGTACAGGTGTCTCTTTCAATTTTGATTTCCTCAGGGTATATGCCTAGTAGTGGGATTTCCGGGTCATTTGGTGACTCTAGTCCTAGTTTTTTTGAGGATTCTCCACACTATCTTCCACAATGACTGTATCAGGTCACATTCCCACCAACAGTGAAAGAGGGTTCCTTTTTCTCCACACCCCTCCAGCATTTATTGTTTGGTGACTTTTTGATGATGGCCATTCTGACTTCCACCCATTTTTTGACTAATTTTTTTCATATTGAGCTGCATTAGCTATTTGTGTACTTTGGAGATCAATCCCTGTCAGTCACTTAGTCTCATTTTGTTTTGTTTATTGTTTCCTTTACGTCTAAAAGCTCTGACGTTCAATTAGGTCTCATTTATTTATTTTTGTTTTTATTTTCCTTACTCTAGGAGGTGTATCCAAAAAAATCTTACTATGATTTATGTCAGAGAGTGTTCTTCCTGTGGTTTCCTCTAAGAGGCATCAAACATTTGGAGAAAAGTTAACACCTATTCTGATGAAACTTTTACAAAATATCGCATAAGAAGGAACATTTCCAAGCTCATTCTATGAGGCCACCATCACACTGGTACCAAAACTAGACAAAATATATTACAAAAAAAAGTAAATCTTAGGTCAATACCACTGATGAACATAGGTGCAAAAATCCTCAATGAAACTCCAGCAAACCAAATTCAACAACACATTAAGAGTCTCATACACCATGATCAAGTGGTGTTTATCCCAGGGATGCAAGGTTTCTTCAATATATGCAAATCAATCAATGTGATACACCCACATTCACAAACTGAAGAATAAAAACCATTTGATTATCTCAACAGATGCAGATAAATCTTTTGACACAATTCAACATCAATTTAGGATAAAAAAAAAAAAAACTCTACATAAAGTGGGCATATAGAAAACCTACCTCAACGTAAAAGGCTATGTGTAACAAACCCACAGCAGACATCATTTCAGTAGTGAAAAACTAGAAAAACTTGTTCCTTTAAGATCAGGAACAAGACAAGAATGTCCACCCTTGCTACTTTTATTCAACGTAGCTATGGACATTAAAGAAGAAAAAGAAATAATAAGAATCCAAATTGTAAAAGAAGTAAAATTGTCACTACTTGCAAATGACGTGATACTACACATAGAAAATCCTAAAAATACTACCAGAAAACTACTAGAGCTCATCAAATCATATTTGGTGACTCTAGTCCTAGTTTTTTTGAGGATTCTCCACACTATCTTCCACAATGACTGTATCAGGTCACATTCCCACCAACAGTGAAAGAGGGTTCCTTTTTCTCCACACCCCTCCAGCATTTATTGTTTGGTGACTTTTTGATGATGGCCATTCTGACTTCCACCCATTTTTTGACTAATTTTTTTCATATTGAGCTGCATTAGCTATTTGTGTACTTTGGAGATCAATCCCTGTCAGTCACTTAGTCTCATTTTGTTTTGTTTATTGTTTCCTTTACGTCTAAAAGCTCTGACGTTCAATTAGGTCTCATTTATTTATTTTTGTTTTTATTTTCCTTACTCTAGGAGGTGTATCCAAAAAAATCTTACTATGATTTATGTCAGAGAGTGTTCTTCCTGTGGTTTCCTCTAAGAGGCATCAAACATTTGGAGAAAAGTTAACACCTATTCTGATGAAACTTTTACAAAATATCGCATAAGAAGGAACATTTCCAAGCTCATTCTATGAGGCCACCATCACACTGGTACCAAAACTAGACAAAATATATTACAAAAAAAAGTAAATCTTAGGTCAATACCACTGATGAACATAGGTGCAAAAATCCTCAATGAAACTCCAGCAAACCAAATTCAACAACACATTAAGAGTCTCATACACCATGATCAAGTGGTGTTTATCCCAGGGATGCAAGGTTTCTTCAATATATGCAAATCAATCAATGTGATACACCCACATTCACAAACTGAAGAATAAAAACCATTTGATTATCTCAACAGATGCAGATAAATCTTTTGACACAATTCAACATCAATTTAGGATAAAAAAAAAAAAAACTCTACATAAAGTGGGCATATAGAAAACCTACCTCAACGTAAAAGGCTATGTGTAACAAACCCACAGCAGACATCATTTCAGTAGTGAAAAACTAGAAAAACTTGTTCCTTTAAGATCAGGAACAAGACAAGAATGTCCACCCTTGCTACTTTTATTCAACGTAGCTATGGACATTAAAGAAGAAAAAGAAATAATAAGAATCCAAATTGTAAAAGAAGTAAAATTGTCACTACTTGCAAATGACGTGATACTACACATAGAAAATCCTAAAAATACTACCAGAAAACTACTAGAGCTCATCAAATCATATTTGAGGTATTCAGTATCCACATGCAGCTAGTGACTCGGTTTCGGACAGCACAGTCCTAAAGAATGAACTTCATTTAACCAAAAAATAACTGAGGAAACATCAGCCCAAATAAGTGTATGTATATATGTGTGTGTGAGTGTGTGTGTGTCTAACAGGATTGTAGATTATTACAAACCAAAAATGAGGACAAAGGAAGAAAAATGTATAAATATTAGATGTTGTGACAAGATAGAACTAACACAAACTAAACAATAGGAGGGAAAGGGATAAATTAGGAGTTTGGGATTAACATATACACTGTACTATATATAAAATAAATAACAAGGACCTACGGTATACTTCAGGGAGCTACAATCAATGTCTTGTAATAACCCATAATGGGTTATTATAAAGAAAAAGAATACATATATAACTAAATTCACTTTGCTGTACACCTAAAACTACTGCAACATTGTAAATATACTTCAGAAAAAAAAAACTTTAAAAATGTCTATCAACTGGAAATGGATAAAACCGTTGCGGTGCATCGTGGGAAGAAAGAAGCAGCTCTGAAGAATAAAACAGCTGGAAGAAGCAGCTGAGTTGAGAGGTTTGGGGAGCAGATCAGGCCAAGGAATGGGACAGAAAAGAAGAGGCGACTGGAGTAGATGGGTGGAGCTAAGATGGCGGCGTAGAAGGACGTGCACTCATCTCTCCTGCAAAATCGCCTGAATTGCGACGAGTTCCTGGGAAACCATCGACGAAAGGAGGCTGGATCTGATCACAGAAAGGACACCCCACATCGAAGAACAAAGGAGAAGCCCCATCAAGACGGTAGGAGGGGTGCAATCGCACTTTTAAAAGTCAAACCTCATACCCGCCGGAGAGGCTGGGCGGGCCAAAGCCGCAAAGCCTGTTGCAGATCAAAACCCGGGAGAGGAGCACTAACACCCACAAGGGACTGAGCCAGACCTGCTTTGGAGGGTCCAGGTGCCCCCTTGAGCTAGAAGTGCCCTTGAGCAGGCCTCGGAAGGGCGGCACTCAGTTCCCTTTGGAGGAGGTTACCATTAACCCGATCACAGAGCCGCCGAGGAGGACTGGAAAGTCTCTGCACACTGTGATCAGGGAGAGAGGAATAGCGATCCTGCATGTGACTGAGCCAGACTCACCTCTGAGTAACCTGACGTCTCCCGCGGTGGCGGGGGTCGACGGTGGCCTGCAGCAGGGTCGGGGTCACTGTGGAAGTACTTCCCATAGAGCGGGTGGGAATAAATCCTCTGTGAGACAGACGCCATTTTCCCTACTGTAGTTTGGCTGCTGGTCAAACTGCTGGGCTGCTGGTCAAGCTACAGGGAGGGAATTTAGCTCCACCCAGCAAGAAAAGGGATTTGGATTAAGAAACTCCAGGGCCAGCTTGGGCGGGCCTTTTAATTCTGGAATAGGCCGAAACAAACAAGCAGTCAAAGAGGTCTTCAGATCCAACCACTGCCAGAGGCAAGAAAAAGACTGATAATTCCTGAATAGTCAGCAAGAGACAGAAAAACATAAACACTATTTTCACGTTTTGTCTGAAGCTGGAGTTACTGCTGGACTTTAAAATTTCATTTTTTGTATTGTATTACTTTGTTTCAATTTTTTCTTTCTCTCTCTTTTTTCCAAACCCACTCAGCGCACCCACCATTTGTTTTTTTCTTTTCTTTTCTTGGGGGTGTGTGTGAGAGAGAGAGTGGGTGTGTTCATTTCCTTCACTGAATTCTATTGAAGCTACTAATCTTATCAGTAAGACTGAATATATTCAAGTTTACATAATTTTTTTTTTTCTTTTTCCTTTTAAACCACACATTTTATTTTGGTATAAACTTCTGGTTCCCCATTTGCCTTTTAAGGTTCTGTGGGGGTTTTGTTTGAAGAACAAAGGAGAAGCCCCATAAGACGGTAGGAGGGTGCAATCGCACTTTTAAAAGTCAAACCTCATACCCGCCGGAGAGGCTGGGCGGGCCAAAGCCGCAAAGCCTGTTGCAGATCAAAACCCGGGAGAGGAGCACTAACACCCACAAGGGACTGAGCCAGACCTGCTTTGGAGGGTCCAGGTGCCCCCTTGAGCTAGAAGTGCCCTTGAGCAGGCCTCGGAAGGGCGGCACTCAGTTCCCTTTGGAGGAGGTTACCATTAACCCGATCACAGAGCCGCCGAGGAGGACTGGAAAGTCTCTGCACACTGTGATCAGGGAGAGAGGAATAGCGATCCTGCATGTGACTGAGCCAGACTCACCTCTGAGTAACCTGACGTCTCCCGCGGTGGCGGGGGTCGACGGTGGCCTGCAGCAGGGTCGGGGGCACTGTGGAAGTACTTCCCATAGAGCGTGTGGGAATAAATCCTCTGTGAGACAGACGCCATTTTCCCTACTGTAGGTTGGCTGCTGGTCAAACTGCTGGGCTGCTGGTCAAGCTACAGGGAGGGAATTTAGCTCCACCCAGCAAGAAAAGGGATTTGGATTAAGAAACTCCAGGGCCAGCTTGGGCGGGCCTTTTAATTCTGGAATAGGCCGAAACAAACAAGCAGTCAAAGAGGTCTTCAGATCCAACCACTGCCAGAGGCAAGAAAAAGACTGATAATTCCTGAATAGTCAGCAAGAGACAGAAAAACATAAACACTATTTTCACGTTTTGTCTGAAGCTGGAGTTACTGCTGGACTTTAAAATTTCATTTTTTGTATTGTATTACTTTGTTTCAATTTTTTCTTTCTCTCTCTTTTTTCCAAACCCACTCAGCGCACCCACCATTTGTTTTTTTCTTTTCTTTTCTTGGGGGTGTGTGTGAGAGAGAGAGTGGGTGTGTTCATTTCCTTCACTGAATTCTATTGAAGCTACTAATCTTATCAGTAAGACTGAATATATTCAAGTTTACATAATTTTTTTTTTCTTTTTCCTTTTAAACCACACATTTTATTTTGGTATAAACTTCTGGTCCCCCATTTGCCTTTTAAGGTTCTGTGGGGGTTTTGTTTGTTTTTATTATTTTTGCTTTGTTTTTCTATATTTTTCTATAAAATTTAGATCTTTTAATTTTTAATAATTTTTTCATTTGTACTACTACCTCCTCTATAATTCTTTGCTTTCTCTGAAGCTGCTTTCCTATAGCACTAAATTCTAATACATCCAAATCTTTATCTTCCTATATTTAACTGTGCAGTATTATTCTATATTTCTCTTCTATCCTCCCTTTCTCTTTTTCCCTTTCCCCACTATATTTCTTAGTCTGTTCTGTCCTCATTGCCTAATCCTCAACGGGGATCCTTCTCTAGCATTATTCTCCAATTGGTTCTCTACTTAGTTTGCTTATTAACTTGTGGATATCATTCTTGGATTTCTCTATTCGCCGTGCTAACATATTGTACTGTATTTTTGATTGGAATGCTTGGGTTATGTTATAGCTGTATATGTTTATGTGTATAATTCAATACACTAGATAGTACTTGTAATTTTTAAATTGCCATTTGTCAAAGGTATACCTTCTGTTTCTCATTTGCATATATATGTTTTAATATCATTTAATGCCATAACAAACCAGCCGTGAAATCTTCATTCCCTGGTCAGGCAACAAGCCCCGGGGTTTTAAGGAGGGTGCACTGACTCCAAAACTCTACAATACTAGAGAACGCATAACACTAAAGAGCAGTATACAAGTGAGAACGCCAGCAAAGGTAATCACTTGTATACAAGTCCTGACATCACCCAATCACCAGCATCACCCATAATAGAAGCCCCATCCAAACAACAAACACCAACAGACGTAACTCAAAGTCTGGGAAAAGGAAATCCCAAACAGAATCAGTTTTAAAAAATTAATAATAACAATGAAACGGCAGAGAAATACCACACAAGCGAAGGAACAATCCACAAACACACAAGATCAAATTAATGAAGAGAATTTGGACAAACTTTCTGAAAGTGATTTCAGAAGAATGATAGTAAAGATGATCAAAGACACTGAAAACAGAATTTCAGAGAAATTGCAAGATACAACTAACACACTGAATAAAGAAATACAAGAACTTACCAAAAAACTAACAGAGACAAACAACTCAATTGCTAAAAAACTGGGATAAAGAAAAAAAGCTAGTCCCCATTTGCCTTTTAAGGTTCTGTGGGGTTTTGTTTTTTTTTTATTTTGCTTTGTTTTTCTATATTTTTCTATAAAATTTAGATCTTTTAATTTTTAATAATTTTTTCATTTGTACTACTACCTCCTCTATAATTCTTTGCTTTCTCTGAAGCTGCTTTCCTATAGCACTAAATTCTAATACATCCAAATCTTTATCTTCCTATATTTAACTGTGCAGTATTATTCTATATTTCTCTTCTATCCTCCCTTTCTCTTTTTCCCTTTCCCCACTATATTTCTTAGTCTGTTCTGTCCTCATTGCCTAATCCTCAACGGGGATCCTTCTCTAGCATTATTCTCCAATTGGTTCTCTACTTAGTTTGCTTATTAACTTGTGGATATCATTCTTGGATTTCTCTATTCGCCGTGCTAACATATTGTACTGTATTTTTGATTGGAATGCTTGGGTTATGTTATAGCTGTATATGTTTATGTGTATAATTCAATACACTAGATAGTACTTGCGTAATTTTTAAATTGCCATTTGTCAAAGGTATACCTTCTGTTTCTCATTTGCATATATATGTTTTAATATCATTTAATGCCATAACAAACCAGCCGTGAAATCTTCATTCCCTGGTCAGGCAACAAGCCCCGGGGTTTTAAGGAGGGTGCACTGACTCCAAAACTCTACAATACTAGAGAACGCATAACACTAAAGAGCAGTATACAAGTGAGAACGCCAGCAAAGGTAATCACTTGTATACAAGTCCTGACATCACCCAATCACCAGCATCACCCATAATAGAAGCCCCATCCAAACAACAAACACCAACAGACGTAACTCAAAGTCTGGGAAAAGGAAATCCCAAACAGAATCAGTTTTAAAAAATTAATAATAACAATGAAACGGCAGAGAAATACCACACAAGCGAAGGAACAATCCACAAACACACAAGATCAAATTAATGAAGAGAATTTGGACAAACTTTCTGAAAGTGATTTCAGAAGAATGATAGTAAAGATGATCAAAGACACTGAAAACAGAATTTCAGAGAAATTGCAAGATACAACTAACACACTGAATAAAGAAATACAAGAACTTACCAAAAAACTAACAGAGACAAACAACTCAATTGCTGAACTGAAAAACACTGTAGAAGGAATCAAGAGCAGAGTATCTGAGACAGAAGACCGGATAAGTGAGCTAGAAGATAAAATGGTGGAAGTAACTGCTGAAAAACAGACTCTAGCTCAAAGAATGAAAAGAGCAGAGGACAGCCTCAGAGACCTCTGGGATAATATCAAACGCACCAATATTCGAATTATAGGGGTTCCAGAAGAAGAAGAAAAAAAGAAAGGCTATGAGAAAATTTTTGAAGAGATTATAGTTGAAAATTTCCCCAACATGGGAAAAGAAATACTCAATCAAGTCCAAGAAGCACAAAGAGTACCTAACAGAATCAATCCGAGAAGAAACACACCAAGACACATATTAATGAAGTTAACACAAATTAAACACAAAGATAGAATTCTCAAAGCAGCAAGGGAAAAGCAACTAGTGACATACAAGGGAAAGCCCATCCGCTTAACAGCTGATCTTTCAACAGAAACTCTGCAGGCCAGAAGGGAATGGCAGGACACATTTAAACGGCTGAAAGAGAATAATCTGCAACCAAGAATCCTCTACCCTGCAAGGATCTCCTTCAAAATTGATGGAGAAATCAAAAACTTTACAGATAAGCAAAAATTAAAAGAATTTAGTCACACCAAACCAGCCTTACAACAAGTGTTAAAGGGACTTATATAGAAAACACGTATAAAAGGAGAAGATCCACGAAACAAATCCATCATAACATCTAAGAAGATGACAATAGGATCATTTGTATCAATAATTACTTTGAATGTCAATGGACTAAACGCCCCAACCAAAAGACACAGAGTGGCTGAATGGATCCAAAAACACGACCCATACATATGCTGCCTCCAGGAAACGCATTTCAGACCTAGAGACACTCATAGACTGAAAGTGAGAGGCTGGAAAAAGATATTCCATGCAAATGGAAATCAAAAGAAAGCTGGAGTAGCAATCCTCATATCAGATAAAATAGATTTTAAAGTAAAGAAGATTCTAAGAGACAAGGCAGGTCACTACATCATGATTAAGGGATCCATCCAAGAAGAAGACATAACAATCATAAATATCTACGCTCCCAACGCAGGAGCACCCCAATACATAAGACAAACACTTTCAGACATAAAAGAAGACATTGACAGCAACACAATCATAGTAGGAGACTTTAACACTCCTCTCACACCAATGGACAGATCATCCAAACAGAAAATTAGAGCTAGAAGATAAAATGGTGGAAGTAACTGCTGAAAACAGACTCTAGCTCAAAGAATGAAAAGAGCAGAGGACAGCCTCAGAGACCTCTGGGATAATATCAAACGCACCAATATTCGAATTATAGGGGTTCCAGAAGAAGAAGAAAAAAAGAAAGGCTATGAGAAAATTTTTGAAGAGATTATAGTTGAAAATTTCCCCAACATGGGAAAAGAAATACTCAATCAAGTCCAAGAAGCACAAAGAGTACCTAACAGAATCAATCCGAGAAGAAACACACCAAGACACATATTAATGAAGTTAACACAAATTAAACACAAAGATAGAATTCTCAAAGCAGCAAGGGAAAAGCAACTAGTGACATACAAGGGAAAGCCCATCCGCTTAACAGCTGATCTTTCAACAGAAACTCTGCAGGCCAGAAGGGAATGGCAGGACACATTTAAACGGCTGAAAGAGAATAATCTGCAACCAAGAATCCTCTACCCTGCAAGGATCTCCTTCAAAATTGATGGAGAAATCAAAAACTTTACAGATAAGCAAAAATTAAAAGAATTTAGTCACACCAAACCAGCCTTACAACAAGTGTTAAAGGGACTTATATAGAAAACACGTATAAAAGGAGAAGATCCACGAAACAAATCCATCATAACATCTAAGAAGATGACAATAGGATCATTTGTATCAATAATTACTTTGAATGTCAATGGACTAAACGCCCCAACCAAAAGACACAGAGTGGCTGAATGGATCCAAAAACACGACCCATACATATGCTGCCTCCAGGAAACGCATTTCAGACCTAGAGACACTCATAGACTGAAAGTGAGAGGCTGGAAAAAAGATATTCCATGCAAATGGAAATCAAAAGAAAGCTGGAGTAGCAATCCTCATATCAGATAAAATAGATTTTAAAGTAAAGAAGATTCTAAGAGACAAGGCAGGTCACTACATCATGATTAAGGGATCCATCCAAGAAGAAGACATAACAATCATAAATATCTACGCTCCCAACGCAGGAGCACCCCAATACATAAGACAAACACTTTCAGACATAAAAGAAGACATTGACAGCAACACAATCATAGTAGGAGACTTTAACACTCCTCTCACACCAATGGACAGATCATCCAAACAGAAAATTAAGAAAGAAACACAAGCCTTAAATGCCACACTAGAAGAAATGGACCTCATTGATATCTTTAGGACTTTCCATCCAAAAGCAGAAGAATACACTTTCTTCTCAAGTGCTCACGGAACATTCTCCAGGATAGACCACATCTTGGGCCACAAATCAATCCTCAGTCAATTCAAGAAAACTGAAATTCTATCAACCATCTTCTCGGACCACAATGCAGTGAGACTAGAGATCAACTACAGGAAAAAAACCGCCAAAAACACAAACACATGGAGATTAAACAACACATACCTAAAAAACCAACTGATCATTGAGGAAATCAAAGGAGAAATAAAACAATTCCTAGAAGAAAATGACAATGAACACACGACAGTGCAAAACCTATGGGATACTGCAAAAGCAGTTATAAGAGGGAAGTTTATAGCAATACAATCCCACCTCAAGAAACTAGGAAAATCTCAAACAGACGACCTAACCTTACGCTTAAAACAACTGGAGAAAGAAGAACAAAAACACTCCAAAGCAGGCAGAAGAAGGGAAATCATAAAGATCAGAGCAGAAATAAATGAAAAAGAAACAAAAGAAACAATAGTAAAGATAAATAAAGCAAAAAGCTGGTTCTTCGAAAAAGTCAATAAAATCGACACACCACTGGCCAGACTCATCAAGAAAAAGAGAGAGAAGAACCAGATCACCAAAATCAAAAATGAAAAAGGAGAGATTACAACGGATAATGCAGAAATCCAAAGGATTATAAGAGACTATTATGAACAACTCTACAGCAACAAACTGGACAACCTGGAAGAAATGGACAGTTTCTTGGAGAGGATTAATCTCCCAAGACTCAACCAGGAAGAAATAGAAACTATGAACAAGCCAATCACAAGCTCAGAAATCGACCTTGTGATTAAAAATCTACCCAAAAATAAAAGCCCAGGGCCAGATGGTTTCACAAGTGAATTCTACCAAACATTTAAAGAAGAGCTAATGCCTGTCCTTCTAAAACTCTTCCAAAAAATTGCCCAGGAAGGAACACTTCCAAACACATTCTACGAGGCCACCATCACCCTGATACCAAAGCCAGGCAAAGACAGCACAAAAAAAGAAAATTATAGGCCAATTTCACTGATGAATCTAGATGCCAAAATCCTCAACAAAATCTTAGCAAACAGAATTCAGCAACACATCAAAAAGCTCATTCATCACGATCTAGTTGGGTTCATCCCAGGCATGCAAGGATTCTTCAACATCCGCAAATCAATCAATGTGATACAACATATCAACAAATTGAAAGACAAAAATCACATGATCATCTCAATAGATGCAGAAAAAGCCTTTGACAAAGTACAGCATCCATTTATGATAAAAACTCTTCAAAAAATGGGCATAGAAGGAACTTATCTTAACATAGTGAAAGCCATATATGACAAGCCCACAGCGAACATTATCCTCAATGGTGAAAAACTCAAAGCATTTCCTCTAAGATCAGGAACAAGACAAGGGTGTCCACTTTCACCACTCTTATTCAACATAGTCCTGGAAGTTCTGGCAATAGCAATAAGAGAAGAGAAAGAAATCAAAGGAATCCAGAT
Organism: Tragulus kanchil; assembly: GCA_022376925.1. Classification (NCBI taxonomy): domain Eukaryota; kingdom Metazoa; phylum Chordata; class Mammalia; order Artiodactyla; family Tragulidae; genus Tragulus; species Tragulus kanchil. The sequence continues at coordinate 108,003,218 of JAIOJX010000028.1, read as the reverse complement.
TGGAAAGGAAGAAGTCAAGCGCTATCTTTTTGCAGATGACATGATATTATACATAGAAAATCCCAAAGACACTATTACAAAACTACTAGAGTTAATCAGCGAATTCAGCAAAGTTGCAGGATACAAAATCAATATACAGAAATCACTGGCATTCCTATACACAAACAATGAAACATCAGAAAATGAAATCAAAGAGGCAATTCCTTTCACCATCGCAACCAAAAGAATCAAATATCTAGGAATAAACCTACCCAAAGAAACAAAAGAACTGTACACAGAAAATTACAAGACACTCATGAGAGACATTAAAGAAGAGTTAAACAGATGGAGAAATATTCCATGTTCCTGGGTCGGGAGAATCAATATTGTGAAAATGACCATACTACCAAATGTCATCTATAGATTCAATGCGATCCCTATCAAACTTCCAATAACATTCTTCACAGAACTAGACCAAAGAATAACACAGTTCATATGGAAACACAAAAGACTTCGAATAGCCAAAGCAATCCTCAGGAAGAAGAATGGAGTTGGAGGGATCAGCCTCCCCAACTTCAGACTCTACTACAAAGCAACAGTCATCAAGACAGTATGGTACTGGCACAAAAACAGAAATATCGACCAATGGAACAAGATTGAGAACCCAGAGATAAAGCCACGCACCTATGGGTACCTTATTTTTGACAAAGGAGGGAACATATAAAATGGGACAAAGACAGCCTCTTCAACAAATGGTGTTGGGAAAATTGGACAGCTACATGCAAGAAAATGAAGTTGGAACATACCCTGACACCATACACAAAGATCAACTCAAAATGGATTAAAGACTTAAATGTAAGGCCAGAAACCATCAAAGTCTTAGAGGAGAATATAGGCAAAACACTCAAGGACATCAATCAAAGCAAGATCTTCTCTGACCACCTAGATATAATAACATATATGACAAGCCCACAGCGAACATTATCCTCAATGGTGAAAAACTCAAAGCATTTCCTCTAAGATCAGGAACAAGACAGGGTGTCCACTTTCACCACTCTTATTCAACATAGTCCTGGAAGTTCTGGCAATAGCAATAAGAGAAGAGAAAGAAATCAAAGGAATCCAGATTGGAAAGGAAGAAGTCAAGCGCTATCTTTTTGCAGATGACATGATATTATACATAGAAAATCCCAAAGACACTATTACAAAACTACTAGAGTTAATCAGCGAATTCAGCAAAGTTGCAGGATACAAAATCAATATACAGAAATCACTGGCATTCCTATACACAAACAATGAAACATCAGAAAATGAAATCAAAGAGGCAATTCCTTTCACCATCGCAACCAAAAGAATCAAATATCTAGGAATAAACCTACCCAAAGAAACAAAAGAACTGTACACAGAAAATTACAAGACACTCATGAGAGACATTAAAGAAGAGTTAAACAGATGGAGAAATATTCCATGTTCCTGGGTCGGGAGAATCAATATTGTGAAAATGACCATACTACCAAATGTCATCTATAGATTCAATGCGATCCCTATCAAACTTCCAATAACATTCTTCACAGAACTAGACCAAAGAATAACACAGTTCATATGGAAACACAAAAGACTTCGAATAGCCAAAGCAATCCTCAGGAAGAAGAATGGAGTTGGAGGGATCAGCCTCCCCAACTTCAGACTCTACTACAAAGCAACAGTCATCAAGACAGTATGGTACTGGCACAAAAACAGAAATATCGACCAATGGAACAAGATTGAGAACCCAGAGATAAAGCCACGCACCTATGGGTACCTTATTTTTGACAAAGGAGGGAACATATAAAATGGGACAAAGACAGCCTCTTCAACAAATGGTGTTGGGAAAATTGGACAGCTACATGCAAGAAAATGAAGTTGGAACATACCCTGACACCATACACAAAGATCAACTCAAAATGGATTAAAGACTTAAATGTAAGGCCAGAAACCATCAAAGTCTTAGAGGAGAATATAGGCAAAACACTCAAGGACATCAATCAAAGCAAGATCTTCTCTGACCCACCTACTAGAATAATGGAACTAAAAAGACAAATGAACATGTGGGACCTAATGAAACTTAAAAGCTTTTGCACAGCTAAAGAAATTACAAAAACCTGAACAGACAGCCCACAGAGTGGGAGAAAATCATAGCAAATGAAACAACAGACAAAGAATTAATCTCCAAAATCTACAAGCAACTCCGACAACTCAGCACTGGAAAAACGAACAACCCAATCAAAAAATGGGAAAAGGACCTAAACAGACACCTCTCCAACGATGACATACAGATGGCCCAAAAACACATGAAACGATGCTCAACTTCACTAATAATTAGAGAAATGCAAATCAAAACTACAATGAGATATCACCTCACACCCGTCAGAATGGCCATCATCCACAAATCGACAGACAATAAATGCTGGAGAGGCTGCGGAGAAAAGGGAACACTCCTGCATTGCTGGTGGGAGTGTAAATTGATACAGCCTCTATGGAAGACAGTATGGAGATTTCTTAAAAAACTAAAAATAGAAGCACCATATGACCCAGCAATCCCACTCTTAGGCTTATACCCTGATGAAATCAAATCTGAAAGAAGCACCTGTACCCCAATGTTCATTGCAGCTCTCTATACAATAGCTAGAACATGGAAGGAACCTAGATGCCCATCGACGAACGAATGGATCCAAAAGCTCTGGTACATATATACAATGGAATACTACACAGCTGTAAAGAGAAATGCAGAAGAATCAGCCCTAATGAGGTGGCTGGATCTAGAACGTATCATCAAAAGTGAAGTCAGTCAGAAAGAGAAGGACAAATACAGTATATTAACACATATATATGGAATTTAGTAGGATGGTGATGATGGCACATGCAGTGAAGCGACAGAAAGACAGACATGGACAGTGGACATATGGACATTGTGGGGAAGGAACAGTGGGTGAGAGGCGTAAAGGAAGTAGCATGAAGGCCTGTACTATCATAAGTGAAGAAAATAGCTCTAGTCATTGCTCTGTGAGAAAAGGGGATCCTTCAGGGGTGCTGTGTGATGGTCGGGAGGGGAAGGAAGGGGGGGATATACATGTGACTAATCTGAGAACATGCATGTCTGTGAACAACAAAACTCTGTAAAAGTTAAAAGTAAAATAAAGGTTTAAAAAATATATATATAAAAAAAATAAATAAAATTAAAAAAAAAAAAAAAAAGAAAAGAAGAGGCATCTTATGACTAGAAGCTAAGAAGAGATTTCGTGTATGACCCCTTTTTGTACCCACAAATCTTTAGTAAAAAAAAGAAAAATGCAGACACTTTGCTAGCTTGACTCAATTGCATTACTTGTGAATGCATAGCGTTAGCCCCTCCCAAAGACAGTCTTTACAGATGAACAGGATTAGACAATATCCAGCTTTTGTTTCCCAATTGCAGATGAAAAGATCTTTCTGAGTATATCTGTTAAAGTTAGCCTGAAGTTTTGCAAACATAACTCTAAAGATGATCACAATTTTGAAATTTATGTATCCTCTTTTACAATAGCTTTGTTTTATGAGAGAAATACAAGTAGAATCCCTTATAGTTTTCTAATGTTGACTGTGATGGTAACAATGAAGAATTAGAAGTAGGAGAAATTGCAAAGAGTAGTCCTACAACAGCCAAGACTATAAAGACTCAGTTCACATTCAAAACATTTTTAAGTTTTAGTTATTTTTCTTTTTTCCCCCATTCTCTTCCATTTTGGAAAACAACTCATTTCCATATCTGCTTGGCACCAAATCCTGAACACATAATTACTTTCCTTCTGTTTTACGAAAATAATGATAGTCTCTTCCATTCGCAAGCTTTTCCTTGCTACATTTGAAACAAAAAATAAATAAAAACTTGTAATGTGTAACTTTAATTAGTAAACCTATAATTACTGTTCAAACAAATGATATTTTTAATATGACAATATAAACATTTTTACTAAATCGAGTTTTAGGCAAAACAGCATTATGTCTGTGTGTATTTTTTTTTTAAGCATGTAATGCATAATTTCACTTCTGTCTGTCTCTTCCCCCTCTTCCTGTGGTGAAGAAGAAATCTTTTTTCTAAGGTTTCAAATAGTCCATCCAGTCCTATAGTGCTTATTTCCATCCAGCTCAACCTCACTCTACTCTAACCTTCTCCCCCAGTACTCACGCAGTCTTCTTGAATTACGCACACAAACTCAGGACACAGCATTATGTTGACAGCTGAAGAAAAGAAATGTAAAGCCCAAGCACAGAGCACCCTGGGCGCCATAGTTTACCACCACTGCTTCTCAAAGTCCAGACTTCGCTTTTTAAAGTAAATTTCTATAACAGTTAAAACCTCTTGTAAGTAATTGTCACAATGCGAAAAGCCATCTGAATTTAAAATATAATTTTAGATGAAAAAATGAGACTTTCACTTAAGATAGTTACAAATATTTTCATTTAAGAGAACCTCCAATAGTGGTAGTGGCAAATATCTCTGTTTATAGAGGAAAAAATAAAAATATAGAGCGGATAATGGACTTAACCAAAAGTTTGCACTCCTTGTACATTTTAGAGTTTTTACTTTTATAGACATTTACTAGTGCCCTCTGGTGACAACATGGATAAGAAAAAATAGTGTGACACAGTCCTCTCTTATAAATGATGCTTTTCTTTTGAAAATGAAAATGAAGACTGTTCAAATAAACATAGAACAGGCTTCACGTCTGCTCTGGTTCACTGAACGAGCTTTTTCTTTTTTCTGTTTTTTTCCTATCTCTCATAATTCCAAATATTGAATAATCAGCTTGGAAATCATTCAGTGGTGCCACGAATATGACCCTCTACATCTTCTACCTTCGGCTTTCATTTCCTTTTTTAACCTTTCACTTTCTCATTTTATTCATGAAGAGAGGAAAAGACAGGAGGCTATGTGTCATAATTTTTTGTTTTACGAAAATAATGATAGTCTCTTCCATTCGCAAGCTTTTCCTTGCTACATTTGAAACAAAAATAAATAAAACTTGTAATGTGTAACTTTAATTAGTAAACCTATAATTACTGTTCAAACAAATGATATTTTTAATATGACAATATAAACATTTTTACTAAATCGAGTTTTAGGCAAAACAGCATTATGTCTGTGTGTATTTTTTTTTTAAGCATGTAATGCATAATTTCACTTCTGTCTGTCTCTTCCCCCTCTTCCTGTGGTGAAGAAGAAATCTTTTTTCTAAGGTTTCAAATAGTCCATCCAGTCCTATAGTGCTTATTTCCATCCAGCTCAACCTCACTCTACTCTAACCTTCTCCCCCAGTACTCACGCAGTCTTCTTGAATTACGCACACAAACTCAGGACACAGCATTATGTTGACAGCTGAAGAAAAGAAATGTAAAGCCCAAGCACAGAGCACCCTGGGCGCCATAGTTTACCACCACTGCTTCTCAAAGTCCAGACTTCGCTTTTTAAAGTAAATTTCTATAACAGTTAAAACCTGTTGTAAGTAATTGTCACAATGCGAAAAAGCCATCTGAATTTAAAATATAATTTTAGATGAAAAAATGAGACTTTCACTTAAGATAGTTACAAATATTTTCATTTAAGAGAACCTCCAATAGTGGTAGTGGCAAATATCTCTGTTTATAGAGGAAAAAATAAAAATATAGAGCGGATAATGGACTTAACCAAAAGTTTGCACTCCTTGTACATTTTAGAGTTTTTACTTTTATAGACATTTACTAGTGCCCTCTGGTGACAACATGGATAAGAAAAAATAGTGTGACACAGTCCTCTCTTATAAATGATGCTTTTCTTTTGAAAATGAAAATGAAGACTGTTCAAATAAACATAGAACAGGCTTCACGTCTGCTCTGGTTCACTGAACGAGCTTTTTCTTTTTTCTGTTTTTTTCCTATCTCTCATAATTCCAAATATTGAATAATCAGCTTGGAAATCATTCAGTGGTGCCACGAATATGACCCTCTACATCTTCTACCTTCGGCTTTCATTTCCTTTTTTAACCTTTCACTTTCTCATTTTATTCATGAAGAGAGGAAAAGACAGGAGGGCATGGATGTTGCTCATTTATATCTTGCTGTCTTTTACATGATAGGACACCTAACTGACCTCAGGCTGCCTTCATCTGAATAAGTAGGGTCTCTTTGCAATGCACCCCAGTCCCACGCTCTATAGTCCAAGGTAGATCTTATCTAACAGCAATTAAAACAAGAAAGAAAATGTCTTTGATTTACCACACCTGAGCAACGTCCAGCTGGCTCAGGGAAATATTACAAAGAATCCTCATTTATTTGTATCCCTCAGAACTTCTAAGATCTAAAGATCCCAGTAAATGGTTAGAAAGCCAATAAACTTTTAAGAAAAAATAAACTGTACTATTGTAATTCTTTTGAAAATAGTAATTGTATCCACCAACTCCAATGAGAGACCAAAAATAAGATAATGGCCTGGAATCTGAGTCAGAGGAAAAAAATTTATACTGTGATGACCAATCATGAGATAAGCCTCTTCTGAAATGGTAGTGGTATCTTTTTTTTCTCTCTGACACAACTAGCAGTATTCCATAAATAACTGGCTGGGTAGTGAGATTCACATACCTTTTGTGTGCCAAGTGGGCCTGCCAATCTGCTTCTGTCTAATTCAGTTGCTGAACTTGCTCCTTGATTTCCCTTAGGGTTACAATAGAGCTGGAAAATATTGGGAACATAAACTAGTTCTTTGTTTCAGCTGTGTATTTGCTTAAAATCTGCCATGGACTTTCTTGCACTCAGGATATCAAGGCGGAGTTTCCCAGTGGTTTCTACAGAACATTAGTCCCATGAAATCTTCCATGAAGTAAAGATAATAAAGATTCTAGAGTCGTATGAACTTGGGGACTAGTGCAATTCTATTGATAGCTTTCTCTCTTGGAGAGTCACAATGCACAGTAATAACTTAAAGGTTCAGAGTAGTCACACAGGAAAGAAAATGGTTTAATTCTGTTAACTCAGTACTGTCCAGATTTATTTAAGCACAGAACATCTTTTTTCTTTTTTTTCACATAATACTCTTAGCAATGGGCCAGTGTTCAAAGAACATATTTTATCATATTTACTTAGAAGTTCATAGGCCAGTAGATTTTGTCATTTACTATTTTGATATAATGAGTGATTTTTCTTTCAAAATGTATGTGTGCTTGTAAATTCATAGAAATGTATCTAGATCAGTAGTTCTCAACCACTGGTGGTCTTGCCTCCTGAGGACTCTAGCAATGTCAGAGGGCATTTTTGGTTGTCACAACTTGGAGTTGTAATTAGCATTCTTGGTTAAGGCCATGGATGATGCTAAAATCCCACTCTGGATAGGACAGTTCACAAACAAGAATCATCCGGTTTATGTGCACAAGACTGTGAAATCTGATCCCGATTGTGGCTAACACTAAGGAGTAGGACTGGAGTTGGTGAAGAGGAGACAGTTTCTTTTTGGATTTTGTACAAGTATACTTCAATTATTTTTGTCATTAAAAATATATAATCTGGGCTTCCCTGGTGGTCTAGTGGGTAAAGACTCTGCCTTGCAGTGCAAGGGGTGCTGGTTTGATCCCTGGCCTGGGAAGATCCCACATGCCACGGAGCAGCTGGACCAATGTGTCCAACTACCGAGCAGGAGCTCTGGAGCGCATGCGCCCAGAGCCAATGCTCTGCAATGAGAGAGGCCACTGCGATGGGAGGCCCACACAGGCCAAAGAACAAAGATGGATGAAAATAAATAAATGAAAGACCAATAAAAAGTGGCTAAAAAATTAAGAAATATATATAATCCAAGTAATGTATGCATGTTATAGAAAAGTTTAAAAACACACCAAATATAAATTTTAAATTACCCAGCCATAATCACTCTTAAAATGCTGGTAGATAAGAATAGATATACTGTAGTGTGAATGCATATTCTAACCTTACATTCCTCCCCCGATTTCCAGAAATAGAAAAATGTTAATAAATCCATAATAACCCAGGACAACAATAATAAAGAATGGTTATGTTGGTTTAGAAAGCATATGAAATCTCTGAAATATGGGAAGCAGAGGAAGTTATTGAAGGAAAAATCCTGTAACTGTAATTATATTTAAGGGTTTTCTGTTAACTCAGTACTGTCCAGATTTATTTAAGCACAGAACATCTTTTTTCTTTTTTTTCACATAATACTCTTAGCAATGGGCCAGTGTTCAAAGAACATATTTTATCATATTTACTTAGAAGTTCATAGGCCAGTAGATTTTGTCATTTACTATTTTGATATAATGAGTGATTTTTCTTTCAAAATGTATGTGTGCTTGTAAATTCATAGAAATGTATCTAGATCAGTAGTTCTCAACCACTGGTGGTCTTGCCTCCTGAGGACTCTAGCAATGTCAGAGGGCATTTTTGGTTGTCACAACTTGGAGTTGTAATTAGCATTCTTGGTTAAGGCCATGGATGATGCTAAAATCCCACTCTGGATAGGACAGTTCACAAACAAGAATCATCCGGTTTATGTGCACAAGACTGTGAAATCTGATCCCGATTGTGGCTAACACTAAGGAGTAGGACTGGAGTTGGTGAAGAGGAGACAGTTTCTTTTTGGATTTTGTACAAGTATACTTCAATTATTTTTGTCATTAAAAATATATAATCTGGGCTTCCCTGGTGGTCTAGTGGGTAAAGACTCTGCCTTGCAGTGCAAGGGGTGCTGGTTTGATCCCTGGCCTGGGAAGATCCCACATGCCACGGAGCAGCTGGACCAATGTGTCCAACTACCGAGCAGGAGCTCTGGAGCGCATGCGCCCAGAGCCAATGCTCTGCAATGAGAGAGGCCACTGCGATGGGAGGCCCACACAGGCCAAAGAACAAAGATGGATGAAAATAAATAAATGAAAGACCAATAAAAAGTGGCTAAAAAATTAAGAAATATATATAATCCAAGTAATGTATGCATGTTATAGAAAAGTTTAAAAACACACCAAATATAAATTTTAAATTACCCAGCCATAATCACTCTTAAAATGCTGGTAGATAAGAATAGATATACTGTAGTGTGAATGCATATTCTAACCTTACATTCCTCCCCCGATTTCCAGAAATAGAAAAATGTTAATAAATCCATAATAACCCAGGACAACAATAATAAAGAATGGTTATGTTGGTTTAGAAAGCATATGAAATCTCTGAAATATGGGAAGCAGAGGAAGTTATTGAAGGAGAAATCATAGTCCCAAATGAATAAACAAAGATGTGCAAAGCAGCGTAAGGGGTACTTCAAGACGGAGATGGCAGATTTGGGGAACTGGAGGGAATTTGGAAGAAAACTAGATGATTATTTGGGAATTCACAGAAAGAGCAGCCAAGTAGGTCTAACATTTATTATCTGGCTCCTATTTGCCTAATGTGGAGCAAGAGAGGGCTCCCATTCCAGACAAGAACAAGCGTGGAGCCCATAGCTCGGAGCGGCAGAGAAGCCAGTGCTAAAAGCATCTCTCTGAAGGTATGAAGAGTTCCTTTATCTAGAACACTCCACTCCATCTACAACGCATACCTCCTGTTCCTAAAATCACTAGACTTCAGGTTAGAGTCAGAAAAAAATGCAAAGCACATACAGATGAAGCGTGAGAAAATCTAAAACATGATTCTAAAAAAGTGGACATCAAGAGTTCAAGAAAAACCAGTTCTAGGCTCCACAATGACAGAAGCAAAAGTAAAAGTGCTCTGAAGGAATATATCTTTATCCCAGGCAATGGATGGAGTTGCCGCTGACTAAGGTGGAGTTTTAGTGAAAATGTTTGGGGAGCATCTTAACCAAGTTATCTTGCTTACATTTTTTCCTCAGTATTAAAAAAGTGACATACAATAAAATCTATATATAAATAAGTCAAAATGCTATTTTAATAAATATTTTTTAAAATCTAAGTGAAAAAAATTGTATCATAGTTTAATTGGTAGTGTTTTTGTTCTTTCATCGTGATAGAATAATGACATCTTAAGATTCTATAACATACAATAGTGCAAATTCCTAAGCTAAATATTAGTATAAACTAAATCTATCAATATATAAAAAGGATAATTTATGATATCTAATTGAATTTATTCCAAAAATACAAGATTGTTTTAATTTATGACTATTGGTAAAATTCAATTTCCAGGTATGACAAAACTCATTGCAAATTAAAAATAGAAGAGAGCCCATTTAATTAATGAAGGGTATTTATAAACAAACAAGCTACTGCAAATATTGTGCATAAGAAAAACTCTTGAAACATGTTTCTTTGAGGTCATGAACAGGACAAATAGGCCTATAATCTGTAGCTCCATTCAACAATGAATGAAGGACTTACATTCAGAAAATACAATTAACTCCTATAAAGAAGTAAGAGAAAAATAAAACACAAATTTTCAATGGGAAAAGTCTTCAGTTCCACAAAATGGCAAATTCAAATGACCAAAAAACCTGACAAAAAATTCTACACACTGTTGATGACTGTGTAAATTGTCTGTAAAACTTCAAAAAGCAGTTTAACATTATTAGTAAGTTATATAATTCTATCTCCTAGCTGTTTTTCTCTTGGTATATCTTTTAAAGAAATTCTTGCACATGTGCACCAAGATAGTTGTGCAGGACACTCATAGCAACATTGTTCATAATAGCAAAAAACTGAAACAATCCAAACATCATCAAAAATTGGTGAACAAATAAACTGACATATTGATACAACAGAAATCTGTGAAACAACCAAGATGAATAAAACTACAACCCCACACCACTATATAAATAGATCACACAACTATTATTGATGAGAAGTAAGTCTAGGAGAATACATATCTTATGATAACATTTATCTAAAGTCCAGAAACAGGCAAAATTAGACTTTAGTGTTTATGATAGTGTTTAGGGTTGAATTGTGTTCCCCCCACACCGCAAAAGATGGCGTTGAAATCCTTACCTTCACTACCTGTGAATGCGGCCATATTTGGAAATAGAGTCTTTGCAGATGTAACTAAGTTAAAATGAGATCTTCAGGGTGAACAATAGTCCAATGTTAACTGGTGTCCTTTTAAGAAGAGGAAAAGGCAGACACAGGGAAGATGGCTTTGTGAAGATGGAAGCAGATAGTGGAGCTGTGCTGCCTCGAGATAAGGAACACCTGGGGCTACCAGAAGCCCTAAGAGACAAGGAAAGGCCCTGCCCTAGAGACTTCAAAGAGAGCATGCACTTCCTGATACCTTAACTTTAGGCTTCTAGTCTCCAGAAATGTGAAAGAGTAAATCTCTCCTGTTTTAAGCCACCTACTTTGTGGTACTTTGTCACAGCCAGAGGAACCTAACACAGATGGTAAAACTGTGGAAAACAACAAACAAAAAGGCAAGGAATATACTACCTCAGAAGGAAGGATGGCATTTGCTTCTAGAGTCTAGAGATCAGGGATGAGATTGTAATGGAAGCGGTGTCTTTGTTCTCTGGCTATTGTTAAGATCTTTTGGTTTGAGGTTTGTAATAGATGATAATGGATCTTTCATCTATTTTGCCTAAGATTCTTAAATGTTCTATATCTGAGGCAGGTCTGAGCTATTCTCAGGCAGTATCTCTTCTCATATTGCCTTTCTGCCCTGTTCTGTATGCTCTCCTTCAGGAATTCTGACTGGATATATAATAGATCACTTGCTGGTCTCAAAACAGTTCATATTTTCAACATACAAGGGAGAAAGTTTGATGAGGAACAGCATGTTTGCATAAAAAATTCAAGCAGAAACCAAATCAAAAGAGGACAAAAAGCAATATTCCATTTATATAAAGTTCAGAAACAGAAAAAACTAAATGATTTTTTTTTAGTTTTTTTTTTTTTTTTAAATTTTTGGGGCTTCCCTGGTGGTCCAGTGGGTAAGGACACTGCCTTGCAGTGCAAGGGGCGCCGGTTCGATCCCTGGCCTGGGAAGATCCCATGTGCAGCGGAGCGACTGGACCGATGTGTCCAATCGCCAAGCTGGGGCTCTGGAGCGCATGTGCCTAGAGCTGGTGCTCTGCAACAACAGGGGCCACCGCAATGGGAGACTGCTATTTGGAAATAGAGTCTTTGCAGATGTAACTAAGTTAAAATGAGATCTTCAGGGTGAACAATAGTCCAATGTTAACTGGTGTCCTTTTAAGAAGAGGAAAAGGCAGACACAGGGAAGATGGCTTTGTGAAGATGGAAGCAGATAGTGGAGCTGTGCTGCCTCGAGATAAGGAACACCTGGGGCTACCAGAAGCCCTAAGAGACAAGGAAAGGCCCTGCCCTAGAGACTTCAAAGAGAGCATGCACTTCCTGATACCTTAACTTTAGGCTTCTAGTCTCCAGAAATGTGAAAGAGTAAATCTCTCCTGTTTTAAGCCACCTACTTTGTGGTACTTTGTCACAGCCAGAGGAACCTAACACAGATGGTAAAACTGTGGAAAACAACAAACAAAAAGGCAAGGAATATACTACCTCAGAAGGAAGGATGGCATTTGCTTCTAGAGTCTAGAGATCAGGGATGAGATTGTAATGGGCTGTGTCTTTGTTCTCTGGCTATTGTTAAGATCTTTTGGTTTGAGGTTTGTAATAGATGATAATGGATCTTTCATCTATTTTGCCTAAGATTCTTAAATGTTCTATATCTGAGGCAGGTCTGAGCTATTCTCAGGCAGTATCTCTTCTCATATTGCCTTTCTGCCCTGTTCTGTATGCTCTCCTTCAGGAATTCTGACTGGATATATAATAGATCACTTGCTGGTCTCAAAACAGTTCATATTTTCAACATACAAGGGAGAAAGTTTGATGAGGAACAGCATGTTTGCATAAAAAATTCAAGCAGAAACCAAATCAAAAGAGGACAAAAAGCAATATTCCATTTATATAAAGTTCAGAAACAGAAAAAACTAAATGATTTTTTTTTAGTTTTTTTTTTTTTTTTTTAATTTTGGGGCTTCCCTGGTGGTCCAGTGGGTAAGGACACTGCCTTGCAGTGCAAGGGGCGCCGGTTCGATCCCTGGCCTGGGAAGATCCCATGTGCAGCGGAGCGACTGGACCGACGTGTCCAATTACCGAGCCAGAGCTCTGGAGTGCATGTGCCCAGAGCCGGTGCTCTGCGACAACAGAGGCCACTGCGATGGGAGACTCACACGGGGCCACGGAACAGAGATGGATGAAAATAGATGAATGAAAGACCAATAGAAGTGATCCACCCGCCCCTCTCCCTCCCCAACCCGCCCCCCTCAAAAAAATAAATAAATAAATAATAAATTTTTAAAAAAAGAAAAAGATCTCCTAGGATGAATGTTTTTAAAAAAAAAATTTTTTTTTTAATTTTGGCCTCTTTTATTGGTTTATTTATTTATTTATTTTCATCCATCTTTATTTTTTGACCTGTGTGGGCCTCCCATTGCAGTGGCCTTTCTTGTTGCAGAACACCAGCTCTGGGCTCATGCACCCCAGAGCTTGGTAGTTGGACACATCAGTCCAGCCGCTCCGCAGCATGTGGGATCTCCCCAGGTCAGGGGTCGAATCGGTGCCCCTTGCACTGCATGGCAGACTCTTTACCCACTAGACTGCCAGGCAATTCTTTTTCCTTTTTTTTTTTTTTTTTTTGGCTATTCTGGGTCATCTTTGCTGCGGGCAGGCTCTTCTCTAGAGGAAGGGAGGGAGACAAAAGTCTGTGATAGTACAGTATTTAAAACTGAACCATTAATAGTCCCTCAAAGAAGGCTGATAATGATAAAATCTTTTAACTATTGTTGAACTGATTGGATTTTTCTTTTTAATTTTATTTTACTTTTTACTTTTACAATGTTTTGTTGTTTATATATATGTATAATCCCAGATTAGTCATATGTATATCCCTGGCTCCCATCCCTCCTTCATCCCCTCCCAGTGCCCCCTGTCCCACCCCTCCAGGCCATCTCACAGTGCCCCTGTAGGATCCCCTATTCCCACAGCGCAGTGACAATAGCTATCTTTTTCACTTATGTTAGTATAGGTTTCCATGTTACTCCCTCTACGCCTCCCACCCCTTGTTCATTCCCCACAATGTCCATAAGTCTGTTCTCTATGTTTGTTTTTCCGTCGCTTCACTGCATGTGCTATCATTGTCATCTTACTAGATTCCATATATATGTGTTAGTATACTATACTTATCTTTCTCTTTTTGTTACTTCACTTTTTATGATAGGTTCTAGATCCATCCACCTCATTAGGACTGGTTCTTTTGCATTTCTTTTTATAACTGAGAAGTACTCCATTTTATATATGTAGCAGATCTTCTGGATCCATTCATTCGTTGATGGGCATCTAGGTTGCTTCCATGTTCTAGCTATTGTATAGAGAGCTGCAATGAATATTGGGGTACAGGTGCTTCTTTCAGTTTTGATGTCATCAGAGTATAAGCCTAACAGTGGGACTGCTGGTTGGATTTTTTTGATGGTCTCTTATAATCAAAGATTATGTTCCTGATTATATTAGTGCTAGTTATTAGAACCATGTGTGCTTACGATTAGTAAATATAGAAATTCTTGCCACACAAACATCACTGTCTTTTATTTAGCCAATCTGTAGTCTTGCCTGTAAGTACTCCTTTTTTCTCCCTTTTTTTGACAGAGCCACGTGGCTCATGAAATCTTATTTGCCTAAGCAGGGGTCAAACTCTTGTGGGTTCTGGCAGCGAAACTGCCCAGTCCTAAACAGTGGACCACCAGGGAATTCCCAAAGGGGTTTTTTAAGATTTAGACTTGGCCTGACTTTGTAACTTCTCTTTTTTTTCATTGTTGTTGTTTGTTTTCTAGTATTTGCTCCATTTGGAGGCCTAGACTTTAGGAATATAGTTTGTTCAAACACATCATCTGATGATAGGCATGGTTTAAGTGATATGACAGTGGTAGCAAATTCAAATCTATAACTATGTAGCAGTTTGAACTTTTGAATAGTCTTTTCTGTAGACTATTCCATTTGCCTGAATTTTAGTGCCACTGCAATAATATTCCACATTAAATTCTTTCAAGAATAGGAGAAGCTCATATAAAATTTAAAAGATAATATCATTTATCCATTCTCATTTATTTCCAGAGTGTCTACATAAGTTGTAAGCATAAGGCTTACAACTGTTCCTGTCCTAAGAAGGCTTATAACCCAATGGACTATAGAGACAATAAACTAACTACTATAAAGTGAGTAGATGATCTTTCAGAGAAGTTCTAGATGCAGTGGGGCACAAGGTCCATTATGTGTTAGTATACTATACTTATCTTTCTCTTTTTGTTACTTCACTTTTTATGATAGGTTCTAGATCCATCCACCTCATTAGGACTGGTTCTTTTGCATTTCTTTTTATAACTGAGAAGTACTCCATTTTATATATGTAGCAGATCTTCTGGATCCATTCATTCGTTGATGGGCATCTAGGTTGCTTCCATGTTCTAGCTATTGTATAGAGAGCTGCAATGAATATTGGGGTACAGGTGCTTCTTTCAGTTTTGATGTCATCAGAGTATAAGCCTAACAGTGGGACTGCTGGTTGGATTTTTTTGATGGTCTCTTATAATCAAAGATTATGTTCCTGATTATATTAGTGCTAGTTATTAGAACCATGTGTGCTTACGATTAGTAAATATAGAAATTCTTGCCACACAAACATCACTGTCTTTTATTTAGCCAATCTGTAGTCTTGCCTGTAAGTACTCCTTTTTTCTCCCTTTTTTTGACAGAGCCACGTGGCTCATGAAATCTTATTTGCCTAAGCAGGGGTCAAACTCTTGTGGGTTCTGGCAGCGAAACTGCCCAGTCCTAAACAGTGGACCACCAGGGAATTCCCAAAGGGGTTTTTTAAGATTTAGACTTGGCCTGACTTTGTAACTTCTCTTTTTTTTCATTGTTGTTGTTTGTTTTCTAGTATTTGCTCCATTTGGAGGCCTAGACTTTAGGAATATAGTTTGTTCAAACACATCATCTGATGATAGGCATGGTTTAAGTGATATGACAGTGGTAGCAAATTCAAATCTATAACTATGTAGCAGTTTGAACTTTTGAATAGTCTTTTCTGTAGACTATTCCATTTGCCTGAATTTTAGTGCCACTGCAATAATATTCCACATTAAATTCTTTCAAGAATAGGAGAAGCTCATATAAAATTTAAAAGATAATATCATTTATCCATTCTCATTTATTTCCAGAGTGTCTACATAAGTTGTAAGCATAAGGCTTACAACTGTTCCTGTCCTAAGAAGGCTTATAACCCAATGGACTATAGAGACAATAAACTAACTACTATAAAGTGAGTAGATGATCTTTCAGAGAAGTTCTAGATGCAGTGGGAGCACACCACAGAGTCCTCAGAGAGGGCCACTAAGGCAGGTCCTTTGTGGAGTAATACTGAGGTTTCACAGGATATCATCATCAGTCAAGTGATAGCCAAAATCTTCCTGAAAGCCAGGTGCAAAGGGACAAAATTGGATAGGTCCTTGAGAGTTTATCATTTCATTACCCCGTGGATCTGAATGCATTTAACCCAAATTGTCCCTACATAGACGCAGAGAGATGTCAAGTTACACATCTAGTTTATTTACTCATTACACCTAAGTATGAGTGTGTTTATTAGATCCTGTCCAAAAAAAACACATTTTGATGAGAAGGAAAAAGTATCTTCAGGCCCAGGAATCCTAGGACATAAAATCAAGAGAGAAGGGAGGCAGGCAGAAGATGTTCTAGATGGACACTATTTTTTCACAGCTGGGCCTGAAGCAGGTTGTGGACGTGTTGCTAGATTCTGAAATACACAGGGGAGTACCACTTGGCCTAGGATGTGCCCTGAAAAAGTCCCTCACTATTCTGTTTCCACCTGAATCGATACTCTGCGCTGCCTGGGTGAAATCGCCTCCATTTGCTTCACTTTTACTCTAGATGGCAGCAACAGAACAAAATAGGGGGGAAAAATATTTTTCAATGAAATTTATTCTATGCCTACTAGGTAAAAAAGTCTCAGAATGTTATTTGAAATAAAATATGCCCTTTTTCTAGTAGAGATATGCATCAACAGTATTTCAAATAATTAAAAGTCAAGGTACAGATGTCTTCACAATTATTCAACTTGTCAGGTCACCGATCAGACGATATTTGTAGAGAAGTTTTATTATAATAGCAATACCTCTGTGAAGACTCACTTTTATGTGCACAAGTGTATATTTGGGAGCTGAGATGTCAAGGTCAATAATAAATCTTCTTTTTAAATTAAGGAAATGTCATCCAATAAAGGGCCAGGTAATCAGACAGACAATAGAAATTCTCTGGCTGAGTAGAGAAATGAAACTTTACTATTTCTTTAATAAATTTATGTTTTTAAAGCTGTTTCAAATAAACATATCTATGTGGAATTGGTTTATATTTATATATATATGTATATAATACAAATAGTTTATAAATATTTTAAAAGAAATAATTTTATTATAAAATGACATTTTCCATGACTCTCTAAGCCAAGACAATTTATGATCCCAGAACATGGTTTGTAGGTGAGGTTGTAGAAACACCAGAAACATTATTTAAAAAAAAAAAAAAGACCTGAAAATAAGGCAGGAGATTAAAAGAACATTGTAGTAATTTTCAAAAAGGGGTTTCAAGAAAGCATTATATTGGTTGATACTATAGTCTCACACAATTTGAGGCTGGGTTGAGCAGAAGCTACCCAAGGGGTTAGAAAATACAATTGTCCAGGTTTTGTGCCTCATGGCTCTAGAAGCTGCAACAGACATCTCTATGTTCACAGGTTTATGTATTGGTTAGGTTAATTTTCCTGTAGAGTATCTTGGAAAAGGGTCATTTTTTTTTCTAATTTATATAAACATGTCATTTGGACTAGCAGTAGACCTACTACCATGAGTCAGAAGGGCTTCATTAAATTAAAGCTATGTGAAAGTAACATTTTTTTTTTGTTCTAGAATTACTGGCTTGATAAATCAGAAATAATTAATCTGACTCTAGATTACCATTGCTTAGTCATCTTTTAACTAGATTGATGAAGAGGCAGCATTGATTGTGTCTAGAGTAGAAGTTTTAATTGGATTTTACACATAGGTCCTGTTTTGGTTTGGGTGAATTGGAAAATAGTGTAACATCATGCAATCATAAACATTTTTTTTTAACTTTGGCCTCTTTTATTAGTTTCTTTTGTTTTTTATCCATCTTTATTCTTCAGCCTGTGTGGGCCTCCCATTGCACTGACTCTGGGTGCATGCGCCCCAGAACGTGGGCTCATAATTGGACACACTGGTCCAGCAGCTCAGGCGGCACGTGGGATCTTCCTGGGCCAGGGATCCAGCTGGTGCCGCCTGCACTGCAAGGTGGAACCCACTGGACCACCAGCGAAGCCCAGTCATAAACATTTTGCAAAATTTCTTTTGATCTCATCACTGCATTCAAAATGTTTACATGAGGAAAATACTGGTAAGGTGGATAAAGCTTATGCACAAATTCATCACTATGTCATTTAAAATAGTGACCAAACTGGGAATGATGTACAACAAAGGAATGGTTAATTATAGGATATACTAAGATTTGGTCATCAAATAAGTATTTATCAAAGCTTTACTAACAGGTCATGTATTCTGTTAGAAGATTTAGCACTGAACGTGATAGATATGGAAACTGACTTTCCTATAATTACAATTTAATGTAAAATTTTGAAAAAACAAGGAAACCTTTGGCTTTACAATGTTGTAAAGCATTGTTATAATATCCACTATATAACTTACATGCCTAATATATAGACAAAAAACTATTAGGATAAAACACATCAAATGTTAATAATTGTAATCTCCAAGTTAAAGTAATACAATAATATTTCAACAATTTTCTGTGTTTTCTTCAGATACATTACTGTTAAAAAAAATTTTTTGATCATATAAAGTAGCAAAGGTACTTGCTACTTGGACCAAAGGTAGGCTACCAGGTGAAGAGAATCATATCTAATGATATACTCGAGTCTCCTTGTGGCTCGGTATAAAGAGTCCTTCAGCAATGCAGGAGACGCAAGAGGCACAGGTTCAATCCCTTGGTCAAGAAGATTCCCTGGAGAGGGAAATGGCTACCCATGACAGTATTCTTGCCTGGAGAATCTCAGACAGAGGATTCTGGAGGGTTACAGTCCATGGGGTGGTCCAGTGGGTAAGGACACAGCCTTGCAGTGCAAAGGGCACTGGCCTGGGAAAATCCCAAGTGGCGCGGAGCGACTGGACTGATGTGTCCAACTATAGAGCCAACGCTCTGGGGCGCATGTGCCCGGAGCTGGTGCTCTGCAGCAAGAGAGGCCACTGCAATGGGAGGCCCACAAAGGCCAAAAGAAAAAAGATGGAAATAAATGAAAGACCAAAGAAGTGGCCCCCCCAAAAAAACCCCACAAAAACCAGGATCACTTCATGGTAAGAAAAGTCCTCAAGTATATGAGGGCAAATTACATTATCTTTTTTGTATGTGCTGTGATTTCTATTATAGTCTTTTGCAAAGCCTGCTTCCTCCCCAACCTTGGGAAGGTCTAGAGAGTGAATACTGGCCGCATATTTCACCCAGATGACACAAGGGGGTGCACACAGATGCTGTTTCCAAACGCTTCCCTTTGTCCTCCAGAAAAAAGAAGAAAAAAAGGCAAACAGATATGTGATTTGATGGCCAGTTAAAATGTTTTAATAGGCTTATTTATACAGTTCACATTCTTTTCTAACCTGAGCGATCTTCGAGGGCATGAACTTCTCTACAAACCACCTCTACTTCCCCACATTTATTTCATTAAAATAGACATTGCAGAACAAGCAGCCTTTAAAGCACAATTTGTAAAACTGGAGACAGCCCAAATAGCCAGGAATAAGGGTTTTTAAATGAATTATAGTAATCATAAACAAATTAGAATGTAACCATTAAAAATGATGTTGACATGGCAGGACATTAAAAAGCAATTTAAAAAAAGCAATTTATACAATAAAATGTACAATATGGTCTAATATCTATGTTAATATACAGCAAGCATTAATAGGAAAATCTAGAAAGAAGTTAAAATATTAATAGTCATTATCCTTAAGAAGTGAGTGACAGGTTTATTTTTTTCATTGCCTTCTTTGTGCATGTGTACTATGTAGAATTTTGTCTATAATAAATAAAGATTTGTTTATAAAAATTAGTCCTCCCCAATAAAAATGAATACCTGTTCTTATGACCTTTGTTCATTAAATATATATGGAGATGACTACAAATTACTCAGAGATATGGTGAGTATATTTGCTAAAGACTGTTCCACTTTATGACTTTTGTTTTAGTATAACTATTAATCGTGCCCCCTTTGTTCACAAAGTTAAAATAAGTCACCCTACAGGTATATTCTTAATTTTTTCCCAGGAAGTTTTTGGATTACTTTGCAGCTTTTCCCCTTTTTGTCAACAGGCTGCTTTAAATCCAGAAGTTCCTAAGCCTAGTCTCCAGCAATGGATGCAATGTTGACCAGGATCACTTCATGGTAAGAAAAGTCCTCAAGTATATGAGGGCAAATTACATTATCTTTTTTGTATGTGCTGTGATTTCTATTATAGTCTTTTGCAAAGCCTGCTTCCTCCCCAACCTTGGGAAGGTCTAGAGAGTGAATACTGGCCGCATATTTCACCCAGATGACACAAGGGGGTGCACACAGATGCTGTTTCCAAACGCTTCCCTTTGTCCTCCAGAAAAAAGAAGAAAAAAAGGCAAACAGATATGTGATTTGATGGCCAGTTAAAATGTTTTAATAGGCTTATTTATACAGTTCACATTCTTTTCTAACCTGAGCGATCTTCGAGGGCATGAACTTCTCTACAAACCACCTCTACTTCCCCACATTTATTTCATTAAAATAGACATTGCAGAACAAGCAGCCTTTAAAGCACAATTTGTAAAACTGGAGACAGCCCAAATAGCCAGGAATAAGGGTTTTTAAATGAATTATAGTAATCATAAACAAATTAGAATGTAACCATTAAAAATGATGTTGACATGGCAGGACATTAAAAAGCAATTTAAAAAAAGCAATTTATACAATAAAATGTACAATATGGTCTAATATCTATGTTAATATACAGCAAGCATTAATAGGAAAATCTAGAAAGAAGTTAAAATATTAATAGTCATTATCCTTAAGAAGTGAGTGACAGGTTTTTTTTTTTTCATTGCCTTCTTTGTGCATGTGTACTATGTAGAATTTTGTCTATAATAAATAAAGATTTGTTTATAAAAATTAGTCCTCCCCAATAAAAATGAATACCTGTTCTTATGACCTTTGTTCATTAAATATATATGGAGATGACTACAAATTACTCAGAGATATGGTGAGTATATTTGCTAAAGACTGTTCCACTTTATGACTTTTGTTTTAGTATAACTATTAATCGTGCCCCCTTTGTTCACAAAGTTAAAATAAGTCACCCTACAGGTATATTCTTAATTTTTTCCCAGGAAGTTTTTGGATTACTTTGCAGCTTTTCCCCTTTTTGTCAACAGGCTGCTTTAAATCCAGAAGTTCCTAAGCCTAGTCTCCAGCAATGGATGCAATGTTGACCTCACAGTTCTGAGATTCCTCACTGCATTAGGGTTACAGTAGGGCCAAGGTATACTCCAATATCTATGTGATACACAGAAAGTCATTTTTTTCTTATTTTATTTTTTAATTGAAGGATAATAGTTTTACAGAGTTCTGTTGTTTACTGTCAAACATCAACATGAATCGGCCACAGGTATACATACAGTCCCTCCATCCTGAACTTCCCTTCTGTCTCCCACCCCTCTAGGTAGCTACAGAGCCCCTGTTTGAATTGTCTTAATCTTCCAGCAATTTTCCATTGTTTGTCTATTTTACATATGGTAAAGTAAGTTTTCATGCTACTCTTTCCATATATCTCACCCACTCCTCCCTCCCCCTGTCCCGATGTCCATAAGTCTGTTCTCTATGTGTGTCTCTCCACTGCTGCTCTGCATATAAATCCACCAGTACCATCTTCTTAGATTCCATATATGTGTGTTAGTATACAATATTTGTCTTTCTCCTTCTGACTTCTTTCACTCTGTATAATAGGCTCTAGGCTCATCCACCTTATTAGAACTAACTGAAATACACAGAAAGTCTTTTTGAGACCCAGCTTGAGCTGATTGGTCAGGTGCTTCTGCGGCTGACTTCATACATCCCTTACCAGGAGCCCTCAATGTGATAGTGACGTGACACCTCCTATCATGACACTTGTTCAGTGTCATGACATCTTTGATACGTCTTTTAGGACAGACACCTGTCACTATTAGAATAGACGGTATTTCAAATCACTGCTATACATGTAAAACCATTCCTCCCCAATAAAAATGAATACCTGTTCTTATGACCTTTGTTCATTAAATATATATGGAGATGACTACAAATTACTCAGAGATATGGTGAGTATATTTGCTAAAGACTGTTCCACTTTATGACTTTTGTTTTAGTATAACTATTAATCGTGCCCCCTTTGTTCACAAAGTTAAAATAAGTCACCCTACAGGTATATTCTTAATTTTTTCCCAGGAAGTTTTTGGATTACTTTGCAGCTTTTCCCCTTTTTGTCAACAGGCTGCTTTAAATCCAGAAGTTCCTAAGCCTAGTCTCCAGCAATGGATGCAATGTTGACCTCACAGTTCTGAGATTCCTCACTGCATTAGGGTTACAGTAGGGCCAAGGTATACTCCAATATCTATGTGATACACAGAAAGTCATTTTTTTCTTATTTTATTTTTTAATTGAAGGATAATAGTTTTACAGAGTTCTGTTGTTTACTGTCAAACATCAACATGAATCGGCCACAGGTATACATACAGTCCCTCCATCCTGAACTTCCCTTCTGTCTCCCACCCCTCTAGGTAGCTACAGAGCCCCTGTTTGAATTGTCTTAATCTTCCAGCAATTTTCCATTGTTTGTCTATTTTACATATGGTAAAGTAAGTTTTCATGCTACTCTTTCCATATATCTCACCTTCCTCCCTCCCCCTGTCCCGATGTCCATAAGTCTGTTCTCTATGTGTGTCTCTCCACTGCTGCTCTGCATATAAATCCACCAGTACCATCTTCTTAGATTCCATATATGTGTGTTAGTATACAATATTTGTCTTTCTCCTTCTGACTTCTTTCACTCTGTATAATAGGCTCTAGGCTCATCCACCTTATTAGAACTAACTGAAATACACAGAAAGTCTTTTTGAGACCCAGCTTGAGCTGATTGGTCAGGTGCTTCTGCGGCTGACTTCATACATCCCTTACCAGGAGCCCTCAATGTGATAGTGACGTGACACCCTCCTATCATGACACTTGTTCAGTGTCATGACATCTTTTGATACGTCTTTTAGGACAGACACCTGTCACTATTAGAATAGACGGTATTTTTCAAATCACTGCTATACATGTAAAACCATCAACTAGCCTAAACTAGTGTCTGGGGGTACTCTTCTATCCCCCTTCCAGTTCCTTTAGCTAGAAGTTTTCTCCATCCTTTTTTTCTTTAATAAACTTTTTAGTGCATGGAAAAAAAAAAAACCCACTAACTATACTGCCTTGTTGTAAAGTAACAAGCACCTCTCCAATAACAAGTAGAAATGGAAAATGTTCTAAATTAATCTCAGGATATCTCCAGGAACTTAGAGCAAAGGGCCTGGTGGAGCCCCACAGAGGACCAGAGCCAGAACTGAAAAATACAGGCAGCTCACCCTCTCTTTCCTTTTCTTTTTCCTCCTCTTTCACACCATTCGATTGCATATTTCTGCTGCTTTTGCACATATATATTATTCTTTGGGGTTCCCAGGTGCAGCTAGTGGTAAAGAACCCACCTGACAAAGCAGGAGGCCTAAGAAAGGTGTGTTAGATATCTGGGTTGGGAAGATCCCCTGGAGCGGGGCATGGCAACCTACTCCAGTATTCTTGCTTGGAGAATTCCATGGACAGAGAAGCCTGATGGGCTGTAGTCCATGGGGTCACACAGAGTTGGACATGACTGAAATGACTAAGCAGCGACAACAATACATGGGAGGGGGCTTCACAAGTGGCTTAGTGTTAAAGAATCTGCCTGCAAAGCAAGAGACATGGGTTTAATTCCTGGGTGGGGGAAGATCCTCTGGAGAAGGAAATGGCAATCCACTCCAGTATTCTTGCCTAGGAAATCCCATGGACAGAGGAGCCTGGCAGGCTACAGTCCATGGGGTCGCAAACAATCAGACATGACTGAAGCAACTCAGCATATATGCACACATATATTTCATTTCATGCTACTGGAGGGTTTATTCAATCCTATTCCATACACAAAGCCAAAGACAGTCATCCTCAGTGTCCCTATGTGTTCTCTCAAGTCTAGCAGCAATTAATTAGTGCAAGTGCCCTGGGATCCAAATTCCTAAATCCCAAGGGACAGAGTCTGACTGATTTTGGTAAACGAATAAATTGGTTTCTTCTCAGTCAGAGATCCACTCTAGCTCAATCAATTACACTCAGGAAGAGGTGAAAATGCCTGTCCATGTGGATTAGGGAAGAGGAATGTAGTCTGGGTAGATACCTCCATGAGAATCTGCTAGCTTTCCTTCCTTCAGAGAACTAGGCAAGTTTTTTTTTGTCTCAAGCGACTTTCTCTGACTAAACAGACAGAAAAGATAGAGCTCTCGGTAACTCAAATCCACACACCATAGGCATTGTGATGAAACTTCCAGCAACATTCTCAGTCATAGTTTTCCCCATATCTGTTTCATATCTGTTTTCTTAATTCTATTGAAACTCCCACGGAACTTGGAACATAATCCTTATCTGTTTTCTTCCAAATCTTAAATTCTATGATAAAGAGTTATGAGAAAGTCATACATCACCCATATGAAGAGCAAAATCTTTATTCTTTTGCTTTTTTATCCATTTTTTTGTGTAACAAACGTTTATTGCATTGCTAACATCTGTCAAGGCCTATGCTCAGCATTGTGGGAACCTGATAAGACACGGACCTTGTGAACAGGAATTCACAATGTACTGATAAAATCAAAGAGATTAAAGGATAATTATATTACAATGTAGTATAACCTACAACAGAAGTATATACAAAGTGAATTGAATGCAGAAAGAGGGGTCTAAATCATCCTTGGGAAAATCAAGAAAGATATCAAAAATGATTATACTCTATTTGGGTGCCGAAAGAATAAGACCTTTCCTGTTGGAGATCAATGGGAAGATTTCCAACTAAAATAACATTACATAACTACCATACACTTGTTGGGCTTCCCAGGTGGTACAGTGGTGAAGAATCCTCCGGCCAATGCAGGAGACACAAGAGATGTGGTTTTGAACCTTGGATTAGGAAGATTCCCCTGGAGTAGGAAATGGTGAACCACTCCTATATTCTTGCGTGGAAAATTCCATGGACAGAGGAGCCTGATGGGTCACAGTCCATAGGGCTGCAAAGAGTCAGACATGACTGAGCACATACACACTGTGTAGCGAGCATTTGCTGCATGTAGATACTCTACCACATGCCATACTTGGATTATCTTGTTAAACCTTGCAGCCCAGCTGTCTGTTTGTCACTTCACTGTACAAGTGTATCTCAGAATCAGTCACTTAGAACACCAGATCCCAAGAGGATAGAACTATGGGCACAGAGGAACTTTAATAAATGCCAATAAACTAAAAATATCCCATATTAGTGTGTGTGTGTGTGTGTGTGAGGAAACAAGCATTTTTACACTCTGCTGGTGGAAAGTATGACTTCCTGAAGGACAATTTGTCATCATGCACCAAAATTCACTCTTAAAATGTACTTTAAGGAAATAATTGAGAATGTAGACAATGTTAAAACTATAAAGATACACATGATGGTATTGTACACAATAACAATCTAAAATGTTGAACAATGTTGTCATAAAAAATGATATTGTGGGACTTTCCTGTTGTTCCAGTGGTTAAGACTCTGCACTTCCACTTCAGGAAACGCAAATTCAATTTCTGGTTGTAGAAATAAGATCCCACATGATGAGTGGCAAGGCCAAAAAAAAACAAAAAAACAAGAGAGAAAGAGAGAAATAAATAAAAAACGATGGGCTTCCCTGGTGGCTCAGTGATAGAGAATTTGCCTGCCAATGCAGGCAACGTGGGTTCGATCCCTGATCTGGGAAGATCCCACCTGTTGCAGAGCAACTAAGCCCGTGAGCCACAACTATGGAGCCTGTGCTCCAGAGCCTTGGAGCTGCAACTGTTGAGCCTATGTGCTGCAACTACTAAAGCCCGTATGCCCTAGATCTTGAGTTCTGCAACAAGAGAAGTCACTGCAACAAGAAGCCTGCTCACCTCAGCTAGAGAGTAGCCCCACTCCCTGCAACTAGAGAAGAGCCTATGCCAGCAGGGAAAATCAAGAACAGCAAAAAATAAATAAATAATAGTAATAAATAAACTTGTAACTTAAAAAAAAAAAGAGCACAAAATGGTCTTTAAAAAAATGATGTTAGATGTGAATGTATAAAAAAAGCTCTGGTACATATATACGATGGAGCACTTCTCAGCAGTAAAAAGAAATGCAGAAGAATCAGTCCTAATGAGGTGGATGAATCTAGAACCTATTATACAAAGTGAAGTAAGTCAAAAAGTGAAAGACAGGCTTCCCTGGTGGTCCAGTGGTTCAAGAGTTTGCCTTGCAATGCAGGGGACACAGGCTCGATCCCTGGTCTGGGAAGACCCCACATGCCTAGAGAGTAACCTCCACTCACCACAACTAGAGAAAGCCCATACGAAGCAACAAGGATCCAGCAGGGTCAAGGTAAATAAGTAAATTTAGAAAAAAAAAGAGAGAGAAAGACAAGTACAGTATACTAACACATATATATGGAACCTAGTAAGATGGTATTGTACACAATAACAATCTAAAATGTTGAACAATGTTGTCATAAAAAATGATATTGTGGGACTTTCCTGTTGTTCCAGTGGTTAAGACTCTGCACTTCCACTTCAGGAAACGCAAATTCAATTTCTGGTTGTAGAAATAAGATCCCACATGATGAGTGGCAAGGCCAAAAACACAAAAACAAGAGAGAAAGAGAGAAATAAATAAAAACGATGGGTTTCCCCTGGTGGCTCAGTGATAGAGAATTTGCCTGCCAATGCAGGCAACGTGGGTTCGATCCCTGATCTGGGAAGATCCCACCTGTTGCAGAGCAACTAAGCCCGTGAGCCACAACTATGGAGCCTGTGCTCCAGAGCCTTGGAGCTGCAACTGTTGAGCCTATGTGCTGCAACTACTAAAGCCCGTATGCCCTAGATCTTGAGTTCTGCAACAAGAGAAGTCACTGCAACAAGAAGCCTGCTCACCTCAGCTAGAGAGTAGCCCCACTCCCTGCAACTAGAGAAGAGCCTATGCCAGCAGGGAAAATCAAGAACAGCAAAAAATAAATAAATAATAGTAATAAATAAACTTGTAACTTAAAAAAAAAAAGAGCACAAAATGGTCTTTAAAAAAATGATGTTAGATGTGAATGTATAAAAAAAGCTCTGGTACATATATACGATGGAGCACTTCTCAGCAGTAAAAAGAAATGCAGAAGAATCAGTCCTAATGAGGTGGATGAATCTAGAACCTATTATACAAAGTGAAGTAAGTCAAAAAGTGAAAGACAGGCTTCCCTGGTGGTCCAGTGGTTCAAGAGTTTGCCTTGCAATGCAGGGGACACAGGCTCGATCCCTGGTCTGGGAAGACCCCACATGCCTAGAGAGTAACCTCCACTCACCACAACTAGAGAAAGCCCATACGAAGCAACAAGGATCCAGCAGGGTCAAGGTAAATAAGTAAATTTAGAAAAAAAAAGAGAGAGAAAGACAAGTACAGTATACTAACACATATATATGGAACCTAGTAAGATGGTAATGATAACACACACACAGAAGGATGGAGAAACAGACATAGAGAACAAACGTATGGACATTGTGGGGAATGAACAGTGGGTGCGAGACATGGAAAGAGCAACATGGAAACCTATACTATCATATGTGAAAGAGATAGCTATTGTCACTGTGCTGTGGGTATAGGGGATCCTGCAGGGGTGCTGTGAGATGCCCTGGAGGGGTGGGATGCAGGGAACTGGGAGGTGGGTGGAGGAGGGAAGGGTCAGGGATATACATATGACTAATCTGGGATTATACATATCTGTAAACAACAAAACTCTGTAAAAGTAAAATAAAAATAATTATAAAAAAATGATGTTATATGGATGAATCTAAAATCTATTATACAAAGTGAAATAAGTCAAATAGAGAAGCACAAGTACAGTATACTAACACATATATATGTAATAGAGTAAGAAGGTACTGATAAACACACACGCAGAGAAGCTATGGAGAAACAGACATAGAGAACAGATCTATGGACATTGGCAGTCAGAAGGGGGGGTGAAAGGTTTGGAAAGAGTATCATGGAAACCTACATTATCATATGTAAAAGAGATAACCATTGTGAACTTGCTGTGAAACTATGGGATCTTACCCAGGGCCTATGCAACAACCTGGAGGGGAAGGAGAGGGGGGAATTGGGAGAAGCGCCGAGGGGAGGGCTCAGGGATATATCTATGATGGAGTTGGGATTATATGGAGCTGCAAACAACAAAACTCTGTAAAAGGAAAATAAGGGCTTCCCTTGTGGCTCAGTGGATAAGAGCCTGTCTGCCAATGAAGGAGACACAGGTTCGATCCCTGACACCGGAAGATCCCACAGAGCAGCTAAACCCGCACATCAACAAAGACCCAGCACAGCCAAATAAATAAATAAAAGGTTTTTTTTTAAAAAAAAAATCAAAATAAAATTTAAAAATGATATAGAAGTATATTCGTTGAAAGATGTCCATGACGTCTTCAAAAATCAATGTAAAAGCAGATGATTATTTTATTTCATATGTACACATATATATTTATGGAGGTATATAAATTTTAAATATGCATATATTTTAAATGTGCATATATATTTATAGATGTGTATGTCTTTACATATATAATTTAGTATATTTCTTAAATATATAACATAAATATCATAAATATATATACACATGCACACACATTTGTATGAAGCACTACAAAGGTATACACTAAAAATTAGCAGTGATTTATCTGGCCTAGAATTTGAGGATTGAATAGTTTTTCTTTTATTTTTGTCCTCCTTTTTGAATTGGTCTATATAAAGATCATATTATTTTGAAAGCAAAAAATGAGAGCTTAAAATGCCATTTATTGATGACACTTAATAATTTAATCACATTTAAATGTACCAAGCTTAGAATAAGATCTCAAGGTGTGATCTGCGTGCAACATAAAGTTACTTAGTATTTATATAACAGTGGTGTCTCTGAAAGTTGTGGTAAAAAATGGGCATTTTTAGTAGTATTTTCATGAACATTATGTCCATATCCAAATTACCTCTTATTTCAGGGAAGCTGAACAATCCAATAAAGAGATATGCCCATTCTGCCAATAGTAATTTAAAATTTAGTAAGTCACTTACCCTCTCTGAGCTTCAGATTGATTATTTATAAAGTAAGAGGTGATAGCTTCTCTTACGAGTTTTAATATGGATTGAATGAATATAATTCTACATGCTTTTACTTTGCATAGCTTTATACTGATATTCAGGGGAATCTGATAAGGTTAGATATTATGTCAAGTTCTATCAGAAATCTCTAATTTTTATGAATCTTCAAAAGATCAGTAACTTTATAGATCACAAAGTTATGTACAGTATGCTCTTTGTTATTCAATAGTCTAATTTGTGACAGTCTCATCAATAGGTTTGGACACTGTTATTATCATATTTTTGACTGAACTGGACTTTGTTGTTGTGCACTGCCTTTTTCTAGTTGCAATGGATGGGGGCTACGCTCTACCTCCAGTGCATGGGTTTCTCACTGCATTGGCTTCTTGTTGCAGAGCATAGCCTCTTGGGTGCACAGGCTTCAGTAGTTGTGGTGCACAGGCTTCAGTAATTGTGGTGCACAGCTTAGTTGACCCAAGGCATGTGGAATCTTCCCCAACGAGGGATCGAACTCATATCTCCTGCATTGGCAAGTGGATTCTTAACCACTGGATCACCAGGGAAGTTCCCTTTGGAGCTCTATCATAAATTTATCTTGCTAGTAGAAAGCTTCGTGAAATCAATTCAAGCTTCTTAATACAAGAAATTGTAGAATTCTTCTACAGCAGGATGCTAAACCTAACAAAATAACCAATAATAATGTTCATGGTAAATTTAACTCTGTGATCTTTTTGTAATTGTTTGCCAAGGATCCAAAATAAGAGTTACTCTTCTCCCTAGTGTAGCCAAAGCCAATTATTTTAGTCATTGGAATGCTTTTTCCATTCTAGTTCCTTATGCCCTCCCTAATCTAAGAAACTAATTTTAAATATGCTGAGTATGAGATCTGATTTAACCCATATTTCATCTGTTGAGTTCTATCTCTGTCCTCTTATGGCTTCATTAGACAACTGTCCCTGTATATTATTGGAAGTCACATGCGGTGTGATATTAGAGTCTTTAGCTGTATAAAAGCTTTTTCTTTAATGTTTTTTTTTTTTACTTTTCACAAGCAGAGTCCTTTCCTCAGGTTAGTTTTTGACAAATACTCATAAAATCATGTTGCCAGCGCTGGTAAGCATACTCACTTGGAGAAACCAAGGAGAGCAGCCTAATTTTGGAATCTTGAATTTGTTTGGCATCTCTGAATTTGAAAGATGATCTGGGTGGTGAACTTATAACAGTGTGTTCTAATCTTCTTTGGGTCTATGACACCACTGTGAATGTACTAGGACATAACTGAAGGGTGTTTCCCTTCCCTACCCTCCAGTCCTCCACTAGCCTAGAAAACTGTTTCAATGTACTAT
Source organism: Tragulus kanchil (assembly GCA_022376925.1). Taxonomy (NCBI): domain Eukaryota; kingdom Metazoa; phylum Chordata; class Mammalia; order Artiodactyla; family Tragulidae; genus Tragulus; species Tragulus kanchil. Next base: position 107,972,288 of record JAIOJX010000028.1, on the reverse strand, counting down.
TTTCTACCTTTAGCACTTACCAGGGTGGATAATGGAAAAAACAATGCAAAGGGAAGCTGAACTCAAATTGTTCTTTGTCTATTAAGCTATATTTCAACACAATATGCATCAACTACACTTCAAGTTTTTTTAAAAAAAGAATAAAGACTGAATATAAGAAAAAAGAAACTGTATTTCAACAGCCATAGCATTCAAGGCCTTTTATTATAATAGTTTATTTAATTGTAATTTGTTGTAATTGTTTTCCCTTTAAACCATAAATTCCAGTGATGCTTACCTACTATTTAACATAGTGCTTATTACAGAGTAGGTGATGAATAATAATTTATTAAATGAATGAATCACCCCTCCCAATTCCAATTCCCATCTTCAACAACAAAATTAGCTAGTCCAGAGGGAGATAATCAAGAGGAGGGATATGTGAGTCAGTCCAAGAAAATACATCCACCAGTTATCGCCCACAAGAAAGATGTTTCCACAATGACAAATGGAAGATAACAAAGTAAAACATTAAAATAAGTTACGCTGAATCAATGGCAAGGAATTTCATTACATTTGTTGTTATTTTAAAATCAACTAGCTGCTACCACCTTTTACTGTCAGTAATCTTGCCTCTAGCAATTGCCCCTTCCTCCACAAAATAGCCAAAGCTTATTGAATGCATACAGGTGATGAAAGTGTCTTATCTACTTAATACATAAATGCATTATCACTTTCATCTTCATGCTATAATAAACTAGAGATAATTAATTTTAAAATATTTATTATTTATTTGACTGCATGATGTTTTAGGTATAGCATGTGGGCTTTTGTTCCCTGACCAGGGTTGAACTTGGGGTTCCTGCATTGGTAGCACAGTCTTAGCCACTGGACCACCAGGAACATCCTGGTAGAGACAATTATTTTCATTCTTTAAATTAAAAAGCAATAAGGTAAAAACAATTGTATAAGGTTTCAAAACATGTAAGTGATAGAGCCAGAATTCAAATTTGCTTCTTTCTCAAACCAGAATCCAAGATCTTATTTACTAAACTCTATCATTACTGGTTAAAACTCAGGATTATCAGGCTTATTTTAGTTTGATTCCATTGTATTCAAAGAAAGAAAACACCTTGTATGATATCAATTATAATCTAGAATACTGTCTTAGTCAATGCATTTGGTGCACTTGAAAATGTATACTCTGCTGTTGCTGGGTGGAGTTCACTATGAATGCCAATTAAATCTAGTTGCTCAATGGTGTTTCTTAGTTCTATATTTTTTATTAATTTTCTCTTATCTATTCCAGCAATTATTTTTCTGTTCTGCCAACATTTCTGTTCTTATATACAGCATCAGGATCTCTGCTAAATCGTTTAATATTTATTACTTAGAATAATCTATTACTATAAGTATTATTATTGCCTCCATTTTATGGAGGGAAAAACTGAGGTAAGAGGTTGCTTTGCTTGCCCAAAGTCACAGAGTATGTAAGTCCAGCAGGACTGGGAGAAGTCTTTCATACTCAAAACTTCCTGCTTCTAATCAGTATCCTGCAATGACTGTTCAGTAGAAATGCTTTTGATCAAGTCTTTTAATAGTATTGTAATTATTTACTAAGAAAAATATTTCTTACTTTAATAAACTGCACACTGTTAAAAGACTTTTAAAGGAGGACAGATGAATTGAAAATCTAAGGTATTTTAATCGTGTAAATAAGGGCCCAAGGGCTTACATCTTTAGTCTGAGACTTAAACGTGACTTTTTTTTTTTTTTTTCCAAAGAGAAAAATAGCAAAACATTCTAGAGATTGGCAGCATTCCACTGAAGGTCCTAAGGAGTACATTTTCACATTAATGCAGGGCACACTGACCTTGCTCTGAAACGCTGGACAGGACAGGAACCAAGAGTTTCAAAGCTGCACCTTGTAAAAATGGAATGGAACAAGCCGGAGCCTTGAAAGAGAGCTAGACAAATATTGAGGTCAAGAATCCTACATAAGTGTTATTCCAAATTCAATTCAACATCTGGAAATCAAGTTCTCTCTTACTTAAGATTGACAATGATCTTACACTTCTTGAAATCAATTCATACAATGAATAAGGTGGCATAAGCACCAAGGACACAAGCTTTCATTATTGGATGATTCATTTGTGATGAAAGAAAAGTTCTGAAGTATCAGAACTACTTTCCTTTGCTCAGAAAAAAATTACAGTTTATTTCAGAAACTGCACTTTCTCTGTTAAAGGGACTGAGTTGAATTTGAACATACTATATATGAATCATTCAATAAAACAGTTTTCCCCTTTCTGGAAAGTAGTGTAACTATAGTCTACAACTGTTTATGCCCTTTCTGATAGCACATAGAGCTTATTATTTATTTATAATTATAAATAAATAACATGTAAAAAGACATCTTGAACAATTTTCAGTAATTATATTATTAGTTACAAAACTGATTATGCTATTCTGAAACTATTATACACAATCCAGGATAGACAAAAGTAATTCAGTTTATGCACTAAGAAACAAAACTTTTTACAATAGTAGAAAATGGAATGAATGTAAAATCAAAGATGTATAAACATTGTAACCTTAAATTTATAATATTGTGAATTTGTATTTTCTTCTAAACTATATTTATGTTTTCCATCTCCAAGCAAGCTTAGAAACAATGACCAATGCAGTAGCAATAAACATTCCTAAAATCCTGACCGTGGTCTCTGAATATCATTTCCCAATACTGAGCTCCTTGGAGAAATGGATTACTTTAATTCTGGAGCAAAAGATGTCTGAGGTGATCCTAAAATAATATATACCAGAAAAAAATGAGGTTATCAAAGACTACTGAGATCTGTCAAAATGATTCAGGGGCCAAATTGATGAAGCCCTACAAGTCAAAAAATGGTACATTTTGAGCATCAGTAAAGATAATACCTACAATGGATTGAAACATAAAATTATATTTACAACTTCATTGATCATGCATGGAATAGATACAGAATCAGTTCTGTGCTGAAAACTGATAAATAAAGAGAAAATATTCTGCCTTTCCCATATGAAATGTACTGCTGGGTAACCAAAAGTTTCTCTTCATAGAAGTACTTCAAACAATAAGTGAAAAAGGAGTGATAGAATGTTAATGCTTTGTAACCACTAATGCCATAGCGGATCTGTCCTAAACAATGACCAGCACCAGTGATCAACATTACAAAACAGAGAGACAATCAGATCTTACACTTCTTGAAATCAATTCATACAATGAATAAGGTGGCATAAGCACCAAGGACACAAGCTTTCATTATTGGATGATTCATTTGTGATGAAAGAAAAGTTCTGAAGTATCAGAACTACTTTCCTTTGCTCAGAAAAAAATTACAGTTTATTTCAGAAACTGCACTTTCTCTGTTAAAGGGACTGAGTTGAATTTGAACATACTATATATGAATCATTCAATAAAACAGTTTTCCCCTTTCTGGAAAGTAGTGTAACTATAGTCTACAACTGTTTATGCCCTTTCTGATAGCACATAGAGCTTATTATTTATTTATAATTATAAATAAATAACATGTAAAAAGACATCTTGAACAATTTTCAGTAATTATATTATTAGTTACAAAACTGATTATGCTATTCTGAAACTATTATACACAATCCAGGATAGACAAAAGTAATTCAGTTTATGCACTAAGAAACAAAACTTTTTACAATAGTAGAAAATGGAATGAATGTAAAATCAAAGATGTATAAACATTGTAACCTTAAATTTATAATATTGTGAATTTGTATTTTCTTCTAAACTATATTTATGTTTTCCATCTCCAAGCAAGCTTAGAAACAATGACCAATGCAGTAGCAATAAACATTCCTAAAATCCTGACCGTGGTCTCTGAATATCATTTCCCAATACTGAGCTCCTTGGAGAAATGGATTACTTTAATTCTGGAGCAAAAGATGTCTGAGGTGATCCTAAAATAATATATACCAGAAAAAAATGAGGTTATCAAAGACTACTGAGATCTGTCAAAATGATTCAGGGGCCAAATTGATGAAGCCCTACAAGTCAAAAAATGGTACATTTTGAGCATCAGTAAAGATAATACCTACAATGGATTGAAACATAAAATTATATTTACAACTTCATTGATCATGCATGGAATAGATACAGAATCAGTTCTGTGCTGAAAACTGATAAATAAAGAGAAAATATTCTGCCTTTCCCATATGAAATGTACTGCTGGGTAACCAAAAGTTTCTCTTCATAGAAGTACTTCAAACAATAAGTGAAAAAGGAGTGATAGAATGTTAATGCTTTGTAACCACTAATGCCATAGCGGATCTGTCCTAAACAATGACCAGCACCAGTGATCAACATTACAAAACAGAGAGACAATCAGATTTTATGTGCTTCCTGGTGGAAATACCAATACTTCCTATGAAGTAGTCTTATGAAAAAGTAAACCTGAACGTAAGCGAGTCAGACCTTAAGATCTCACCATTCATTTATAAGAAGTACAGGGGACAAAGTATAACCATTAAGCCAGTGACTGTTTCTTCAACAAATTTATTTCTGGGGAAAGAAAAGGAGAAGAAACAGAAGGATTAAAAGATGCCCAAGAGGCATATCAATAATTGTTGTATGTGGACTTTCTGTGGATTCTGGTATAAATCAACATTAAAAAAAAGAAAAATAATTATGAGCCACTTACTGGTATTTTGACAGTTCTTAACAAGAGTCCTTACTTTTTTTGTACATGTTCATTCAAAAATACGTGTGCTTAAAATATTATGGTATTTTTCACTATATTAACAAATTAAAAGATAAAAATCATATGATAATAGGTGCAGAAAAAGCTTTCAACAAAATTCAGCACCCACTTATGATACAAAACAAAAAAAAAAACTCTTCAGAAAAAGTCATAGAAGGAACCTACCTCAACATAATAAAGGCCATATATGATAAACCCACAGAAAACATTATTCTCAATGATGAAGAACTGAAGGCATTTCCTCTAAGATCAGGAACAAGACAAGGATGACCACTCTTTCCACTGCCATTTAACATAGTTTCAGAAGTCCCAGCCATGGCAATCATGAAATCAAGAAAAAGAAATAAAAGGAATCCAGATTGGAAAAGAAGAAGTAAAACTGTCTCACACTGTTTGCAGATGACATAATACTATATGTAGAAAATCCTAAATATACTATCAGAAAATTATTAGAGCTAAGCAGTGAATTTAGTAAAGCTACAGGATGCAAAATTAATACACAGAAATCACTTGCATTCCTATACACTAACAGTGAAAACTCAAAAAGAGGAATCAACCCCATTTACCAGTGCAACAAAAAGAATAAAATACCTAGGAATAAACCTACCTAAGAGGACAAGAGAGCTGTATACAGAAAACTATAAGACATTGATGAATGAAATCCAAGATAACATAAATAGATGGAGAGATATACCATGTTCTTAGACTGGAAGAATCAATATTGTGAAAAATGACTATACCACCCAAAGCAATCTACAGGTTAAATGCAATCTATGTTGAATTACCAGTGACATTTTTCACAGAACTAGAACAAAAAATTTCACAATTCATATGGAAATACAAAAGATCTCAAATAGCCAAAACAATCCTAAGAAAGAAGAATCAACTTTCCTGAAGGAAGCTGAAGGAATCAAACTTCCTAACTTCAGACTACAAAGCTACAGTTGTCAAGACAGCATGGTACTGACACAAAAACAGAAATACAGACCAATGGAACAATATAGAAAACCCAGAGATAAACCCATGAACCCATGGGCACCTTTATCTTTGACAAAGGAGGCAAGATTATACAATGGAGAAAAGATGGTCTCTTCAATAAGTGGTGCTGGGAAAACTGGACAGCTACATGTAAAAGAATGAAATTAGAACACTTCCTAACACCATGTGTGCTGTGCTTAGTCAGTCAGTTGTACCTGATTCTTTTTTTTTTTTTAAAGATTTATTTATTTATTTTTGGGGGGTGGGTGGGGAGGGAGGGGAGCAGACGGGCCACTTCCGTTGGTCTTTCATTTGTCTATTTTCATCCACCTTTGTTCTTTGACCCGTGTGGGCCTCCCATCGCGTTGGCCTCTGTTGTTGCAGAGCACTGGCTCTGGGCGCATGCACTCCAGAGCTCTGGCTCGGTTATTGGACACATTGGTCCAGCCGCTCCGTGGCACGTGGGACCTTCCCAGGCCAGGGATCGAACCAGCACCCCTTGCACTGCAAGGTGGTGTCCTTACCCACTGGACCACCAGGGAAGCCGTGTACCTTATTCTTTGCAACCCCATGCACTGTAGCTGGCCAGGCTCCTCTGTCCATGGGGAAAGAATACTGGAGTGGGTTGCCATGCCCTTCTCCAGGGATCTTCCCAACCTAGGGAGAAAACCCGGGTCTCCACATTGCATTCCTATACACTAACAGTGAAAACTCAAAAAGAGGAATCAACCCCATTTACCAGTGCAACAAAAAGAATAAAATACCTAGGAATAAACCTACCTAAGAGGACAAGAGAGCTGTATACAGAAAACTATAAGACATTGATGAATGAAATCCAAGATAACATAAATAGATGGAGAGATATACCATGTTCTTAGACTGGAAGAATCAATATTGTGAAAAATGACTATACCACCCAAAGCAATCTACAGGTTAAATGCAATCTATGTTGAATTACCAGTGACATTTTTCACAGAACTAGAACAAAAAATTTCACAATTCATATGGAAATACAAAAGATCTCAAATAGCCAAAACAATCCTAAGAAAGAAGAATCAACTTTCCTGAAGGAAGCTGAAGGAATCAAACTTCCTAACTTCAGACTACAAAGCTACAGTTGTCAAGACAGCATGGTACTGACACAAAAACAGAAATACAGACCAATGGAACAATATAGAAAACCCAGAGATAAACCCATGAACCCATGGGCACCTTTATCTTTGACAAAGGAGGCAAGATTATACAATGGAGAAAAGATGGTCTCTTCAATAAGTGGTGCTGGGAAAACTGGACAGCTACATGTAAAAGAATGAAATTAGAACACTTCCTAACACCATGTGTGCTGTGCTTAGTCAGTCAGTTGTACCTGATTCTTTTTTTTTTTTTAAAGATTTATTTATTTATTTTTGGGGGGTGGGTGGGGAGGGAGGGGAGCAGACGGGCCACTTCCGTTGGTCTTTCATTTGTCTATTTTCATCCACCTTTGTTCTTTGACCCGTGTGGGCCTCCCATCGCGTTGGCCTCTGTTGTTGCAGAGCACTGGCTCTGGGCGCATGCACTCCAGAGCTCTGGCTCGGTTATTGGACACATTGGTCCAGCCGCTCCGTGGCACGTGGGACCTTCCCAGGCCAGGGATCGAACCAGCACCCCTTGCACTGCAAGGTGGTGTCCTTACCCACTGGACCACCAGGGAAGCCGTGTACCTTATTCTTTGCAACCCCATGCACTGTAGCTGGCCAGGCTCCTCTGTCCATGGGGAAAGAATACTGGAGTGGGTTGCCATGCCCTTCTCCAGGGATCTTCCCAACCTAGGGAGAAAACCCGGGTCTCCCACATTGCAGGCAGATTCCTTACCAGCTAAACTCCTGTGGAAGCCCCTCCTACACAAAGATAAACTCAAAATGGATCAAAGACCTAAAGATAGTCTTTGAAGTATCTGGGAGATGTGTGAAAGAAGATAGTGAGTAGTCAGACAGGTATAAGGTTTGAACCTCAGAAGACACCTCTGAACTAGAGATGTGTACTTAGAATTTATCAGCTTCCCTGGTGGCTCAGAGGTAAAGAATCTGCAGGAGATTCAGATTTGAGACGTCTATTTGATTTCTAGGTCATAAAGATCCCCTGGAGAAGGAAATGGCAACCCACTCCTGGGAAATCTCATGAACAAAGGAGCTTGGCAGGCTACAGTCTATAGGGTCACAAGAGTCAGATACGACTTAGTGACCACCACTGTTCAGGATTTATCAGCAAAGGGGTAAAAATGGACTTACCAGGTGACTCAGTGGTAAAGAATCTGCCTGACAATGCAGGAGACTCAAGTTCAATCCCTGGGTTGGGACAATCCCCTGGAGTATGAAATATTAACACACTCCAGTATTCTTGCCTGGAAAATCTCATGAACAGAGGAACCTGGTGGTCAACAGTTCATAGGGTCACAAAGAGTTGGACCCAACTGAGGGACTGAGCACACATGCATGGGAATTGATACAATTACTTAGGGAGAGAATATATTGCAGAATAAAAGCAATTAAAACTTACTGAGGGGAATTCCCTGGTGGTCCAGAAGCTAAGACTCTGTGCTCCCAATGCAGGGGGCCCAGGTTCGATCTCTGGTCAAGGAACTAGATCCCACATGCTACAACTGAGACTCAGTGCCTCAAAATAAATATAAATAAAATATTAAAAAAAAAAAAAACTTACTGAGTGCCTATTATGTACCAGGCACTATTTTAAATTCTTTATATGTATTTGCATAATGATCACAGTAACCCCACTATTATCTCATTTTTATATATTAAGAAACTGAGGCATATACAGTTTAAATCTTACCTACAGTGAGTTTAACCCCTAACACCAGTATTCAGATCCTTGAAGTCTGTCTCTGTGTAAAAATAAACTATCCTAGGGTTATGACCTGAAGAGCTCTGATATCTGGTAGAGGATAAGCCAGAAAGGGACTCTGAGAAAAGCAACCAAAGAGGTAATCAAGAAATAGTTGACAGCAGTGTCAATACAAACCAAAGAAAGAGAGAGAGAGAGAGCAAGCATATTCAAGAAAGAGAGTGACCAATGGTTTTAAATGGTGCTAAGAAGGCAAGAAAGATGTAAGCTGAAGTTAATTATATCACTGATGGCCAGCTTAGCTCTATCTAATTTATCTCCATCAAAATACTTTTCAACAGTATGATGTAATTATAATGTGATTCTAATGATAAATAATAACATCTACAATTATATCCCCATGTATAACAGCTTCTAATATAACACATCTTTCCTTAATATTTGTGAAATGCATAAATCCAGACACTCAAAATACGACTTAGTGACCACCACTGTTCAGGATTTATCAGCAAAGGGGTAAAAATGGACTTACCAGGTGACTCAGTGGTAAAGAATCTGCCTGACAATGCAGGAGACTCAAGTTCAATCCCTGGGTTGGGACAATCCCCTGGAGTATGAAATATTAACACACTCCAGTATTCTTGCCTGGAAAATCTCATGAACAGAGGAACCTGGTGGTCAACAGTTCATAGGGTCACAAAGAGTTGGACCCAACTGAGGGACTGAGCACACATGCATGGGAATTGATACAATTACTTAGGAGAGAATATATTGCAGAATAAAAGCAATTAAAACTTACTGAGGGGAATTCCCTGGTGGTCCAGAAGCTAAGACTCTGTGCTCCCAATGCAGGGGGCCCAGGTTCGATCTCTGGTCAAGGAACTAGATCCCACATGCTACAACTGAGACTCAGTGCCTCAAAATAAATATAAATAAAATATTAAAAAAAAAAAAAACTTACTGAGTGCCTATTATGTACCAGGCACTATTTTAAATTCTTTATATGTATTTGCATAATGATCACAGTAACCCCACTATTATCTCATTTTTATATATTAAGAAACTGAGGCATATACAGTTTAAATCTTACCTACAGTGAGTTTAACCCCTAACACCAGTATTCAGATCCTTGAAGTCTGTCTCTGTGTAAAAATAAACTATCCTAGGGTTATGACCTGAAGAGCTCTGATATCTGGTAGAGGATAAGCCAGAAAGGGACTCTGAGAAAAGCAACCAAAGAGGTAATCAAGAAATAGTTGACAGCAGTGTCAATACAAACCAAAGAAAGAGAGAGAGAGAGAGCAAGCATATTCAAGAAAGAGAGTGACCAATGGTTTTAAATGGTGCTAAGAAGGCAAGAAAGATGTAAGCTGAAGTTAATTATATCACTGATGGCCAGCTTAGCTCTATCTAATTTATCTCCATCAAAATACTTTTCAACAGTATGATGTAATTATAATGTGATTCTAATGATAAATAATAACATCTACAATTATATCCCCATGTATAACAGCTTCTAATATAACACATCTTTCCTTAATATTTGTGAAATGCATAAATCCAGACACTCAAAATACAATTTAGAGAGGACTTTTCTGTGGTTCACAACAGAATTCCTTACTGAAATGATCCATCTTATGATTCTTTTATATGGGGATTTTTCCTAATATGTTTAAAATATGATTCAATTTTCAAATCTGTTGGACATAAAATTTTAAAGACACATTTAAAGTGCAGCCTGCACTATGATTTTTATACATTTTAGTGTTTTCTAGATTAGGAAGAATTTAAACTTTCAAGAAGAATAAAGCTTAAAATCTGTCAAATAAAAATGATTAGCTTATTCTACTGCTCAAAGATTATCTTCTTTAAATTTTCAAATCTTATTTTCAGTTTCAGTGAATAAATTGTTAGCATTTATGTTCTTGGGCTCTTAGGGAGAATCTTCACATTCTCAGGAATTTATTTGTCCTATAGATTAATTGTAAAATCCATTTTCATCTGCACATACACAGTTCTTGAGTAATTTCCAAACACCAATAACATTGTACATGGTGAAAAATCAAAGATCTTCTTTTCAAATAATCTGTTGGAAAGCATCAGTGTAATATTAGCTTGTGTTTTCACCTCAATGAAAGAAGCATGTGCCACAGAGCATTTTTTGCTTGAATTTTTAAAACCTTAATAATAATTCTAGGAAATGGGAGATAATTGTTTTCTTGTCTACATTTAAGTGTTGGCCTAAAGATAAAGATGCAATTACTAACCAGTTTGCTCTAACCTGAAGAAAAAAAATTAGAAGAAATTGATGCTGTGCTTGACATGAACTGTATTATCTGAGGAAGTCTATGGAAATTAAATGTACTATTAATACTTCTTTCCCCCCATATCTATGATGAAAGAAAAAGAAATAATGGATATACTGGAATTGCCAACTACAGGACCAGAGCATGCTCAGAATCTATCACATATTAATACTGAACTTTAGCCAATGGTTTTGTAAATACAATCTGCATGCTCCTGGGATCTCCAAGACAGAGGTAGTCTGCAAAGTCAAAGATACTTTCATAATAAAACACCCCAATACAAAATAAAAACTTAAAAAAAAACCCCTAAGATCTTATTTTTTTCTTCATTATGTTAATATTTACTAGTGGTTCAAAAGCAATAATGGGTAAAACTGTTGATCCCTTAGAAAGAATCAAGGCAGTGATCCCAAGCTACACTGGTAGTTACATCATTCATCGTTATGCACTCAAAATAAAAATATCAGTAAAGTGCCAGGTTTACTTAAGAATATCCTTTACGGGCTTCCCTGGTGGTCCAGTGGTAAGGACACCGCCTTGCAGTGCAAGGGGCGCCAGTTCAACCCCTGGCCTGGGAAAATTCCACATGCCACGGAGCGGCTGGACCGATGTGTCCAATTACCGAGGCGGAGCTCTGCAACAACAGAGGCCACCGCGATGGGAGGCCCACACGGGCCGAAGAACAAAGATGGATGAAAATAGATAAATGAAAGACCAATAGAAGTGGATGAACACATAGACTAACATTTTCTTTCACATTCTCAGGACATTTATTTGTCCTATAGATTAATTGTAAAATCCATTTTCATCTGCACATACACAGTTCTTGAGTAATTTCCAAACACCAATAACATTGTACATGGTGAAAAATCAAAGATCTTCTTTTCAAATAATCTGTTGGAAAGCATCAGTGTAATATTAGCTTGTGTTTTCACCTCAATGAAAGAAGCATGTGCCACAGAGCATTTTTTGCTTGAATTTTTAAAACCTTAATAATAATTCTAGGAAATGGGAGATAATTGTTTTCTTGTCTACATTTAAGTGTTGGCCTAAAGATAAAGATGCAATTACTAACCAGTTTGCTCTAACCTGAAGAAAAAAAATTAGAAGAAATTGATGCTGTGCTTGACATGAACTGTATTATCTGAGGAAGTCTATGGAAATTAAATGTACTATTAATACTTCTTTCCCCCCATATCTATGATGAAAGAAAAAGAAATAATGGATATACTGGAATTGCCAACTACAGGACCAGAGCATGCTCAGAATCTATCACATATTAATACTGAACTTTAGCCAATGGTTTTGTAAATACAATCTGCATGCTCCTGGGATCTCCAAGACAGAGGGAGTCTGTAAAGTCAAAGATACTTTCATAATAAAACACCCCAATACAAAATAAAAACTTAAAAAAAAACCCCTAAGATCTTATTTTTTTCTTCATTATGTTAATATTTACTAGTGGTTCAAAAGCAATAATGGGTAAAACTGTTGATCCCTTAGAAAGAATCAAGGCAGTGATCCCAAGCTACACTGGTAGTTACATCATTCATCGTTATGCACTCAAAATAAAAATATCAGTAAAGTGCCAGGTTTACTTAAGAATATCCTTTACGGGCTTCCCTGGTGGTCCAGTGGTAAGGACACCGCCTTGCAGTGCAAGGGGCGCCAGTTCAACCCCTGGCCTGGGAAAATTCCACATGCCACGGAGCGGCTGGACCGATGTGTCCAATTACCGAGGCGGAGCTCTGCAACAACAGAGGCCACCGCGATGGGAGGCCCACACGGGCCGAAGAACAAAGATGGATGAAAATAGATAAATGAAAGACCAATAGAAGTGGCCTGACCCCCCCTCCCTGACCCGCCCCCCCGACACACACACACTAGAAAAAGAATGTACTTTACAAGGATTTCCCTGGTTGTCCAGTGGTTCAGACTCTGCACTTTCATTGCCAAGGGTCTGTGTTCAATCTCTGGTTGGGGAATTAAGATCCTGCAAGCTGTGAGGCACAGTTGAAAAAACAAAAATGTTTGAAACCTGAAAAGAATGTCCATTATATAGCAATAAAATTATTACTTTATTACATCTAGGCATCTTATTAATGTTCTACATAATGAAATGGGAAGTATGTGTGCAGCCCTCCTGCTATATTCTGAAATAGAATATTTTCTCCAGGAAAAGCAATTCATGCAATTGTGTAGCAAATGGAACCAGCTCACATTTTCATGGAGCATCATTTTTACTTGAAAAAAAGGCTGACAGACAAATGATGGATTATCACATTGGGTATTTGGTACACTTTTCAATTTTTTTTAATTAACGAGTAAGCCTGTCACTTCAAGAAAAACAACAGATGGTATTTATTGCCTCTGACAAAATTTGAGCCTTTGAGATAAAATTAAAATTTTGGAAAATTTGAGTCTACCATGGTGAACTTTACAACTTCTCTTCTTAGTCTTTTCTAATGAGATTCACAATGATATTAACAGAAAATTTTTGTTACTGTATAATAAAATGAGTCAAAATTCAGGTCTGAGTAAGTCAGGGAACAGACATTTTCTCAATGACCAATGAATAATGAAACAAAATCAAGCATTAGTAAAAGATCCATTCAAAGATTGAGATAGAGTGGCAGATTTTAACACCAAGTACACAAAGTTAATTTTATATGGTTTCAGATTCCATACTGCTATTAACCTTTAAGAAACTATTAATTTGTACAGATTTGGTATATTATAAAACATAATACAAGGACAGATAGAGCAAGTAAATTGTCCAGTAGCAGAAATAAAATGCTGATGGTCAGAGATTAGAAATGTGGCTCCAAAGTCATACTTCCCAAGTAAAAGTTTCTAGTCATATTATCCCTGTCCTGCCGGCGGGCCACCACCCACAACCCTCAGGGCACATGTCAGGACCAGGGTCCGGTGCAGAGATCCTTTCATCCTTGGGCACAGGGCATGGCCAGAAAGGAGGCTGCCCCCTCACCCATCACACACCGCAAGTTCGTGGGGAACCTGGCGTTAAACCATTTGCAGAGGACCTGCTTCTGGGTCAGGCTTTCCTATGTAGCAGAGCCCTCCCTCGCTGTGATCTATTGAAAGTCAGGCCTGGACACAAGGGTTTGCATAAAAAGAAGACAAAAAAAAAAAGAAAAGAAGTAATCTTTGTTCAAAATAAATGGAAAAATTCTGAATTGTGTCTATGTGTGTGTGTGTGTTGTTGTTCAGTAGCTAAGTCATGTCTGACTCTTTGCAACCCCATGAACTGCAGCACACCAGGCTTCCCTGTCCTTCATCATCTCCCAGAGTTTGCTCAAATTCATGTCCATTGAGTTGATGGCCCTCTGGGGGATGTCCAAAGTGTCATAGCAGCACTTCCTCTCTCCTCACAAGAGGGCCAGGGGCTAGGTGGTCCCAGGGCAGATTATTACATGAATTCCCCAGGCTGCTGGATCATAGTTTTCCTGCTTCTGGTGTCTGCTCCAGTGGGTGAGGCTGGTCTAGAGGCTTGTGCAGACTTTTTGGTGAGAGAGGCTCGCGCTTGCCCTCTGTAGGTAGAACTGGGTCTTGGCCTTCTGGTAGGCAGGGCTGCATCAAGGGTCATGCCCTGAGATGACTGTGGGTTTAGGAAGTCTTTTGACAGCCTGTCTGCTGAAGGGTGAGGCTGTGTACACATCCTATTGGCCTGAGGCATCAGAGCACTGGACCCTGCAGGCTATTGAGGGAGCCAGGTCTTGGTGCTCATTACCCAAACACAATGTCTGCCTCCAGCCAGAGTTCAAGTAGATGAACACTCCCCAATATTTCTACCATCAGCTTTTATGACTCCAGAGAGAATCACAGATGCCCCCTGCCTTCCCAGGAGACCCTTCAATACCAGCAGGTAGTTCTGGCTCAGGCTCTTACAAAGTCACTGCTTTTGCCCTGGGTTCTGTTGTGCAGGAGGCCATGTGTGCACCTGCCAATGTTTCACCCGGTTCTGTGGCACTCCTGCAATCAAGCCCCACTGGCCTCAGAGTCCTCCTCCCAATGCAAGATGTCAAGGCTGGAGAGTCTGATGTGGGGCTCAGAATTCTCACTCCTGTGGGAGAATTTCTGTGGAATAATTATTTTTCAGATTGTGAGTTTCCCACCCAGCAGGTATGGGATTCAGTTATGTGAGTGTATCCCTTCTACCGTCTCTTTTTTAAAACTTTTTGTTTTATACTAGAGTATAGTTAAATAACAATGTTGTGCTAATATCAGGTATACAGCAAAGTGATTCAGTTATACCTTCTACTGTCTCTTTGGGTTTTATGCCTTTAGACATAGAGTATCTTTTTTTGGTATTCCATTTTTGTCTTTTTTATCAGTAGCTGTTCAGCAGTTAGTTTTGATTTTGGTGTTCTCATGGGAGGAGGAGAGCTGAAGGCCCTTCTACTCTGCCATCTTGTCTCTCAGCTGTCTCAAACCTTTTGGCCAAAAGGAGACATGAGTGCATAAAAGATGGGTCCAGGATATCTTTCTCAGCCATTAGCTCAGGTAAGCATTTTCTCCTCTTCCATAGAATGAACTTCAGTCTGTCCCCCAGGAGGCACAAGGGTCCACACACTCAGAAACAGGTTGCTGGGCAGTCCTGCTCACCTGCCAGCCTTAACCAGCGCCAGGGGACCAACACCCTCTCCCGCCCGGAGATGCGCACCTGCTGCAGCCTCGCACCACCAGGTCGTCCAGCTGCTGTCCCTCCATGTGTGTATGGATAGGGGACAGTTTTCTCAAGAGGAGTCTGTATGATGCCTTTCCAAGGTTCTAGCTGCTTGGGATTGACAGGAGAAATGGGACTCAGTCTAATCTCCTTTGTGAGGACAGTATTACTCTGGCTTTACCGTGTATCTCTCATTTCAACTCAAAAGATAAAAACATACTGTGTTATTCCATTGCCAAGCCAAACCTGAAATTGAAACAGACAGAAGATGTGAAATAAAAATGGCTGTGTGCAAATATAAGGAGTCACCTGTGTCTGGTCACATTCTGTCCAACAGTTAGACTTGGAGAATGTCAGCAGAAATCTTACACATAATTCAACCAATCCTCATTCTTCAAAGATGAGGAAACTGTGGATCAGAAAATCTAAGTGCCTTGCTCAATTTTTTACAATGAGTTAGCACCAGAGAAAGAATGAAAACCACAAGCTTTTCTCTATACCACAACTTAATCATCTAATTGCTTTTTTCCTGGATTGTCAGTTCCTTATCTCTAAACCTAGATTGAGATTTTCCTAACCCCAACAAAAGGGACACAGCATGCTAAAGAATTAGTTAAGTCGAATCAATGAACCCTATTTACTTTTTAAAAAATAAGAGAAAGAGAGAAGGTTTGTTAAATGCTAAGAAGTTCATAATAGGCTAGTCATTTGACACAGGTTCTTAGGCTTCAATTACAGGAAAATATTATTGCCAAAGTCTGCAAGTGCTATCCTAATTTTTCAGATTACTTCCTCAGAAAGTGTGCCTTTTGATCTCCTCTTCCATAGAAGAATAAATGTGCAGACTTCAATGCTTAATAAAGTTGAAAGCTTCTCCCTGGGGTAACTGAAATTCTTATCAAAGGGGCGAAAGACCTGGTTGCAGCTGCAACAAAGAAGTGCCATATAAAGCCAAGTGGAAAGCAGTTAAACATCATTGGTGGTGGAGGGCCATTGAACACGGTCATATTAATTGGAATCTATTGCACAGGACATTCTACTACATGCTGGGCAAATGACCCTGAAAGTTTTGAGTCTCTCCAGTGTATAAAAAAAGTTCAGATGTAAAAATAATCATACAGATGGTGGATTCTCTATCCTTGAATGGGAATAGACACCCTGAGATCTAGGTGGCTGAAAAAATTCTTTTTTAAATAATGCCCTTTGAGTGAGTCCCCATATATGCATCTTCTTTTACAACCACTTGAAAACTTGTCTTCTAATAATTTCACGCAGTGCTTTCACTGTAGCTACATTCAAAAGATAAAAACATACTGTGTTATTCCATTGCCAAGCCAAACCTGAAATTGAAACAGACAGAAGATGTGAAATAAAATGGCTGTGTGCAAATATAAGGAGTCACCTGTGTCTGGTCACATTCTGTCCAACAGTTAGACTTGGAGAATGTCAGCAGAAATCTTACACATAATTCAACCAATCCTCATTCTTCAAAGATGAGGAAACTGTGGATCAGAAAATCTAAGTGCCTTGCTCAATTTTTTACAATGAGTTAGCACCAGAGAAAGAATGAAAACCACAAGCTTTTCTCTATACCACAACTTAATCATCTAATTGCTTTTTTCCTGGATTGTCAGTTCCTTATCTCTAAACCTAGATTGAGATTTTCCTAACCCCAACAAAAGGGACACAGCATGCTAAAGAATTAGTTAAGTCGAATCAATGAACCCTATTTACTTTTTAAAAAATAAGAGAAAGAGAGAAGGTTTGTTAAATGCTAAGAAGTTCATAATAGGCTAGTCATTTGACACAGGTTCTTAGGCTTCAATTACAGGAAAATATTATTGCCAAAGTCTGCAAGTGCTATCCTAATTTTTCAGATTACTTCCTCAGAAAGTGTGCCTTTTGATCTCCTCTTCCATAGAAGAATAAATGTGCAGACTTCAATGCTTAATAAAGTTGAAAGCTTCTCCCTGGGGTAACTGAAATTCTTATCAAAGGGGCGAAAGACCTGGTTGCAGCTGCAACAAAGAAGTGCCATATAAAGCCAAGTGGAAAGCAGTTAAACATCATTGGTGGTGGAGGGCCATTGAACACGGTCATATTAATTGGAATCTATTGCACAGGACATTCTACTACATGCTGGGCAAATGACCCTGAAAGTTTTGAGTCTCTCCAGTGTATAAAAAAAGTTCAGATGTAAAAATAATCATACAGATGGTGGATTCTCTATCCTTGAATGGGAATAGACACCCTGAGATCTAGGTGGCTGAAAAAATTCTTTTTTAAATAATGCCCTTTGAGTGAGTCCCCATATATGCATCTTCTTTTACAACCACTTGAAAACTTGTCTTCTAATAATTTCACGCAGTGCTTTCACTGTAGCTACATTCAAAAGAATAAAACTAATGAAACATAGCAACTTTTACATTTTCACTTTTGTCCTTTGGGAAAATTCCGATTAAGAGATACAGGGCAGTTCAAGTTGGGATTTCTTTATTGCTCCCAAAGTGAATAACTTCTAATCTAATAGAAAAATTAGAAAGATTTTAAAGCCAGAGTAGTATGGAACATGTTTCAGTTACACCAGGATGCAACCCTCTGCACATGTGATTTAAATTTTATATCATTAGATGTTCATGTTCTTCCTGATTGCAGGTTGTATGTTAAAAAGCAATCACTGTATTTGTCTTTTAGGCAGAAGTCATTGCTAAGTTTCATTACAGGCCCTTTATCTTACTTTAAGTATTAGAAGAAAACCTCACAAGATATAATACCAGCAATGGGTAGTCATGAAATGTCAGAATTACCATCAAGCTATAGCTACCCGATAACAATAATTCCTCTTTCAGTTTCCAAAATTTTGCCCAATTTTATAAGTAAATGATCTAGAATACAAATCAGTGAAAACATAAGCCATTGCTAGATGATGACTAGAAAGTGGATGTCCTTTAAAAGTATCACACTTTAAGCCAACTTTTCTTTACTCAAAACTGGAGGCCCCAAATTCTTATGTACATCAATCTGTTCATCAGGCTATATGACACATACTAAAAAGATGCTGAGTTCATATTATATCCAAGTTATTATCTCCCCCAGGGATCAACATATAATGTTGACTGGATTTTTGATTAATATATTTATCTAAAACATAGCGTTCATGAGAAATCCAAACAGAAATTAACTCATTTGTTTTCATTAAAGAATATTCTTTAATTAAACTCATTCTTTCATTAAAGAGTATCTTTTCTTTAATTAAAACAAACATAACAACTATGCCTTTTTTATTCCATAACTATAATAAGTATCTTGCTGGGACCGAGAAGCCGCGCCAGACCGAGAAGCCGCGCCGCGCTAAGTAAGGACGTGCACTCATCTCTCCTGCAAAATCGCCTGAATTGTAACGAGTTCCTGAAAAATCATCAACAGGAGGAGGTTGGATCTGATCACGCGGAGGATACCCCACATCGAAAAACAAAGGAGAAGCCGCATCAAGATGGTAGGAAGGGTGCAATCGCACTTTTACAAGTCAAACCTCAGACCCACCAGAGAGGCTGGGCGGGCCAAAGGCGCAAAGCCTTTTGCAGATCAAGACCTGGGAAGGGAGCAGTGACGCCCACAAGGGACTGAGCCAGACCTGCTTTGGAGGGTCCAAGTGCCCCCTTGAGCTAGTAGTGCCCCTGAGCAGTCCTCGGAAGGATAGCACTCAGTTTCCTTTGGAGGAGGTTACCATTAACCGGATCACAGAGCCCCCAAGGAGGGCTGGAAACTCTTGTGCACACCGTGATCCAGGAGAGGGGAATAGCGATCCTGCATGAGACTGAGCCAGACTCATCTCTGAGTAATCTGACGGCTCCCGCGGTGGCGGGAGTCAACGGTGGCGAGGAGTAGGGTCGTGGACACTGCGGAAGTGCTCCCCATAGAGTGTGTGGGAATAAATCCTTTGTGAGACAGACGCCATTTTCCCTACTGTAGTTTGGATGCTGGTCAAGCTACAGGGAGGGAATTTAGCTCCACCCAGCAAGAAAAGGGATTTGGATTAAGAAACTCCCAGGGCCAGCCTGGGTGGGCCTTTTAGTTCTGGAATAGGCCGATATAAACAAGCAGTCAAAGTGGTTTTCAGATCCAACCACTGCCAAAGGCAAGAAAAAGACTGATAATTCCTGAATAGTCAGCAAGAGACAGAAGAACATAAACACTATTTTCACGTTTTGCCTGCAGCTGGAGTTACTGCTGGATTTTTAAATTTTCATTTTACTCCTTATTCTTTTTTATTGCTTTTTTTTTGTATCATATTGTTTTGTTTCATTTTTTTTCCCCTTTTTTTCTCGAACCCACTCAGTGCACCCCGTTTGGTTTTTTTTTTCTTTTGGGGTGTGTGAGAGTGGGCGTGTTTATTTCCTCCATTGAATTCTATTGAAGCTACTAATCTCATCAGTAAGACTGAATATATTCAAGTTTACATAATCATCTCTCCTGCAAAATCGCCTGAATTGTAACGAGTTCCTGAAAAATCATCAACAGGAGGAGGTTGGATCTGATCACGCGGAGGATACCCCACATCGAAAAACAAAGGAGAAGCCGCATCAAGATGGTAGGAAGGGTGCAATCGCACTTTTACAAGTCAAACCTCAGACCCACCAGAGAGGCTGGGCGGGCCAAAGGCGCAAAGCCTTTTGCAGATCAAGACCTGGGAAGGGAGCAGTGACGCCCACAAGGGACTGAGCCAGACCTGCTTTGGAGGGTCCAAGTGCCCCCTTGAGCTAGTAGTGCCCCTGAGCAGTCCTCGGAAGGATAGCACTCAGTTTCCTTTGGAGGAGGTTACCATTAACCGGATCACAGAGCCCCCAAGGAGGGCTGGAAACTCTTGTGCACACCGTGATCCAGGAGAGGGGAATAGCGATCCTGCATGAGACTGAGCCAGACTCATCTCTGAGTAATCTGACGGCTCCCGCGGTGGCGGGAGTCAACGGTGGCGAGGAGTAGGGTCGTGGACACTGCGGAAGTGCTCCCCATAGAGTGTGTGGGAATAAATCCTTTGTGAGACAGACGCCATTTTCCCTACTGTAGTTTGGATGCTGGTCAAGCTACAGGGAGGGAATTTAGCTCCACCCAGCAAGAAAAGGGATTTGGATTAAGAAACTCCCAGGGCCAGCCTGGGTGGGCCTTTTAGTTCTGGAATAGGCCGATATAAACAAGCAGTCAAAGTGGTTTTCAGATCCAACCACTGCCAAAGCGAGGAAAAAGACTGGTAACTCCTGAATAGTCAGCAAGAGACAGAAGAACATAAACACTATTTTCACGTTTTGTCTGAAGCTTGAGTTACTGCTGGATTTTTAAAATTTCATTTTATTCCTTATTCTTTTTTACTGCTTTTTTTTTTTGTATCATATTGCTTTGTTTCAATTTTTTTCCCCTTTTTATCCGAACCCACTCAGTGCACCCCCCGTTGGATTTTTTTTTTTCTTTTGGGGTGTGTGAGAGTGGGTGTGTTTATTTCCTCCATTGAATTCTATTGAAGCTACTAATCTCATCAGGAAGACTGAATATATTCAAGTTTACATAATTTTTTTTTTCATTTTCCTTTTAAACCACACATTTTATTTTGGTATAAACTCCTGGTTCCCCATTGGCCTTTTAAGGTTCTGTGGGGTTTTTGTTTGTTTTTATTGTTTTTGCTTTCTTTTTCTATATTTTTCTATATACTTATCTCTGATTTAATTTAAAAAAATTTTTTCATTTGTATTACTACTTCCCCTATAATTCTTTGCTTTCTCTGATACTCCATTCCTATATCATTAAACTCAAATACATACAAATCTTTATCTCCCTATATTTAACTTTGCAGTATCATTCTATATTTCTATTCTATCCTCCCTTTCTCTTTTTCCTTTTCCCACCATATTTCTTAGACTGCTCTGTCCTCATTGCCTTATCCCCAACGGGGACCCTGCTCTAGCATTATTCTCCAATTGGTGCTCTACTTAGTGTGGTTATTAACTGGTAGATATCATTCTTGGTTTTCTTTATTTGCCATGCTAATGTATTGTACTGTATTTTTGGTTGGAATGCTTGGGTTATGTTACAGATGTATATGTTTCTGTGTATAATTCAACACACTAGGTAGTATTTACATGACATTTTAACTGCCATATGTCAAAGGTATACCTTCTGTTTCTCATTCGCATATATATGCTTTAATATCATTTAATACCATAACAAACCAGCCGTGAAATCTTCATTCCCCGATCAGGCAACAAGCCCTGGGGCTTTAGGGAGGGAGCACTGACTCCAAAACACTACAATACTAGAGAACACCTAACACTAAAGAGCAGTATACAAGTGAGAACACCAGCAAAGGTAATCACTTGTATGCAAGTCCTGACATCACCCAACCGCCAGGATCACCTAGAATAAGAAGCCCCCTCCAAACAACAAACACCAACAGACATAACTCAAGGTCTGGAAAAAGGAAATCCCAAACAGAGTCAATTAAAAAACTAATAATAACAATGAAACGGCAGAGAAATACCACACAAGTGAAGGAGCAATCTACAAACACACAAGATCAAATCAATGAAGAGAATTTGGACAATCTCTCTGAAAGTGATTTTAGAAGAATGATAGTAAAGATCATCAAAGACACTGAAAACAGAATGTTAGAGAAATTGCAAGACACAACTAACACACTGAATAAAAAAATACAAGAACTTACCAAAAAAGTAACAGAGACAAACTCCTCAATTGCTGAACTTAAAAACACTGTAGAAAGAATCAAGAGCAGAGTATCTGAGACAGAAGACCGCATAAGTGAGCTAGAAGACAGAATGGAGGAAGTAACTGCTGAAAAACAGAATCTAGCTCAAAGAATGAAAAGAGCAGAGGATAGCCTCAGAGACCTCTGGGATAATATCAAACGCACCAACATTCGAATTATAGGGGTTCCAGAAAAAGAAGAAAAAAAGAAAGGCTATGAGAAAATTTTTGAAGAGATTCTAGTTGAAAATTTCCCTAATATGGGAAAAGAAATAGTCCATCAAGTCCAAGAAGCGCAAAGAGTACCATACAGAATCAATCCGAGAAGAAACACACCAAGACACATATTAATGAGGCTAACACAAATTAAACACAAGGAAAGAATTCTCAAAGCAGCAAGGGAAAAGCAACTAGTGACATACAAGGGAAAGCCCATATGTTTAACAGCTGATCTTTCAACAGAAACTCTGCAGGCCAGAAGGCAATGGCAGGACACATTTAAACGGCTGAAAGAGAATAATCTGCAACCAAGAATCCTCTACCCTGCAAAGATCTCCTTCAAAATGGATGGAGAAATCAAAAGCTTTACAGATAAGCAAAAATTAAAAGAATTTAGCCACACCAAACCAGTCTTACAACAAGTGTTAAAGGGACTTATATAGACAACAAGTATAAAAGGAGAAGATCCATGAAACAAACCCATCATAACATCTAAGAAGATGACAATAGGATCATTTGTATCAATAATTACTTTGAATGTTAATGGACTAAATGCCCCAACCAAAAGACACAGAGTGGCTGAATGGATTCAAAAACACGACTCATACATATGCTGCCTCCAGGAAACTCACTTCAGACCTAGAGACACTCATAGACTGAAAGTGAGAGGCTGGAAAAAGATAATCCATGCAAATGGAAATTAAAAGAAAGCTGGAGTAGCAATCCTCATATCAAACAAAATAGACCTCCAAATAAAGAAGATTAGAAGAGACAAGGCAGGACACTACATCATGATCAAGGGATCGATCCAAGAAGAAGACATAACAATCATAAATATCTATGCACCCAACACAGGAGCACCCCAATACATAAGACAAACACTTTCAGACCTAGAAGAAGACATCGACACTAACACAATCATAGTAGGAGACTTTTGCACTCCTCTCAGACCAATGAACAGATCATCCAAACAGAAAATTAAGAAAGAAACACAAGCCTTAAATGCCACACTAGAAGAAATGGACCTCATGGATATCTTTAGGACTTTCCATCCAAAAGCAGAAGAATACACTTTCTTCTCAAGTGCTCATGGAAGATTCTCGAGGATAGACCACATCTTGGGCCACAAATCAAACCTCAGTCAATTCAAGAAAACCGAAATTATATCAACCATCTTCTCGGAACACAATGCAATGAGACTAGAGATCAACTACAGGGAAAAAAAACCGCTAAAAACACAAACACATGGAGATTAAACAACACGTACCTAAAAGACCAACTGATTACCGAGCAAATCAAAGCAGAAATAAAACAATTCCTAGAAGAAAACGACAATGAACACACAACAGTGCAAAACCTATGGGATACTGCAAACAGCTTTAAAAATCATGGCATCTTTCAACAGAAACTCTGCAGGCCAGAAGGCAATGGCAGGACACATTTAAACGGCTGAAAGAGAATAATCTGCAACCAAGAATCCTCTACCCTGCAAAGATCTCCTTCAAAATGGATGGAGAAATCAAAAGCTTTACAGATAAGCAAAAATTAAAAGAATTTAGCCACACCAAACCAGTCTTACAACAAGTGTTAAAGGGACTTATATAGACAACAAGTATAAAAGGAGAAGATCCATGAAACAAACCCATCATAACATCTAAGAAGATGACAATAGGATCATTTGTATCAATAATTACTTTGAATGTTAATGGACTAAATGCCCCAACCAAAAGACACAGAGTGGCTGAATGGATTCAAAAACACGACTCATACATATGCTGCCTCCAGGAAACTCACT
This sequence comes from Tragulus kanchil, assembly GCA_022376925.1. Taxonomy (NCBI): domain Eukaryota; kingdom Metazoa; phylum Chordata; class Mammalia; order Artiodactyla; family Tragulidae; genus Tragulus; species Tragulus kanchil. The sequence continues at coordinate 107,947,961 of JAIOJX010000028.1, read as the reverse complement.
TCAGACCTAGAGACACTCATAGACTGAAAGTGAGAGGCTGGAAAAAGATAATCCATGCAAATGGAAATTAAAAGAAAGCTGGAGTAGCAATCCTCATATCAAACAAAATAGACCTCCAAATAAAGAAGATTAGAAGAGACAAGGCAGGACACTACATCATGATCAAGGGATCGATCCAAGAAGAAGACATAACAATCATAAATATCTATGCACCCAACACAGGAGCACCCCAATACATAAGACAAACACTTTCAGACCTAGAAGAAGACATCGACACTAACACAATCATAGTAGGAGACTTTTGCACTCCTCTCAGACCAATGAACAGATCATCCAAACAGAAAATTAAGAAAGAAACACAAGCCTTAAATGCCACACTAGAAGAAATGGACCTCATGGATATCTTTAGGACTTTCCATCCAAAAGCAGAAGAATACACTTTCTTCTCAAGTGCTCATGGAAGATTCTCGAGGATAGACCACATCTTGGGCCACAAATCAAACCTCAGTCAATTCAAGAAAACCGAAATTATATCAACCATCTTCTCGGAACACAATGCAATGAGACTAGAGATCAACTACAGGGAAAAAAAACCGCTAAAAACACAAACACATGGAGATTAAACAACACGTACCTAAAAGACCAACTGATTACCGAGCAAATCAAAGCAGAAATAAAACAATTCCTAGAAGAAAACGACAATGAACACACAACAGTGCAAAACCTATGGGATACTGCAAAAGCAGTTCTATGAGGGAAGTTTATAGCAATTCAATCCCACCTCAAGAAACTAGGAAAATCTCAAACAGACGACCTAACCTTATGCTTAAAACAACTGGAGAAAGAAGAACAAAAACACTCCAAAGCAGGCAGAAGAAGGGAAATCATAAAGATCAGAGCAGAAATAAATGAAAAAGAAATGAAAGAAACAATAGTAGAGATAAATAAAACAAAAAGCTGGTTCTTCGAAAAGGTCAATAAAATCGACACACCACTGGCCAGACTCATCAAGAAAAAGAGAGAGAAGAACCAGATCACCAAAATCAAAAATGAAAAAGGAGAGATTACAACAGATAATGCAGAAATCCAAAGGATTCTAAGAGACTATTACGAGCAACTCTACAGCAACAAACTGGACAACCTGGAAGAAATGGACAGTTTCTTGGGGAAGATTAATCTCCCAAGACTCAACCAAGGAAGAAACAGAAACTTTGAACAAGCCAATCACAAGCTGAGAAATCGAATCTGTGATCAAAAATCTACCCAAAAAGAAAAGCCCAGGGCCTGATGGCTTCACAGCCAAATTCTACCAAACATTTAAAGAAGAGCTAATGCCTGTCCTTCTAAAACTCTTCCAAAACATTGCTCAGGAAGGAACACTTCCAAACACATTCTATGAGGCTGCCATCACCCTGATACCAAAGCCAGGCAAAGACAGCACAAAAAAAGAAAATTATAAGCTAATTTCACTGTTGAACCTAGACGCCAAAATCCTCCACAAAATCCTAGCAAACAGAATTCAACGACACATCAAAAAGCTCATACATCATGATCAAGTTAGGTTCATCCCAGGCAAGCAAGGATTCTTCAATATCCGCAAATCAATCAATGTGATACACCATATCAACAAATTGAGAGACAACAATCACATGATCATCTCAATAGATGCAGAAAAAACCTTCGACAAGTACAACACCCATTTATGATAAAAACTCTTCAAAAAATGGGCATAGAAGGAACCTATCTCAACATACTGAAAGCCATCTATGAGAAGCCCACAGTGAACATTATCCTCAATGGTGAAAAACTGAAAGCATTTCCTCTAAGATCAGGAACAAGATAGGGGTGTCCACTTTCACCACTCTTATTCAACATAGTCCTGGAAGTTCTAGCAACAGCAATAAGAGAAGAGAAAGAAATCAAAGGAATCCAGATTGGAAAGGAAGAAGTCAAAACTCTCTCTTTTTGCACATGACAATATATTATACATAGAAAATTCCAAAGACACTATTACAAAACTACTAGAGTTAATCACTGAATTCAGCAAAGTCGCAGGATACAAAATCAATACACGGAAATCACTGGCATTCCTATACAGAAAGAATGAAAAAATCAGATAACAAAATCAAAGAGACAATCCCCTTCACCATTGCAACCAAAAGAATCAAATATCTAGGAATAAACCTACCCAAAGAAACAAAAGAACTGTACACTGAAAATTACAAGACACTCATGAAAGAAATTAAAGAAGACTTAAACAGATGGAGAGATAGTCCATGTTCCTGGGTCGGAAGAATCAACATTGTGAAAATGACCATACTACCAAATGTCATCTATAGATTCAATGCGATCCCTATCAAACTTCCAATGACATTCTTCACAGAACTAAACCAAAGAACCACACAGTTCATATGGAAACACAAAAGACCTCGAATAGTCAAAGCAATCCTGAGGAAGAAGAATGGTGCGGGAGGGATTAGCCTCCCCAACTTCAGACTCTACTACAAAGCAACAGTCATCAAGACAGTATGGTACTGGCACAAAAACAGAAATAGAGACTAATGGAACAAGATCGAGAACCCAGAGATAAACCCACACACCTATGAGTACCTTATTTTTGACCAAGGAGGCGAAACTATAAAATGGAACAAAGACAGCCTCTTCAACAAATGGTGTTGGGAGAATTGGACAGCTACATGCAAAAAAATGAAGTTGGAACATTCCCTGACATCATACACTAAGACCAACTCAAAATGGATTAAAGACCTAAATGTAAGACCAGAAACCATCAAACTCTTAGAGGAGAATATAGGCAAAACCCTCAAGGACATAAATCAAAGCAAGATCTTCTCTGACCCACCTACTAGAATAGCGGAACTGAAAAGAAAAGTGAACATGTGGGGCCTAATGAAACTTAAAAGCTTTTGTACAGCTAAAGAAATCACAAAAAAGCTGAACAGACACCCCACAGAATGGGAGAAAATCATAGCAAATGAAACAATAGACAAAGAATTCATCTCCAAAATCTACAAGCAACTCAGACAACTCAGCACAGGAAAAATGAACAACCCAATCAAAACATGGGGAAAGGACCTCAACAGACACCTCTCCAAAGAGGACACACAGATGGCCCAAAAGCACATGAAACGATCCTCAACTTCACTTATAATTAGAGAAATGCAAATCAAAACTACAATGAGATATCACCTCACACCCGTCAGAATGGCCATCATCAAGAAATCTAGAGACAATAAATGCTGGAGAGGGTATGGAGAAAAGAGAAGTTTCTTACATTGCTGGTGGGAATGTAGATTGATACAGCCTCTATGGAAGACAGTATGGAGATTTCTTAAAAAACTAAAAATAGAAGCACCATATGACCCAGCAATCCCACTCTTAGGCTTATACCCTGATGAAATCAAATCTGAAAGAAGCACCTGTACCCCAATGTTCATTGCAGCTCTCTATATAATAGCTAGAACATGGAAGGAACCTAGATGCCCATCGACGAACGAATGGATCCAAAAGCTCTGGTATCTATATACAATGGAATACTACTCAGCTGGAAAAAGAAATGCAGAAGCATCAGTCCTAATGAGGTGGCTGGATCTAGAACGTATCATCAAAAGTGCAGTCAGTCAGAAAGAGAAGGACAAATACAGTATATTAACACATATATATGGAATCTAGCAGAATGGTGATGATGCCGCACGCAGTGAAGCAACGGAAAGACAGACCTGGACAGTGGACATATGGACATTGTGGGGAAGGAACAGAGGTTGGGAGGCATAAAGGAAGTAGCATGAAGGCCTGTACTACCATAACTGAAGAAAATAGCTCTAATCATTGCTCTGTGAGAAAAGGGGATCCTTCAGGGGTGCTGTGTGATGGTTGGGAGGGTGGGATGGGGGGATATACATGTGACTGATCTGGGAACATGCATATCTGTAAACAACAAAACTCTGTAAAAGTTAAATGTAAATAAAGTTAAAAAAAAATAAGTATCTTGTTTATATTTACCTTTCTACCAACAGGTGAAATTTTGATGATTTCTACCTTTCACAAGATGATTACTTGAGCATCAATTGGAGCCACAAGTAGGTAGGCATTATCCAAGGAGAACAGGATGGTATTTATCAGAGCTCATCAGAGAGGAGTATCTGTGGGAAACCTACCTCTTTGCCAAAGGTCAAATATCAATGAAGATAGCATTTAGGTAGCAGCAACATGACCTCTTGTGTCACACTCCATTGGGTAGAATGGAACTGATAAGAAATAAATGACATATGAAAGAGTATGATATTCCACTCCAGGCCTTGCTTCCCCTGGATAATGCCGTGTATTGAGTGAGAAAGAGAAGTTTCTTACATTGCTGGTGGAATGTAGATTGATACAGCCTCTATGGAAGACAGTATGGAGATTTCTTAAAAAACTAAAAATAGAAGCACCATATGACCCAGCAATCCCACTCTTAGGCTTATACCCTGATGAAATCAAATCTGAAAGAAGCACCTGTACCCCAATGTTCATTGCAGCTCTCTATATAATAGCTAGAACATGGAAGGAACCTAGATGCCCATCGACGAACGAATGGATCCAAAAGCTCTGGTATCTATATACAATGGAATACTACTCAGCTGGAAAAAGAAATGCAGAAGCATCAGTCCTAATGAGGTGGCTGGATCTAGAACGTATCATCAAAAGTGCAGTCAGTCAGAAAGAGAAGGACAAATACAGTATATTAACACATATATATGGAATCTAGCAGAATGGTGATGATGCCGCACGCAGTGAAGCAACGGAAAGACAGACCTGGACAGTGGACATATGGACATTGTGGGGAAGGAACAGAGGTTGGGAGGCATAAAGGAAGTAGCATGAAGGCCTGTACTACCATAACTGAAGAAAATAGCTCTAATCATTGCTCTGTGAGAAAAGGGGATCCTTCAGGGGTGCTGTGTGATGGTTGGGAGGGTGGGATGGGGGGATATACATGTGACTGATCTGGGAACATGCATATCTGTAAACAACAAAACTCTGTAAAAGTTAAATGTAAATAAAGTTAAAAAAAAATAAGTATCTTGTTTATATTTACCTTTCTACCAACAGGTGAAATTTTGATGATTTCTACCTTTCACAAGATGATTACTTGAGCATCAATTGGAGCCACAAGTAGGTAGGCATTATCCAAGGAGAACAGGATGGTATTTATCAGAGCTCATCAGAGAGGAGTATCTGTGGGAAACCTACCTCTTTGCCAAAGGTCAAATATCAATGAAGATAGCATTTAGGTAGCAGCAACATGACCTCTTGTGTCACACTCCATTGGGTAGAATGGAACTGATAAGAAATAAATGACATATGAAAGAGTATGATATTCCACTCCAGGCCTTGCTTCCCCTGGATAATGCCTTGTATTGAGTGAGAACCGAAACAAGGTTTAGTGAAGGTTACAAGATAGGCATATTAGACCCTGCCAAATTCTCTCCTTAGAATGAATAACTCTGGTCATCACTGCTTTCACTATGATTACATTAACAGTCCAATGTGGCTATCTTTGAAAAAAAAAGTAAGCAGGATATTAAATGAATCATTTCCCTACCAAGTCATTATATTGTTCATAAAGTTTTCTCTCACAGCCCTTTCTTTACTAAAATTGCTGTAGCCATAATATTCTGTGAGGGATGTGAACAACCACTATTCTGTAAGTGGTCTTACCATAAAACACAACAGAAGATAGAAATCTGTAGCGAGAATATGATTTTCCTAGATTACCTACTTTCATAAACATGTGTCACCTAGTATTGACATTACTTAATTTATCCGTAAGCATATTGGGCATTCAAAGTAGAGAATTTTTATCCCTAGAACACTAACATTTCCTAACAATCATGTTATTACTGTACTATTTTTTGTAGAAACTGGTAAACTGTGATCATTTCTCCTGCCTAAAAAAACCCTGTTAAAGGCATCCAGGGATCACTTGATGGTCTACTTAGCTAAAAATCAATCATTGACAGTACAACATTAGGTTTGGAATCAGACAAATCTAATTTGAATTCAAACTACAATACATATAAGTTCTGTATAAATTCTGAACATTAGTTCAGATTATATAAGTTCTCTAATCCTCAGTTTTTTCATTTCTAAAATGAACATGATAATACTTTCAACACAGGGTTGTTATGAGGATTAAATGTGATAATAAATTTAAAACCCTTACCACAGTGTCAGACACATAGTAATTACAGGGATAAATGGTAGCTATCAGGGCAACCAACAGACTTTACAGGTCTTTTGAATTAGAAAAAGCCACCCATCTTAGGTAGCAAGGAGAACAGGATGGTATTTATCAGAGCTCATCAGAGAGGAGTATCTGTGGGAAACCTACCTCTTTGCCAAAGGTCAAATATCAATGAAGATAGCATTTAGGTAGCAGCAACATGACCTCTTGTGTCACACTCCATTGGGTAGAATGGAACTGATAAGAAATAAATGACATATGAAAGAGTATGATATTCCACTCCAGGCCTTGCTTCCCCTGGATAATGCCTTGTATTGAGTGAGAACCGAAACAAGGTTTAGTGAAGGTTACAAGATAGGCATATTAGACCCTGCCAAATTCTCTCCTTAGAATGAATAACTCTGGTCATCACTGCTTTCACTATGATTACATTAACAGTCCAATGTGGCTATCTTTGAAAAAAAAAGTAAGCAGGATATTAAATGAATCATTTCCCTACCAAGTCATTATATTGTTCATAAAGTTTTCTCTCACAGCCCTTTCTTTACTAAAATTGCTGTAGCCATAATATTCTGTGAGGGATGTGAACAACCACTATTCTGTAAGTGGTCTTACCATAAAACACAACAGAAGATAGAAATCTGTAGCGAGAATATGATTTTCCTAGATTACCTACTTTCATAAACATGTGTCACCTAGTATTGACATTACTTAATTTATCCGTAAGCATATTGGGCATTCAAAGTAGAGAATTTTTATCCCTAGAACACTAACATTTCCTAACAATCATGTTATTACTGTACTATTTTTTGTAGAAACTGGTAAACTGTGATCATTTCTCCTGCCTAAAAAAACCCTGTTAAAGGCATCCAGGGATCACTTGATGGTCTACTTAGCTAAAAATCAATCATTGACAGTACAACATTAGGTTTGGAATCAGACAAATCTAATTTGAATTCAAACTACAATACATATAAGTTCTGTATAAATTCTGAACATTAGTTCAGATTATATAAGTTCTCTAATCCTCAGTTTTTTCATTTCTAAAATGAACATGATAATACTTTCAACACAGGGTTGTTATGAGGATTAAATGTGATAATAAATTTAAAACCCTTACCACAGTGTCAGACACATAGTAATTACAGGGATAAATGGTAGCTATCAGGGCCACCAACAGACTTTACAGGTCTTTTGAATTAGAAAAAGCCCTGTGGGGACTCCATTTGGAAAGCAGAGCATGAAATGGATTTTAGCATCCTCTGGCCATTGCAGCCAGGTGTTTCTGTACAGTAAACAAACTGCACAACTGTACTTAGAGGCCTTGGGAGGTACTACCAACTACAGCACATAAAATTTCTATTATTTAAATAATTCCTTGTGAATAAGCTTTTTTCTCTCTCTAGGAAGCCCCTGCTATTTTGATGCGATGAAATTAAGAAGATGATGAGACAGATAATTTCACAAACTACTGGTGGGATTAAAAATGGTATAATATTTCTGGAGGAAAAAAAGGTAATAGTCACTAAAAGTCTTAAACAGGTTTATATCTTTTGGTTTAATAATTCCATTTTGAGACCTTACTCTAGAAATGATCAAAGATATAGAAAAATAGAGTTTCCCTGGTGGTTCAGTGGGTAAGGAGTCCACTTTGTAATGCAAGGGGCATGGGTTCCATCCATGTGCTGAGGGACAGCTGGACGGCTGGGCCGGTGTGTCCAATTGCGTGCCAGTGCTCTGGAGTGCATGAGCCCAGGGCTGGTGCTCTTCGGTGAAAAAGGCTGCTGTGATGGGAGGCCAACACAGGCCAAAGAATAAAAGATCAATGAAATATAAATGATGATTAGGGGTCAAAAAAACAAAACCACCAAAAATAAAAAAGAGATAGAAAAATATCTGTATAGTGTTATATATAATAGTGAACATTGGAAACCATCTAAACATCTAACAATAGTGAATTGAAATACTATGCATAACTTATATTGTTTCTCAGATAAGTTTTGATAGTAGAGTAAAGGCATTAAAAAATATATTGAGAAGACCCTGAGATAAACTGACAACAGCATTTCCCTCTGAAGAGCAATCATAGGTGGGGTATTTTTTTTGGTGGCACCGCAGGAACCGCAGGGCCTGCAGGGGTCTTAATTCTGCAACCAGGGATCAAATCCACACCTGGTGCCATGGAAGTGAAGTCTTAGCCATGGGACCATCATGGAGGTTCTGTCAAATTCTCCTTGACACATTCTCTTTAGACTGAGAATTGTTACTATTATAAGCAAAAAAAAGGAGCCTTTTTTATTTTTGAAAAATTAAATTGCTTAGAATAAGAGATAGTTCATTAGCATTGATCCTTTAATGAGTTAACTAATATGCAGCACAATAGAAATATAAGTAGGTTTAATTTGGTGGGAAGGAAGATAACAGCGATCCTAGAAATAAGATTGTTTTGAGTAGATAGCTGAGGTTTTTCACTTGGTTGGGCAAATGGACATTTAAACAGCATAAAGGATGTCTGCTTCTAGCCAAGGTGGAATAAATAGAACAAGATATACTCTCCCTTCTGAAATAACCAAAAGTCTGACCATATATCAAGTGATAGTTTTAAAGATGTTGAGCTTTAGGCAAGAAAAAGACCATAGTATTTTGATGATGAATTTCAGATAATTTCACAAACTACTGGTGGGATTAAAAATGGTATAATATTTCTGGAGGAAAAAAGGTAATAGTCACTAAAAGTCTTAAACAGGTTTATATCTTTTGGTTTAATAATTCCATTTTGAGACCTTACTCTAGAAATGATCAAAGATATAGAAAATAGAGTTTCCCTGGTGGTTCAGTGGGTAAGGAGTCCACTTTGTAATGCAAGGGGCATGGGTTCCATCCATGTGCTGAGGGACAGCTGGACGGCTGGGCCGGTGTGTCCAATTGCGTGCCAGTGCTCTGGAGTGCATGAGCCCAGGGCTGGTGCTCTTCGGTGAAAAAGGCTGCTGTGATGGGAGGCCAACACAGGCCAAAGAATAAAAGATCAATGAAATATAAATGATGATTAGGGGTCAAAAAAACAAAACCACCAAAAATAAAAAAGAGATAGAAAAATATCTGTATAGTGTTATATATAATAGTGAACATTGGAAACCATCTAAACATCTAACAATAGTGAATTGAAATACTATGCATAACTTATATTGTTTCTCAGATAAGTTTTGATAGTAGAGTAAAGGCATTAAAAAATATATTGAGAAGACCCTGAGATAAACTGACAACAGCATTTCCCTCTGAAGAGCAATCATAGGTGGGGTATTTTTTTTGGTGGCACCGCAGGAACCGCAGGGCCTGCGGGATCTTAATTCTGCAACCAGGGATCAAATCCACACCTGGTGCCATGGAAGTGAAGTCTTAGCCATGGGACCATCATGGAGGTTCTGTCAAATTCTCCTTGACACATTCTCTTTAGACTGAGAATTGTTACTATTATAAGCAAAAAAAAGGAGCCTTTTTTATTTTTGAAAAATTAAATTGCTTAGAATAAGAGATAGTTCATTAGCATTGATCCTTTAATGAGTTAACTAATATGCAGCACAATAGAAATATAAGTAGGTTTAATTTGGTGGGAAGGAAGATAACAGCGATCCTAGAAATAAGATTGTTTTGAGTAGATAGCTGAGGTTTTTCACTTGGTTGGGCAAATGGACATTTAAACAGCATAAAGGATGTCTGCTTCTAGCCAAGGTGGAATAAATAGAACAAGATATACTCTCCCTTCTGAAATAACCAAAAGTCTGACCATATATCAAGTGATAGTTTTAAAGATGTTGAGCTTTAGGCAAGAAAGAATAGTGACCTCTGAGTCAGAAAACAATAAAACAAGTTTAATATCTGCTCAGTTTAGCACCTTGAGAAATTTTCCAGGCTGTGACGTAGGGGGAAATACCCAAGTGGTTTTCCTGAATTGAAGAATTAAAGCTGGGCTTTTAAATGACCAAAAGAGCTGGAATTTACAAAGCAGGGTCCCAGAGAGGAGAAATCTGTATTGAGAGAGAATTTCAGAAATTCTCACAGGTTCCCCTGGAGTATTTACCTGAATCCTGATCAGAACATGTATTAAGGAAACTACTAGAGACTGGGGGGAATAAACATTCAAAATATGAGAGGTATAATCCTCAGACCTCATACAAGACAGTAGAGAAAAAAACTCATAGAAACTGATCTGGAAATGACATAGATGAGAGAATTAGTAGATAAGGACATTAAAATATGTACTATACACAACACATTATAAATATATTCTGCATGTTCAGTAAGTTAGAGGAAATATTGAACATGTCGAGACATGAACGATATATTTTAAAAGACACAAATTGAATTTCTAAACATGAGAAGCTATAATATCTGAGATTAAAAAAATATACACTGGATAGAATTAACCAGAGGAATACATTGCAGAATAAAAAGTTAGCAATGAAATAATGTTGAAATAGAAATTATCCAAATGAAAAATACAAAGGACATCTATACGCTGCAGAAGAGTTTCAGGCAGCCTTACATAAGTGTAACTGAGGTCCCCAAAGGGAAAGATAGATTGGAGGACAGAAAAAAATTTGACGAAATCATGGCTAAAGATTTCCCAAATTTGATAGATACTGTAAACCCATGAATCTAAGATTCTCAGTAAATCACAAGATTGATTTTATGAGTAAAGGAATGAAAAAAAAAAACAGCGATCCTAGAAATAAGATTGTTTTGAGTAGATAGCTGAGGTTTTTCACTTGGTTGGGCAAATGGACATTTAAACAGCATAAAGGATGTCTGCTTCTAGCCAAGGTGGAATAAATAGAACAAGATATACTCTCCCTTCTGAAATAACCAAAAGTCTGACCATATATCAAGTGATAGTTTTAAAGATGTTGAGCTTTAGGCAAGAAAGAATAGTGACCTCTGAGTCAGAAAACAATAAAACAAGTTTAATATCTGCTCAGTTTAGCACCTTGAGAAATTTTCCAGGCTGTGACGTAGGGGGAAATACCCAAGTGGTTTTCCTGAATTGAAGAATTAAAGCTGGGCTTTTAAATGACCAAAAGAGCTGGAATTTACAAAGCAGGGTCCCAGAGAGGAGAAATCTGTATTGAGAGAGAATTTCAGAAATTCTCACAGGTTCCCCTGGAGTATTTACCTGAATCCTGATCAGAACATGTATTAAGGAAACTACTAGAGACTGGGGGGAATAAACATTCAAAATATGAGAGGTATAATCCTCAGACCTCATACAAGACAGTAGAGAAAAAAACTCATAGAAACTGATCTGGAAATGACATAGATGAGAGAATTAGTAGATAAGGACATTAAAATATGTACTATACACAACACATTATAAATATATTCTGCATGTTCAGTAAGTTAGAGGAAATATTGAACATGTCGAGACATGAACGATATATTTTAAAAGACACAAATTGAATTTCTAAACATGAGAAGCTATAATATCTGAGATTAAAAAAATATACACTGGATAGAATTAACCAGAGGAATACATTGCAGAATAAAAAGTTAGCAATGAAATAATGTTGAAATAGAAATTATCCAAATGAAAAATACAAAGGACATCTATACGCTGCAGAAGAGTTTCAGGCAGCCTTACATAAGTGTAACTGAGGTCCCCAAAGGGAAAGATAGATTGGAGGACAGAAAAAATTAGACGAAATCATGGCTAAAGATTTCCCAAATTTGATAGATACTGTAAACCCATGAATCTAAGATTCTCAGTAAATCACAAGAGCAAGAGGCATGAAGAAAACTATAGCAAGACATATCATAAATTTCTTAAAATCATTGATAAAGAGAAAACCTTAAAAAACAGAGGGAAAAACACATTATATACAGAGGAACAAAGACCACAGATTTCTCATGGGAAACAATGGCAGTAAGACAGGAACACTTTCAAAATACAGAAAGGACTGAAAGGGTTTAATGATTAATAGGCAGATTTGATAAGGAGGCCAGTGGACCCAAGGAGGAAGAGGTGAAGGACACAAAGAAGAAGGACAAGTATTTTTCTAACCTGAAATGTTTGTTATGATAAGATCAAGCCCAAACTAAATTTCTTGTCTATGTTAATGCTGTGGGCCTAGCAAGGCCTTTACATTAGAATGTCCCACCCAGCCATGAGGCCTTGAGATACCCTCCAGCTAATCTCATGTTAATGTTGTGGGTGTGGGCCTACAGGAAGTTTACAGCTGTGAAATATTCTTTTAAACTACTGTTAGTAACCAACTGAAAGAGTATAAAATGCCATGCCTAAAGTAGCTTCTGGGGTACTCTTCTATCCCCCTTCCAGTGTCCATGCTGGAAGCTCTCTCTCTCTCTATCCTCTTTTCTTAATAAACTTATTTCAGAAAGCTCTGAGTGACCAAAACTGAGTCTTTTTAATCCCAATGTGAATTCTTCTCCGTTGGAGATTAAGAATTAGACACTGTTCACAGTAATTTACCGTTGTCTATCACCTATTATGACTAAACTGTTTACTGAGATTTTTACACTCAGCAAAAACATCTGCCAAAAATGCAGGTAAAATAAAAACTATTTCAGATATACAAAAGATGAAAGAATTCATCACCAGTTTGCAGAACTGCACTACCAAAAAATGTTAAAGTCCTTCAATCAGAAGGAAAATGATAACAGACAGAAACCTAGAACTACACAAAGGAACAAAAAACACAAGAAATGGTGACTATGTAGGTAATTAGAAAGATAGTTTCTCTTCTTATTTAAACTCCTTTGAAAAATAATTGACTGTTTAAAGTAAAATAATAATGTTTTGGATTGCATAAACTATGTAGAAGTAAAATGTGTGAAAATAATAGAAAAAGACTTGAGGAAACAAATAGAAGTATACTACTAAAAGTTGTTATATTATATAAGAAGTAATTTAAGGGCTTCCCTGGTGGTCCAGTGGGTAAGGACACCGCCTTGCAGTGCAAGGGGCGCCAGTTTGATCCCTGGCCTGGGAGGATCCCATGTGCCGCGGAGCGGCTGGACCCATGTGTCCAATTACCGAGCCGGAGCTCTGGAGTGCATAGGCTCAGAGCCGGTGCTCTGTGACAACAGAGGCCACCGCAATGAGAGGCCCACACGGGCCAAAGAACAGCGATGGATGAAAATGGACAAATGAAAGACCAATTGAAGTGGCCTGCCTGCTCACCTCTCTCCTCACCCTACCCCCACCAAAATAAATAAATAAATAAATCTTTAAAAAAAAAAAAAAGAAGTAATTTAATATCATTTGAAGACAGATTATGATGGTTTAAAAATGTATGCTGTAACTCTATAAACTCTGAAACAATCACTATATAACCATCAAAGAGTTACAGCTAATAAACCAACAAAAGAAACAAAAGAAACATTAACTAAATAAAATAAAAATGTTTGGTTAATCTAAAATAAGGCAGAAAAAGATAAAAAGTAAACAAAAAACAGTTGGCACAAATAGAAAACCAACAGCAAGATGACAGATCTAAACACAAATATTTCAATACTTACATTTAATGTAGGTAATTTAAACACCCCAACGAAAAGGCAGAGATTGTCAGACTGGATAAAAGAAGTCTCAACAATATTCTAAATCCACTGAAAAACAAAGTCACAAATAGGTTTAATATTAAAGAATAGGAAAAATACACCATGCTAAAACTAATGAAAAAGATGTAGAGACTATATTAATATCAGAAAAGTAAATTTCTGAGCAAAGAAAGTTTCCAAGGATAAAGAGGGTCATTTTGTAACCATAAAGGGATCAATTTGTCAAGAAGACATAATAGTTCTAAATATTTAAGTGCCTAGTGCCAGAGCATGAAGCTAAAAATGACGAATTTCAAGATGAAGAAAGCTTACCATGAGAGTCAGAGATTTCAGGTTCCCTCTCTAAATAATTGACAAATAGAAAAGAAGTCAGTAAAAGTATAGAAGACATTTACAGCACTATTAACCAATTTGACCTAATTGACTTTTATAGACCAAACCCAACAACAGCAGAATGCATACTCTCTTTAATTAATCTAAAAAATTAACAAAGCTCGAACATATATCATGGGTCATAAAACAAAATTTAACATTTTGAATGAATTCAAACCATTTAATGTTTTCTGAATATAATTATTTCAGATATTAATAACAAAGATATCTGAAGAACAACCTAAAATTTGGCAACTAAAAAACATGCTTCTAAATAACCATCAGGTCAAAGAAATCAATAGGAAATCACAAAGTCTCTGCAAGTGACCTAATAGGAGTAGAGTATTGCAAAATTTATCAAATACACTTTAAGCACTATTTAGAGGGAAATTTAAATCACTAAACACCCAGCATTGAAGAGAGTTTTCAAATAAAAGAAGTCTCAACAATATTCTAAATCCACTGAAAAACAAAGTCACAAATAGGTTTAATATTAAAGAATAGGAAAAATACACCATGCTAAAACTAATGAAAAAGATGTAGAGACTATATTAATATCAGAAAAGTAAATTTCTGAGCAAAGAAAGTTTCCAAGGATAAAGAGGGTCATTTTGTAACCATAAAGGGATCAATTTGTCAAGAAGACATAATAGTTCTAAATATTTAAGTGCCTAGTGCCAGAGCATGAAGCTAAAAATGACGAATTTCAAGATGAAGAAAGCTTACCATGAGAGTCAGAGATTTCAGGTTCCCTCTCTAAATAATTGACAAATAGAAAAGAAGTCAGTAAAAGTATAGAAGACATTTACAGCACTATTAACCAATTTGACCTAATTGACTTTTATAGACCAAACCCAACAACAGCAGAATGCATACTCTCTTTAATTAATCTAAAAAATTAACAAAGCTCGAACATATATCATGGGTCATAAAACAAAATTTAACATTTTGAATGAATTCAAACCATTTAATGTTTTCTGAATATAATTATTTCAGATATTAATAACAAAGATATCTGAAGAACAACCTAAAATTTGGCAACTAAAAAACATGCTTCTAAATAACCATCAGGTCAAAGAAATCAATAGGGAAATCACAAAGTCTCTGCAAGTGACCTAATAGGAGTAGAGTATTGCAAAATTTATCAAATACACTTTAAGCACTATTTAGAGGGAAATTTAAATCACTAAACACCCAGCATTGAAGAGAGTTTTCAAATAAATGAGCTTAGCTGCAATCTTTAGAAATTAGAAAATAAGATTGAATGAAACCTAAAGTAAGCAGAATAAAGGAAATAATAAGACCACAGCTGAAATCAATATAATAGGAAACAGAAAAACATTAGAGAACAACTGATAAAAACAAAAGCTAGTTACGTGAGAAAATCAATATAATTGAGAAACCTATAGTGAGATCGATCAGGAAAAATGAGAATGACAGAAATGCAAGATCAAGAATGAGAGAGGTGAATAAACTTCAGACTCTACCCAAACCAGATACTATAAGTATAATAAAGGAATATTATGAACAACTTTATGCCCATGAAATTCAACAATTTAGATGAAATGTTAAAACTGCTTGAAAGAAACAAGCTCCCATTTGCTTTGGAATTTCCAATTCTACTCAGGCAAAAGCAGGTTAGTATAGAATTGAAAGAGAATAGAACTAAGCATGGAAAATTACAGGGCATAGTTGTAATGATAGTTTTTAACACTCAGAAATTTTTAGTTCCTTTATGATCAGTTCTTTAGCAAAAAGGCATCAGTAGAATCTGAGAATATAATTTTAAATGTGTCAAAGATGTGATGGAAATCATTTCTTTTTTAAGACCTAAAGAAAGGGAGGCACTGTTTTACATAATGTTAATATAAGATCTTACATAAAAAGTAATGTTAATGCAGTGATTAAGTGATTCTTATACTAATATAAGAATATAAGTTATTCTTACATGCTCCAGAATTATCTCTTTTTGAACTCAGAAAAAATACCTGTAATATTCATAAATGATATGAAATGAGTATAACACATAAGGGGTTTCCACAAATTAACAAGAAAAATAAATGAGGCTATATAAAAATGATCAAAGAATATTGATACTATGATAATTCATAAGAAAAATTATAAGCATCCATAAATTTAAAATTATTTAAGCATCCTCAACTTTGCTAGTTATCAGAAACATTCAATGTAAAATGATGAGATAGTATTTTTCATCCATTAGATTGACAATAAATAAAAGACCACAATAATAATCATTGCTCATAATGAAGAAACGGGGAGTTTCAAAATTTCTTTTAAGGATATAAATTGCTATAGCTTGAGAAAAGCAGTTTAGCATTAACTAAAAAAGTTTAAAATGCACACATGATGAAGAAAGGATGTACCATAAGGATACAGAAAAAACACTTGACTTTTGCCAACCTTTGTGGCCCAAGAAAGGATAAGCTACAAAAACATAGAGGATTATCAGAAGACCTGGAAAAATAAAAATAATTGAGAAACCTATAGAGAGATCGATCAGGAAAAATGAGAATGACAGAAATGCAAGATCAAGAATGAGAGAGGTGAATAAACTTCAGACTCTACCCAAACCAGATACTATAAGTATAATAAAGGAATATTATGAACAACTTTATGCCCATGAAATTCAACAATTTAGATGAAATGTTAAAACTGCTTGAAAGAAACAAGCTCCCATTTGCTTTGGAATTTCCAATTCTACTCAGGCAAAAGCAGGTTAGTATAGAATTGAAAGAGAATAGAACTAAGCATGGAAAATTACAGGGCATAGTTGTAATGATAGTTTTTAACACTCAGAAATTTTTAGTTCCTTTATGATCAGTTCTTTAGCAAAAAGGCATCAGTAGAATCTGAGAATATAATTTTAAATGTGTCAAAGATGTGATGGAAATCATTTCTTTTTTAAGACCTAAAGAAAGGGAGGCACTGTTTTACATAATGTTAATATAAGATCTTACATAAAAAGTAATGTTAATGCAGTGATTAAGTGATTCTTATACTAATATAAGAATATAAGTTATTCTTACATGCTCCAGAATTATCTCTTTTTGAACTCAGAAAAAATACCTGTAATATTCATAAATGATATGAAATGAGTATAACACATAAGGGGTTTCCACAAATTAACAAGAAAAATAAATGAGGCTATATAAAAATGATCAAAGAATATTGATACTATGATAATTCATAAGAAAAATTATAAGCATCCATAAATTTAAAATTATTTAAGCATCCTCAACTTTGCTAGTTATCAGAAACATTCAATGTAAAATGATGAGATAGTATTTTTCATCCATTAGATTGACAATAAATAAAAGACCACAATAATAATCATTGCTCATAATGAAGAAACGGGGAGTTTCAAAATTTCTTTTAAGGATATAAATTGCTATAGCTTGAGAAAAGCAGTTTAGCATTAACTAAAAAAGTTTAAAATGCACACATGATGAAGAAAGGATGTACCATAAGGATACAGAAAAAACACTTGACTTTTGCCAACCTTTGTGGCAAAAAAATACTCAACAAACTAGAAACAGAAGAGAACTTCATCAACCAAGTAAAGTACATCTACAAAAAACACCTGGAGATGCAGGTTTGATTCCTGGATCAGGAAGATCCCCTGGAATAGGAAATGGCAACACGGGGGCTTCCCTGGTGATCCGGTGGGTAAGGACACCGCCTTGCAGTGCAAGGGGCGCCGGTTCGATCCCTGGCCTAGGAAGATCCCACGTGCTGCAGAGCGGCTGGACCCATGTGTCCAATTACCGAGCCGGAGCTCTGGAGCGCATGCGCCCAGAGCCAGTGCTCTGGGACAACAGAGGTTACCGCAGTGGGAGGCCCACGTGGGCCAAAGAATGAAGATGGATGAAAATGGATAAATGAAAGACCAATAGAAGTGGCCCACCCACCCCCTCCCTCCCCAACTCGCCCCCCCAAAAAATAAATAAATAAATAAATAAAGGAAATGGCAACACGGTTTACTATTCTTGCCTGCAGAATTCCATGGACAGAGGAGCCTGGCAGACTACAGTCCATAGGGTCTCAGACAAGATGGAGCAATTGAACACACATGGTACCTTTCACACAGTGAGACTAGATGGTTTTCCCTAAGATCAGGAATAAGCAGTATATTTGCTCTTGCACTTCTATTCAATCTTGTATGTACTGGAGGATCTAGCCATGGCAATTGGGCAAGGAAAAGGAATAAAAGACATCTGGGTAAAAAAGGAAGGACAGGGGGCTTCCCTGGTGGTCCAGTGGGTAAAGAATCCCCCTTGCAGTTCAAGGGGCACTGGTTTGATCCCTGGCCAGGGAAGATCCCACGTGCTGGGGAGTGACTGGACCGGTGTGTCCAATTATGAGCCAGCTCTCTGGAGTACATGCTCCCAGAGCCAGTGCTCTGCAGCAAAAGAGGCCACTGCAATGGGAGGCCCACACAGGCCAAAGAATAAGGATGGATGAAAATAAATAAATAAATAACCAATAAAAGAGGCCAAAATTTAAAAAAAAAAAAAAAAAGAACCCTGCTCTATTTTTTAAAAAAGCTAGAAAAGAAAGGAAGGACAAAACTCTCTACTTGAAACTGATACACTACTATTGTATGTAGGAAACTTTAAGGAATACACCAAAAAACTGCTAGAACTAATGAACAAGGTCTACATGTTTGCAAGATTCAAGATCAATTTACAAAACTCAATTATATGCACTAGCAATGAAAATCCAAAGTAAAATTAATAAAACAATTTCTTTATAGTAACATCAAAAACAGTAAAATATTGGCTTCCCTGGTGGTTTAGTGGGTCGAGAGTTTGCCTTGCAGTGCAGGAGGCATTGGTTTGATGCTGGCCCCGGGAAGATCCCATGTGCCACAGAGAGGCTGGACCAGTGTGTCCAATAGTGAGCCAGCACTCTGGAGCTCACTGGCCCAGAGTCGGTGCTCTACAAGGAGAGAGGCCACTGCAATGGGAGGCCCACACAGGCCAAAGACTAAGGATGAATGAAAATAAATAAATACATAAAATAATAAAAGAGGCCAAAATTAAAATAGCAATAGAATACTGGGAATTCCCTCGTGTGCAGTGGTTTGGACTCCGCCCTTTCACCTCCAAGGGTGAGGGTTCAATTCCTGGTCAGGGAACTTAAGATCCTGAAAGTTGCACAGCATGGACATAAAAAAAGAAATAAAAATGATATTATGGCTTGGCAGATGCTTAAACCTCAGACTTTTGTTTGTTTGTTTTTTAAAAATTTTGGCCACACTGTACAGCACAGTGCAACTTGCAGGATCTCAGTTTCCCAGCCAGGGAGAGAATCCAGGCCACAGCAGTGACAGAACAGAATCCTAACCACTGGACCACCAGAGAACTCCCTACTCATAAAGATGGCTTTGGAGAGTAACCTGATAGACCCTTCCAATTGTAATACCCATAACATGGACCTTTCTTCCTGTACTGACAGCTACTGACCCACCCTTAGCAGCTACCGGAAACAACAGTCCATTTGTCAGATTCCCTGGTTAAGATCAATCTTCTTCCCAGGCAATCTTCTTCTACAGATGTATTGCTTTGTGAAATTAGGAGTTTTCTTTATTATTAAAGTTAATTGAGTTACAGTTTTAGGTTATCTGTAACCAAAGGCACTTTTAATAATGATAGTGATATGTTAACTTTTATTTTTCTCTTCCTGGTATTTATTTTATGGCCAGGGAGTCGTTGATTGTGTGTTTGATTGCTCCTTAGGAAATTTCAGCGGTCCTGTTTTGGAAACTTTAAGGAATACACCAAAAAACTGCTAGAACTAATGAACAAGGTCTACATGTTTGCAAGATTCAAGATCAATTTACAAAACTCAATTATATGCACTAGCAATGAAAATCCAAAGTAAAATTAATAAAACAATTTCTTTATAGTAACATCAAAAACAGTAAAATATTGGCTTCCCTGGTGGTTTAGTGGGTCGAGAGTTTGCCTTGCAGTGCAGGAGGCATTGGTTTGATGCTGGCCCCGGGAAGATCCCATGTGCCACAGAGAGGCTGGACCAGTGTGTCCAATAGTGAGCCAGCACTCTGGAGCTCACTGGCCCAGAGTCGGTGCTCTACAAGGAGAGAGGCCACTGCAATGGGAGGCCCACACAGGCCAAAGACTAAGGATGAATGAAAATAAATAAATACATAAAATAATAAAAGAGGCCAAAATTAAAATAGCAATAGAATACTGGGAATTCCCTCGTGTGCAGTGGTTTGGACTCCGCCCTTTCACCTCCAAGGGTGAGGGTTCAATTCCTGGTCAGGGAACTTAAGATCCTGAAAGTTGCACAGCATGGACATAAAAAAAGAAATAAAAATGATATTATGGCTTGGCAGATGCTTAAACCTCAGACTTTTGTTTGTTTGTTTTTTAAAAATTTTGGCCACACTGTACAGCACAGTGCAACTTGCAGGATCTCAGTTTCCCAGCCAGGGAGAGAATCCAGGCCACAGCAGTGACAGAACAGAATCCTAACCACTGGACCACCAGAGAACTCCCTACTCATAAAGATGGCTTTGGAGAGTAACCTGATAGACCCTTCCAATTGTAATACCCATAACATGGACCTTTCTTCCTGTACTGACAGCTACTGACCCACCCTTAGCAGCTACCGGAAACAACAGTCCATTTGTCAGATTCCCTGGTTAAGATCAATCTTCTTCCCAGGCAATCTTCTTCTACAGATGTATTGCTTTGTGAAATTAGGAGTTTTCTTTATTATTAAAGTTAATTGAGTTACAGTTTTAGGTTATCTGTAACCAAAGGCACTTTTAATAATGATAGTGATATGTTAACTTTTATTTTTCTCTTCCTGGTATTTATTTTATGGCCAGGGAGTCGTTGATTGTGTGTTTGATTGCTCCTTAGGAAATTTCAGCGGTCCTGTTTTGGAAACTCTAAACTTATTGCCTTCAAGACTCCAGAGAATATTGAAAAAATTAATAAGCTGATTATGAATAAAAATTATAATAATAAATTGTATTTAAAAGTCTTGGAAACTGTATCTCAAAATAAACTAAGGGCAGAGTTACAAGATTTTTCTTCTCAAACATCCCTGAGCTTTTTCTGAGATTGACAGATTTTATTTTCACTGTATTTTGAAAATTAGATGCAGTACCCATGTGTTTTAAACAGTAACTGTAATATACTTGCCTTAAAAACTGACAAGAAACCAAAAGAATTAGAACAAAGAGCACTAATTTCATACCCAGCTGCATGCTAAACACACAATGAACCAATTTGAACCCAAATATAACTGCTATTTTCAGATGTCTGCTTAATTTCATAAATAACACATGAATATATTCTATTATGAAAGATTCAAACAATCTCCAAGTTCCTTTCCTTTTTATAAGTATTTGCATACATACACACATATAACTTTAAATATTTTATATAAATGTAGTCATCTTAAATATACTATTCTGTGGTTTGCATTTTTACTTAATAAGTTATTTTGAAAACTTTTCCAAGTCAGTATACAGGGTTTGGGTTTCCCAGGTGGCTCAGTGGTAAAGAATTGCCTGCAACGCAGGAGACATGGGTTCGATCCCTGGGTTGGGAAAATCCCCTGAAGAAAAAACTGACCACCCACTCCAGCATTTTTGCCTGGAAAATTCCATAGACAGGGGAACCTGACAGGCTACAGTCCATGGGGCTACAGAAGAGTCAGACATGTGTTGCCTAAACAACAACACTAATACAGAGCTCATTTTAACAACAACGTAATGTTCAATAATAGAGTACATATAATTTATTTAACAATATCTAGTAACTGATATTTAGGTTCCTTCCAGTTTTCAGTTATTGCACTATTGCAGTGAACCACAAACATTTCTTTATTCATATTTTTCTGTAGGATTTTTAAAAAATTGAGCAACATGTACCAGAAACAATAAAAATCCTTTAAATCACTCCCATATGCTCGCATAAAGTTCTTGCTTCAAATGCATGTAGAGTTATCTAAAACAGATTGTAATAATATATCATTTGAACAAATAGACTATTGCCTTCATGGATATTACCTAAAATAGTATACTTAATAAGTATCTCAGAGTAAGAACAGAGAAGAGAGATGCTAAGAAAACTGGGAAGGATCACAAGTTCATGAGCTAACTAATCTAACTAGGCATGGAAGCTGACTTTGTTCAGTCGGTCAGTTGTGTCTGATTCCGCAACCCCACGGACTACAGCACGCCAGGCTTCCTTGTCCTTTACTATCTCCGTGAGTTTGCTCAAACTCACGTCCACTGAGCCGATGATGCCATCCAACCATCTCATTCTCTGTAGTCCCCTTCTCCTCTTGCCTCTTAAGCAGGGACTAATAAACCAAATTTCTTTTTTTCCTTCTTTCCTTCCCTTCCTTCCTATTTTATTTTTCCTTCCCTCCCTTCTTTCTCTCATACTTGTTGATATCACTAACCGTTTGTTAAATATGTAGGAATACACCTTTCATGTCTTGGTATTTCCATTACCCACTGAGGAACATTTGTGTAATAATTATTATGAATGGACAGCTATTAATACTAAGAGATGTTTCTAATTTTCACAATCATAAGACTAAAAGATTAATTTTTGAAAACTGGTCCTCTTTCAAGTAGCTACAGAGTTTACTTGTCAAGCTATTTGCTTTTCATTATAAGGGAAGACTTGCATTACATTTTTATTGCCTGAAAGAAACCTCTGCCATGTTTTTCCTGTTATCATGTAGTCTATAAATAGATTTTCTCATTCAGCAGAAAGGAAGCAGAAATTTGATAAGATTTACATAAGGCATCAAATATTCCTGTGGTTCATGGGTCAACAAACCAAATGATGACACCAAATGTCCCTCACATATTGCAGCCCGCATTAGCAGTAATTCTTAGTTTAGCAACCTAAGAAGAATATTGTAACAGAATCAAGGTCTGAAGGCATCAGAGGGTATTTTTAGACTTCTGTGGGGTCATGATCCGCGCTTTTAGGTGTGGATTTCATGTATTAAAATTCAATAACTAGTTTTTCCAACTTCATAACGCCCTTAAGGCAAAATGCATAATGAAAAATTCCTTGGTGTCCTAACCAGTAACAAAGATACATCATAATTTTAATTCCAACATTTTTGCGGCAGTTTTTCAACTTGTTTACTGCTATGTCCTAGGTCTTTCCAGGCAGCCAGTTGTAAAAAGCTTCTGTGAATTGACAGTACAAAAGCCCATAAAGGAATGAACATGAAGTTATTCCAACTAGCACAAAGGCCAGGTCTGATGTCAGTCAAGTGCTGATAGGGCTTCCCAGGTGGTGCGAGTGGTAAAGAACCTGCCTGCCAAGGGAGGAGACATAAGAGACGCAAGTTATCTCCCTGGGTTGAGATGATTCCCTGGAGGAGGGCATGGCAACCTGCTCCAGTATTGTTGCCTGGGGAATCCCATGGGCAGAGGAGCCCGGTGGGCTACAGTCCATAGGGTTGTAAAGAGTCAGGCACGACTGAAGCAACTTAGCACATGCAAGTGCAGATATAGATAACATTCCTTGTGTTAGCAAGAAATTTTGTTAAACAAAATGTCTGTTCATATTGAATTTAATTTAGCCATAAAAAAGGAAGAAAACGTTCAGAGACTTTGTAAATACATATCTTAAAGCTATAAATTTGGCTTAAGTCTCTCTTTCAAGTAGCTACAGAGTTTACTTGTCAAGCTATTTGCTTTTCATTATAAGGGAAGACTTGCATTACATTTTATTGCCTGAAAGAAACCTCTGCCATGTTTTTCCTGTTATCATGTAGTCTATAAATAGATTTTCTCATTCAGCAGAAAGGAAGCAGAAATTTGATAAGATTTACATAAGGCATCAAATATTCCTGTGGTTCATGGGTCAACAAACCAAATGATGACACCAAATGTCCCTCACATATTGCAGCCCGCATTAGCAGTAATTCTTAGTTTAGCAACCTAAGAAGAATATTGTAACAGAATCAAGGTCTGAAGGCATCAGAGGGTATTTTTAGACTTCTGTGGGGTCATGATCCGCGCTTTTTAGGTGTGGATTTCATGTATTAAAATTCAATAACTAGTTTTTCCAACTTCATAAAGCCCTTAAGGCAAAATGCATAATGAAAAATTCCTTGGTGTCCTAACCAGTAACAAAGATACATCTTAATTTTAATTCCAACATTTTTTGCGGCAGTTTTTCAACTTGTTTACTGCTATGTCCTAGGTCTTTCCAGGCAGCCAGTTGTAAAAAGCTTCTGTGAATTGACAGTACAAAAGCCCATAAAGGAATGAACATGAAGTTATTCCAACTAGCACAAAGGCCAGGTCTGATGTCAGTCAAGTGCTGATAGGGCTTCCCAGGTGGTGCGAGTGGTAAAGAACCTGCCTGCCAAGGGAGGAGACATAAGAGACGCAAGTTATCTCCCTGGGTTGAGATGATTCCCTGGAGGAGGGCATGGCAACCTGCTCCAGTATTGTTGCCTGGGGAATCCCATGGGCAGAGGAGCCCGGTGGGCTACAGTCCATAGGGTTGTAAAGAGTCAGGCACGACTGAAGCAACTTAGCACATGCAAGTGCAGATATAGATAACATTCCTTGTGTTAGCAAGAAATTTTGTTAAACAAAATGTCTGTTCATATTGAATTTAATTTAGCCATAAAAAAGGAAGAAAACGTTCAGAGACTTTGTAAATACATATCTTAAAAAGCTATAAATTTGGCTTAAGTCTCTCTGTCGAGACTTTTTAAAAATCTTATTTATACTCAGCATTTTTGTACTGATATCCAGAGAAATCTCTTCGAACTCTAATGAAAGATTGTTTAGAAATGTAATGAATTAGAATCAGGTTTGCATTTGTAATAAGCACCATTTTGCAGAGGTGCTTAAAATCAGGAAGAACTTTCAATTCAGGAAAGAAATCCATTCTAATTCTGATTCCACTCTTAATAGTCTAAAGTAGTTATCACAAGTATTTCATGTCACTTACAAGTTATGAATGCTTTCTTAAATTTTGATTGTATGATGACAATGTTATCCAATGTTATTCAAATGTTTGAAGTGTAAATTTAATTTTATTTATTTATTTATTTTGGGCAGGGGACAGGTTGGGGAGGGAAGGGAGCGGGCAGGCCACTTCTACTGGTCTTTCATTTATCTGTTTTCATCCATCTTTGTTCTTTGGCCCGTGTGGGCCTCCCATCGCAGTGGCCTCTATTGTCGCAGAGCACCGGCTCTGGGCGCATGCGCTCCAGAGCTCCGGCTCGGTAATGGACACATCAGTCCAGCCGCTCCGCGGCACGTGGGATCTTCCCAGGCCAGGGATCGAACTGGCACTCCTTGCACTGCAAGGCGGTGTCTTTATCTACTGGACCACCAGGGGAAGCCCATAATTTGAAGTGTGATTTTATTAATCACATAGGAAGAAAACAAGTGACTGCTATTGGCTCTTAATTTTGCAGCATGTGCAGTTTATTTGATTCCTGGTCTTTGCTGGCATGAGATATTGAAACATGTGATTCTGACTTGGGTTGAGATGATTCCCTGGAGGAGGGCATGGCAACCTGCTCCAGTATTGTTGCCTGGGGAATCCCATGGGCAGAGGAGCCCGGTGGGCTACAGTCCATAGGGTTGTAAAGAGTCAGGCACGACTGAAGCAACTTAGCACATGCAAGTGCAGATATAGATAACATTCCTTGTGTTAGCAAGAAATTTTGTTAAACAAAATGTCTGTTCATATTGAATTTAATTTAGCCATAAAAAAGGAAGAAAACGTTCAGAGACTTTGTAAATACATATCTTAAAAAGCTATAAATTTGGCTTAAGTCTCTCTGTCGAGACTTTTAAAAATCTTATTTATACTCAGCTTTTTTGTACTGATATCCAGAGAAATCTCTTCGAACTCTAATGAAAGATTGTTTAGAAATGTAATGAATTAGAATCAGGTTTGCATTTGTAATAAGCACCATTTTGCAGAGGTGCTTAAAATCAGGAAGAACTTTCAATTCAGGAAAGAAATCCATTCTAATTCTGATTCCACTCTTAATAGTCTAAAGTAGTTATCACAAGTATTTCATGTCACTTACAAGTTATGAATGCTTTCTTAAATTTTGATTGTATGATGACAATGTTATCCAATGTTATTCAAATGTTTGAAGTGTAAATTTAATTTTATTTATTTATTTATTTTGGGCAGGGGACAGGTTGGGGAGGGAAGGGAGCGGGCAGGCCACTTCTACTGGTCTTTCATTTATCTGTTTTCATCCATCTTTGTTCTTTGGCCCGTGTGGGCCTCCCATCGCAGTGGCCTCTATTGTCGCAGAGCACCGGCTCTGGGCGCATGCGCTCCAGAGCTCCGGCTCGGTAATGGACACATCAGTCCAGCCGCTCCGCGGCACGTGGGATCTTCCCAGGCCAGGGATCGAACTGGCACTCCTTGCACTGCAAGGCGGTGTCTTTATCTACTGGACCACCAGGGGAAGCCCATAATTTGAAGTGTGATTTTATTAATCACATAGGAAGAAAACAAGTGACTGCTATTGGCTCTTAATTTTGCAGCATGTGCAGTTTATTTGATTCCTGGTCTTTGCTGGCATGAGATAGGACTGTGGGAGGTGAAAGTTCCATTTATTTTTCATTTTCTATTACCATGGTTTGCCAAATTTCACCATGAACCTATTCACTGTGTCCATTTTATAGACAAAAGTGAAAGACATAGAGATGTTGAATAACTTTTTCCAAGCTCACATTACATTTTAGTAACAAATCAGAATTAGCTTTCTGGAAATTTTAAGATGTGACTTAACCCACAAAATGATCTTAAAATACCAATGCAGTGACTGAAAATAGGAATTCACTGTAGCTGATGCCTACACCAGTGGTGCAGAGGCTTGTTATTTTTATCATTTTTCCTAAGAGGAAAAGAAAGAGCAAAGCATATAAGCAGAGTAAGAAATATAAATAGCCAATTGATATATAAAAATAGGCAGCATCACTAAGCACTAAAAAAAGAAAAAAGCAGATATACATGGAAAAAGTCAGAACACACACCACTTAATAGTAGTTACCTTTGGGAATCAGGATGGTGGAAGGAAAGACTTCTATTTTTGAGTTTAAACATTTTTGTACTGTCTATTTGTGTTATACAAAACATATGGCAGTCCACAAATTTCTTTTCAGTATTTCTAAATTCCATATGTACATGTTAATATACAATATTTGCTTTTCTCTTTCTGACTTACTTCACCCTATATAGTAGACTCTAGATTCATCCACCCTATTAAAACTGACTCAAATGTGTTCCTTTTTATAGCTGAGTAATATTCCATTATGTATATGCACCACAACTTCTTCATCCGTTCATCTGTCAATAGACATCTAGGCTGCCCCCATGTCCCAGCTAGTGTAAATAGTGCTGCATTGAATACTGGGGTACATGTGTCTCTTTCAATTCTGGTTTCCTCGGTGTGTATGCCCAGGAGTGCGATTGCTGGATCATATGGCAGTTCTATTTCCAGTTTTTTGAGGAATCTCCACACTGTTCTCCATAGTGGCTGTACTAGTTTGCATTCGCAGCCGCGCCAGGGATCTTCCCAGGCCAGGGATCGAACTGGCACTCCTTGCACTGCAAGGCGGTGTCTTTATCTACTGGACCACCAGGGGAAGCCCATAATTTGAAGTGTGATTTTATTAATCACATAGGAAGAAAACAAGTGACTGCTATTGGCTCTTAATTTTGCAGCATGTGCAGTTTATTTGATTCCTGGTCTTTGCTGGCATGAGATAGGACTGTGGGAGGTGAAAGTTCCATTTATTTTTCATTTTCTATTACCATGGTTTGCCAAATTTCACCATGAACCTATTCACTGTGTCCATTTTATAGACAAAAGTGAAAGACATAGAGATGTTGAATAACTTTTTCCAAGCTCACATTACATTTTAGTAACAAATCAGAATTAGCTTTCTGGAAATTTTAAGATGTGACTTAACCCACAAAATGATCTTAAAATACCAATGCAGTGACTGAAAATAGGAATTCACTGTAGCTGATGCCTACACCAGTGGTGCAGAGGCTTGTTATTTTTATCATTTTTCCTAAGAGGAAAAGAAAGAGCAAAGCATATAAGCAGAGTAAGAAATATAAATAGCCAATTGATATATAAAAATAGGCAGCATCACTAAGCACTAAAAAAAGAAAAAAGCAGATATACATGGAAAAAGTCAGAACACACACCACTTAATAGTAGTTACCTTTGGGAATCAGGATGGTGGAAGGAAAGACTTCTATTTTTGAGTTTAAACATTTTTGTACTGTCTATTTGTGTTATACAAAACATATGGCAGTCCACAAATTTCTTTTCAGTATTTCTAAATTCCATATGTACATGTTAATATACAATATTTGCTTTTCTCTTTCTGACTTACTTCACCCTATATAGTAGACTCTAGATTCATCCACCCTATTAAAACTGACTCAAATGTGTTCCTTTTTATAGCTGAGTAATATTCCATTATGTATATGCACCACAACTTCTTCATCCGTTCATCTGTCAATAGACATCTAGGCTGCCCCCATGTCCCAGCTAGTGTAAATAGTGCTGCATTGAATACTGGGGTACATGTGTCTCTTTCAATTCTGGTTTCCTTGGGGTATATGCTCAGCAGTGGAATTGCTGGGTCATATGGCAGTTCTATTTCCAGCCTTTTAAGGAATCTCCACACTGTTCTCCATAGTGGCTGTACCAGTTTGCACTCCCAGTCCACAAATATTTACTGAAGTTCTACAGCATGATATTTGAAATATATCTGTAAACAAAATAAAAATTCCTGTTGTCATGAAGCTTATATTCAGCTTCTGTTATACTATAGTTCCAAAACAGCTGTAGCATCTTGAAGTTTAATTCAGATAACTGCAGCAGAAAAAATTAGAGGAAACTGCTTTCTCAAGCAACCTAAGCTACATGGAGGCAGATTTGTTTGTTTTTAATGACTACGAGAACATAAGACTCGTGAAGGTGGAAAAAGGAATATAAAAACAAAAACAGACTTTGGAGACAGATTATATTAAATATGTAAACTATATTTACCTCTAATACCAGTCATGTTTTATGACTTCAAAAGTATTTAAAGCATGAATCACAAAACAAAACAAGTAAACCAAGCATAGGTGTTAATGTTTAAATTTGGATTAGAATATGGTTTCCCTAGCATTTCTGAGAAACATTTTTTTTGTAACATGAGTGTTCAGATGGCAGAAGGAGGAAGAAGCCTATAAAGGAAATGAAAGTGTAACAAAATCCAACCTGAATCAGGGCTTTGAATTTCAGACCTAATGGTCAGCTAATGCTGAAAAACATAAATACTACAGAGCAAGGGAATTTATTGCATTTCAGCTGAATAAACCAGGGGATCATGTGATTGCTTCAAAATCTCCGCTTAATTAAAAATTGATTCCCTTCTTTCAAGAGTGATTCAAAATGATGCTCAACTTCACTTATAATTAGAGAAATGCAAATCAAAACTACAATGAGATATCACCTCACACCCATCAGAAGGGCCATCATCAACAAATCGACAGACAATAAATGCCGGAGAGGCTGCTTTTATAACTGAGTAATATTCCATTATGTATATGTACCACAGCTTTCTTATCCATTCATCTGCCAATGGACATCTAGGTTGCTTCCATGTCCTGGCTATTATAAACAGTGCTGCAATGAACATTGGAGTACATGTGTCTCTTTCAATTCTGGTTTCCTCGGTGTGTATGCCCAGGAGTGCGATTGCTGGATCATATGGCAGTTCTATTTCCAGTTTTTTGAGGAATCTCCACACTGTTCTCCATAGTGGCTGTACTAGTTTGCATTCCCAGTCCACAAATATTTACTGAAGTTCTACAGCATGATATTTGAAATATATCTGTAAACAAAATAAAAATTCCTGTTGTCATGAAGCTTATATTCAGCTTCTGTTATACTATAGTTCCAAAACAGCTGTAGCATCTTGAAGTTTAATTCAGATAACTGCAGCAGAAAAAATTAGAGGAAACTGCTTTCTCAAGCAACCTAAGCTACATGGAGGCAGATTTGTTTGTTTTTAATGACTACGAGAACATAAGACTCGTGAAGGTGGAAAAAGGAATATAAAAACAAAAACAGACTTTGGAGACAGATTATATTAAATATGTAAACTATATTTACCTCTAATACCAGTCATGTTTTATGACTTCAAAAAGTATTTAAAGCATGAATCACAAAACAAAACAAGTAAACCAAGCATAGGTGTTAATGTTTAAATTTGGATTAGAATATGGTTTCCCTAGCATTTCTGAGAAACATTTTTTTTGTAACATGAGTGTTCAGATGGCAGAAGGAGGAAGAAGCCTATAAAGGAAATGAAAGTGTAACAAAATCCAACCTGAATCAGGGCTTTGAATTTCAGACCTAATGGTCAGCTAATGCTGAAAAACATAAATACTACAGAGCAAGGGAATTTATTGCATTTCAGCTGAATAAACCAGGGGATCATGTGATTGCTTCAAAATCTCCGCTTAATTAAAAATTGATTCCCTTCTTTCAAGAGTGATTCAAAATGATGCTCAACTTCACTTATAATTAGAGAAATGCAAATCAAAACTACAATGAGATATCACCTCACACCCATCAGAAGGGCCATCATCAACAAATCGACAGACAATAAATGCCGGAGAGGCTGCGGAGAAAAGGGAACACTCCTGTATTGCTGGTGGGAATGTCAATTGATACAGCCTCTCTGGAAAACAGTATGGAGATTTCCTAAAAAACTAAAAATAGAAGCACCATGCAACCCAGCAATCCCACTCTTAGGCTTATACCCTGATGAAATCAAATCTGAAAGAAGCACCTGTACCCCAATGTTCATTGCAGCTCTCTATACAATAGCCAGAACATGGAAGGAATCTAGATGCCCATCAGCAAACAAATGGATCCAAAAGCTCTGGTACATATACACAATGGAATACTACACAGCTGTAAAGAGAAATGCAGAAGAATCAGTCCTAATGAGGTGGCTGGATCTAGAACGTATCATAAAAAGTGAAGTCAGGCAGAAAGAGAAGGACAAATACGGTATATTAACACATATATATGGAATCTAGTAGGATGGTGATGATGGCACCTGCAGTGAAGCGACAGAAAGACAGATATGGACAGTGGACATATGGACATTGTGGGGAAGGAACAGAGGTTGGGAGGCGTAAAGGAAGGAGCATGAAGTCCTGTACTATCATAAGTGAAGAAAATAGCTATAGTCATTGCTCTGTGAGAAAAGGAGATTCTTCAGGGGTGCTGTGTGATGGTCAGGAGGGGTGGGAAGAGGGGGACATACATATGACTAATGTGGGAACATACGTATCTGTAAACAACAAAACTCTGTAAAAGTTAAAAGCAAAATAAAGGTTTAAAAAAAATTTTTTTTAAAAGTGATTCATATTTCTGACTTAATATCTTCCATTATCAAAAAGGTGACTTATGGGACTTCCCTGGTGGTCCAGTGGTTAAGACTCTGTGCTTCTAATGCAGGGAGCCCTGGTTTGATCCCTGGTCAGGTAACTAGATCCCACATGCCACAACTAAGACCCAGTGCAGCCAAATTAAGATAAATAAAGCAATTAAAAAAAAAAAAGTGACTTATACTGTTCCATATTTAAAAGGTACTAATTTTTATAAATGTCTCAAATATCTTTCAGACATGTATATGAACACCACACTATGATGTCATTTCACTCAGGTTTAATTTTTAAATGTTCTTAAATTTATACTTGAAGATTTTCTTTGCTATATGGTATATTTTTTTCTGAATTTGATCTTGAATGTTACAACAAAGCTTTCAAAATGCTATATATATGGCGTACTTCTTCAGACATACTGAAAAAAAACACAAGTTTTCAAGTACTCTCCCAAAACAATCATAGATATATTCCTACTGAATACAATAAATTATGCTATAAAGAGATGCTCTACTTACGAAGGTAAATTCTGTATCGTAGTCATTCAACTTTCATTCTGTTACTTTTAGGTTCTGAAATATGTACAGGTATATATTACATTCATATATAATATATTGCACATACTATATATCACGTATGTTCTTCATATATACTTTTTCTTAATTTATTTAGCTGGTGAATAAGAAAACAACCAAAATGAAACCAGTAGAGAATGATTTCTTAATAGTATTTTTAGTGTATTTAATATTGTTATTTTCAAATGTTAATATGAGTCAAGCGTTCTACATTTTTAAAATCACATTTTCATGGAATGTGAAAATCACATTTCATGGAATGAGCTAAATTATATATTATTAGGTGAATCAAAATATTCTTGATTTTTTTGCATGTTATTCTTCTAGAATTTTCTTGATGAATTCAAATAGTCATCCAAGAATTGATAGATACTTTTAAAACTTGTTGTTATATTTTTATTTTTACCTCCTCAGTACAGAAGTTCTAGTTTATGGAATATGAGCTAAATCAATGATGAAAATCATGATCTCCTCCCTAGAACTCTGAATTTGAAACACAAATTAATTGGACAGTTTGGAATGATGAATTTTGCTGAGGTGTTAGGAATCAGAAAGAGTAGGTATTGATTCTGTTTCAGTACTAAATGAATTCCAGTGTCATTGAAAACACACACAAGATAATTGCCTGTTGTTCAGTAGTCTTTAACAAAGGCTATGGGAAAGGAAAAAAGAATAAGAAACAATTAATGAAGACCTAGATTTTCTAGAAATTGATACAAATGTTTTTTCTCTATCCTTAGACCAGTATTATGATGTAGGAAATGTTATTCAACTGTTTAGAGTTGAGGGAAAGTAACTTTCTCGTTGTCACACAATTAATGAGTGGTGAGTGGTTCAGCCAGGATTGGTGCCTTCATGACTCAGTTCTTACTGTCCTCTGCTGCCCACCTGGTGGGGCTTAATTTTCTTTTGACTCCTCTACTGTTAATTTTCATGCTTCTTTTTCTTTTTCCCTCTTTCCCTTCTTTCCTTTTCCAACATGAATGGAGAAAGATAAGTACACAATAAATATTGTTTCACTGTGTTGGGGAAAATGCATCAAAGACATCCAAGATATTTTGCCCATTTACTTTTTTTTTTTTATTATTTTTATTTTTATTCTTTATTTTAAAGGTTTTAGAGTTTTGTTGTTCACATACATGTATGTTCCCAGATCAGTCATATGCATATCCATGGTCCCCACCCACCCCGATCCCCCCACCCCACAAAATGAAACCAGTAGAGAATGATTTCTTAATAGTATTTTTAGTGTATTTAATATTGTTATTTTCAAATGTTAATATGAGTCAAGCGTTCTACATTTTTAAAATCACATTTTCATGGAATGTGAAAATCACATTTCATGGAATGAGCTAAATTATATATTATTAGGTGAATCAAAATATTCTTGATTTTTTTGCATGTTATTCTTCTAGAATTTTCTTGATGAATTCAAATAGTCATCCAAGAATTGATAGA
The DNA here is from genome assembly GCA_022376925.1 of Tragulus kanchil. NCBI lineage: Eukaryota > Metazoa > Chordata > Mammalia > Artiodactyla > Tragulidae > Tragulus > Tragulus kanchil. The sequence goes on along the minus strand of JAIOJX010000028.1, from coordinate 107,914,242 downwards.
TACTTTTAAAACTTGTTGTTATATTTTTATTTTTACCTCCTCAGTACAGAAGTTCTAGTTTATGGAATATGAGCTAAATCAATGATGAAAATCATGATCTCCTCCCTAGAACTCTGAATTTGAAACACAAATTAATTGGACAGTTTGGAATGATGAATTTTGCTGAGGTGTTAGGAATCAGAAAGAGTAGGTATTGATTCTGTTTCAGTACTAAATGAATTCCAGTGTCATTGAAAACACACACAAGATAATTGCCTGTTGTTCAGTAGTCTTTAACAAAGGCTATGGGAAAGGAAAAAAGAATAAGAAACAATTAATGAAGACCTAGATTTTCTAGAAATTGATACAAATGTTTTTTCTCTATCCTTAGACCAGTATTATGATGTAGGAAATGTTATTCAACTGTTTAGAGTTGAGGGAAAGTAACTTTCTCGTTGTCACACAATTAATGAGTGGTGAGTGGTTCAGCCAGGATTGGTGCCTTCATGACTCAGTTCTTACTGTCCTCTGCTGCCCACCTGGTGGGGCTTAATTTTCTTTTGACTCCTCTACTGTTAATTTTCATGCTTCTTTTTCTTTTTCCCTCTTTCCCTTCTTTCCTTTTCCAACATGAATGGAGAAAGATAAGTACACAATAAATATTGTTTCACTGTGTTGGGGAAAATGCATCAAAGACATCCAAGATATTTTGCCCATTTACTTTTTTTTTTTTATTATTTTTATTTTTATTCTTTATTTTAAAGGTTTTAGAGTTTTGTTGTTCACATACATGTATGTTCCCAGATCAGTCATATGCATATCCATGGTCCCCACCCACCCAGATCCCCCCACCCCACCCCTCCAGACCTTTGCCCCAAGCTATTGTAAGCACTCCTATTCCCTTAGCACTGTGACACTAGCTATCTTTTCCACACATAACACTATAGGTTTCCTTGTTACTTCCTCCATGCTTCCCCCTCCCTATTTATTCACCACGATGTCCCTATGTCTATGCTCTGTCTTTTTTTTTTTTTTTTCCATGAGTTCTCTGTGTGTGATATCAAGACCGTCCTACTAGATTCCATATATGTGTGTTAGTATACTGTATTTGTCTTTCTCTTTTTGACTTACTTCACTTTTTATGATAGGTTCTAGATCCAGCCACTTCATTAGGATTGAGTCTTCTGCATTTCTTTTAACAGCTGAGTAGTATTCCATTGTATTTATGTACCAGAGCTTCTGGATCCATTCATTCGTCGATGGACATCTAGGTTGCTTCCATGTTTTGGCTATTGTATAGAGAGCTGCAATGAACATTGGGGTACAGGTGCTTCTTTCAGTTTTTATTTCATCAGGATATAAGCCTAAGAGTGGGATTGCTGGGTCATAGGGTGCTTCTATTTTTAGTTTTTTAAGAAATCTCCAGACTGTCTTCCATTGAGGCTGTATCAATTTACATTCCCACCAGCAATGCAAGAGGGTTCCCTTTTCTCCGCACCCTCTCCAGCATTTGTTGTCTGCAGATTTCTTGAAGATGGCCATTCTGACGGGTGTGAGGTGATATCTCATTGTAGTTTTAATTTGCATTTCTCTAATAATAAGTGAGGTTGAGCATCGTTTCATGTATTTTTGGGCCATCTGTATGTCCTCTTTGGAGAGGCGTCTCTTTAGGTCTTTTTCCCATTTTTTGATTGGGTTGTTCGTTTTCCCTGTGCTGAGTTGTCTGAGTTGCTTGTAGATTTTGCAGATGAATTCTTTGTCTGTTCTTTCATTTGCTATGATTTTCTCCCACTCTGTGGGGTGTCTGTTGAGCTTTTTTGTAATTTCTTTTGCTGTACAAAAGCTTTTAAGTTTCATGAAGTCCCATATGTTCATTTTTCTTTTCAGTTCTGCTATTTTAGTTGGTGGGTCAGAGAAGATTTTGCTTTGATTGATGTCCTTGAGGGTTTTGCCTATATTCTCCTCTAAGAGTTTGATGGTTTCTGGTCTTACATTTAGGTCTTTAATCCATTTTGAGTTGATCTTAGTGTATGGTGTCAGGGAATGTTCCACCTTCATTTTTTTGCATGTAGCTGTCCAGTTCTCCCAGCACCACTTGTTGAAGAGGCTGTCTTTGTCCCATTTTATAGTTTCTCCTCCTTTATCAAAAATAAGGTACCCATAGATGCGTGGGTTTATCTCTGGGTTCTTGATCTTGTTCCATTGGTCTATAGTTCTGTTTTTATGCCAGTACCATACTGTCTTGAGGACTGTTGCTTTGTAGTAGAGTCTGAAGTTAGGGAGGCTGATCCCTCCAGCTCCGTTTTTCTTTCTCAGGATTGCTTTGGCTATTCGAGGTCTTTTGTGTTTCCATATGAACTGTGTGATCCTTTGGTCTAGTTCCGTGAAAAATGTCAATGGAAGTTGAATAGGTATTGCATTGAATCTGTAGATGATATTTGGTAGTATGGTCATTTTCACAATATTGATTCTTCCGACCCAGGAACATGGAATATCTCTCCATCTGTTTAAGTCTTCTTTAATTTCTTTCATGAGTGTCTTGTAATTTTCTGTGTACAGTTCTTTTATTTTGGGGGTAGGTTTATTCCTAGATATTTGATTCTTTTGGTTGCAATGGTGAAGGGGACTGCCTTTTTATTTGATTGTTTGAGTATTCTCATTGTAGTTTTAATTTGCATTTCTCTAATAATAAGTGAGGTTGAGCATCGTTTCATGTATTTTTGGGCCATCTGTATGTCCTCTTTGGAGAGGCGTCTCTTTAGGTCTTTTTCCCATTTTTTGATTGGGTTGTTCGTTTTCCCTGTGCTGAGTTGTCTGAGTTGCTTGTAGATTTTGCAGATGAATTCTTTGTCTGTTCTTTCATTTGCTATGATTTTCTCCCACTCTGTGGGGTGTCTGTTGAGCTTTTTTGTAATTTCTTTTGCTGTACAAAAGCTTTTAAGTTTCATGAAGTCCCATATGTTCATTTTTCTTTTCAGTTCTGCTATTTTAGTTGGTGGGTCAGAGAAGATTTTGCTTTGATTGATGTCCTTGAGGGTTTTGCCTATATTCTCCTCTAAGAGTTTGATGGTTTCTGGTCTTACATTTAGGTCTTTAATCCATTTTGAGTTGATCTTAGTGTATGGTGTCAGGGAATGTTCCACCTTCATTTTTTTGCATGTAGCTGTCCAGTTCTCCCAGCACCACTTGTTGAAGAGGCTGTCTTTGTCCCATTTTATAGTTTCTCCTCCTTTATCAAAAATAAGGTACCCATAGATGCGTGGGTTTATCTCTGGGTTCTTGATCTTGTTCCATTGGTCTATAGTTCTGTTTTTATGCCAGTACCATACTGTCTTGAGGACTGTTGCTTTGTAGTAGAGTCTGAAGTTAGGGAGGCTGATCCCTCCAGCTCCGTTTTTCTTTCTCAGGATTGCTTTGGCTATTCGAGGTCTTTTGTGTTTCCATATGAACTGTGTGATCCTTTGGTCTAGTTCCGTGAAAAATGTCAATGGAAGTTGAATAGGTATTGCATTGAATCTGTAGATGATATTTGGTAGTATGGTCATTTTCACAATATTGATTCTTCCGACCCAGGAACATGGAATATCTCTCCATCTGTTTAAGTCTTCTTTAATTTCTTTCATGAGTGTCTTGTAATTTTCTGTGTACAGTTCTTTTATTTTGGGGGTAGGTTTATTCCTAGATATTTGATTCTTTTGGTTGCAATGGTGAAGGGGACTGCCTCTTTGATTTCATTTTCTGATTTTTCATTGTTTGTGTATAGGAATGCCAGTGATTTCTGTGTGTTGACTTTGTATCCTGCGACTTTGCTGAATTCATTGATTAGCTCTAGTAGCTTTGTAATAGATTCTTTGGGATTTTCTATGTATAATATCATGTCATCTGCAAAAAGAGAGAGCTTGACTTCTTCCTTTCCAATCTAGATTCCTTTGATTTCTTTCTCTTCTCTTATTGCTGTTGCTAGAACTTCCAGGACTATGTTGAATAGTAGTGGTGAAAGTGGACACCCCTGTCTTGTTCCTGATCTTAGAGGGAATGCTTTCAGTTTTTCTCCATTGAGGACAATGTTCGCTGTGGGCTTCTCATAGATGGCTTTCACTATGTTGAGATAGGTTCCTTCTATGCCCATTTTCTGAAGAGTTTTTATCATGAATGGATGTTGTACTTTGTCGAAGGCTTTTTCTGCATCTATTGAAATGATCATGTGATTTTTGTCTCTCAGTTTGTTAATATGGTGTATCACATTGATTGATTTGCGGATGTTAAAGAAGCCTTGCATGCCTGGGATGAACCCGACTTGATCATGATGTATGAGTGCCCATTTACTTTTAATTCCCTTAAAGTAAAGGTGAGTAACAGACATCCTCAAAGGTTTTATCATTTTAAGCACTGGCAGGAAATAGATGGCATATTCAAATTGGATCATTTGAGGAGACTTTAAAAGAGATTATTTTAGAAGCATCATGCAAGGAAAACATATGAAATCGTGCAATAAGAAGGCTTGCTGCGTGTTCCAAATTGCTTTGGCTATTCGAGGTCTTTTGTGTTTCCATATGAACTGTGTGATCCTTTGGTCTAGTTCCGTGAAAAATGTCAATGGAAGTTGAATAGGTATTGCATTGAATCTGTAGATGATATTTGGTAGTATGGTCATTTTCACAATATTGATTCTTCCGACCCAGGAACATGGAATATCTCTCCATCTGTTTAAGTCTTCTTTAATTTCTTTCATGAGTGTCTTGTAATTTTCTGTGTACAGTTCTTTTATTTTGGGGGTAGGTTTATTCCTAGATATTTGATTCTTTTGGTTGCAATGGTGAAGGGGACTGCCTCTTTGATTTCATTTTCTGATTTTTCATTGTTTGTGTATAGGAATGCCAGTGATTTCTGTGTGTTGACTTTGTATCCTGCGACTTTGCTGAATTCATTGATTAGCTCTAGTAGCTTTGTAATAGATTCTTTGGGATTTTCTATGTATAATATCATGTCATCTGCAAAAAGAGAGAGCTTGACTTCTTCCTTTCCAATCTAGATTCCTTTGATTTCTTTCTCTTCTCTTATTGCTGTTGCTAGAACTTCCAGGACTATGTTGAATAGTAGTGGTGAAAGTGGACACCCCTGTCTTGTTCCTGATCTTAGAGGGAATGCTTTCAGTTTTTCTCCATTGAGGACAATGTTCGCTGTGGGCTTCTCATAGATGGCTTTCACTATGTTGAGATAGGTTCCTTCTATGCCCATTTTCTGAAGAGTTTTTATCATGAATGGATGTTGTACTTTGTCGAAGGCTTTTTCTGCATCTATTGAAATGATCATGTGATTTTTGTCTCTCAGTTTGTTAATATGGTGTATCACATTGATTGATTTGCGGATGTTAAAGAAGCCTTGCATGCCTGGGATGAACCCGACTTGATCATGATGTATGAGTGCCCATTTACTTTTAATTCCCTTAAAGTAAAGGTGAGTAACAGACATCCTCAAAGGTTTTATCATTTTAAGCACTGGCAGGAAATAGATGGCATATTCAAATTGGATCATTTGAGGAGACTTTTTAAAAAGAGATTATTTTAGAAGCATCATCAAGACATAGGGAAACCATATGAAATCGTGCAATAAGAACTGGGTTCCCTTGCTGCCGCTTGGCCTGCAAAGGGTGAAAGGTTGGGGATGGGGTTGAATTTCTCTGGCTTCTTCACCCAGAGAATCAGAAATTTCTGTGAAGAGGGCCATCTGTTAGGTACTCCGATCTTCAGTCAGGGGATACAGAGGCAGGATGGCGGAACCAGTTCCCATAGCTCTCTGTCGTATTACCATCTCTTACCAGGGCTGTCTATAGGCAGCCTCCACCCAAAGCTGAAAGGGAAAAAAGCCTGTGATCCAGTCATTACAGGTCAGTCTCCCAAGGCCTAGTGCTGGCCAAAGTAGAGTGGAGGGAGAGCCTAGAGAGGCAAACAGAAGATATTCAGCACAAGGTCCAAACTGTGGTGAAAAGAAGCAGTGCAGCTGCTGGAGCTGAGGAATATTTCCTTGTTTTTCGAAACCTTTCATTTTTAAAATATACTTATTTATTTTTAATTGATTGATGATTTCTTTACAACATTGGTTTGATTTCTGGCATAACCTTTCATTTTCACTAATATAAGAAATGGCTTTCCCTGATTAATTCCATCAGTTTTCATGTAATTTCTTTGCACCAATTGCAATGACATTAAATATTTTACCTGTGTTTGATTAATTTATCATTTCTTTCATGCATATTTTTCCTAAGTGTATGCAGTGTGTTTATGTTATATATGCTACTACTGAATCAGAAAGGAGCAGCTTGGAGCCACTTAAGGGGTCAGACAGTGTTTCACTATGGGCTTCGTCCATAGATGGCTTTCACTATGTTGAGATAGGTTCCTTCTATGCCCATTTTCTGAAGAGTTTTTATCATGAATGGATGTTGTACTTTGTCGAAGGCTTTTTCTGCATCTATTGAAATGATCATGTGATTTTTGTCTCTCAGTTTGTTAATATGGTGTATCACATTGATTGATTTGCGGATGTTAAAGAAGCCTTGCATGCCTGGGATGAACCCGACTTGATCATGATGTATGAGTGCCCATTTACTTTTAATTCCCTTAAAGTAAAGGTGAGTAACAGACATCCTCAAAGGTTTTATCATTTTAAGCACTGGCAGGAAATAGATGGCATATTCAAATTGGATCATTTGAGGAGACTTTTTAAAAAGAGATTATTTTAGAAGCATCATCAAGACATAGGGAAACCATATGAAATCGTGCAATAAGAACTGGGTTCCCTTGCTGCCGCTTGGCCTGCAAAGGGTGAAAGGTTGGGGATGGGGTTGAATTTCTCTGGCTTCTTCACCCAGAGAATCAGAAATTTCTGTGAAGAGGGCCATCTGTTAGGTACTCCGATCTTCAGTCAGGGGATACAGAGGCAGGATGGCGGAACCAGTTCCCATAGCTCTCTGTCGTATTACCATCTCTTACCAGGGCTGTCTATAGGCAGCCTCCACCCAAAGCTGAAAGGGAAAAAAGCCTGTGATCCAGTCATTACAGGTCAGTCTCCCAAGGCCTAGTGCTGGCCAAAGTAGAGTGGAGGGAGAGCCTAGAGAGGCAAACAGAAGATATTCAGCACAAGGTCCAAACTGTGGTGAAAAGAAGCAGTGCAGCTGCTGGAGCTGAGGAATATTTCCTTGTTTTTCGAAACCTTTCATTTTTAAAATATACTTATTTATTTTTAATTGATTGATGATTTCTTTACAACATTGGTTTGATTTCTGGCATAACCTTTCATTTTCACTAATATAAGAAATGGCTTTCCCTGATTAATTCCATCAGTTTTCATGTAATTTCTTTGCACCAATTGCAATGACATTAAATATTTTACCTGTGTTTGATTAATTTATCATTTCTTTCATGCATATTTTTCCTAAGTGTATGCAGTGTGTTTATGTTATATATGCTACTACTGAATCAGAAAGGAGCAGCTTGGAGCCACTTAAGGGGTCAGACAGCTAGGGCCTACTCTCAGACAAGGCTGAGAGTAGCTATGGTCCCTGGACCATACTAGCCTCAGGCAGCCTGTATCACATCACCCAGAACTTAAAAATAAGGGCTCTGAGCTCTTTGTGTTACGTAGCAACTCCACATTGTTGTGCAGCAGAAACCAGCACAACACTGTAGAGCGATTTCCTCCAATTAAAAAATAAATTGAAAAAAAGACTAATCTGGAATTACACATATCTAAACAGCAAAACTCTGTAAAAATAAAAAGTAAAATAAAAAAACAAAAACAAAACAAAGCAAAAGAATAAGAACATGGAACCCCTGAGTTGAATCTCACTTGATCAAACAGAAAGAGACTCACAGACTTACAGAACGAACTGATAGTCGCCTCGGGGAAAGGACAGTCAGGGAGTTTGGAATTACACACTGCTATATTTGAAGTGTATCACCAATAAGGACCAACTGTATAGCACATGGAACTACAATGTTATGTGGCGTCCTAGATGGGAGAGGAGTTTTAGGGACAATGGATACATGTGTATGTATGGCTGAGTCCCTTTGCTATTCTCCTGAATCTATCACAATATTATTCATCAGCTATAACCCCACACAAAATAAAAAAGATTAGAAAAAAACCAAAAGAATAAGGGCACTGAAGCCATATTCAGCTACTGGCTAACTGTATGAGATTGATCAGATTATTTCTGTTTATGTTAGCCTATTTATAAAATAAGGAATAGCTATATCATCTATCTCAAAAGGTTGTTCCAAGATTTAGATGAATAAACGTGTGCAAAACCATTACAGCAATGCCTGATACATAGCAAGCACTGAGCAAATGTTAGTTTTTATTATTATCTCAAAAGTAAATGTTTTAAGTGTGACTCAAATGGGTTGATTACAAGAAGATTATGTATATTAGTAAAGATAGTTTAAGATAAATTACAATTAAGTAAAGCAGCTCAAAGTGGCGTTGAGACCATATAAACAAACATCAGGGTTGAAAACACATTTAATTGACTAACAGTCAAACAACATAGTCTCAGAAACCAGCTTTATAGTATGGGGTTTCATATCTGATATGTTTAATGTTTAGGTTGTCTATTATATTTCCTTCATTCTAAAATAGTTTGCCAAGTGTTAATTTTTAGGTCATTCCAAGTGACCAAAAGCTTAGGTCAAATTGTCTTTCCCCGGCTTCTCTTTCCTGATCTTGCGTTTCAAATGTCTTGAATCATCCATGTTCCCACTCTGTCTCCAGCTCCACTCTTGTTTCACCTAATGCCATTTTATTCAGTATTTTCCCTACTTCTGGGGACAATGCTTTTGTCACCATTCCTATTCCCACAGTTCTCTAGTTAACGTTGCCTAGCTTGAATTTATGGCCCTGGATTACGGTTTCTAGATAGCCGTAGCTTTATCAACTATGCTCCTGTCAAACAGTTTCTGTCTCATACAAAATGAGCTTTGTCCATAACTTTTGTGGACCAACTGTATAGCACATGGAACTACAATGTTATGTGGCGTCCTAGATGGGAGAGGAGTTTTAGGGACAATGGATACATGTGTATGTATGGCTGAGTCCCTTTGCTATTCTCCTGAATCTATCACAATATTATTCATCAGCTATAACCCCACACAAAATAAAAAAGATTAGAAAAAAACCAAAAGAATAAGGGCACTGAAGCCATATTCAGCTACTGGCTAACTGTATGAGATTGATCAGATTATTTCTGTTTATGTTAGCCTATTTATAAAATAAGGAATAGCTATATCATCTATCTCAAAAGGTTGTTCCAAGATTTAGATGAATAAACGTGTGCAAAACCATTACAGCAATGCCTGATACATAGCAAGCACTGAGCAAATGTTAGTTTTTATTATTATCTCAAAAGTAAATGTTTTAAGTGTGACTCAAATGGGTTGATTACAAGAAGATTATGTATATTAGTAAAGATAGTTTAAGATAAATTACAATTAAGTAAAGCAGCTCAAAGTGGCGTTGAGACCATATAAACAAACATCAGGGTTGAAAACACATTTAATTGACTAACAGTCAAACAACATAGTCTCAGAAACCAGCTTTATAGTATGGGGTTTCATATCTGATATGTTTAATGTTTAGGTTGTCTATTATATTTCCTTCATTCTAAAATAGTTTGCCAAGTGTTAATTTTTAGGTCATTCCAAGTGACCAAAAGCTTAGGTCAAATTGTCTTTCCCCGGCTTCTCTTTCCTGATCTTGCGTTTCAAATGTCTTGAATCATCCATGTTCCCACTCTGTCTCCAGCTCCACTCTTGTTTCACCTAATGCCATTTTATTCAGTATTTTCCCTACTTCTGGGGACAATGCTTTTGTCACCATTCCTATTCCCACAGTTCTCTAGTTAACGTTGCCTAGCTTGAATTTATGGCCCTGGATTACGGTTTCTAGATAGCCGTAGCTTTATCAACTATGCTCCTGTCAAACAGTTTCTGTCTCATACAAAATGATTGCCTTTGTACAGTCATGTTATATATCATAACTTTTGTGGATCAAAGCACTGGAAGCATAGAAGGTATGTTATCATAGATAAATGAAAAATTATTTAGTAGTCATCTAACAAGCTCAGTGCTTTCCCAGCTGTAGGCTATGATATATTATGGGTCATAAACTAAGTTAAAATTTAGTTGGTAGATTCCAGAATTTTAAAAATTAAAGTACAATGAAATATGGCAAAAATAAAGTGTCAGAATGCAACTATAAAAGTACTTACTGTTTTATGAAGCTTCTTAAAAGTTATTTTTATGTATATATGCTTGGTCATCATCTAAAATGTATTTCTTATTCTAGATCAAGTTATGGAAACTTTGGAAGTCATCTAATACATCACATTTTGTTGTTTTTAAAATGCTCTTAGTCCTTTTTGTAAAGACATTTGTATATTTTCAGATTGTAATTTCTTGAAAGAAAGTGCTCATTTACCTTTTATATAATAGCTTCACAATTCAGTTGAACCAACATTACTGAAAGCCTCAAAACATACTGTATATTAAGTATCCAATAAATATTGATAATCTTGACATCTATACATCTAAAGAAAAATGAAGGCAATGGTAGCTGAAAATAAGTATGTAGATGTAATATCCAATTATAATAGGTCTGTAATTTGTCATTTGCCATTTTGTCATTTGCCTTGTTATTTATAAGACCTATTATCATTTGTTAGTACTATTCAATTAAATGAAAGATTTGGCTATATACTGTATGCCAGACTAGGCATTTTGATAAGTGTTTAAATTAGACATTTGATTAATATAAAATGTCTGCTCCTAAAGAGTTCGTGATGTACGAAAAATATGTGTTTTCACGAGACAGGATTGAATTGTAAGTATTGAGTAGTAAGTGTTTTTGTCGCTCAAGATTCTCATGAAGTAGGAGTCACTATTCCTATTCTAAAGAAGAGGAAGCATGTTTAGAGAGGAAAGATTTTACTGGGATTTTAATCCCTTTGAATTCAAAACTCATGATCTTTCTTCTGTATCTACTATTTTAGTCCTAATATTTTCATATGGCTTACTTTGCAAAATCCCAGAACATGAAGAAGCAGAGAACTGTAACATTCACATTTATCAACAGTCGATAACTATCTTTTGAGCACCTAATAAACGTCCATGTTCTAGAAGGAAGATAGACTTATGAAAATTAAGGACAGAATCAAACACTGAATTCAAGGAAACTCATAAAGTTGGAGAAAATCAATTGCCAGAGGAATGGATTTATGAAAACCACTATGGAAGTCAAGTAGAAGATCAATTCAAGTTAGGTCTGAAAATTTTTCCAGAATTTTAAAAATTAAAGTACAATGAAATATGGCAAAATAAAGTGTCAGAATGCAACTATAAAAGTACTTACTGTTTTATGAAGCTTCTTAAAAGTTATTTTATGTATATATGCTTGGTCATCATCTAAAATGTATTTCTTATTCTAGATCAAGTTATGGAAATTTTGGGAAGTCATCTAATACATCACATTTTGTTGTTTTTAAAATGCTCTTAGTCCTTTTTGTAAAGACATTTGTATATTTTCAGATTGTAATTTCTTGAAAGAAAGTGCTCATTTACCTTTTATATAATAGCTTCACAATTCAGTTGAACCAACATTACTGAAAGCCTCAAAACATACTGTATATTAAGTATCCAATAAATATTGATAATCTTGACATCTATACATCTAAAGAAAAATGAAGGCAATGGTAGCTGAAAATAAGTATGTAGATGTAATATCCAATTATAATAGGTCTGTAATTTGTCATTTGCCATTTTGTCATTTGCCTTGTTATTTATAAGACCTATTATCATTTGTTAGTACTATTCAATTAAATGAAAGATTTGGCTATATACTGTATGCCAGACTAGGCATTTTGATAAGTGTTTAAATTAGACATTTGATTAATATAAAATGTCTGCTCCTAAAGAGTTCGTGATGTACGAAAAATATGTGTTTTCACGAGACAGGATTGAATTGTAAGTATTGAGTAGTAAGTGTTTTTGTCGCTCAAGATTCTCATGAAGTAGGAGTCACTATTCCTATTCTAAAGAAGAGGAAGCATGTTTAGAGAGGAAAGATTTTACTGGGATTTTAATCCTTTGAATTCAAAAATCATGATCTTTCTTCTGTATCTACTATTTTAGTCCTAATATTTTCATATGGCTTACTTTGCAAAATCCCAGAACATGAAGAAGCAGAGAACTGTAACATTCACATTTATCAACAGTCGATAACTATCTTTTGAGCACCTAATAAACGTCCATGTTCTAGAAGGAAGATAGACTTATGAAAATTAAGGACAGAATCAAACACTGAATTCAAGGAAACTCATAAAGTTGGAGAAAATCAATTGCCAGAGGAATGGATTTATGAAAACCACTATGGAAGTCAAGTAGAAGATCAATTCAAGTTAGGTCTGAAAATTTGGGCCAAAATGGCTGAGAACTTCAGCATCAAGTAATTAAGGTTTACTGCAGTGGTGTCCCATAATTTTATAAAACTAACAGTTTCCTCTGTGGAAAGCTTACAGTGAAGTCTAAAATGTAGATGAGATCAAAGTAGAGCTGATTATGGAGAGAAAAGTGATGATGCAGAGGAGCCCCCTTTCCTACCCAGTGGTGTCCAACTGTTTTATGATTGGAAACAGCTCATACAACAAATATTCCTTGATTAATCGTCTACTGGGAATTGGTCCCAGCCTTCTGGGAGCAAGAGAAAGTTGGAAGAAGGTAAACTTAGATAGTCGTTAGGAGTTCACAAAGTATATTGTTACGTTTCATTTTCTCACAATCATCCGGAGCAGTAGATTCCAGTAGAGATTATAGACAACTTGGCCAAGATGTGTAGCTCCAACCTTTTTTTTTTTAATCCATTTTGAGTTTATTTTGTACATGATTTGAGGAAATGTGTGCTAATCTCATTGTTTTATGTGAATCTAGTCAGTTTTCCCAGCCCCACTTTTTGAAGAGTGTAATTTTCTCCATTGCATATTCTTGCCTTCTTTTTTTTTTTTTTAATTCTTTATTTTTAAGGTTTTACAGAGTTTTGTTGTTCACAGACATGTATGTTCCCAGATCAGTCATATGCATATCCATGGTCCCCATCCACCCAGATCCCCCCATTCCACCCCTCCAGACCTTTGCCCCAAGCCATTGTAAGCATTCCTATTCCCTTAGCACTATGACACTAGCTATCTTTTCCACACATAACACTATAGGTTGCCTTGTTACTTCCTCCATGCTTCCCCCTCCCTATTTCTTTGCCACGATGTCCCTATGTCTATGCTCTGTCTGTTTTTCCATGAGTTCCCTGCATGTGATATCAAGACCGTCCTACTAGATTCCATATATGTGTGTTAGTATACTGTATTTGTCTTTCTCTTTTTGACTGACTTCACTTTTTATAATAGGTTCTAGAGCCAGCCACTTCATTAGGACTGAGTCTTCTGCATTTCTTTTAACAGCTGAGTAGTATTCCATTGTATTTATGTACCAGAGCTTCTGGATCCATTCATTCGTCGATGGACATCTAGGTTGCTTCCATGTTTTGGCTATTGTATAGAGAGCTGCAATGAACATTGGGGTACAGGTGCTTCTTTCAGTTTTTATTTCATCAGGATATAAGCCTAAGAGTGGGATTGCTGGGTCATAGGGTGCTTCTATTTTTAGTTTTTTAAGAAATCTCCATACTGTCTTCCATAGAGGCTGGACCAATTTACATTCCCACCAGCAATGCAAGAGAGTTCCCTTTTCTCCGCACCCTCTCCAGCATTTATTGTCTGCAGATTTTTTGAAGATGGCCATTCTGACAGGTGTGAGGTGATATCTCATTGTAGTTTTAATTTTCATTTCTCTAATAATAAGCGAGGTTGAGGATCGTTTCATGTGCTTTTGGGCCATCTGTATGTCCTCTTTGGAGAGGCGTCTCTTTAGATATTTTCCCCATTTTTTGATTGGGTTGTTCGTTTTCCCTGTGCTGAGTTGTCTGAGTTGCTTGTAGATTTTGCAGATGAATTCTTTGTCTGTTCTTTCATTTGCTATGATTTTCTCCCACTCTGTGGGGTGTCTGTTGAGCTTTTTTGTAATTTCTTTTGCTGTACAAAAGCTTTTAAGTTTCATGAGGTCCCACATGTTCACTTTTCTTTTCAGTTCTGCTATTTTAGTTGGTGGGTCAGAGAAGATCTTGCTTTGATTGATGTCCTTGAGGGTTTTGCCTATATTCTCCTCTAAGAGTTTGATGGTTTCTGGTCTTACATTTAGGTCTTTAATCCATTTTGAGTTGATCTTAGTGTATGGTGTCAGGGAATGTTCCACCTTCATTTTTTTGCATGTAGCTGTCCAGTTCTCCCAGCACCACTTGTTGAAGAGGCTGTCTTTGTCCCATTTTATAGTTTCTCCTCCTTTATCAAAAATAAGGTACCCATAGGTGCGTGGGTTTATCTCTGGGTTCTCGATCTTGTTCCATTAGTCTATAGTTCTGTTTTTGTGCCAGTACCATACTGTCTTGAGGACTGTTGCTTTGTAGTAGAGTCTGAAGTTAGGGAGGCTGATCCCTCCAACTCCGTTTTTCTTTCTCAGAATTGCTTTGGCTATTTGAGGTCTTTTCCATAGATTCTTTGGTCTAGTTCTGTGAAAAATGTCAATGGAAGTTGAATAGGTATTGCATTGAATCTGTAGATGATATTTGGTAGTATGGTCATTTTCACAATATTGATTCTTCCTACCGAGGAACATGGAATATCTCTCCATCTGTTTAAGTCTTCTCTAATGTCTCTCATGAGTGTCTTGTAATTTTCTGTGTACAGTTCTTTTATTTTGGGGGTAGGTTTATTCCTAGAAATTTGATTCTTTTGGTCGCAATAGTGAAGGGGACTGCCTCTTTGATTTCATTTTCTGATGTTTCATTGTTTGTGTATAGGAATGCCAGTGATTTCTGTGTGTTGACTTTGTATCCTGCAACTTTGCTGAATTCATTGATTAGCTCTAGTAGCTTTGTAATAGAGTCTTTGGGATTTTCTATGTATAATATCATGTCATCTGCAAAAAGATAGCGCTTGACTTCTTCCTTTCCAATCTGGATTCCTTTGATTTCTTTCTCTTCTCTTATTGCTGTTGCTAGAACTTCCAGGACTATGTTGAATAGTAGTGGCGAAAGTGGACACCTCTGTCTTGTTCCTGATCTTAGAGGGAATGCTTTCAGTTTTTCACCGTTGAGGACAATGTTCGCTGTGGGCTTCTCATAGATGGCTTTCACTATGTTGAGATAGGTTCCTTCTATGCCCATTTTCTGAAAAGTTTTTATCATGAATGGGTGTTGTACTTTGTCGAAGGCTTTTTCTGCATCTATTGAGATGATCATGTGATTTTTGTCTCTCAGTTTGTTAATATGGTGTATCACATTGATTGATTTGCGGATGTTGAAGAAGCCTTGCATGCCTGGGATGAACCCGACTTGATCATGATATATGAGTTTTTTGATGTGTCGTTGAATTCTGTTTGCTAGGATTTTGTTGAGGATCTTGGCATCTAAGTTCAGAGAAATTGGTCTGTAATTTTCCTTTTTTGCGTTGTCTTTGCCTGGTTTGGGTATCAGGGTGATGGTGGCCTTGTAGAATGTGTTTGGAAGTTTTCCTTTCTGTGCAATTTTTTGGAAGAGTTTTAGAAGGACAGGCATTAGGTCTTTTCCATAGATTCTTTGGTCTAGTTCTGTGAAAAATGTCAATGGAAGTTGAATAGGTATTGCATTGAATCTGTAGATGATATTTGGTAGTATGGTCATTTTCACAATATTGATTCTTCCTACCGAGGAACATGGAATATCTCTCCATCTGTTTAAGTCTTCTCTAATGTCTCTCATGAGTGTCTTGTAATTTTCTGTGTACAGTTCTTTTATTTTGGGGGTAGGTTTATTCCTAGAAATTTGATTCTTTTGGTCGCAATAGTGAAGGGGACTGCCTCTTTGATTTCATTTTCTGATGTTTCATTGTTTGTGTATAGGAATGCCAGTGATTTCTGTGTGTTGACTTTGTATCCTGCAACTTTGCTGAATTCATTGATTAGCTCTAGTAGCTTTGTAATAGAGTCTTTGGGATTTTCTATGTATAATATCATGTCATCTGCAAAAAGATAGCGCTTGACTTCTTCCTTTCCAATCTGGATTCCTTTGATTTCTTTCTCTTCTCTTATTGCTGTTGCTAGAACTTCCAGGACTATGTTGAATAGTAGTGGCGAAAGTGGACACCTCTGTCTTGTTCCTGATCTTAGAGGGAATGCTTTCAGTTTTTCACCGTTGAGGACAATGTTCGCTGTGGGCTTCTCATAGATGGCTTTCACTATGTTGAGATAGGTTCCTTCTATGCCCATTTTCTGAAAAGTTTTTATCATGAATGGGTGTTGTACTTTGTCGAAGGCTTTTTCTGCATCTATTGAGATGATCATGTGATTTTTGTCTCTCAGTTTGTTAATATGGTGTATCACATTGATTGATTTGCGGATGTTGAAGAAGCCTTGCATGCCTGGGATGAACCCGACTTGATCATGATATATGAGTTTTTTGATGTGTCGTTGAATTCTGTTTGCTAGGATTTTGTTGAGGATCTTGGCATCTAAGTTCAGAGAAATTGGTCTGTAATTTTCCTTTTTTGCGTTGTCTTTGCCTGGTTTGGGTATCAGGGTGATGGTGGCCTTGTAGAATGTGTTTGGAAGTTTTCCTTTCTGTGCAATTTTTTGGAAGAGTTTTAGAAGGACAGGCATTAGCTCTTCTTTAAATGTTTGGTAGAATTCGGCTGTGAAGCCATCTGGTCCTGGGCTTTTATTTTTGGGTACATTTTTAATCACAGATTCGATTTCTGAGCTTGTGATTGGGTTGTTCAAAGTTTCTGTTTCTTCCTGGTTCAGTCTTGGGAGATTAATCTTCCCCAAGAAACTGTCCATTTCTTCCAGGTTGTCCAGTTTGTTGCCATAGAGTTGTTCATAATAGTCTCTTAGAATCCTTTGGATTTCTGCATTATCTGTTGTAATCTCTCCTTTTTCGTTTTTGATTTTGTTGATCTGGTTCTTCTCCCTCTTTTTCTTGATGAGTCTCGCCAGAGGCTTGTCAATTTTGTTTACCTTTTCAAAGAACCAGCTTTTTGTTTTATTTATCCGAACTATAGTTTCTTTCATTTCTTTCTGATTTATTTCTGCTCTAGTCTTTATAATTTCTCGTCTTCTGCTGGCTTTGGGATGTTTCTGTTCTTCTTTTTCCAATTGTTTTAATCGGAGGGTTAAGCCATCTGCTTCATATTTTCCTAGTTTCTTGAGGTGGGATTGTATTGCTATAAATTTCACCCTTAGAACTGCTTTTGCGGTATCCCATAAGTTTTGCATGGTCGTATATTCATTGTCATTTTCTTCTAGGAATTTTTAAATTTCTCCTTTGATTTCCTCAGTGATCAGTTGGTTTTTTAGGTAAGTGTTGTTTAATCACCATGTGTTTGTATTTTTAGCGGTTTTTTTCCTGTAGTTGATCTCTAGTCTCATTGCATTGTGGTCCGAGAAGATGGTTGACATAATTTCGGTTTTCTTGAACTGACTGAGGTTAGATTTGTGGCCCAAGAGGTGGTCTATCTTGGAGAATGTTCCGTGAGCACTTGAGAAGAAAGTGTATTCTTCTGCTTTTGGATGGAACATCCTAAAGATATCGATGAGGTCCATCTTTTCCAGTGTGGCTCCCGGGCCAGCCGGCAATCGAACAGATCCTGAAGAGAGTGGCAGATAGGCTAAGAAAAGAAAGAAGGACAGAAAAGATGGGGTTGAGAGGGACAGCAAGAAGGCAGACAACTCTACAGGTTGCTGACAAGTTGCTGACAAGTTTATTGAATTCGCTCATACATTTTATACTTCTCAAAATCAGATAACACACAACAAACAATTGTGCATACGTGCTTTAGGCCAGGTTTTTCGGACCTAGCATTTGTTAGTGTCTAGCAGGCAGATCATAAACTAGGTGTTACCTCCTGGGATGTCATTAACATATTCAAAATTCTTTAGATTACAGTGGTTCCGGGGCATAATGCCCCTCAAGCCCTTTTTATCTGTACCGAGGCTCCAGGTGTCCTTTACGATAGCTCAGGAATGTCTTCACAATACCTGGGGTGGCGGGACAGAGAGCTATGCTGTTATCAGCCCCTGTTGCCAAGGCAGCTCCCAGGGCTATGTTTCCTTAAAGGAAACCCCTTGAAACAGGGCAGCTCCCCGCATGTGGCGTTTAAGGCTTGTGTTGCTTTATTAATTTTCTGTTTAGATGATCTATCCATTGGTGTGAGAGGAGTGTTAAAGTCTCCTACTATTATTGTGCTATTATTGATTTCTTCTTTTATGTCTGAAAGTATCTGTCTCATGTATTGAGGTGCCCCTGTGTTGGGTGCGTAGATGTTCATGACTGTTATGTCTTCCTCTTGGATGGATCCTTTAATCATGATGTAGTGACCTGCCTTGTCTCTTAGAATCTTCTTTACTTTAAAATCTATTTTGTCTGATATGAGGATTGCTACTCCAGCTTTCTTTTGATTACCATTTGCATGAAATATCTTTTTCCAGCCTTTCACTTTCAGTCTATGAGTGTCTCTAGGTCTGAAGTGGGTCTCTTGTAAACAGCATATATATGGGTCATGTTTCTTGATCCATTCAGCCAACTCGTGTCGTTTGGTTGGAGCATTTAGTCCATTTACGTTCAAAGTAATTATTGATACGAATGTTCCTATTGTCATCTTCTTAGAAGTCTGGGGTTTGGTTTGTAGGACTTCTTCTACTCTTGTATTTATTGGCTATATCAGGCCCTTTAACACTTGTTGTACGGCTGGTTTTGTGGTACAGAGTTCTTTTAGTTTTTGTCTGTCTGAGAAACTTTTGACTTCTCCATCGATTCTGAATGAGATTTTTGCTGGGTAGAGAATTTGTGGTTGCAGGTTATTCTTTTTTAGCCGTTTAAACGTGTCCTGCCATTCTCTTCTGGCCTGCAGGGTTTCTGTTGAGAGATCCGCAGTTAAACGTATGGGGTTTCCTTTATATGTTATTTGTTGTTTGCTTCTAGCTGCTTTTAGTAATCTGTCTTTATATTTAGTCTGTGTTAGTTTGATTAGAATGTGCCTTGGTGTGTTTCTTCTGGGTTTTATCCTGTATGGAACTCTTTGTGCTTCTTGGACATGGTTGACTATTTCCTTTCCCATGCTGGGGAAGTTTTCTACAATAACCTCTTCAAGAATTTTTTTGTAACCTTTCTTCCCTTCTTCTTCCTCTGGGACTCCTATAATTCTAATGTTGGTGCGTTTGATATTGTCCCATAGGTCCTTGAGGCTATCCTCAGTTCTTTTCATTCTTTCGGCTTTGTTCTGTTCCTCACCAGTTATTTCCACCAGTCTATCTTCCAGCACACTTATCCGTTCTTCAGCCTCAGATAGTCTACTGTTGAGGCCTTCTATCGTATTTTTGAGTTCAGCAATTGAGTTGGTGGTCTCTATTTGCTTATTTTTCATTTCCTGCATGTCTTTTCTCAATGCACTAATTTCCTCTAATATTCTGTTTTCGGTGTTTTGCATCCTCATTAGTATAGTTTTTCTGAATTCTCTTTCAGATAATTTGTCTATTTCCTCCTGTGTCATTTGAGGCTGTGATTCTCTAGCTTGGTCCTCATTTGTGCAGTGTTTCTCTGTCGTTTCATCTCTAGTGTTGTATGTTCTTTGATAGTGTGGGGTCTTGGAATCAGGGCTTCTAGTCCGAGGATCCTTGGTTTGGTGATTGGTCAGGGGGTGTAGGCTCTATGTCTGGTTTGCTATGGTGTTCCGTGATATTAGTTCAAATACTAGCATCTGAGGAACAAGAGGTGTGTCCCTAATGGGTAACAGTCATAAAAGCATGCAGATGTTTTCTAACCTAGTCATAAGATATACATACATACACAGGAATAACCACATCTAACCAGTCTTACAGTGACAAAGCATAGGAAATTTTCCTGGCAAACGACACAATCAAAGATGGTACTTGCCCGTTAAGTTCTGAGTTAATTAAAATACTGCCTGGAAAAATAGATCTTGGGTAAGGTCCTGGCTTGGACTATTTCGTCATTGAAAGCAATTTTTAACTAAGACATGTGTTGGGGGTGAGGAGGTGGAAAATGTATGGGGTTTCCTTTATATGTTATTTGTTGTTTGCTTCTAGCTGCTTTTAGTAATCTGTCTTTATATTTAGTCTGTGTTAGTTTGATTAGAATGTGCCTTGGTGTGTTTCTTCTGGGTTTTATCCTGTATGGAACTCTTTGTGCTTCTTGGACATGGTTGACTATTTCCTTTCCCATGCTGGGGAAGTTTTCTACAATAACCTCTTCAAGAATTTTTTTGTAACCTTTCTTCCCTTCTTCTTCCTCTGGGACTCCTATAATTCTAATGTTGGTGCGTTTGATATTGTCCCATAGGTCCTTGAGGCTATCCTCAGTTCTTTTCATTCTTTCGGCTTTGTTCTGTTCCTCACCAGTTATTTCCACCAGTCTATCTTCCAGCACACTTATCCGTTCTTCAGCCTCAGATAGTCTACTGTTGAGGCCTTCTATCGTATTTTTGAGTTCAGCAATTGAGTTGGTGGTCTCTATTTGCTTATTTTTCATTTCCTGCATGTCTTTTCTCAATGCACTAATTTCCTCTAATATTCTGTTTTCGGTGTTTTGCATCCTCATTAGTATAGTTTTTCTGAATTCTCTTTCAGATAATTTGTCTATTTCCTCCTGTGTCATTTGAGGCTGTGATTCTCTAGCTTGGTCCTCATTTGTGCAGTGTTTCTCTGTCGTTTCATCTCTAGTGTTGTATGTTCTTTGATAGTGTGGGGTCTTGGAATCAGGGCTTCTAGTCCGAGGATCCTTGGTTTGGTGATTGGTCAGGGGGTGTAGGCTCTATGTCTGGTTTGCTATGGTGTTCCGTGATATTAGTTCAAATACTAGCATCTGAGGAACAAGAGGTGTGTCCCTAATGGGTAACAGTCATAAAAGCATGCAGATGTTTTCTAACCTAGTCATAAGATATACATACATACACAGGAATAACCACATCTAACCAGTCTTACAGTGACAAAGCATAGGAAATTTTCCTGGCAAACGACACAATCAAAGATGGTACTTGCCCGTTAAGTTCTGAGTTAATTAAAATACTGCCTGGAAAAATAGATCTTGGGTAAGGTCCTGGCTTGGACTATTTCGTCATTGAAAGCAATTTTTAACTAAGACATGTGTTGGGGGTGAGGAGGTGGAAAATGTATGGGTAATGAGAAGGAATAGATTCAACTTGGAAGGATTTTATAGGGTTATGTAGCCAAGATTAGTGTGTTGTATTGTTTAGTGCAGCTGGAAGAGAATAGTGGAGACAGGAAGGTAGGAAATATTTATCTAGGGGGTAGTGGTATATAGGAGAAAGTTTTAGATTTAGAACATAGAGGGAGGAAGGAGTGGGAAAGAGGAAAGAAAATTAGTTCAAGAATTAAAATTTTTTTAAAAAATTAATAATTAAAAATCAAAAAAATTTAAAAATTAAAAAAGGGAAGAGAAATTTAATAAGAAGAGACAAAAGAGAGAGAAAAAAAAAAAAACAAAAAAACGCAAACCTGACCAATCAAACGAATAAGCAGAACCGTCCGCAACAGATAAACAAAAAAGCTAAATACTGTCCCTGGTTTTTAACCTCTCATCTGTCTGGAAGCCAGTCTGCTCTCGATAGTGTTGTCTTGATGATGCAGCCTTTTCCTTATGGCACCGGTCTGCAAGCTCAGGTGCTGGCCGGGACAGCGGGCTGATCTCTGTTGGGCTGGGGGACCGCGGTGCGCTCGCTGTCCGGGGTTGGGCGGGGGCGCGGGCTGATCCCAGTCCGTCGGGCGGGGGGCCGTGGCGCGCGCACAATCCCGTGCTGGGTGGGGGCACCCTGGCTCTGCAGCGCACCTGCCGGTAGCCTCTGATACCTGCCCTTCTCCCGACTTCCTCCGCTGCGGGTGTAGCTATGGGGGTGCAGCTATGGGCGTGCAGGGGCTCCTCCGCCACTGGCGCACCCGCGCTGCCGGTTGTGCCTCCAAGTCCCAGAGGCAGGCACAGGGTTCCCCGTCTGGCTCGAGCCCGGTCCCTGGTCAGCAATCTGTGGGCGACTTCCCCTTCAGCCAGTCCCCCACTAGGAATGTTTGAACTCACCCGGTGCCAGGCGGAAAGTCGCGATTTTCGCCCAGCGGCCGAGCGGCACGATCCTCACACTGGGCGCTCCCTCCCGTCTCCCGGTCGGTCTCTAGGCAGTGCTCTCCGCGTTCCTTACGGCCTCAGGTCGCTAGGCAGCAAGCGCGTTCTGCTCGGCCCTGCTCCAGTATCCTATCTCCGCAGTGTCTTACTTTCTGCCGGAGATCCGGGCGGATTCTTGGAGTTTTCACGCTGATCGCTGCCCTCTCTCCCCCTAGGCTCTGCTTAGGCCCCCTTTTAGGGCACTTGCTGGCGCGCTCTCCGTCTGTGCGGTACAGCGTGGGGGTTAGGATAGAGGATTCTTAGAACCCTAGCTCCGGGAAATTTCTGGCGATTCACTCTTCTACTCTCACCGACCTATGGAATTCTTCTGTCGTCTAGTGGCTGTTTTGTTTTGTTGGTGGTGGTTCTTTTCTTGATAATTCTGGTGATTCTGTTGGGGAGCTGGTGAAATCTTCCCCTCATTCCTCCGCCATCTTGGCTCCTCCCCCCTATTACTTTTAAATTCATTTTTAAGAATGTTTGTAAGTATTATTAAAATAATGTTGAAATAAAAATATTTTGAAATACACAAGTCCCTGGTTTTTATCCTCTCATCTGTCTGGAAGCCAGTCTGCTCTCGATGGTGTTGTCTTGATGATGCAGCCTTTTCTTTATGGCACCGGTCTGAAAGCTCAGGTGCTGGCCGGGACGGCGGGCTGATCCTGTCCGTCTGGCAGGGGACCGTGGCGCGCTCGCTGTCTCGGGTTGGGCGCGGGCGCGGGCTGATCCCAGTCCGTCGGGCTGGGGGCCGTGGCGCGCGCACAATCCCGTGCTGGGTGGGGGCACCCTGGCTCTGCAGCGCACCTGCCGGTAGCCTCTGATACCTGCCCTTCTCCCGACTTCCTCCGCTGCGGGTGTAGCTATGGGGGTGCAGCTATGGGCGTGCAGGGGCTCCTCCGCCACTGGCGCACCCGCGCTGCCGGTTGTGCCTCCAAGTCCCAGAGGCAGGCACAGGGTTCCCCGTCTGGCTCGAGCCCGGTCCCTGGTCAGCAATCTGTGGGCGACTTCCCCTTCAGCCAGTCCCCCACTAGGAATGTTTGAACTCACCCGGTGCCAGGCGGAAAGTCGCGATTTTCGCCCAGCGGCCGAGCGGCACGATCCTCACACTGGGCGCTCCCTCCCGTCTCCCGGTCGGTCTCTAGGCAGTGCTCTCCGCGTTCCTTACGGCCTCAGGTCGCTAGGCAGCAAGCGCGTTCTGCTCGGCCCTGCTCCAGTATCCTATCTCCGCAGTGTCTTACTTTCTGCCGGAGATCCGGGCGGATTCTTGGAGTTTTCACGCTGATCGCTGCCCTCTCTCCCCCTAGGCTCTGCTTAGGCCCCCTTTTAGGGCACTTGCTGGCGCGCTCTCCGTCTGTGCGGTACAGCGTGGGGGTTAGGATAGAGGATTCTTAGAACCCTAGCTCCGGGAAATTTCTGGCGATTCACTCTTCTACTCTCACCGACCTATGGAATTCTTCTGTCGTCTAGTGGCTGTTTTGTTTTGTTGGTGGTGGTTCTTTTCTTGATAATTCTGGTGATTCTGTTGGGGAGCTGGTGAAATCTTCCCCTCATTCCTCCGCCATCTTGGCTCCTCCCCCCTATTACTTTTTAAATTCATTTTTAAGAATGTTTGTAAGTATTATTAAAATAATGTTGAAATAAAAATATTTTGAAATACACAAGTCCTTGACAATGCCAAAAATCCTTCGGCTTTTATCTCAGAATAATAATACATGTGATTAGGGATGATGAAAATCATCTAAACTTTATCACTATTTTCTCTCTTTTTTTGCCACTTATATTGATCTATCATTTATTCATTTTTGTTCTTTGGCCTGTGTGGGCCTCCCATTGCAGTGGCCCCTCACTCTGCAGAGCCCTGGCTGGCTCCAGGCTCATGTGCCCCAGAGCTCCGGCTGGGTAGTTGGACAAATCGGTCCAGCCACTCTGCAGCACGTTGAATCCTCCCAGGCCAGGGATCAAACCGGCGCCCCTTGCACTGCAAGGCAGTGTCCTTATCCACTGGACCACCAGGGAAGCCCATATCATTATCTTCTTTATTATGCTTTGAGATTTCCCAAGTAACTGATCATTTTACATTCCTGGTTCTCTTGTTTTTAATTGACATGCAAGGAAAACAAACTTTTCATGTCAACTTGTATATGTTTGCACCTTTTCTGAAGTAAACTTAAACTTCATATACATTGATTTGAAGGATTAGAATATCGATTACACCTTAACACTTTGAACATGTCTCCTCTTGTTTAAGGTGGAGATAAAGTTGCTTACCTAATGGGCATCTTTTTTATAAAATTACTTGTTAAATGACAAATTTATGCAGGTCTATGAATGTGTCTTTAAGTATTATCATTGGGGCTTCCTTGGTGGCTCAGTGGTAAAGAATCTGCCTGTCAGTGCAGGAGACACCGAGTCTATCTCTGATCTGAGAAGATCCCACATGGCGGGGAGCAACTAAGCCCTGTGGCCATAACTCTTGAGCCTGTGTTCTAGAGCCTCGGAAGCTGCAACTACGGAGCCCACGTGGCGCAACTACCAAAGCCTTTACGCCCTACAGCCTGTGCACCACCACTGCAATGAGAAACCCAAGCATGGCAACTAGAGAAAAGCTTGCTCGCAATAAATACTCAGCACAGCCAAAAATAAATAAAATTATTTTTAAAGTATTACTGTTATAACTTCCACATAGTCCTACTGTAGAAACATAATTTCTGAAGATTGTAGTAAGCCTCACTTCTGTGCATTGCTCCCCCTCCTCCCCCGATTATGTTATCATACTCTTCTCTAGGCTCTAATAGAACCCTTTCCCCATCTGAAACCTGTGTCATTTCACTCTAATAACTTCTTCAGTCACCTTTCTTACTTGATAAACTGAAAGTTCTTAGAAACAAGGACTGTATCTATATTTCTTACAATATATGACATAGTAAAATTCTAATAAATACTTGCAGAGTGAATGAAAAGTCAAAGTTGGAACTTTTCTCCATTTCATAAAATTTCATTTTCAGTATTAAAAATTACTATTTTATCCATCGACAAATGAATGGATACAGAAGCTCTGGTACATATATACAATGGAATACTACTCAGCTGTTAAAAGAAATGCAGAAGACTCAGTCCTAATGAGCTGGCTGGCTCTAGAACCTATCATAAAAAGTGAAGTAAGTCAAAAAGAGAAAGACAAGTATAGTATACTAACTCATATATATGGGATCTAGTAAGATGGTCATGATAACACATGCAGTGAACTCATGAAAAAACAGAGAATAGACATAAAGACATTGTGGAGACCGAACAGTGGGAGGGAGGCATGGAGGGAGTAACATGGAAACCTATACTGTCATGTATTGAAAAGATAGCTATTGTCATTGTGCTAGGGGAATAGGAGTACCTACAACCACTTGGGGTGATGGTCTGGAGGGATGGGAGGCGGGGAACTGGCTGGGGGGAGGGTCCAGGGATATGCATATGACTGATTTGGGAACATACATGTTGGTGAACAACAAAACTCTGTAAAATCTTTAAAATAAAGGAAAAAAAATTGCTATTTTAAAAATAACTTCGTAGGCTTCCCTGGTGGTCCAGTGGGTAAGGAGTCCACCCTGCAGTCCAAGGGGCACCGATTCGATCCCCGGCCCTCGAGGATCCTACATGCAGCAGAGCAGCTGGATCGGTGTGTCCAATAATGAGCCAGCACTCTGAAGCACCTGGACCCAGAGCCAGTGCTCTGCAGTGAGAAAAGCCACTGCAATGAGAGGCCCTCACAGGCCGAAGAATAAAGATGGATCAAAATAAATAAATAAAAAATCAATTAAAGAGGCCCCCCCCAAAAAAGAAAAAACTTCGTTAGCAACGCAACCCCCTAAAGGTTCTGATTACGTTACTCTTCCTTTAGCTTCTTAATATGAGTATTTTTGGGAATTGCCCTGGTTGTCCAGTGGTTAGGACTCAGTGCTTCCATTGCAGGGGGCATAGATTCCAACCCTAGTGAAAAAACTTAGGGTCCTTCAAGCTGTGTGATATGGCCAATAAAATTTTTTACATGGAAAATGCAATAATAATAACAACAAACAGTATCATTAAAATGCCTTTGTAATATATTTGGCTAGAAAACTGGTGTATTTGAATGAGGGATCATTCAAGAAGATGAAATTCAGTTATCACAATTGCTGAGTTGCTATGAATTAATTACATATTATTCCCCCAAAATGTCATCTTACCAAGGACATCTTTTTCCTTAAGAAGATAATTCTTAGTAGAGAAGAAAAAATTTTTTCTATTTTCCTGCCTGGTAGAAAAAGAATTTGCAAAGCCAAATCAGAAAAAGAAACAAATCCATAAATGACCTTCAGAAAACAAAATTATAATAAAATCTCAAGACTGCTTGGGTAAATTAATAATTTTGTTAAGTTCTCAAGCCATTTCTAAGTGAAATTACATATTATTTACTCTTTCTCATGATGAATGCTAAGTCATTCTTAGCAACAATATGACTTATGAATAAGATTATTAAAGCTTATGTGCAATATTATAGTAAGTTGGAGAATTCAAAGGAAATTGAAGATTCAAGAATTATATCCTTTTTTTTTAAATGTTTATCTATCTTTTTTTAAAATTTATTTATTTATCTTTTTGGAGGGTGGGTTGGAGAAGGAGGGGGATGGGCGGGCCACTTCTATTGGTCTTTCATTTCTCTATTTTCATCCGTCTTTGTTCTTTGGCTCCTGTGGGCCTCCCATCGCAGTGGCCACTGTCTTCGCAGAGCACTGGCTCTGGGCGCACGCGCGCTAGAGCTCCAGCTCGGTAATTGGACACATCAGTCCAGCCGCTCTGCGGCACGTGGGATCTTCCCAGGCCAGGGATTGAACCGGCACCCCTTGCACTGCAAGGTGGTGTCTTTGCCCACTGGCCCACCAGGGGAAGCCCAAGAATTATATCCTTTTTCTTCACTTTCCTCCCACTCTTTACTTCCTTGGGGAGGGAATGGGGAATCCACATAATTTAAAAAAATTTTTACTCAGGATCTTGCCTGGTGATCCAGTGGGTCCACCTTGCAGTACAAGGGGCACCAGTTCGATCCCTGGCCTGGGAGGATCCCACATGCCATTAAGAAGCTGGACCAGTGTGTCCAATTATGAGCCAGTGCTCTGGAATGCATGTGCCCAGAGCTGGTGCTCTGCAGTGAGAGAGGCCACACATGCCAAAGAATAAAGATGGATGAAAATAATAGATAACTGAGGAAGAGCTTGTGGCATGAAGTTAAAAATGGAAAAAAAATTTTACTCAACATATGCCCATATATGGCTGATGTTATGGTTGATTTGCGTTGTTGTTTACCGGAATGCCAAGGAAATGATGCCTTAGAACTGTGGTGCTGGAGAAGACTCCTTAAAATCCTTTGGACAGCAAGGAGATCAAACTAGTCAATCTTAAAGGAAATAAACCCTGGATATTCGTTGATAGGACTGATGCTGAAGTCAAAGCCCCAATATTTTGGTCACCTGATGTGAACAGACAACTCAGTGGAAAAGACCCTGATGCTGAGAAAGATTGAGGGCAGAGGAAGAGAATGACAGAGGATGACATGGCTGAATGGCATTACTGATGTAATGGACTTAAACTAGGGCAAGCTCCAGGAGATGGTGCGGGACAGGGAGGCCTGGCATGTTCCAGCCATGGAGTCGCAGATTGTTGGACACAACTAGAAGACTGAACAAAATCAACAACATGGCAAAACTAACATAGCATTGTAAAAGTTAAAATATATATTGAAATAAAAAGTATTAAAGAAAGAATACAAGATTCAAAGAAACTGACCATGACTTCTCTTGCTCTTTCAAAAAGAAAACTTTTAACCATGATTTGGTTCTTTGGCTCCTGTGGGCCTCCCATCGGGCATGCCAGCACTGGCTCTGGGCGACGCACGCTAGCTCCCCGGAATTGGACACATCAGTCCAGCCGCTCTGCACGTGGGATCTTCCCAGGCCAGGATTGAACCGGCACCCCTTGCACTGCAAGGTGGTGTCTTTGCCCACTGGCCCACCAGGGGAAGCCCAAGAATTATATCCTTTTTCTTCACTTTCCTCCCACTCTTTACTTCCTTGGGGAGGGAATGGGGAATCCACATAATTTAAAAAAATTTTTACTCAGGATCTTGCCTGGTGATCCAGTGGGTCCACCTTGCAGTACAAGGGGCACCAGTTCGATCCCTGGCCTGGGAGGATCCCACATGCCATTAAGAAGCTGGACCAGTGTGTCCAATTATGAGCCAGTGCTCTGGAATGCATGTGCCCAGAGCTGGTGCTCTGCAGTGAGAGAGGCCACACATGCCAAAGAATAAAGATGGATGAAAATAATAGATAACTGAGGAAGAGCTTGTGGCATGAAGTTAAAAATGGAAAAAAAATTTTACTCAACATATGCCCATATATGGCTGATGTTATGGTTGATTTGCGTTGTTGTTTACCGGAATGCCAAGGAAATGATGCCTTAGAACTGTGGTGCTGGAGAAGACTCCTTAAAATCCTTTGGACAGCAAGGAGATCAAACTAGTCAATCTTAAAGGAAATAAACCCTGGATATTCGTTGATAGGACTGATGCTGAAGTCAAAGCCCCAATATTTTGGTCACCTGATGTGAACAGACAACTCAGTGGAAAAGACCCTGATGCTGAGAAAGATTGAGGGCAGAGGAAGAGAATGACAGAGGATGACATGGCTGAATGGCATTACTGATGTAATGGACTTAAACTAGGGCAAGCTCCAGGAGATGGTGCGGGACAGGGAGGCCTGGCATGTTCCAGCCATGGAGTCGCAGATTGTTGGACACAACTAGAAGACTGAACAAAATCAACAACATGGCAAAAACTAACATAGCATTGTAAAAAGTTAAAAATATATATTGAAATAAAAAGTATAAAAGAAAGAATACAAGATTCAAAGAAACTGACCATGACTTCTCTTGCTCTTTACATAATTAACACTCAGCAAATACTTAACATGTTGTATATATTCCGGAAATCTTTAATTGACGAATGAATGAAAAACTATAAGAATCTGTTATTCTTAATATTGCACTAAAATTTTCAAAATCTTATCTCAGACTCTATACAAATTTATATTTGCTTAAATTATGTAACTGCTATATCTAATAATGTCTTGCAGAGGGGAAAAAACCTATTTATGAATAAAAACCAAGCTTTATTCAGGGGACAGGATCCAATACACCCACCACATCCCCTGACCTTAAGATTTGTAAATAGCAGTGCATCTTTTGTATTACTGCAACTCTCTTTTTTCAAAATCATTAACTTATTTATAGAGAACAGAAGGAATTAAGTGAGTTCATAAGAAAAATAAAAATCCAACACTGTTAAACCAGATTAAAAATTCATTGAACCTATGGAAATCAAAAAATTTTTATTTACCTCAAAGTAGATGTCTTCTTTCCCATTTTGGCTCAACTGCACCTACCTGATTTTTATGTTTATTTAGGAGTATCTTCCTCTTAACATCACAAAGGATAGATTTAAAGAAAACAATTTTAATCAAATTCACATGCAGATTATATGGGCTCTAGTCAATTCCTCTTATCATAATTGACCAGAACTGTGATACTGCCATGCTTTATAGAGTTTTAGAATAATTTTCTTTGATGCACATTTCATATCATTATGAAATGATATGGCCTGTTTTAAAAATGTTTTATAAAGCCAATTCCTTCTCCTCTCTTATTAACTCTTGAGAATATCACAGAGTAAAATGTTTAAAAGATATGTATTTCCACCATTTGGGCTTTAAAATTTTCTTTGGAAATTGAAAAAAATTATATTCAATTATCCAATTTCACATGTATTACAAAGTACTTGTCTCCAAAAATCTTTTTAAAGCTAATGTAACGTATATATCATCTGCAGTTATCTTTCAAACTGCCTCATTATAAATGGTATAGTCAAAACTAGCAAAAGTGGTTAAATCGAAAATACAAGGAATTTTACAGTAGAACTGAAAATGCCTACCATGTTTTAAGTTTGCATATCATCTTTAAAACTTTTAGATGTGTCATACAATGATAAAAATTAGCCAGTCTAGAGAATAAAATAGCAATAGAATGAACACTGATGAATCCATTAACCTAAAACAGAAAATATTACTAGTGTTTTAGGAACTCTTTTCATGTCCCTCCCAGACTGAAAATCTTTCTTTCATCCATCCCAAGAAGTAAGTACTATCCTGACCTCGCTGCTAAATATTCCCTTACTTTTCTTTACAGTTTATGTCACCCCTCCCTAAGCAATTTTCTGTTTCTTGTTTCATTTTGAAAACCTGAGTAACTACCCCGAACCTAGATGTATACAGAAAGGGCTGTATTGCCTCTGTTACATATCAGAATTTGTATGTTATGATCTTGCTTCAGCTTCCCTGAGAGTGTAAATGAGCCCTTTTTAAATAAGTCAGTGAGCAAGGCTATAAGCAAATAGGTAAAACATCTGTCAGAACAGACTGTAGGTCGGCTTAGAAGATAAAGAGACAATACAAAGTGGACAAACTTACAAAAAATCATTACTTAACTATATCATCAAATAGCCAAACCTCACAGAATATTTATGTTTATATACATACATGTATATTTATCTGAAGTATACACTATATTGTGCCAATCACATACATACATTGGGGAGTGATGTATACATACATTGGGCTTAGTATGAACGGGATTAATGCCGTTATAAAAGAGGCCCCAGAGAGATTCCATGCCCTTCCCACAACGTGAGGTTATAGTGAAAAAACAGTTTATCTATGAGAAGGTGGCCCTCACAAGGCACCAAATTTGTCAGCACTGTGATGCTGGACATTCTAGCCTTCAGGTCAACGAGGAATGAATTTCTGTTGCTTATAAGCCACCCAGTCTGTGGTATTTTGCAGTAGCAGCTCAAATGTACTAAGATAATATTATATTTTATTTATTTTAGAAAATTAGAAAGAGCCTCTGGAATTTAAAAATATGATAGCAAGAGTGAAAAATGCAATAGAGAAGTTGTAGAAATCTTCCAGAAAAGAAAATTAGAATATTAATTTAGGAGATACCATATCCAAATAATAAGCGTTCTAAAGAGCAAGAACAGAGAAAAAGGAGAGGAGAAAGTGTTAATCAAATAATTCAAGAACATGGCCCTAAAAGAAAGACACACAGAACATTGTCTGCAACACATAGACATGAGAAAAGTTTTTAGACTCTTTTCATGTCCCTCCCAGACTGAAAATCTTTCTTTCATCCATCCCAAGAAGTAAGTACTATCCTGACCTCGCTGCTAAATATTCCCTTACTTTTCTTTACAGTTTATGTCACCCCTCCCTAAGCAATTTTCTGTTTCTTGTTTCATTTTGAAAACCTGAGTAACTACCCCGAACCTAGATGTATACAGAAAGGGCTGTATTGCCTCTGTTACATATCAGAATTTGTATGTTATGATCTTGCTTCAGCTTCCCTGAGAGTGTAAATGAGCCCTTTTTAAATAAGTCAGTGAGCAAGGCTATAAGCAAATAGGTAAAACATCTGTCAGAACAGACTGTAGGTCGGCTTAGAAGATAAAGAGACAATACAAAGTGGACAAACTTACAAAAGATCATTACTTAATGATATCATCAAATAGCCAAACCTCACAGAATATTTATGTTTATATACATACATGTATATTTATCTGAAGTATACACTATATTGTGCCAATCACATACATACATTGGGGAGTGATGTATACATACATTGGGCTTAGTATGAACGGGATTAATGCCGTTATAAAAGAGGCCCCAGAGAGATTCCATGCCCTTCCCACAACGTGAGGTTATAGTGAAAAAACAGTTTATCTATGAGAAGGTGGCCCTCACAAGGCACCAAATTTGTCAGCACTGTGATGCTGGACATTCTAGCCTTCAGGTCAACGAGGAATGAATTTCTGTTGCTTATAAGCCACCCAGTCTGTGGTATTTTGCAGTAGCAGCTCAAATGTACTAAGATAATATTATATTTTATTTATTTTAGAAAATTAGAAAGAGCCTCTGGAATTTAAAAATATGATAGCAAGAGTGAAAAATGCAATAGAGAAGTTGTAGAAATCTTCCAGAAAAGAAAATTAGAATATTAATTTAGGAGATACCATATCCAAATAATAAGCGTTCTAAAGAGCAAGAACAGAGAAAAAGGAGAGGAGAAAGTGTTAATCAAATAATTCAAGAACATGGCCCTAAAAGAAAGACACACAGAACATTGTCTGCAACACATAGACATGAATAGACTTACATCAAAGTACATTATCATGAAATTCCAGACTCCATGCTTCTAATGTCAGAGGCCTGGGTTCAATCCCTGGTTGTGGACTAAGATACCACAGCCCATGCAATGCATCGAAGAAAACATGTTTAATAAAAAAATAAAGAAAATGATCAAATATATTTTTATCTCTCAGACCTCGATTTATTTTTAAATTTTGGCCTCTTTTATTGTTTTTCTATTGATTTATTTTCATCCATTTTTATTCTTTGGCATGTGTGGGCCTCCCATTGCAGTGGCCTTTCTCACTGCAGAGCACCGGTTCTTGGTGCATGCGCTCCAGAGTGCTGGCTCATAATTGGACACACCGGTCCAGCCGCTCCGTGGCATGTGGGATGTTCCCAGGCCACAGATGGAACGGGTGTTCCTTGCATCGCAAGGCAGACTCTACCTGCCGGACCACCAAGGAAGCCCCAGACCTCTATTTTTAAATGTAATTCCCTAGTAAAAGGAATCAGGGTTTCTTGGAGAAATGGCTGACTCCACAACTGTTGAAGAATATAAGATCAAACTAGAACAACTTGTGTAGGAAAGTTCATATTGCTCAAATATTGATGGGCTGCGTTAAAATAACTTATAATTCAGTTTGAAGAGGTTCTCGTTGGTTAAATCTGGAACAAACTGTGAATCAAGAAAAAAATTGGAAAATATTATTATTCCTAGACTGAGCTATAAAAAATATAAAATGAATGTGGAACATCATATAGTAAGACATTTTGAGGAGACTATGTGCTCTCCAGTCTGAGCTTCTGGTCCTGTGTGAGTCACATCTTTGTTTATTCTACCTTTCATAGGTTCCCATTGCCCTTAGTATAAAACTTAAAGCCTTTGGTTGTTTGCCAGTGACCTCTAGTGAAGTTCACGTCTTGCCACGTCTCCACTGTACTCTATGCTCCAGTCATTCTGCCGTTTGCGAGCCTTCACACAAGCTTTTTTTCTGTGACTAGTATATTGTCCCCTTTACTACTGTCCACTTTCTACCTGGTTAAATCTGGAATCAACTTTTTCAGATTTCAGCACAGTAGTGCTCCCTCAGAGAGGTGAATTGACTACCTGGGGTAGCCACGATAGATTTGGGCTTACATGGAGAGTTCTCTTGCCTTCTGGTCCAACATGCTTTCTATACAATTTTCTATACGATATGCTTTTTATACAATTTTCTTACATTATGAATCTAACTCCAAATAAATGCAGGGGAAAAACCAAGATTCCAATCACCCTGACAAATTAAATTTGTTTAAGCTCATTTTATTCTTATCCTTTTGTGCGTGTAAGTTTTACATAGTTGTAATCACTGGGCAGATGGACTTTTATATTCTACTTTAATTTTTATTCATATACTGTTAAGCATTTTCCATGTTGTTACATAGATTAGGTATTTACTTAGATTATTTCTATTGTGCAGCCTGTGCATATGCATGCTCAGTAGTGTCTGACTGTGATCCCATGGACTGTAACCCACCAGCCTCCTCTGTCCATGGGATTTCCCAAGCAAGAATATGGAATGGGTTGCTATTTCCTTCTCCAGGGGATCTTCCTAACACAGGGATCAAAGCTGTGTCTTCTGCATTCCGGGTGAAGTCTTTACTGCTTGAACCACAGTGGAAGCTCTATCTTGTCAAACGCATTCATTCTTATATGGAGCCCACAATATTTTGAGTCCTAGGCCTGCTGATGTGCAGAAGCAGATATAAACCATTGCTGTAGGGGAATCTATATCTAGTTTAAGTTAATCAGACACTTTGTTTGCTATCTTTTATTAATATTATTATTAAATACTTACTGCTGCTTAGTCTCTCAGTCATGCCTGACTCTTGGCGAGCCCATGCACTGCAGCACACCAGTGTCCTCTGTTCATGGAAGTTTCCAAGCAAGAATTCTGGAGTGGGTTGTCATTTTCCTCCTCCAGGAGGATCTTCCCAACCCAGGGATCAAACCCCATCTCCTGTGTCTCCTGTATTGCATTCTTCAGTCTTTATTAGTAAGATAATATATTCTCCTGTGGTCTGTATCTATTTTCCCAAATAGTCCTATTGATAAATTTAATCTATTCTTATTCTAAATTTTCTTATAAACTTTCTACAGGAAATCTCATCAGCTGTGCCTCTGGTCAACCTATAAATTGGAGAATCCCGGGCTTCCCCTGGTGGTCCAGTGGGTAAGGACACCGCCTTGCAGTGCAAGAGACGCCGGTTCAATCCCTGGCCTGGGAAGATCCCACGTGCCACGGAGCGGCTGGACCCATGTGTCCAATTACCGAGCCGGAGCTCTGGCGCTCTGCGATGACAGACGCCACCGCGATGGGAGGCCCACAGGAGCCAAAGAACAAAGACAGATGAAAATAGAGAAATGAAAGACCAATAGAAGTGGCCTGCCCGCTCCCCTCCCTCCTCACCCCACCCTCCAAAAGATAAATAAATAAAAAAATAATAATAAATGTTAAATTGGAGAATCCCACCACCCCCTCCTCAATCTGATTAATTCACTATGGCAGCTCACAGAAACATTTACTTATGTTTGTCAGTTTGTTATAAAGGATATTAAGAAGGGTACAGGTGAATAGCCACATGAAGAGATAAAAAGGGTGAGGTCTGAAGAGGCCCCAGTCACAGGAGCTTCTGTTCCCACCCTGCCAGGAGGTGGGATGTGTTCACCAACCAGGATGATTGCCAAAAGTCCTTGTTTAAGAGTTTTTAAAACAGCTTTGAGGTGTGGCTGAGAACCCCAATCCTCAGTCCACTTCCTCTGTCTTTGCAGCCACCAGAGCCATCCTGAGGCTATTTAGGAGCCCTACCTTTAATCACCTCATTAGCATGTACTCTGGAGTTAAGTCTTCTTTTGAATAACCAAAGACCTTCTCCAGTGCCTCAAGCTGGAAGCCCTCACAGTAGCTGACTTGGCAGTCTTGAGTCAGAAGGCAGTCTGGTGACATAATTCCTTCCTTTAGGGGAAACCTCAGTCTTTAAAGGTCTCAACTGATGAAGAAGATCTATCTACAAGAGGCAGGATGTGGTGGAATACATATTCTGATAGGAGAAAGGGTGCTATTTCAAACCTCTAAATCCATGGTAATTTGTTTTTTAGGAAGCAAGAGAAAAATAATACGAATGTTAAATGGCAATTTATATTCTGATCATTTTTTTGCACAGGAGAATGTCATTTTATTTTAAAATTTACAGTTTTTTTAAAAAAATAAAAGGTCTTATATGCACATAAAAGAAGAAAAATACATGTAAGAAGCCAATTCTTTCCCCTTTCACAAATAACCTATTCTGCAGCTTATTTCTCTTAATAATATATGTAAAAGTGCTTTCCATCTTTGCAAATATAGATGTACTCCTTTCTTCAAAGCTTCCCAAACATTCTCGGTTCACAGTATTCTCAATAACTTAAGTACTCACTACATTGGCCAAATACCTTTCTTTGTTTTAACGATGGGAGGCCCACAGGAGCCAAAGAACAAAGACAGATGAAAATAGAGAAATGAAAGACCAATAGAAGTGGCCTGCCCGCTCCCCTCCCTCCTCACCCCACCCTCCAAAAGATAAATAAATAAAAAAATAATAATAAATGTTAAATTGGAGAATCCCACCACCCCCTCCTCAATCTGATTAATTCACTATGGCAGCTCACAGAAACATTTACTTATGTTTGTCAGTTTGTTATAAAGGATATTAAGAAGGGTACAGGTGAATAGCCACATGAAGAGATAAAAAGGGTGAGGTCTGAAGAGGCCCCAGTCACAGGAGCTTCTGTTCCCACCCTGCCAGGAGGTGGGATGTGTTCACCAACCAGGATGATTGCCAAAAGTCCTTGTTTAAGAGTTTTTAAAACAGCTTTGAGGTGTGGCTGAGAACCCCAATCCTCAGTCCACTTCCTCTGTCTTTGCAGCCACCAGAGCCATCCTGAGGCTATTTAGGAGCCCTACCTTTAATCACCTCATTAGCATGTACTCTGGAGTTAAGTCTTCTTTTGAATAACCAAAGACCTTCTCCAGTGCCTCAAGCTGGAAGCCCTCACAGTAGCTGACTTGGCAGTCTTGAGTCAGAAGGCAGTCTGGTGACATAATTCCTTCCTTTAGGGGAAACCTCAGTCTTTAAAGGTCTCAACTGATGAAGAAGATCTATCTACAAGAGGCAGGATGTGGTGGAATACATATTCTGATAGGAGAAAGGGTGCTATTTCAAACCTCTAAATCCATGGTAATTTGTTTTTTAGGAAGCAAGAGAAAAATAATACGAATGTTAAATGGCAATTTATATTCTGATCATTTTTTTGCACAGGAGAATGTCATTTTATTTTAAAATTTACAGTTTTTTTAAAAAAATAAAAGGTCTTATATGCACATAAAAGAAGAAAAATACATGTAAGAAGCCAATTCTTTCCCCTTTCACAAATAACCTATTCTGCAGCTTATTTCTCTTAATAATATATGTAAAAGTGCTTTCCATCTTTGCAAATATAGATGTACTCCTTTCTTCAAAGCTTCCCAAACATTCTCGGTTCACAGTATTCTCAATAACTTAAGTACTCACTACATTGGCCAAATACCTAATGATTCTGTTTATTAAACAGTTAAATCTCAAAACTTAAGAAGCATTTATGTCATAACAATTCATTATGTATGTGACAAATGAAGTGTAAACTAGCCGAAAAAATAATCCCAATCTTGAATAATCCAATTTCTTGCCAAAGGAATGTGCATATGTATTGGTCACTACACACCTCTTCTGGAATCACAGTGGGCATTGCCACACTAATTTCCTGTTCTATATTGATTTTTGCTTTATTGTTACAGTCATTGCTAAAAACTCATGCTTGCAAAGATGCAGAATAGCCAAATGAGACATAGTATGACCTAATATTGAAACGGAGCTACCTTGAGATAGCAGTGTGCACAGTGTCCAACAGGTGTTAAGCATCACTGCGTTCACCCAGAAAATGTAAAATATCTTCAGGCACTCCTGTGAATTCACTGTCATGTCCTGGTGTCCGCTGTTGCACATTTGTTGTTGCACAATCTGGCTCTATCTCATTCCTTTTAATGGGTGCATATTACTTTTATGGTTAAAGCTGTTTTAATTACTACTTTATATGGGTTAATTTAGATTTTGCTGGCTTTTATTTCTTTTCCTCTTTCATTTATTTTTTTCTTAATTGTTTTTGTGAGTTCTTTCCACCCATGAATATCCCTTATGAACAATCCTGCAAACATATTGAGTATGTCTACAAGATATATTCTTATAAAATGAATGCTGGCCTAAATGATATGATCAATTTAAATATTGATACTATTAAAAAATATGTCTCCAAAGAGATTTAACAAATTTACATATTTGTGTATCAACATGGCCATTTTCCAATTTTTTTCTAACACTCATTTGATGAAACTTTTAAACCTTTATCATTCATTGAGGGGAAAAACTGGTATCTAAATCTTGTTGTTTTTAAATTATTTAAAAATTTTTCCTATATTTCTTTTCCCCCTGGCCGCCCCAAAGGGCTTATGTGATCTTAGTTTCAGAACCAGGGATCAGACCTGAACCTCAGCGGTAAAAGCTCGGAGTCCTAACCATGGGATCACCAGGAATTTCCCAAATAATGTTTTAATATGTATTTCTTGATGGTCCTACTTGTGAGCATTTTTGCTATGTTCTTATTTATATTTATTTTTTTGTGAATTGAAACTTGTTTTTTTTTTCCATTTTTCTGTGGGATTATTTGTATTTCCATATGACTTACAGTGTAAAAGGGGACATATAATATGAAATAATTTACTTAGATTTACCTGTAAGAGATTGTAAGACCATTATCTAAAAGTGATATACTTGTTAAACTGAATTACTCCCTGTCAGTATTGATTCTTCCCTGTTAGTCTTTACTGAGTGGAACCTGTACTGGTGAAGGAAGAAAGAAGCTGGCTGCCCTGACTGAACTGACTCCATCTTGAGGAAGAGGACTCCATGTTACACTTTCAGTGAACTCTGGACAGTGTTTGGACTGGGTAGCCATGGAGATGAAAAATTAACTGTCAACTAGGCTCCTTGAGGAAGAGAGACTCCATGTTACACTTTCAGTGAACTCTGGACAGTGTTTGGACTGGGTAGCCATGGATGCGCTGTTGCACATTTGTTGTTGCACAATCTGGCTCTATCTCATTCCTTTTAATGGGTGCATATTACTTTTATGGTTAAAGCTGTTTTAATTACTACTTTATATGGGTTAATTTAGATTTTGCTGGCTTTTATTTCTTTTCCTCTTTCATTTATTTTTTTCTTAATTGTTTTTGTGAGTTCTTTCCACCCATGAATATCCCTTATGAACAATCCTGCAAACATATTGAGTATGTCTACAAGATATATTCTTATAAAATGAATGCTGGCCTAAATGATATGATCAATTTAAATATTGATACTATTAAAAAATATGTCTCCAAAGAGATTTAACAAATTTACATATTTGTGTATCAACATGGCCATTTTCCAATTTTTTTCTAACACTCATTTGATGAAACTTTTAAACCTTTATCATTCATTGAGGGGAAAAACTGGTATCTAAATCTTGTTGTTTTTAAATTATTTAAAAATTTTTCCTATATTTCTTTTCCCCCTGGCCGCCCCAAAGGGCTTATGTGATCTTAGTTTCAGAACCAGGGATCAGACCTGAACCTCAGCGGTAAAAGCTCGGAGTCCTAACCATGGGATCACCAGGAATTTCCCAAATAATGTTTTAATATGTATTTCTTGATGGTCCTACTTGTGAGCATTTTTGCTATGTTCTTATTTATATTTATTTTTTTGTGAATTGAAACTTGTTTTTTTTTTCCATTTTTCTGTGGGATTATTTGTATTTCCATATGACTTACAGTGTAAAAGGGGACATATAATATGAAATAATTTACTTAGATTTACCTGTAAGAGATTGTAAGACCATTATCTAAAAGTGATATACTTGTTAAACTGAATTACTCCCTGTCAGTATTGATTCTTCCCTGTTAGTCTTTACTGAGTGGAACCTGTACTGGTGAAGGAAGAAAGAAGCTGGCTGCCCTGACTGAACTGACTCCATCTTGAGGAAGAGGACTCCATGTTACACTTTCAGTGAACTCTGGACAGTGTTTGGACTGGGTAGCCATGGAGATGAAAAATTAACTGTCAACTAGGCCTCCGGGGCTGGTGAGAACCTGACCAGGAAGACCTCGTACCCAAGCCTCCCCTTGGCCTTGAAAATGAAATATCCGTCACAAGATAAATTGCCATTTGTGATTTTAGTTAATCAATTTATGTTATAGATAGGCTAAGCGATATGCTTAGATGATTTTCGATTCTACTATTGTGATTGTTACCAAATCAAATTTTTTTTTTCTTAACGTCTCCTAGGCAACCTTAGAAGTTGGGGATATGGGTTTGTGCACATAGGCTTTAGGTATAAATGTGAGTCACAAGTTTTGCTCGGGGTCCTTGGCTAAATGAAGGCCTTGGACCCACAGGTGTAAAGCCAGCCTAATAAACCACTTTTTCATCCACCACGAGCAGAGTTGGGTGCTTCACTGAGTGTGCCTCACAACAACAGGAGATATTGGAAATTTGCTGGCAGTCCAGTGGTTAAGGGACTTCCCAGATGACTGAGCAGCAAAGAATCCATCTCAGTGCAAGAGATACAGGAAACCATGGGTTCTATCCCTGGGTAGGGAAGATCGCCTGGAAGAGGGCATGGTAATCCACACCAGTATTCTTCTCTTTTTTTGGCCACTTCTATTGGTCTTTCATTTATTTCCAACTTTGTTCTTTGGCCTGTGTGGGCCTCCCATTGCAGCGGCCTCTGTCGCCACAGAGCACCAGCTCCAGACGCATGCGCTCCAGAGCTCCAGCTCCTTAGTTGGACACATCGGTCCAGCCGCTCCGCAGCATGCGGTATCTTCCCAGGCCAGGGATTGAACCAGCACCCCTTGCACTGCAAGGCAGTGTCCTTACCCACTGGACCACCAGGGAAACCCCCACACCAGTATTCTTGCCTGGAGAATCCCATGGACAGAGGACACTCATGTGCTAAAGTCCATGGGGTTGCAAAGAGTCAGACACGACTGAAGTGGTTAAAAAACTGAGCTTTCACGGCTGAGGGCCCAGGTTCAGTCTCTGGTCAGGGAAATAAGATTCACACAAGTGATTTAGCCAAAAAAAGAAAAAAAAGTCTTCATTTACCAAAGAGCTTAGTCTGTTTTTAGGGCTTTCCCGGTGACTGAGGTGGTAAAGAATCTGCCTATAATGCAGGAGACCCAGGTTTGATTCCAGGGCCAGGCAGATCCCCTGCAGGAGGTCATGGCAACCCACTCCAGTGTTTTTGCTTGGAGAATTCCATGGACAGAGCAGCCTAGGAGGCTACAGTCCATGGGATTGCAAAGAGTTGGACAAGACTGAGTTGTTTTTACCTCTGACTGACTTTGACTTTGTTTAAGGCATCTTTTCCCTTGAGAAGTTGTAAGTGTTTAGGTACTCAAACTTACAACCTTTACCAGTTGGCTTCTGGGTACTTTGTAATAGCAGAAACAATTTTAAAATAGTTTAAAATTTATCCATATTTACTTGCATTATTTTCATGATCATTTTTGCACTTAAATCTTTATTCCAAATGGAATTAATTTGATGTAAGTAGTAAAGTAGGGATACGCATTTGCCAGATTAATCGCTGCTAACTGCTCTCTTAAACAATGCTAAAATCTTTGCAGCAGAACAATAATTTCTCTTTTGCTTATACAGAGTCTAAACTAGATAATTACAGATTTTATTTGCACTTCAAAAGGACAGTTGATAGTCAGAGTTCATGTTCTTATCTTTCATTAATTATTCTTCAAGTGGGCATGTAATCTAGCATTTTTTGCTTTAAGCTCAACTTCACATTAGGTTAGAGCCTAGGGTGGAATGAGGCTCAGTTTCTGACTTGCAAAATGAAACAGGTACAGTTTCTTTCTTCCTTCATTTGGAGTTGTCTGTATCATAGGGACTCTTTATAATAGCAAGACAACTAAACTCAACAGGTTGGTTTAACATAATTTTCTTTTATATTAATTCTTATACTCAATGTCTGATAATATATGATTAAAAAAATCAGAGGCCTATGGAAAAAATGTTGAAATATTTTGGATTATGACTTGAGTCTTTCATTAGCTCTTTATAAAACATGGCACAATTTGTTTTGGAAACTGTTGGTTAAAATACTAAAACTTATTTTAGACTTTCTAAGTTTCTCTATCTTGAGGAAGAAAAATTCCTATAGTTTCAATTTAGTCAAGCTAAAATTATTTTTAAGTAAATTACTTTGAGAAGATGTTAAATGATGATAGTATGTTTCCATATCACATTTCATGAAGACAACTCAAACTAAATATAGTGCCATAAAATTGATCAAAATCTTAAGTTCTCAGTGTTCCAGTAGTTATATATACAAGGTTTCATTATGTGTTTATTTAATTACATTTTAAAGAACACTTTCCTATTTAACTTATGTTTTTTAAAAGTTAGAAATAGGACCACTGGGCTTCCCTGGTGGTCCAGTAGGTAAGGACACCGCCTTGCAGTGCAAGGGCCGCCGGTTCGATCCCTGGCCTGGGAAGATCCCATGTGCCGCGGAGCAGCTGGACCGATGTGTCCAATTACCGAGCCAGAGCTCTGGAGCGCATGTGCCCAGAGCCGGTGCTCTGCAACAACAGAGGCCACCGCGATGGGAGATCCACACAGGCCAAAGAACAAAGATGGATGAAAATAGACAAATGAAAAAAAAACCAACAGAAGTGGCCCACCTGCTCCCCTCCCTCCCCACCCGACCCTACCCCAAAATAAATAAATAAATCTTTAAAAAAAAAAAAGAAAGAAATAGTACCATTTTTCAATGTAGAGAAATTGTAAAAGATAGAAAATATGAAGAAAAATAATCATTTATAGTGCAATTGATTGAAGCTAGTCACTGCTAAAATTCTGATAAACATCAATATATTTTTATGTTTTATATATCATATAATATATACTTTTTTGCACAAAATGGATTCTGTATACAGAATTTGAGAGTCTTCTTTTTATAGTTACATTGTAAACATTTACCCATATCAAAAATATTCCTCTAAAACTGTATCTCTAAAGTTTTAGAGATATGGAATATTCATGGTATAGTATTTAAAAAGTGCAAATATATTTTTTTCTTCTGAGAATCAAGTGATATGCTCATTATGAAAAAATTCAGACAATGCAAAAGTATATAAAAATTATAAAATTTTTGTGAACCATAATTCCACCTTCTGGAAATATGCAATTATTAATATTGACTTCCAAACCACTATACTTGAGAAGAAAAATTCCTATAGTTTCAATTTAGTCAAGCTAAAATTATTTTTAAGTAAATTACTTTGAGAAGATGTTAAATGATGATAGTATGTTTCCATATCA
This sequence comes from Tragulus kanchil, assembly GCA_022376925.1. Taxonomy (NCBI): domain Eukaryota; kingdom Metazoa; phylum Chordata; class Mammalia; order Artiodactyla; family Tragulidae; genus Tragulus; species Tragulus kanchil. Next base: position 107,871,184 of record JAIOJX010000028.1, on the reverse strand, counting down.
CATTTCATGAAGACAACTCAAACTAAATATAGTGCCATAAAATTGATCAAAATCTTAAGTTCTCAGTGTTCCAGTAGTTATATATACAAGGTTTCATTATGTGTTTATTTAATTACATTTTAAAGAACACTTTCCTATTTAACTTATGTTTTTTAAAAGTTAGAAATAGGACCACTGGGCTTCCCTGGTGGTCCAGTAGGTAAGGACACCGCCTTGCAGTGCAAGGGCCGCCGGTTCGATCCCTGGCCTGGGAAGATCCCATGTGCCGCGGAGCAGCTGGACCGATGTGTCCAATTACCGAGCCAGAGCTCTGGAGCGCATGTGCCCAGAGCCGGTGCTCTGCAACAACAGAGGCCACCGCGATGGGAGATCCACACAGGCCAAAGAACAAAGATGGATGAAAATAGACAAATGAAAAAAAAACCAACAGAAGTGGCCCACCTGCTCCCCTCCCTCCCCACCCGACCCTACCCCAAAATAAATAAATAAATCTTTAAAAAAAAAAAAGAAAGAAATAGTACCATTTTTCAATGTAGAGAAATTGTAAAAGATAGAAAATATGAAGAAAAATAATCATTTATAGTGCAATTGATTGAAGCTAGTCACTGCTAAAATTCTGATAAACATCAATATATTTTTATGTTTTATATATCATATAATATATACTTTTTTGCACAAAATGGATTCTGTATACAGAATTTGAGAGTCTTCTTTTTATAGTTACATTGTAAACATTTACCCATATCAAAAATATTCCTCTAAAACTGTATCTCTAAAGTTTTAGAGATATGGAATATTCATGGTATAGTATTTAAAAAGTGCAAATATATTTTTTTCTTCTGAGAATCAAGTGATATGCTCATTATGAAAAAATTCAGACAATGCAAAAGTATATAAAAATTATAAAATTTTTGTGAACCATAATTCCACCTTCTGGAAATATGCAATTATTAATATTGACTTCCAAACCACTATATATGGGTGCATATATGTGTGTGTGCGTGTGTGTGTGTGTATGGTTTCCTAGGTGGTCCAGTGGTAAAGAACCTGCCTGCCAAAGCAAGAGATGTACTTTCCATCCCTGGGTCAGGAAGATCCCCTAAAGAAGAAAGTAGCAACCCATGCCAGTACTCTTAGTACTTTTGCCTGAGAAATCCCAAGGACAGAGGAGCCTGGCGGGCTATGGTCTATAGGGTCGAGAAAGACTTGAACGCACCTTAGAGACTAAACAATACAACAACATATTTGTTGTTCAGTCGCTAAGTCATGTTCAACCCTTTGCGACCCTATGAACTGCAGCACACCAGGATTCCCTGTCCTTCATTATATCCTGGAGCTTGCTCAAACTCATGTCCATTGATTTCATCCCATGTCATCCCCTTTTCTTCCTGCCCTCAATCTTTTCCAGTATCGGGGCCTTTCTCAATGTCGACTCTTTGCATTAGGTGGCCAAAATATTGGAGCTTCAGCTGCAGCATCAGTCCTTCCAATGAATATTTAGGGTTGATTTCCTTCAGGATTCACTGGTTTGATCTCCTTGCAGTCCAGGGGACTCTTGAGAGTCTTCTCTAGCAATATATATATATATATATATATATATATATATATATATATATATATACACACACACACACATATACACACACACATATATATGTATACATATACATATATGTATACACACATGAGCACACCTATTATGCTAAAGGTGATTATGCTTGCTGTTCTGTGACTTCTGCTTTCTTTAAAAATTTATAAAATTTTATTCCCCAGTTTTATTGAAATGTAATCATCATTCTTTTCCTTTTAATAATGATTGTATTTTCAAAATAATATAGATCTATATCAAAATTTTAAAGTTTGTGTAATTTCCATCATGAATATAACATGGGACAGCAAATGAATTCATGATGTGGGCATCACAAATGGAAAAAGAGGAAACTTAAATTCTACTTCTGCTAACTTAGAACTTATGCGATCTTAGATAAATTACTGGTTGCTATATATCTCAATTGTTTAATGGAAATCATAAAGTCTATCTATTAATAGCAGGAGTTAGCATTGAGGGGTGTCCTAACTCCCAATGTTTTTAGCATGCAAGGCCTGAAGAGGACCAATTTTTATTCTTCAAAGTTTCAATAATTTGATTTAATCCAAATGGTACTTTCATAACTCTACCCACACCACTGAGTAACAAATGTGAAGGCTAAGGAAGATCCCTAAAGAAGAAAGTAGCAACCCATGCCAGTACTCTTAGTACTTTTGCCTGAGAAATCCCAAGGACAGAGGAGCCTGGCGGGCTATGGTCTATAGGGTCGAGAAAGACTTGAACGCACCTTAGAGACTAAACAATACAACAACATATTTGTTGTTCAGTCGCTAAGTCATGTTCAACCCTTTGCGACCCTATGAACTGCAGCACACCAGGATTCCCTGTCCTTCATTATATCCTGGAGCTTGCTCAAACTCATGTCCATTGATTTCATCCCATGTCATCCCCTTTTCTTCCTGCCCTCAATCTTTTCCAGTATCGGGGCCTTTCTCAATGTCGACTCTTTGCATTAGGTGGCCAAAATATTGGAGCTTCAGCTGCAGCATCAGTCCTTCCAATGAATATTTAGGGTTGATTTCCTTCAGGATTCACTGGTTTGATCTCCTTGCAGTCCAGGGGACTCTTGAGAGTCTTCTCTAGCAATATATATATATATATATATATATATATATATATATATACACACACACACACATATACACACACACATATATATGTATACATATACATATATGTATACACACATGAGCACACCTATTATGCTAAAGGTGATTATGCTTGCTGTTCTGTGACTTCTGCTTTCTTTAAAATTTATAAAATTTTATTCCCCAGTTTTATTGAAATGTAATCATCATTCTTTTCCTTTTAATAATGATTGTATTTTCAAAATAATATAGATCTATATCAAAATTTTAAAGTTTGTGTAATTTCCATCATGAATATAACATGGGACAGCAAATGAATTCATGATGTGGGCATCACAAATGGAAAAAGAGGAAACTTAAATTCTACTTCTGCTAACTTAGAACTTATGCGATCTTAGATAAATTACTGGTTGCTATATATCTCAATTGTTTAATGGAAATCATAAAGTCTATCTATTAATAGCAGGAGTTAGCATTGAGGGGTGTCCTAACTCCCAATGTTTTTAGCATGCAAGGCCTGAAGAGGACCAATTTTTATTCTTCAAAGTTTCAATAATTTGATTTAATCCAAATGGTACTTTCATAACTCTACCCACACCACTGAGTAACAAATGTGAAGGCTAAGGAAGGAAGGAGGAAGAAAGAATAAAAAAAGAAAAAAGAATGAAAGAAGAAAAGAAGGAAAGGAGGGAGGGAGGGAGGAAGGAAAGAAGGAAGAAAGAAAGAAAGAAAGAAAGAAAGAAAGAAAGAGGGACTTCCTTGGCATTCCAGTGGTTAGGACTCTGCTTCCAGTGGGTGCCCATTCCAACTCTGGCTGGGCAGCTAAGATCCTGTATGCCATGAGGCATGGTCAAAAAGAAAGAGAGAAAGGAAGAGAGAAAGAGCCCTAAAGCAAAAGTAGGATCCTCATACATTGCTGGTGGGAATGCAAAAGTTTGGCTGCTTTGGAAAAAAACCTGGCAACTTCTCAAATAATTAAACATGGATCTGCCACGTTGTTGTTCAGTCGCTAAGTTGTGTCTGACACTTTGCAACCCCATGTACTGCAGCATGCCAAGCTTCCCTGCTCCTCACCATCTCCTGGACTTTGCTCATATGAGTTACCAATTTCAAGTATATACCTCTGAGCAATTAAAAGATCTGTCTATACAGTAACTTGTGCTGGAATCTTCATATCAGCATTATTCCTAACAGCTAAAAAAGTGGAAATGAACCAGATTCCCATCACAGATGAATTAATAAGTAAAATGATGCCTATCGTACAGTGGTATATATGACAATAAAAAGCAATGAGTAGTAATATATGTCACAACATGGTTGACTCTTGAAAATACTATGCTAAGTTAAAGAAGCCAGTCATAAAAGACCATATATGGCTTCATTTATATGACATATCTAGACCAGGCAAATCTAGAGAGACAAAAAATAGATTAGTGGTTGCCTAGGGCTTTGAGGGTTGGGATCGAACAGGACGTGATTGTCAACAGATACAGGTTTTTTTGGGGGGGGGGGTGAAAATCTTCTAAAACTGAAGGTGGAGATGGTTGCACAATTCTGGGAACATACTAAAAGCCTTTGAATTGTACACCTTAAATGGATGAATTGTATGGTATGTGGATTATATCTCAATAAAGCTGTGGGGAAAGGGAAACTAGGGCATTATAATTCTGAAGGATCACAGTAAGATGATATATAAAGTGTTATAGACACATGAAGTGCTGGAGAAGACTCTTGAGAGTCTCTTGGACAGCAAGGAGATCAAACCACTCAATCCTAAAGGAAATTAACCCTGAAATTTATTGGAAGGACTGATGCTGAAGCTGAAGCTCCAATACTCTGGCCACCTGATACGAAGTGCCAACCCATTGGAAAAGACCCTGATGCTGGATAAAATAGAAGGCAGAAGGAAAAAGGGTCAAGAGAGGATGAGATGGTTGGATGGGATTACTGACTGGATGGATATGAGTTTGAGCAGACCCTGGGAGCTGGTGGGGGACGGAAACGCCTGGCTGCTGCAGTCCATGGCATGGCAGAGTTAGACAGGACTGAACGACTGAACAATTGGTGTAGGTCTGATAGAAAAGCCGTACATACTGGTTCTGCTTTGATCCTGTTAGCGGAAGCTGTCCTCTCTCGCTCCATTGTTTTCCTGATTACTTGTAATAAAGATACGACTACCCCCAGGGTTGTTGAGTACAGCGCAGTTGAACTTAGTTTGACTTTTAAAACAGCTACAGTGGTAACAGGTGGGGAGAGGGCTGGACTGAACTGGGTGAGGAGGCGTGGAACTGCGGGATTGGAGTCAGGAGGAAGCCACCAATTATTCTTTTTTAAGACGACGAGGCGAAAGACTTTGGAGCACAGAACCAGAGAAAGAATGCATGTACATTTTTAGGCTCCTTTATCCCCCTCAAGTTAGTGCCAGTGGATAACTGAAGCCACCAAAGTTGCTGTTCTCTAGAGGAGGAAGCTACTCCACGGCTTCCAGCACTTCGCAGGGGGCTGCCGCCCGGCGGAACGCAGACGCGTGGGGCCAGTTGTGCCCGGGCAGTGCACCCCGGAGCAGCAGGAGGCCCGGCCCGGCTGGGGCCGGCCTGTCCCCGGCACCTGGGGGCGGAGCCGTAGGGCAGGTCACCAAAGGTCGGGCGATTGTGTCGGCAGCCGACCAGGGCGTAGGCGGCGGCGGGCGGAGCTGGGGGCGAGTGATGTAAGGAGCGGAGGGATCCCACTGGGAGAGTCGGCGCGGTGTGGAGAGACCCCAGGGTTGTGGGGCGGAGATCCCAGTTCCGCCCTGTTTACCCCGCCCCTCCCCCCGCCTCCCGCACGCCCCTCCCCCCTCCTCCCCTCTGGTTGGAAAGTTTCTAGAATCTCTTCCCAGCGGCCTTTGCGGTTCCAACATGGCGGAGCTGACGGTGGAGGTTCGCGGCTCCAACGGGGCTTTCTACAAGGTACCGACCCTTTGGCTGCTTTGTAGGGGCTTCTTGGGGCAGGGGCCGGCTTGGGGCAGGGTTGGCGGTCTCGCCGAGGAAGGTCTGGGGTCGAAAAAGGCGGCCAGGCCACAGCCTGAGGCCTCTGGGTTCATCCCTTCTCCCCCCTCCACCCGCGGTTTAACGGTCTCGGGGGCCCGGGCTCCGTTATGTTTTGAAACAACACGTCGGACCTCTCTTGCGTATCCCTACTTGGGAACCTTTTCCTTGGATGCTCGTGTGGTCCTTCGCGGGCCGGGGAGGGGAAGCCGAGTGGCCTTCGGGGCGGCAGGGAGCTCCCTGGGAGCAGGCCCGAGCGCCGGGAGGTGGAGGAGTCGGGGAGAGGAGGCGGTGGGATTGTGTGGCCACAGCCGCTCCCCCGCCCCTCGGCCTGGGCCGGGCGTAGCGCCTCCGCCCGCAGCCGCGACCCCTCCTCAGCCCCTTGGCGGGGGCGCCTTGCGGAATCTTAGGAATTCCCCTTTGTAGTAGGGGTTTGGGCTAATAAACTTTAGTGTCTGAAGAGGGAGCGAGTGCCGGATTGAGGATTAGGACCGAAGAGCAAACTAGAAAACCTGGAAATGTGGCGGGTGGAAATACATATATATATTTCTTTTTTTTGGCATGAGCAGTTGGGCGGCGCCTTAGCCTCTCTATTACGGGAAAAAAAAAGGCGAGACTATCTAGGCGTTAAGGTTTAACAGGTGAAATAGATTAAGGAGACGCAGGTGGGGCGGTAACTAGTTTCTCTTGAGTTAACCAGTATTTTTGGAAAATGTTGGTGCCCCTTTCCCCCCCCCCCCCCCGAAATACATGCACAACGAGGGTTTTTGTTTCTCTTTGGAGGAAGGAGATGCATTACTGTGGGATCGAGTCCGGAAAACGGAAGAGGAATTCGAGAGTGGAGGAATTTATTAGGGGCTTCCAGTGTAGGGGTCATGCAACTGAAAATGAAATGCTTACAAGTTTAGTTTTGCCAGTATAGCGGTCCCTTCTCCTGATTCTCCCTTTCTCCCAAAGTATGCCACGATGTTACAAGATCAATACAAAATCTCCGCAGCTGTTGTCTGTCAGTCAGTCTCACTAAGCCAGCATCTCAGATGTTTGAGAGTCCTGGCTATTTTTAAGAAGGGCCTTCTCCTAATGCAGGCGGAGTAGTGTGAGTACGCAGAATGTATTCTCACTGGGTTTCGTTTCAGCGTACCTTATATCTCCCACGGAGTTTTATCTTATTAGGTGGTTGTGATTCCTATTTTCAGCGTTTTTTTTTTTTTTTCCTTTTCTAGTTTACTAATTAGCTATGTGAAATTGGTTTAGCTGTCACGTGGTCATAGCCTAGTGGAGAATCATTGTTGGCCTCTAAAGGCTCTCCCTAAGCTTTTTACAAGTTTAAATCTCCTTAGGTGATTTAATATAAGGTGAAAAACAGTGACTGCTTGGAAGGAAAGGAGTCTTAATTCGTGACTATTTCCACTGTTAGTCTAAGTTTACAACTTTGTGTCATACAGAAGCCCTAAGTAAAATTTGAGTAGTTATTTCATTAACCTGTTAAACGTAATGGTTGCCTTTTCCGAAAGACTGCAGATACAGTTGTGGCACACTGCACAAAAGATGGACTTACTATACTGTCAGTGGTAGATAGGGTTCATCATTTTTGTATCATTCTCACTGGCTATTCAATTCTTGTGTAATGGAGGTATTCCTCTTTTTCCTTGGCATATGGAAACACAGGAAAGATTATTTTGTCTTAAATTATTTTCAGCATGTCGATAGTGGATACACCACCTTTTCTTATTATCCAAGTACGTTTTATTTATGTTGATCTGCTGAACATTTATATTTTTTAAAAATTTATAAGTTTCAATGTGATCGTCAGTTTAAAAGTTTTCGTAAAAATTGTTTAGCATCTTACTTTGGTTTTCCATAGTTTTTCTGTTGTTTTATTTTGCTTTTGTCAGTTCACGGATCAAATGGCCGTATTTTGGCACTCTAAAGTGTTCATCATTGATGCCATACAAAATGTGTTTGATTCTTAGACTTTGAGTCTACTATGCATTTTTGCCCAACAGTACAGTAAGGTGTTTCTTTGGCAGAGATCTGAAAATACCGTGGCCACATTTGTATCGACTGAGGTAGCACTTGAACGTTTCGAATTTTGTGTCCTGCAGTAATCCACTTGTACGTGCATTTTGTGGAAAACATGGTTTTCAGAACTCTGAAAGACTAAGGATGATGAAGTGGAAGGATCTCTACGTTTGAAGTTAAATAGGAACCTTAGGTCTGTTCATACTTAAACTTAATGTTATCTAGCAATGCACCCTTGACCACATATCCCTAGGCCTATATTGTTTTCTGTAAAATAAGGTGTTTGAAGTAGTTTAGTAGTCTGTAATATTTTTTATCCCTTGAAACTGTCCACTTGAAAAAAAATTGACTCACCACACAATTTAATTTTAACTTCATGAATTTTTTGAGATTAATTTGCATGTAGTAAAATGCATCTTTAAAAAAAATGCATCTCTTTTGGCTTGTGTAAGCTTTGGTAAATACTAACAGTTGTGGAGTCACTACCAGCAGGATGAAGGGATCCCTTAATTTCTATCTTGTCCCTTTGCGTTCATCTTCTCCTCACCCCTGGAACCTAGGGTGGTTTCTGACCGCATAGCTTTCCGGTTTCCAGAATATCCTAAACATAGAATCAGACAGATTCTGTTTTGAGTTTGGCTTAAGTAATTTTAAATCTTTTTTCTAATTTAAAACAATAATACGTGGTCAGTGACTGATTTTAGAAACTTATCAGAAAAAAAGAGTAACAGTTAACATTTTGGTGTTTTTTTTTTTTTTTTCTTTCAGCAGTGGTTTTCAATATACTGGTGATTCAGATTTTTCTCCTCGTGGTGTCCCCTCTTCTTTGCCCTATCCTCTCCCTACAGACTTGGCTATAAATGTAAATTACCATTGAAGAATTTCAAAGTCTTGGGATTAGTGACCAGTATCATCATGCTTAAGGTAGTGCTCCATGGACATTGATTAAAGGTTTTTAGTGGAACTGAAACGTCATTTCACAAATTATGTGAAACCAGTGAAAAGCTGAAGATTCAACCTAAAAACAAGTTTCTTTTTCTCTCCCAAATATTTACCCAAATGATTGCACAGGAAATGCTTTGTTCTGCATTTTGCTTTTTTTACTTAACAACAGTGAATCTAAGGTTGTTAAAGAGATAAAAACTTGATTTACTCTTGTTTGAAGCCAGGTATACTCTGTAGGGATTGTGAAGAATGGGAAATTTATGGTAATTAAGCACTTGACGGAAGATGTAATTTTACATAAAAACTTGCTTTTATAACCTTTTTCCATCTGGTGCACAGCATCATAGGGTTTATACTACTGATGCTATTTAAGGTGCCACCTCCCTTTTTTTTTTTTTAATGCTTTCAGATACAGTTTACATTCTCTGATCTCAGATACAATTTACATTCTCTGATCGTATTGATGCTATATTTATGAAGTTGTGTAACCATTAGCACAATCTTACGTTAGAACAATTTTGTTACCCTTCAAAAAGCCTTGTGCCCATTTGGAATCATTAAAATGCTTTCACTGATGTATATGATCTTAAAAAATGCATCTCTTTTGGCTTGTGTAAGCTTTGGTAAATACTAACAGTTGTGGAGTCACTACCAGCAGGATGAAGGGATCCCTTAATTTCTATCTTGTCCCTTTGCGTTCATCTTCTCCTCACCCCTGGAACCTAGGGTGGTTTCTGACCGCATAGCTTTCCGGTTTCAGAATATCCTAAACATAGAATCAGACAGATTCTGTTTTGAGTTTGGCTTAAGTAATTTTAAATCTTTTTTCTAATTTAAAACAATAATACGTGGTCAGTGACTGATTTTAGAAACTTATCAGAAAAAAAGAGTAACAGTTAACATTTTGGTGTTTTTTTTTTTTTTTTCTTTCAGCAGTGGTTTTCAATATACTGGTGATTCAGATTTTTCTCCTCGTGGTGTCCCCTCTTCTTTGCCCTATCCTCTCCCTACAGACTTGGCTATAAATGTAAATTACCATTGAAGAATTTCAAAGTCTTGGGATTAGTGACCAGTATCATCATGCTTAAGGTAGTGCTCCATGGACATTGATTAAAGGTTTTTAGTGGAACTGAAACGTCATTTCACAAATTATGTGAAACCAGTGAAAAGCTGAAGATTCAACCTAAAAACAAGTTTCTTTTTCTCTCCCAAATATTTACCCAAATGATTGCACAGGAAATGCTTTGTTCTGCATTTTGCTTTTTTTACTTAACAACAGTGAATCTAAGGTTGTTAAAGAGATAAAAACTTGATTTACTCTTGTTTGAAGCCAGGTATACTCTGTAGGGATTGTGAAGAATGGGAAATTTATGGTAATTAAGCACTTGACGGAAGATGTAATTTTACATAAAAACTTGCTTTTATAACCTTTTTCCATCTGGTGCACAGCATCATAGGGTTTATACTACTGATGCTATTTAAGGTGCCACCTCCCTTTTTTTTTTTTTAATGCTTTCAGATACAGTTTACATTCTCTGATCTCAGATACAATTTACATTCTCTGATCGTATTGATGCTATATTTATGAAGTTGTGTAACCATTAGCACAATCTTACGTTAGAACAATTTTGTTACCCTTCAAAAAGCCTTGTGCCCATTTGGAATCATTAAAATGCTTTTTCACTGATGTATATGATCTTAAACTTCATAATAGCACTGCAGCTTGCATAGCTGTGGGCAGAATATAATTTTAGATAGAAGTTGAAAGTAAGCCACTCAGTTTCTGGCACTTGGAGAGCAAAGTTTCCATGGTGTTCCAAGGAAATGTGTGGTCTCTGAGATGGCTGGATGAATTTTCAGTTCTTTAGAAGATAAAATTACTTCTAGAGCTCTGTGATTTCAGCTTTTGACTGTGTAACTGATCAACTACAAAACATTTTAAAGTACCACGATACTTCCAAAATTTACTTTTTGCTTTAACTTAATAATAAAATGAAATTTGAGAGTAATTAGATTATACAGTGAATTTATTACTGTTAATGGTGATGGCCAATAGAGTTATAGTAATAAAGGAGTTGTGTTTTGAAAATACACCAGCTTTTCATTTAGTACAGAATATTGTTGATTTCTTAATGAGGATTACTAATTGAGAAAAAGATGGTTGCTGTCCTATATTATGGACACCGTTAGGTTAAAAACATAGTTTTTGTTTTGTATGAACAATGTAATTGGTGAAAACTCTGAAAATACAAAAACAAAGAAGAAAACCATAATCTTCCCTTTCTAACGGATATGTTGTCAAGACCTTGGCTTTACTTAGAGAAAACATTTTTTTCGATACACCTGTATATTTTTTATAGCATCACATATTTGTGTATATTCTATAGGTAACATAATAGTTTACTATTGTCTGTTTCCTATGGTCTGTTAGTAGTAGTAGTAGTGTTAGTCACTCTTCTGAGTGTTACACACTCAAAAAGTGTATATCCCACTCTTTCCAACCTCATGGACTGTAGCACACCAGGTTCCTCTGTCTGTGGGATTTCCCAGGCAAGAATACTGGAGTGGATAGCCAGCCATTTCCTTCTTCAGGGGATCTTCCCAACCTAGGGATTGAACCCTGGTCTCGTGTGTTGCAGGCAGATTCTTTATTGTCTGAGCCACCACGGAAGCCCTGTTGTCCATTACTTACTCTTATTCTTTGGGGCTCATACGTGTATTTCCTGATTTTGTTCTCTCAGGGACTACATGAGGTATGTGTTTTAACACTCATTTCACATATTAGTAATGTGTGACAGTAATGATTAAATAGCTTGTCCTGATCATACTGTCACTGTTTGGACTAGTTGCATAACTAGAAATTCTCATGCTTTTTTTTCAAAGTTGCATAGCTGTGGGCAGAATATAATTTTAGATAGAAGTTGAAAGTAAGCCACTCAGTTTCTGGCACTTGGAGAGCAAAGTTTCCATGGTGTTCCAAGGAAATGTGTGGTCTCTGAGATGGCTGGATGAATTTTCAGTTCTTTAGAAGATAAAATTACTTCTAGAGCTCTGTGATTTCAGCTTTTGACTGTGTAACTGATCAACTACAAAACATTTTAAAGTACCACGATACTTCCAAAATTTACTTTTTGCTTTAACTTAATAATAAAATGAAATTTGAGAGTAATTAGATTATACAGTGAATTTATTACTGTTAATGGTGATGGCCAATAGAGTTATAGTAATAAAGGAGTTGTGTTTTGAAAATACACCAGCTTTTCATTTAGTACAGAATATTGTTGATTTCTTAATGAGGATTACTAATTGAGAAAAAGATGGTTGCTGTCCTATATTATGGACACCGTTAGGTTAAAAACATAGTTTTTGTTTTGTATGAACAATGTAATTGGTGAAAACTCTGAAAATACAAAAACAAAGAAGAAAACCATAATCTTCCCTTTCTAACGGATATGTTGTCAAGACCTTGGCTTTACTTAGAGAAAACATTTTTTTCGATACACCTGTATATTTTTTATAGCATCACATATTTGTGTATATTCTATAGGTAACATAATAGTTTACTATTGTCTGTTTCCTATGGTCTGTTAGTAGTAGTAGTAGTGTTAGTCACTCTTCTGAGTGTTACACACTCAAAAAGTGTATATCCCACTCTTTCCAACCTCATGGACTGTAGCACACCAGGTTCCTCTGTCTGTGGGATTTCCCAGGCAAGAATACTGGAGTGGATAGCCAGCCATTTCCTTCTTCAGGGGATCTTCCCAACCTAGGGATTGAACCCTGGTCTCGTGTGTTGCAGGCAGATTCTTTATTGTCTGAGCCACCACGGAAGCCCTGTTGTCCATTACTTACTCTTATTCTTTGGGGCTCATACGTGTGTATTTCCTGATTTTGTTCTCTCAGGGACTACATGAGGTATGTGTTTTTTTAACACTCATTTCACATATTAGTAATGTGTGACAGTAATGATTAAATAGCTTGTCCTGATCATACTGTCACTGAAATTCAACTCTAGGACTTCTTACTTCCAGTTGCTTGGTTTTGCATAATACTAGAAATTCTCCAAAGGAAATCTCCAGGCAGTAAATTGCTGTTTTAACAAGGAAGATGAGGCAGAGACTTGACTGAATAATAACTCAGGAATTGAGTTCTATACCACAATGTGAAAGATTTAGCAGACTTGCTTTTTTTTTTTTAAAGATTTATTTATTTATTTTGGTGGGGGTGGGGTGGAGAGGGAGGGCAGCAGGCGGGCCACTTCTATTGGTCTTTCATTTGTCCATTTCCATCCATCTTTGTTCTTTGGCCCGTGTGGGCCTCCCATTGCGGTGGCCTCTGTTGTCGCAGTGCACCCGCTCTGGGCACATGCTCTACACAGCTCCGGCTCGGTAATTGGACACATCAGTCCAGCCGCTCAGCGGCACGTGGGATCTTCCCAGGCCAGGGATCGAACTGGCGCCCCTTGCACTGCAAGGCGGTGTCCTTACCCACTGGGCCACCAGGGAAGCCCAGACTTGCTTTTTTGTAGTTGAACAGCAGTATGCTTTCTCTGACTCCTGATTCTTGTACTAGCTAGTTGTGAGGCCTTAGATTTTCCATCTGCAGTATGAGTTACTTGGATTTTTAATTCTTTTTTGACAACTCATCAAGTGGTGGAATCTGCTAGGGCATTAGTTGACTGGCTTTAACAACAACAGCTATTTATTGAGCATTTGTAGCTCAAACAGTAAAGAATCTGCTTGCAATGAGGGACACCCAGGTTCAGTCCCTGGTTGGGATTTCCCAGGCAATACTGGAGTGGATAGCCAGCCATTTCCTTCTTCAGGGGATCTTCCCAACCTAGGGATTGAACCCTGGTCTCGTGTGTTGCAGGCAGATTCTTTATTGTCTGAGCCACCACGGAAGCCCTGTTGTCCATTACTTACTCTTATTCTTTGGGGCTCATACGTGTGTATTTCCTGATTTTGTTCTCTCAGGGACTACATGAGGTATGTGTTTTTTTAACACTCATTTCACATATTAGTAATGTGTGACAGTAATGATTAAATAGCTTGTCCTGATCATACTGTCACTGAAATTCAACTCTAGGACTTCTTACTTCCAGTTGCTTGGTTTTGCATAATACTAGAAATTCTCCAAAGGAAATCTCCAGGCAGTAAATTGCTGTTTTAACAAGGAAGATGAGGCAGAGACTTGACTGAATAATAACTCAGGAATTGAGTTCTATACCACAATGTGAAAGATTTAGCAGACTTGCTTTTTTTTTTTTAAAGATTTATTTATTTATTTTGGTGGGGGTGGGGTGGAGAGGGAGGGCAGCAGGCGGGCCACTTCTATTGGTCTTTCATTTGTCCATTTCCATCCATCTTTGTTCTTTGGCCCGTGTGGGCCTCCCATTGCGGTGGCCTCTGTTGTCGCAGTGCACCCGCTCTGGGCACATGCTCTACACAGCTCCGGCTCGGTAATTGGACACATCAGTCCAGCCGCTCAGCGGCACGTGGGATCTTCCCAGGCCAGGGATCGAACTGGCGCCCCTTGCACTGCAAGGCGGTGTCCTTACCCACTGGGCCACCAGGGAAGCCCAGACTTGCTTTTTTGTAGTTGAACAGCAGTATGCTTTCTCTGACTCCTGATTCTTGTACTAGCTAGTTGTGAGGCCTTAGATTTTCCATCTGCAGTATGAGTTACTTGGATTTTTTATTCTTTTTTTTGACAACTCATCAAGTGGTGGAATCTGCTAGGGCATTAGTTGACTGGCTTTAACAACAACAGCTATTTATTGAGCATTTGTAGCTCAAACAGTAAAGAATCTGCTTGCAATGAGGGACACCCAGGTTCAGTCCCTGGTTGGGAAGAGTCCCTGAAGAAGGGCATGGCAATCCACTCCAGTATTTTTACCTGGAGAATTCCATAGACAGAAGAGCCTGGCAGGCTCCATCCAGTGCATGGGGTTGCAAAGAGTCAGACAAGACTAAGCAACTTTCACTTTTTCAGACTGTCATACTGTGTATGTACTTTACGTTTATTTATCTTACTTACTCGTCACAATCACAGTGAAAGAGGTAATGTTATCCTAGTTAAGGAAACTGAGGCTAAGAGAATCTATTCACAAAATGAGTAGGTTGATTTAGAATTCAGACTGATGTTTATGACTCCCTGAGAGCCTGATACCTTTAACCATTATGTGATTTTTTAAAAGTACAAACATATGGCTTAACAAATTATTGTTAATTATAAATTATTCTAATGAATACAGTGGGAGTCAAGAGGATTGAATTGGAAGGATTCTTGAGCTATGTCTTAATATTACAAAAATCTTGCACTTTCCAGTCTGGTAGCCCCTTAACCATGGGGTGGAAATATGGTAGTCTGAATTCAGATGTGCTTTAACTGTAAAAGTCATACTAGGTTTCAGAGACTTAGTATAAGAAAAGGAATGTAAGACTCCATAGTTTTTAAAATATTGATTACATTTTAAGTAAATATTTTGGATATATAGAGTTAAAATTAATTTCACCTGTTTCTTCTTACTTAATATACTTAAAATTTAAAACGTAGATAATGGCTCAAATTATAATTTGTGCTGAATAGTTACGATTTATTAACAACCATTCTCAGTTGTTAGCTTTATATTATTGGTTATGTTAGGTATTTTGGGAAATGTTTGAAATGCCTTTTTTTTGGGCGTGTGTATGAAATTGTGTGAGTTTTCTTAAGATGTGGCACCTCTTGGTGATCTTCGCACAGTGGTTATCAAAGGCTTGAGAAAATTCTTTGGCAAATGCATAGCTAATAGTAATCAATTCCATTGTGGTGTTTGTATAAAGCTTTTCTAGAACCAAATTTTCATAAAGAATAGCTTGAACAAAATAAACAACGTAGAAAATTACTTGTTAATCTGAACATATATATATATATGTACAACAGTCTTCAGTTTTTTCTAACATTAGAGAGGCTGAAAAGCCATGGCAGATTGAACCAAAATTAAATCTAAGTTAAATATCAGTTGTTATAACTTGTCTTTCATAGTCTGGCTTCAGCATTTTTTGCATCTTTTGGGGAGCGTGAATAGAGGTCTCCCCCACTGATAACTAATTTATAGTTATTGTTGGCAAAGCAACATGATTTCCCTGTCAGTACTTCTTCAGAGTTAGGAATCTCATCTTTCAGGTTCCTGTCTTTGTGCCTGTCTTACTCTGTTAATTAAAAATAGTAAAGCTTCTTGGATTCCTTGGTGGCCCAGTGATTAGGACTCCAATCTCCCAGTGCAGGGGCAGGGGTTCCATCCCTGGTTCAGGAATTAAGGTCCCATATAGGGTTTTCCTGGTGGTCCACTGGGTAAGGACACCGCCTTGCAGTGCAAGGAGCGATGGTTCAATCCCTGGCCTGGGAAGAACGCCATGTGCTGCGGAGCGGCTGGACCAATGTGTCCAACTACCGAGCCGGAGCTCTGGGGCGCATGCGCCCAGAGCCAGTGCTCTGCAACGAGGGAGGCCCACACAGGCCAAAGAACAAAGATGAATGAAAATGAATAAATGAAAGACCAACGGAAGTGGCCAAAAAAAAAAAAAAAGGATCCCATATGCTGGACAGTGCTGCCCACCCCCACCACCCAAAAAAGTAAAACTTCTCCCTTGATTCATGGCTTTTTGCTTTAATGGTTTTTCAGGTTATTTTCAATCTTAAGTTTTCTAATGACTTGATATGTATAGTTAGTATGTTAGTAGACTTTCGGTAAATATTTGTTGAATGACCAAATGAGTCAGTCATTCTTGGTTTCTGGACACTCTTTGACTCTAGTCTTTCTATAAACATATATACAAAACAACATTATTTCTGCTAATGAACTTACTATTTTTTAATGCATTTATTCAAGTTTAGATACTGTCTCTGAACTTTGTGCATATATAGAACTACAGGGAACTTCAGCTCTTGGCAACAAGGAAGTCAGTGTAGTTTTGTGTGGCCATTTGAAACTTGCAAGTCTTTACATTTCAGGAACTGTTGGATATTATAAACTTGTGAAATTAATAAGCCAAGAACATTACTAGTAGGTTAGCATCAGTAAGTATTAGTTAGCATTAGCATTAGTAAATATTCTTAAGAAATCCTCACATTTTCATTGCCATTTTTCATTCAAAACAGTTAAATATTCAGTACTAATGTATGCTGAAGGCCTACCTTGAGTAATTGTTTTCTTTAATAGAATGAATGCATAATGATGCAATAGTTTCTGTAATGCATAATGCCATTAGTGAATTTGTGGACTTTATTTGTAGAACATGTGTCCATTGATTTGAAATAATTTTCAGATGTAGATGATGTTCTGGTTAAGTTGCCAAGTCGTGTCTGACTCTTTGTGACTGCAGCATGCCAAGCTTCCCTGTCTCTCACCGTGTTCTGGAGTTTGCCCAAGTACGTGTCTGTTGAGTCGGTGATGCCATCCAATCATTTCATCCTCTCTTGCTCTCTTCTTCTGGCTTCAGTCTTCCCCAGCATAAGGGTCTTTTCCAGTGAATTGGCTGTCAGCATCAGGTGGTGAAAGTATTGGATCTTCAACAACAATCCTTCCAAAGAATATTCAGAGTTGATTTCTTTTAGGATTGACGGGTTTGATCTCCTTGCAGTCCAAGGGACTCTCAAAAGCTGCCTCCAGCACCCAGTTTGAAAACATCAGTTCTTGGCACTCAGTGTTCTTTATGGTCCAAATCACACACCCATACGTGACTACTGGGAAAAAAAGATCTTTGTCAGCAAAGTGATGTTTCTGCTTTTAAATACACTGGATTTGTCATAGCTTGTAGATTCTTTAAAGAAAAGTGTTTTGTTTGAAGTTAAGGAAAATTTTGATTGCAGTTGCAGTCTTGAATGTGCTTGTTACTTGGATCAAATTACAGCTCAGATCTTTTAAGTGTTGTATGTAAACATCAAACAAGCAGATTTATTACAGAATGTGAACTTGATCTCTAGAGACGGAAAAATTCAAAAATAGGTGGGGAGTGGTGATGTTTGTGTGTATATATATGTGTGTGTATATATATATATGCTGCATGGAAAATGTGCTGATTGACAGAGCATTAAAGCTATATATCAACTCTTTAAAAAGATTTATACATGCATATGCAAATATACAATTTTATACATATGCATTAACCTATACAGACTTCTTTTATCGTTAAATTTTCTTCGGTTTTCTCCCCTCTTTGGTTTCCCTTCACTTCATCCATAAGCCATTTAGGTAGTTCGTTCATAGCCAAGTATAAATGTGCCAGATTTTTCTCCATACTGGTAGAATGCACATAGATACATGTATATACATAGATAAATGTAGGTGTTTTTTAGTACTGCTCTGTAAAATTAGAATAATCTACATCTTGGCCATTTTATCTAGGAATGTAATTTTTAAGTAGCTGCATGTGTTACTTAATTACCGTGAAATCTAGCCACGCCTAGTTAATAGACACTTTGTTTCAAACATATGTGCTGTTCTATGTATGCTTCCTTTGGCTAGGTTTCAAAGAGTAAGATAGCTTGATGGAAGGGAAATTTGTCTATTAAACTCAAATAAATTTTAACAGGTTATATTCAAAAAGGTGTAAAACTTTGTATTTTCTCAGTCATGAATGTCAGCCTCATAGACTTTAAAATCTTGCATTTTTGCCAGTCTGTTGGATGTAAAGAGTTACTGGATTGCAGCTTTGATTTGCATATCCCCGGTTGTGAATTTCAGTGTTTGTTGGCTGTTTGGATGCGCTTTTCTATAAATTGCTTGTTTTTCTCCCTTTTCCTTCTGGGATATTCTTTTTCACTTATTGAGATTTCCTATGACTCATCAAAAGAATAACCCCTCCCCATCTGTAATCTGTTAACTTTATGGTATCCTTGGCCATAGAGAAGTTCTATAGTGTACCGAACTATTTTTTCCCTACTAAGACTTCAGGGGTTTCCATCTTGGTTAAGACAGCCAGTGTCCAGGTTAAACATGTAAGTCCTTAGATTTGCTTGTAGCGTTTATTCTGTTATTTTATATTTACTACATTAAAACTTATTTTGACTATTCATTGGCAGTTGTGCTAGCACTAAGTGTTAAATCTCTGTTTTAAAGGTTTTTTTTAATAAAATTTTACTGTCTCGCATCAAGGAGGATGGGGATTGACAGAGCATTAAAGCTATATATCAACTCTTTAAAAAGATTTATACATGCATATGCAAATATACAATTTTATACATATGCATTAACCTATACAGACTTCTTTTATCGTTAAATTTTCTGGTTTACTCCCCTCTTTGGTTTCCCTTCACTTCATCCATAAGCCATTTAGGTAGTTCGTTCATAGCCAAGTATAAATGTGCCAGATTTTTCTCCATACTGGTAGAATGCACATAGATACATGTATATACATAGATAAATGTAGGTGTTTTTTAGTACTGCTCTGTAAAATTAGAATAATCTACATCTTGGCCATTTTATCTAGGAATGTAATTTTTAAGTAGCTGCATGTGTTACTTAATTACCGTGAAATCTAGCCACGCCTAGTTAATAGACACTTTGTTTCAAACATATGTGCTGTTCTATGTATGCTTCCTTTGGCTAGGTTTCAAAGAGTAAGATAGCTTGATGGAAGGGAAATTTGTCTATTAAACTCAAATAAATTTTAACAGGTTATATTCAAAAAGGTGTAAAACTTTGTATTTTCTCAGTCATGAATGTCAGCCTCATAGACTTTAAAATCTTGCATTTTTGCCAGTCTGTTGGATGTAAAGAGTTACTGGATTGCAGCTTTGATTTGCATATCCCCGGTTGTGAATTTCAGTGTTTGTTGGCTGTTTGGATGCGCTTTTCTATAAATTGCTTGTTTTTCTCCCTTTTCCTTCTGGGATATTCTTTTTCACTTATTGAGATTTCCTATGACTCATCAAAAGAATAACCCCTCCCCATCTGTAATCTGTTAACTTTATGGTATCCTTGGCCATAGAGAAGTTCTATAGTGTACCGAACTATTTTTTCCCTACTAAGACTTCAGGGGTTTCCATCTTGGTTAAGACAGCCAGTGTCCAGGTTAAACATGTAAGTCCTTAGATTTGCTTGTAGCGTTTTATTCTGTTATTTTATATTTACTACATTAAAACTTATTTTGACTATTCATTGGCAGTTGTGCTAGCACTAAGTGTTAAATCTCTGTTTTAAAGGTTTTTTTTTTTTGCACATGGGAAAATTAGGTACTGTTTGATTGGGGTGGAAGGAAGATGTCTCGCATCAAGGAGAGATGGGTCCCATTCAGGTTTGCTAGGACCTTATGAGAATTGCTCCCAGAAGTCTCTAGGGTGCTCTAGGAAGACCATAAGAAGTCCCTTCAGAAGGATGTTGTGACTTGGTTTTGGACAAATAAAGCCAGTTAAGTTCAGTTTAGTAGCTCAGTTGTGTCTGACTCTTTCTGACTGCAGCACGCCAGGCTTCCGTGTCCTTCACCATCTCCAGGAACTTGTTCAAACTCATGTCCATTGACTCAGTGATGCCATCCAACCAACTTGCCCTTTGTTGTCCCCTTATCCTTCTACCTTCTATTTTCCCCAATATCAGGGTGATTTCCAGTGAGTTGTCTCTTCACATCAGGTGGCCAAAGTATTGGAGCTTCAGTTTCAGCATCAGTCCTTCCAGTGAATATTCAGGGTTGATTTCCTTTAAGATTGACTGGCTTGATCTCCTTGTAGACCTAGGGGACTCTAAAGAGTCTTCTCCTACACCACAGTTCAAAGGCATCAGTTCTTCAGCCTTCAACCTTCTTTATGGTCCAAGTCTCATATCCATGCATGACTACTGGGGAAACCATAGCTTAGACCATATATGTGGACTTTTTGTCAGCAAAGTGATGTCTTTTGACATCACTGTGTTTGAATATGCTGTGTTGGTTTGTCATAGCTTTTCTTACAAAGAGCAAGCGTCTTTTAATTTCACAGCTGCAGTCACCATCCTCAGTGATTTTGGAGCCCAAGAAAATAAAGTTTGTCACTGTTTCCACTGTTTGCCCATCTATTTGCCGTGAAGTGATGGGACCGGATGCCATTCGTTTTAGATCAGCTTTTTTCACTCTTCTCTTTCACCTCCTAAGTCAGTTAAGAGTCTTATTTTCCTTATCTTACTGCTTTGGGCCCTCTTTTGTTTTACCTTTTTCATAAAAAGTAGTGGGTTTGAGACTAATCTTAAAAGTAATACCAGTATAGTGTAAGTGTTAAATCTCTGTTTTAAAGGTTTTTTTTTTTTGCACATGGGAAAATTAGGTACTGTTTGATTGGGGTGGAAGGAAGATGTCTCGCATCAAGGAGAGATGGGTCCCATTCAGGTTTGCTAGGACCTTATGAGAATTGCTCCCAGAAGTCTCTAGGGTGCTCTAGGAAGACCATAAGAAGTCCCTTCAGAAGGATGTTGTGACTTGGTTTTGGACAAATAAAGCCAGTTAAGTTCAGTTTAGTAGCTCAGTTGTGTCTGACTCTTTCTGACTGCAGCACGCCAGGCTTCCGTGTCCTTCACCATCTCCAGGAACTTGTTCAAACTCATGTCCATTGACTCAGTGATGCCATCCAACCAACTTGCCCTTTGTTGTCCCCTTATCCTTCTACCTTCTATTTTCCCCAATATCAGGGTGATTTCCAGTGAGTTGTCTCTTCACATCAGGTGGCCAAAGTATTGGAGCTTCAGTTTCAGCATCAGTCCTTCCAGTGAATATTCAGGGTTGATTTCCTTTAAGATTGACTGGCTTGATCTCCTTGTAGACCTAGGGGACTCTAAAGAGTCTTCTCCTACACCACAGTTCAAAGGCATCAGTTCTTCAGCCTTCAACCTTCTTTATGGTCCAAGTCTCATATCCATGCATGACTACTGGGGAAACCATAGCTTAGACCATATATGTGGACTTTTTGTCAGCAAAGTGATGTCTTTTGACATCACTGTGTTTGAATATGCTGTGTTGGTTTGTCATAGCTTTTCTTACAAAGAGCAAGCGTCTTTTAATTTCACAGCTGCAGTCACCATCCTCAGTGATTTTGGAGCCCAAGAAAATAAAGTTTGTCACTGTTTCCACTGTTTGCCCATCTATTTGCCGTGAAGTGATGGGACCGGATGCCATTCGTTTTAGATCAGCTTTTTTCACTCTTCTCTTTCACCTCCTAAGTCAGTTAAGAGTCTTATTTTCCTTATCTTACTGCTTTGGGCCCTCTTTTGTTTTACCTTTTTCATAAAAAGTAGTGGGTTTGAGACCAATCTTAACAGTAAAACCAGTATACAGTAAGTTTTTTCCTTTTCCCTAATAACTTCTCTCTGTTAACTGTATACACAGTCCAGAAGCATAAAGTATTTGTTTGTTGTAACTTCTTTAAATTATAATAAACAGAGAAATACCATTTTTTTCATTTTTCTAAGGCTTGTGCATAGGTGTTTTTTCTGATGCTTAGGAGAGAAGTTAGCTCATTACACAGTGAACGCCTTAGTGATTGGGCTGTATGTTCTCTTAGAACCCTGATTAAGAAATAGTTTGCTGTATTCACTTTTTTCTTTTAATCCTGTAAAAGGAATCATACATGTGTAGACTGCGAAAAGCAGGACAGCAGATGATTCTGACTGTTGATATGTTAATTGATTTTAGGTATAAAAGTAAGCTAAGGGTGGAGGTGTATATATAGTTGAAAGTTGGGTTTTAGAGTCCAGGAAATGGGTTATTTTTCCATAAGTAGATTTGAGAAGTCAGTGGAAAAGTCATGCAATTTCATTGTACTTAAAATGGCGTTCGTTGTAAGAGGCACTAAGAAAGAAGAAATTTTGCCAATTGATCTATGAGTAGTTGTACTTTCATCTTTTAGATTTCTTGCTGTATACTTACTGAAAGCTTATGCACTGGCATACAAGTAAAATGGAAAATACAGGCAAAATAAATTGGCTATGACATTGGCACATTCAGATGATTGTGTTTCTTAAAATATCTACCTCAGTGCCATGGAGAGCATTGATGTTGCAAGCATACCTTAAAAGAGCTCTCCTCTATTATCTCCAGGATTTTCTTCCAAGAATTTTCACCCACTCTGCAAGTTTTGATGCTGGTGCTTTCTTGATTTTATCAGAAGGTGTCAACAGAACAACCTTCTGGTAAGAAACCTAAATTCTTCCTAAAATGGTACTTCCTTGGTTTTCAGAATGAATTGTCAAGGGATTGTTGCAGTCAAGTGCCAGAGAAAATTGCAAGCAAACTAAGTTTGAACATGCTTAACAGTGACATTTATATCCTGACTGCCATTCAGCTAATGGCTATCCTAAGATGCCATCAGTTGTAGGAAGCCTCTTGATTTGGGGGATGCAGAATTGTTAGAATTGATGGGCTAGGAGGGTAGACTGGGGCTAGAGAGTGAATCACTAAATAAACTGATAATTGATCAAAAAATAAAAGTTATCATCCATTTTGTCAGTTTTTTAAAAACAAAAACCTGAGGCAAATTTTGCATAAATTATGCTATTAACTTTTCCTTTCTCATGGGTTGTATTTTTGTATTTATCGACAGCAGTGAACTTTAACTGTGGAGTTTGGGAAAATGGAGAATTTACCCAAAAGTCAGAGGAAAGGACCTATAGGACCTAAGAAACTGACACATATGCCTCTTAATATACTGAGAGTTTTAGTTTATTTTTATTTATTTATTTTTAAAATTATTTATTTATTTATTTGGCTGGTGCTATGTCTTAGTTGTGGCATGTAAGGTTTAGTCGACCAGGGAGTGAAGCTGGGACCCTTGCATTGGGAGTGCAGTCTTAGCCACTGAACCACCAGGGAAGCCCTGTTTTACTTTATTTTTAAAGTATTTTATTGAAGTACAGCTGATTAACAATGGGGTTTTGTTGTGTTTCAGAAAAATGATTTGGTTATGCATATAATTTTTTCATGTTCTTTTCCTTTGTAGTTTATCACAGGATGTAGAATATAGTTCCCCATGCTATACAGTAAGACCTTGTTCTTTTTGTGTATGTAATAGTTTGCATCAGCTAATGTCAAGCACCCAGTCTATCCCTCTCCCACTCTGTTCCTCCTTGGCAACCACAGGTCTGTTCTCATCAATTTACTTTCAGACATGTAACATTTTATCACAAATTTGCATCAGTAATTGAGCCATTAATGATAATGCCTTAACACATTGAAAAAGACAACTAAAATGTAATTGATTGTTTTGCTGAATAAATACAGCAAAATGTTATGCCAGTTAAATGTTATGCCAGTGATCCTGAGAAGGACTTTAAAGAAAAGAAACTGGAGTAGATCTTAAATTTTGTAGGAATACTTGATCAGGTTTGAAGGAGGCAGTAGTGTGACTGTGAGAATTTGTTTTTGTTTGCTTAGGAGAATAAATGATGAACCTTGCTTTGCCACTTGAGATTTGAATCATTAAAAACATAGCCTTTGAGATTTTTCTAGTGATCCAGTGGGTTAAGACTTGTGCTCTTTCCCTGGCTAGGGATCTAGGTCCCACATGCCACAGCTAAAGATTCCGAATCCATCAGGAAGATACTGCATGCTGCAGCAAAGACCTGGGCCAGTCAGATAAATAAATACTAAAAAAAGAAAAGACATAGTCTCCATTTAGATAGATTGTTCTTTTTTCTTTTTAAATTTTATTTGTTTATTTATTTTGCAGTTTTCACTGCTGCTGCAGGCTCTTCTCTAGTTGCAGGGAGTGGGGGCTACTCTCTAGTTGAAGTGAGCGGGCTTCTTGTTGCTGTGACTTCTCTTGTTGTGGAACTCAGTCTCTATGGCACATGGGCTTCAATAGTTGTGGCACCTGGGCTCAATAGTTGTGGCTCAAGGGCTTAGTTGCTTCACAGCATGTGGCATCTTCCTGGATCAGGGATTGAACTTGTGTCTCCTGCATTGGCAGGCAAGCTGTTCATCACTGAGTTACCAGGGATGCCCTGTTCTTTTTCCTGATGACATTTTTTGCTCAATCTGTTGGCAGTCAGTAAATGCTTCTAACAAGAATTTTGAAGTTAATAGCTTTAGGGTATAGTGTTGGGTTTTGGCTTCCACTTACGTCACATTTTGAAGGATTCAAGCTGTCTGACTTCTGGTAGTAGTTTGCTGAGTATTAAGGTTTTTTTAAAAAATGATTTTATTTATTGATTTACTTATTTTGGGCTGACTGGGTCTTTGTTGCTTCACAGGCTTTTCTCTAGTTATGGCAAGTGGGGGCTATTTTGTTGTTATGGTGCGTAGACTTCTCATTGCGGTGTGGTTTCTCTTGTGGACTCTAGGATGCTTGGGCTTCAGTGTTTATTTCCCTCTTTACAAGATATGTACATTTTGTATTGTAATGAATTGCAGTAATAGGAGGTCATTACTGGATTTTTGAAAATCCTAAAGTAGCAAATGAATTTGAAATGATACTTTCTAGGCAAAGGTCTGATAGTGTTCCTAATGAGTTTAGTGGGAATGTTCTCGAGATACTTGATCAGGTTTGAAGGAGGCAGTAGTGTGACTGTGAGAATTTGTTTTTGTTTGCTTAGGAGAATAAATGATGAACCTTGCTTTGCCACTTGAGATTTGAATCATTAAAAACATAGCCTTTGAGATTTTTCTAGTGATCCAGTGGGTTAAGACTTGTGCTCTTTCCCTGGCTAGGGATCTAGGTCCCACATGCCACAGCTAAAGATTCCGAATCCATCAGGAAGATACTGCATGCTGCAGCAAAGACCTGGGCCAGTCAGATAAATAAATACTAAAAAAAGAAAAGACATAGTCTCCATTTAGATAGATTGTTCTTTTTTCTTTTTAAATTTTATTTGTTTATTTATTTTGCAGTTTTCACTGCTGCTGCAGGCTCTTCTCTAGTTGCAGGGAGTGGGGGCTACTCTCTAGTTGAAGTGAGCGGGCTTCTTGTTGCTGTGACTTCTCTTGTTGTGGAACTCAGTCTCTATGGCACATGGGCTTCAATAGTTGTGGCACCTGGGCTCAATAGTTGTGGCTCAAGGGCTTAGTTGCTTCACAGCATGTGGCATCTTCCTGGATCAGGGATTGAACTTGTGTCTCCTGCATTGGCAGGCAAGCTGTTCATCACTGAGTTACCAGGGATGCCCTGTTCTTTTTCCTGATGACATTTTTTGCTCAATCTGTTGGCAGTCAGTAAATGCTTCTAACAAGAATTTTGAAGTTAATAGCTTTAGGGTATAGTGTTGGGTTTTGGCTTCCACTTACGTCACATTTTGAAGGATTCAAGCTGTCTGACTTCTGGTAGTAGTTTGCTGAGTATTAAGGTTTTTTTAAAAAATGATTTTATTTATTGATTTACTTATTTTGGGGGGCTGACTGGGTCTTTGTTGCTTCACAGGCTTTTCTCTAGTTATGGCAAGTGGGGGCTATTTTGTTGTTATGGTGCGTAGACTTCTCATTGCGGTGTGGTTTCTCTTGTGGACTCTAGGATGCTTGGGCTTCAGTGTTTATTTCCCTCTTTACAAGATATGTACATTTTGTATTGTAATGAATTGCAGTAATAGGAGGTCATTACTGGATTTTTGAAAATCCTAAAGTAGCAAATGAATTTGAAATGATACTTTCTAGGCAAAGGTCTGATAGTGTTCCTAATGAGTTTAGTGGGAATGTTCTCAAAGGGGTATATGGTATATGGATCTCTGTAGGTTTCTAAGCCATCACTCAAGCAGAACCTGTAGTAAATATCACTATTTTAAATAATGTAGCTGAATTAGATTTTGAATTTTTTTTTTCTGGGACTTTGCCTTAAATAGGATTTTTAGGAAAAATGCCTTATTTCTTCAAAATGTTACTGTTATTAGAGTTAAGTTTTTTTTTTTTTTTTTTAATTTTTTTAAAGATTTATTTATTTATTTATATTTGGGCGGGGGTCAGGTTGGGGAGGGAGGGGAGCAGGCGGGCCACTTCTATTGGTCTTTCGTTTCTCTATGTTCATCCGTCTTTGTTCTTTGGCTCCTGTGGGCCTCCCATCGCGGTGGCGTTGCAGAGCACCGGCTCTGGGTGCATGCGCTCCAGAGCTCTGGCTCGGTAATTGGACACATCAGTCCAGCCGCTCCGCGGCACGTGGGATCTTCCCAGGCCAGGGCTCGAACCGGCGCCCCTTGCACTGCAAGGCGGTGTCTTTACCCACTGGACCACCAGGGGAAGCCCTAGAGTTAAGTTTTTGCAGTTTAAAAATACGAATTAGCAGAAACAATCTATTATGATTTGATTTAATGGAATAATGATTTAATGGAAAGCATTCCAAACAGAAGATGAAAGTTTTTTTTTTTAATATTCATTTAGGCATGTGGGGTCTTTGGTTGTGGCATGAGGGATCTAGTT
Organism: Tragulus kanchil; assembly: GCA_022376925.1. Classification (NCBI taxonomy): domain Eukaryota; kingdom Metazoa; phylum Chordata; class Mammalia; order Artiodactyla; family Tragulidae; genus Tragulus; species Tragulus kanchil. The sequence goes on along the minus strand of JAIOJX010000028.1, from coordinate 107,844,150 downwards.
ACCGGACAAGGAATTGAATCCTGGCCCCCTGCATTGGGAGCGTGGTTTTAGCCACTGGACACTAGGAAGTCCCAAAAGGAAACAGAAAACTAGGGAGTGAAACTTAGGGGCTGTATATATGTATATAGTTTCCCAAGTGGGGGCTATTTTGTTGTTATGGTGCGTAGACTTCTCATTGCGGTGTGGTTTCTCTTGTGGACTCTAGGATGCTTGGGCTTCAGTGTTTATTTCCCTCTTTACAAGATATGTACATTTTGTATTGTAATGAATTGCAGTAATAGGAGGTCATTACTGGATTTTTGAAAATCCTAAAGTAGCAAATGAATTTGAAATGATACTTTCTAGGCAAAGGTCTGATAGTGTTCCTAATGAGTTTAGTGGGAATGTTCTCAAAGGGGTATATGGTATATGGATCTCTGTAGGTTTCTAAGCCATCACTCAAGCAGAACCTGTAGTAAATATCACTATTTTAAATAATGTAGCTGAATTAGATTTTGAATTTTTTTTTTCTGGGACTTTGCCTTAAATAGGATTTTTAGGAAAAATGCCTTATTTCTTCAAAATGTTACTGTTATTAGAGTTAAGTTTTTTTTTTTTTTTTTTAATTTTTTTAAAGATTTATTTATTTATTTATATTTGGGCGGGGGTCAGGTTGGGGAGGGAGGGGAGCAGGCGGGCCACTTCTATTGGTCTTTCGTTTCTCTATGTTCATCCGTCTTTGTTCTTTGGCTCCTGTGGGCCTCCCATCGCGGTGGCGTTGCAGAGCACCGGCTCTGGGTGCATGCGCTCCAGAGCTCTGGCTCGGTAATTGGACACATCAGTCCAGCCGCTCCGCGGCACGTGGGATCTTCCCAGGCCAGGGCTCGAACCGGCGCCCCTTGCACTGCAAGGCGGTGTCTTTACCCACTGGACCACCAGGGGAAGCCCTAGAGTTAAGTTTTTGCAGTTTAAAAATACGAATTAGCAGAAACAATCTATTATGATTTGATTTAATGGAATAATGATTTAATGGAAAGCATTCCAAACAGAAGATGAAAGTTTTTTTTTTTAATATTCATTTAGGCATGTGGGGTCTTTGGTTGTGGCATGAGGGATCTAGTTACCGGACAAGGAATTGAATCCTGGCCCCCTGCATTGGGAGCGTGGTTTTAGCCACTGGACACTAGGAAGTCCCAAAAAGAGGTTTTAAAATCAGCACTTATAATCTCTAGGGAGTGAAACTTAGGGGCTGTATATATGTATATAGTTTCAGCTTCCCTTTCTCTACAGTGCGAATGAGGCATCTTGAAGATCTGTGAAAGAAATTGTGTTAATCTTCAAAGTGGCTTTTCCACAGCCAGGATCCATAATTCATCTTTGCTGATATTTGACTTTATATTGTCAGCCTTTCAGTTCCTAAAATTCATTCATACCATGCTTATTGTTGCTTAATCAATAGAATTTTTTCCTCTCCATGATTACCCTCATGAGTTGAAAAACCTGTTTTTCAGCTCTAGTGTTCTGTAATTTCAAAAATGAGTGTTTAAGTTAGGCAGATATTTGGAACTGCAACTTGTTCTTTCCGCAGACTATTTAAGCTCCCACCTCAAAGCTACCAGATAGCCTTGTCTTTTTGTTTTTATTATGGTGGCTTTGAAATAAATTTTTAGTATTTGGTGTGTTTTCGCATTATTCCATACTCTAATTATTTAAAAGTTTCCATTTGAATGCCTTATTGTTCTTAAGATAGACTTTGGTGTAATTTTATTAAAGTTAATCTTATTCTCTCAACAGAATTACATTCCTTACTGTTTTAGTGGAATCCCATTTAAGGGTATATTGACAGGTTTAAAATATCAAAATGTAAAAATGAGATGTGTTTTACATTTTCCTAAATATTCTATTTATATTCATTAGTTAAGTTTCACACATATCAGCACAGAGGTTGTGTACTTTCTTGTTGTTGAGGGTATTTCTAGGACTTTGCTGTTGTTAGTAGACTTTTTTTGTTTTTTATTTTTTGGCTGTTTATTTTTAGCTAGAAAAGAGAATTGATTTTGGTTAATTTGCAGTCTTACTGAGTCTTCGAGCTGTTTTTGAAGTTTTTATTTTAGGTTATTTTATTCTAGATTGGCTTTGAAAAAACAATTCAGTTAGTGCTTCTAGTGCTCAGAGTTCCTGCTATTCCCTTCATCCCTCCGTTACTCATAATTTATGTTTAATTTTTGACGTTCTTTTGTTTTTACTGTATGATGCTCTTTTTTTTTTTTTTAATCAGGGATAGCTGTCTGAAATACTTTGATTACACTTTAAGTATATTAAAGTGCCTTGTTACTTATCAGTGATTATTTTAAATTGTAGTTAAGAACTTCATATTTGGCTGTGTGAATGAACAAATTAAGGGACCATTTTATGATGGATTGGAATCTTCCACGTTTGTATATGTATGAAGAGAAGAAAAATTTCTGGACAAGATTAGTATGAATAGGAAGAGAGGTTATAGAGAGTTAGTCATAAAACTATGTGCAAGAAAATCTTGTCATTGTTATTTGGCATCTCCTGACTTTAATTTTGGCAAAGACCTAACCTTACCTTTTCCGTCTCTTGACTATCTAGGGACCTACCATTATTCTGTTAAACTGGAAAGTGTTTACTGTGTTTTGTATCAGAGTGTCAATTTTATAGAGATCTGGCCATTAGAAGTTCTTTATCTCAAGAACCTATTTTATGGGGGATTAGAACATGTTTTTTAATTGTTCCTACAGTCCAAATACACTTGGGTGTTAAGTTTTTATTTAATCTTATGCCTGAAAGATATTAGAAGTGAGAGTAGGTTCCACAGCTGTGTTTTTTCCTTAAAAGTGTGGAAAATGTGTGCACTTAAACAAAGCTGATGCTGATGTTTGTGGTAGATGTATTAAGTTAATCTTATTCTCTAAAGATCACAGAGTTTGGTGGTTAAACAAATTAAAATGAGATGTGTTTTACATTTTCCTAAATATTCTATTTATATTCATTAGTTAAGTTTCACACATATCAGCACAGAGGTTGTGTACTTTCTTGTTGTTGAGGGTATTTCTAGGACTTTGCTGTTGTTAGTAGACTTTTTTTGTTTTTTATTTTTTGGCTGTTTATTTTTAGCTAGAAAAGAGAATTGATTTTGGTTAATTTGCAGTCTTACTGAGTCTTCGAGCTGTTTTTGAAGTTTTTATTTTAGGTTATTTTATTCTAGATTGGCTTTGAAAAAACAATTCAGTTAGTGCTTCTAGTGCTCAGAGTTCCTGCTATTCCCTTCATCCCTCCGTTACTCATAATTTATGTTTAATTTTTGACGTTCTTTTGTTTTTACTGTATGATGCTCTTTTTTTTTTTTTTAATCAGGGATAGCTGTCTGAAATACTTTGATTACACTTTAAGTATATTAAAGTGCCTTGTTACTTATCAGTGATTATTTTAAATTGTAGTTAAGAACTTCATATTTGGCTGTGTGAATGAACAAATTAAGGGACCATTTTATGATGGATTGGAATCTTCCACGTTTGTATATGTATGAAGAGAAGAAAAATTTCTGGACAAGATTAGTATGAATAGGAAGAGAGGTTATAGAGAGTTAGTCATAAAACTATGTGCAAGAAAATCTTGTCATTGTTATTTGGCATCTCCTGACTTTAATTTTGGCAAAGACCTAACCTTACCTTTTCCGTCTCTTGACTATCTAGGGACCTACCATTATTCTGTTAAACTGGAAAGTGTTTACTGTGTTTTGTATCAGAGTGTCAATTTTATAGAGATCTGGCCATTAGAAGTTCTTTATCTCAAGAACCTATTTTATGGGGGATTAGAACATGTTTTTTAATTGTTCCTACAGTCCAAATACACTTGGGTGTTAAGTTTTTATTTAATCTTATGCCTGAAAGATATTAGAAGTGAGAGTAGGTTCCACAGCTGTGTTTTTTCCTTAAAAGTGTGGAAAATGTGTGCACTTAAACAAAGCTGATGCTGATGTTTGTGGTAGATGTAAAGAAGGTGTGGGGAGAGGTATAAGGACTGGTTTTTAGATAGAAAAAGATTTTTATTATAACACAGTAGAATTTCCCAGTGATCTTACCCAGTATACAAATTATATAGAAATGACAAAGATTAATGAAACATTTCAAATTCTAAAAGTATTTTCTGAAGGACTAGAAAGCGTTAGTGAAAGTTTGACTAATCTCTGATGGAAAGGTATGTTCATGAACTTTTTAAGTCAGTTTATGAAAATATTCCATATAAATGGCAAGGTTATGATAGAGATTTACTAATGACTAAAATGATCAGCCAAAAGTAGATGTACAGATGAACTAGCAGAAGTAGGGAGGCTGGCCAGGAAGTCATGGTAGTGTGATTAGAAAATCGCACCTTGAAGTGGATGGCAGCTCTAGCTTTGGGCAGGGAAAGAATAAGTCTTCAGAATTTCTAGTCAGGAGCTACTATAGCACTCTTAAAAATATCTTTGCGTTTTAGGCCTCTCATGAAGATACATGCATTGAAATGTCCCATGGCGCACAATTAAATCTGCCACAGGCATTTGGAGCTGAAGAGTGATCAAGGCCAAATTAGAGAATTATACAATTGAGTAGCAAATGTGGGAAGAGGGCACTGAGAAACTAGATATATGACTGAACATATTTTGTGATGGGTCATCCTATGTTATTAAAGAAAATAAGATGATTTTATTTTCAGCCTCATCTGTTACCTTTCTCTATGACTTTCTTCAGTTCCAAAGATTTTCTGGGGTGGTAGTGCTGATCCATTTGCTTTTAATTTTTCCACTCTCAGTTTATTTCTTAGTTTTTGATTTGCTAATTTGCATAAAATAACACCTGACACATAGTGTTTAAATATATTTGAAAATAGATGAGAACATGCTTTTAAACAGGTAATGCAATTGTGTGTGTGTGTTTATTTAGCTAGTTTATTCTGTGTGTTATGGAGTCTAGTGTGATAAAGATGTTCTAGAAAAGTATTTACTAAGTACCTAATGGTGCAGAATGTGTGAGCATTTGACTAAGGTTGAGAATATTGCAGTTCTCATTGACAATAATACAGTGTCATTTAATGTCTGTTGTAATCATGAAAGAGAGGTTGAGTTAACTTCCAAGGTCAAACTGCTCATAAATGATGAAAGTGGAAATCAAACCCAGATCTGCCTATTCCAAGCTCTGGGTTGTTATTGGTATTCCATATTGTCTTTGTATCTTTAGTGTAGTGGTTTAGAGTTAATGTAACATTTTAGAGTTAATGTAACATTTAATTGAACTTTTCCTTTTAATTTTTTTTACAGGGATTTATCAAAGATGTTCATGAAGACTCCCTCACAGTTGTTTTTGAGAACAAGTAAGTTATTTTTTATTGATAGAAATCCTAATTTTGAAGATTGGTAGTGCCAAGCTGTTGCTTTTGTGTATTTCTGTTGCCAGTGGAAAATGAATGTGCTTTTGAGTTGGGGTTCTTGGTTTGATTATCTTCTTTTTTTAAAAAAGAAATTTTGGCTCATTTATGTATTTTTCATCCGTCTTTATTCTTTGGCCTGTGTAGGCCTCCCATTGCAGTGTCCTCTCTCATTGCAGAGCACTAGCTCTGGGCACGTGCGCTCCAGAGCGCTGGCTTGTAATTGGACCCACTGCTCTAGCTGCTCCGCGGCACGTGGGATCCTCCTGGGCCAGGGATCAAGCTGGTGCCCTTTGCACTGCAAGGCAGACTCTTTACCTACTGGACCACCAGGGAAGCCCTTCAGTATCTTTTTGAGTTCAATTGATTTTAGTTTTTGATGAGCTCACTTGGTTTACTGCTCACAATTCACCTGTCATTATGTCCATGACCCCTTTGCCAAATCACATGTGAACATGAATCAGTTTTTGCAAAAATAGGTGGCATGAATGAGATTATAATATATATATTTCTTAAAAACCCAGGATTTTTAAATGATACTGTAGAGGGCCATCCAAATGCTAATAGAGTAAGATTCTGCCTTTATTGCTTGATTACGCTTAAGGAATAATACATAACATGTATAGACTTTTTTTTTTAATTTTTGAGGTTTAAAAGAGTTCTGCACATAGTTGATGATTGAAACAAAAAGGTACCTAATGGTGCAGAATGTGTGAGCATTTGACATTTTTCTCATTGACAATAATACAGTGTCATTTAATGTCTGTTGTAATCATGAAAGAGAGGTTGAGTTAACTTCCAAGGTCAAACTGCTCATAAATGATGAAAGTGGAAATCAAACCCAGATCTGCCTATTCCAAGCTCTGGGTTGTTATTGGTATTCCATATTGTCTTTGTATCTTTAGTGTAGTGGTTTAGAGTTAATGTAACATTTTAGAGTTAATGTAACATTTAATTGAACTTTTCCTTTTAATTTTTTTTACAGGGATTTATCAAAGATGTTCATGAAGACTCCCTCACAGTTGTTTTTGAGAACAAGTAAGTTATTTTTTATTGATAGAAATCCTAATTTTGAAGATTGGTAGTGCCAAGCTGTTGCTTTTGTGTATTTCTGTTGCCAGTGGAAAATGAATGTGCTTTTGAGTTGGGGTTCTTGGTTTGATTATCTTCTTTTTTTAAAAAAGAAATTTTGGCTCATTTATGTATTTTTCATCCGTCTTTATTCTTTGGCCTGTGTAGGCCTCCCATTGCAGTGTCCTCTCTCATTGCAGAGCACTAGCTCTGGGCACGTGCGCTCCAGAGCGCTGGCTTGTAATTGGACCCACTGCTCTAGCTGCTCCGCGGCACGTGGGATCCTCCTGGGCCAGGGATCAAGCTGGTGCCCTTTGCACTGCAAGGCAGACTCTTTACCTACTGGACCACCAGGGAAGCCCTTCAGTATCTTTTTGAGTTCAATTGATTTTAGTTTTTGATGAGCTCACTTGGTTTACTGCTCACAATTCACCTGTCATTATGTCCATGACCCCTTTGCCAAATCACATGTGAACATGAATCAGTTTTTGCAAAAATAGGTGGCATGAATGAGATTATAATATATATATTTCTTAAAAACCCAGGATTTTTAAATGATACTGTAGAGGGCCATCCAAATGCTAATAGAGTAAGATTCTGCCTTTATTGCTTGATTACGCTTAAGGAATAATACATAACATGTATAGACATTGTAAAGGTTAGGTAAAGTTGTGTTGAAAATGTTAAAGACATGTGCCATCCTTGGTTAGGAAGGATTATAAAGGAGCACTATGTAGTTGAAGGTCAGAAAAAGAACTGGTCCGCTTTCACTTTTAAGCTGTTTCTGGAACTGCCTGAAAAGATATCTGCCCAACAGCTGTTTCATGTAGAAACAAGTGTTGAGATGATTTCTGTCTTTGAGCAGCTGTCATTTAGACAGTAAAGATGAATAGAAAGCAGTCAGGTATCTTTTACTTGTCTCTTTTTTGTCCACCATTGGCACATTGAAGCCATAGGAGTATTTTACATCCTGATGTACTTCCCAGACGTATGAATGATTTATTAGAGAGTAGGAAAGCATTTTAATTTTATCAGCTTAGTTACAAAATACAGCACACAAGAAAATTAAACAACAGCTAAAGTAGTAGTAGTTAATACATTTATATTTGCTGCAAAGATAAAAAGTAAGTTTTAAAAGTAAGTTATAGTAAGTTTTCTACATTTTAATTATAATATATGTGTTCATTATAGAAAATAAATTCTGTGTAAGAAAATTAAATCTTTTTGTAATTTAGCTTCTCAGAATAATATTGGATATTTTCCATATTTCTGTGAACATGTATATGATCTCTGAAATTGTGTTCCTTTGATAAGTCATTTAGTTGTGTTTGCAATAAGCAGATCCCACTGTGGCAGTGTAGAAATGACATTTAAGTCATTACTATGAGTTTATCATATTCATTTGCAGAATAATGTATGTGCTGTTACCCTAGGATGAGTGAGTAGGAAGGTAGTATATAATTATTATCAATGATGTTAATTGCCTATAAACTTCATCAAGAGCTATGCAGAATCTGTTCTTCCTCAATAGTCTGCTTGAAAAAAGTTTTCTTACAGAGGTGGTTTTTTTCTTTGGGGTAAGCGAAATGACTGATTTGGAAAATATATAGTGCTAAGCGTAGACTATATAGCTTCTATATTAAGGACTATTAGAATAATATAAAGTTGAATAATCTATATTAAATAATATATATTAAAGTTGTTAATTCATTTTCTAACCCTTCAGTTGGCAACCAGAACGCCAGGTTCCATTTAATGAAGTTAGATTACCACCACCACCTGATATAAAAAAAGAAATTAGTGAAGGAGATGAAGTAGAGGTATGTATTTGTTAAGTTTATTTTCTTGTGTGCCTATTTTTTTGTTTGTTTGAAATAAATATTCTTGTAGGAAAGTCACTTAGCGAATAGAGAATAAGTCTAATTCCTTTCTCTATTCTTTGTGTTGGTAATGGCTGTGTAATGTAGCAGTGCTTGAGTTTTGGAGCCAGAGCTGGGGTTAATGAATGTCTCAATGCTACTGTTTTTTTTTTTTAATTTTTAAAAATTTTAACCATGAGAATGAAAATAATTTGAGAATTAAAGATGATAGTGCATTTGAGTTGTTTTCCACAGGACCTGCCTGAGAAAACTATATGATGTTGATCCTTATTTTCTTTCATTCTGCTAATCATTTTATCTTGAGCTTTTTCCTCAGTCTCTTTGTAAAATGTTAGTAGTTATCCTTCGTTATTGTGATCATTAGAATAGTTCATTCATAACAGGGCTTCCTTAGTGGCTCCAAAGGTAAACAATCTGCCTACAAAATGCAGGAGACTCAGGTTTGATCCCTGGGTTGGAAACATATCCTGGAGAAGGGAATGGCTACCTGCTCCAGTATCTTGCCTGGAGAATTCCATGAACAGAGGAGGCTTGTGGGCTGCAGTACATGGGAACGCAAAGAATTGGACACGACTGAGTGACTAACTTTTTTCACTTTCACATGTAATAATACAAAATGTTATAATAAGCACACAGCCTTTGTTAATATTCTAATATTCAGAAAGATTTAAAAGGAAAAATTGAGCTATGCAGAATCTGTTCTTCCTCAATAGTCTGCTTGAAAAGTTTTCTTACAGAGGTGGTTTTTTCTTTGGGGTGAAATGACTGATTTGGAAAATATATAGTGCTAAGCGTAGACTATATAGCTTCTATATTAAGGACTATTAGAATAATATAAAGTTGAATAATCTATATTAAATAATATATATTAAAGTTGTTAATTCATTTTCTAACCCTTCAGTTGGCAACCAGAACGCCAGGTTCCATTTAATGAAGTTAGATTACCACCACCACCTGATATAAAAAAAGAAATTAGTGAAGGAGATGAAGTAGAGGTATGTATTTGTTAAGTTTATTTTCTTGTGTGCCTATTTTTTTGTTTGTTTGAAATAAATATTCTTGTAGGAAAGTCACTTAGCGAATAGAGAATAAGTCTAATTCCTTTCTCTATTCTTTGTGTTGGTAATGGCTGTGTAATGTAGCAGTGCTTGAGTTTTGGAGCCAGAGCTGGGGTTAATGAATGTCTCAATGCTACTGTTGTTTTTTAATTTTTAAAAATTTTAACCATGAGAATGAAAATAATTTGAGAATTAAAGATGATAGTGCATTTGAGTTGTTTTCCACAGGACCTGCCTGAGAAAACTATATGATGTTGATCCTTATTTTCTTTCATTCTGCTAATCATTTTATCTTGAGCTTTTTCCTCAGTCTCTTTGTAAAATGTTAGTAGTTATCCTTCGTTATTGTGATCATTAGAATAGTTCATTCATAACAGGGCTTCCTTAGTGGCTCCAAAGGTAAACAATCTGCCTACAAAATGCAGGAGACTCAGGTTTGATCCCTGGGTTGGAAACATATCCTGGAGAAGGGAATGGCTACCTGCTCCAGTATCTTGCCTGGAGAATTCCATGAACAGAGGAGGCTTGTGGGCTGCAGTACATGGGAACGCAAAGAATTGGACACGACTGAGTGACTAACTTTTTTCACTTTCACATGTAATAATACAAAATGTTATAATAAGCACACAGCCTTTGTTAATATTCTAATATTCAGAAAGATTTAAAAAGGAAAAAATTCACTTCCCAGAGATAAAAACCTACATTTCATGGTTTGCTTTTTCCCAGGCTCTTTTCTTCTCTTAAAAAGTGAAAATTGTACTTTGTATCTTGTTTTTTTCACACTTAGTACATCCTGAATGTCTTTCTTCAGTATATATTTTCATTAATATGTCTGCTATTATGTTTAGAAACCTTGAAATAATTTTCAAAAAGAATTGTGAGTTTGTTGGAGACAGAAAGTTTGATTTTTCAAGTAATTGATAACTCCAAGGAGCTCAAATATGACAACTGTATTTCTCACAAGGAGTTGTCTTAATAGAGTTGAAAGATAGATTTTCAGATGTGATTTGTGCCTAGTTTATGTAGATTGGAATAGGCGAACTGGGGGTACAGGTCAGTCTTTAATGATGAAACCCTGTCTAAATAAATGTTTTTAATAAATACTTAACAGTACACACTTTGTGCCACACAGTGTTTTGAGTCCTTTGCAGATGAGTTTAGTTAGTTACCACTTTTATTCTTCATAATTTTTTTAAACAATTCTTTTTATTTATTTATTTTTGGCTGTTGTTGGTTTTCCCTGTTGGCACAGGCTCTCCTGTTGGCACAGGCTCTTCTCTAGTTGCAGGGAGTGGGGGCTACTCTGTAGTTGAGGTTAGCAGGCTTCTTGTTGCGGTGGCTTCTCTTGTTGTGGAACTCGGTCTCTATGGCACACAGGCTTCAGTAGTTGCGGCACCTGGGCTCAGTAGTTGTGACTGCGAGGCCCTAGAGCACAGGCTCCATAGTTGTGGCTCAAGGGCTTAGCTGCTTCAAAGCATGTGGCATTTTCCTGGATCAGAGATCTAACCCACGTCTCCTGAGTTGGCAGGCGAAACTCTGCGACTGAACTACCAAGGAAGCCTTCTTCATTATTTTATTCAATTTTTTTAAAAATTTTTTGGCGTCTTTTACTAGTTTTTTTTTTTCTTTTTTTTTTTTTTTTAAATTTTCATTCATCTTTATTCTTTGACCTGTGTGAGTCTCCCATTGCAGTGACCTCTCTCATTGCAGAGCACCGGCTCTGGGCGCATGCTCTCCAGAGCACTGGCTCATAGTTGGACATACAGGTCCAGCCGCTCCGCGGCACATGGAATCTTTTGGGCGAGGATCAAACCGGTGCCCCTTGCATTGCAAGGTAGACGCTTCATCCACTGGACCATCAGGGAAGCACCTTCATTATTTTTTTAATGGTAAATTTTCTTTTGAGTTAATTGTAGATGTCTGCTATTATGTTTAGAAACCTTGAAATAATTTTCAAAAAGAATTGTGAGTTTGTTGGAGACAGAAAGTTTGATTTTTCAAGTAATTGATAACTCCAAGGAGCTCAAATATGACAACTGTATTTCTCACAAGGAGTTGTCTTAATAGAGTTGAAAGATAGATTTTCAGATGTGATTTGTGCCTAGTTTATGTAGATTGGAATAGGCGAACTGGGGGTACAGGTCAGTCTTTAATGATGAAACCCTGTCTAAATAAATGTTTTTAATAAATACTTAACAGTACACACTTTGTGCCACACAGTGTTTTGAGTCCTTTGCAGATGAGTTTAGTTAGTTACCACTTTTATTCTTCATAATTTTTTTAAACAATTCTTTTTATTTATTTATTTTTGGCTGTTGTTGGTTTTCCCTGTTGGCACAGGCTCTCCTGTTGGCACAGGCTCTTCTCTAGTTGCAGGGAGTGGGGGCTACTCTGTAGTTGAGGTTAGCAGGCTTCTTGTTGCGGTGGCTTCTCTTGTTGTGGAACTCGGTCTCTATGGCACACAGGCTTCAGTAGTTGCGGCACCTGGGCTCAGTAGTTGTGACTGCGAGGCCCTAGAGCACAGGCTCCATAGTTGTGGCTCAAGGGCTTAGCTGCTTCAAAGCATGTGGCATTTTCCTGGATCAGAGATCTAACCCACGTCTCCTGAGTTGGCAGGCGAAACTCTGCGACTGAACTACCAAGGAAGCCTTCTTCATTATTTTATTCAATTTTTTTAAAAATTTTTTGGCGTCTTTTACTAGTTTTTTTTTTTCTTTTTTTTTTTTTTTTAAATTTTCATTCATCTTTATTCTTTGACCTGTGTGAGTCTCCCATTGCAGTGACCTCTCTCATTGCAGAGCACCGGCTCTGGGCGCATGCTCTCCAGAGCACTGGCTCATAGTTGGACATACAGGTCCAGCCGCTCCGCGGCACATGGAATCTTTTGGGCGAGGGATCAAACCGGTGCCCCTTGCATTGCAAGGTAGACGCTTCATCCACTGGACCATCAGGGAAGCACCTTCATTATTTTTTTAATGGTAAATTTTCTTTTGAGTTAATTGTAGATGTGATGTTAGGAAGTCAAATTGTGTAAGACTTAAACCTCTAACTCACAGTCTGAAACTCTGCCTAGATTTTAATTACTTGATCTAAGTAATTAGAGCAAACATTCTTCTCTTTTTGCCAAAATCAAGTCATATTATGGACTGCCCTGGTGGCTTAGATGGTAAAGAATCTGCCTGCAGTGCCGGAGACCCATGTTCGATTCTTGGGTCAGGAAGCTCCCCTGGAGAAGAAAATGGCAGTTCACTTTAGTATTTGTGTCTAGAGAATTCCATGGACAGAGGAGCCTGACAGGCTACAGTTCATGGGATTGCAAACAGTTGGTCTGAACGAGTAACACTTCTTTCAAATCATGTTGTAATTTAAATTAAGTCTGGATGCCGTATGTGTGATGATCAGTTCTGTGACTAGTGTTTTTCCTATTTTTCAAAATTGTTCAGACAGTTATTGGTAGTGTAAAGGCTCAAGTTAAAGGGAAAACTTGGTGGAATGCTGAAGGTAGTGTTGTCACAATGTGCTTTCCTCAGTTTCGGTCTTGGAAGATCCTGTCTACTTGCTGGACCATCTTTATGGCGTGTTCCCCATTCTCTCAGCCGATTGTGTCATTCAACTCTGTTGAATGGTGTGGAAAGTTAATGATTACAGAGTCTTTTATTTCACTTTCTGTTTTATGGTTCAGTCTTGGGGAAGTTTGTTCCTTAGTATTATGAGAATGATGATCTGAAGATGTTACTGTCTCTTTTGTGCTTTGAAATTTTTGAAAATTTATATAAGGAAGATATTTAAAATTTATCTTGCCACCTGTGGATTTATTTATTTATTTTATTGTTTTTGCCACCATAAGTTTAGGAATTTATCCTTATGAAATGGAATGTTTAGGAATTAAGGTTATTAGTACTTCATACTTTTGAGCCAAATAACTTTAAGCTCTACCTTTTCTAAAATTCAAAATCACAAAGCCTTATGTAGAAGTGAAATGATACAGAATTGCATAAGGTAAAAAGTGAACTTCCCTCTTAGTGTAGGCATATTGGTGTGCATATAAAGAATATGTGTGCTTTAAGTTAAAAAATTGAGAATATACTTTATTTGTAAATTTTTGTATTCAGTTAATTAAGATATCACAGACATTTTCCTATCTGCACATACAGATTTAGCCTCATTCTTTCTCATTATCCCATCATATTGCTTAGTACAGATGTATTAGAAGGCATTGAAATTAGTTCGGTTTTTTTGACCTCATCCCACATCCCCTTGTCTGAAAGCCAGAGTTAATGTTCTTATGTAAATCATCATCTTCTGGTAGAATTAAATCTTGATGACTCAATTACTGAATCAAAGGCATGTATATTGAAAGTTTTGATAGTACCAAAATGTACCATTTTGTTCTCCAAAAATGCTTTTTGAATGACTGCTTTGTAAGTTTGCTAATGCATGGTGTTTGTTTCCTCATAGATAGGTTGAATTATTATTAATCTAATTTGTAAGATTTCATAAACATGATAGAGGGAAGCTGTTGTCACTCACCTATATATTGTGAACCTTGATTACTAGTGATATGCAGTGTCCTTTAAATTAGTTTATTGGCTTTTAGCCCGTTGTTCTATATTTATTCTTTGTGCATATAGTTTTTTTATGTCAGAAATGTTTACATGAATAAGCTTCTGTCTGTTGTATATTATGTTTTCTCCCAGGCTGTCTTTTAAAAAAACTTGTGCTTAGTGGCTTTTGCCATTAAGAACTTATTTTTTTCACTTACTCAGGTCTGCCAGTTTTCCCAGTGTGACCTCCAAGGTAACCCATTTTAGTAGTTCTACAGGTTTGGCCCCTTTCTTTTCTTTTCTTTTATAAGAGAATTTGTTTTTTTAACTTTTTATTTTATACTGGAATATAGCTGATTAACAATATTGTGGTAGTTTCAGGTGCACAGCAGAGAACATGTACATATGTCAATTCTCCCTCAAACTTCTCTCCCATCCAGGCTGCCTCATAACATTAAGCAGATTTCTCTATGCTATACAGTAGGTTCTTGTTATTTACCTGTTTAAAGGTGTGTGCCTGACCATCCCAAATTCCTTAACTACCCCTTCAACCCATCCTCCCCCCTCCCCCATAACCATAAGTTCCTTCTCTTAAGTATGGTGAGTCTGTTTCTGTTTTATAAATAAGTTCATTTGTTTCATTTCTTTTTAGACTATTTAGGTTTTTAATATACCTTTATTCTTTTTTCTAGGGTAATTGATTGCATAGTATATTGATTTTTTAAAAAATTATTAGATTATTTGTCACTGTTCTCTTTCTACTAGTCATATAATAGCAGTGATGATAAATCACACTGGGCTTCCTTGGTGGTTCAGTGGTAAAGAATCTTCCTGCCAATGCAGGAGACGTGAGTTCCATCTCTGAGTCAGGAAGATCCCCTAGAAAAGGAAATGGCAACCTACTCCCCAGTGTTCCTGCCTGGGAAATCCTGTGGATGGAGGTGTCTTGCTGGCTACAGTCCAGGGGGTCTGAAAAGAGTCGGACACAACTTAGCAACTAAACAACAGCCAACATTAACCCATGTAATACATAACTGACTGGCTTTTTAAACCCATTATCTAAGTTTGAAATAAGTTTCTTGAGGGCCTCTTCTAAATTCTATGAGTACTTTTATTAATGATTCCAAGGTTCATGTAACTTGAAGGTGAAGAAGTTGATAACCAGTGTAAATTTTTGTCCTGAATATTATTCTCTCTGTATCATGCTGTATTTGCAGGTATTGTCAGTTTTGTGCCAGATACCCAACTCTTATTCTTTTGCAGCTCTAGGAACCATTCCTTTTTGAAGAAGGGAACGATGACTTTGATTTAGCCATTGGTAATTGATTTAGAACAGAAAAGATCCAAAGGGAGCTTTTCTTAGCTCTTCAGGCATGTATCTAAAGTCCAGTTGTATGACAGAGACGTAAATAGACATTTTTCCAGAAGACATCAGTAGCCAACATATAGATGCTCACCTTGGCTAATTATTATTCAGTTGCGAGGACATGTCTGACTCTGTGACCCCATGTACTGCAGCACGCCAGGCTTCTCTCTTTCACCATCTCCCGGAGTTTATTCAAGCTTATGACCATTGAGTTGGTGATGCCATCCAATCATCTTATCTTCTGTTATTGTCCCCTTTTTCTCCTACTTTCAGTCTTTCCCAGCATAGTTTTCTTTTCCACTGAGTCAGCTCTTCTCATCAGGTGGCCAAAATATTTGAGCTTCAGGTTCAGCATCAGTCCATCCAATGAATATTTGGGGTTGGTTTCCTTTAGAATTGACTGGTTTGATCTCCTTGCAGTCCAAAGGACCCTTCTCAAGAGTCTTCTCCAACATCACAGTTGAAAAGAATCAGTTCTTCGGCACTCAGCCTTCCTTATGGCCAGTTGTCACATCTGTACGTGACTACTGGGAAAATCATAGCTTTGACTGTATGGACCTTTGTCGACAAAGTGATATTACAGCTTTTTTTTTTTTTTAATATTTATTTGTTTTTGGCTATTCCTGGGTTTTCACTGCTGCCACAGGCTCTTCTCTAGTTGCAGGAACTCTCTAGTTGAGGTGAGCAGGCTTCTTGTTGCGGTGACTTCTCTTGTTGTGGAACTCGGTCTCTAGGGCTTACGGACTTTAGTATTTGTGGCACATGGACTCAATAGTTGTGTCTCTGAGGCTCTAGGGCACAGGCTCAATAGTCATGGCTCACAGGCTTAGTTGCTCCACAGTGTGTGGGATCTTCCCGGATCAGGGATTGAACTCATGTCTCCTGCATTGGCAGACAGACTCTTTACCACTGAGCTACCAGGGAAGTTCTGTTTCTGCTTTTTAATATACTGTCTAGTTTTATTGTAGCTTTTCTTCCAAGGAGCAAGCGTCTTTTAATTTCATGGCTGCAGTCACTGTCCACAGTGATTCTGGAGCCCAAGAAAGTAAAAGTCTATCACTGTTTCCATTGTTTCCCTGTCTGTTTGCCATGGAGGGATGGGACTGGATGCCATGATCTTAGGGTTTTTTTTTTTTTGGTGTTAATCACATGACATAATTTTTTAATTCAGTAGAAACTTCAAATCATGGTTACATAATATTCAGCCACTACTCTGTTTCGCTGCCAGTCTCTTATCTCTCTCCTCAGCATTGGTAAGGCGAATACCCTTTCCACGAGGAAGAGAAATCCAAGGTTTGTTGCCTTTGCCAATAACAAAAATGTTTGAGAGTCGGGTGGCAAAGCTGTTGCCGTTGGCATCTTTCACGTGAACTACATCAAAAGAACCCGGATGTCTCTCCCGGTTGGTAATCACACCAATTCTTCCCAGGTTAGCACCTCCAGTCACCATGCACAGGTTACCAGTGTCAAATTTGATAAAATCGGTAATCTTGCCAGTCTCCAAGTCGATTTGAATGGTGTCATTGACCTTGATGAGGGGATCAGGGTAGCGGATGGTGCGAGCATCATGGGTCACCAGATGAGGGATTCCTTTTGTTCCCACAAAGATCTTTCTCACTTTGCACAACTTGTACTTGGCCTCCTCAGGTGTAATACGATGAACAGCAAAGCGACTCTTGGTGTCATAGATCAAACGAAAATTCTCTCCAGTCTTATCAATGCTGATAACATCCATAAAACCAGCAGGGTAGGTTATATCTGTGCGAACTTTGCCATCGATCTTAATGAAACGCTGCATGCAGATCTTCTTTACTTCATCTCCAGTTAGGGCATACTTAAGTCTATTCCTTAGGAAAATGATTAGGGGGAGACATTCCCTTAGCTTGTGGGGGCCGGTAGATGGACGAGGGGCAAACACACCAGTCAGTTTATCCAGCATCCAATGCTTTGGAGCTGCAATGCACTTCAGGTGTTTCTTGGAACCCCGAGCCATGGCTGCGCTAGGAACGAAAAGAGGCCCGCCTTCTTCTGGCTCGCGAAGTGATCTTAGTTTTTTGAATGTCAAGTTTTAAGCCAGATTTTTCACTCTCCTCCTTCACTCACATCAAGAGGTTCTTTAGTTCCTCTTCACTTTCTGCCATATGGGTGGTGGTATCTTCATTTCTGAGGTTTTTGATATTTCTCCTGGCAGTTTTGATTCCACCTTGTGATTTATCCAGCCTGGCATTTGACTTGGTGTACTCTGCATAGAAGTAAAGGATTTTGAGCATTACTTTGCTAGCATGTGAGACTACTCTGTTTCGCTGCCAGTCTCTTATCTCTCTCCTCAGCATTGGTAAGGCGAATACCCTTTCCACGAGGACGAGAAATCCAAGGATTGTTGCCTTTGCCAATAACAAAAATGGTGGAGAGACGGGTGGCAAAGCTGTTGCCGTTGGCATCTTTCACGTGAACTACATCAAAAGAACCCGGATGTCTCTCCCGGTTGGTAATCACACCAATTCTTCCCAGGTTAGCACCTCCAGTCACCATGCACAGGTTACCAGTGTCAAATTTGATAAAATCGGTAATCTTGCCAGTCTCCAAGTCGATTTGAATGGTGTCATTGACCTTGATGAGGGGATCAGGGTAGCGGATGGTGCGAGCATCATGGGTCACCAGATGAGGGATTCCTTTTGTTCCCACAAAGATCTTTCTCACTTTGCACAACTTGTACTTGGCCTCCTCAGGTGGAATACGATGAACAGCAAAGCGACTCTTGGTGTCATAGATCAAACGAAAATTCTCTCCAGTCTTATCAATGCTGATAACATCCATAAAACCAGCAGTGTAGGTTATATCGGTGCGGACTTTGCCATCGATCTTAATGAAGCACTGCATGCAAATCTTTTTTACTTCATCTCCTGTTAGGGCATACTTAAGTCTGTTTCTCAGGAAAATTATCAGGGGGAGACATTCCCTCAGCTTTTGTGGACCGGTAGATGGACGAGGGGCAAACACACCAGTCAGTTTATCCAGCATCCAATGCTTTGGAGCTGCAATGCACTTCAGGTGTTTCTTGGAACCCCGAGCCATGGCTGCGCTAGGAACGAAAAGAGGCCCGCCTTCTTCTGGCTCGCGAAGTGATCTTAGTTTTTTGAATGTCAAGTTTTAAGCCAGATTTTTCACTCTCCTCCTTCACTCACATCAAGAGGTTCTTTAGTTCCTCTTCACTTTCTGCCATATGGGTGGTGGTATCTTCATTTCTGAGGTTTTTGATATTTCTCCTGGCAGTTTTGATTCCACCTTGTGATTTATCCAGCCTGGCATTTGACTTGGTGTACTCTGCATAGAAGTAAAGGATTTTGAGCATTACTTTGCTAGCATGTGAAATGAGTGCAGTTGTTGGTAATTTGAACATTCTTTGGCTTTGGCCTTCTTTGGAATTGGAATGAAAACTGACCTCTTCCAGTTCTGTGGCCATTGCTTAGTTTTCCAAATTTGCTGGCATAAAGTGCAGCATTTTAACAGCATCATCTTTTAGGATTTGAAATAGCTCAGCTGGGATTCCATCACTTCCACTTTGATTGTAGTGATAATTCCTAAGGCCCATTAGACTTCACATTTTAGGATGTCTGGCTCTGGGTAACTGACTACACCGTTATTACGATGAGGTAACACCCGACACTGGTCAGAATGGCCATTATCAAAAGAGTTTACAAATAATAATACTAGAGATGGTATGGAGAAAAGAAAATTCTTCTACACGTTGGTGGGGATTCACATTGATGCAGCCCTATGAAAAAAGTTGGAGGCTCCTTTAAAAACTAAAAATAGAATTACTATATGATCTAGCGGTCCCACTCCTGGACATAATCTGGAGCAAACTAATTTGAGAATATATAGGCACCTCAGTGTTCATAGCAACACTATAATAACCATGATGTGGAAGCAGCCTAAATGTCCATTGACAGGTGTGTAGATGAAGATATGGTGTGTATATGTGTGTGTGTGTGTATTTGTGTACACTTATATATATATGTACACACACACATCATTGTATATAAGCATGCACAATGGGGTACTGGTCGTAAAAAGGAATGAAATAATGCTATTTGCAGCAGCATTGACAGATCTGGAGAGTATCATACTGAGTGAAGTAACCTAAAGACAAATATTTTATATCACTTTTTAAATTTTATTTATTTGTTTTGACTGTGCTGCACAGCATGTGGGATCTTACTTTCCCAACCAGGGATTGAACCCACACCCTCTGCATTGGATGTACAGGGTCTTAACCACTGGGCCACCAGGGAAGTACACATATGATATCATTTATATGTGAAATCCAGAATATGGCATAAATGAACATATTTATGAAACAGATTCACAGACATACCTAACTTAGTGTTACCAAAGGGAAAGGAAGGGATAGGATAAAGTAAAGGATTTTGAGCATTACTTTGCTAGCATGTGAAATGAGTGCAGTTGTTGGTAATTTGAACATTCTTTGGCTTTGGCCTTCTTTGGAATTGGAATGAAAACTGACCTCTTCCAGTTCTGTGGCCATTGCTTAGTTTTCCAAATTTGCTGGCATAAAGTGCAGCATTTTAACAGCATCATCTTTTAGGATTTGAAATAGCTCAGCTGGGATTCCATCACTTCCACTTTGATTGTAGTGATAATTCCTAAGGCCCATTAGACTTCACATTTTAGGATGTCTGGCTCTGGGTAACTGACTACACCGTTATTACGATGAGGTAACACCCGACACTGGTCAGAATGGCCATTATCAAAAGAGTTTACAAATAATAATACTAGAGATGGTATGGAGAAAAGAAAATTCTTCTACACGTTGGTGGGGATTCACATTGATGCAGCCCTATGAAAAAAGTTGGAGGCTCCTTTAAAAACTAAAAATAGAATTACTATATGATCTAGCGGTCCCACTCCTGGACATAATCTGGAGCAAACTAATTTGAGAATATATAGGCACCTCAGTGTTCATAGCAACACTATAATAACCATGATGTGGAAGCAGCCTAAATGTCCATTGACAGGTGTGTAGATGAAGATATGGTGTGTATATGTGTGTGTGTGTGTATTTGTGTACACTTATATATATATGTACACACACACATCATTGTATATAAGCATGCACAATGGGGTACTGGTCGTAAAAAGGAATGAAATAATGCTATTTGCAGCAGCATTGACAGATCTGGAGAGTATCATACTGAGTGAAGTAACCTAAAGACAAATATTTTATATCACTTTTTAAATTTTATTTATTTGTTTTGACTGTGCTGCACAGCATGTGGGATCTTACTTTCCCAACCAGGGATTGAACCCACACCCTCTGCATTGGATGTACAGGGTCTTAACCACTGGGCCACCAGGGAAGTACACATATGATATCATTTATATGTGAAATCCAGAATATGGCATAAATGAACATATTTATGAAACAGATTCACAGACATACCTAACTTAGTGTTACCAAAGGGAAAGGAAGGGATAGGATAAATTAGGAATTTGGGATTAAGAGGTACATATAAAACAAACAACTAGGAGTTACTGTGTAGTACAGGGGAACTATATTCAATATTTTATAATGACAAGGAATCTGAAAAAAGAACTTGTGTTTGTATAAATGTGTGTATGTATATATACACACACAAAACTGAATCACTTTGCTGCACACCTGAAATTAACATAATGTAATACTGTAACTATACTTCTAATACTACTAATAATTTTAAAAACTCAGCCATATGAACTTCTCATTCTTGTCGATCAGGTATGGTTAAATATTTACAGTTTCACCTGGCTTACTCTAAAACTGAATTACTTTACAAACATGTTTGCTTATTTCAGGTTTGCCTTTTTAGCAAGCCTATGAGATTTACATGAGATTATAAAACGTAAGTTAGTGTGTTTAGTAATGACCTAAAGAAGACACTGTAAGATTTATGATAGAAAGTTGGTTTTGAAAAGTTTTAAGGTTCAAAGGTTTATTTTTAAACCTAATTATTTGATTTCTTAAAAAGTGATGCCATATATTTTAAAATCTTTTCGGTGTTTCATAGAAATATTTTTTGATAAGTATTTGCTTAACAGTTGATTTTGCTAACTAAAGATTGTTAAGAAAATTGCTAATTCCCTGGTGGTCCAGTGGTTAAGACTGCACTTCCATTGCTGAGGACCTGAACTTGATTCCTGGTTGGGGAACTAAGGTATCCCATAAGTCACATAGCATGGCAAAAAAAGAAGACTGCCAAAAAAATCATTCCCAACTTGTAAAGTTGGAGGTGATAGGACAATGAAGAATTCTTTAGATTCTCTTAAGCAGGATGCATACATAGTGTAGTGTTCTGGCATATTGAAAAGGCAATAGAAAAATTTTTTTCCACAATGAATTCAAATGTGAGAGGCTTTGCTTTTATTATCTTATTCACCAAGTTAATAACACCCCAAAACATGTTAACTGAGGAATCCTGACATCTCAAGCTAATACATAATTTTATAAGACTTAAGTTTTTCCTTTTGGATTTAATGTATTTGATATTTTTGTCTAACTTAGTGTTACCAAAGGGAAAGGAAGGGATAGGATAAATTAGGAATTTGGGATTAAGAGGTACATATAAAACAAACAACTAGGAGTTACTGTGTAGTACAGGGGAACTATATTCAATATTTTATAATGACAAGGAATCTGAAAAAAGAACTTGTGTTTGTATAAATGTGTGTATGTATATATACACACACAAAACTGAATCACTTTGCTGCACACCTGAAATTAACATAATGTAATACTGTAACTATACTTCTAATACTACTAATAATTTTAAAAACTCAGCCATATGAACTTCTCATTCTTGTCGATCAGGTATGGTTAAATATTTACAGTTTCACCTGGCTTACTCTAAAACTGAATTACTTTACAAACATGTTTGCTTATTTCAGGTTTGCCTTTTTAGCAAGCCTATGAGATTTACATGAGATTATAAAACGTAAGTTAGTGTGTTTAGTAATGACCTAAAGAAGACACTGTAAGATTTATGATAGAAAGTTGGTTTTGAAAAGTTTTAAGGTTCAAAGGTTTATTTTTAAACCTAATTATTTGATTTCTTAAAAAGTGATGCCATATATTTTAAAATCTTTTCGGTGTTTCATAGAAATATTTTTTGATAAGTATTTGCTTAACAGTTGATTTTGCTAACTAAAGATTGTTAAGAAAATTGCTAATTCCCTGGTGGTCCAGTGGTTAAGACTGCACTTCCATTGCTGAGGACCTGAACTTGATTCCTGGTTGGGGAACTAAGGTATCCCATAAGTCACATAGCATGGCATAAAAAGAAGACTGCCAAAAAAATCATTCCCAACTTGTAAAGTTGGAGGTGATAGGACAATGAAGAATTCTTTAGATTCTCTTAAGCAGGATGCATACATAGTGTAGTGTTCTGGCATATTGAAAAGGCAATAGAAAAATTTTTTTCCACAATGAATTCAAATGTGAGAGGCTTTGCTTTTATTATCTTATTCACCAAGTTAATAACACCCCAAAACATGTTAACTGAGGAATCCTGACATCTCAAGCTAATACATAATTTTATAAGACTTAAGTTTTTCCTTTTGGATTTAATGTATTTGATATTTTTTTGTGGGGGGAGCGGACGGGCGGGCGGGCCACTTCCATTGGTCTTTCATTTATGTATTTTCATCCGTCTTTGTTTTTTGGCCAGTGTGGGCCTCCCATCGCGGTGGCCTCTCTTGTCGCAGAGCACTGGCTCTGGGCACATGCGCTCCAAAGCTCCGGCTCTGTAGTTGGACACGTCAGTCCAGCTGCTCCGCGGCACATGGGATCTTCCCAGGCCAGGGATGGAACCGGCGTCCTTGCACTGCAAGGCGGTGTCCTTACCCACTGGACCACCAGGGAAGCCCTGTATTTGATATTTAAAGACTTTTTTTTTTTTAATTGTGAAGTTTCTGGTTGAAATACAGATTGGCAGTTTTTTGTTCTAACATGTACCTTTTCTTGCATCCTTTATGGCAGATATTATGGTTCTACATCTTTATAATTTACTTATAATCTTATGATAAGTTCCTTGAAAGATCTGATAAATAAGAATAATTTGAGAGGACACTCCTTTACCTGACTTTTTTTTTTAAACTTGACCATGCCATGTCATGTGCAGGATCTTAGTTTTCCAACCAAGGATCCAACCTGTACCACTGCAGTGGAAGTGCCAGGTCTTAAACTGCTGAACTTCCAGAGAAGTCCCCCTATCTTACAGTTTTTTAAATGTAATATTTTACTTATATAAAAGTACAATATACATGTATAATTTACATCTTACCTTTTTAAAATTTATTTTTAGCTGTGCTGGGTCATCGTTGCTGCTCCTGGGCTTTCTCTAGTTGACCTGAGCAAGGGATCCTCTCTAATTGCAGTGCTCAAGCTTCTCATTGCAGTGGCTTTCTTTGTTGAGAACTGGCTCTAGGGCAGGCGGGCCGGCTTCCATAGTTGCACACAAGGGTTCTAGAGTGCAGGGTTCAGTAGTTTGGGCATACAAATTCCTGAGGCGTGTGGAATCTACCTGGACCAGGGATCAAACGCATACCCTGGATTGGCAGGCAGATTCTTAACAACTGGACCCCCAGGGAAGTCCTACATCTTACCTTTAAAAATGTTTCAGTTTGATTCTTGGAACCAGTGTGAAAATTTTAGCTGTCTGTAGTTAAGTCTTTCACATAATACCAAGTTACCATTGTTAGTCTTTGTGCTTGGAAATGCTCATATGTTAAAGAAGGGGCTAACATATTCTTCATTACTTACATCTTTTTCTTTCGATGGAATGGCCAGTTTCCAGGACATACAAACCAGTTTGTTAAAGTCTCAGCCACGAATACT
Source organism: Tragulus kanchil (assembly GCA_022376925.1). Lineage (NCBI taxonomy): Eukaryota > Metazoa > Chordata > Mammalia > Artiodactyla > Tragulidae > Tragulus > Tragulus kanchil. The sequence goes on along the minus strand of JAIOJX010000028.1, from coordinate 107,819,929 downwards.
AATGAGATAATACTGTTGTGTAAGTAGGTAAATCACAGTGTTTTCTAGATGTAAAGTTCGAGTTCCTAATCTGATGTTTGTTTCTTTATAGATTATATGCGATGGAATAGATAACAAACAGTACACAATGAATGTATTTCATATAGTTGTAAAATAGGTCATTATGATTAGGTATTCAGTTTAATGCCTAACATTATTTAAACTTGATAAAAACTGGTGAAAATTTTCTGCTTTTGTTGTTCACATTATTTCTGTTTGGTTATAACTTTGAAAGGCGTTGTTGAACATTATTAGCTTGAATGAAAAGTTGATAAAATGAGGATCCAGAATGGAATGCCATTTAAGTCATAATTTGGTCGTATACTAGAATTTGGAGGCCAATAAGGTTTGACTAGAATTCATTTTGTAGAAAGAATACAGAAATAGGCTTTTGGAATTTGATTATTCCATGAAACTGTAGTCTTTAGTCTAGATACTGTTGTATTTTTAGGTGTCTCGTGGGCATTCCTTAGTCTTTCAGCTTTTTCTAAACCTTTTCTTAGATTTGAAGAAGTTTAGAATTAGAGAAATGAGGGCCATTACCTTAGAGCGTGAATTGCTTCTTTGGAATAGTTTAGAAACTTAGGTGAATTGAAATCTGAAGTAAGGGAATTTGTATGAGATGTTTTTACTCCAACACCATAGTCAAATAAATTCAGTAATCAGTATCTTGGACATAGTACACTAGGAAATGGTTTTAATGCTGAGTTATTAAAACGAGTTTTTGTGTTGGGTACATTGTTCATCTTGTGAAGGATGTGATTGCTCCCAACACAAAAGTTCAGATTCATAACCCTTTGAATGGACCCCAGGAAGTCCTACATCTTACCTTTAAAAATGTTTCAGTTTGATTCTTGGAACCAGTGTGAAAATTTTAGCTGTCTGTAGTTAAGTCTTTCACATAATACCAAGTTACCATTGTTAGTCTTTGTGCTTGGAAATGCTCATATGTTAAAGAAGGGGCTAACATATTCTTCATTACTTACATCTTTTTCTTTCGATGGAATGGCCAGTTTCCAGGACATACAAACCAGTTTGTTAAAGTCTCAGCCACGAATACTAATGAGATAATACTGTTGTGTAAGTAGGTAAATCACAGTGTTTTCTAGATGTAAAGTTCGAGTTCCTAATCTGATGTTTGTTTCTTTATAGATTATATGCGATGGAATAGATAACAAACAGTACACAATGAATGTATTTCATATAGTTGTAAAATAGGTCATTATGATTAGGTATTCAGTTTAATGCCTAACATTATTTAAACTTGATAAAAACTGGTGAAAATTTTCTGCTTTTGTTGTTCACATTATTTCTGTTTGGTTATAACTTTGAAAGGCGTTGTTGAACATTATTAGCTTGAATGAAAAGTTGATAAAATGAGGATCCAGAATGGAATGCCATTTAAGTCATAATTTGGTCGTATACTAGAATTTGGAGGCCAATAAGGTTTGACTAGAATTCATTTTGTAGAAAGAATACAGAAATAGGCTTTTGGAATTTGATTATTCCATGAAACTGTAGTCTTTAGTCTAGATACTGTTGTATTTTTAGGTGTCTCGTGGGCATTCCTTAGTCTTTCAGCTTTTTCTAAACCTTTTCTTAGATTTGAAGAAGTTTAGAATTAGAGAAATGAGGGCCATTACCTTAGAGCGTGAATTGCTTCTTTGGAATAGTTTAGAAACTTAGGTGAATTGAAATCTGAAGTAAGGGAATTTGTATGAGATGTTTTTACTCCAACACCATAGTCAAATAAATTCAGTAATCAGTATCTTGGACATAGTACACTAGGAAATGGTTTTAATGCTGAGTTATTAAAACGAGTTTTTGTGTTGGGTACATTGTTCATCTTGTGAAGGATGTGATTGCTCCCACAACACAAAAGTGGAGTCAGATTCATAACCCTTTGAATGGGCCCCAGGAACTTAGATTCATTTAGCTTTATGAGAGTGGCTTTGTCTTGCAGGGATGTAGTTATTAATGAAGTTTACAGAAATGAAAAAAAAAGGGGTGTGAAAGCTGCAAGGCAGTCCAGAATGATTTATTTTATTTATTTTTTTTATAGGTAAAGTTATATAGGAAGCCAGATTCCTACACAGTTATTAGAATTAGAGTAGGTAGTTTTAAGACCCATTTCTCAGCATTCACACTTGAGGTAGCCATCCATTACACATCAACGAGAGAAGCAGTTTGTTTAGCTAAACTGCCTTTCTAAGGTAGTAGTTGGAAAGGGCACTTAGCCCCCTTGTTCTCAGGGTTTTCTTTTTGTTTGTTTTTTATTCTCACTATACTAGGGAAAACAGTCAAAATTTATCATTTGGGTCTGATGGACCATTTTTATTATTTTTTGTATTTTTAAGTCATTTAACGTGAATTTACAGAAGTAAAAATAAAAGGATGGTGAAGATCAACATTGTTAGATATTGTAATAAGCTCTTAAACATAGAAATCCAAGTTTTTATTCCATGTTTTCCTAGTTTTGAGCATACGTATACAGTGGGGCATATACAGAGGGCTGGCTGTGTTACACTTGATCTGCAGCTCCATGGAGGATTGGTGCGGCCCTTTTTGTTGTTCGAGGGTCAGTTGTATTTTGGAACTTTTGATGGCTTCTAATTTTATTGAATAGAGCAGGTTTCCCCAACCTCTGGAATCTAATCCCTGACCATCTGAGGTTGCGAGCTGATACAATAATTAAGTGTACAGTAAATGTCATCCTGAAACCATCTCCATCACTCTCAGTCCATGGAAAGATTGTCATCCACAAAACCTGTCCCTGGTGCCAAAAAAGTTGGGAATTGCTGGTATAGAGTATTGTCATCTTTTAAATTTTTAAAAATATTTATTTATTTATTTATCTTTTGCCGTGTTGAGCCTTCATTGTTGGGAGGGGTTTTCTGTAGTTTTGGCAAGCAGGGGCTACCCTATAGTTGTGGTATGCAGGCTCCTGGCACATGGGCCTCAGCAGTTGCAGCACCTGGGTTCAGTTGTTGAGGCATATAGGCTTTGTTGCTCCAGGGCATGTGGGATCCTCCCAGACCAGGGATCAAACCCATGTCTCCTGTACTGGTGGTCAGATTCTTTACTATTGAGCCACCAGGGAAGCCCACATACTGTCATCTTTGTGCTATAATTACACCACTTTATATTTATCCAGTTGATTGACTAATCCATTACATTTTGGGCATTTCATCATCATCTTTTCCTTTCTATTCAAAGAAGAGAGCAAAGTATTGAATGTTCTAGAATATAGGAGAAAATAAGGTTCCTGGACTCTGCCTTAGATCTATGTAAGGGTTCACTGTGCACGTGTAACTGCAGTGAGTTTTATTCTATTCTTAACAAAGGTAAAGTGTCTTATTTTTTTGAAAGATCTGTAAGAAAGGATAGAGTCATGAAATAGATATACCCATGTACTCATATAAGAAATGTAAAAGCTAAAATTGAGTTTTCATTGATGCTTCATTAGTAAATAGTCTCTTTTCCCCCTTCATAGCCTTTCTCTAACTATGGTATACAGTAAAGTTGAGCATGAAGTTTTGGCTTTCTTATTTTTAGTTCCAGGAATTCCATCACTTAGAAGGTTACTCTTGGATCATCTTGATAGTAGAAGCTTCAGGCTTTCCGAAACTGTTTGCCTATCAGTAGTTATTTGCATTATTTCACAGATGGCTGGGTAGATTTCTTTATACACCTGTGTAGGAGCAGCCTTAGTTTAATTAAGATTTTTGTGGGTGTTTCTCAGTTTTCCCCAGCCTTCTTTATCCCCACCGCATTTTTCATGTATTGAAAAAATATCAAGCTGCTGTGTCATAAAGTAATGCTAATCCTCAATAGAAACTTTACTAATGTATTTTAAAATACTTGATAATTAGAGTATGTAAGATAGGGTTTTTTTGGAGTAGGTGGTCTTGTAATATAACTTGCTCTGCTAGATGGCTAGATGTTTTTGTTGTTAGCTAGACTTTTAGTCTAGCAAGGTATTTAAATGTGCTTCTTTGAAGGAGTTTTAAAATAGAGTTTATCAACTTCTAAAAACAGTTCTTAATTTCAACATTTTGTCACTATTGATATTATATTTAAAATACATATTCTAGCTTATCCTTACTTCTGATGTTTAAATGATCAGAGTGCCATGGTCCCGGTCAAACCCATGTCTCCTGTACTGGTGGTCAGATTCTTTACTATTGAGCCACCAGGGAAGCCCACATACTGTCATCTTTGTGCTATAATTACACCACTTTATATTTATCCAGTTGATTGACTAATCCATTACATTTTGGGCATTTCATCATCATCTTTTCCTTTCTATTCAAAGAAGAGAGCAAAGTATTGAATGTTCTAGAATATAGGAGAAAATAAGGTTCCTGGACTCTGCCTTAGATCTATGTAAGGGTTCACTGTGCACGTGTAACTGCAGTGAGTTTTATTCTATTCTTAACAAAGGTAAAGTGTCTTATTTTTTTGAAAGATCTGTAAGAAAGGATAGAGTCATGAAATAGATATACCCATGTACTCATATAAGAAATGTAAAAGCTAAAATTGAGTTTTCATTGATGCTTCATTAGTAAATAGTCTCTTTTCCCCCTTCATAGCCTTTCTCTAACTATGGTATACAGTAAAGTTGAGCATGAAGTTTTGGCTTTCTTATTTTTAGTTCCAGGAATTCCATCACTTAGAAGGTTACTCTTGGATCATCTTGATAGTAGAAGCTTCAGGCTTTCCGAAACTGTTTGCCTATCAGTAGTTATTTGCATTATTTCACAGATGGCTGGGTAGATTTCTTTATACACCTGTGTAGGAGCAGCCTTAGTTTAATTAAGATTTTTGTGGGTGTTTCTCAGTTTTCCCCAGCCTTCTTTATCCCCACCGCATTTTTCATGTATTGAAAAAATATCAAGCTGCTGTGTCATAAGAAGTAATGCTAATCCTCAATAGAAACTTTTCTAATGTATTTTAAAATACTTGATAATTAGAGTATGTAAGATAGGGTTTTTTTGGAGTAGGTGGTCTTGTAATATAACTTGCTCTGCTAGATGGCTAGATGTTTTTGTTGTTAGCTAGACTTTTAGTCTAGCAAGGTATTTAAATGTGCTTCTTTGAAGGAGTTTTAAAATAGAGTTTATCAACTTCTAAAAACAGTTCTTAATTTCAACATTTTGTCACTATTGATATTATATTTAAAATACATATTCTAGCTTATCCTTACTTCTGATGTTTAAATGATCAGAGTGCCATGCTCAAAGATGAACAGTGTTGAGAGAAGCGGAAAGACCTATGTTTTACACTATGTCTTATGTCTTGTAAGAAGCCCATTTCTTTAACATTTGTGTTTAGTAGACACCCATGAATTTGGAGCTTTCCTTGTGGCTCAGATGGTAACGAATCTGCCTACAATGCAAGAGAGACCCAGGTTCAAACCCTGTGTTGGAAAAGATTGAGAAGGGAATGGCAACCAATTCCAGTATTTTCTGGAGAATTCCATGGACAGAGGAGCCTAGCAGGTTACACAGTCCTGGGGTCACAAAGAGTCAGACACAACTGAGCGATTAACACTTTCACTAGGCTTGATTTTCATGAATTTAGAATTCAGTTTTCAGGGTACCAAATTGCCCCAAAAGGGTTCAGTTCTGGTTTTTGGTAGAAAAATTTAAGCCATGTATTTTTGTTTTTTACTCACCAACTCATGTCTGACTCATTGCGACCCCATGGATTGTAGCACGTTAGGCTTCCCTGTCCCTCACAATCTCGAGGAGTTTGCTGAAGTTCATGTCCATTGAATCATGATGAAATCCAATCATCTAATCCTCCATCACCCTCTTCTCCTTCTGCCTTGAATCTTTCCCAGCATCAGGGTTTTTTCCAGTGAGTCATCTGTTAGCATCAGGTGCCAAAGTATTGGAGCTTCAACATCTGTCCTTCCAATGAGTATTCAGGGTTGACTTCCATTAAGATTGACCTTCTATTTGCTGTGAAGTGATGGAGTTGGATGCCATGATCTTAGTTTGAATGTTGAGTTTTCAGCCAGCTTTTTCACTCTCCTCTTTCACCCTCACCAAGAGTCTCTTTAGGTCCTCTTTGCTTTCTTCCAATAAAGTGGTATCATCTGCATATCTGAAATTGTTGATATTTCTCCCTGCAGTCTTGATTCCAGCTTGTAATTCATCCAGCCTGGCATTTCACATGATGTGCTCTGTATATAAGCTAAATAAACAGGGTGACAATAAACAGTCTTGTCATACTTTTTCTCAGTTTGGAACAGTTATTTGTTCCATATAAAGTCTTAACTATTGCTTCTTGACCTACATACAGGTTTCTCAGGAGACAGGCAAGATGGTCTGGTATTCCCATCATAGTTTGTTATGATCAACACAGTCAAAGGCTTTAGTGTAGTCAATAAAACAGAGGTAGATATTTTTCTGGTATTCCTTTGCCTTTTCTGTGATCCAGTGAATCTTGCGATTTGATCTGTGGTTTCTCTACCTTGAGCATATATGTGCTTAGTCGTATCCGACTCTTTGTGACTCCATGGACTGTAACCCACCACAGGGTTGAATTCTCCAAGAATATTGCAGTAAGGGTGCTGTGCAATGGCCTGGATGGGTGGGATGGGGGGATATACATACGACTAATAGGGGATTGTACATATCTGTAAACAACAAAACTCTGTAAAACTGAAAAGTAAAATAAAACCTATTTTAAAAAAAGAAAAGAATACTGTAGTAGGTTGCCATTTTCTTCTCCAGGATTAAGCATATGTAGCTCTTTTTAAATCACATTTAGTACAGCAATTTCATCTTGTTCACAGTAACACTTTTTTTTTCAACTTTTTTTTTGCGGGGGGCTGCTTCTATTGGTCTTTTATTTATTTTCATTCATCTTTGTTCTTTGACCTGTGTGGGCCTCCTATTGCAGTGGCCTCTCTTGTTGCAGAGCACTGGCTCTGGGCGCGTGTGCTCCAGAGCACTGGCTCGCAATTGGACACATGGGTCCAGCCGCTCCGCGGCGTGTGGGATCTTCCCAGGCCAGGATCGAACCAGCGCCTTGCACTGCCAGGCGGTGTCCTTACCCATTGGACCACCAAGGAAGCCCCACAGTAACATTTTTGATTCTTGAATTTAACAGAATTTGACACTTAAAGAAGTCCATGTCATTACATCTCTTTAGGTCCTCTTTGCTTTCTTCCAATAAAGTGGTATCATCTGCATATCTGAAATTGTTGATATTTCTCCCTGCAGTCTTGATTCCAGCTTGTAATTCATCCAGCCTGGCATTTCACATGATGTGCTCTGTATATAAGCTAAATAAACAGGGTGACAATAAACAGTCTTGTCATACTTTTTCTCAGTTTGGAACAGTTATTTGTTCCATATAAAGTCTTAACTATTGCTTCTTGACCTACATACAGGTTTCTCAGGAGACAGGCAAGATGGTCTGGTATTCCCATCATAGTTTGTTATGATCAACACAGTCAAAGGCTTTAGTGTAGTCAATAAAACAGAGGTAGATATTTTTCTGGTATTCCTTTGCCTTTTCTGTGATCCAGTGAATCTTGCGATTTGATCTGTGGTTTCTCTACCTTGAGCATATATGTGCTTAGTCGTATCCGACTCTTTGTGACTCCATGGACTGTAACCCACCACAGGGTTGAATTCTCCAAGAATATTGCAGTAAGGGTGCTGTGCAATGGCCTGGATGGGTGGGATGGGGGGATATACATACGACTAATAGGGGATTGTACATATCTGTAAACAACAAAACTCTGTAAAACTGAAAAGTAAAATAAAACCTATTTTAAAAAAAGAAAAGAATACTGTAGTAGGTTGCCATTTTCTTCTCCAGGATTAAGCATATGTAGCTCTTTTTAAATCACATTTAGTACAGCAATTTCATCTTGTTCACAGTAACACTTTTTTTTTCAACTTTTTTTTTGCGGGGGGCTGCTTCTATTGGTCTTTTATTTATTTTCATTCATCTTTGTTCTTTGACCTGTGTGGGCCTCCTATTGCAGTGGCCTCTCTTGTTGCAGAGCACTGGCTCTGGGCGCGTGTGCTCCAGAGCTCTGGCTTGGTAATTGGACACATGGGTCCAGCCGCTCCGCGGCATGTGGGATCTTCCCAGGCCAGGGATCGAACCAGCGCCCCTTGCACTGCCAGGCGGTGTCCTTACCCATTGGACCACCAAGGAAGCCCCACAGTAACATTTTTTGATTCTTGAATTTAACAGAATTTGACACTTAAAAGAAGTCATTATTTATAGTGTTAATCTTTTGGGATGAATGAATACAGGTTTTTTATTTTCTTATCAGGTATATTCAAGAGCAAATGATCAAGAACCATGTGGATGGTGGTTGGCTAAAGTTCGTATGATGAAAGGAGAAGTAAGTGATGTTAAAACGTGCTTTGTGATTAATTTCCAAGGAAACACCTTGACTCTTGGTTTCTGTAACTTTTACTTTAACTCTTAGTTTTGTTATTAAAAGCCTACTTCAGAAATTATCACGCATTTCAAAAGTTCATCAGACTATTAATGTCTGTTTGTGTTCTGGATTTGCAAACACCAAAGCTGCTCTCCAGAGGTATTCTGCAAACATGTGAGGACCACCAGAGTTCATGCTTGTAAGAAAGTCTAATCTAGTTTAGGCAAATCAGGTTGATGTAACTAAGCTGTGCTTAGTATTTGTGCCACAAGGGGGAGAGTCTGCTGGTTAAGCTGAGCAAAGTAAATTAGAACTGCATTTAAAGCTCATTATTTTTGTTCAAATGGGATTTTTAAAGTGTTTTGATGTCTTTTAGTTTTATGTCATTGAATATGCTGCTTGTGATGCCACTTACAATGAAATAGTCACATTTGAACGACTTCGGCCTGTCAATCAAAATAAAACTGTCAAAAAAAATACCTTCTTTAAATGCACAGTGGATGTTCCCGAGGATTTGAGAGAGGCGTGAGTAATTTTGTTTACTGTTGAATTGCTTTGTGAATCAAGAGATTTTTCTTTGGTGTTAAAAAGATCTTTTTTCCCCAAAGCACCCAATCAAAATCTTTGCTAGAAAACCTTTTAAACAGACCAAACTTTTAACCGGTGGCATCAATATGAAATACTGAGTTTTCATTATAATTGCCCTCTAAATTTAACCTATTGTTTGTCTCTTACATATGAATTACTTTCTCCCTAGGTGTGCTAATGAAAATGCACATAAAGATTTTAAGAAAGCAGTAGGAGCATGCAGAATTTTTTACCATCCAGAAACAACACAGCTAATGATACTGGTAAGATGACTCCTTATTTTAAGGTGGGTAATGGATGTTGTGAGTCTGCCTACAATATAGGAGACCCAGATTTGATCCCTGGGTCAGGGAGAGAGATCCCCTGGAGAAAGGAGTGGCAACCCACTCCAGTATTCTTGCTTGGAGAATCCCATGGACAGAGGAGCCTGGCTGGCTACAAAGACTCAGACAGAACTGAGTAACACTTCTCAGTTTACTGAACTGCACGTTGTTCAGATTTTATAATTTGATGTTTAAAGATAAAAGCTAACTTGTTTTATGGTCACTGTAAAAATATAGTGTGAGAGAAAGATGTTTTTGCAATTAGAAAGTTCATAATTTATAAATCTTTCCTGGAAAAGGTCTTAATGTAACATTTTTTTACATTGTAAAACTTTTAACCTATGGAATCCTGGATTCTACCCTCCCCGCCACCCCATTATTATTTGAAGAGTATATCTCAGTAAAATGGAAATTAAGAAAGCAAAGTAAGATTATCTGTGGGAGGGGGTTCATGTTAGATAAGGAGAGTATAGTAGATGAAAATCCAGGAAGACTATGTGGAAGGTTGTGTTTGTATTATCTTTAAAAAGGGTTTTAAGTTTTTGAATGATTAACTTGTGTGTTTATAGTCTGCCAGTGAAGCAACTGTGAAGAGAGTAAATATTTTGAGTGACATGCATTTGCGAAGTATTCGTACAAAGTTGATGCTTATGTCTCGAAATGAAGAGGCCACTAAACATTTAGAAGTAAGTGGGTTTACATATCAGGTTTTTTTTGTGTCCCATTTAGTTTCATGAGTATGTTATTTAAGTTCTGTGACTGAAACTACTTGACTGCTAGGTAAGGCAACTTGGGAACTATTTCATGGCTAATAACTGAAAATATTGTGTCCTTAGAAGAATTACTTTTTTCTTTTACTTTTATCAGACATAGTCTTTTATCTACCAGTGACTGTTGTTCGGATTTGGATGAGTGGTGCCAGCGAGCTTAGAAACTCACTAGGAATTTCCAATAGAACTTTTATTGCTGGTGGTTCTTTACTCTGTTTTGTAAAGCAGTAGGAGCATGCAGAATTTTTTACCATCCAGAAACAACACAGCTAATGATACTGGTAAGATGACTCCTTATTTTAAGGTGGGTAATGGATGTTGTGAGTCTGCCTACAATATAGGAGACCCAGATTTGATCCCTGGGTCAGGGAGAGAGATCCCCTGGAGAAAGGAGTGGCAACCCACTCCAGTATTCTTGCTTGGAGAATCCCATGGACAGAGGAGCCTGGCTGGCTACAAAGACTCAGACAGAACTGAGTAACACTTCTCAGTTTACTGAACTGCACGTTGTTCAGATTTTATAATTTGATGTTTAAAGATAAAAGCTAACTTGTTTTATGGTCACTGTAAAAATATAGTGTGAGAGAAAGATGTTTTTGCAATTAGAAAGTTCATAATTTATAAATCTTTCCTGGAAAAGGTCTTAATGTAACATTTTTTTACATTGTAAAACTTTTAACCTATGGAATCCTGGATTCTACCCTCCCCGCCACCCCATTATTATTTGAAGAGTATATCTCAGTAAAATGGAAATTAAGAAAGCAAAGTAAGATTATCTGTGGGAGGGGGTTCATGTTAGATAAGGAGAGTATAGTAGATGAAAATCCAGGAAGACTATGTGGAAGGTTGTGTTTGTATTATCTTTAAAAAGGGTTTTAAGTTTTTGAATGATTAACTTGTGTGTTTATAGTCTGCCAGTGAAGCAACTGTGAAGAGAGTAAATATTTTGAGTGACATGCATTTGCGAAGTATTCGTACAAAGTTGATGCTTATGTCTCGAAATGAAGAGGCCACTAAACATTTAGAAGTAAGTGGGTTTACATATCAGGTTTTTTTTGTGTCCCATTTAGTTTCATGAGTATGTTATTTAAGTTCTGTGACTGAAACTACTTGACTGCTAGGTAAGGCAACTTGGGAACTATTTCATGGCTAATAACTGAAAATATTGTGTCCTTAGAAGAATTACTTTTTTCTTTTACTTTTATCAGACATAGTCTTTTATCTACCAGTGACTGTTGTTCGGATTTGGATGAGTGGTGCCAGCGAGCTTAGAAACTCACTAGGAATTTCCAATAGAACTTTTATTGCTGGTGGTTCTTTACTCTGTTTTGTACTGTCCTGTCACCTGTCAGTCACAGTGTACTTCCTTAGTAACTAGTTCACTAGAATAACAACTCTTAGGTAAAAAGAGGAGTGGAGGACTTGTGAATCATTTGAATTGGAGAGCTTCCTGTGTCAGTAATTCTGGAAAATTGTTTTAGAATTACTGTTTTCTACAGCCCTGATTAAATAAGACTGATCAAACTTCCCCCTTCTATTACATGACCAAGTGAATTTTCTTTATTTTTTTCTCTAGTTCTTTTTCTTTAAATTGTATTAAAATAAACATAACATTTATCATCCTGACCATTTTTAAGTGTGCACTGCATAGTCTTGAGAGGTATATTCCCATTGTTGATCACCCTATCTTCAGAATCTTTTCATCTTGTAAAATCGAAACTCTTATGTCCATACTTTCCATTCCCTCACTTCCACCCCCAGTTCCTGGCCACCACCATTCTACTTGGTTCAAATACTTTAAATACCTTTTGTAAGTGGAATATATATAGTATTTGTCTTTTTGTGACTAGCTTATCTCACTAAGCATAATGTCCTCAATGCTTGACCATTTTGTTGCATGTATCAGAGTTCTCTTTTTAAGGCTGAATAATCTGATTGGGTGCATATGTCAGGTTTTGTTTATCCACTCATCATGCAGTGGACATTTGGGTTGCTTCCTCCTCTTGACTATTGTGAATAATGCTGTGAACATGGACGTACAAAATTTTTTTTTCTTTATCCTTTATAATACTAATTTGCCTCTTTTATTAGTGCACGAAACAACTTGCAGCAGCTTTTCATGAGGAATTTGTTGTGAGAGAAGATTTGATGGGCCTTGCAATAGGGACACATGGTAGTAACATACAGCAAGCTAGAAAGGTTCCTGGAGTTACAGCTATTGAACTAGATGAAGATACTGGAACATTTAGAATCTATGGAGAGGTATGCTGTTTGTCCCCAACCTTAGTGTAACTTCGCTGTAGAATATCAGCTGTTGTCTGGAAAAATTTTTTTTCCTAAAGGTTTTGTTTTTTTTGGCCACTTCTGTTGGTCTTTCATTTATTTCCATCTTTGTTCTTTTGGCCTGTGTGGGCCTCCCATCGCGGTGGCCTCTCTCACTGCAGAGCATGTGCTCTGGGCACATGTGCTCCAGAGCTCTGGCTCGGTAGTTGGACACATGGGTCCAGCCGCTCCATGGCATGTGGGATCCTCCCAGGCCAGGGATCGAACCATCGCCCCTTTCACTGCCAGGCGGTGTCCTTACCCACTGAACCACCAGGGAAGCCCTGTTGTCTGGAATTTTAGTTTCTGAGTAGAACACTTTAAAATCAAAAGTCTAGTAGTCATTACATGTAGGTAGATCAAAGATACTGTATTATTATATATTTAAATTATATATAGTAATACAGTATACTTAAATATAAAACTTTTATATATAATTATGGGTCATTGAAAGATTTACTGAATATTTTAAGTTCCTTAATTGCTTCTAAATGTGTTTTATCTGCATGACAAATAATTTATTCAAATAGTTTTTGAGAGCTTACTGTGTCAAGCATTGGCAGTTATAATAGCATTTACTAGAGTAGCTTTTGTAGGCCTTGAATTTGAATAATATTTTATCAGTGATTAATTGTGCAGTTGTGTGGGCAGAAAAATAATCTGAAAAATAAAACAAACTTTCCTTCATTAAGACTATTACATTAGAGTAAATAGGTAAGTTTTTTGGGGGTAATAATTTCAAGTCTTGACTTTTCATTTAAGTCATATAGTAAGTCTGACCAGAGGCCTGATTTTTACTTCAGAAATGTTTAGAAGTAGGCAGTATAACAAAGTGATTAAGATGAAAGGCTTGGAACCCATCCTGTCTGAATTGGAATTTTGTGTCTATCACTTAGAGAGGGCTTGGAGAAAGTTCTCCTGCCTAATTTTCCACAGTGTAAAATGCAAATGACCAGTAGTGTTTACCTTAAGACTTCATGATGATTAGATGTGTTTTTTTTTAATTTTGCTGTGTATGGTATAGTGAGCATACAGTATATTTGATCTATGGTTATTAAAGGACAAGCAGTAAAAGTGAAAGTTAATTGTTTCTAAGTCCCCCTTAGTGTAACCGCTGTAGAATATCAGCTGTTGTCTGGAAAAATTTTTTCCTAAAGGTTTTGTTTTTTTTGGCCACTTCTGTTGGTCTTTCATTTATTTCCATCTTTGTTCTTTTGGCCTGTGTGGGCCTCCCATCGCGGTGGCCTCTCTCACTGCAGAGCATGTGCTCTGGGCACATGTGCTCCAGAGCTCTGGCTCGGTAGTTGGACACATGGGTCCAGCCGCTCCATGGCATGTGGGATCCTCCCAGGCCAGGGATCGAACCATCGCCCCTTTCACTGCCAGGCGGTGTCCTTACCCACTGAACCACCAGGGAAGCCCTGTTGTCTGGAATTTTAGTTTCTGAGTAGAACACTTTAAAATCAAAAGTCTAGTAGTCATTACATGTAGGTAGATCAAAGATACTGTATTATTATATATTTAAATTATATATAGTAATACAGTATACTTAAATATAAAACTTTTATATATAATTATGGGTCATTGAAAGATTTACTGAATATTTTAAGTTCCTTAATTGCTTCTAAATGTGTTTTATCTGCATGACAAATAATTTATTCAAATAGTTTTTGAGAGCTTACTGTGTCAAGCATTGGCAGTTATAATAGCATTTACTAGAGTAGCTTTTGTAGGCCTTGAATTTGAATAATATTTTATCAGTGATTAATTGTGCAGTTGTGTGGGCAGAAAAATAATCTGAAAAATAAAACAAACTTTCCTTCATTAAGACTATTACATTAGAGTAAATAGGTAATTTTTTTGGGGTAATAATTTCAAGTCTTGACTTTTCATTTAAGTCATATAGTAAGTCTGACCAGAGGCCTGATTTTTACTTCAGAAATGTTTAGAAGTAGGCAGTATAACAAAGTGATTAAGATGAAAGGCTTGGAACCCATCCTGTCTGAATTGGAATTTTGTGTCTATCACTTAGAGAGGGCTTGGAGAAAGTTCTCCTGCCTAATTTTCCACAGTGTAAAATGCAAATGACCAGTAGTGTTTACCTTAAGACTTCATGATGATTAGATGTGTTTTTTTTTAATTTTGCTGTGTATGGTATAGTGAGCATACAGTATATTTGATCTATGGTTATTAAAGGACAAGCAGTAAAAGTGAAAGTTAATTGTTTCTGAGTATAGAGGACCATCCACCCCCTCATCTTCTAGTCTTTTAAAATTTTAAAGCTGTTAGTTGGCAGGAACCTGGAGGAGGGTGGAGGAGGGAGGGGGCCAGAAATGTACATATGACTAATCTGGGAACATAACGTATCTGTAAACAACAAAACTCTGTAAAAATATTAAAAAAATAAAAATATTATTAAAAAATTTTAACTGGTAGAGATTAAGAATTTTAATGATCATTTTAGTACATCACTATGGAAACAACCTTCTAAGTCACTTCTTATTTTGAGAATGAAAAAGAAATGCAGATAGTACATACAACATGAGCAGTTTCTTTTAAAATTCACTTGGAGAATCCAGTGTAGGACTGTGATCCAGATGTATTTAGGATTGGGTTAAAATTTGGCTAGCAGGGGCTTCTGTAGTGGTCCAGTGGGTAAGGACACCGCCTTGCAGTGCAAGGGGTACCAGTTCAATCCCTGGCCTGGGAAGATCCATGTGCCACAGAGTGGCTGGACCGATGTGTTCAATTACTGAGCCGGAGCTCTGGGGCGCATGCGCGCAGAGATGCTCTGCGACAACAGAGGCCACTGCGTTGGGAGGCCTACATGGGCCAGAGAACAAAGATGGATGAAAATAGACAAATGAAAGACCAATAGAAGTGGCCCGCTCACCTCCCCCCCCCACCAAAATATTTGGCTAGCGTAAGTAAGTAAAACTCTATTGTTAATTTTCTCAGGAGCTTCAAGATGTCTATTTAGACATCTTTAGATGTCTTAGAGACCTTAGAGATGTCTAACATATTTTGGTTGGAAAAGCATTTTTTCCCCTAGTTCTTTATTTTATTATTTTTTTTAAATTTATTTATTTATTTATTTTGGGCGGAGGTCGGGTTGGGGAGGGAGGGGAGCAGGCAGACCACTTCTGTTGGTCTTTCGTTTCTCTGTGTTCATCCGTCTTTGTTCTTTGGCTCCTGTGGGCCTCCCATCGTGGTGGCCTCTGTCGTCGCAGAGTGCCGGCTGTGGGCGCATGCGCTCCAGAGCTCTGGCTCGGTAATGGGACACATCAGTCCAGCTGTTCCGCTGCACGTAGGATCTTCCCAGGCCAGGGCTCGAACCGGCGCCCCTTGCACTGCAAGGCGGTGTCCTTACCCACTGGACCACCAGGGGAAGCCCTCCCCTAGTTCTTTAAAGATTACTCTTTTTTTTTTTTTTTGGAAAAGTACTTTATGAATACTTGATATTAAATGTCACTCTGGTGGTCTGAGCACAGTCTTGTA
Source organism: Tragulus kanchil (assembly GCA_022376925.1). NCBI lineage: Eukaryota > Metazoa > Chordata > Mammalia > Artiodactyla > Tragulidae > Tragulus > Tragulus kanchil. Next base: position 107,803,973 of record JAIOJX010000028.1, on the reverse strand, counting down.
CTGGAGCATGATAATTTTGTTTTTTCCCTTCGTGTATTTTTGTTGTGGATTGTGAATTTCTTCAAGATTGAATTTCATGTTTGTTCCCTCACCCTACCCCCGCAGAGTGCTGATGCTGTAAAAAAGGCTAGAGGTTTCTTGGAATTTGTGGAGGATTTTATTCAGGTTCCTAGGAATCTTGTTGGTAAGTACTTCTACTAAATGTTGTTAAATGTTATTTAATTACATATGATAACTTAATTGAATATTAGCCTTTTCTGATATCTCTTGCAGTTTTGAAGTACTACTTTTTAAAAAAAAAAAAAAGTTTGGTATTGGATTGTTTCTTAAGATTTTTCATCCTTTGATTTCTTAATATTTTCATTTGCTTCATGCTTTTTCATCATTCATACATCCATCAAAATTGTCGTAGTACTTTATTGAGAAGGTATTTGTGGTAATTTTTTTCCTTTGGTGCAGAAGAAAACGGGTGGACTAACAATAGGGTAATAAACTTCTACATAGTAGGCTTTGCGTAAGTAATAGTTGCAAAGACCTACAAGAAGGTAAGAAGTTGTGGGCAGAGAAGGATGGTGATAATACTAGAAGAGATTTCACTATTAAATTTTTGGCACTCTTGATGAAGCTGCTGTGCCTGTGGGTTTCCAGTTAAGCAACAACAATTTTTGCATTTGAAGCTGCAGTTAATGAGCATTATTAATTTGGGAGATCAGTTGTTTAATAGCTTTGTTAATAATATCCTCTCTATCTGTGCGATCTGTCCTTTAAAATGCAGTTTGAGACATAGAGAAACCTTGGTCGTGTGTTAATAAGTACTTAGTGATTATCCTTAAAGTTTAATAAATGAAACATTTTTTAAATGAAACATCAAAATCAAAGAAGCTGATTTCTTGGGCCCCCCATGGTGGCCTCTGTCGCAGAGTGCCGGCTGTGGGCGCATGCGCTCCAGAGCTCTGGCTCGGTAATGGGACACATCAGTCCAGCTGTTCCGCTGCACGTAGGATCTTCCCAGGCCAGGGCTCGAACCGGCGCCCCTTGCACTGCAAGGCGGTGTCCTTACCCACTGGACCACCAGGGGAAGCCCTCCCCTAGTTCTTTAAAGATTACTCTTTTTTTTTTTTTTTGGAAAAGTACTTTATGAATACTTGATATTAAATGTCACTCTGGTGGTCTGAGCACAGTCTTGTACTGGAGCATGATAATTTTGTTTTTTCCCTTCGTGTATTTTTGTTGTGGATTGTGAATTTCTTCAAGATTGAATTTCATGTTTGTTCCCTCACCCTACCCCCGCAGAGTGCTGATGCTGTAAAAAAGGCTAGAGGTTTCTTGGAATTTGTGGAGGATTTTATTCAGGTTCCTAGGAATCTTGTTGGTAAGTACTTCTACTAAATGTTGTTAAATGTTATTTAATTACATATGATAACTTAATTGAATATTAGCCTTTTCTGATATCTCTTGCAGTTTTGAAGTACTACTTTTTAAAAAAAAAAAAAAGTTTGGTATTGGATTGTTTCTTAAGATTTTTCATCCTTTGATTTCTTAATATTTTCATTTGCTTCATGCTTTTTCATCATTCATACATCCATCAAAATTGTCGTAGTACTTTATTGAGAAGGTATTTGTGGTAATTTTTTTCCTTTGGTGCAGAAGAAAACGGGTGGACTAACAATAGGGTAATAAACTTCTACATAGTAGGCTTTGCGTAAGTAATAGTTGCAAAGACCTACAAGAAGGTAAGAAGTTGTGGGCAGAGAAGGATGGTGATAATACTAGAAGAGATTTCACTATTAAATTTTTGGCACTCTTGATGAAGCTGCTGTGCCTGTGGGTTTCCAGTTAAGCAACAACAATTTTTGCATTTGAAGCTGCAGTTAATGAGCATTATTAATTTGGGAGATCAGTTGTTTAATAGCTTTGTTAATAATATCCTCTCTATCTGTGCGATCTGTCCTTTAAAATGCAGTTTGAGACATAGAGAAACCTTGGTCGTGTGTTAATAAGTACTTAGTGATTATCCTTAAAGTTTAATAAATGAAACATTTTTTAAATGAAGCATCAACATAAAATAGTGAAGTTTCCTAGGGGAATGAGATTTTATGACTTTTTTTGGTCATCTATTGGGTCTCATGAGTTTCTTCTTTTTTTTTTTTTGGTTTTTTATTTATTTATTTTCGTCCATCTTTATTCTTTGGTCTGTGTGGGCCTCCCATCCCAGTGGCCTCTCTTGTTGCACAGCACCGGCTCTGGGTGCATGCACTCCAGAGCACTGGCTTGTAATTGGACACACCTGTCCAGCTGCTCCAAGGCACGTGGGATCTTCTTAGGCTAGGTATCAAACTAGTGCCCCGTGCACTGCAAGGAGAACTCTTTGCCCCCTGGACCACCAGGGAAGCCCTCTCATTAGTTTTTTGACCATAATATTATTGAACTCCTTAAAGGGGCTCCATTTATACATAACTATGCTTTTTCTACCTCTAGGAAAAGATTCTATACACAGTTTACTTGTCAAAGTCTGGAGAAAAAACGCCACACTTCCACTTATTAAAAAAGTTGTTTGTTTTAACCAATGCACAGTAGCTTATTTGGGATGATTGTATAACACAAGAATTTGGATGGTCTCTTTGTATTCAACTATAGAAAAAGCTTTTCACTTCCTTTTTTTTTTAACTTTTTTTGGTTTTGTTGTTAAAAACTGTTAACTTCTGCCCACAGCTTTGAGTGGTATATATACTCCTAGTTAATTAGCTCCACTTAATATGTTGCTAGCAGCCACACTGAGTGATTGCTGGAGATGCTGATTGGGAGGTTAAAATTAAATATAAATCTCATGAATTTTGTATGATTGAAATAAACATTGATATAAAATGTTACCAAATATTCATTGTTGTCAAGTAAAATCACCTTTGACAAGGAAGATGCTTTTGAAAACAATACTGTTTGTTGTTTATATAATAGTCCATTATTGACAGCAAGCACTTTGATTGCTACTTTCATAGAACATAATTTAACTTAGATTTCTTCACTTGTAAAATGATTTGGAGGTGAGTGTGTCCAAGGGGGAGTCATGGTTCTTTCCAACCCAGAAATTCTATAGAAGATAGCCTTGGTCTTACAGAATTTGTGCTAGTGTTCAGATTCTTCTCTTTGTTTATCTTTTAGCTAGAACTTTAAATGAAACATTTTTAAATGAAGCATCAACATAAAATAGTGAAGTTTCCTAGGGGAATGAGATTTTATGACTTTTTTTGGTCATCTATTGGGTCTCATGAGTTTCTTTTTTTTTTTTTTGGTTTTTTATTTATTTATTTTCGTCCATCTTTATTCTTTGGTCTGTGTGGGCCTCCCATCCCAGTGGCCTCTCTTGTTGCACAGCACCGGCTCTGGGTGCATGCACTCCAGAGCACTGGCTTGTAATTGGACACACCTGTCCAGCTGCTCCAAGGCACGTGGGATCTTCTTAGGCTAGGTATCAAACTAGTGCCCCGTGCACTGCAAGGAGAACTCTTTGCCCCCTGGACCACCAGGGAAGCCCTCTCATTAGTTTTTTGACCATAATATTATTGAACTCCTTAAAGGGGCTCCATTTATACATAACTATGCTTTTTCTACCTCTAGGAAAAGATTCTATACACAGTTTACTTGTCAAAGTCTGGAGAAAAAACGCCACACTTCCACTTATTAAAAAAGTTGTTTGTTTTAACCAATGCACAGTAGCTTATTTGGGATGATTGTATAACACAAGAATTTGGATGGTCTCTTTGTATTCAACTATAGAAAAAGCTTTTCACTTCCTTTTTTTTTTAACTTTTTTTGGTTTTGTTGTTAAAAACTGTTAACTTCTGCCCACAGCTTTGAGTGGTATATATACTCCTAGTTAATTAGCTCCACTTAATATGTTGCTAGCAGCCACACTGAGTGATTGCTGGAGATGCTGATTGGGAGGTTAAAATTAAATATAAATCTCATGAATTTTGTATGATTGAAATAAACATTGATATAAAATGTTACCAAATATTCATTGTTGTCAAGTAAAATCACCTTTGACAAGGAAGATGCTTTTGAAAACAATACTGTTTGTTGTTTATATAATAGTCCATTATTGACAGCAAGCACTTTGATTGCTACTTTCATAGAACATAATTTAACTTAGATTTCTTCACTTGTAAAAATGATTTGGAGGTGAGTGTGTCCAAGGGGGAGTCATGGTTCTTTCCAACCCAGAAATTCTATAGAAGATAGCCTTGGTCTTACAGAATTTGTGCTAGTGTTCAGATTCTTCTCTTTGTTTATCTGTGTAGCGATGTGAGAACCTAATATGTCTCTTCCCCCTCTACCCTTGCTTGGTTGGCTTTGTTTATTTGGGTTATTTGTTTACTATTTATAAAATAAATATTAGCGGCAACTATTGTATACATTGGTTAAATACTCAGAAATAGTATAAAGATTTCAGTTGAGTGCTGTCCATTGTAGTATATCATCTTTCTCCAAAATTTTTTCTGAGTGAAACAGTCTTGAAAGTAGTACATTCTTAGTCCAAGTCAAAGAGAAAAAGAGGACTGAGAAGTAAAAGGGAATGAGGACTGCTTGGTGAGTAAGTTTCAGAGAGAATTCTCACCCATATTAAGGTTCCAAGAGTTCTGGACTTGTTGACTGTTCCCACCCTCCTAAATCAAAAGTATTACGTGAACACTGATTTGAAAATGAATTGAAACTTCACCTCCTGGAAGCCTTCCTTAATCACTTCTCTACTCTGTCCCTTTAGCATTTATGCTCAGTGCTCAAATTATACCACAGGTATGCTTCAGTTTGTCAATATGCTTTGGAATTTAAACTGTGGAAATGATCAGTTAAAATATTGACAGTCTCTTGTGGGACTAAATAAAACTTGCAGGTAGGTCCTTGCCGCAGACCCCCAGAAGGGTGATGGATATTCACTCACCACTGGTATAGTTCACAAGAAGGAAGGGGCAAAGATTTTGGCGGGAGGAATGTGAAACAACAATCTGATTTTGTTTTTTCGAAAACAAGCAGGGTCAAGGATGGATCTTTGGCTTCACTGTGTTAACATGATTGGGAAACAGGCATTGATATAAAATGTTACCAAATATTCATTGTTGTCAAGTAAAATCACCTTTGACAAGGAAGATGCTTTTGAAAACAATACTGTTTGTTGTTTATATAATAGTCCATTATTGACAGCAAGCACTTTGATTGCTACTTTCATAGAACATAATTTAACTTAGATTTCTTCACTTGTAAAAATGATTTGGAGGTGAGTGTGTCCAAGGGGGAGTCATGGTTCTTTCCAACCCAGAAATTCTATAGAAGATAGCCTTGGTCTTACAGAATTTGTGCTAGTGTTCAGATTCTTCTCTTTGTTTATCTGTGTAGCGATGTGAGAACCTAATATGTCTCTTCCCCCTCTACCCTTGCTTGGTTGGCTTTGTTTATTTGGGTTATTTGTTTACTATTTATAAAATAAATATTAGCGGCAACTATTGTATACATTGGTTAAATACTCAGAAATAGTATAAAGATTTCAGTTGAGTGCTGTCCATTGTAGTATATCATCTTTCTCCAAAATTTTTTCTGAGTGAAACAGTCTTGAAAGTAGTACATTCTTAGTCCAAGTCAAAGAGAAAAAGAGGACTGAGAAGTAAAAGGGAATGAGGACTGCTTGGTGAGTAAGTTTCAGAGAGAATTCTCACCCATATTAAGGTTCCAAGAGTTCTGGACTTGTTGACTGTTCCCACCCTCCTAAATCAAAAGTATTACGTGAACACTGATTTGAAAATGAATTGAAACTTCACCTCCTGGAAGCCTTCCTTAATCACTTCTCTACTCTGTCCCTTTAGCATTTATGCTCAGTGCTCAAATTATACCACAGGTATGCTTCAGTTTGTCAATATGCTTTGGAATTTAAACTGTGGAAATGATCAGTTAAAATATTGACAGTCTCTTGTGGGACTAAATAAAACTTGCAGGTAGGTCCTTGCCGCAGACCCCCAGAAGGGTGATGGATATTCACTCACCACTGGTATAGTTCACAAGAAGGAAGGGGCAAAGATTTTGGCGGGGAGGGAATGTGAAACAACAATCTGATTTTTGTTTTTTTCGAAAAGATATTTGCTTATTTTTAGCAGGGTCAAGGATGGAGTTGCTGCTTGAGCTTCACTGTGTTAACATGAAGGTTGCTTTTATATGCTGCTGCTAGGGCTGCTCAGAGAAGACATGCATCATGTGAATTCTCTGTCCTGCTCTTATTTTGTTTTTTCATTTTACTTGTTCATTTGTTGCTGCTTTTTTAGGGTTATTGGGCGAGGAGGTTGGAAAATCCTGTAATAGTGTTCTGCTGTATCAGCTGGCTTATTGTTGTCATTATTCCCTTATTTGTCCCCCCCCCCCCCATTGATTCTTTATTGGAAACTGTTCTCTCAAGCATGCAATAGGAGAAACTTACATTAACATTATAACCTGCTTAAGCCAAAACTAATTTATTGTGGAAATAGATTGCAGATACAGTGTAACATTTTAATTGCAGATTTGGACTTACAACAAATAAGATGTTGCTGTTAACTTAGTGTACATTTATTCCATATAGTAATGGTTACTCTAACATTTACTTCTGTTACCAGGTAACACTACCTAGTATTGCTTTGTTATTTTATGGGTGTATTTTAGCTTTGTAAGAGCATCTTCATATCCTCCATTTAGTTTCTCCTCTGATTATCGGATAGTCAGTAACTGTTATTTGACAGACTTACAAGTTAAGTATGGATAAAGTAAATGATTTGAATTTTATCTCATTTTACAGTATCTCATATCTAGGGAGACAGTAATCCATATACATGTTGTATGTAGTTGTATAATTCTGAAGTACTTTAAAAACGTACAGGTATAAAATGTAATACTTGTTAAATGTGAACAGTTTATTTCATTGAAGAGAATATTCATTTTAAAAGTATCTGCAAATCACAGTTGTCTTTTAAATAGGGACTTGAAAATAAAAGTCACGTGGATGACTTTGTTGTTTGAATAGTAAGTTGTGTAAATCATAAATGTAAACAAACTGATGTGATTAATGCCAAAATAATTGACAGTCTCTTGTGGGACTAAATAAAACTTGCAGGTAGGTCCTTCCCAGACCCCCAGAAGGGTGATGGATATTCACTCACCACTGGTATAGTTCACAAGAAGTAAGGGGCAGAGGTTTGGGGGAGGGAATGTGAAACAACAATCTGATTTTTGTTTTTTTCGAAAAGATATTTGCTTATTTTTAGCAGGGTCAAGGATGGAGTTGCTGCTTGAGCTTCACTGTGTTAACATGAAGGTTGCTTTTATATGCTGCTGCTAGGGCTGCTCAGAGAAGACATGCATCATGTGAATTCTCTGTCCTGCTCTTATTTTGTTTTTTCATTTTACTTGTTCATTTGTTGCTGCTTTTTTAGGGTTATTGGGCGAGGAGGTTGGAAAATCCTGTAATAGTGTTCTGCTGTATCAGCTGGCTTATTGTTGTCATTATTCCCTTATTTGTCCCCCCCCCCCCCATTGATTCTTTATTGGAAACTGTTCTCTCAAGCATGCAATAGGAGAAACTTACATTAACATTATAACCTGCTTAAGCCAAAACTAATTTATTGTGGAAATAGATTGCAGATACAGTGTAACATTTTAATTGCAGATTTGGACTTACAACAAATAAGATGTTGCTGTTAACTTAGTGTACATTTATTCCATATAGTAATGGTTACTCTAACATTTACTTCTGTTACCAGGTAACACTACCTAGTATTGCTTTGTTATTTTATGGGTGTATTTTAGCTTTGTAAGAGCATCTTCATATCCTCCATTTAGTTTCTCCTCTGATTATCGGATAGTCAGTAACTGTTATTTGACAGACTTACAAGTTAAGTATGGATAAAGTAAATGATTTGAATTTTATCTCATTTTACAGTATCTCATATCTAGGGAGACAGTAATCCATATACATGTTGTATGTAGTTGTATAATTCTGAAGTACTTTAAAAACGTACAGGTATAAAATGTAATACTTGTTAAATGTGAACAGTTTATTTCATTGAAGAGAATATTCATTTTAAAAGTATCTGCAAATCACAGTTGTCTTTTAAATAGGGACTTGAAAATAAAAGTCACGTGGATGACTTTGTTGTTTGAATAGTAAGTTGTGTAATATGTCATAAATGTAAACAAACTGATGTGATTAATGCCAAAATAAAAGTTTTCTTTTTGCTTTCATTTATATAATCCAACTTTTTGAAATAAAAGGGTTGGACTTGGTATTTTAAAGGTATAAAAATGGTATAGAATATACTAAAAATATTTGGACTTTCAAAATATCTTAAATGTAAGTGGCATTGTTGATCTCAATACTGAAGAGAGGAGATTTCATACTAAGAATAAAGTTTCTCAGTCTTTAGGTGAGTTGAGAGTAAAATGATGGAGTTTTGCTTGGTTTTTATAATTTGATAGCAAGTCATAAATTATTTGGGCTGATGTTGAAATGATAGCAGTATTGATTTTTAATTTATTATTATGTTTTTTCTCTTATTAAAGGAAAAGTAATTGGGAAAAATGGCAAAGTTATTCAAGAAATAGTAGACAAATCTGGTGTGGTTCGGGTGAGAATTGAAGGAGACAATGAAAATAAACTACCTAGAGAAGATGTAAGTGTTTCATATATAATTTGCTTGTTCTCTCCCCTTCCCCATCAGTTTTTCTATATTTTGAAAATTGTTTTAGGAATCTATATCCAGTGAACTACCTACACTCTGCAGCAGATTTTTTTTTTTTTCTTTTTAAGTTCTATTCCTTTAAACAAGTCATTTCCGTTATGTGGGCCTTGGACTTCTGATTGGTTTCTCAGCACTTAAGTAAAAAGGCCTATTTTTGATTAAAAAGAGACTTTAGTTTGATAATCTTTTTTTTTTTTTAAAAAGATTTATTTATTTATTTACTTTGGGTGGGGGTCGGGTTGGGGAGGGAGGGGAGTGGGCGGGCCACTTCTATTGGTCTTTCATTTCTCTATTTTCATTCGTCTTCGTTCCTTGGCTCCTGTGGGCCTCCCATCGCGGTGGCATCCGTCGTCTCAGAGCACTGGCTCTGGGCGCATGCGCTCCAGAGCTCCGGCTCGGTGATTGGACACATCAGTCTGGCCGCTCTGCGGCACGTGGGATCTTCCCAGGCTAGGGCTCGAACCGGCGCCTTGCACTAAAATACGAACAGTTGTCTTTTAAATAGGGACTTGAAAATAAAAGTCACGTGGATGACTTTGTTGTTTGAATAGTAAGTTGTGTAATATGTCATAAATGTAAACAAACTGATGTGATTAATGCCAAAATAAAAGTTTTCTTTTTGCTTTCATTTATATAATCCAACTTTTTGAAATAAAAGGGTTGGACTTGGTATTTTAAAGGTATAAAAATGGTATAGAATATACTAAAAATATTTGGACTTTCAAAATATCTTAAATGTAAGTGGCATTGTTGATCTCAATACTGAAGAGAGGAGATTTCATACTAAGAATAAAGTTTCTCAGTCTTTAGGTGAGTTGAGAGTAAAATGATGGAGTTTTGCTTGGTTTTTATAATTTGATAGCAAGTCATAAATTATTTGGGCTGATGTTGAAATGATAGCAGTATTGATTTTTAATTTATTATTATGTTTTTTCTCTTATTAAAGGAAAAGTAATTGGGAAAAATGGCAAAGTTATTCAAGAAATAGTAGACAAATCTGGTGTGGTTCGGGTGAGAATTGAAGGAGACAATGAAAATAAACTACCTAGAGAAGATGTAAGTGTTTCATATATAATTTGCTTGTTCTCTCCCCTTCCCCATCAGTTTTTCTATATTTTGAAAATTGTTTTAGGAATCTATATCCAGTGAACTACCTACACTCTGCAGCAGATTTTTTTTTTTTTCTTTTTAAGTTCTATTCCTTTAAACAAGTCATTTCCGTTATGTGGGCCTTGGACTTCTGATTGGTTTCTCAGCACTTAAGTAAAAAGGCCTATTTTTGATTAAAAAGAGACTTTAGTTTGATAATCTTTTTTTTTTTTTAAAAAGATTTATTTATTTATTTACTTTGGGTGGGGGTCGGGTTGGGGAGGGAGGGGAGTGGGCGGGCCACTTCTATTGGTCTTTCATTTCTCTATTTTCATTCGTCTTCGTTCCTTGGCTCCTGTGGGCCTCCCATCGCGGTGGCATCCGTCGTCTCAGAGCACTGGCTCTGGGCGCATGCGCTCCAGAGCTCCGGCTCGGTGATTGGACACATCAGTCTGGCCGCTCTGCGGCACGTGGGATCTTCCCAGGCTAGGGCTCGAACCGGCGCCCCTTGCACTACAAGGCGGTGTCCTTACCCACTGGACCACCAGGGGAAGCCCTGATAGTCTTAACAGTTCTTTTTTTATATATAGAACCTGGTACTCTAAATTCTGTATAGATTTTTTTTTTGAGGGGGGGCCACTTCTGTTCATTTTTTCCTTTATCTTTGGTCTTTGGCCTGTGTGGGCCTCCCATCTCAGTGGCCTCTCGCTGCAGAGTACCAGCTCCGGGTGCATATGCTCTAGAGCACTGGCTCAGTAGTTGGACACATCGGTCTAGCCGCTCCGCGCCACGTGGGATCTTCCCAGGCCAGGGATTGAACTGGCATTCCCTGCACTGCAAGGCAGTGTCCTTATTCACTGGACCACCACGGAAGCCCTAAATTTTGTATAGATTTTTAAAGTAAGGAATTTGGTACTCTAAAGAGTTGACTGAAGGAATTCTTGGTAACACTTCTTTGACTTTTTCATTATTGTTAAAAATTTGTAAGCTGTGATCGTTTCTTTTATTTTCTTGATTTCTTTCTTTTTTTCTTTTTCACATCTTGCCTCTCTTTATTTATATTATTTTTGTCCATCTTTTTTGTTCTTTGGCCTGTAAGGGCCTCCCATTGCAGTGGCCTTTCACTACAGAGCGCTGGCTCTGAGCGAATGCACTCCAGAGCGTTGGGTCATAACTGGACACACTGGTGTAGCCGCTCTGCTGCACGTGGGGTCTTCCTGGGCCAGGGATCGAACCAATGCCCCCTGCACTGCAAGGCGAACTCTTTACCCACTGAACCACCAGGGAAGACCTGTGACCATTTCTTAATTGACATTTTTTAAGCTTTACGTTGCTTGTCATTCTGATGCCAGCTTTCTGAAATTTCTTTTTCAGTCTTTTTTGTTACATCTTAATGTGTTTGTCCACAGTGCTGATAATTTATTCTTTACCCACTACTTTAAGCGTCTCTAACTTTTGTGGTTGTAGTGGTCAACTCTGTATATTTATGTCTGAATATAAGGTAAAGACTCTCCCCGCCCCACCCCCTGAAATATCTCCCAGAAAGCAATACATTCACAATTTCTTAAGTTTTGCACAGTGGATAACTGGGGAGTTTGTTTGCTTATTGGACAAAATAAGTTTTGTTTTAAAAAGAGACATACAGAGAAAACTGAAGATATTTGTTAATGTAACAGATATACAGATAAATAGTCATACACCGGATATTGGGATGCTGTAAAGATGCCTGTGAAAGATACCATTTTCTTTTTTTTTTCTTTTTTACCATTTTCTTGATTCCTTTTAATTAGTTTGAGTGTGGCAGTAAAAATGAATGAAGAAAAACAAATGACTCTAAAGCAAATGAGTACTCATGGATTGATTTAATTGTACACAGCTTCAAAAATTGCTGTAAGCCTCAAGTAATTTTAAATGCTTAAGCGAACACCATACCCCACATGGGGGTGGTGGCGACCCTATTAAAATTGGGGGTGTCATACTATTATTATTGACACTGACTCCATTTATACCTAATGTATAAAGTAATCATGATCCGTTTGGTATACTGGGCTTCCCTGGTGACTCAGTGGTAAAGAACCACCTGCCAGTGCAGGGATGCAGGTTCAATCCCTGGGTTGGGAAGATCCCCTGGAATAGGACGTGACAACACTCCAGTATTCTTACTTGGGAAATCCCATGGACAGAGGAGCCTGCTGGACGACAGTCCATGGGGTCCCAGAAGAGTTGGACACGATTTAGCGACTAAACCAAGAACAATTTGGGATAGAACCAATGGCTAAAATTGGTCTGAAAATTAAGGTGTTTACTGGGTAGGGTAATTAAATAAATAAATAAATTTTCTTAGCTTGATTCTAATATCTAGTCTTCCCTTGACTTACCCCAGTTGCCTTCCAGTATTTACCACCTTGTTGCAAGCTAATTCTTTTTTAGGTCATCCTTCATAAGTTAATACCATTTACTGTAGTTTTTGTCATTTTTACTTCCACTTTTGTGCCAGAGTTAAGAAATTTAAATGCTAAAAGATATCAAGCAGATTGTGTAAACTATCAAGCAGGTTGGATAAACAGATAGGAAAGGGAGGACACACTGTCCCTTTCTATAAAAGCAACTGATGCTGCTCCGTTTTAATTTAATCTGGTTGCCATTTGGGTATGCATGTATTCTGCTGTTGCTGTCTCTTCTAAAATTTTAAAGAAAAGCTAAAAACCTAAATAATAAGCAAAACTTTTCAATTTTCAAAACATTGCATGTGAAAACAAATCTGAAGGTTGATACTGGCTTATTTGGGGTCACCATTTCACAATTTAAGCAGGTGGACCAGTGGTTAGGACTGTGCTTTCACTGCTGTGGCCTGGTTTGATCTCTGGCTTTGGAACTAAGGTTCTGTAGGCCTCATGTCATGGCCAAAAGAAAAAAAAAAGTAAATCCATTCCTTTTAATTAGTTTGAGTGTGGCAGTAAAAATGAATGAAGAAAAACAAATGACTCTAAAGCAAATGAGTACTCATGGATTGATTTAATTGTACACAGCTTCAAAAATTGCTGTAAGCCTCAAGTAATTTTAAATGCTTGCGAACACCATACCCCACATGGGGTGGTGGCGACCTATTAAAATTGGGGGTGTCATACTATTATTATTGACACTGACTCCATTTATACCTAATGTATAAAGTAATCATGATCCGTTTGGTATACTGGGCTTCCCTGGTGACTCAGTGGTAAAGAACCACCTGCCAGTGCAGGGATGCAGGTTCAATCCCTGGGTTGGGAAGATCCCCTGGAATAGGACGTGACAACACTCCAGTATTCTTACTTGGGAAATCCCATGGACAGAGGAGCCTGCTGGACGACAGTCCATGGGGTCCCAGAAGAGTTGGACACGATTTAGCGACTAAACCAAGAACAATTTGGGATAGAACCAATGGCTAAAATTGGTCTGAAAATTAAGGTGTTTACTGGGTAGGGTAATTAAATAAATAAATAAATTTTCTTAGCTTGATTCTAATATCTAGTCTTCCCTTGACTTACCCCAGTTGCCTTCCAGTATTTACCACCTTGTTGCAAGCTAATTCTTTTTTAGGTCATCCTTCATAAGTTAATACCATTTACTGTAGTTTTTGTCATTTTTACTTCCACTTTTGTGCCAGAGTTAAGAAATTTAAATGCTAAAAGATATCAAGCAGATTGTGTAAACTATCAAGCAGGTTGGATAAACAGATAGGAAAGGGAGGACACACTGTCCCTTTCTATAAAAGCAACTGATGCTGCTCCGTTTTAATTTAATCTGGTTGCCATTTGGGTATGCATGTATTCTGCTGTTGCTGTCTCTTCTAAAATTTTAAAGAAAAGCTAAAAACCTAAATAATAAGCAAAACTTTTCAATTTTCAAAACATTGCATGTGAAAACAAATCTGAAGGTTGATACTGGCTTATTTGGGGTCACCATTTCACAATTTAAGCAGGTGGACCAGTGGTTAGGACTGTGCTTTCACTGCTGTGGCCTGGTTTGATCTCTGGCTTTGGAACTAAGGTTCTGTAGGCCTCATGTCATGGCCAAAAGAAAGAAAAGAATAAAACAAAAACCTGTCTAAATCCCCTGGTAACTCAGACTCTCTTTATAACTTGTTTACTTTGAGGTCTTTGGTGACTCATCTCTAACTTGATAGGGCCTTTCTGCCTGTATACTGTGGCTTTAATAGTCTATATAATTGTATATTTAATGATTTTCTTTAAGTCTTAAATTTTGTTTCTAGTTTATCTTAAATCTTCAAGCCAGGTTATAAGCTCTTTGAAGTTAAATCTTCATTCTTAATTTTTTTTGTTGTTGTTTGGTGAAGTTTGAACAAAATTTGTACTTTAAAGTTACTAATACTGTATCACATGTAAACTTCCTATTTTTGTTTTACAACATAATATTTTTTTATAAAATCTGAAGTCTTACATTCTCCCTCCTTCCTAGCACAAGGAACTGTAGAATAGGCACCTGATAGATATTTAAAATCAATTAAGGTTTTTTAAGATTTGAGTTTTTTAATTGTAAAAAAAATTAACAGTTTATGTAAAGGTCAGACTAGCACAGAAGGGTATGACTTAAAAAATGCATTTATGTCCTGTCTGTGTCTTTCTCTTTCGATTGTATCTAATAAGAGTTTAAACTGTTGGTAGGTTGCCTTTTCTGTCTTCTGCTGTTAAAAATAAGGCTGAAGCAAAGATCCCTTGTGACAGGAGAGTAGATTCCTGAAAGTGTGTTTGCTAGATCACAGGATATATTGCATTAAAATTTTTAAGTCTTGTTAGTTTTCCCACACATTTCTCCACCAGTATAGAAAATGTGTCTATTTTCCACAAGTTAGCCAAACTGAGAATTTTATCAGGTGTTAATTAGTGCCATTTTAAAAGATGTATGTGTTACCTCTCCATTTGCTTGGAAGACATTTTTTATAAACAGGCTGTCCTTTACATATTTTTTTGTCATTTTAAAATAACTGAACTGTAAGAACTTTTGCATTTTGAATTGTTAGTCCTTTTATGTATGTGACATATTTATTTTGACTTCTGACTTACCCAGTTTTGTGTTGTTTGATAGATCTTTTCTACTCATAGATCATTCAGAAGTATGTTTCTATTTTTTTTCCCTCCAGTTTTTCTTTTTTTGTAATGTGTACATTTTTAGCTCTAATTATATCTTTTCTGGTGTCATACTATCAGGAGCAGATCAGCTTTTTTTTTTTTTCCCCCCTTGAGTGCTAGTTGCTGTCACAGTGTCACCTTATAAATTATAATCAGTTTTTAAAATATTTTGAAATAGCAAAATTTCACTTAACTCTTGAGTGTGAACTCATATTCAGTA
Source organism: Tragulus kanchil (assembly GCA_022376925.1). Lineage (NCBI taxonomy): Eukaryota > Metazoa > Chordata > Mammalia > Artiodactyla > Tragulidae > Tragulus > Tragulus kanchil. Next base: position 107,788,782 of record JAIOJX010000028.1, on the reverse strand, counting down.
ATAATCATTTAACTTCATTCCAGTTTTTTAATGGTTTATAATATCTATTAAAATAGTCTACAAAATATGTGCAGTTAAAGATGCCTTTTTACCACTTCTTTTCTTTGGAGGTAGCTATTGGTAAATACCTCCAGTTGGGGATGCATTCCATTTCTCTTTAATTCTTAAAGATCAACTGTTTGGAAGGACTTTCCCTTCTTTATCTACTCTGTAAAATTGTATTTATGTTTAATACCTACTTTAGATGACTAATATTCTTAAGAATTCTTCTTAATTTCCTCATCTGGGATGACATAATTCACATTATGCCTGTGTTTTTTATTCAGTATTACTGATGCTTTTACAATGAGATTATTACAAAATGTTTAGTATCTTTTTTGAGATTGTGATTATACCTTTAGGACTGAGACTTTGTTTTCTTTTTCCTTGTTCGTTAGCATAGATTATGGCAGTTAACAAGTAGATTTGGAATTAGGTAACTGGATGTGAAATTGATTAGTCATGCTAATTTTATGACTTTGATGTTTTCTTAGCTGTAGAATTGTGGTATTCTTAAAGTGAATTTTTAATGAACATTAAATAATGAATGTAACTAGTACAGTCTCAGAAATACATTGTGTAATTAAAATCTTTTCAGCTTTCTTTTTTATCCCTTCCTGTCTTTTGTTCAAGACTTTCTCACTTCCTAAGCTTAAGTTAGAGTCCCTTGTTTCATGCCTTCCTAGTTGTAATTCTTTTGCAGTCACTACAACTTTAAGCTTCATGATAGCTGAGCTCTGCATTGTAGCTTCAGCACCTGCCCTGGTGCATTTCCTCTTTTTAGTTTCCCATACTAAAATTCACCAATTAAAGTCTTTAAAATTTACTTTGAAAATAAATCTCATAGCAATTTCTTAAATAAAATAAAAAGTTAAACCACACTTAATTCCTTATTTAGAATCCAAAGTTTTTAAGCCGATTTGTTTAAGTAACTGTTGGGAATGATTCTATAAAATCAAGAAAATGAGGAACGGCATTGAAACTGATTGGGTGCGTTTACTTACCTCTGTTCATTTTTAAGCAGTAGGAAACTAAAAGTTTATTTCTTTTAAAGACAAAAAGCATCATTTAGCTATCTTATTTTTCTTCCTTCACACTTTTTAAAACCTTCCTCTTTTGAAATTTAGTCAAGCAAACCAGGTCAGGGTTTATCCTTTCATTTGCTTTAATAACTGTGGTGACTCTGCCCATATCAGCAATTTCTTTACTTTACATTGTGTAAATATTGAAAGTCTGTAGATGATACTTCTGATAGTGACATGAAGTATTCCTTCTAGTACACAGATGTTGAAAGTTTTGCTATCTGAGCACATATTACAGGGATAAGCTGGTTCATGTGTTTTATTATGCTTTTAAGGCAAGCACTACTAAGCTAATACATATAGTCTAAATTCATCTTGTTTGGAGATTTTTGTGATTCTGTATTACTGATGCTTTTACAATGAGATTATTACAAAATGTTTAGTATCTTTTTTGAGATTGTGATTATACCTTTAGGACTGAGACTTTGTTTTCTTTTTCCTTGTTCGTTAGCATAGATTATGGCAGTTAACAAGTAGATTTGGAATTAGGTAACTGGATGTGAAATTGATTAGTCATGCTAATTTTATGACTTTGATGTTTTCTTAGCTGTAGAATTGTGGTATTCTTAAAGTGAATTTTTAATGAACATTAAATAATGAATGTAACTAGTACAGTCTCAGAAATACATTGTGTAATTAAAATCTTTTCAGCTTTCTTTTTTATCCCTTCCTGTCTTTTGTTCAAGACTTTCTCACTTCCTAAGCTTAAGTTAGAGTCCCTTGTTTCATGCCTTCCTAGTTGTAATTCTTTTGCAGTCACTACAACTTTAAGCTTCATGATAGCTGAGCTCTGCATTGTAGCTTCAGCACCTGCCCTGGTGCATTTCCTCTTTTTAGTTTCCCATACTAAAATTCACCAATTAAAGTCTTTAAAATTTACTTTGAAAATAAATCTCATAGCAATTTCTTAAATAAAATAAAAAGTTAAACCACACTTAATTCCTTATTTAGAATCCAAAGTTTTTAAGCCGATTTGTTTAAGTAACTGTTGGGAATGATTCTATAAAATCAAGAAAATGAGGAACGGCATTGAAACTGATTGGGTGCGTTTACTTACCTCTGTTCATTTTTAAGCAGTAGGAAACTAAAAGTTTATTTCTTTTAAAGACAAAAAGCATCATTTAGCTATCTTATTTTTCTTCCTTCACACTTTTTAAAACCTTCCTCTTTTGAAATTTAGTCAAGCAAACCAGGTCAGGGTTTATCCTTTCATTTGCTTTAATAACTGTGGTGACTCTGCCCATATCAGCAATTTCTTTACTTTACATTGTGTAAATATTGAAAGTCTGTAGATGATACTTCTGATAGTGACATGAAGTATTCCTTCTAGTACACAGATGTTGAAAGTTTTGCTATCTGAGCACATATTACAGGGATAAGCTGGTTCATGTGTTTTATTATGCTTTTAAGGCAAGCACTACTAAGCTAATACATATAGTCTAAATTCATGGATGTTGTATTTTCTTACAGGGGATGGTTCCATTTGTATTTGTTGGCACGAAAGAAAGCATTGGAAACGTGCAAGTTCTTTTAGAGTATCATATTGCTTATCTTAAGGTTTGTATATTGTTCGTTCCTCCACACATTAAACTTTAATTTTATATTAATATTTATAATAAATTTTAAATGTTTTTAATTCAGCTTCATATTTCGCCTCTTTCTCTTTCTGCGTGAGAATATTAAAAGATCCTTTGCTATAATAAAATGATTGACCTTACGTACATTTTTCTCTCTACCTCTGAACTTTTACATTTCTTTGCTCTGTTTAAGACATGGTCACTTGTGTTTGATGCAAATAGGACACAGAACCAGGAATGATGTGGGCTTTCTTGGTTAGTGATACTCATCTGTAAACATTCTTGCCTTCTTGAAGAAGAAGAGGCCTTGTCTTTTTTATATGGTATACCTTATAGCACTTAGCGTGCTTGGCACCTGATGGTTACTGGTATTCTATGAATCAAATGAACTACCCCCGTATATATATCATTTGGTAACTCCTAATCACTGTTTAGTCTGAGTTAATAAAAGGTTTTAGAAAAGAAATGCCCTATAAATTATCACAAGTTGGAATTGTCATTATTATTATTCCTACTGTGTTTTTGCTTATAGAAGTTTAACAGCTGTCTTTATTTATGCTTTCCTTTTAGTGACTCATATTGTTGCTGCTATGTTAGTATTTTGAAAGCACTCTGATAATGCCTGTCTTTGAAAAACTCATCTTTCCAGTACTCTGCTGCTTTTTAACCAAGAGCTTTCTCTAGGCACCTTACCTTGACATCCTATAATGACCTCAATCTCAGAATGACCAAGTCTGCTAGTTCATGTAGGCCATAACTCAGTTGTCACTATTTTGATAGGAAAGTAGTTTATTAATAATACCTGTCATAGATGGTACTTTACTTCATTTAATAGAGTTTGTTTTTACTCCATGAAGCTAGACCTGTTTTTTTTTTTTTAATTTGAAACACGGGAATATTCGTGTTTTGTTTTTTTTTTTTTTTAAATTTTGGCCTCTTTTATTGGTCCTTCATTTATTTATTTTTGTCCATCTTAACTTTGGCCTGTGTGGGCCTCCCATCATAGTGGCCTCTCTTGTTGCAGAACACTGGCTCTGGGTGCATGCACTCCAGAGCACTGGCTCATAATTGGACACACCTGTCCAGTTGCTCCGCGGCATGTGGGATCTTCCTGTGCCAGCGATTGAACCAGTACCCCTTGCATTGCAAGGCGGACTCTTCACTCACAGGACCACCAGGGAAGTCCTAGACCTGTTAATTTTGTGTAATCATTAGCTCTTTCAATAGGTTATTTTAGCAGTTGTCTGTTAAACATCCCCTAGATTATTCTAATGCTCATCTGTAAAGATTCCCCTGCAGGAGGTGTCCAATTTTTTATATTGTATACCTGTAGCACATGGTTGGCACATGATGCTGAGGCATTTAGTAAAGCGCTTGGTGAATTGAATTAGGAAATGAACTTGTAAATTGTGTTCACTAAGAATACAGTTCTACTTTGCCAAATAATTGCCCATGATTACAGCTGCTTTGATTGATAGGACCAAAGCATAGTGCGACTCTGGGCTTTAAGAAGACAAAACAAAACTTGTAAGATTTATCTTTTTTTGTTTTCATTATAGGAAGTAGAACAGCTAAGAATGGAACGTCTGCAGATTGATGAACAGCTTCGACAGATTGGTATGGGTTTCAGACCTTCTTCCACCAGAGGGCCTGAAAAAGAGAAAGGATATGCCACTGATGAAAGTACCGTCTCTTCTGTACAAGGTTCTAGGTCTTATAGTGGAAGAGGCAGAGGTCGTCGGGGCCCTAATTACACCTCCGGTTATGGTAAAAAAAAAATTTTTTTTTCTTTTTGGTATTAGTTGTAGTTTAGGTGCTCCAATACATTTTGTTTATTATTCTTTAGTTCATCACTTTATCTTGGCTTTGAGGGCAGGTAATAGTTGTGAGGTGTATGCTTTCAATAGTAGTTACAGCGTGTTTTATATTAATGACAGTAATAGATTTGTAGTGTTCAAGTAGTTATTAAACATGTTTTTGTTAAGTTTATAGCTCATGATCAGTTTTATTCTAAATATTTAGAATAAATGTATATACAGCTGGTTTTCTCGGATATATTCACCTCATACAATTATATACATTTTCCAATAACAACCTAGTGATGGTGGTTACCCAATATTTACCCTTTTGCTTACCTTTTAGGAAAAATAAAAATGAAAAATATGTTAATCACTGTGCTATGATTACATATAGCAAATATGTACTGGTTTTAAAATATACTCTTGGTTCACTTGGCAGTTTTGAATATTAGTATCTCATATCTGGAATTATTTGTGAAATACAGGATTTCAATAACGAGGGCTTTAAAAGTCAGAAATCAGTTAACATTTTATTCTAATGCTCATCTGTAAAGATTCCCCTGCAGGAGGTGTCCAATTTTTTATATTGTATACCTGTAGCACATGGTTGGCACATGATGCTGAGGCATTTAGTAAAGCGCTTGGTGAATTGAATTAGGAAATGAACTTGTAAATTGTGTTCACTAAGAATACAGTTCTACTTTGCCAAATAATTGCCCATGATTACAGCTGCTTTGATTGATAGGACCAAAGCATAGTGCGACTCTGGGCTTTAAGAAGACAAAACAAAACTTGTAAGATTTATCTTTTTTTGTTTTCATTATAGGAAGTAGAACAGCTAAGAATGGAACGTCTGCAGATTGATGAACAGCTTCGACAGATTGGTATGGGTTTCAGACCTTCTTCCACCAGAGGGCCTGAAAAAGAGAAAGGATATGCCACTGATGAAAGTACCGTCTCTTCTGTACAAGGTTCTAGGTCTTATAGTGGAAGAGGCAGAGGTCGTCGGGGCCCTAATTACACCTCCGGTTATGGTAAAAAAAAAATTTTTTTTTCTTTTTGGTATTAGTTGTAGTTTAGGTGCTCCAATACATTTTGTTTATTATTCTTTAGTTCATCACTTTATCTTGGCTTTGAGGGCAGGTAATAGTTGTGAGGTGTATGCTTTCAATAGTAGTTACAGCGTGTTTTATATTAATGACAGTAATAGATTTGTAGTGTTCAAGTAGTTATTAAACATGTTTTTGTTAAGTTTATAGCTCATGATCAGTTTTATTCTAAATATTTAGAATAAATGTATATACAGCTGGTTTTCTCGGATATATTCACCTCATACAATTATATACATTTTCCAATAACAACCTAGTGATGGTGGTTACCCAATATTTACCCTTTTGCTTACCTTTTAGGAAAAATAAAAATGAAAAATATGTTAATCACTGTGCTATGATTACATATAGCAAATATGTACTGGTTTTTAAAATATACTCTTGGTTCACTTGGCAGTTTTGAATATTAGTATCTCATATCTGGAATTATTTGTGAAATACAGGATTTCAATAATCGAGGGCTTTAAAAGTCAGAACTCAGTTAACATTTTATAAAGGAACATTTTTCTAAAATTATATTTCACTGTGAGGATGAGACTTAATCCATGTAGGAAGGGCCAGTGGATGGTGATGGTCAACAGTTCTCTAATCTTCAATCTCTCACTTCTTCTTCAGCTTTGGAGTTGTTGCATTTTTCTACATTTGGACTTCGATCTTAGCAGTGACCTGAAATTTCTCTTCTCTCTTCTCTACTCCCCTATGCTCATACAAAATGCTTTGGGAAAATATTTCATAAGCCTTTTCCAGAATAGGAGGCATTTAGGGAAAATAGAAATACATGAAAGCTGATAGTGTACAGATTCTACATCCATATTTCATGTTTGAAGGATCATCTTAACTGTGTCAGTCAGATTGGTACAGTCTCATTTGTTGTAGCCTTTGATGGTAATTATCTCTTCCCGCTTTTTCATTATTTTAAAGTTAACCCTGTATTGAAGCCTGAAAAGAAAAATTCCAGCAAATGTGTTTATTAGTATGTGAAGGGTTGAGAATTGAGGTCCTGAAAACACGTTTTATACAAAGGACATAATTAAATAGAAATTAAGTACATACTGAATGGTTTTAGAGGTACAAATTACTAGTATAAATAATCATATTTGATTTTTGGTTGATAAATTATCGAAGAATTTTATAAGCCTCTGGAAAGTCTGCTTGTTGATGAGAGGTCACTGGCAACATGCTTTTCTTAACAGTAGATAAATTTAAATGAGAATATAGAGGAATAACATTTGGATTGAAGGAAGCTATGCATTTTATTCTAAATATTTAGAATAAATGTATATACAGCTGGTTTTCTCGGATATATTCACCTCATACAATTATATACATTTTCCAATAACAACCTAGTGATGGTGGTTACCCAATATTTACCCTTTTGCTTACCTTTTAGGAAAAATAAAAATGAAAAATATGTTAATCACTGTGCTATGATTACATATAGCAAATATGTACTGGTTTTTAAAATATACTCTTGGTTCACTTGGCAGTTTTGAATATTAGTATCTCATATCTGGAATTATTTGTGAAATACAGGATTTCAATAATACGAGGGCTTTAAAAGTCAGAACTCAGTTAACATTTTATAAAGGAACATTTTTCTAAAATTATATTTCACTGTGAGGATGAGACTTAATCCATGTAGGAAGGGCCAGTGGATGGTGATGGTCAACAGTTCTCTAATCTTCAATCTCTCACTTCTTCTTCAGCTTTGGAGTTGTTGCATTTTTCTACATTTGGACTTCGATCTTAGCAGTGACCTGAAATTTCTCTTCTCTCTTCTCTACTCCCCTATGCTCATACAAAATGCTTTGGGAAAATATTTCATAAGCCTTTTCCAGAATAGGAGGCATTTAGGGAAAATAGAAATACATGAAAGCTGATAGTGTACAGATTCTACATCCATATTTCATGTTTGAAGGATCATCTTAACTGTGTCAGTCAGATTGGTACAGTCTCATTTGTTGTAGCCTTTGATGGTAATTATCTCTTCCCGCTTTTTCATTATTTTAAAGTTAACCCTGTATTGAAGCCTGAAAAGAAAAATTCCAGCAAATGTGTTTATTAGTATGTGAAGGGTTGAGAATTGAGGTCCTGAAAACACGTTTTATACAAAGGACATAATTAAATAGAAATTAAGTACATACTGAATGGTTTTAGAGGTACAAATTACTAGTATAAATAATCATATTTGATTTTTGGTTGATAAATTATCGAAGAATTTTATAAGCCTCTGGAAAGTCTGCTTGTTGATGAGAGGTCACTGGCAACATGCTTTTCTTAACAGTAGATAAATTTAAATGAGAATATAGAGGAATAACATTTGGATTGAAGGAAGCTATGCATATTGTTCAGTAGATGGCACTGTTACCTCTCAGTCTTTTCAAACTAGTAACATTGTATTTTTTGAAATAGCTATTGAACTGAAATGGGCTCCAATGAAATAAAAATTATTTGTATTTGTTAACAGATGTTCTTGTCTACCTAATGGCAGGAGATTTTTTTTTAGGTGATGAATATGTGTGTGTGTGTGTGTATGCTGTATAAGAAACATTTTCTCAGTTTAACATCTCTGAACTTAGAATGTGTTTTACAGTGGATGCTGTCTTAGAACTGTAATTGACAGCATTTTCTTTCAGTGGCATACAGAATATTATGACTTAAAATGGATGGCACAGGGAATTTGATAAAATGTGGGACTTCCACTATTAATGTTCAGTGTACATATTCATTTAAAATAATGTGAACCATTTTCATAAGGCGAAAGTTTTAGGGAAAGCTGATTTAAAATTCTTCTAAAACAGAATTTTTTATTTGTTGGAGCCATTAAAAATTGGATTGAGGGCTTCCCTGGTGGTCCAGTGGGGAGAGTCCTCCTTGCAGTGCAAGGGACACCAGTTTGAACCCTGGCCCAGGAAGGTCCCGAGTGCCGCAGAGCAACTGGGCTAGTGTGTCCAATTATGAGCCAGTGCTCTGGGGCACCTGCGCCCAGAGCCAGTGCTCTGCGATGAGAGGGGCCGCTGCAATGGGAGGCCCACACATGACAAAGAATAAAGATAGATGAAAATAATAAATAAGAAAGAGCTTGTGGCATGAGGTTAAAAAAAAAATTGGATTCGCTTTATGGATCATATTTAAGATTATATTCTACAAAATTGAAATTGGAATGATTGCAGTGATTTCAACAGTATTTTCTATTGATTGTGTAGCAAATTAAAAATTCAAAACCTTTGAAAAACTATTATCTTGCAGCTCTGTAGCTCAGAAATCTAACATGAGTGTTACTGGTCAAAGTGTTGGCATGTCTTTATTCCCTTTAGCTGTAGGAAAAATTTGTTCCGACACGTTGAGATTCCTAGAGACAGCCTCCATTGCCTGGCTTTAAGTCCTCAATCCCTGATTGAAGAATGCCCAATGTGTATTCATAATTTTAACTAGAAAAATGAGAATATAGAGGAATAACATTTGGATTGAAGGAAGCTATGCATATTGTTCAGTAGATGGCACTGTTACCTCTCAGTCTTTTCAAACTAGTAACATTGTATTTTTTGAAATAGCTATTGAACTGAAATGGGCTCCAATGAAATAAAAATTATTTGTATTTGTTAACAGATGTTCTTGTCTACCTAATGGCAGGAGATTTTTTTTTAGGTGATGAATATGTGTGTGTGTGTGTGTATGCTGTATAAGAAACATTTTCTCAGTTTAACATCTCTGAACTTAGAATGTGTTTTACAGTGGATGCTGTCTTAGAACTGTAATTGACAGCATTTTCTTTCAGTGGCATACAGAATATTATGACTTAAAATGGATGGCACAGGGAATTTGATAAAATGTGGGACTTCCACTATTAATGTTCAGTGTACATATTCATTTAAAATAATGTGAACCATTTTCATAAGGCGAAAGTTTTAGGGAAAAAGCTGATTTAAAATTCTTCTAAAACAGAATTTTTTATTTGTTGGAGCCATTAAAAATTGGATTGAGGGCTTCCCTGGTGGTCCAGTGGGGAGAGTCCTCCTTGCAGTGCAAGGGACACCAGTTTGAACCCTGGCCCAGGAAGGTCCCGAGTGCCGCAGAGCAACTGGGCTAGTGTGTCCAATTATGAGCCAGTGCTCTGGGGCACCTGCGCCCAGAGCCAGTGCTCTGCGATGAGAGGGGCCGCTGCAATGGGAGGCCCACACATGACAAAGAATAAAGATAGATGAAAATAATAAATAAGAAAGAGCTTGTGGCATGAGGTTAAAAAAAAAATTGGATTCGCTTTATGGATCATATTTAAGATTATATTCTACAAAATTGAAATTGGAATGATTGCAGTGATTTCAACAGTATTTTCTATTGATTGTGTAGCAAATTAAAAATTCAAAACCTTTGAAAAACTATTATCTTGCAGCTCTGTAGCTCAGAAATCTAACATGAGTGTTACTGGTCAAAGTGTTGGCATGTCTTTATTCCCTTTTGGAGACTGTAGGAAAAAATTTGTTCCCTTGACACGTTGAGATTCCTAGAGACAGCCTCCATTGCCTGGCTTTAAGTCCTCATTCCTCCAGCTTAAAAAGCCAGTACCTATGGAGAGATGGACTTCCCTCGTGGCTCAGTGGTAAAGAATCCTCCTGCCAATGCAGGAGACATGGGTCTGATCCCTCCGTTGGGAAGATCCACTGGAGAATGAAATGGGTAACCCACTCCAGTATTCTTGCCTTCAGAGTTCCGTGGACAGAGGAACCTGGTGGGTTACAGTCTATGGAGTCACAAAAGAGCCAGACTTGACTTAGCAGCTAAACAATAGTATGTCTGTATGTGGCCACCTCTCTGGTTCCCCATAGTTGAGAATGATACTTTAGTTTTTAAAGATTTGTGCGATTAAATTGGCCTTACCTAAATAGTCTAGAATAACTCCCCAGCCTCAGTGACCTTAACCTTAATTACATCTTTGAAGTTCCTTTGCCATTACAGAAATGTTTAATATGAAGAAAGTGGAACACTGGCCAGTTCATTAGCCTTTGTTTTTGACCTTAATAGTTGTCTTTATCTGTAGAAGTCAGTCTGTGATTTTAGATACCTTCTCAAGTTTCTTGAATACCAGATTTAGGTTAAAAATATGAAAATTTTTTTGGTCATGATATTGAGTTGAATACTACAACTGTATTTTTAAAGATAATTTGATAGGAACTTTTGTTAAAACCTTTTAAAATGAGATACTCATCTAACTTAAAAATTTGGTAATGTTTTCAGGGAGGGTATATATGTTTGTAAATAAATCCAAAAGTTCTTATGCTAAGACTTTTCTATTTATTTGTTTTGTTTTAAATTACTCATACATTACCCTTATTCCACCAAACGATGACATCAGTTAACAATTCTTTTTTGTCATTTGGAAAAAAAGGGTTTTGATTCATTCTCTGAGACTTATTTCTTACCAGAGACTCCAATGTCAGCACTAGAAACTTGCTACATTTTTCTTAATCCACTCATTGCTAGCTAGAACGGTCATCTTTAAAGGAGAAAGGGAGTTTCATAGGCTTTGTTAAGCTTTTGTTTTATTCCTTGAAGAAATGTTGTGTTTTGCTTTTATTGTTAGATGGCTATAGAGTTAATACAGGGTATGTTTAGTTTATCTTGAAATCATTTTTATTTGGGAGTTAAGTGTAGGAAAATCATGCAGTAGTTTATCAGAAGAAAATTGATATGTACATTGCTACGCTTCTGTGGGCATTTACAGATAAGAGAGCCGTCCCCATTGACTAAGTAGGAAGTAAACCCATGTTGGAAAAAGAAAGCAACACATGACAATACTTTATGTTAGGTATACATTACTTTTAAGGAAATAAGGGGAGAGGACTGTTCTCAGTTAAATTGGTCTGAAGCTACAGATACTGATATATAGCTTTCCCGCACTCTTAGAAAGTAGAGTTTTTCTAAAAGTGAAACCTTTTGTAATCTGAAATGGCATAAAGTGAAGAAACATTTGAGCTTCCCTGGTGGCTTAGCTGGTAAAGAATCCACCTGCAATGCAGGAGAGTTGGCTTCGATTCCTGGGTCAGGAAGAGGTCCTAGAGAAGGGATAGGCTACCCATTCCAGTATTCTAGCCGGGAAAATTCCATGGCTCGTCCGTGGGGTCAAAAGGAGTCGGACATGACTGAGTGACTTATGACACATCTTGCTAATATAGATGCACAGAATAAAATAAAGCACAGATGCTCACCAGTACAGTTCAAAGCTAGGTTGACTTGATGCTAAGATGTTGAGTTTCTTTTCCGAGGAAGGAGCTGTTGGATGTTGCACTCACTGCTTGGTGTGCTCACTGCCTCTTAATTATAATGGCTTGCTGCAAAGTGAATACTAAAGGCTGTTCTCTCTTTGTGCCTTTTTTCCTCTCTAAAAGTGAAAATCTTTTTTGGATTTCTTTTAGTTAGTGAAACAGATTCTAGTGTAAGTCCTTTGTAAGAGCAAAGTGCTATAAACTGAACTTTTGAAAAGCATAGGTACCTTTATGATGAAAGGGTAAAAGAAGTGCCATTCCAGAACCAACAAAGTAGTTCAGTGATTGGGTCATATAAATATGACATATAAATTGTTATGTAATAATAATGATAACAGAGGCTTTTATAAAGAAGGTTTTGCTAGCTAGAACGGTCATCTTTAAAGGAGAAAGGGAGTTTCATAGGCTTTGTTAAGCTTTTGTTTTATTCCTTGAAGAAATGTTGTGTTTTGCTTTTATTGTTAGATGGCTATAGAGTTAATACAGGGTATGTTTAGTTTATCTTGAAATCATTTTTATTTGGGAGTTAAGTGTAGGAAAATCATGCAGTAGTTTATCAGAAGAAAATTGATATGTACATTGCTACGCTTCTGTGGGCATTTACAGATAAGAGAGCCGTCCCCATTGACTAAGTAGGAAGTAAACCCATGTTGGAAAAAGAAAGCAACACATGACAATACTTTATGTTAGGTATACATTACTTTTAAGGAAATAAGGGGAGAGGACTGTTCTCAGTTAAATTGGTCTGAAGCTACAGATACTGATATATAGCTTTCCCGCACTCTTAGAAAGTAGAGTTTTTCTAAAAGTGAAACCTTTTGTAATCTGAAATGGCATAAAGTGAAGAAACATTTGAGCTTCCCTGGTGGCTTAGCTGGTAAAGAATCCACCTGCAATGCAGGAGAGTTGGCTTCGATTCCTGGGTCAGGAAGAGGTCCTAGAGAAGGGATAGGCTACCCATTCCAGTATTCTAGCCGGGAAAATTCCATGGCTCGTCCGTGGGGTCAAAAGGAGTCGGACATGACTGAGTGACTTATGACACATCTTGCTAATATAGATGCACAGAATAAAATAAAGCACAGATGCTCACCAGTACAGTTCAAAGCTAGGTTGACTTGATGCTAAGATGTTGAGTTTCTTTTCCGAGGAAGGAGCTGTTGGATGTTGCACTCACTGCTTGGTGTGCTCACTGCCTCTTAATTATAATGGCTTGCTGCAAAGTGAATACTAAAGGCTGTTCTCTCTTTGTGCCTTTTTTCCTCTCTAAAAGTGAAAATCTTTTTTGGATTTCTTTTAGTTAGTGAAACAGATTCTAGTGTAAGTCCTTTGTAAGAGCAAAGTGCTATAAACTGAACTTTTGAAAAGCATAGGTACCTTTATGATGAAAGGGTAAAAGAAGTGCCATTCCAGAACCAACAAAGTAGTTCAGTGATTGGGTCATATAAATATGACATATAAATTGTTATGTAATAATAATGATAACAGAGGCTTTTATAAAGAATCTTTGCGCTGTTTACATATTTAAAAAGTATTAAATTTAATCATTGGGATGTTAGAGATAGTCTTGTAGTTAACTTTCAAAGTCATGCTGAATTTTTGTCTCACTGGTAACAGCTTCAACTCTATTATCAGGTTGAAGTTGTCTTTTTTCAGAATAATCTAAAATTTGTTCAGTGATTTCAGACACTGTATTCTTCTAATTTAAGACATTATTGTGCAAAAACATAAATTTTATATATAGCCACTTAAAATACACTGCCAGTTTATGAGACATCAGTTACAAGAAATACCCTGATTTCAGAGATGTTAATGTTAAAAAAAAATGCTTCCTAGAATCTGTGATATAATGGTAGAATACACTGTACAATTAAGTTACTCATTTTTCTAAATATGATTAAATTGGCTTTAATACTGGATAGTGGTTATTTTGTATTACACTAACAATCTGTTAACCTAAAAGTGGACAAAATTTAAAAAAAAATTTCCTATATTAAGTGCAGTTTCATGTATTAGGGATTTTTAAACAATGATTTAAAGGAAATTATTTTTTTTAATTTCACTCCTTTTTAAAAACAGAAATATAGTAGGCTTATGTTCTTATCTTTCCCAAGGTACAAACTCTGAGCTGTCTAACCCGTCTGAAACTGAATCTGAGCGTAAAGATGAGCTGAGTGATTGGTCACTGGCAGGAGAAGATGACCGAGAGAGTCGGCATCAGCGCGACAGCAGGAGACGCCCTGGAGGAAGAGGCAGAAGTGTTTCAGGGGGTCGAGGTCGTGGTGGACCACGTGGTGGCAAATCTTCCATCAGTTCTGGTAGTCTTTTATATACTATGTCAGAATCTTTTCTCTGTAAATTTTATAATTTCATACAAGTTAATTCATTTCCTAGGACACCCAAGTTTTGAAAGTTTCTCTTTTCACTTAACTGTCTCAGGAAAATAGTAGAATATATATACACACACATACACACGGACTATAGGAACAATGGGAAAAACTGAACTTCCACTGAGAAACACCTTTCCAGAATATTCTAGAATATTCAGGTCAGAATAACTTCAGTTGGAGCTGATCTCTCTGCTTCATTGCTCAGATGTTTAGGCTTTGGGGTTCTTAGGTAATTAGAATGTTTTTTCCCCCTGTAGAATTTTTTGGGTTATGTATTTCTGTTTGCGAGACAGACCCACCCAGAGAATTCTAATGCTTACAAAGATCTAAATACCTTTGCATACAACTGAAAAGCTACACTACCACTTGGGGAACACAGAAAAATTGTGAGATCACCTTCTTTTAAAATTGTACTGTTTGAGGAATTCACCTGTAAAGAGGAGTGTCTAGAAGACTGAGGTTTGAGATGTAATAAACTTTTTACTCATATCTTTTTAAACATTTTAAAACTGTAACTTTAAGTGGTGTTATGAAGTTGATAGAATATACTTGCTTAGTATAGTGATGTTGGGAGAGAATTGTCAGCGATTAGATAATACCAGGGATATAACCATACCATATTATTGTGTGGCATTTGTAGGAAACCACTCTTAATAATAAAGAAAAAACCAACTGAATCAAATCACATTTTTCAAAAGACTTTTAAAAAGGTACTGTCTAGTTCTAGGGATAATCTTTAAGTCTTAAGTTCAGTTTACAGATTTATATTTTAGTATATTGCTGTTACCAAGATTTAATATTAAAGTTGGCTGAATTTTGTAGTAAATGTACTTCACCTAGTGTTTATGATTAATGGATAAAATTAGTGTCTTTTGCAAAGATGCTAACTTGCTAGCTGTTACCAAAGGAAACTTAGGAAAAATCGTGATTAGGTGAATTTCTTCTATAATTTGATTGGTGGAAGCAATAATGCACATAGGTAAGACGGGTATTTTTTTCTCTTTTAAATTATATCTTAAAACCTTTCCTTTTCCACTCTCACCCCACCTTATCCCACCTATACTGTCTTTCTCGAGATGGGAATATTAGTCAGCATTCATTTCCACATTTTCCAATACACAGTTAGAATTTCAAATTTTACTTTGCCTTTTTGTGTGTGTGTGTAGACTTGTATTGCTTGCTTCAGTTTGTGGTAATAGATTTGTTGTCATGAGTGCAGGTATTAAGTATTATTTGGAAATACTCTTTATTAGTTGGGTATTTCTTTTCATTTTTACTTCTCTAGCCTATGTATAGAACTCGCTAGGAATGTGAATGTGAAAAGTAACATGTAATAATATATTAGTTCCTAATACTATTTCAAGACAAGTCAAAGAGAAATGGTAGAAAGCCAAAGTGTCCGCTTAGCTTGTGTTTTAAGTTTTCATCACCATTTAATTTTTTTTCATATTTGTTATTTTTCAGGTGAAATAGTGTTATAGAAAATATTTTGTGTGAAGACAGAAGGATATATTTTTATAGGGGGGAAATTTAAGTTTATTATTAATTGATATAGTTCAATATAGGTCAAAACATTCCTAATAACTGCAGCTCTCTTAAACAAATATTTCTTGCCTCTGACATGCATATAGTGCTCAAAGATCCAGACAGCAATCCATACAGCTTACTTGATAATACAGAATCAGATCAGACTGCAGACACTGATGCCAGCGAATCTCATCACAGTACTAACCGTCGTAGGCGGTCTCGTAGACGAAGGACTGATGAAGATGCTGTTCTGATGGATGGGATGACTGAATCTGATACAGCTTCAGTTAATGAAAATGGGCTAGGTATGTAAGCACTTAGGGAAAAGATATATATTATATAATATTGTTAATATATGATGCCTTTAAAAAATATGCAATTCACAAATTGAATTTTTCATATTGTTTACTTCATATAGGTAGATGGCTTTGTGTCTGTCTTAAATGTCTAGTTCTCAGTTTTGTATAACCAAACTGTTTGAAACTGGGAGAGTTTATTAAAGTGCCCTTTGACACCATTAAAACAATACAGATATTCAAACTGCAGGGCACTTAATACTCTCACTGTTGTAAACCAAAATCAGGCTTTCAGCTTGCCTCTTTAAATATTATAAATGATACTAAGAAAAGTGTGTATACTTTGTAGGCATTGGTTTCCAAAGCACTAAAATGTCATTAACTTTGGTAAAAACTAAACTCTGTTGGAGAGGAAAACTTTATTCCTGAGTGATAATTTAAATTAAGTCTTAAGAGTTTGTTTAATGAAGAGTTAAAAGCCTCTTAATTTCTCGATGGTAATTCCATTTCTTAATTTGGTAGGAATGTTTAAAACTACGAAAGTATTTTTCCTGTGAATAGTGTGTATTATTTTATCTTTCCTGTTTAATTAAAAGGTTCTTTCCCTTAAATCTTTGAAGGCAAGAAGTTTTTTTGCTTTGTTTTTTTGCATTGTTTTTGTCAGAATAGTTTCATGGTGAACTTTGCAATTACAGATGATAGTGAAAAAAAACCCCAGCGACGCAATCGTAGCCGCAGGCGTCGTTTCAGGGGTCAGGCAGAAGATAGACAGCCAGGTAACTTGAGTGGACCTGTTGACACCACCAGGTCATAAGCATGAAAAAAAAATGTCATGTGTCTGCTTTCTAAATATATTATACTTACATGTACACATGTGTGCATATACATTCAAGATGTGCATTGCATAAATTGTTTACTCAACTAATAAGACTACTGACTACTACTCTAAAGAAAATGCATTCTCCTTCACACCGTAAATGTTTAGTAACCCATCTAATTGAACTAATGTTATGTCTCAATTTTTTACATGGAAATAATGTTGAGAAGACGATTATTTTG
Organism: Tragulus kanchil; assembly: GCA_022376925.1. Classification (NCBI taxonomy): domain Eukaryota; kingdom Metazoa; phylum Chordata; class Mammalia; order Artiodactyla; family Tragulidae; genus Tragulus; species Tragulus kanchil. Next base: position 107,771,644 of record JAIOJX010000028.1, on the reverse strand, counting down.
TCCACTTGGCAGATTCTGCACACTTGAGTTGGGGCCTGCCATCCCAGGGACTATGTTTATTATAGATTGCGATTTTGGATGATTGGCAAAGCTGAGCAGCTTTTGCATGTTGCCTGCTGCTATATCTGGATTCAGCACCTCATCTTTGTGGGTTCTGGTACCCACAGTTTTAAAAGTTTAAATGAGAAAAATACTTGAAAGTGTCTTTTGCCTAATAAGCGGAATGCATGTTACGTTGTTTATTGTAATGTGATGCCTTTTCCCTTACACCTACTAACTATTCAAATTAATAGTACTTACTTAATTTTAGAATGTTAATTTAAGTAGCTAAAACTTTTAGTAACTTCAAAGAAATTTGTTTGCTATGTCTATACTATCTTGAACATAATTCCATTTCCTTTGTACAGAGAATTACATGTATATTCACAGTGGAGAACTTGTGTGCACCAGAAATAAACCCCTTTTAAATTAATCAATTTTGCATTCTTTCCAAAGCAAATCCTTGTGTTTTCCCCCAAATAAAGAATGTAAATTCTAGTGTCTTTTAACGGTTAGTGGTTGGAGAGGCATGTGAGAAAACTGGTTAAGGGGATTAGTTCTCAGGGGAAAAAAGGAAATTCATGTTTTGATGATAGTTGTAAATTTAAAAGGAATTAAGTATTGTCAAAATAGGTTTCCAGGAAGTGCTTCTTATTTTATCATCATCTCTCTCACTCTTCAGTGTTAGAAATATCTTTTAGATGAATAGTTTGTATTTAGTTGGTGTCTTTGAAACTGGTATAGCAGTGAATAAAAATTTCTGGCCATGCTTTATAAATAAGGAAACTAAGTACTTAATATGGACTTGAGATAGGAGAAATAACATTATGTATTAACTAGGCGGTTGGTGGTTCATTACTAAGTCAAAAGGACGTAAAGGAAGTACCATAGACGCCTTTGATAAGAGGAAGAGATTTCTATGCATGGTATTAATTGAAACTTGAGTAATTGGAGTTTTAAATAATTTAACAATAGTTTGTGTTCTCTACTTCATTTATCCTGTTTTACCCAGTTCTTTGGAAGTACTGATTTCCTTTCTAGAACTCATTGGCTTTCTCAGCCTGCCCCTCAAGCACACTGCCCCTGCCTTACCCCATACCCACCTGCAAGATAGGTTAGTTGGAACAAGCACATCATCTTCTCCTTTGCCTCTGGCAGCAGTTCTAGGAAGGAAGTTTCTATCTAAAAGTTGATTTCAGCATTCTCTTAAGATAAATAATTTTTAATTCTTAACTTGCTTAAAATTTCTTGCTGCCTTTAGTATAAGTTAAACAGTAAGTATTTACTATACTTAGCAAGTATGACACGCCCGATTACTTGACCCCTTAGAGGAAATTCTAGAGTCCTTACACCTACTAACTATTCAAATTAATAGTACTTACTTAATTTTAGAATGTTAATTTAAGTAGCTAAAACTTTTAGTAACTTCAAAGAAATTTGTTTGCTATGTCTATACTATCTTGAACATAATTCCATTTCCTTTGTACAGAGAATTACATGTATATTCACAGTGGAGAACTTGTGTGCACCAGAAATAAACCCCTTTTAAATTAATCAATTTTGCATTCTTTCCAAAGCAAATCCTTGTGTTTTCCCCCAAATAAAGAATGTAAATTCTAGTGTCTTTTAACGGTTAGTGGTTGGAGAGGCATGTGAGAAAACTGGTTAAGGGGATTAGTTCTCAGGGGAAAAAAGGAAATTCATGTTTTGATGATAGTTGTAAATTTAAAAGGAATTAAGTATTGTCAAAATAGGTTTCCAGGAAGTGCTTCTTATTTTATCATCATCTCTCTCACTCTTCAGTGTTAGAAATATCTTTTAGATGAATAGTTTGTATTTAGTTGGTGTCTTTGAAACTGGTATAGCAGTGAATAAAAATTTCTGGCCATGCTTTATAAATAAGGAAACTAAGTACTTAATATGGACTTGAGATAGGAGAAATAACATTATGTATTAACTAGGCGGTTGGTGGTTCATTACTAAGTCAAAAGGACGTAAAGGAAGTACCATAGACGCCTTTGATAAGAGGAAGAGATTTCTATGCATGGTATTAATTGAAACTTGAGTAATTGGAGTTTTAAATAATTTAACAATAGTTTGTGTTCTCTACTTCATTTATCCTGTTTTACCCAGTTCTTTGGAAGTACTGATTTCCTTTCTAGAACTCATTGGCTTTCTCAGCCTGCCCCTCAAGCACACTGCCCCTGCCTTACCCCATACCCACCTGCAAGATAGGTTAGTTGGAACAAGCACATCATCTTCTCCTTTGCCTCTGGCAGCAGTTCTAGGAAGGAAGTTTCTATCTAAAAGTTGATTTCAGCATTCTCTTAAGATAAATAATTTTTAATTCTTAACTTGCTTAAAATTTCTTGCTGCCTTTAGTATAAGTTAAACAGTAAGTATTTACTATACTTAGCAAGTATGACAGTGTACTATTGTCCAGCTGATTAACTTTGGACCCCTTAGAGGAAATTCTAGAGTCCAGATTATACTACGCAAATTGTCTCAGTTTTTTCCCTAGATACTGTAAGTGCTTATCTGTGTTGAACTTTTAAGTGGCTTGTATTATGAACAGACGTTTGCGTTCTCTGAATCAGCTGAGGTTATTTTTAGTTTCACTTTTGTTTGGTGAAGGATGGGCACTAGTTTTTACCTTTCCACCTTAGTGCCTGTTAATTGATAAACTCTGTCAAAGTACATTATTCTGTTGTCTATATAGTGGATGAAGGGTTTTAAGAATTGCCATGGGTTCAGATTTAGCAGTGTGTGTGCACTTATGCATTAAGGTTTTTCCAGGGAGCTGAGTTCTTCCTGGTGTCACTGAGGGTGGAACAGTGTAGAATTCATTAAGATGTTCTCTAAACTGGAATAGGATGCTTGTGCTTCTGTGTACGTAATATTATAATAAGGAGGTGGGTTTCTTATTATCCCTCTCCCCAATTTTGGAAAGTATTACATTTATAAATTCATGTACAGTAAATTTAAATGACGACTTAGTAAATCTCCAAAATGAGCATATTGAGTTTCTTATAATTTGGACGGAGACCATCTAAGACATGAAACATCTTTATTTTAGTGGTGTTTCTAAAGTTGTTTATTAGTTCTGAATTGAGTGTTTCCTTAAGATTTAAAAAGTTATTTAATAATTCTAGAAAGTTAAGATCTTATATAAAGAAAGGTGTTAGCATTTTAATTCATAGTTAAGAGAAATGAATTGTTAATGTAGTCCAGTCTTAGATGAAAACATGTAATTTGAACCTGATGGACTAGTTCTGCCCTGTATGTAGTGACTTTAAATGTTAAATATACCGGAGTGCTTGCTCCCATAATTTAAAATACACTGTATAATTGGAGTTTTTTCTAAACCAGTTTCTGAGAGAAAATCTTTGAAAGGAAGAGGCTGATTATTTCAGTAGTTTTCAAATCAGTGAGTTGCACATCCTTGGAGAGAAAGTTCTGAGATTTAAAATGAGGCCAATCCAAAGTATCAGTAGACTAGATGCAGTTTGCTGCACTTGAGTTGATAGTAGGGTGTTAGTTTGGGTTAGTCTTTTCCCCATATTCCTTCCACCACTGCAAACAGGTCAGTCACTTGAGAGACTGGCAAAATGTGGAGAGGGGGTGGTTACTGAATTAAGGGTGGATCATTTCTCACCATGATCAGTATCCACATTTTCAGATGGTGTTCTTTTATCTTTAGTTTGCTTAAAAATTTTTATATTACTCAGAAGGGTTTCTAGTGTGAAATACTAAAAAGGAACCATAAAACACACTTGGATATCTTACTATGCTTTAAAAATAAAAATAAAAAATAATACCTGAGCAAATCTTTCACATTTGATAAAAAGTTCAAATCAAAGCATGCTACACTATGATATGCACCCAATTCCCCAATAAGTACAAACATTGTCTGGGCTTAGAATGCTGCATTTCCTAGTCTTAGTTGTGGATTTGTATCAAACTTACCCCACAACTTTACACTAACCAGAAGCAAATTGCTGGATTCTTGTGAAAGAGGACTCTTAATCTAGGCTTCCTCGATTTCCAGCTTGAAATCTTCTGTAGTCAGCAATAAACCACAGGCATATTTTTCAAACTTAATTTTTGGTTAGAGGTGGTACCCGTTGTTAAGAAGATTTTGAAATTGGGTAACCCACCGTTAGTTTATTTTAAAAGTAGAATTACTCTTTATCCATAAATAAACTTTAGAAATATTTTTCAACACCTGTAATTTTTTTCTCATCTTCAACAGTCACAGTTGCAGATTATATTTCTAGAGCTGAGTCTCAGAGCAGACAAAGAAACCTCCCAAGGGAAACTTTGGCTAAAAACAAGAAAGAAATGGTAAGGAGAATTTAACCTGTAGGTTTTGGTTTTTTATTTTTGTTTTTGGTATGGTTTAGTTTTATTTTTACTTAACTTGTATGATCACTTGTTTCCCCAACTAGACCAGTAATATTTTAGTTAGACTACTCTTGATTTTGATTTTGGCCCCAGGTAACTGAAAATATGCATGCTTGAGCCTGAAATAATTTACACTTAGAACTCGAAATAGCTTTTGTGGGCATAATACCTTAGTAGTTTTCAAATCAGTGAGTTGCACATCCTTGGAGAGAAAGTTCTGAGATTTAAAATGAGGCCAATCCAAAGTATCAGTAGACTAGATGCAGTTTGCTGCACTTGAGTTGATAGTAGGGTGTTAGTTTGGGTTAGTCTTTTCCCCATATTCCTTCCACCACTGCAAACAGGTCAGTCACTTGAGAGACTGGCAAAATGTGGAGAGGGGGTGGTTACTGAATTAAGGGTGGATCATTTCTCACCATGATCAGTATCCACATTTTCAGATGGTGTTCTTTTATCTTTAGTTTGCTTAAAAATTTTTCATATTACTCAGAAGGGTTTCTAGTGTGAAATACTAAAAAGGAACCATAAAACACACTTGGATATCTTACTATGCTTTAAAAATAAAAATAAAAAATAATACCTGAGCAAATCTTTCACATTTGATAAAAAGTTCAAATCAAAGCATGCTACACTATGATATGCACCCAATTCCCCAATAAGTACAAACATTGTCTGGGCTTAGAATGCTGCATTTCCTAGTCTTAGTTGTGGATTTGTATCAAACTTACCCCACAACTTTACACTAACCAGAAGCAAATTGCTGGATTCTTGTGAAAGAGGACTCTTAATCTAGGCTTCCTCGATTTCCAGCTTGAAATCTTCTGTAGTCAGCAATAAACCACAGGCATATTTTTCAAACTTAATTTTTGGTTAGAGGTGGTACCCGTTGTTAAGAAGATTTTGAAATTGGGTAACCCACCGTTAGTTTATTTTAAAAGTAGAATTACTCTTTATCCATAAATAAACTTTAGAAATATTTTTCAACACCTGTAATTTTTTTCTCATCTTCAACAGTCACAGTTGCAGATTATATTTCTAGAGCTGAGTCTCAGAGCAGACAAAGAAACCTCCCAAGGGAAACTTTGGCTAAAAACAAGAAAGAAATGGTAAGGAGAATTTAACCTGTAGGTTTTGGTTTTTTATTTTTGTTTTTGGTATGGTTTAGTTTTATTTTTACTTAACTTGTATGATCACTTGTTTCCCCAACTAGACCAGTAATATTTTAGTTAGACTACTCTTGATTTTGATTTTGGCCCCAGGTAACTGAAAATATGCATGCTTGAGCCTGAAATAATTTACACTTAGAACTCGAAATAGCTTTTGTGGGCATAGATACTGTTACCTTAATTTGGGGAGCAGTAGGCTGAATATACCCTCTTCTTAGTGGTGGATAAAGACCTTTGTTTCAGTTCTTTTAAATATTTTAAAGAATTTGATATGTACATGTGAGTTTCCAAAAGAAAAAGGTAAGTAGGTGGTTATTTACCTTAGGGTATTAACTGTTTTATATCTTTTATATGGTGAATTTTTCAGTGCTTAAAATGATACTAGGCATTTTCAATAAACAGGTGCAGATTCTTCCTGTGGTTTATGTACTCCTAGGTATTAGAGATGTAGAGTTGAAGGACCAGAGAGGTGGAATCCGTTGTTGGTTTTTTTTTTTTCTTTTTTTAAATTTTAAGAATGTTTTAATTCATTGATCCATTGTGGTATGTGAAACTAAAATTACTTTCTAGCTAATTAATGTTTATGTAGTTATTTTCCTCCTCAGCTATAGATTTCATTTATAAAGAAGTTGAAAAAGTTGTCTCCCTTTGGCAGGCAAAAGATGTGATTGAAGAGCATGGTCCTTCAGAAAAGGCAATAAATGGCCCAACTAGTGCTTCTGGCGATGAAACTTCTAAGCTACAGCGTACTCCAGGAGAAGAAAAGATTAATACCTTAAAAGAAGAAAATACTCAAGAAGCAGCAGTCCTGAATGGTGTTTCATAAACTGAAGATCCTAGTTTACAGTTCTTTTACATTACATTTTACAATAGTGCTTGTACAAGCTTGCCAAAGATAGAATATGGATCGCCAGTCTTTACATCGCACTTTCAGTTCCTCCATTTGGAATTCAGAAAGGGGAGGGATCCTGAAGAAATCATATGTTAAACATACGTTGACACCTACTGTGTTATAAAATATATCATCAGATGTGCCTTGAGAATAGTATATGTAACATTAAAAAAAAGTTGCTGGCTATAGGAAATGTTATTTTGTTTTCACCATATGGCAGAGATGGGGGGAGGTGGGTGGGGTGGGGTACCTAACGTAATATTCTTTATGAAAGCATTAGCTGCTTTTGTTACATTTTTAATAATATGCAACCACTTCTTCACCTGAGGAAACTAGAATGAAATGCAGTCTAAGATATTTTGCACTGAATTGTAATTTCTTCATTAGTTTAGTCTGGAAACTGGTCTGTTTTAATGTGTTTTTAAAATGCTGTATGTAGAGGAAAATCTGCAGACCACTGGAATACATTTGTTAAACTCATCTGCAGGGACACTGGGTGATATTGGCAGTGACTGTTCTACATTGAGGCTTTGTTTGGTTTATTTATTAAAGTGTACAGTATTTAAAAAATCAAACATAGCTTTAGTTAAAACACTAAGCTGAATTAGTCATGTCCATTCAGACATAACCTGAACTACTGAAAGATCAATTTCCAGAAGGTTTATTCTGTATAAACTACATGTTAGTCTTCAGTAGAGTATCTTTTCTTTTTTCCCTCCTTTTCTTTTTTTTTTTCCCCCTCCTTTTTTGATTTCGGTTGTTTGATGTGCAATATGTTTTTTTATGCAGGTAGTAAATAAACTTTGATCTTCCATTTGCTGATTTTTAACTTTCTACTTTTTATACCAACTGTTGAAAAGTAGATGGACCTACCTAAAAGCCCAGAGTAGTATTCTAATTGCTTTTTAATATGCATTTATACTTGCTCATAAATAGTATTAAAATATTAATTGGTCATTTTGTAATGAATCTTCTGAAATCTTAGTATTTAAAAATTTAGTATCTTAGAATAGCATGGTTTAGGGGAAATTGATCTGAGATTTGACATTAGCAAAGTCTTTGTAACATAATTCTAATAGGCAACTTTTGGAAGGCATTGGGGGTAAAATCCAGAACTTTACTTTTGGCTTTGATTCTTAGAAGTTATTTTTATAGAGAAGTATAATGAGCAGTTTTTAAATATGGAATATGGTTTTAAAGGAAATAATTTTAAAGGTCCTCATACTAATGATTAGTTTTAAAAATCAGAGTAATTTTAATATAGCAAAAGTATATGTAACATTAAAAGTTGCTGGCTATAGGAAATGTTATTTTGTTTTCACCATATGGCAGAGATGGGGGGAGGTGGGTGGGGTACCTAACGTAATATTCTTTATGAAAGCATTAGCTGCTTTTGTTACATTTTTAATAATATGCAACCACTTCTTCACCTGAGGAAACTAGAATGAAATGCAGTCTAAGATATTTTGCACTGAATTGTAATTTCTTCATTAGTTTAGTCTGGAAACTGGTCTGTTTTAATGTATTTTTAAAATGCTGTATGTAGAGGAAAATCTGCAGACCACTGGAATACATTTGTTAAACTCATCTGCAGGGACACTGGGTGATATTGGCAGTGACTGTTCTACATTGAGGCTTTGTTTGGTTTATTTATTAAAGTGTACAGTATTTAAAAAATCAAACATAGCTTTAGTTAAAACACTAAGCTGAATTAGTCATGTCCATTCAGACATAACCTGAACTACTGAAAGATCAATTTCCAGAAGGTTTATTCTGTATAAACTACATGTTAGTCTTCAGTAGAGTATCTTTTCTTTTTTCCCTCCTTTTCTTTTTTTTTTTCCCCCTCCTTTTTTGATTTCGGTTGTTTGATGTGCAATATGTTTTTGTATGCAGGTAGTAAATAAACTTTGATCTTCCATTTGCTGATTTTTAACTTTCTACTTTTTATACCAACTGTTGAAAAGTAGATGGACCTACCTAAAAGCCCAGAGTAGTATTCTAATTGCTTTTTAATATGCATTTATACTTGCTCATAAATAGTATTAAAATATTAATTGGTCATTTTGTAATGAATCTTCTGAAATCTTAGTATTTAAAAATTTAGTATCTTAGAATAGCATGGTTTAGGGAATTGATCTGAGATTTGACATTAGCAAAGTCTTTGTAACATAATTCTAATAGGCAACTTTTGGAAGGCATTGGGGGTAAAATCCAGAACTTTACTTTTGGCTTTGATTCTTAGAAGTTATTTTTATAGAGAAGTATAATGAGCAGTTTTTAAATATGGAATATGGTTTTAAAGGAAATAATTTTAAAGGTCCTCATACTAATGATTAGTTTTTGTAAATATTTTATCCAGATGGCTTAATTTTAGGACTCTATAGACTTACACAAAGTGTGTTGGAAGCTGATATCAAATAATTGTGGATTTATGGGAGGGTTTTAGTCCACACCACAATATTACATAAAGACTACTGAGCAAGAATACCCCTTCTTTCACTTGGCATCTGAGAAGTATTTTTATGTGCATAATTTGTGTTAATTTGGTATGTGCATAAAAAAAAAGCTAAGTGGTTTTATGACTGAAGGACAATTCAGGGTGTAGTAAAAAATACATGCCTGATAAGTGCATATAAAACCTTAGCCCTCAAATTTATTACTGTTGAGATTAAGATGTGATGATGTTAAATGCTTTTTCCTAAAACCCTAATAATGGAAAAACTTAAAATAAGGTGTAGTATGAATAGTTAAGTCCTTGGATTTTGAAAACAAGTAACATTTTTAGCCTTTTTATTCTTCTCTTCAGTAGTATAGTTATAAGTTAACTATAAAGTGTGAGAATTTTCAGTAATTACAAATTCGTAAATATGGCATAAAGAAAATGATTTTTCATTTTTTTCCATGTAGTAAAATATATTCATTAAATCCTTGTTCTGTAAAGCCTGTTTACCCTAAGGAGGTTTTTTTTAGAACTAAAAGCCATATTCCAGGAAGTGTTACTAAGATTTCATTATTTACAAATGACTAATCCCAGTGTCCTTTAAAGATGTACTGTGGTGTCATGATAGGCCTATTTTTTTTTTTGTTTTAATAGCATTGCTCAGATTCGGAAGTGAAAAATTCAGTCCCAAAATTTGAGAGAGGTGCATCTTTTTTGGCTATTAGTTACACAGAATTTGCTATGGGAGAACTTGCCAGCTGCTGGGACCCCCTCTTCCATGCAGGTTAAATACTGTTCTAGGATACACACACAGAATTATTTATATCTGAACTGAATCATGAATTAAGAGGTGAGATTACATGGGGGTAAAAATGATCTTTTCCTGAAACTTAGGATGCCTAGGATTCTTGAGTTTGCTATCAAACCTTAAGCCTAAAACTATTTTGCACAATGCTGTGGGTCTCTGTTGACAGGTCAGTTATCATTGATAAGATTATAGTAGGGATACATAAAAAGTCTTAAATGGCCACTGCATTTCGACGTGGAGGTGAGAAAAAGCATATCAAACCAGTGACTTCAAACTACTGAGACACTGCTTAGGACAAGGCTGAGGGAGACTGCTTAAGGAAATATTCTTTAAAAAGGAAATACGGGTATATATTGGTAACTACGTAATTAAAGAACAAGAAAACACTAAGCTGGTATTTTATTTTTTGTTCTGGTCAGCCATTCTTTTGTGACTAGGATCCATCACCTTTGGAAGTATTTTTGTAGGTACTTGCTCTTAAAAGAGTTTAACCTGAGAAGGATCTCTGCCAAGTTGGTACGTTAGTATTACTGTAAACAGAGTGACTTTGAGGCTGAAACTTGTTAGTATTCTCATCGGCTGTGGCTACAGTGAGCTTAGTCTACTGAAGACAGGTGGATGAAAAACTAGTTCTATAATGCAGTAAGTCTTGTGTCGATCAGTGGTTACTGGAAATGAGGAAAGGAAAGTAACTTACATTTTCTAGGTTTCTGTGGGTCTAGCAATATTCCAGAAGGTAACAGGGTGTTTAAAGTGTGCTATTTACAGTTTGGATCCCCTCTATCCTTTATAAGGATATCTGATATAGTGAATTTGCTGACCCCTTATTTTTAAATTTTAGTTTGTCATTAGGATGCTTGAATGGATAATAGTCACTTACAACCTATGATCAACCTATGATAGCATTTGGGTTTAATTTCAGGCAACTATTGCAATAAAGCAGTAACTGCAGTCTGCTATAGTAAAACTTCTAGCAAGTGGTGGTAATTTGAAAATGCTTTCTACTGCTGGTTGAAAATTTCAGTTATACTGAAACAGGAAATTGCCCAGTCCCGACCAGTTCTGACCCATTAAAGCAACAGTTTGCTATGGTTCAGCCAAATAATAACACATTTTCAGTTATAATCACATTTACTCTGGAAATCGGAGCAGTGGATCTTTTAGTCTTAATTATCCAGAAAACCCTAATTACTGGATGAGGGAGGTGCATACTTTGGAAGGAACATAATTCAATTTTGCATGGTTTACAGTATCACTTTATGCTGTGGGTCCTTTTTTGCACAACGCTGTGGGTCTCTGTTGACAGGTCAGTTATCATTGATAAGATTATAGTAGGGATACATAAAAAGTCTTAAATGGCCACTGCATTTCGACGTGGAGGTGAGAAAAAGCATATCAAACCAGTGACTTCAAACTACTGAGACACTGCTTAGGACAAGGCTGAGGGAGACTGCTTAAGGAAATATTCTTTAAAAAGGAAATACGGGTATATATTGGTAACTACGTAATTAAAGAACAAGAAAACACTAAGCTGGTATTTTATTTTTTGTTCTGGTCAGCCATTCTTTTGTGACTAGGATCCATCACCTTTGGAAGTATTTTTGTAGGTACTTGCTCTTAAAAGAGTTTAACCTGAGAAGGATCTCTGCCAAGTTGGTACGTTAGTATTACTGTAAACAGAGTGACTTTGAGGCTGAAACTTGTTAGTATTCTCATCGGCTGTGGCTACAGTGAGCTTAGTCTACTGAAGACAGGTGGATGAAAAACTAGTTCTATAATGCAGTAAGTCTTGTGTCGATCAGTGGTTACTGGAAATGAGGAAAGGAAAGTAACTTACATTTTCTAGGTTTCTGTGGGTCTAGCAATATTCCAGAAGGTAACAGGGTGTTTAAAGTGTGCTATTTACAGTTTGGATCCCCTCTATCCTTTATAAGGATATCTGATATAGTGAATTTGCTGACCCCTTATTTTTAAATTTTAGTTTGTCATTAGGATGCTTGAATGGATAATAGTCACTTACAACCTATGATCAACCTATGATAGCATTTGGGTTTAATTTCAGGCAACTATTGCAATAAAGCAGTAACTGCAGTCTGCTATAGTAAAACTTCTAGCAAGTGGTGGTAATTTGAAAATGCTTTCTACTGCTGGTTGAAAATTTCAGTTATACTGAAACAGGAAATTGCCCAGTCCCGACCAGTTCTGACCCATTAAAGCAACAGTTTGCTATGGTTCAGCCAAATAATAACACATTTTCAGTTATAATCACATTTACTCTGGAAATCGGAGCAGTGGATCTTTTGCGAGTCTTAATTATCCAGAAAACCCCTAATTACTGGATGAGGGAGGTGCATACTTTGGAAGGAACATAATTAATTTTGTAAAAAATGGTTTTATCAGTGGAGCACTTTAGATTCTAATTCATCTGTATCTTCTATGTTACTACTTCAAGTACTAAAGTACTGAATTGGGAGTCACTATTTTAGTTGTACTAACTTTTTCTGTATTCTGCTTTATCCAACTAGATCCCGTAAGGGCCTTTCTAATATAACTTGAGTCTAGGCATATGCTAGATACTGTGTGACAGACACGTAACCATAGTGCTATGTACTCTCACGGAGTATGCTGAATTAAAATGGTGTTTGTTTATATATGTGTCTATACCCAGGCATTTCCAGCTATGTTGTACACAATCTAAAAATAAAGGGCAGAATTATTTTTCGCTAATATTCTCAGTCTCAAAGCTCCACTATTAAGTACATTATTTAGCAGTTTCTCAAATTTGTGTTTTACTGAGTGGTATTTGTTGGGGGGTGAGTGATATTACAGGGTATTTTCTGAATGTTTCTGTACCCTTTTTACTTGGACTGTCAAATGTAGCTACTCATTTTCTAGGTTAGAGACAATTTTATTATAAAAATTTTCCCATAGTTTTTCTAGATGAACTAATTTATGCTTAATTGTTGCCTGGAGTTCATAGTTAACCTACTGGAGCCTCATTTTTCACCTTGCTGTTTTCAAGCTGTAAAGAATGTCATCTAAACATTTCACGTGAAATTCCATTAACTGAAAAGTGTTAACTTGTTCTAGATTATATCTTTTTAACACTAGACCACGTGATCTTGTAATCAGGTCCAGAATAATAGGTTAACATTGGAGAGAAGCTCTGCCTGTATCCTGGTGCTATGGCCACAGCTGACACTAAGCAGATACACAGCACTGAGCAACAATACCAACAAAAGATAGCAGAGCTTCAGTCATTTAAGTTTCCCAGTACTCAAGGTTACTTGGTTCAGGATTCTGTAACCAAAAACCTATTCTAGCATTCTAATTTTATCTTCAATTTTATATATATATATATATATATTATCATATTCTGTCCTTTTTGGAGCCAATTTCTTAATTTTCATTGGGTTAACATGTTTGGAGTGTGGATCATTTATGACACTTCAGAAGTGCAGAACAACCATTACAGGTTGTTATCAACAGTAAGATACCTTATAAGTTCTTACTGAAATAGTAGAACTCAAAACATTTTAGCCTAAAGTGTTTAATCTTAAGCTTGATTAACTCTTAAATGAAGCATTCTGCCTGGATTAATTTATTTCTGATACAAGGTTTTCTTTAAAATAGGACATAAAATTTTTAGTGTGCTGAATGTTATATAGTGTTTTAGTGTGTAATCCAGCATGTTTAGGTTTTTTCCCTTAAGATGCTAGTTACCCATTTTCTTCCACTTCTCATTTTACATCCAGCTGCCTTTTACCCTTCTTGTCATTTAGAGCAGAAGAAATAAAGAATTGCAAAGAAAACTATATAACCAGGCTTATTACAGTATATAGATAGGGACTTATATTCCATTTCCCTACAAGTTCTCAATTATTTCTTGAATGAAACACACACAGTACAAGGTTATATGTTCACTGGTTGACAAAAAACCTGAGGCACACATGAAACCTCTAGGAACACTGGTTCAGCGACTTCTTAGAACATAATTACTTCAAATAATAAGAATCAGCTGTATCTTCATACCCCTCGTCCCTGGAAATAGTCTCAAGTGCTTCATCATTCTCCAAAGCCATCACCATAGAGCTAAAGACACGTATTGTGGGTGGCCACAACCTATCTTAACCTCATATGTTTTAGGTAAGTCCTGATACTCCTTTCATATTTCAGATTATTATTTAAATGTATCAGGATTGATTATTTAACTGTAATATCATAACAAAACCTGAGTGTTTTATGGCCACAGGTTAACATTGAGAGAAGCTCTGCCTGTATCCTGGTGCTATGGCCACAGCTGACACTAAGCAGATACACAGCACTGAGCAACAATACCAACAAAAGATAGCAGAGCTTCAGTCATTTAAGTTTCCCAGTACTCAAGGTTACTTGGTTCAGGATTCTGTAACCAAAAACCTATTCTAGCATTCTAATTTTATCTTCAATTTTATATATATATATATATATATTATCATATTCTGTCCTTTTTGGAGCCAATTTCTTAATTTTCATTGGGTTAACATGTTTGGAGTGTGGATCATTTATGACACTTCAGAAGTGCAGAACAACCATTACAGGTTGTTATCAACAGTAAGATACCTTATAAGTTCTTACTGAAATAGTAGAACTCAAAACATTTTAGCCTAAAGTGTTTAATCTTAAGCTTGATTAACTCTTAAATGAAGCATTCTGCCTGGATTAATTTATTTCTGATACAAGGTTTTCTTTAAAATAGGACATAAAATTTTTAGTGTGCTGAATGTTATATAGTGTTTTAGTGTGTAATCCAGCATGTTTAGGTTTTTTCCCTTAAGATGCTAGTTACCCATTTTCTTCCACTTCTCATTTTACATCCAGCTGCCTTTTACCCTTCTTGTCATTTAGAGCAGAAGAAATAAAGAATTGCAAAGAAAACTATATAACCAGGCTTATTACAGTATATAGATAGGGACTTATATTCCATTTCCCTACAAGTTCTCAATTATTTCTTGAATGAAACACACACAGTACAAGGTTATATGTTCACTGGTTGACAAAAAACCTGAGGCACACATGAAACCTCTAGGAACACTGGTTCAGCGACTTCTTAGAACATAATTACTTCAAATAATAAGAATCAGCTGTATCTTCATACCCCGCTCGTCCCTGGAAATAGTCTCAAGTGCTTCATCATTCTCCAAAGCCATCACCATAGAGCTAAAGACACGTATTGTGGGTGGCCACAACCTATCTTAACCTCATATGTTTTAGGTAAGTCCTGATACTCCTTTCATATTTCAGATTATTATTTAAATGTATCAGTGTATGAATCCTTGAGTCCTTAGTTATAATTCTGGTAACTAAGCATTTTCATTAAGTGCATTTTAACAAATGTTTAACTTGATTATGTATATAAGCAATTAAAATATAAATGGTCAGCCTCTTTAAGGGGTTATCTAAATAAGATGTACACACTTCATGAAAAACAAAACATGTACTCTCAAATCTTTATCATACTGTTAAAGAGTTTTTAATGAATGGAATTCTGAAATAAATCAGATTTATCACTGACAAAGTGATAAATACATACCTACATTAACTTCTTAAAGTTGTGACTAAATTCACTTTTAAGTTCAAGGTTCTAAGTGTCTAGGGAGTTCTCTGTACCTTCTTGAACAGCCTTCCCTCCCAGTGATCTGAGTCCCTACTATAACAAGCTGCTAGTACCATCATAATTATCCCATCTTAATTATTTCTCCCATTAGTTTGGGGATTCCTTTAGGGCAGACACTGTCCTGTTCACTTTGTTTTGAAATAAATACCAAATTGTCAAGTAATGAACAACACTTCAGATAGAATGCATTTATCCATAATAACCTACAAATATTCTATAATTTGATCTAAAATTCTCAAATTTAAACAGGTTTATAGCAAGACTTTGATTTAGCTTCTGCTAAACCACTTGCAAAATTTGTACCTTTCAGGTATTTTATTATAAAAAGCTGGTATTCATATACACAAAATGAGTAAGAACTAAAATTCATTTACTTCATTTTTTAGCTTGACCTTCGAGTAAGTCTTTAGCTTCATTGATTTTGGCTGCTATATAAGGAGATCCTCCTACAGGAAGAAAGACAAAAGGAACAGTTATAATATTGGATTCTCCAGTTTCTGCTTCTTGAAAAGCTATTAAACTTGTTTCAAGAACTGTGTTCTTGATGAAATAAGAAGAAATAAGCAGAAATTTTGATTCTTTAAAAATGACTATGACACTGGAACTGGATAACGAAAACCATGGTTAATATATTTGATCAACAGGAAATGATGTGTTCATCAAGGGAAATTTCCAGGAAAAAAATGGCACCTTCTGAAAAAGCTTAAAATGACAGAAATGAGATTTTAAACAATTTTCATGTGACTTTAAAAGAGTTACCTTTTTCATGATTACAAGTCATAAATGAACATCAATTTATTGTACTGTGTTATAAAGTCATGACAGTGTCAGCGGCTTCTGAGCTTTGCTGGAAGACCCACTTCTGCTTTAGATCTTAACAGTCCCTTCACAGTGTCACCTACAACTGCTTTCCTTCTAAACTGGAGCAGTGAACTGAGTGACTCTCAAAGTGTGGCCCCAAAACCATCAAGCAGAACAATCAATAAGCAGCTTAGTTAAGATGCAAATCTGTGGACTCCATCTAGACCTACAGAATCAGAAGCCCTCCAGTTAATACCAGCTAAATTTTGTAAAAAGTTAGGCAGTCAACAAATACTTACCACCCAGTTTAAACTCAAAACTCTCTTAATAAGAGGCCTCTCCTATGACAGTAAAAGGACTTAAACACAGAAACATGGGTTTTGTGGTCTATTTAGGTATTTCACTTGATCTTTCAACAGAGTGTAGGGTGCTTATAAGTGTTTCAGAAATAAACACATCCTAGAGGTTTCTAACTAGGTAACTACTAGTTAAAAAGTCTAAATGAATAGAAAAAAAGTAAAGCTTTTGTTAGTCTCATTAACTGAAATTCAGCATTTTCCTTGATGAAGAATGCAGACACTCCTCATACCCCAACTCAAAAAGTAGTCTTAGTAAGATTTGAGACTCAATATTGGAAGTCACAACTTCAGGTCTAAAAACCTGGTTAATGCTTATCACTACATCTAAATGATAGTAGTTACTAGATCTGCTTATTAGTCTGTAAATTTTTCACTCAATTTATTCTTTTAAGGAAGCAATATAAGGGCTTCCCTGGTGGTCCAGTGGGTAAGGTCAGCGCCTGGCAGTGCGAGCGGCGCTGGTTCAATCCCTGGCCGGGGAAGATCCCATGTGCACGGAGCGGCTGGACCGATGTGTCCAACTACCAAGCCAGAGCTCCGGGGTGCATGTGCCCAGAGCCAGTGCTCTGTGAGGAGAGAGGCCACTGCGATGTGAGGCCCACACAGGCCGAAGAACAAAGATGGATGAAAATAAAGACCAATAGAAGTGGCCAAAAAAACAACAACAACAAAAAGAAAGCAATACAGCAAGTGGATCCCAGCATGGGAGACAATGCTCACAAACCTAGGCATTTTCCTTATAAAACAAAGATTTAGATAAAAAATTAATCCAATTAACAATTTGTCACTCCAACAAAATGTGTTAACACTAATGATACTTACCCTTGTCTGGGTGATTTAAAAGCATAATTCGTCGATGAGCATCTCTTATTTTTCCTTTATTGGCAGTAGGGCTAATTTAAAAAGGAAAAAATGGTATTGACTTCAGACTAGATCTGGGTCTAATTAAAAGATTGTACAGAGGTAAATGAAAATTGTGAAACAAGTAAGTCAGTACAACATTATGAAAAACTACTTAGGAACCTCTTCTTGGGGAATTTCACTAAATATAAAGAAAAGAACACCTTAGAAAAATAAGGTATTCTCAAATGTAGTTTGAAACTGAAACTATTACAACAATCCTTTTATTGGAAAGTATGTTTAAGTATTTGGAAATGAAAGTATTCATCTTGATCTTTCAACAGAGTGTAGGGTGCTTATAAGTGTTTCAGAAATAAACACATCCTAGAGGTTTCTAACTAGGTAACTACTAGTTAAAAGTCTAAATGAATAGAAAAAGTAAAGCTTTTGTTAGTCTCATTAACTGAAATTCAGCATTTTCCTTGATGAAGAATGCAGACACTCCTCATACCCCAACTCAAAAAGTAGTCTTAGTAAGATTTGAGACTCAATATTGGAAGTCACAACTTCAGGTCTAAAAACCTGGTTAATGCTTATCACTACATCTAAATGATAGTAGTTACTAGATCTGCTTATTAGTCTGTAAATTTTTCACTCAATTTATTCTTTTAAGGAAGCAATATAAGGGCTTCCCTGGTGGTCCAGTGGGTAAGGTCAGCGCCTGGCAGTGCGAGCGGCGCTGGTTCAATCCCTGGCCGGGGAAGATCCCATGTGCACGGAGCGGCTGGACCGATGTGTCCAACTACCAAGCCAGAGCTCCGGGGTGCATGTGCCCAGAGCCAGTGCTCTGTGAGGAGAGAGGCCACTGCGATGTGAGGCCCACACAGGCCGAAGAACAAAGATGGATGAAAATAAAGACCAATAGAAGTGGCCAAAAAAACAACAACAACAAAAAGAAAGCAATACAGCAAGTGGATCCCAGCATGGGAGACAATGCTCACAAACCTAGGCATTTTCCTTATAAAACAAAGATTTAGATAAAAAATTAATCCAATTAACAATTTGTCACTCCAACAAAATGTGTTAACACTAATGATACTTACCCTTGTCTGGGTGATTTAAAAGCATAATTCGTCGATGAGCATCTCTTATTTTTCCTTTATTGGCAGTAGGGCTAATTTAAAAAGGAAAAAATGGTATTGACTTCAGACTAGATCTGGGTCTAATTAAAAGATTGTACAGAGGTAAATGAAAATTGTGAAACAAGTAAGTCAGTACAACATTATGAAAAACTACTTAGGAACCTCTTCTGTAATGCACAAGGAAGATGACTATTCTGAATCACAGAACTAAATATAAAAGAAAAAGAACACCTTAGAAAAATAAGGTATTCTCAAAATGTAGTTTGAAACTGAAACTATTACAACAATCCTTTTATTGGAAAGTATGTTTAAGTATTTGGAAATGAAAGAATTTCAACACAAATCTGTGACTGAGGTACAGAGAACAATACTGAATACTGATTATCATTGAAAAACCTACCTCCAGTGAGTTAAAAAGTACTTATGGTCAGCTTCTCTTTGGATTTTTGTAGGGAATGTTTAGGCTTAAAAAATGTGCATCACAGATATTTCCTGGCAGTCCAGTGTTTAAGACTGCTTCCACTGCAGGGGGCATGAGCTTGTTCCCTGGTTGGGAAACTCCATATCCCTCATGCCACATAGTGTGACCAAAAATAAAACAATTTAAAAAATAACTCCTAATAAAAGAGGAGGTCTGTCTTGTGTTTGCTTATAGCTCTAAATTTGGAAGTAAAACATTAAAAATGTAAGAAATTATTTTACCTTACACCTAGTATTAATGCTGCTTCCCGTTTTGTCATTTTGGGTTCAAACCCACCTCTGTAATAGCCACCACTGAAGGCCTGAAAGAGGAAATGTAAAAGATTATCAAAATGAAAGTTGCAAAGAAAAATGTTCACAGAACCAGCAGAAAAGCTGTTTAAGAAAAATATTAAGTGCAATTTCTATGGCATTTTAGATTTATAAGCAGCAACAAGTATTTTAGTGATCATTAAACATCCAGTTCCAACATCCATCCGTCCTGCCCCCCCACCCCGCCGTGACAACCTAAACTGCCTTGAAGATACAAGACAAAATTAACAGTGCCTCAAAGCCAGTTCTTCTGGGAGTGAAGGGAAGATTATTCCAAGCTAGTCATGTTCTAGATAAAAACTTGATCTCAGAATATGCCTGTATGTTTTAGAACAAGTGCCTTAGAAGACTTAGAGATCTTCTGAGAAAGTGATTCAAGGATATTTTTAGGTTCAAGGCAACTAGTTAAGCAAGACTTTTAATTAAAACATGTACTGAGAAAATCAGCCTATTAAATTCACTGACCTTGGTATGTCATTATTGGTAAAGCCTTCCATTACCCAGTCTGTAATCACAATAAAAGGGGATACTCTACAGACTGTCAAAATCATATTCAGCCTGAATTTTGACCACAGAAGGTATCACAGTTATACTCTAGGGCCCAATACAGTGTTATTACCCAAGTAATCTGTTAGTGAGCGCCAGGGTTGCACACTAAGAATGGGTCATTTCAGATCCCTAGATCCCTCTGTGATGCAGAGCAGATGATGCTAAAGGTTAATCACATAGGAATAACAGTGGTATTAACTTTCAAGATACTAGAACTGTTAAAATGTCTTCCCCAAATCCGTCACATACAACATTTGATTCTTTGGGGTAGCCCCGTTACAAAGCTCAGAACTTCTAACCCTTTCTTGTGGGAAGCAAGAGAAGGGGTCCAAAGCAATCACTTAGAACGCCATGGATGTCTGGCTCTAGGCTTCATACACAAATAACGAAGAATTAGCAAAAATGTTGAATAAGTCTTACAGATTTCGGTAGACTTTGAAAAACTTGTTTTACTTGAGGCTCCATATGCTTCATGGCTTGCAAAGCATAACGGCCTAAAAACAAAAGCAATAAAATAATTTAAAAGTCCCCAACGTCTTCAGTTCCATCCCCAAGCCATAAACAAACCTGCAAATCCTGCAGCAGCAATGGTCAGTCCAACTGCTACCACTGTACTGGCCTGGTAAAGGGAACAGAGTAAGTATTTATTGCTCTCGTTTTTACCTTAAGAAAACAACAAGTATTTTAGTGATCATTAAACATCCAGTTCCAACATCCATCCGTCCTGCCCCCCCACCCCGCCGTGACAACCTAAACTGCCTTGAAGATACAAGACAAAATTAACAGTGCCTCAAAGCCAGTTCTTCTGGGAGTGAAGGGAAGATTATTCCAAGCTAGTCATGTTCTAGATAAAAACTTGATCTCAGAATATGCCTGTATGTTTTAGAACAAGTGCCTTAGAAGACTTAGAGATCTTCTGAGAAAGTGATTCAAGGATATTTTTAGGTTCAAGGCAACTAGTTAAGCAAGACTTTTAATTAAAACATGTACTGAGAAAATCAGCCTATTAAATTCACTGACCTTGGTATGTCATTATTGGTAAAGCCTTCCATTACCCAGTCTGTAATCACAATAAAAGGGGATACTCTACAGACTGTCAAAATCATATTCAGCCTGAATTTTGACCACAGAAGGTATCACAGTTATACTCTAGGGCCCAATACAGTGTTATTACCCAAGTAATCTGTTAGTGAGCGCCAGGGTTGCACACTAAGAATGGGTCATTTCAGATCCCTAGATCCCTCTGTGATGCAGAGCAGATGATGCTAAAGGTTAATCACATAGGAATAACAGTGGTATTAACTTTCAAGATACTAGAACTGTTAAAATGTCTTCCCCAAATCCGTCACATACAACATTTGATTCTTTGGGGTAGCCCCGTTACAAAGCTCAGAACTTCTAACCCTTTCTTGTGGGAAGCAAGAGAAGGGGTCCAAAGCAATCACTTAGAACGCCATGGATGTCTGGCTCTAGGCTTCATACACAAATAACGAAGAATTAGCAAAAATGTTGAATAAGTCTTACAGATTTCGGTAGACTTTGAAAAACTTGTTTTACTTGAGGCTCCATATGCTTCATGGCTTGCAAAGCATAACGGCCTAAAAACAAAAGCAATAAAATAATTTAAAAGTCCCCAACGTCTTCAGTTCCATCCCCAAGCCATAAACAAACCTGCAAATCCTGCAGCAGCAATGGTCAGTCCAACTGCTACCACTGTACTGGCCTGGTAAAGGGAACAGAGTAAGTATTTATTGCTCTCGTTTTTACCTTACCCGATCATGCTCGTCCTCCCATTCCAACTCATTCCAAATTTTACTTTAACAGAAGATAACCTTTTAGGATGAAAACACTCTGCCCAATGAACCTGCAAATTTTATATCCAGTGCATTGTAAAGGTATGGGGTTTTCATTTAAAAAGAAAAAGAAAAGACAAGTCGATCTGCTTATTTACATTTACAACAGTGAAAAGGATTATTTTCTGCCCCTTGAAAGCTTCTCTTTCACCTCCGGGAAAGTGAAGTCACGTTTAAATTTAATTAAGAACAATGGAAATAAAATTTCTGCTAGAGAAATAACTTTACAGAGGATTCCTGCAAATTCTGATTAAACGTTAAATGTGAGCTTAACAAAGAAATTTGCTTTTCATAGCGCCTTCGGCCAAATACGTTTAAGAATCGAGAAGACTGCAAGAGAAAAGGGAAAAACAGCAATGTAGGTAAGGGACTGCGAGGAGGTGTAGGGGAACAGCAGGTATAATCAAGCGCGTTCCCACTTATCTCCGAGTCCTAGGGGCCGCAGGCTCAAAGGCCCGAGAAGGGTAAGCCGACAGCTTTGTGTCCTAGAGAGGGTGACAGTTCCGGGCAGTGCACCCCAGGTCGGAGTCGCATTAGGGAGACATCTGCGGCTCCTCTCCTCTAAGGCCTTGAGCTAAGGTCAAGCCCTGGGCCTGAGATCGCCCAAGACGCCGTAAGGCTGAACTCACCATGGCACCCGCTCCGCTCCCCTGCCTCCACCAGGAGCTCGGCTCATCCCAGCCCACCAAATCTACTCCACCACAAAGCGACTCTGCCACCACTAGCACCTACAAACCGCCCAGGCAAGGGCGCACCAGGAAATACGGCAGTGGCGGCCGTAAACTAGGTCGGAAAACTGTCGTAAAAGTGGGCCAGAGGACGGCTAGGAAAAGGTCGCTCAAGCAGGTGGAAAACATGACTTCGGATTGGTTGGTGGGCGGGAGGATTACCTCCTTACTGGGTTCAAAGGTGGAACTTCTCTGTTTTGTCCTTTGCTCCTGGACCTAGAATGTTTGGGGATTTTTACGTGTAGCTTTACTCCGAACGTTTTTCTTTACTTACATCTTAGCACCTCCATTTAGCACTTACTTTGTTTACAACTGTTAAGAGTAATGAATCCTTAAACCCTCCGTAACAATTGCACCGTGAAGCCAAATACGTGTAGCAATATAGTTTAGCAAAAAGATGATGTTCCAGAAAATGACAGGAGCAAACCAGGTTGTTTCGGGGGTTGTTCTGTAGCATTCTTTTATTTAAAATAATTTTATTTAAAAACATGATTTGACGGGAACTTGTGTGAATATTTGGGGTTGGTTTTGTGGAATGGAATTTACCACTTAAGAATAGTTTATATTCTGATCATGGGATCGCAAAATCACCTTAGTTGAAAACTGCTATTTAAGATTTCTCCCTTTCTCAAAGTAAAAAGTAGAGTTTGTTTTTGCTCTTAAAGAGTGTCATATATCTCTACATAAAAGAAGAGAAAAATAACAGAGACAATAATGAACATCCAGTGGGATTTTGGATGATGAAAATAAATTTGGAGTTAGTTCCCACTTAGAAAGTATTAGAAGTCTGTTTACCTTGCCATAAACTTTTGCTTTGATGAGCTCTTCGGTTATTAAACAACTATGTGAATTTGTTAGCTATGTTTTCACCCTCTATAAAAAGATTCTGTATTTGGGTCTCCAAGGTAGCCCTGAGATTTTTGTAATGAAATTTATTGTCCACAAAGGATCCAACACTAAGATCCTAGTGTTAGTGTACATCTTCCTATTTTGCCTCTTTTTAATCTAGTTGAAACTTCTTAATCCAACAATTACAAAAAAGGTAATCAAGTGGGACTTAAGGTCTTGGGACCAAATTGGTCAGAAAAAAGTTTAAAGTTCCTATGTTTCAAACTTCCTGTTATATATCGTTTTGATATATACAAACTATGAAATGTAGCTTGCTTGAGGAACACAAGCCTAGCCTCAGGAAACCAGAGGTGGATGACATAGGGAGACACTTGAAATGGAGATAGTCAGTTTTGGATATGAACTAGATGCACAACCTGTTTCTGTCACTTACTAGTTGTGAGACTTCAGACAAGCTATTCCTGACTGCATTTGCTCATTTGTAAAACAGGGGTATGATGGTTACCTTGCCTAATTTTTGTAAGGGTAGAGATGTAAATTGTATATTCTGTATATAATTATCACTCTGTGTAGCTATTATTATTATGAGGAAAGTCAGAGTGCAAAGGCCTTCCCAATCCTCATGACACTTCACTCATGGATGCAAGCCCACCAAGGGCATGGAAAGAACCCTTAAAAACAAATTTTGAAAATGTCTGTTGACTGATGAATAGGTAATAATCACTCTTTGTTTCTTCTAGCTTAATGGTGTCTCCTGGCATGTTTTGAATTGTGACTGCATGACTTCAATCTTCAAGGAAGGTCTGTGTATTGAAATGCCTTCTACTCTGTCTTTGTATTACCTTTCTCCTCTGTGTGTAGAATCGCCACAGTGTTCCTTTTAAAGGATACATGTAATTGCGTTTGGGTCCATCCCTAGAAACCCAGGGTAATCTCCCCATTTTAAGATCCTTAACTTAATCATAGCTGCAGAGACTTTGTTGTATAGTATCCATGAGTTCCAGGTTTTAGGACTTGGGATCTTTGGGGGTTATTACTTAGGCTACTATAGAGAACAAGAGAAGACAGAAGAGGGGACTAGGTTGGGTCAGAGAATGAGAAAGATTCAAGCACATCTACTCAATTTCTCTTCCTAAATTTGTCGACTAAGTAAGTCCCTGAGATTTTTGTAATGAAATTTATTGTCCACAAAGGATCCAACACTAAGATCCTAGTGTTAGTGTACATCTTCCTATTTTGCCTCTTTTTAATCTAGTTGAAACTTCTTAATCCAACAATTACAAAAAAGGTAATCAAGTGGGACTTAAGGTCTTGGGACCAAATTGGTCAGAAAAAAGTTTAAAGTTCCTATGTTTCAAACTTCCTGTTATATATCGTTTTGATATATACAAACTATGAAATGTAGCTTGCTTGAGGAACACAAGCCTAGCCTCAGGAAACCAGAGGTGGATGACATAGGGAGACACTTGAAATGGAGATAGTCAGTTTTGGATATGAACTAGATGCACAACCTGTTTCTGTCACTTACTAGTTGTGAGACTTCAGACAAGCTATTCCTGACTGCATTTACTCATTTGTAAAACAGGGTATGATGGTTACCTTGCCTAATTTTTGTAAGGGTAGAGATGTAAATTGTATATTCTGTATATAATTATCACTCTGTGTAGCTATTATTATTATGAGGAAAGTCAGAGTGCAAAGGCCTTCCCAATCCTCATGACACTTCACTCATGGATGCAAGCCCACCAAGGGCATGGAAAGAACCCTTAAAAACAAATTTTGAAAATGTCTGTTGACTGATGAATAGGTAATAATCACTCTTTGTTTCTTCTAGCTTAATGGTGTCTCCTGGCATGTTTTGAATTGTGACTGCATGACTTCAATCTTCAAGGAAGGTCTGTGTATTGAAATGCCTTCTACTCTGTCTTTGTATTACCTTTCTCCTCTGTGTGTAGAATCGCCACAGTGTTCCTTTTAAAGGATACATGTAATTGCGTTTGGGTCCATCCCTAGAAACCCAGGGTAATCTCCCCATTTTAAGATCCTTAACTTAATCATAGCTGCAGAGACTTTGTTGTATAGTATCCATGAGTTCCAGGTTTTAGGACTTGGGATCTTTGGGGGTTATTACTTAGGCTACTATAGAGAACAAGAGAAGACAGAAGAGGGGACTAGGTTGGGTCAGAGAATGAGAAAAGATTCAAGCACATCTACTCAATTTCTCTTCCTAAATTTGTCGACTAAGTAAGTCACTTCTTGGGGAGGAATAAGTGAGAGATGAGAGTGGCTTTCAAACACTTCAAAAAAATTAGTGAATTTACTCAAATGAAGCAAATCTAAATGATACTGAAATAAAAATATCAGAATGCTAAGTACAAAAAGTGAATATAAATTAACTAACTCCATAGATATTTCCAGTTAAGCATTCATACAAATAACATATTCACCTTTTTCTTATATATAAGAATAACACATACATACATGATGTGATTCTGGCAAAAGGAATCAGAGATGCTAAAAATATTCTCAAATTTTAAAAAATGGTGTGGATTAAGTTTTAACAATAACATTCCACATGAACCCTTGATTTAATTCCATGATTTTTATCATGCCAGAAGCATTGTTGCTTTTAATTTTCTTAAACAGATATTGGTATCATACACATTGACTTATTAATAATTAAGGCATTTTGCATACAAATTGTCTCAACATGAAAAAAGCTGCAGTACTGGTTATTTGCTGTAATGGTTTACACTTTCAAAATCTTTTCCATGCAAGAAAATAGTAGCTGCACACATTTTAAGTGTTTCTTATAAAACACAGTCTTGAAAAAAGTAATGATGATTGGTCTTTGTGATTCTAAGACCCAATAGTTCTTTTTCTTTTGACCACTTCAGTTTGGTCTTTCATTTATCTGTTTTCATCCATCTTTGTTCTTTGGCCGGTGTGGGCCCCCCATCGCAGTGGCCTCTCTTGTTGCAGAGCACCAGCTCTGGGCACATGCGCTCCAGAGCTCTGGCTCGGTAGTTGGACACATCGGTCCAGCTGCTCCGTGGCATGTGGGATCTTCCCAGGTCAGGGATCGAACCGGCGCCCCTTGCACTGCAAGGCGGTGTCCTTACCCACTGGACCACCAGAGAAGTCCTCCAAGACCCAATAGTTCTTAAAGAATGTTACCAAGTAACCATGTAAATTCCAAATGCAGCAAAAGTGAACAATCTTTGCAGTGCACTTTCAGCTCATTGAAGCTGAAGCTGCTCCTTTTGGATATTTTTCCACTTCAATGTGAAGTAGATCATTAGCATTTCATTAGTGGTTTCATTGGATAAGGAAATGGCAACCCACTCCTGTATGCTTGCCTGGAGAATCCCATCGACAGAGGAGTCTGGAAGGCTACAGTCCATGGGGTTGGAAAGAGTTGAATACAGCTGAATTGACTTACACACATACAGTGGTTTTATTATGTGTTTTTTTTTTTAATAGGAAAAAATGGTTTTGATTTCTTCCATAATACAGTTCTAGGATGAGATATTTTGGGGGAAATCATATAGTACAGGGATATTTTGAATAGCCAAATGCTATAGAGGAAGTCTCTCAATGTAACTGTAATAAATAAGCACCTACAGCCTTGGCTATGTTACCAGAATATCCTGGAAGCAAAATAAGTTGGTTTTCCTGTTCCCACAACCCACTTAATTGCTGTTTTGAAATCTGAATATTTTCATCATTCATAATTTATGTTTTGGATGATAGTTCTGACCTCAACCTTTTTATGACTGCTTGAAGCCCGTTTAAACCAACTATTAATATTCTTTGAATGGGCTTTTAAGTAGTGACTTTACTAGAGGTAACAAGTCTACACAGCAGTCAAGTGAGATGTATTGTTTTTTTTTCCTGTAAACAACTGGTGAGTGCGAAAGGAAATCCACCACAACTTCAAGGTCTTCTATCCTCATCATATAAGCTACAAGTTAACTAACACTTCTCCTTCTCCAGAAATTTAAAGCTACAGTTAATCCCAAATTCCTGCTGAACAAAACCTGTGCCATTGTTTTATGGTCCTGAGAAAAAACCCACTGTATTTTGGTGATGGGCTTCCTGTCTGTGAAGAACCAGAATCAGTGGAATTAGTCAAATATATTTGACTATCATGCTGTAATTTTTCAGAGCAGTGGCCTGCACACGCCAGTTCATTTTCTTTATTTGCCATGACACAGCCCCAGTTTTAGGGCACTGTTTTCTTCTGTAACAAGAGTTTTGTAGGATGATGAACTTTCTTTCTTCGATAGATCCACCTTATATAGTTTATCCAGGCTTTTCACAGCTGGTTCAGTTGTTCTAGTTATGCGATCAGCCAACTGTTTTAGAAATCTCTTAACCCCTTTCATGTTCTTATTAGTGAAATTAGAGATCTTTTTTTCAAGGAAGATCAATGCAATAATCCTCAGTATTGTTACAAAAGTTGCGTTTTTTAACATTGTGGATTTCAGATGCCATGATCTCTTAAATACTGGTGCCTCATGGTACCACAGTGCCTCTGCTCAGCAGCCCACACTATTCCTTGGCTCCGTGACTGAGATCCAAGCATCTCAAACACTTTTTGACCATGACTCTTACTAATAGTAAGACATATATTTTAGCTTGTGACCCTAGGAAACTAGTACATGAATGTGCATGTGCACATGCACACACACATTAAATTTAATGTGAATTTAAATTGAACTTAATGGAAATTAATGTTTTTGAGACAGTACTTGTACTTCTATCATGAGATGCATGTTGATCTTTTCGATTTCTTAAAAAAAATTTTATTTTCTGGGAAATCCATTAAATTTGCAGCCCACGATCTGAAGTTTGAGAAATATCACTCCATAAAAACCCACCTTTGGAAATTAATTCCAGGCATATGAAAAAAAATGTTTTCCCTAGAAACCATGTGCCAGACATGGTTTTTAAATGCCTTATGTTTATTATTTCACTTCATGAGAGTAATATTTTTACAGATGAGGGTGTTTTGCCCAATGCATTTGTTTCCATTTGTTTCACGGTAAACAACTGGTGAGTGCGAAAGGAAATCCACCACAACTTCAAGGTCTTCTATCCTCATCATATAAGCTACAAGTTAACTAACACTTCTCCTTCTCCAGAAATTTAAAGCTACAGTTAATCCCAAATTCCTGCTGAACAAAACCTGTGCCATTGTTTTATGGTCCTGAGAAAAAACCCACTGTATTTTGGTGATGGGCTTCCTGTCTGTGAAGAACCAGAATCAGTGGAATTAGTCAAATATATTTGACTATCATGCTGTAATTTTTCAGAGCAGTGGCCTGCACACGCCAGTTCATTTTCTTTATTTGCCATGACACAGCCCCAGTTTTAGGGCACTGTTTTCTTCTGTAACAAGAGTTTTGTAGGATGATGAACTTTCTTTCTTCGATAGATCCACCTTATATAGTTTATCCAGGCTTTTCACAGCTGGTTCAGTTGTTCTAGTTATGCGATCAGCCAACTGTTTTAGAAATCTCTTAACCCCTTTCATGTTCTTATTAGTGAAATTAGAGATCTTTTTTTCAAGGAAGATCAATGCAATAATCCTCAGTATTGTTACAAAAGTTGCGTTTTTTAACATTGTGGATTTCAGATGCCATGATCTCTTAAATACTGGTGCCTCATGGTACCACAGTGCCTCTGCTCAGCAGCCCACACTATTCCTTGGCTCCGTGACTGAGATCCAAGCATCTCAAACACTTTTTGACCATGACTCTTACTAATAGTAAGACATATATTTTAGCTTGTGACCCTAGGAAACTAGTACATGAATGTGCATGTGCACATGCACACACACATTAAATTTAATGTGAATTTAAATTGAACTTAATGGAAATTAATGTTTTTGAGACAGTACTTGTACTTCTATCATGAGATGCATGTTGATCTTTTCGATTTCTTAAAAAAAATTTTATTTTCTGGGAAATCCATTAAATTTGCAGCCCACGATCTGAAGTTTGAGAAATATCACTCCATAAAAACCCACCTTTGGAAATTAATTCCAGGCATATGAAAAAAAATGTTTTCCCTAGAAACCATGTGCCAGACATGGTTTTTAAATGCCTTATGTTTATTATTTCACTTCATGAGAGTAATATTTTTACAGATGAGGATATTTTGCCAAATACATTTGTTTTCCCCTCCAGGTCCCTCTCTATTGTTTTCCATTCTGCTGTGTCCCAGAGGAGCACAGGGCTTGGGACTCAATTATGTCTGTGGTCAGCAGATCAGAAAGCAGGAGCAGAGTGAGTTCATGGTCTTCATTTCTCCACCTTCCTTTCTGTGGTTGCTAAGCGCTGACTGTCCACTGAAGAGCACCGTTCCTGTTGTGTGTGTCTTTGTGTAATTGCTCCCACTCCTTGTTCTTTCATGTATGCCCTGGGGTAGATATGATTCCTTTGGCCCCAGCGCCATGCTGGACACTGGGCACTTGACCATCATTTGCTAATTTCCCTTAATCCTATCCATACCTTTGTAAATAGTCCCTAATTAAAATTTCTTCAGTTATTCCACTAAGGAATGTGTCTGTTTCTAACATGGATGGTGACTGTTATAAGAGGCTACTACAGTCAAGTAAGAGATGATAGTAGCAGTGGAAGTGGAAAGAAGTGGCTGGACTCCTGCTGATGTTTTGAAAGAAGAGCTTATAGAATTTGCTGATGGATGAGATGTAGTATGTGAGAGAAAGAAAAGATTCAAGAGTGGCACCCAAGCAGCAGGCTTGGGTAGCTGGAAGGGTGGAGTTGCCACTTAATGGGGCTGGAGAGACTTCAGGAACAGTAAGTCAGGGGTGGGAATTTTTGTTGTGTTAAGTTTGAAATATCAACTAGATATTTAAGGAATTTCAAGTAGGCATTTGGATATACAAGCCTAGTGTCAGGAGAGAGGTCTGAGAGGCAGCAGCCCATAGGTGGTCTTCAAGGCCATGAAACAGATGAAGTCATCCATTGGATGAATGGAGAGAAAAGAAGAGGGGTAAGGGCTATGTTTCGGTCCCTTTCATAATTGGAACTTGGGGAGATTTGGAAAAGCCAGAAAATTACACTGGAAAGGGATAACCAGAAACCAAGTGTGGTGTCCTGGAAGCCAAGTGAAGAAACTGTTCAATGAAGGAACTATATAAAATGCTGCTAATAGTCAAAATAAAAAACAACTGAGAATTGAATACCAGAGATCATTGATGATATTTATGAGAAGAGTTTCTGCAACATGGTGGGACAAAAGTCTCATTGGGATGGATTCAAGAGAGGATGGAAAGAGAAAGAGTGGAGAGATGGATTGTAAGACGTCTCTTTCAAGGCATTTTGTTGAAAAGGGAATTAGAGAAATATGGTAGCATCCAGAAAGAAGTAGTGTAGGGAGAGTGTTTTAACGTTTTTTTTTAAGATGGAAGAAATGAAAGCATGTTTACCTGCATAGGAATGATCTTACAGAGAGAAAAAATTGGACCAAATTCATTGACTCATATAATTTAAGAATGGAAAGAAAATATTTCCCCCATAATAGCTTTGTTTTATATATGAAGAAACTGAGCTTCAAAATGGTAGACTGATTTTTCCAAGGCCCTGAAAGAGTCCAGTAGTTTCTTACCCTTATTGTTCACTTTATAGATGTATATCATGTTAGAGTCATGAGAGGGTCATAGAATTGCCTTTCTCTGTTTCCTTACCCTCTTTAGGAATTTTTTCACATCTTGGTTATTGGAGTCCAAGTTCCTGAGTAGCAGCCGTTTAGCCTGTGGACTGTCTTGTAGACAGCTGCTCACATAATGCTGTATGTAAAAGCAAGTAGCACTCAGTAAATATTTAATTCCTTTCCCTTCTCCTTCCTTCTACCCCCTTTTATCCTTTTCCTTTTTATCTCCAGTGATTCTACTATGCCCTGACAACCTGCCACTGGTAATTCATCATGTTATCCCCTATTTGGAAGTCGGTATTCTTAGTATAATTATCATACTGAGCTGTGCTCAACAGACTCCTTCATGAAGTATTTTATGAGACCCTTTTGCTATTTTAGGTATTGACTGATCTAATTCCAGTGCAGAATATATAAAATGGGGGGAAAGCCAGAACCAATGGTGTTTCGGTCCCTTTCATAATTGGAACTTGGGGAGATTTGGAAAAGCCAGAAAATTACACTGGAAAGGGATAACCAGAAACCAAGTGTGGTGTCCTGGAAGCCAAGTGAAGAAACTGTTCAATGAAGGAACTATATAAAATGCTGCTAATAGTCAAAATAAAAAACAACTGAGAATTGAATACCAGAGATCATTGATGATATTTATGAGAAGAGTTTCTGCAACATGGTGGGACAAAAGTCTCATTGGGATGGATTCAAGAGAGGATGGAAAGAGAAAGAGTGGAGAGATGGATTGTAAGACGTCTCTTTCAAGGCATTTTGTTGAAAAGGGAATTAGAGAAATATGGTAGCATCCAGAAAGAAGTAGTGTAGGGAGAGTGTTTTAACGTTTTTTTTTAAGATGGAAGAAATGAAAGCATGTTTACCTGCATAGGAATGATCTTACAGAGAGAAAAAATTGGACCAAATTCATTGACTCATATAATTTAAGAATGGAAAGAAAATATTTCCCCCATAATAGCTTTGTTTTATATATGAAGAAACTGAGCTTCAAAATGGTAGACTGATTTTTCCAAGGCCCTGAAAGAGTCCAGTAGTTTCTTACCCTTATTGTTCACTTTATAGATGTATATCATGTTAGAGTCATGAGAGGGTCATAGAATTGCCTTTCTCTGTTTCCTTACCCTCTTTAGGAATTTTTTCACATCTTGGTTATTGGAGTCCAAGTTCCTGAGTAGCAGCCGTTTAGCCTGTGGACTGTCTTGTAGACAGCTGCTCACATAATGCTGTATGTAAAAGCAAGTAGCACTCAGTAAATATTTAATTCCTTTCCCTTCTCCTTCCTTCTACCCCCTTTTATCCTTTTCCTTTTTATCTCCAGTGATTCTACTATGCCCTGACAACCTGCCACTGGTAATTCATCATGTTATCCCCTATTTGGAAGTCGGTATTCTTAGTATAATTATCATACTGAGCTGTGCTCAACAGACTCCTTCATGAAGTATTTTATGAGACCCTTTTGCTATTTTAGGTAGTAAAATGACTGATCTAATTCCAGTGCAGAATATATGGAAGAAAGGAGATTTTTAGAGCAAGTGAGATGAAAGACAGATCTGGGTAGGAATTTTAGAACTTAGGGCAATAAGAAGCAGAGGGGATGCTGGGAAATCAGAAAGGAAGGCTAAGGTTCAGACGTCCTTTCCTCCTGTTGGCTTCATCTGCATCCAAGTCAGGTGACCCACCCTGTCTTGTGGCTATTGCTAAGTTATATATAGGTATTTCCCTTATGATTTTCATTTCTTTTTCTTCAACTTACTTTATTTTTCCTCACTGCATCTGTTTTACTTTGACTTCCTACTTTCCTTTCTAATTACAAGAACTATTGTTCTTATAAATAAAGTCCAGAGCATGTGACTGGAGGACCAGTCAGGGAATTACAATGTGTTTGACCAGAGTAATGGAACCCAGGAGGCATGTATTTCTGGATAAGACTCTGCTATCTTCTCAGGCTATGGGGAAGGAAAATTGAGGCACTCAGAATTTCAAAGGAACGTTGGAAATTGGGGTAAAGACTAGGTGTATTTTCCTGGTGGAAATTTCCCAGCCAACTCTCATTTCATTCCAGTGTTGCACATCTTTTTCCATTGTCTTTCTCAGTCCTTTCTTCTCTTCCTTAGCCAGAGTTCCACTTGTATGCAGCAGCTTTATGCATTGAATAAAGCAAGCCCTTCCTACTGAGCTGTCAGCAAATGGAAATGACCAACAGAACAGTCTGTGTAAGTGTGTCTTGTGCTTGGACCAGATAGACAAGAGCAGTTAGTTGATTGCTGGAGATTGCCACTAAATGAGGATGAAATAGTGGGTCTGAGATTTGTTGGTGACTATTATTAATAATATAGTGTCATGCATTAATAACATAGTGTCATGTGAAACAAAGCTACACTAGAAGGTCTGTCTGAAATACCATTTAAAATCTCACTTTCAGGGAACTAGCTGGTGGAGGAGATGAGAAATAATAAAGTTGTCTTTAAGCAATGGATTGGGAGTTTTAGTCTGATCTCAGTTGTGGTTCAAAGAAGAGGCACTGATGTCCTGAGTTCTTTGGAGGCCGAAGTAAAGCATGAGATTGCTCTCTGACTAATTTTCACAAAAATGACATTAAGATACTGCTCTACTATGAAAAAATCATCTTCATTTCCATCATTAAATCCTTGAAGAGAGGCCATTGCAAAAACTGCATAAAATTCTTTCTGGCAGCTATGATGTCCTCCGTAGGTGCAGAGTCAAGTACCAAAGTCCACCCACCATGGGCACCCCTTCAAGACTCCTCCACTTCTTCCTCCATAAAACTCACAGCCCTGCCAGATGGGACTTGTCAGTGTTATTCTCCAGATGTGTCCTACAGTCCATTGCCCTGGACTTGAGTAAAAGTGATTCGCTGCATCCCAAGTGCCCTTCCCCCATCCCACCTCTGTCTATTAGTTGAAGGCCCAGACCACATGTGCCTTCTGTGACACCTTCTTTATTCATTGGTCTGCAACACGTGTCCACAAAATTTTTGTGTAAAGTAACAGTGAAATTTTAGGCTTTGATACATATAGTCTCTGTATTATTTCCTATTTTATCAAAATGTAAAAATTATCCTTAGCTCATGGTCCATTTCAAAACAGGCCACAGGATAAATTTAGTTCATCAACCATAGTTAGCCAATCCATGGTTTAAAGTGATCTCTGCCCCTCTGAAGTTCTGTACAGTTTTGTTTGTGTTATACATGCCATTTACCACACCTAGACTTGTATACAAATTATTTCTATACAAGTTTCTTCTCTATTGAACTTGAGAGTATAGATCATATCTTGTGAACTTTATCTATCCCCTGCAACATCTGTTATGGTACCTGAACACAGAAACTACTCAAAGGATGTTTTTTAAATGAATGTATAAGTTATTTATAGTATCTCCCAGCAAGAATATAATTTATTTCCCAACAATTCTTCCAAGTCCTCAGTTTTCTGATAGTAGATCTTTCACCTCTAGTGTGATCCTAGACCCTTAATAAGTCCATGAGCACCATAAGTGGAACTGGTAATTAGACCTAGAATATTGTTTTCATATATTGAACATTATAATCCCTCAGTACTTATTACTTGCAAATGTCTGAGAAAACATTGGTGGACAAGATGGACAGAAACTTCAAATCCTGTGATGCTTTGCCACCTAGGCTGAGAAGCCTGATCTTACTATGAAAAAATCATCTTCATTTCCATCATTAAATCCTTGAAGAGAGGCCATTGCAAAAACTGCATAAAATTCTTTCTGGCAGCTATGATGTCCTCCGTAGGTGCAGAGTCAAGTACCAAAGTCCACCCACCATGGGCACCCCTTCAAGACTCCTCCACTTCTTCCTCCATAAAACTCACAGCCCTGCCAGATGGGACTTGTCAGTGTTATTCTCCAGATGTGTCCTACAGTCCATTGCCCTGGACTTGAGTAAAAGTGATTCGCTGCATCCCAAGTGCCCTTCCCCCATCCCACCTCTGTCTATTAGTTGAAGGCCCAGACCACATGTGCCTTCTGTGACACCTTCTTTATTCATTGGTCTGCAACACGTGTCCACAAAATTTTTGTGTAAAGTAACAGTGAAATTTTAGGCTTTGATACATATAGTCTCTGTATTATTTCCTATTTTATCAAAATGTAAAAATTATCCTTAGCTCATGGTCCATTTCAAAACAGGCCACAGGATAAATTTAGTTCATCAACCATAGTTAGCCAATCCATGGTTTAAAGTGATCTCTGCTCTCTCTGAAGTTCTGTACAGTTTTGTTTGTGTTATACATGCCATTTACCACACCTAGACTTGTATACAAATTATTTCTATACAAGTTTCTTCTCTATTGAACTTGAGAGTATAGATCATATCTTGTGAACTTTATCTATCCCCTGCAACATCTGTTATGGTACCTGAACACAGAAACTACTCAAAGGATGTTTTTTAAATGAATGTATAAGTTATTTATAGTATCTCCCAGCAAGAATATAATTTATTTCCCAACAATTCTTCCAAGTCCTCAGTTTTCTGATAGTAGATCTTTCACCTCTAGTGTGATCCTAGACCCTTAATAAGTCCATGAGCACCATAAGTGGAACTGGTAATTAGACCTAGAATATTGTTTTCATATATTGAACATTATAATCCCTCAGTACTTATTACTTGCAAATGTCTGAGAAAACATTGGTGGACAAGATGGACAGAAACTTCAAATCCTGTGATGCTTTGCCACCTAGGCTGAGAAGCCTGATCTTAATATGAACTCTCTTCCTATATGTCTCAATTTTACTTTCCTATTTTTTCAGATTGTTTACTTATAAAGTAATGATCTGAAATTCTTTACTTTATTATTTTGTTAATAATAAAAAAGTTATTAACTTTATTGATGATAATGTTATTTTGTCACTTGGTTTTCCAGGGTGCAAGAAATAATAAAATTACTATAGTAGAAACTGACATTTATTGTTTACCTTAGATATAGATTTCTTCTTTAATATTTATAATCACTTAAGGAAATTAATAAAGCATGCTGACTACAGTTATTTATTTTGTTGTTAATCTAGATAAACTGGTAATCACTGCTGTCACTTATCCAGATAAAAGGAGATAAATCAGTCAGATAGAGGCAATATCTTGATCACAAGCTAAAGTAAACATGAACCATGAATTGTAGCCCTCCAGATTCCTCTGTTCATGGAATTCTCCAGGCAAGAATACTGGAGTGAATTGCCATTTCCTTCTGCAGGGGATCTCCCCTACCCAGGGATCAAACCCGCACCTCCTGGATTGCAGAAAGATTCTTTACTGTCTAAGCCATCAGGGAGGCTGCTGATAATTGGTCATGATTTTCAAAAAATAGCTGACTTAGTTAAAGGTGTGTAGATTTGATTTAAGGTTTATTTGAATCATAAGTCTCATCTTTACAATGTAATCAAAATATTGGTGGATCACATTGAGTTTCATTCTGAACATGAATTTGCAATGAAGTGGATGACAGTGAGGTAAAAAATTTAAAAGAAAAAAGAAAAACAACTACATGTATGATTAGCTGAAATAAATTAAGATATTTTATGGCAATTTCTTAAGAAAATATCGAAAATCAGAGTAAGTTCTTAGTAGTCAGAAGAAATTCCTTAAAGTCCTCTTTCTTTATTGTATCTTTCTGTCTGCCTCACATAAATTTCACTGCCGGAAAAAACTCTAACTTTCCAGTTCTGCCCTACTAGTTTGCCCAGCTCTTTCTCTTCTTTCCACCACTCCTCAATCAATTTGACTCTCTTGTCCAGTTACTCTCTGGCAATTCAAGTTTTTCCCATTCTTTTATATTCTGTCCCTTCCTGCAGTATACACTGTGGTAGGTCAGATACTTAAATAGCCACCAAGATTCCAGCCACTGTGTACACCCACTGTATGATTCTGTCCCTTCAAATATGGCCTGGAGCTGTGAATAGGTAGGAATATGGTCCCCTTGTTTGATTACATCAAAGTGGCAAAAGTGATTTGATAGTTCACTTCTGTGGTTACACTACTTTATATAAGACACTATTGAAGCAGACTAGAGTTAGATTTTCCTGCTTGCTTTGAGGAAGTGAGCTATCATGTTTTAAAAGGCCCTGTGGCCAGGACCTGAAGGTGGCCTCTAAGAACTGATAGCAGAAAGCTGATAGCTTTGGCTCTACAACTGCAAGAACTGAATTCTCCCAACCTCAGTGAGTTTGGAAGAGACCCCCAACCCTCAGATGAGATTGCAGCCCTGCCTTTTCCAGTCTTGAGAGACCCTGGGCAGAGAATTTAGATACAACCTGCTTGGCTTCTGTCCTAGTGAGACAATAAATTGTAAGCCAATGCATTTGTGGTAATTTACTGTCTTAATACAACAGTAGAAAATGAATACATGTGCTTTAATTTGGTTTGTGTGATAAAGTCCAAAAATGTCAGGGGAGAGGAGTATATTTATATGTTTATGGTCCATGCATTTGTATTTTTATGTTTGTTACATTATTCTTCCAGTGGTTCTAACCTGTTTTCCCCACTATAATGTACAAACAATGCATCTAAAGAATGTGATACCTTTCCATCACAGTAGTGACTCCCTTTACCTGGAGGAGGACATGGCAACCCTCTCCATATTCTTGCCTGGAGAATCCCATGGACAAACAAGCCAGGTTGGCTACAGGCCATGGGGTCACAAAGAGCTGGACATGAGTTAAGCCACTTAGCACGCATGCCTGTAAATCTCCAAGGATGGGGCTAAAGCTTGTGTAGTTTGTCACAGTCCTCTGGGGGCAGGGATATGCTTTGGATTGAGCACTACTACATGTATATTTTAAGAACTGCTAAAACTGGATCTGCTACCTGTCTCTGGACTAGATCACACATCACTTTATTTGATTTCAGTGAGCTGGAAAGTTTAAGTCATCAAAATCAGAAACTGGTGAGAAAATTTTTACTGACCTCTCTTTGTGATAAAACTAGTACTAGATGTTACTTAGATATAATCTGCCTTTCTCCTGCCCCCTACATAAAGAAGGGATTCTTCAATCATCAAATAAGTTCTGGGCTTTCAGGAAAATTGTTATGACTCTCTGGATAATTATAGATAGCCAGTACAGAGGGTACCCACATGCATCTGCAGACCCAGTGGTCTCTTATTTCAGAGAGGTTCTGGGGGACATTATGACTCCTTTCATTCAGTTTGTTCAGGGAAGAAGTTATAGATTAAGGCGACATCTAACAACTTCTCTTTCTCATTGAAGATATTAAGAGGTGTGCTTCCCTATTTTTTCCTCTTTTGTCAGTATTCATGTGGAGAATTACACTGGTTTCTTAATATTAAGACAGTTTTCATTCCTTGGCTGGATCATGCATATTTATTCTTTTTATGTATTGCTGGATTTCTTTGCTAATGTATACTTTTAAATTTTTTGGCCTCTTTTATTGTCTATTTATATATTTATTTTCATCCATCTTTATTCTTTGGCCTGAGTGGGCCTCCCATTGCAGTGGCCTCTCTCCTTGCAGAGCACCGACACTGAGTGCATACACTCCAGAGCGCTGGCTCCTAGTTGGACACACCGGTCTGGCCGCTCCACGGCACATGGGTTCTTCCTGGGCCAGGGATCGAACCAGTGCCTCTTGTGCTGCAAGGCCGACTCTTTACCCACTGGACCACCAGGGAAGCCCTGCTTTGCTAATATTTTATTTAAAGTTTGAACCTATGTCATTCACCTAGAGCCAGACATCCTGGAGTGTGATGTCAAGTGGGCCTTAGGAAGTATTAATATGATCAAAGTGGAGGTGATGGAATTTCAGCTGAGCTATTTCAAATCCTAAAAGATGATGTTGTTAAAGTGCTATGTTCAGTATGCCAGCAAATTTGGAAAACTCAGCAGTGGCCACAGGACCAGAAAAGGTCAATTTTCATGCTAATCCCAAAGAATGTTCAAACAAGTATACAATTTCACTCATTTTATATGCCAGTGGGGTAATGCTCAAAATTCTTCAAGCTAGGCTTCAGAAGTATATGAACTGAAAAATTCTAGATGTACACACGGGGTTTATCAAAGGCAGAGGAACCAGAGATCAAATTGTCAACATCAGTTGGATCATAGAGAAAGCAAGGAATTCCAGAGAAAACCTCTACTTCTGCTACACTGACTATGTTAAAGCCTTTGACAGTGTGGATCACAACAAACTGTGGAGAATTCTTTAAGAGATGGAAATACCAGACCACCTTACCTGCCTCCTGAGAAATGTGTATGTGGGCCAAGAGGAAGCAACTGTTAGAACCAAATATGAAACAACAAACTGGTTCAAAATTGGGAAAGGAGTATGTCAAGGCTGTATATTGTCATCCTGCTTATTTTACTTCTATGCAGAGCACATCATGTGAAATGCCAGGCTGGATGAATCATAAGCTGGAATCAATATTGCTAGGAGAAATATCAATGACCTCATGTATGTAGATGATACCACCCTAATGACAGAGAGAAAAGAACTAAAGAGTCTCTTGATGAAGGTGAAAGAGGAGAGTGAAAAAGCTGACTTAAAACTCAACATCAATAAAACTAAGATCATGGCATCCAGTCCCATCACTTCAAGGCAAGTAGAAGAAGAAAAAAGAAGACTGACAGATTTTGTTTTATTGGGCTCCAAAATCATTGTGGATAGTGATTGCAGCCACAAAATTAAAAGACATTTGCTCCTTAGAATAAGAGCTACAACAAACCTAGACAGTGTTTTAAAAATCAGAGATATCACTTTGCCAATGAATGTGCATATAGTCAAGGTTACGGTTTTTCCAGTGGTCATGTATGGATATGAGAGTTGGACCATAAAGAAGGTTAAGCACTGTATGGTGGAGCCAAGATGACGGTGTAGAAGGACGTGCACTCATCTCTCCTGCAAAATTGCCTGAATTGCGATTTCCTGGCAAACCATCGACAGG
Source organism: Tragulus kanchil (assembly GCA_022376925.1). NCBI lineage: Eukaryota > Metazoa > Chordata > Mammalia > Artiodactyla > Tragulidae > Tragulus > Tragulus kanchil. Next base: position 107,731,698 of record JAIOJX010000028.1, on the reverse strand, counting down.
AGGAGGTTGGATCTGATCACAGAAAGATACTCCACATCGAAGAACAAAGAAGTCGTGACAAGACGGTAGGAAGGGCGCAATCACGCTTTTAAAACTCAGACCTCATACCTGCCAGAGAGGCCAGGTGGGCCAAAGGCGCAAAGCCTGTTGCAGATCAAGACCCGGGAAAGGAGCAGTGATGCCCACAAGGGACTGACCCAGATCTGCTTTGGAGGGCCCAAGTGCCCCCTTGAGCTAGAAGTGCCCTTGATCAGCCCTAGGAAGGACGCCACTCAGTTCCCTTTGAAGGAGGTTACCATTAACCAGAGCCGCCGAGTAGGACTGGAAACTCTGTGTGCACCGTGATCCAGGAGAGGGGAATAGCGATCCTGCAGGAGACTGAGCCAGACTCACCTCTGAGAAATTGACGTCTCCCGTGGTGGTGGGGGTCGACGGTGGCCTGCAGCAGGGTCGGGGTCACTGTGGAAGTGCTTCCCATAGACAGTGTGGGACTAAATCCTTTGTGAGAGAGACACCATTTTCCCTACTGTAGTTAGGCTGCTGGTCAAACTACAGGGCAGGAATTTAACTCCACGCAGCAAGAAAGGGGATTTGGATTAAGCATTAAGAAACTCCCAGGGCCAGCCTGGGCGGGCCTTTTAGTTCTGGAATAGGCCGAAATAAACAAGCAGTCACAGAGGTCTTCAGATCCAACCACTGCCAGAGGCAAGAAAAAGACTGATAATTCCTGAATAGTCAGCAAGAGACAGAAGAACATAAACACTATTATCACGTTTTGTCTGAAGCTGGAGTTACTGCTGGATTTTTAAAATTTCATTTTGTTTCTTATTCTTTTTTTTTTTTTTTAAAGATTTATTTATTTTTGGGCGGGGTTCGGGTTGGGGAGGGAGGGGAGCGCGTGGGCCACTTCTATTGGTCTTTCATTTCTCTGTTTTCATCCGTCTTTGTTCTTTGGCTCCTGTGGGCCTCCCATCGCGGTGGCATCTGTTGTCTCAGAGCGCCGGCTGTAGGCACATGCGCTCCAGAGCTCTGGCTCGCTGATTGGACACATCAGTCCAGCCTCTCCGCGGCACATGGGATCTTCCCAGGCCAGGGATCGAACCGGCACCCCTTGTGCTGCAAGGCGGTGTCCTTATCCACTGGACCACCAGGGGAAGCCCCTCTTATTCTTTTTTATTGCTTTTTTTGTTTTGTTTTATTTTGTTTTCAACTGTTTTTTTCCCTTTTTTCCAAACCCCTTCAGTGCCCCACTCCTTTTCTCTTTTTTTTGGGTGTGTGAGAGTGGGTGTGTTTATTTCCTCCATTGAATTCTATTGAAGCTACTAATCTTATCAGTAAGACAGAATATAGTCAAGTTTACTTTTTTTTTTAATGTTTTAAACCACACATTTTATTTTGGTATAAACTTCTGGTTCCCCATTGGCCTTTTAAGGTTCTGTGGGGGTTTTGTTTGTTTTTATTGTTTTTGCTTTCTTTTTCTATATTTTTCTATATACTTATCTCTGTTTTAATTTTTAAATACTTTCATTTGTACTACTACTTCCTCTATAATTCTGTGCTTTCTCTGATGCTTCTTTCCTACAGCACTAAACTCTAATACATACAAATATTTATCTCCCTATATTTAACTTTGCAGTATCATTCTATATTTCTCTTCTATCCTCCCTTTCTCTTTTTCCCTTTTCCCACCATATTTCTTAGTCTGTTCTGTCCTCATTGCCTTATCCCCAATGGGGACCCTGCTCTAGCATTATTCTCCAATTAGTGCTCTACTTAGTTTGGTTATTAACTGCTGGATATCATTCTTGGTTTTCTCTATTCGCCATTAAATGTATTGTACTATATTTTTGGTTGGAATGCTTGGGTTATGTTGCAGCTGTATATGTTTATGTGTATAATTGAATACACTAGATAGTATTTGCATAATATTTTAATTGCCATTTGTCAAAGGTATACCTTCTGTTTCTCATTAGCATATATATGTTTTAATATCATTTAATGCCATAACAAACCAGCCATGAAATCTTCATTTCCTGGTCAGGCAACAAGCCCCAGGGCTTTAGGGAGGGAGCACTGGCTCCACAACTCTACAATACTAGAGAACACCTAACACTAGAGAGGAATAAACAGTGAGAACTCCAACAAAGGCAAGCACTTGTATGCTAGTCCTGACATCACCCAACCACCAGCATCATCCAAAATAAGAAGCCCCATCCAAACAACAAACACCAACAAACATAACTCAAGGTCTTGGAAAAGGAAACCCCAAACAGAGTTAGTTAAAAAATTAATAATAACAATGAAACAGCAGAGAAATACCACACAAGTGAAGGAACAATCTACAAACACAAAAATAAGATCAATGAAGAGAATTTGGACAAACTTTCTGAAAGTGATTTCAGAAGAATGATAGTAAAGATGATCAAAGACTCTGAAAACAGAATGTTGGAGAAATTGCAAGACACAACTAACACACTGAATAAAGCAATACAGGAACTTACAGAAAAAGTAACAGAGACAAACAGCTCAATTGCTGAACTGAAAAACACTGTAGAAGGAATCAAGAGCAGAGTATCTGAGACAGAAGACCAGATAAGTGAGCTGGAAGATAGAATGGTGGAAGTACTGGCTGAAAAACAGAATCTAGCTCAAAGAATGAAAAGAGCAGAGGATAGCCTCAGAGACCTCTGGGATAATATCAAACGCACCAACATTCGAATTATAGGGGTTCCAGAAGAAGGAGAAAAAAAGAAAGTCTATGAGAAAATTTTTGAAGAGATTCTAGCTGAAAATTTCCCCAACATGGGAAAAGAAATAGTCCATCAAGTCCAAGAAGCACAAAGAGTACCATACAGAATCAACCCGAGAACAGCACACCAAGACACATATTAATGAAGCTAACACAAATTAAACACAAAGACAGAATTCTCAAAGCAGCAAGGGAAAAGCAACTAGTGACATACAAGGGAAAAGCAACAAGTGACATACAAGAGAAAGCCTATATGTTTAACAGCTGATCTTCCAACAGAAACTCTGCAGGCCAGAAGGGAATGGCAGGACACATTTAAATGGCTAAAAGAGAATAATCTGCAACCAAGAAACCTCTACCCTGCAAAGATCTCCTTCAAAATGGATGGAGAAATCAAAAGCTTTACAGATAAGCAAAAATTAAAAGAATTTAGTCACACCAAACCAGCCTTACAACAAGTGTTAAAGGGACTCATATAGACAAGTATAAGAGAAGGAGAAGTTCCACAACACAAAGCCATCATAACATCTAAGAAGATGACAATAGGATCATCTGTATCAATAATTACTTTATATGTAAATGGACTAAATGCCCCAACCGAAAGACACAGACTGGCTGAATAATTTAAAAAACACGACCCATACATATGCTGCCTCCAGGAAACTCACTTCAGACCTAGAGACACTCATAGACTGAAAGTGAGAGGCTGGAAAAAGATAGTCCATGCAAATGGAAATCAAAAGAAAGCTGGAATAGCAATCCTCATATCAGACAAAATAGACCTCCAAATAAAGAAGATTAGAAGAGACAAGGCAGGACACTAGATCATGATCAAGGGATCTATCGAAGAGGAAGACATAACAATCATAAATATCTATGCACCCAACACAGGAGCACCCCAATACATAAGACAAACACTTTCAGACATAAAAGAAGACATCGACACTAACACAATCATAGTAGGAGACTTTAACTCTCCCCTCACACCAATGAACAGATCATCCAAGCAGAAAATTAATAAACACAAACCTTAAATGTCACACTAGAAGAGAGGGACCTCATGGATATCTTTTGAAGAGATTCTAGCTGAAAATTTCCCCAACATGGGAAAAGAAATAGTCCATCAAGTCCAAGAAGCACAAAGAGTACCATACAGAATCAACCCGAGAACAGCACACCAAGACACATATTAATGAAGCTAACACAAATTAAACACAAAGACAGAATTCTCAAAGCAGCAAGGGAAAAGCAACTAGTGACATACAAGGAAAAGCAACAAGTGACATACAAGAGAAAGCCTATATGTTTAACAGCTGATCTTCCAACAGAAACTCTGCAGGCCAGAAGGGAATGGCAGGACACATTTAAATGGCTAAAAGAGAATAATCTGCAACCAAGAAACCTCTACCCTGCAAAGATCTCCTTCAAAATGGATGGAGAAATCAAAAGCTTTACAGATAAGCAAAAATTAAAAGAATTTAGTCACACCAAACCAGCCTTACAACAAGTGTTAAAGGGACTCATATAGACAAGTATAAGAGAAGGAGAAGTTCCACAACACAAAGCCATCATAACATCTAAGAAGATGACAATAGGATCATCTGTATCAATAATTACTTTATATGTAAATGGACTAAATGCCCCAACCGAAAGACACAGACTGGCTGAATAATTTAAAAAACACGACCCATACATATGCTGCCTCCAGGAAACTCACTTCAGACCTAGAGACACTCATAGACTGAAAGTGAGAGGCTGGAAAAAGATAGTCCATGCAAATGGAAATCAAAAGAAAGCTGGAATAGCAATCCTCATATCAGACAAAATAGACCTCCAAATAAAGAAGATTAGAAGAGACAAGGCAGGACACTAGATCATGATCAAGGGATCTATCGAAGAGGAAGACATAACAATCATAAATATCTATGCACCCAACACAGGAGCACCCCAATACATAAGACAAACACTTTCAGACATAAAAGAAGACATCGACACTAACACAATCATAGTAGGAGACTTTAACTCTCCCCTCACACCAATGAACAGATCATCCAAGCAGAAAATTAATAAACACAAACCTTAAATGTCACACTAGAAGAGAGGGACCTCATGGATATCTTTAAGACTTTCCATCCAAAAGCAGAAGAATATGCTTTCTTTTCAAGTGCTCATGGAACATTCTCCAAGATAGACCACATCTTGGGCCACAAATCAAACCTCAGTCAATTCAAGAAAATTGAAATTATATCAACCGCCTTCTCTGACCACCATGCAATGAGACTAGAGATCAACTACTGGAAAAAAACCGCTAAAAACACAGACACATGGAGATTAAACAACACATACCTAAAGAACCAACTGATTACCGAGCAAATCAAAGGAGAAATTTAAAAATTCCTAGAAGAAAACGACAATGAACACACGACAGTGCAAAACCTATGGGATACCGTAAAAGCAGTTCTATGAGGGAAGCTTATGGAAATTCAATCCTACCTCAAGAAACTAGGAAAATCTCAAACAGACGACCTAACCTTATGCTTAAAACAACTGGAGAAAGAAGAACAAAAACACCCCAAAGCCAGCAGAAGAAGGGAAATCATAAAGATCAGAGCAGAAATAAATGATAAAGAAATGAAAGAAACAATAGTAAAGATAAATAAAACAAAAAGCTGGTTCTTCGAAAAGGTACATAAAATTGACACACCACTGGCCAGACTCATCAAGAAAAAGAGAGAGAAGAACCAGATCACCAAAATCAAAAATGAAAAAGGAGAGATTACAACAGATAATGCAGAAATCCAAAGGATTGTAAGGGACTATTATGAACAACTCTACAGCAACAAACTGGACAACCTGGAAGAAATGGACAGTTTCTTAGAGAAGATTAATCTCCCAAGACTCAACCAGGAAGAAACAAATTTGAACAAGCCAATCACAAGCTCAGAAATTGACCTTGTGATCAAAAATCTACCCAAAAATAAAAGCCCAGGGCCTGATGGCTTCACAGCCGAATTTAACAAAGCACTGTTGCAGACATAAGACATAACAATCATAAATATCTATGCACCCAACACAGGAGCACCCCAATACATAAGACAAACACTTTCAGACATAAAAGAAGACATCGACACTAACACAATCATAGTAGGAGACTTTAACTCTCCCCTCACACCAATGAACAGATCATCCAAGCAGAAAATTAATAAACACAAACCTTAAATGTCACACTAGAAGAGAGGGACCTCATGGATATCTTTAAGACTTTCCATCCAAAAGCAGAAGAATATGCTTTCTTTTCAAGTGCTCATGGAACATTCTCCAAGATAGACCACATCTTGGGCCACAAATCAAACCTCAGTCAATTCAAGAAAATTGAAATTATATCAACCGCCTTCTCTGACCACCATGCAATGAGACTAGAGATCAACTACTGGAAAAAAACCGCTAAAAACACAGACACATGGAGATTAAACAACACATACCTAAAGAACCAACTGATTACCGAGCAAATCAAAGGAGAAATTTAAAAATTCCTAGAAGAAAACGACAATGAACACACGACAGTGCAAAACCTATGGGATACCGTAAAAGCAGTTCTATGAGGGAAGCTTATGGAAATTCAATCCTACCTCAAGAAACTAGGAAAATCTCAAACAGACGACCTAACCTTATGCTTAAAACAACTGGAGAAAGAAGAACAAAAACACCCCAAAGCCAGCAGAAGAAGGGAAATCATAAAGATCAGAGCAGAAATAAATGATAAAGAAATGAAAGAAACAATAGTAAAGATAAATAAAACAAAAAGCTGGTTCTTCGAAAAGGTACATAAAATTGACACACCACTGGCCAGACTCATCAAGAAAAAGAGAGAGAAGAACCAGATCACCAAAATCAAAAATGAAAAAGGAGAGATTACAACAGATAATGCAGAAATCCAAAGGATTGTAAGGGACTATTATGAACAACTCTACAGCAACAAACTGGACAACCTGGAAGAAATGGACAGTTTCTTAGAGAAGATTAATCTCCCAAGACTCAACCAGGAAGAAACAGAAACTTTGAACAAGCCAATCACAAGCTCAGAAATTGACCTTGTGATCAAAAATCTACCCAAAAATAAAAGCCCAGGGCCTGATGGCTTCACAGCCGAATTCTACCAAACATTTGAAGAAGAGCTAATGCCTGTCCTTCTAAAACTCTTCCAAAACATTGCACAGGAAGGAACACTTCCAAACACATTCTATGAGGCCGCCATCACCCTGATACCAAAGCCAGGCAAAAACAGCACAAAAAAAGAAAATTATAGACCAATTTCACTGATAAATTTAGACGCCAAAATCCCCCACAAATTCTAGCAAACAGAATTCAACAACACATCAAAAAGCTCATACATCATGATCAAGTTAGGTTCATCCCAGGCATGCAAGGATTCTTCAATATCCACAAATCAATCAATGTGATACACCATATCAACAAATTGAGAGACAACAATCACATGATCATCTCAATAGATGCAGAAAAAGCCTTCGACAAAGTACAACACCCATTTATCATAAAAACTCTTCAAAAAATGAGCATAGAAGGAACCTATCTCAACATAGTGAAAGCCATCTATGAGAAGCCCACAGCAAACATTATCCTCAATGGTGAAAAACTGAAAGCATTCCTCTAAGATAAGGAACAAGACAAGGGTGTCCACTTTCACCACTACTATTCAACATAGTCCTGGAAGTTCTAGCAACAGCAATAAGAGAAGAGAAAGAAATCAAAGGAATCCAGATTGGAAAGGAAGAAGTCAAACTCTCTCTATTTGCAGATGACATGATATTATACATAGAAAATTCCAAAGACTCTATTACAAAACTACTAGAGTTAATCAGCGAATTCAGTAAAGTCGCAGGATACAAAATCAATATACAGAAACCACTGGCATTCCTATACACAAAAAATGAAAAATCAGAAAACAAAATCAAAGAGGCAATCCCCTTCACCATTGCAACAAAAGAATCAAATATCTAGGAATAAACCTAACCCAAAAATAAAAGAACTGTACACAGAAAATTACAAGACACTCATGAGAGACATTAAAGAAGACTTAAACAGATGGAGAGATATTCCATGTTCCTGGGTCGGAAGAATCAATATTGTGAAAATGACCATACTACCAAATATCATCTATAGATTCAATGTGATCCCTATCAAACTACCAATGACATTCTTCACAGAACTAAACCAAAGAATAACACAGTTCATATGGAAACACAAAAGACCTCGAATAGTCAAAGCAATCCTGAGAAAGAAAAATGGAGCTGGAGAGATCAGCCTCCCTAACTTCAGACTCTACTACAAAGCAACAGTCATCAAGACAGTATGGTACTGGCACAGAAACAGAAATATCGACCAATGGAACAAGATCGAGAACCCAGAGATAAACCCACGCACCTATGAGTACCTTATTTTTGAGAAAGGAGGTGAAACTATAAAATGGGACAAAGACAGCCTCTTCAACAAATGGTGCTGGGAAAATTGGACAGCCACATGCAAAAAAATGAAGTTGGAACATACCCTGACACCATGCACAAAGATCAACTCAAAATGGATTAAACACCTAAATGTAAGACCAGAGACCATCAAACTCTTAGAGGAGAATATAGGCAAAACCCTCAAGGACATAAATCAAAGCAAGATCTTCTCTGACTCACCTACTAGAATAGCAGAACTAAAAAAAAAAAAAAAAAAGAACATGTGGGGCCTAATGAAACTTAAAAGCTTTTGTACAGCTAAAGAAATCACAAAAAAGCTGAACAGACACCCCACAGAATGGGAGAAAATCATAGCAAATGAAACAACAGACAAAGAATTCATCTCCAAAATCTACAAGCAACTCAGACAACTCAGCACAGGAAAAATGAACAACCCAATCAAAACATGGGAAAAGGACCTCAACAGACACCTCTCCAAAGACGACATACAGATGGCCCAAAAGCACATGAAATGATGCTCAACCTCGCTTATACTTAGAGAAATGCAAATCAAAACTGCGGTGAGATATCACCTCACACCCGTCAGAATGGCCACCATCCACAAATCGACAGACAGTAAATGCTGGAGAGGGTGCGGAGAAAAGGGAACACTCTTGCATTGCTGGTGGGAATGTAAATTGATCCAGCCTCTATGGAAGACAGTATGGAGATTTCGTAAAAAACTAAAAATAGAAGCACCATGCAACCTAGCAATCCCACTCTTAGGCTTATACGCCGATGAAATCAAATCTGAAAGAAGCACCTGTACTCCAATGTTCATTGTAGCTCTCTATACAATAGCTAGAACATGGAAGCAACCTAGATGTCCATGGACGAACGAATGAATCCAAAATATCTGGTACATATATACAATGGAATACTGCACAGCTGTAAAAAGAAATGCAGAAGAATCAGTCTTGATGAGGTGATTGACTCTAGAACCTATCATCAAAAGTGCAGTCAGTCAGAAAGAGAAGGACAAGTACAATATACTAACACATATATATGGAATTTAGTAGGATGGTGATGATGGCATATGCAGTGAAGCGACAGAAAGACAGATATGGACAGTGGACATATGGACACTGTGGCGAAGGAACAGTGGGTGAGAGGCATAAAGGAAGTAGCATGAAGGCCTGTACTATCATAAGTGAAGAAAATAGCTCTTGTCATTGCTCTGTGAGAAAAGGAGATCCTTCAGGGGTTCTGTCTGATAGTCGGGAGGGGTGGGAAGGGGGGGATATACATATGACTAATGTGGAGCATACATATCTGTAAACAACAAAACTCTGTAAAAGTTAAAAGTAAATAAAAGTTTATAAAAAAAAAAAAAAAAGAAGAAGAAAGTTAAGTACTAAAGAACTGATGCTTTCGAACTCGGGTTGGAGAAGGTTCTTGAGAGTCCCTTGGACTGCAAAGTGATCAAACCAGTCAGTCCTAAAGGAAATCAAACCTGAATATTCATTGGAAGGACTGATGCTGAAGCTGAAGCTCCAATACATTAGTCACCTAATGCAAAGAGCTGACTCATTGAAAAGACCCTGATGCTGGAAAGGATTGAGGGCAGGAAAAGAAGGGTGTGACAGGGGATGGGATGGTTGGTTAGCATCATGAACTCAATGGCCATGAATTGGAGAAAACTCCAGGAGACAGTGAGGGACAGGAAGCCTGGCATGCTGCAGTCCATAGGATCTTAAATTTGGATATGAATTAGCAGCTGAACAGCAACAACCTATGTTTACTCAAGATACTAGCCTGTAATTTGCTTTTTCTAATGTCACTTCGAGTATTGATGTCACAGTTCTGTTGGCCTCATTAAGTGAATTGGCGTGGGTGGTTGCCTAGAAAAATGGCCCCCTAAATGACATTCACGACCTAATCCCTGGAATGTATTAATATTGCCTTATTTGGAGAAAGAATCTTTGGAGATATGATAAAGTTGAGGATCTTGTGGGAGGGTTATCCTGGAAAGCCCTAGGTACCTCTGTAAGAGAGAGGCAGAGGGAGATTGCACACAGAAGAGGGGAAGGCAATGTAAGATGTCGAGATAGACATTGGACAAGCCAAGGAATGTCATTAGCTTCCAGAAGCTGGACGAGGCAAAGAATGAATTCTCTCCTAGAAGCTCAGAGGGAATGTACCTCTGTTGACACCTTGTCCCAATGAAACCAATGTTACAATTCTGGCCTCCAGATTGTGAGAGAGTAAATACGTGTTGTTTCAGGCCAGTTTGTGGTAATTTACTGCAGCAGCCATAGGAAACTAATATATGCAGTGTTCTTTATTATATTTTAAAATTATCCAGAAGAAATTTATAGAATTTCTTCAAAAATGTTTGGTAGAAGTCACCAGTAAATAATTCTAAATTGAAGTTTGCTTTGGGGGATGGTTTTAATTATAGATTTTATTTCTTTTATAGTTTAGGCATGTCGATATTTTCGATTTCTCCTTGATAAGTTATATATTTTGGGAGAATTTTCCCCTTTAAATTTCCAAATATGATGGCATAATTTTATTTAAAATATCATTTTAATATCCTTATAGTTATCCCTGATAATGTCTTCTTAGGAAAGCTATGCTATCTATATTATTTCTTGGTTAGTCTTGTTAGACATTTATCAATTTAAATAGTTTCATAGAGGGCTTCCCCTGGTGGCGCAATGGGTAAGGACACCGCCTTGCAGTGCAAGGGGCGCCGGTTCGATCCCTGGCCTGGGAAGATCCCACATGCCGCAGAGCGGCTGGACTGATGTGTCCAATTACCCAGCCGGAGCTCTGGAGCGCATGAGCCCAGAGCCGGCGCTCTGCAACGACGGACGCCACCACGATGGGAGGCCCACAGGAGCCAAAGAACAAAGATGGATGAAAATAGAGAAATGAAAGACCAATAGAAGTGACCCGCCTGCTCCCCTCCCTCCCCAACACGACCCCCGCCCAAAAATAAATAAATAGATAAATCTTTAAAAAAAAAAAATAGTTTCATAGAGAACCCACGTTTTGCTTTATCTTCACTATTTTATTTTTGGTTTTGATTTTATCAATTTCTGTTCATATTTTTACTACTTCCTTTCTTTTACTTATTTTGAGTTTATTTTTTCTCTTCATATTCCAACTTTGTATTATGCTTGCTTAAATTATTAATTTAAAACCTTTCCTCTTTTCTATAGCATGCATTTAAGATCATAAATTCTCCTTTAAGCTTTAGCTATATCTCACAATTTTTTCCCCACAATTTCTAATATGTAGTATTTTTATTATCATTCAATTCCAAACATTCCTAGTTTTTATTGCTATTTTCTCTTCTTTGATCCATTGGTTGTACAGAAGTAGATTTATTCATTTTCAAACTTATGGGGTCTTAAGTTACTTAAAAGAATTGACTTCCTGCTTAATTTCAGTTGGTCAGAAAATATTCTATATTATTGATTCTCCTGAGACTTGCTTTATGGCCCAAGATATGGCCCAAGATACTTTAAATAAGTATTTCATGTGTATTTGAAAGAGATATCTACTGTGCCATTGTTCAGTATATATCATTAATTTGAATAAGATAATATTCAAATCTTGTATATCTTATTATTTGTCTGTTTGTTCTATAATTCTGAAAGAGGTAGATAAAATTATTCTACTGTAATTGTGGATTTCTCCATTTCAGGTTTTATCATTTTTAATTTTTGCTTTATGTGTTTAGAGACTGTATTAGCATGCATAGAAATTCAGAATTATATCTCCTTGTTGAATTTATCTTTTATCCTTATGAAATTTTTTTTTATCTCCACTCATATTTCTTACTTTAAAGTTTTACGATCCCTGGCCTGGGAAGATCCCACATGCCGCAGAGCGGCTGGACTGATGTGTCCAATTACCCAGCCGGAGCTCTGAGCGCATGAGCCCAGAGCCGGCGCCTGCAACGACGGACGCCACCACGATGGGAGGCCCACAGGAGCCAAAGAACAAAGATGGATGAAAATAGAGAAATGAAAGACCAATAGAAGTGACCCGCCTGCTCCCCTCCCTCCCCAACACGACCCCCGCCCAAAAATAAATAAATAGATAAATCTTTAAAAAAAAAAAATAGTTTCATAGAGAACCCACGTTTTGCTTTATCTTCACTATTTTATTTTTGGTTTTGATTTTATCAATTTCTGTTCATATTTTTACTACTTCCTTTCTTTTACTTATTTTGAGTTTATTTTTTCTCTTCATATTCCAACTTTGTATTATGCTTGCTTAAATTATTAATTTAAAACCTTTCCTCTTTTCTATAGCATGCATTTAAGATCATAAATTCTCCTTTAAGCTTTAGCTATATCTCACAATTTTTTCCCCACAATTTCTAATATGTAGTATTTTTATTATCATTCAATTCCAAACATTCCTAGTTTTTATTGCTATTTTCTCTTCTTTGATCCATTGGTTGTACAGAAGTAGATTTATTCATTTTCAAACTTATGGGGTCTTAAGTTACTTAAAAGAATTGACTTCCTGCTTAATTTCAGTTGGTCAGAAAATATTCTATATTATTGATTCTCCTGAGACTTGCTTTATGGCCCAAGATATGGCCCAAGATACTTTAAATAAGTATTTCATGTGTATTTGAAAGAGATATCTACTGTGCCATTGTTCAGTATATATCATTAATTTGAATAAGATAATATTCAAATCTTGTATATCTTATTATTTGTCTGTTTGTTCTATAATTCTGAAAGAGGTAGATAAAATTATTCTACTGTAATTGTGGATTTCTCCATTTCAGGTTTTATCATTTTTAATTTTTGCTTTATGTGTTTAGAGACTGTATTAGCATGCATAGAAATTCAGAATTATATCTCCTTGTTGAATTTATCTTTTATCCTTATGAAATTTTTTTTTATCTCCACTCATATTTCTTACTTTAAAGTTTTATTTCCTAGTGTTATATATGTGTCTGTACCAATTTTCTTTTGGCTACCCTTTGCATCCTGGAATATGGTTTAATAATTGCAGTAGTGGGACATATGGGCTTAGTCTCAATACCAGAATGCATTCATCAGATTACTCACGGTAAGTCTGGAGTTGATTTCTGCAGACTTCATTTTCTTTCTCTCCTCAGGTGCCCTTTTAAAGAGCATGAAGGGAACTTTATTGTATCTCCTGTGGACAGGAAGTCTGCTTCCCTTCTGTTCTTCTTCTTCTTCTTTTTTAGTTATTTATTTGTTTGGCTGCACTTGGTGTTAGTTGTGGCACATGGGATCTACTTCCCTGACCAGTGATTGAACCCAGGCCCCTCTGCATTGGGAACACAGAGTCTTAACCAGTGGACCACCAGGGAAGTCCCTCCTTCTGTCCTTTTTCTTTTTTTCTTTAACTTTGGCCTCTTTTATTGTTTATTTATTTATTTATTTTCATCATCTTTATTCTGTGTGGACCTCCCATTGCAGTGGCCTTTCTTGTTGCAGAGCTCTGGCTCCAGGCGCAAGCACTCCAGAGTGCTGACTTGCAATTGGACACACCATCTCAGTCATTCCTTGGCACATGGGATCTTCCTGGGCCAGGGATTGAACTGGTGCCCCCTGCATGACAAGGTAGGCTCTTTACCCACTGGACCACCAGGGAAGTCTGCCCCCTTCTGTTCTTATCAGGTACTTTTATGGCATTCATTTTATAATAAATCTTAAAATATCATTTAAATTTATCATACTTCAAATTGGAATATTTTGAAATAACTCTTCCTATTTAATGGGTTAATAAAGATGCATACTTACTACTGTATGCCACAAATTAGGACAAATTCAATAGCTTTATTTCAGTGTAATTTGTTTCATTTTTAATCTATGTATTTTATTTGACATATTTAAAAACTTTATTCTGAGAAGTCCATATGATTCAACAGGACAGGCAAAAGAGTCTATGGTACAAACAGGGTTAACAATTTCTGAGGCACTAAAATTTAAATCTCTTCTTTTCTTTATTTTCCTCCTTCTTTGATCACCTCAGAAGATCCCTACAAGCTACAGTCCCATAGAATTAAAATGTCATCTGGTCCTTGCCCAGAGTTTGGTCAAGATAGCTCTACTGAGATCTTGAGTTCTTTGCTACGTTCCTGTGTGCTCCACTGTCTAGCATTAGGCATTGTTTCATGTAGACGTTAGAGTTGAGTTCATTTTCTTAGTATGTCATTTAGACATATATCTGTCACTGGAAGACACTGTTCTTTAGGAGTTTCTCTTGTCTCCACCCCTGCTTAATGCCATCGTCTACTGGTTTATTTAGGTTAGCCTTTTTTTTTTTTTTTTCTCTAAGAGCTTCTGTCAGCTGTGCCAGAAAGACTCATCTATGACTAGGTGGTTTAATGAGAACTGTGCTGCCTCCTGTCTACCTACTGTGAGTTTTGAACTTTGCATTCTCATTTGAACACATGGTACTTTTGCCTCATCCTTATTTTGATTTTATGGTGATACTCTTTTGATACCCAGTCTCTCTGGTCTAAACAGAGCCTCGGTGCTACTCAGCTCTTGGTCTTCACTCTCTTGTTATCTTTTCCCTCAGTTTTCATGTTTAATTGGTCATTGCATTTTGCTAATTGTAGGTTTGAGTTCTCTTCCCTTTTCTTCATCTTTGCTGGTATTGCCTTAGTTTAGACTCTCATCTACTTTTAGCTGCATTATTACGGTAGCTTCTTAATTGGTCACTAAGGCCAATCTTTGCTTGTCTGTATCGGAAAAAAATCATAATTCTCTGGGCTAGTGTCTGAATGATACACATTCTACACAGCAGTGGGAAGAATATTGGGATGGAAGTTAGAAAACGTGACTACTATCTAAAAAAGTAAATGACATATGAAAATGATACAGTAGAGTAAGAAGGGATTTTCCAAAAGGAACAAACTTTATCCAATTGAACTGGAAAAAGGACAATTTTTTTTCTACATTCCTTTTCTGCTTTGAAGGGTACTGAACATAGAGTCAGAGGTATAGGATTACATGAAGATTCCACTGATGTGAGTGGAACGGCTTTTGCTTCACAAATGGTTCTTGCGGGAGCCAAGCATGGATTCAAAGTCAAATGATACCTTATGACCTCTCAGAGCTTTTCCAGTATAAGCCACATTCTCTGTCGAACTTATTTTTGGGTCTTCCATAGCTTTTATTTTTATTTTATTTTATTATTTATTTATTTGTCTGCTCAGGTTTTCGTCGTATCATGCAGGTTCTTTAGTTGTGGCATGTGGGCTCAGTAGTTGCAGAGTGCAGTCTTAGTTGCTTTGTGGTGTGTGGAATCTTAGTTTCTTGACCAGGGATCAAATCTACATGCCTTGTAGTAGAAACCTGGAGTCTCAACCACTGGACTGCCAGGGAAGTCCCTATCACCACTGCCTAGTTCCAGAACATTTTCATTACCCAAAAAGAAAACCAGCACTAGTTGATCTCTCGCTTTCCATTCTTCCCTGCCTTCATTCCCTGGAAATCACTAATCTGCAATTTTTCTCCATGGATATTTCATATAAACATTCAAATAATATAATATGTAGCCTTCGTGTCTGGATTATTTCACTTAATATTATGTGTTTAAGGATAATCCATGTTGAGTCTGTATGGGTACTTCATTCCTTTTTTAATGTCTGAATAATATTCTACTATATCAGTATGCCACATTTCATTTATCCTTCCTTTCATCAGCTGGTGGACATTGAGTTGTTTCTACCTTTAGGTACTATGAATACCTAACATTCATGTACAAGTATTTATTTGAATAACTGTTTTCAGTTTTGGGAGAGGTATGTATTAGGGTGCTTCTAAAATGTTCATCAATATATGAATTGATAAAGATGTGATATATATACGTGTGTGTATATGTATATATATGGGCTTCTCAGCTGGTTCAGATAGTTAAGAATCTGCATGTAATGCAGGAGACCTGGGTTCAATCCCTGGGTAGGGAAGATCCCCTGGAGGAAGGCATGGCAACCTACTCCAGTATTCTTGCCTGGAGAATCCCATGGACAGAGGAGCCAGGCAGCCTACAGTTCATAGGGTTGCAGAGAGTCGGGCACAACTGAAGAGACTTAACCTGCATGGATGAGTATTGCCTAGGAGTACAGTTGTTTTGTTATGTGTTAATTCTTAGTTTTTTTGAGCAACTCCAAAACTTGTTTTCCAAAGGAGGTGCACAATTTTATATTCCCACCACTCTTTAGCACCAAGAAAGCTCCAAAATGTACATGGGTCAGGAGGGAGGAATAGATAAACGTCTAAACTGATCTCTCAGGGTGCCACCAAATGGTTCAAAACACACAACCACAATCCTTTGAGAACAGTGTCCACACTGTGCCCTCTGGCATTCTTTCTGACACTATCAAGAGTCTGGGCCAGGGATCAAATCTACATGCCTTGTAGTAGAAACCTGGAGTCTCAACCACTGGACTGCCAGGGAAGTCCCTATCACCACTGCCTAGTTCCAGAACATTTTCATTACCCAAAAAGAAAACCAGCACTAGTTGATCTCTCGCTTTCCATTCTTCCCTGCCTTCATTCCCTGGAAATCACTAATCTGCAATTTTTCTCCATGGATATTTCATATAAACATTCAAATAATATAATATGTAGCCTTCGTGTCTGGATTATTTCACTTAATATTATGTGTTTAAGGATAATCCATGTTGAGTCTGTATGGGTACTTCATTCCTTTTTTAATGTCTGAATAATATTCTACTATATCAGTATGCCACATTTCATTTATCCTTCCTTTCATCAGCTGGTGGACATTGAGTTGTTTCTACCTTTAGGTACTATGAATACCTAACATTCATGTACAAGTATTTATTTGAATAACTGTTTTCAGTTTTGGGAGAGGTATGTATTAGGGTGCTTCTAAAATGTTCATCAATATATGAATTGATAAAGATGTGATATATATACGTGTGTGTATATGTATATATATGGGCTTCTCAGCTGGTTCAGATAGTTAAGAATCTGCATGTAATGCAGGAGACCTGGGTTCAATCCCTGGGTAGGGAAGATCCCCTGGAGGAAGGCATGGCAACCTACTCCAGTATTCTTGCCTGGAGAATCCCATGGACAGAGGAGCCAGGCAGCCTACAGTTCATAGGGTTGCAGAGAGTCGGGCACAACTGAAGAGACTTAACCTGCATGGATGAGTATTGCCTAGGAGTACAGTTGTTTTGTTATGTGTTAATTCTTAGTTTTTTTGAGCAACTCCAAAACTTGTTTTCCAAAGGAGGTGCACAATTTTATATTCCCACCACTCTTTAGCACCAAGAAAGCTCCAAAATGTACATGGGTCAGGAGGGAGGAATAGATAAACGTCTAAACTGATCTCTCAGGGTGCCACCAAATGGTTCAAAACACACAACCACAATCCTTTGAGAACAGTGTCCACACTGTGCCCTCTGGCATTCTTTCTGACACTATCAAGAGTCTGGGCCATCATCTTCATGGTTGCCACCTGATCTAGCAAGTGGGAGATTTTAGGTGAAAGATGCCACAACCCTCTCTTTATGTAATTCAGTAGTTTCTTTCCTCATAAGTGTTCTCTTGGATGCTGTAAGGTTTTGATTAGATTCCAAAGTTCTGAAACACTTGATTCTCACATTTTTATTTTTTATTTCCCCCATCATGCCTCTTTTGTTTATATTTATTTTCATCCATCTTTTTTATTCTTTGGCCTGTGTGGGCCTCCCATTGCAGTGGCCTCTGTCGCTGCAGGGCACTGGCTCTGGGGGCATGCGCTCCAGAGCACTGACTCGTAACTGGACACACTGGTCCAGTTTCTCTGTGGCACGTGGGATCCTCCCAGGGCAGGGATAGAACCACTGCCCCTTTCACTGCAAGGTGGACTCTTTACCCACTGGACCACCAGGGAAGCCTATTTTGATTTTTTTTTTTTTTTTTAGTTAACAAGTGCTTTAATGGTGGGATGGCGTTTTAGAGTTCTCTGCCCTGTCATTTTTGGTAATGTCACTCCTGTTATTTATTTTTTTGAATATATGTTCATTTCTTTTACTTTACCAGTTTGGCTCAGGTCAGATTGAAAATTTAGTCTTTTCTGTAGAGAGCAGTAACTGAAATTTAAGTTCTCCTGGCCTTATCTGGATTGATTGGAATTTGTTCTGTGCAAGCTTTGTTCTAGAGTAGAATTGGCCAGAGATTTGGGCAGAGTTTACAAACAGATTCTGGGACGCTTCTCTCTGGCTCTCTTCTTTCTGGGATGCCCTTTCATTTTAAATGTTGTGATTACCCTGGAGCCTTTTCTTAGCCCATCAAGCCAGTGAGACTCTGCTTCCGTATAATGGTTTTTTTTTTTTTTTTTTTTTTTTTGCCACTTTTATTGGTCTTTCATTTATTATTTTCATCCATCTTTGTTCTTTGGCCTGTGTGGGCCTCCCATTGCAGCGACCTCTCCTGTAGCAGAACACTGGCTCTGAGCGCATGTGCACTAGAGCGCTGGCTTGTAATTGGACACACCGGTCCAGCCGCTCCGGCATGTGGGATCTTCCCGTGTCAGGGATCAAACCGGCGCCCCTTGCAGTGCAAGGTGGACCCTTTACCCACTGGAGCACCAGGGAAGCCCTTCTGTATAGTTTTTAATGCCCCAAATGCTGTGTATTTTGGCCTCAGTTCTTTGCTTTTTTTTTTTAAAAAAAAAAGTAACAGGAGTAGTTAAAGTGAAGTTTCAGGCATCATCTAGTTCATATTGACTATTTCACATTTATATAAATCCTCTAGATCTGACATAATAAAGTAGCACAGAATGGGTGGCTTAAACAACAGAAATTTCTCTCTCACAGTTCTGAAGGCTGGAAGTTCAAGATCAGAATGTTGGCATGTTTGATTTCTCCAGAGGCCTCACTCCTTGGGTTGCAGATGGATATCTTCCTGCTGTATCCTCATATGGCCTTTTCTCTGTTCGTGCATAGTAGACCATTGGTGTTTCTTCCTCTTCTTAAAAGGACACCAGTTATATTGCATTAGGACTCCACCCATATGATCCTATTTATCCTTAATTACTTCTTCTAAAGGAAATCAACCGCTAATATTCACTGAAAGGACTAATGCTAAAGCTGAAGCTCCAATACTTTAGTCAACTGATGTGAAGGGACTACTCATTGGAAAATCCCTTAATGCTGGGAAAAATAGAAGGCAGAAGGAGGAGGGGATGACAGAGGATGAGATGGTTGGATGGCTTCACCAACTCAGTGGACATGAGTTCAAGAAAATTTTAGGAGATGATGAAGGACAGGGAAACTTGGTGTGTTGCAGTCCATGAAGTTGGAAAGAGTCAGACACAGCTGGACAATTGAACTGAACCAAACCTCTTTAAAGTAATTACCAATTCCATGTGGGCTTCCCTGGTGGCTCAAATTGTAAGGAATCTGCCTATAATGCAGAAGACCCAGGTTCGATCTCTGGGTCGGGAAGATCCCCTGGAGAAGGGAATGGCAGCCCAGTATTCTTGCTTAGAGAATTCCATGGATAAAGGAGCCTGGGCAGCTGTAGTCAATGGTGTCACAAAGAGTTGGACATGACTGAGCAACTAATACACACAGCAATTCAATGTACATGAACTTGGGCAAACTCTAGGAAATGGTGAGGGACAGAGAGGCCTGCTGTGTCCATGGGGACTCATAGAGTTGGACACGACTTGACGACTGAACAACAACAAACTTCTTTAAAGACCCTGTCTCCAGATGCAGTCACTGTGGGGGTTTAGGGCTACAATGGAGGAGGTACATAATTCAGCCCAGAACATCATCTTTTTAGTTTCATGACATAGCTGAGATTGAGGAGAGCTGTGCTTTATCCTCCTAGGGAGGGATGTAAAATTTAAAAATAAAACAGAAAGAAAAATTCAAAAACCAGTTTCCCAAAGTAAATACCTGAATTATGAGTGTCATGTTCATTCCTATTTGGCTGAGTGACAGATATACCAGAGCTCTCCTTGGTTTTGCTTTTCTGCTAGTGAGAGCAAAGCTTGTCATTTGGAAGCAATCTGCTGAATATTTCCACCTAATTATTAGTTACCTTTAAAAGAAAAGATGTGAGAACAAAATTTTAAGTTTATGGACATTTTTTTCTGTATCCTGAAATATTATTAGCTACAGGGAATCCAGATGCTTAGGAGTTATTTTACAGAGAGACTGAAAGGACTAATGCTAAAGCTGAAGCTCCAATACTTTAGTCAACTGATGTGAAGGGACTACTCATTGGAAAATCCCTTAATGCTGGGAAAAATAGAAGGCAGAAGGAGGAGGGGATGACAGAGGATGAGATGGTTGGATGGCTTCACCAACTCAGTGGACATGAGTTCAAGAAAATTTTAGGAGATGATGAAGGACAGGGAAACTTGGTGTGTTGCAGTCCATGAAGTTGGAAAGAGTCAGACACAGCTGGACAATTGAACTGAACCAAACCTCTTTAAAGTAATTACCAATTCCATGTGGGCTTCCCTGGTGGCTCAAATTGTAAGGAATCTGCCTATAATGCAGAAGACCCAGGTTCGATCTCTGGGTCGGGAAGATCCCCTGGAGAAGGGAATGGCAGCCCAGTATTCTTGCTTAGAGAATTCCATGGATAAAGGAGCCTGGGCAGCTGTAGTCAATGGTGTCACAAAGAGTTGGACATGACTGAGCAACTAATACACACAGCAATTCAATGTACATGAACTTGGGCAAACTCTAGGAAATGGTGAGGGACAGAGAGGCCTGCTGTGTCCATGGGGACTCATAGAGTTGGACACGACTTGACGACTGAACAACAACAAACTTCTTTAAAGACCCTGTCTCCAGATGCAGTCACTGTGGGGGTTTAGGGCTACAATGGAGGAGGTACATAATTCAGCCCAGAACATCATCTTTTTAGTTTCATGACATAGCTGAGATTGAGGAGAGCTGTGCTTTATCCTCCTAGGGAGGGATGTAAAATTTAAAAATAAAACAGAAAGAAAAATTCAAAAACCAGTTTCCCAAAGTAAATACCTGAATTATGAGTGTCATGTTCATTCCTATTTGGCTGAGTGACAGATATACCAGAGCTCTCCTTGGTTTTGCTTTTCTGCTAGTGAGAGCAAAGCTTGTCATTTGGAAGCAATCTGCTGAATATTTCCACCTAATTATTAGTTACCTTTAAAAGAAAAGATGTGAGAACAAAATTTTAAGTTTATGGACATTTTTTTCTGTATCCTGAAATATTATTAGCTACAGGGAATCCAGATGCTTAGGAGTTATTTTACAGAGAGAAATGAAATTGTTTATAAATAGCATAGTTTCATTTTATATGGTGTTGCTAGATGCACATAGTGCCTCAGAGAACGTTCTTTGAGCACAAATATTTCAGACTCTGGTGGCAGATATATGTAGTTATAGTAAACCTTGCTAGGTGTAGTGTCTTCAAGAGGAGAGTGTACTTGTCACTTGTCAGTTGCTGGTTGCTAAATTCATAGTAACATGCTACCTCACTGTGTCTTGGTTCTCTCTTTATGAAACTGGCTTCTACATGATGGTAATCAGGCACTCATCTTTAATACCAGATTCTAGGCCTGCTTCAAATATTTGGATCCCCCAACCCCCAGGGGCCTTAATGGTTCACCTTTTGTTCCATGTCATAGAAATTGTTATTTCCCACCAAAATATTTGGACTCATGATTCTAATGATGAGATATAAACATTGGGACTGAGACCATTCCAGTACATTTCAGATGTGTAATTTAGTGTATGGTACCTATAAGGACAGGCTTAGATGCTTGGTAAAGAAAGCCAGGGTACTGTCTACTGGCCAGACTGTCAATGGAGAGGAACTCCTCTTATGGGAAGGGGTTGACATGGGTATTCTGAAGGTCTTCAGAGTAACTTCAGCCAGAAACGAGAATACCCTAGTTCATTCGGGACCTTAATTAGATGGAACTGATTAGAATATCTGTGGGTAGTCCACAGCTTCCAGTGTACTTTTGAATCCCATGACAGGTATGAACTTTGTTTTTCAGCCTCTTTGCTAAAACATTTTAAACAAACTAAATGAATCTTTTTTTTTTTTTTTTTTTTGTATTTCTAACTGAATTACCATCTGCTATTTGGAAATTCTGATTAGTTTTGAAATTTACATTTAAATATAAATTGTGCACTATCACATTGATGTGTTTAAGATGAGAACAGAATTATTCTTACAGTTTGGTCTTATTATTCACTCCAATGCTTCATCTGTTACATGTAATCCCAAATGTATCTTCAAAACCCTGATTGGTAGGTAGAGGTTTCAACTGCTTATTATTCTCAGTTCCTCATTCTTATTGCATCGCTTGTTCATTTGGAACACAGTTTTAATTTCCATGGCCACTGAGGTTTTTCTGTGTTCTCTTGAAGGAAATCTGCCAAGGTTGATAGGTTCAAATCTGACTTTTCTTCCTAAGTGCATTTATGCACTGCCAAGATCTTCCTGCTTCCTTACATGCTTTTCATTTTAATGGTTGATGCACTGCCAGTTAACTCAAGGACCAAGCAATTACCATAATGTCAGCCCTCAAATCTGATTGTATAAATCCAGAACAGTGTGCTGCTTTTCTTTGTATTTAAAGAATGTAACAAGAACAGTGCCCAGGAATCAATTTAAGAACAATAGACTGTTGAGTTAAAGCATCATTATCATTAAAAGGTATTTTTACAATGGTTGGCACTTTTCAGTAGATGTAATGATTAGATCGAGGTTCTCAGCTCACTCCCACCAAAATATTTGGACTCATGATTCTAATGATGAGATATAAACATTGGGACTGAGACCATTCCAGTACATTTCAGATGTGTAATTTAGTGTATGGTACCTATAAGGACAGGCTTAGATGCTTGGTAAAGAAAGCCAGGGTACTGTCTACTGGCCAGACTGTCAATGGAGAGGAACTCCTCTTATGGGAAGGGGTTGACATGGGTATTCTGAAGGTCTTCAGAGTAACTTCAGCCAGAAACGAGAATACCCTAGTTCATTCGGGACCTTAATTAGATGGAACTGATTAGAATATCTGTGGGTAGTCCACAGCTTCCAGTGTACTTTTGAATCCCATGACAGGTATGAACTTTGTTTTTCAGCCTCTTTGCTAAAACATTTTAAACAAACTAAATGAATCTTTTTTTTTTTTTTTTTTTGTATTTCTAACTGAATTACCATCTGCTATTTGG
This sequence comes from Tragulus kanchil, assembly GCA_022376925.1. Taxonomy (NCBI): domain Eukaryota; kingdom Metazoa; phylum Chordata; class Mammalia; order Artiodactyla; family Tragulidae; genus Tragulus; species Tragulus kanchil. The sequence continues at coordinate 107,708,267 of JAIOJX010000028.1, read as the reverse complement.
AAATTCTGATTAGTTTTGAAATTTACATTTAAATATAAATTGTGCACTATCACATTGATGTGTTTAAGATGAGAACAGAATTATTCTTACAGTTTGGTCTTATTATTCACTCCAATGCTTCATCTGTTACATGTAATCCCAAATGTATCTTCAAAACCCTGATTGGTAGGTAGAGGTTTCAACTGCTTATTATTCTCAGTTCCTCATTCTTATTGCATCGCTTGTTCATTTGGAACACAGTTTTAATTTCCATGGCCACTGAGGTTTTTCTGTGTTCTCTTGAAGGAAATCTGCCAAGGTTGATAGGTTCAAATCTGACTTTTCTTCCTAAGTGCATTTATGCACTGCCAAGATCTTCCTGCTTCCTTACATGCTTTTCATTTTAATGGTTGATGCACTGCCAGTTAACTCAAGGACCAAGCAATTACCATAATGTCAGCCCTCAAATCTGATTGTATAAATCCAGAACAGTGTGCTGCTTTTCTTTGTATTTAAAGAATGTAACAAGAACAGTGCCCAGGAATCAATTTAAGAACAATAGACTGTTGAGTTAAAGCATCATTATCATTAAAAGGTATTTTTACAATGGTTGGCACTTTTCAGTAGATGTAATGATTAGATCGAGGTTCTCAGCTCACTCCTACCATAACTTATTATGTGACCTTGAGCAATTCACCCTAATGCCTCCAGGCTCCCTCATTTGTAAAATGGAAGGGTTGGAGTGAATATTCTTCACTTGTGATTAGTAAAATTATTCTGTTGAATACTTTTCAGGTTAATCCCTTTTTTATGAATAAAAATGGAACCATAGTGCTATGGAAACTCAGGTTTATACAGTAAGTCTTACAAAACTGATTTGAATTTGTGATTCTTGATTCATACTAACACAATTTTATTGGTTTTAAAACTTGAATATACAAAGACAACTTTCAGAAGAGAAGATATTTTAGACTCCTGATGCTGACAAATTATTTATTGGGACTTATGTGAATATTTAAGAATATGAAATTAGACATACATTTCTTAAGTTTCTTATGCTTCTACAAAATGGAAGGAAATCAATAAATTAAACAGAAAAAAGCTTGATAATTTAACTTAGTAACTTAACTTAATAAGCTGGAATATGTTGTTTTGCTGAAACAAAATCATCTATTGAACATTCCATTTGATTTTGTCTGTTATGGAATGGGTTTTTTTGAATTTGGCACATTTAATTAATAATTGCATGTCATGACTCAACTGTTTAACTGGTTTCCTTTATTTATTTGCACGGTAAACTTGGATATGATTTGGCCTCAGCTAAGTGGAAGCATGTCATGTACTTACTTAACCCATCTTTCCTGTTTCTTTTTAGCTTTCAAAGCTAGCCCAACTTAGTGCCAGTATAAATGTAACACAGTCATGAGCACTGAAGTTCTGTGGCAGGCCAGATACTTCTATGTCCCAAGACCTGTTCTATGCACTTGGAATACTGCAAGGAACAAAAATAAAAAAGGTTCTGCCCTTATAGAGCTTGTATCCTACTAAGAATCATCAGGATGACTTAGAATATTAATTTTAAATTATAGTAAAATGAAAATGGAAATAAAAATATTGCTTTAAAGAATGTGTTGACCCTTGGAAAGAAGTGCATGGCACATTTATAAGTGATCCATGGATCCAAATTTGAAACAGCTTACTCTCTTTAGTTTCTTTCTTTTGCATTATGAACTTCCTGATTTTTGAGGTGCATTTAAAAATAGAATAGACTATCTAGTTCACAACTTTTAGTAGAATTTTAATTTGCAAGGAGTTGCACCCTTGGATGTATTGTTTGACCAGCTGAGTTAAGCTGTCATGGCAAAATGGAAAGAGCATCCATTTGGGATATAAAGCCTTGTTCCTTATTCCTGTTGTGACCCAGAGGAGGGCATTTAACCTCTCTGAAACCCAGTTTTCTCATCTTCAAAATTGCAAGGGTGCCCTAATCATTTAATCTTATCCTTTCTTTGTGAAGTATATAGCTCTTTCAGAACTAGGTGAATACTATAAAGCCTATTCACACTAAGTGGCTTTTACACACAAAGCTTCCTTATGAGGTCAGAGGATTTATGAACTCCCACTACTCAAAGACAGCCATTATTAATATTTTGTTTTAACTGATTTCTATTCTTTTAGTTAGTGCTTGCTATCTTGATAGTGTTAGTTACTCGGTCATGTCAAACTGTTTGCAACCCATGGGCTATAGCTTGCTATTTCCTCTGTCCATGGGATTCTCCAGGCAAGAATACTTGAGTAGGTAGCCATTCTCTTCTTCAGGGGATTTTCCCAATCCAGGAATTGAACCTGGGTCTTCTGCATTGCAGGCAGATTCTTTATCATCTGAGCCACCAGGGGAGCTCTTAACCATATATTGCGGCAATTTTTCCAGGTAAAAGTATTCTTCTTCAATATAATTTTAAGATGTATTCTTAATCATGATACACTGTTTCTTTTTAGCTTTCAAAGCTAGCCCAACTTAGTGCCAGTATAAATGTAACACAGTCATGAGCACTGAAGTTCTGTGGCAGGCCAGATACTTCTATGTCCCAAGACCTGTTCTATGCACTTGGAATACTGCAAGGAACAAAAATAAAAAAGGTTCTGCCCTTATAGAGCTTGTATCCTACTAAGAATCATCAGGATGACTTAGAATATTAATTTTAAATTATAGTAAAATGAAAATGGAAATAAAAATATTGCTTTAAAGAATGTGTTGACCCTTGGAAAGAAGTGCATGGCACATTTATAAGTGATCCATGGATCCAAATTTGAAACAGCTTACTCTCTTTAGTTTCTTTCTTTTGCATTATGAACTTCCTGATTTTTGAGGTGCATTTAAAAATAGAATAGACTATCTAGTTCACAACTTTTAGTAGAATTTTAATTTGCAAGGAGTTGCACCCTTGGATGTATTGTTTGACCAGCTGAGTTAAGCTGTCATGGCAAAATGGAAAGAGCATCCATTTGGGATATAAAGCCTTGTTCCTTATTCCTGTTGTGACCCAGAGGAGGGCATTTAACCTCTCTGAAACCCAGTTTTCTCATCTTCAAAATTGCAAGGGTGCCCTAATCATTTAATCTTATCCTTTCTTTGTGAAGTATATAGCTCTTTCAGAACTAGGTGAATACTATAAAGCCTATTCACACTAAGTGGCTTTTACACACAAAGCTTCCTTATGAGGTCAGAGGATTTATGAACTCCCACTACTCAAAGACAGCCATTATTAATATTTTGTTTTAACTGATTTCTATTCTTTTAGTTAGTGCTTGCTATCTTGATAGTGTTAGTTACTCGGTCATGTCAAACTGTTTGCAACCCATGGGCTATAGCTTGCTATTTCCTCTGTCCATGGGATTCTCCAGGCAAGAATACTTGAGTAGGTAGCCATTCTCTTCTTCAGGGGATTTTCCCAATCCAGGAATTGAACCTGGGTCTTCTGCATTGCAGGCAGATTCTTTATCATCTGAGCCACCAGGGGAGCTCTTAACCATATATTGCGGCAATTTTTCCAGGTAAAAAGTATTCTTCTTCAATATAATTTTAATAGATGTATTCTAATATATTTAAGCAATGGTTTATCACTAGATAGCATGGTAAATCCCAGTCTGTTTCACAGTATCAGTTCTCCCTGTTAGCAGTAATTGTATCCCACATGTCTTTTGGAAACTCCTACTACCCAATTTCTAGCTATATGTTTTAGTGAGATTGCTCTAGCAAAGCCATATGATCAGGATAAGGGTGGATACATAACCATGTTAGAGCTTCCCTTATGCAAGAGTACATTTATCAGAACTTCTGGGATAAAGGTTTTCATACTATGGATTTGGTGGTGTTCAAATGATGACCATTAAATGGACAAGTTGGAAGATGAAGCCAACTTCAGAATAGGCAGACTCAAAAGATTCATTCTAGTGACGTTGTTGGAACTTGAAGACAGCCTTAAAGCCTTCCTCTTCTCTCTCTCTCTTTCCTTTTGCTTTAGTTACAAGAGCCAATGCATTTCCTTTTTGTTTAAACCCTTATAAGTTGAATTCTTGGTTACTTGCAACCTAAAAAGCCCTAAATACAGGCAATTATTTTCAAAAATGTTGTCTGTTATAAATATTACAATGAATATCCTCACATTGTTAACTCTTTGGAATATCTTTAATTATTTCTTTAGTATTAATTCCTAGAATTCTTTTTTAAACTTTTTATTTTCTACTGGTATATAGCCGATAAACAATGCTGTAATAGTTTCAGGTGTGTAGTGAAGGAACTCAGATATATATATATATATATATATATATATATATATACATACACACATACATATTCTCCCACAAATTCCCCTCCCATTCAGGCTGCCACATAACATTGAGCCAAGATCTTGTGCTATACAGTAGGTTCTTATTGATTATTCATTTTAAATATAGCAGTGTATACACGTCCACCCCAGACTCCCTAACTATCCTTTCTGAACCCCATCCTTCCCCCTCCCCCAGCACTGTAAGTTTGTTCTCTTAAGACTGTACCAGTAGGTTTCATTTATTTTATAGTGATTATTTTCATTTTACAATATAATTTTAATAGATGTATTCTAATATATTTAAGCAATGGTTTATCACTAGATAGCATGGTAAATCCCAGTCTGTTTCACAGTATCAGTTCTCCCTGTTAGCAGTAATTGTATCCCACATGTCTTTTGGAAACTCCTACTACCCAATTTCTAGCTATATGTTTTAGTGAGATTGCTCTAGCAAAGCCATATGATCAGGATAAGGGTGGATACATAACCATGTTAGAGCTTCCCTTATGCAAGAGTACATTTATCAGAACTTCTGGGATAAAGGTTTTCATACTATGGATTTGGTGGTGTTCAAATGATGACCATTAAATGGACAAGTTGGAAGATGAAGCCAACTTCAGAATAGGCAGACTCAAAAGATTCATTCTAGTGACGTTGTTGGAACTTGAAGACAGCCTTAAAGCCTTCCTCTTCTCTCTCTCTCTTTCCTTTTGCTTTAGTTACAAGAGCCAATGCATTTCCTTTTTGTTTAAACCCTTATAAGTTGAATTCTTGGTTACTTGCAACCTAAAAAGCCCTAAATACAGGCAATTATTTTCAAAAATGTTGTCTGTTATAAATATTACAATGAATATCCTCACATTGTTAACTCTTTGGAATATCTTTAATTATTTCTTTAGTATTAATTCCTAGAATTCTTTTTTAAACTTTTTATTTTCTACTGGTATATAGCCGATAAACAATGCTGTAATAGTTTCAGGTGTGTAGTGAAGGAACTCAGCTACATATATATATATATATATATATATATATATACATACACACATACATATTCTCCCACAAATTCCCCTCCCATTCAGGCTGCCACATAACATTGAGCCAAGATCTTGTGCTATACAGTAGGTTCTTATTGATTATTCATTTTAAATATAGCAGTGTATACACGTCCACCCCAGACTCCCTAACTATCCTTTCTGAACCCCATCCTTCCCCCTCCCCCAGCACTGTAAGTTTGTTCTCTTAAGACTGTAAGTCTCTTTCTGTTTTGTAAGTAAGTTGATTTATATCATTTATTTTTAGATTCCACATATAAGGGATGTCATACAATATTTCTCCTTCTCTAACTTATTTCACTCAGTATGACAATCTCTAGGTCTAGCCATGTTGCTACAAATGGTGTTACTTCATTCTCTTTAACGGTCGAGTAGTATTCCATTGTATATATGTTCCACAGCTTCTTTTATCTATTCCTCTATAAATGGACATTTAGGTTGCTTCCATATCTTGGCTATTGTAAACAGTGCTGCAGTGAACATTGGGGTGCATGTATCTTTTCAGATCGTTTTTCTCAGGATATATGCTAGCAATGGGGTTGCAGTGTCATATGATAGCTCTATTTTTAGTTTTTCAAGGAACCTCAATACTGTTCTCCATAGTGACTGTACCAATTTACATACCCACCAACAGTGTAAGAGGGTTCCCTTCTCTTCATATCCTCTCCAGCATTTACTGTTTGTGGATTTTTTGATGATAGTCATTCTGGTTGGTATGAGGTGTTACATCATTGTGATTTGGATTTGCATCCCTCTAATTATTAGCAATGTTGAACATCTTTTCATGTGCATCTTGGCCATCTTGACTCATGCAGTTACGAAAGTTAAGAAATTCCATGATCTACTGTCTGCAAACTGGAGACCCATGAAAGCAAATGATGCAATTCAATTGAGTCTAAAGGTTCAAGAGGAGAGCTAATAGTTTAAATCCCAGTGCCAGGACCAGGGAAAGATGAGATGATATGCACTAGCTAAACAGTGAAACAAGAAAAAAGGTGCCTTTTGCTCTTTTAAGGCTCTCAAGGAATTGGATGATGCCCACCTGCTTTGAAGAGGGTAGTTTACTGAGTCCACAGATTCAAATGCTAATCTCACTCAAAAACACTCTCATATACCCACGCAGAAATAATGTCTGGACACCTCAAGTTGAGGATATCATGGTCAGTCAAGTTGACATACAAAATTATCACAATCACTGTCACAGTTGTGTTCTAAAGCAGAGGTCAGCAAACTTTTTCTGGGTCAGATTAAACATTGTGAGCCACATTATCTCTGCCGCTGCTACCCAACTCTGCCCTTGTAGTAGGAAATCAACCATAGACAGCGTGTCAGAAAAAACTTTGAATGTGATGCAACATGTGCACACAGCAGACAGTTATCTGGATTTGGTCAGTGAGCATAGGTACTTGGATTCTAAACTTGCATAGATTTCTTTTTTCTTTTTTTAAATTTTGGTCTCTTATTTATTTAATTTATTTATTTTCATCCATCTTTATTCTTTGGCCTGTGTGGGCCTCACATTGCAGTGGCCTCTCTCATTACAGAGCATTGGCTCTGGGCACATGCGCTCCAGAGTGCTGGCTCATAATTGGACACACTGGTCCAACCACTCTTCAGCACGTGGGATCTTCCTGGGCCAGGGATTGAACCAATGACTCTTTACCCACTGAACCACCAGGGAAGCCCTATTTTGTCTTTTTTTAATACATTTTTAAATTTAGACTAAGGACATGTAGTCTTAGTTCCCTACATTCTTTTTATTTTTTTTTAGGTTATATTATTTATTTCAAGTGGAGTTATATTCTTAATTCTCTTTGCAGTCTATTTCAGGGCTTACTTTCTTAATTCTTGTTGACCTAATTTTAGTAATGGTTAGTAGACTTTTTGGTATGCTTTCTTCAGCATTTGGATTTTACCCTTGGCAAGCTGCTTAATTTATGAGGAATAACTTTGGATTTTCTAATTAAAAAAATTACAGGTGAAGACAGAAAATAAATAAGAAGATTGCTCTGATGCTCCGCTAGGTGCTTTATATGCAGTATCTTAGTCAATGCTCATCATAGTACTACCACACTTCACTGAGCCTCAGATTCCATAGATTCTAAGACACTTCAATGTTTTATGTGTATTAATAAATTTAAGCTTATTTTATTCTGAAATTCCATAAATAAGTACAATTATTATCCTCATTGTATGAATAAGGAAAGTGAGACACAAGATAAATTACTTAAGTACTGATTTAAATATTTGAAATTATTTCAGCTCAGTGACAATATGTAGCACATTACAGACATATGTAGCTCCCTATAGAGAAATAGGGCATAAAATACATTTATTTTCAAGATTAAACATTGTGAGCCACATTATCTCTCCCTGCTACCCAACTCTGCCCTTGTAGTAGGAAATCAACCATAGACAGCGTGTCAGAAAAAACTTTGAATGTGATGCAACATGTGCACACAGCAGACAGTTATCTGGATTTGGTCAGTGAGCATAGGTACTTGGATTCTAAACTTGCATAGATTTCTTTTTTCTTTTTTTAAATTTTGGTCTCTTATTTATTTAATTTATTTATTTTCATCCATCTTTATTCTTTGGCCTGTGTGGGCCTCACATTGCAGTGGCCTCTCTCATTACAGAGCATTGGCTCTGGGCACATGCGCTCAGAGTGCTGGCTCATAATTGGACACACTGGTCCAACCACTCTTCAGCACGTGGGATCTTCCTGGGCCAGGGATTGAACCAATGACTCTTTACCCACTGAACCACCAGGGAAGCCCTATTTTGTCTTTTTTTAATACATTTTTAAATTTAGACTAAGGACATGTAGTCTTAGTTCCCTACATTCTTTTTATTTTTTTTTAGGTTATATTATTTATTTCAAGTGGAGTTATATTCTTAATTCTCTTTGCAGTCTATTTCAGGGCTTACTTTCTTAATTCTTGTTGACCTAATTTTAGTAATGGTTAGTAGACTTTTTGGTATGCTTTCTTCAGCATTTGGATTTTACCCTTGGCAAGCTGCTTAATTTATGAGGAATAACTTTGGATTTTCTAATTAAAAAAATTACAGGTGAAGACAGAAAATAAATAAGAAGATTGCTCTGATGCTCCGCTAGGTGCTTTATATGCAGTATCTTAGTCAATGCTCATCATAGTACTACCACACTTCACTGAGCCTCAGATTCCATAGATTCTAAGACACTTCAATGTTTTATGTGTATTAATAAATTTAAGCTTATTTTATTCTGAAATTCCATAAATAAGTACAATTATTATCCTCATTGTATGAATAAGGAAAGTGAGACACAAGATAAATTACTTAAGTACTGATTTAAATATTTGAAATTATTTCAGCTCAGTGACAATATGTAGCACATTACAGACATATGTAGCTCCCTATAGAGAAATAGGTCATAAAATACATTTATTTCCAAGTTATTATTTATTCTAAAACATCCCTCTTGTAGGGGGTCTGACTCTAAAGTTATATGGGAGAGGCTTGAATATGACCAATGAGTTTCAGAACATGGAGTCAAGGGAGCTCTGAAAAGCAATGTTAAGGGAGTAGTGGATTTCATGCCTGCTTCCTCAACATTCATTCTCTCTTCTCTTTATTACCTGATTTTCATTTGAGTATCTACCCCTCTGACACAGCCCATGTGTTTTGGGAACTTGACTTCGCTCCTGTCTCTAGGTGAGGGTTATGTATGCAGCATCATAATCCTATCACCTGGTCAAGATTTTGGGTCAGGGATAATATATGCGCTGATTTGTGCCAAACATACTGAAAAAGATTTTCTGGCAACATCTAAGAAAGAATCTCTCATTAACTTTCTCACTTTCTAAACTGTTTTGCATTGGCCTGGTGATCTTATTATATGAAAGTGATAAATCAGTTTAAGAAAATCTAGGTAGCTAGAATTTGTGGAGAGGTATTGGAGAGAAATAAGGTTCACTGAGAGAGAGTGCCAGACATCTGCAGTCTTGGCCTAGTAATAATCAGTGTGAGCACAAGTGGGAACTCAGTGAGGCCCCTGAAAGAAGAATCAGAAAGCAAAATGTCAAAGAATTCCTGGAGTTCACAACAAGCTGAGAATAATTCATGGTCTTGCCAGTTTGAGTGGACAGGACCCTTAATACACACGGCGTTGAATAGAGGCCTCGGGAGTGTGTATGTGCTAAGTTGCTTCAGGAGTGTCCAACTTTTTGTGAGCCCGTGGACTGTAGCCTGCCAGGCTCCTCTGTCCATGAGATTCTCCAGGCAGAAATACTGGAGTGAGATGCCATCCCCTCCTCCTTCCTGATCCAGAGATCAGACTCATGTCTGTTAAGTCTCTTGTATTGGGAGGCAGGTCCTTTACCACTAGTGCCACCGTGAGAAGCACTGCTCAGGAGTGTCATGCCTTCATATTGAGACTAAATGAGTCCTAGGATAAAGGTTTCTCTGAGTCATCCATGAGATGACAAGTTATGGAAATTCTTCTCAATAATCATACCACTTCTTTTTTCTTGCTTTCTAAACACTGGGTTGGCCAAAAAATTCATCTGGGTTTTCCATAAAATGTTACAGGAGAACCTGAACAAACTTTTTGGCCAGCCCAGTATCATTCTGATCAATCTTTGTGTCTCAAAACTTTCCACTTGGGGCTTCCCCTGGTGGTCCAGTGGGTAAGGACACCGCCTTGCAGTGCAAGGGGCGCCGGTTCGATCCCTGGCCTGGGAAGATCCCACGTGCCACGGAGCGGCTGGACTGATGTGTCCAATTACCGAGCCGGAGCTCTGGAGCGCATGCACCCAGAGCCGGAGCTCTGCAGCAACAGACGCCACCGTGATGGGAGGACCACAGGAACCAAGGAACAAAGACGGATGAAAATGGAGAAATGAAAGACCAAGAGAAGTGGCCCGCCTGCTCCCCTCCCTCCCCAACCTGATCCCCGCCCAAAATAAATAAATAAATAAATCTTAAAAAAAAAAAAAATTTCCACTTGGCTGCCCAAATTCTGATCTTGTTGACATTCTTAGAACTTGGTCTCCTGGGTGTTTAACTTCAGTTCTACCTAATACAGGTTCAGGATCTCTGGGTCTCCTTATTCTATGCTGCATTAACCCTGACCCACAGAGTCTATTCCAATTTCTAGGATCCTGGCCAGTGTCTGTGTATAATCAGTCCACACACTTTGCCATCCTAGGGATTCAGACAGCACACTTTTGTTGTTACGTTTACATAAGATTTTGGTACCGGATAGAGTTTAGAAAAGCCCTGATCGGGGGCTGGCGTTGAATAGAGGCCTCGGGAGTGTGTATGTGCTAAGTTGCTTCAGGAGTGTCCAACTTTTTGTGAGTCCGTGGCCTGTAGCCTGCCAGGCTCCTCTGTCCATGAGATTCTCCAGGCAGAAATACTGGAGTGAGATGCCATCCCCTCCTCCTTCCTGATCCAGAGATCAGACTCATGTCTGTTAAGTCTCTTGTATTGGGAGGCAGGTCCTTTACCACTAGTGCCACCGTGAGAAGCACTGCTCAGGAGTGTCATGCCTTCATATTGAGACTAAATGAGTCCTAGGATAAAGGTTTCTCTGAGTCATCCATGAGATGACAAGTTATGGAAATTCTTCTCAATAATCATACCACTTCTTTTTTCTTGCTTTCTAAACACTGGGTTGGCCAAAAAATTCATCTGGGTTTTCCATAAAATGTTACAGGAGAACCTGAACAAACTTTTTGGCCAGCCCAGTATCATTCTGATCAATCTTTGTGTCTCAAAACTTTCCACTTGGGGCTTCCCTGGTGGTCCAGGGGGTAAGGACACCGCCTTGCAGTGCAAGGGGCGCCGGTTCGATCCCTGGCCTGGGAAGATCCCACGTGCCACGGAGCGGCTGGACTGATGTGTCCAATTACCGAGCCGGAGCTCTGGAGCGCATGCACCCAGAGCCGGAGCTCTGCAGCAACAGACGCCACCGTGATGGGAGGACCACAGGAACCAAGGAACAAAGACGGATGAAAATGGAGAAATGAAAGACCAAGAGAAGTGGCCCGCCTGCTCCCCTCCCTCCCCAACCTGATCCCCGCCCAAAATAAATAAATAAATAAATCTTAAAAAAAAAAAAAATTTCCACTTGGCTGCCCAAATTCTGATCTTGTTGACATTCTTAGAACTTGGTCTCCTGGGTGTTTAACTTCAGTTCTACCTAATACAGGTTCAGGATCTCTGGGTCTCCTTATTCTATGCTGCATTAACCCTGACCCACAGAGTCTATTCCAATTTCTAGGATCCTGGCCAGTGTCTGTGTATAATCAGTCCACACACTTTGCCATCCTAGGGATTCAGACAGCACACTTTTTGTTGTTTATCAATGTTTACATAAGATTTTGGTACCGGATAGAGTTTAGAAAAAGCTTTTGCTCACAGAAACGTTTGAAATCACTGTTTCTTGAAAGAATACCCAGAGAATTCTCACAAAAAAAATGTTGCCAAT